>CM046305.1:28806288-30161616 GCA_025267735.1 Mactra quadrangularis | reverse complement strand
CGCAGATACATTTCTTCATCAAGGAACTTAGCAGTGACCTTAGTGAAGTGCGAAGCCGAGACCCCCCCCTTGATTCCTAAGCGGTTTCCTAACACTGGACTGAAACACTGGACATCACTAATAAGGCTAAATGACTATATGCATTCTGATGCATTTTAATAGGTCCTTTTTGTTGCTCAGTTAATAACAAACTTTAGTTTAGTTGTGGAAATTAAAACACGCTTCATTTTTTGGCTTCATCTTTAAGAAAAAACATAACTGGTGATTATAGCTACTCGCTCGCTGATTTTGGTTATATTTTACATCTCAAAGTTACCTATCAGTGTCTGTAATTGTATTCCGAAAATGAATTCTTCAGATTTTATGTCAAACTTGCTTTAGGAATGCAATATATAAAACATAATAGTTCAGAAACTGCGGCACTTAAATAATCTAATACCATTACTTACGGGGTAGATTTTATACATGAAGTTACAATCTCTTACAGTTTCTATTGTATATTTAAATTTGTCTTAAAAGTGTTATTTTATATAATTGCTCTACTGCTTCAAAAATGTTCGATAGAATTTTCAAAAGAATGTGAGTCTTAAAAAAGTGACTCTTAATGTGAAATCTGTAAACAATATACATACTGTATTGCTTTCTTGGCCTACTGGTACACATACAATGTCAATAGAAAACTCACTAAACAATGACAACAGAGCAGATTTAGACTGAAAATAAATAAAAACAATTAATTCAATACGTAGATTGTACATGTATAATAGGACGACATGGGTATTTGTGTTCTTTGAAAAGTGGACTTGACCATTCAATAGTTCAACAAGAAAAAGTATTGATGCAAAGCATCAAAGGGCGTCCAAAAGAATATGTTAAAAAGTAAAAAATGAACTAACGGATAATAAACTATGAGAACAGATCTTGTTGGTAAGGGTTAGGCGGGTTAGCATATTTAATAATTTTATTCGGAAAATACGTCTTGATTAATTGTTAACTACACTATAATTAATAAAATGGTGAAAAATTATTATTAATGTAAATTATAAAGATTGCAATCTCAATTTTTTACATTTTTAGTATCTTTTTGCCATTTCTTAAACAATATTTTATCTAGATCTAATCATAACTTTTTAAAATGGCATTATTTGATTAGATAATATATAACATTATCATCTTATTAATGTAAAAAAACAACATCAACATAACATGCCAGCAATACAGTCAATTTTAATCCCTTAGTACAGGGGCCAAAGGGGTCCATCGTGCACCTACTCTAGGCTTTTTGCCACCCATGCTAAATTGTTCCTTAGGGCCCACTGAATCACAATCGGCATTGTGCTAAAAAATAAACTCTTGCGCACTACCCGAAATTTTACAGTTTCTAAGGCAACCCCTTGTTTTTAATCGGACATGTCAATGTTTGTAAAATCATTAATAACTTGAATATGCATAAAGCTAGAATAATATAATTTGTATCAAATTATAGCTTAGACACTGTCCTCTAGACATATACGTACCAACTAAAATACAGAAAAATACATAACATTTACCGAAAAACAAAACAAATGCAGAAAAATGTCGACTTTTTTTTCAATTACATGTATATCTTTTAATTCCTAATTCCTATTTAGGAGATATAATACATTTATTTTGTTAAAAAATACTCCAGGAAGGTCTACTCTATCAGATTCAACATTATTTTATGAGAGAAGTACCCATTATGTATGTAAAAACCGTTTCCTTAGCAACCGCTATTTTCAAGTGAGAACTACTTTTTCGTGATTAAACTTGAAATTTTTAATCAAATCTAACGTTAGGATTTCAATATTAATATTAGATTATATGAGACTCGTGTCTTTAATATTTTTGCTGTTAGCACTAAATTCAGTGATAACAGCAGAAACGTATTTAGAAAGCATTCCTGAACCCGATTCACCAAATAGTAGTTTTTACTTGAAAATAGCGGTTTTTACATACATAAATAGTATTCCTCTCATAAAAATATAAATGTATCATTTCTCCAAAACAGATATTCATGTAATTCAAAAAAGCGATATTTTTCTGCATTTTTAAGTTTTTCGGGTACTTTTATGTCTAAGCTTTGATTTGATACTAATGATATTACTCTAGCTTAATGCGTATTCAAGTTATTAATGATATTATTGACAGTTTCGACGAAAAACAAGGGGTTGCCATAGAAACTGTGAAATTTCAGGTAGTGCGCAAGAGTTTATTTTTGAGGACAATGCCGATTGTGATTCAGTGGACCCTAAGAAAAAATTTAGCATGGATGTCAAAAGTCTAGAGGGGGTGCACGGTGTACCCCTCTGGCCCCCGTACTACCTTCTGTATTATACTCGTCAGTTAAGAACATAATCGCTCTATATAGGCTATTTAACGCGTCAGTTAAGCGCACTATATTTAACTCGTCAGTTTAGCGGTCAGTGTTTTAGGAGGACCCTTAATAATCGGAATGCTCGGCTATTATGCCTGACGAAAAAGTCCGAGAATTTGCAGTTGCCATTTCACAAAATTTAATTTCATCCATAAGGGGCGTTGCGCTTCGGCGCGGACGCCAATAAGCTGATGTACATACACAATTTAAAGAGATTTAAACATACCGCTTTGGAAATATCATTAATAATAATAGGTGAACCAATTATAATACATGTGTTGTAAATGTTCTACGAAGATAACCGGGCCACAGGGTGCAAAACGTTTTTACCCGGGATCCAGAAGGAATCCCTCGTCAGTTATTCAGAGGTTCCTCCTTAACGTTAGGGATTCCTCCAATAATAAACAATACTTTTGGATACAGATTTGCTATCACAAATTGTGGTAAACAATTCATAGGAACTCAAATTCATGTAAGAGTATGGCATTTTGTTAGGAATCCAGAAGGAACCCCTAGAACAGCATCACTGGGATTCCTCCCGAGTTAATGGGATCCTCAGAACCCTGGACTCTGTTAGTGTCGAACCCACAATAAACTATGTTGATTAAGACGATAAGTTAATATGATAACAAAGAAGAGATGAAAGAAAGAAAATAATATCATTAAGCAACATTAAACATGCACTATATTAATATCCCTATTGATGAATGACATTGTTAACGATGAATAGAAAAGTTACGATTGGCTGATACAATCTATCAAACGGTTTGAAGTGCAGAGTTAAAGTACTGACGTGTCCATCGAAATACCCCATGTTCGATTCTCATACTGGTTATATTTATTTTGTAATATGGCAAACACCAGTAACATATTAGCTACAGAATGGCTAACTTCTTACATGTCACTAATTGACTTTTACTGAATTTTATGGATTTACGGAGATATCATACGGAAATTCACGACTATGCATACATTGCATGTTTAATGTTAACAAATGAAACAATCATGATAATAGGACAAATATGAGCAGAAGTGAAAAGTTGAACAATAAATCATGATAAACCTCATCTAGCTTTGATTCGTCACACACATCTGGTCCTTGAACAAGACTGTTTTCAGTTATATGACCATCAGTTATCAAGATTATTTTGGACCGGATTCCAACTCCAAATGTAGTTGTGTGAACTTGATCTACAATTGAAAGTACATGTACTCAAAAATAGACGTCAATAAATACGTTGAGTATTTGGAACCCTTAAATAGGTATGTGTTTCTATTTGTATAAAATTACACAATTGGCATATTTAAGAGATATTTGTTTTCATTACTATTGTATTGCTAATTTTAATCCTCCAGTAGAGACTGGTGACTTAACGATGTTGATTCAAAATTCAATTTTATGTATTTCACACTGTTTATAATAACAATACAATGAACAAATCAACGACGTGGGATGCTCAGAATGACAATAACATAAACAATTGTGATATGTTTTACGAGCGTCTTAGTTGTTGGTGTACTGGTAAAGGGTTCTACCATTACAAGCATGATAAACTAAGTGTAGTAGTTTATCCGCCATGCTAATTATGTTAAAATGAATAACACTAATTTTATTTTCAATACTGCCTACCCCTGAAATGGACTGTCTCATTTTAATGTTTACCCAAACACGTTTTGTTATTTTGTACGCACTATAGGACTTGCCTTGTCAGAAATATATCTATTTTCTTTACTGAAAGTGGTGTTTACAATTACGTACAGGGGCGGATCCAAGATTTTTTCTAGGGGGGGGGGGAGTCCGAATTAGTTCTAGAGGAGGGGTCCAAACTTTCAAACCACAATCGCATTATACACATTTTGCAGAGTGATGCAACATATTGACAATAAAAATACAAAACCATTAAATCTATGTTAAGCACCAAGAAAAATAGCCTCATGCTACTTATTAATGACTTACACTCAAGAAATACACTAATGGACAGGTACATTTTGGAAATTCCAGGGAGGGGTCCGGAACCCCTGATCCCCCCATCGCGAGATTCGCCTATGACATATAATAATCATAATAATGTCCCATATAAATATATCGTTCTACTTACATTCAGATGATCCTGCAACAGCTACTGCCAGAAGAAAGCCTCCGTAAATTGAACTAGGACCCCCCAGTCGTATTTCACCTGTAGCAAAGATAAATTCACTGAATATACAGTCTCCTTTGTTCATCGTTATAGTTTATCGATAGCTTTTTAATCGTGTATCATTTTCAAGATTTTTGAAATTTTAAATCAGTTTTAATAAAACTGATTGTAACTCACAGTCGGTCATCTAACTACAGTGTTCAAGATTATAAAAATCAACCCTAAATTTGAGTAAAAATTCACATTCATAATATTTCATACCAGTTCTTGATCATAGAGACTACTGAATTTCGTTCTTATGCCTATACTGTGAACTACTTTGTAATTGTTACGTCTATATATTTATGTCTTCTTTCCTGGAGCAGAAGAGCCGTTGTTTCATTACATGGCGGAACCCGGTTATGTTCTTGTGTCGTGTTTGAGGCATTCCTTTTAAAAGTTAAACACTCTTTTAATATCTCTTTTTGCTTTTAGACTGAGTTGTAGATCTGTGATTTACTTACTGCTGTTGTTCCCAATATGTTTGCTTACACGTTTTTAAATTAGCTATAATCAATATATTATTAAAATGATGTCCGTTCCAAATATTAGAAAGTATACGTGTTATAAATGTAATTTTAAACTCTGCCCTAGTAAAAACATTAGATTGAAGTAAAAAATTATGTTCACTTAGATACAAATGCTCACTTAATCTTTATTTTCATCAACATAATTTTGTATTTAGGAATTATACATACAACTTCTGAAACCTTTTTGAACATACAAATTTTGAACTGTTAATTAATATATTAAAGATTGAATTATCCATTGCTATAAGGTAAGGCAACGAGAGTTAACTCACTTATTGCCTGTCTGATGCTATCATAGTTGAGAGTAAAACTTAAGGCAACATCGGTTTTATGTCCAAACATTACTAAACCAACATATTCGTCAGTCATACCATGCGTAGATGACATTTCTTCTAAACCTAGATAATTACAAAACATTCACTTATTAATGCCTGGCAACATATGTTTTACTGGAGAAAAAATGTGCTCGTGAACAAGTAACTGTTTTTATATCACCACCTGTCCCCCCACTCGCTGTCTTGCCGAGACAAATTTATTCATTTATTATGGGTTTAACGCCGTGTCAACACATATTGGTTATTTTATAGCGTCTAGTGCACCTGACTGAGCTTTCCTAGCTATAACCAATACTCGCTCACCCTTCCGCAAGGTCGGAACTTCTCCATATACCTTATCAATAAAAGCAATTGACATAATAGTCAAATTTTAATAGAAGGGTATAACCTCACCGGTTTGGATTCGAACCCGTTCCCCCTTCAAGACACCAGATTCGAAAGGCTGGTTCAGGGATAAAATCTCTGGATCTAATTCCTAAATCTAGTGCCAGGCACGTACATTTACCATACGCTCGCAACATCATTTGAAACAGCGGTAGAATAAACTATAGTCATAAACAACACTGCTTGGCCAAACCCGAAAGTTATGTTAGTCTTGAAAGCAAATAAAACCCACAATTCCCAATTCATAGCCAGACAAACTACCGAGTCTGTAACATTTCATGTAAGTGGCTCACACTTTAATAAGAAATAATGGACGTATATTTTAACTGCTCTTATCGTTTAAGAACTTTCTACAAATATATCAGCAATAATATCAACAAACCAACACAACACTGCCTATCTTAATATCTCTATATTTCTGACCATACCGTGTGCGACCTTTTTTCGAATAACAATACACTTACCCACAAATATAGCAATGTGCTGCTTTGTTAACTCCTTGTTTGTGTGACAAAATGTAACTGTTAACCTTTGTTAAATATGCCGATAGGAAAAATCATGGAAAAATCCATTGCATCAAATTCTATTTTCTTAAATTTCAAATTAAGATATGAAAATTTACGGTTTCCAGGTAAATAATTTTGAAATTCGCTGATTGAAATCTGTTTTCCATGTGACATTAAGAACTTATGTCTTATGGATTTCAAAACGTACATAAATATACATGTACTTGTCAGTCAGCATTGATTTATGACAACCTCATGTGCAAATTTAAACTCCAACTAGGCAGTAATAGTTCATTTTATTTCATTTATCTATTTTGTTGGGTTTAACGCCGTACCAACACATTGTACAGGTCATATAAAAGGGTCAAGCTCACCTAATCTTATTGTCCTGGACCCAGTACTCACCTTTCCTTCCATAAGGCCGGAATCTTCTCCATATACCGTTTTGATAGAGGAAAACTGACATTGTTGTCAAATTTTCATGGAAGGGTATAACCTCCCCGGGTGGGATTCGAACCCGTACTCCATTTGGGAAGCTAGATTTGAAATTCATTTAATTTCAACTTACCATTTAGATAGTCGTTTAGGAAACGTAAAGCTTCCTTCCAAGCATTTCCTTTAGTCATACTTTCAGATATATCTAAACAAATTACAGTGTGGACACCACGGATATCATTAAACCTGTGCTTTTCTATATAGTTGAAATAGAAAGTTAACATAAATATAGTATTGCTAAATTGAGTGAAATGTTTGCAAAAACTTGAACTATCTAACAGCTTTTTTTACGTTCTCGAATTCAAAGGTATATACCCGATAGAATTATAATTTTTATTTCTCAATAAATGCACTTGTGGTAAATGATTTAAGTATTTGCAGTAAAATTTGTGGACGCTAAATCAGCATACGGTTTCACAGAGTAAGAGTTAGTAGTTAGCAACTGCTGTCCGTGCTACACACCTGTTTATCACAAATAACCAATGATACCATATATTGTATCCATTTCTCTATATCGGAAGAGAATTTTACTGGACAAACATATTTGGCAGATCAGATTGTATTGTTAAAATATTATCAAATAAAGTAAAAATATAAATTAAAAATAAAGTCAAAGGTTTGCTTATGCAGCTGCGCCGAAAAAACAAATATGTTTCATAAGGTTCCTTTATTACCACAGATTATTGTAGATGTGTATCATTTATACGTACCAGTGTCCATTAGTACCTGTGCTTTAATTTTCCAATGTACTACTGGATCGTCTAATGTGGAAATTGGTTGTTTTACAACATCAACTAAAATATTAGGTAAATTGAACATTTTAATAACAGACCAACCCAGTGTTTACTGTGAATGGAAAATGACTTGTAAAAATCAAAAGTCAATTGGGGGGCTGATGCATAATAGAGCAATACATTAAAGTTTCATCTCTATAGATTCTTAAAAATTTTGGAGGGGATTTACATCATGATGCACATATTCAGGTCATTTTACGAAGCCCATTTAACCTTTTTAAGATCTTTGTCTATAATCAGTACTCATATACCTACCATTTTATTAGGCCGGCAACTTCTTCATATACTAGTACCTTATGTTTGATGGTAGGGTATAACCAGCCTGGGCTGTTTTCAAACTATCGAACGGATTGAAGTATGCTTTTAATAATAAGGCTTCAGTTCTTACATGCTATTTAACTCTGTTGTAGAGTCAACGTCTGTTAGAAGACGGACAGGGACATTTATGTTAAAATATAATCAGCACTATGGGAAAACCAAATATTTTATTTTCTTTTTCAAGATTCAATGTGAGTCTTTGAATTTTAAAAAAACAAGTTTTCGTCAAAGGATTTTAAAGGGCATTTTATTTAACAAAAATAAAGGTATACTCACACGCATGAGGTGTCACTATTTCTTTATTTCCAGACGGTCGACTTCTGTCCCTAAATACAAAATAAAAAACTAACTTGATTTAACATGTGTGTAATGTAGATTTTGACTATTGTATTTTATTAATCCAGCATAGCTCTTTTATTTCGAGGCCAACGTCAGGAAAGCAACTAGCGTGCTACTGTAAGGAGCAATGCCATACTGTTGTTATTTAGTCAGTAAACCCTTACTTTATCCCACTTTTGCATCTAGTTTTATGGTCTTTATCATATGACATGTGTCAAGTCGTTCGTTCAATTTAGATTTATACGAATTATTTAAGATATTTTTGGTTGCATTTTACTCCATTGCAACACGTTGTATATGTATATCTTATATCATATATAAGCCAACCTAGCCATCGTTCCTGGAATGGCTAAATACCTGGATTTAGCTTGAATATGCATGCATGGTGATAGACTTAACTAAAAGAAGATAAACTTGCTAATTTTCCAGGAGCGTGCGTAAATCAAGTAAAATTAAGTATACATTTATACTGAATAATACTAACGATATTGTGTAAGATCTTGCACCAGCAAAACCCATATCACCGCCGTCAACATGGTCGCCTTTTTCTGAAGAGTTAGCTGATGCTCTTTTGACACGTTCTGCGTTCCTAGCATTTTTTCTACTAACCATGTCATCATGTGTGGTTTGCGTAACTTGTGAACGACTTGTCTTATCACTAGGTCTATCATCATCTAGACTTGTACCTGTTCGACTTGTTGCCTGAGCTTGAGTACTACTTTCATTACCAGCGTCGACATCATTTGTGACACTGGGTTCAACGTCACCGGTAGCAGGACGCCCTGGTCTAGCTCGGGAAGTACCTGCACTATCTGATCTTTGTGTCGGTCTTTCAGATTCGTCGGTCATATCTACAACATTTTTACTAAATGTGTTTACTTTTTCTTTCATTTCGTTGACTTGATCTCTTAATTGTTTTATTATATTTTGACGCAATGTTCTATCATTTTCCATAGCAGAAACACGCTCGCCAAGTTGTTTTACTTCTGCAATGACCAATATTAAAAGTGTAAAAAAGGAAAAATATAAGATACGAGAAATTAATACGGAAGAAAAAACGACAGACAAATAATTTCAATACTATACCATGTAACACGAACAATATGTGATACTTCTAGTTTTAAATTTCCGTAAGCCTTTAAGGCCTATTTTTAAACCAGTTTCTTTCTTTCAGCAATCTTTTGAGTACATTTTCATACAACCTTTTGCCTTCAATAATGCCTTTTTGTTAGAGCCCAAAAGTCTAACATACGGTCGGAATTTCTGTTCCTGCTGTATCCTTACACATTCCAATGCATAACGCTTGAATCTTTCTAATAAAATTCAAATTTGATATAGAATATCAGCCATATATTGAGAAACTATCGACTTCTTGTGACAAGTTCAGCTAGCACATGAATAAATGTTAAAATAGTTGTTTAGGTAAGCAACCGTCATACATAACCTGATAAAAGGTGCTAATAAACGTCATTAAATCTAATTAATAGAAATTAAGACAGAAGTCTAGTCAAGGCATCATAACTTGTCAGAATATATACAAAGAAATTAAACAAAAATAGTGTTAATGGAATTTTCACATGATAAATTCGATTATCACTCCTAGTAAAGTGCACTTACCTTTCTGAATAGTTGATGTTTGTTCAAAACTGTAAAATAATTCAGATAAAAATACATATTGACAAGACTTAGACTAAAGCGGCAAATTTCAAAGGCAGACGACTTTATTATAAAAATACGAAATAATAGCGTCTCTTGTAGATGACGACTGTATCGGTTGCTTGTGACAACATTATTATTATCATCGACTAGATTAAATGGGTTATAGCAAATGCAATAAGGATGAAAAAATATATAATGACTTATAAGCAATCGAAATTTTTTATACCGATATGCAATACAGATTCGGAACGTGACTTTTTACTAAACAACATGAAAACAACGCTGATGTCCTAAATGAAATTATTTTGTAATTGATACGCGCTCTCCCAAAAGTACATTATACATTCTTCTTGCGTTCCTCGGGCCCGTATTTTCAAACGTCTAACAAATGATTTTAGTCGTAATTCCTTCCATATTGTATTGTTAAATTATCGTAAGATTTTGATAATACGCTGCCCTCATTAATAAGATAGAAATTTGATATTGTTACATTTATTTAAAAGTAAATGGCAAATACATTAACCCAGATGATTTAAATACTCATACGATCGTTAAAAAATAGATATCCGTTTTATGTACGCGGTTTATCGAACGAATTACGAGTGTTTTAATCAGCGGAGTTAATGAGTACGGCACAGATAGTTTAATAATATCTGACAATTTAGCTTACCTACAAACGTTTCCTTTATTTATATTTAGCCTATTTAAACGTTCTTGTATGACTTCATTAGAATCTTGGAAGTCTTTGACAGCTTTCTTCATCTCACTGATCTGTTTAGGAAAGTTAAAAAAGGCAATTAATGATATGTAAACTCTGGGTAGATCTACATTTTTTCTATGCTATATTATATACAAGTGTTAACATTTTAAAATGTCAAGTCGTCTTAGGACAGACTTTAAAAACAGCGTAAATCATGAAAAAGGGTTAAATCACATGTTCTCATATTTGAATTCATGTTATCACTCCTTAGGTAATCTAAGTAATTTGATCTCCTCCGAACACAACATTAAAATCAAGTATATTTTAAGTAAAACATGCACCAATAATCTCAGGTAATCTTTAACTGAGAATGCGCATGGTTTCAGTGCGGATAAACGACCTTTTAACTCAATTGGCTAGACAAATTTTTATAACGATTCCCTCACATTTGAAGATTTTATACTTTTAGGAAACTTTAAGTTACACCATTTATTTCGAGCATGTAATACAATTAAACATTTTCTACTTTCGTTTTGAAAAAGTAGAATGAGTGCATGAATGATATTTCTACTTTCGGTTTCGAATACATGTAGCCAACAGTGATTCTTACTTTGCGTTCCATAGCTTAATAGCAAGTATCTTAGAGGATGACAAGTTAAAACACACTTGATTTCTAAGCCGACGAACCTGGTTTTGATTGAAGAGGTCCAAAATTGACAAGACAACGTGGACTACAAATTAAGCTTTATGTTTGAATCCTTTATACCGATCCAGTTAAGAAAGGACCAGCTTTGAAACCGAACAAACAAACTTTTGATTCAGGGGCTCGAAATTGACTATATCAAAATGAAACATCTTTCCCGCATGAGGAGAATTTATACTCTTTAATATAGGCCCTATGTTTTTATTTCAAATTATCGTCAACTTTCGTTTTTAAAAAAAAGTTGAAAAAAACATATACGAAGTATTTCTACTTTCGCTTTTAAATATCAAACAATGTTTCTTACCTGGCGTTCCATGTTAATACTTTTAAACAGCTTTTATCGAAGTACATGTTTTAGATTTACAATTATTTAAACTTTATCACATACTGTAAACTATTTAATCCAGAGTTTTGTTTCTACTTTCGCTTTTAAATATCAAACAATGTTTCTTACCTGGCGTTCCATGTTAATACTTTTAAACAGCTTTTATCGAAGTAACATGTTTTAGAATTACAAATTATTTAAACTTTATCACATACTGTAAACTATTTAATCCAGAGTTTTGTTTCTACTTTCGCTTTTAAATATCAAACAATGTTTCTTACCTGGCGTTCCATGTTAATACTTTTAAACAGCTTTTATCGAAGTAACATGTTTTAGAATTACAAATTATTTAAACTTTATCACATACTGTAAACTATTTAATCCAGAGTTTTGTTTCTACTTTCGCTTTTAAATATCAAACAATGTTTCTTACCTGGCGTTCCATGTTAATACTTTTAATTAGCTTTTATCGACGTAACATTTAATATTTTACAGTTATTTAAACTTTATCACATACTGTAATCTATTTAATCCAGAGTTTTGTTTCTACTTTCGCTTTTAAATATCAAACAATGTTTCTTACCTGGCGTTCCATGTTCATACTTTTAATTAGCTTTTATCGAAGTTACATTTAATATTTTTACAGTTATTTAAACTTTATCGCACTCAATCCATAGTTTTGTTTTCAGACGGTTAGATTTGTATAGTTATATCATGTTTCCGGTAGGCTGTATTTAGTAACACATGGAAATTCCCATGGCTAAATATAGACATACTAAAGATAAACTTGTAATACAATAGAAAGGGTTAAATAACCGATTACAATGTAAACCTGAGGTGCGTTCAACAATGCGAGCGCTCGGGGCGACATCGAGCGCCCGCGTTCTGAACGCGGGCGATCGCGCGTGCGCTCGCGTGCGCTCGCAATACAGCTCGAGAGGTGTTTCGCTTATAAATTGTTAAATAAATTCCGGTAAATACCGTTTCGTTTTGGTACCGGTACTCAAATCGGTACATTGAAAAAAATATAGCAGATTTTAAATAACCAAAAACGAAATATCCAATGCTTTAATCTGAAGCCTTCTGTGTATTTATCGTATTTAAAAGGGATTTATATCGATCTAAACTTTAATTTAGTATATCATATAAGCTAGGGTGTCAGATGCTGAATATTATAAAATACATATGCCGCATAAATGAAATTTGTTTTCATTTTATCACGACCATATCTAAATATAAAAAAAATATATCAAAGAATTTTTCTGAAAAGTGGACGCAAACTTGTGTGTTACTTGTTCCACATAAACTACCCACGCAATGCATGTGATACACTAAATGTACCCTTTATTTGGTACAGTAAATTGATTCACTATGATTTATGTATGGTAAAAAATATGAAAGATCTTGTGTATCAGCAGAAATAATTTTGATTCACCCACCCGCTTTTTTAATAATGTGCTGTTTGACTTCGTCTTGTATTTTTATAGCGAGCGCTCGCCATTCTGTACACAAACGGTCTGACTGACCGATATCTTCACCTTCTTCTATTTATAGAATGAGCGCTCGCAGTCGTTCAATAACAAAACAATTCGCGAGGCGGGCGCTCGAGCGAGCGCCCGCATTGTTGAACACACCTCTGACTCAGTTGATAGTCTTTTGATAGGTTTTACGAAAACTCATTGAAACGTCTTATCATTGTTAATACTTATACATTTAGATTGTTTAATTGATTTAGAGTTAATTAATACATATGTCGGTACACGGTGTAACAGATAAATCGTGGTAATATAGTCCGACGATTAATTGACGGTGATAGCATCAATGAAAAACTGGTAGTCATCAGAATGCATGTAATATATTGAGTTTAAACTTGAAATTTCTTTACTGACAAAGCAATTACTTCAACATAATTCTAAAATAAAATTGTGATTCAAAACGACACATTGTTAAATGATCTACAATGGCAACGGACACTACATTTAATATGTATGTCAATAAAAAAAGTTCCATTTTGTTCTACTATCGGCAATTGCTTACTGACACAACGTCATGCTTCTATTTTATGGTCTAAGTTTCATGGTGATGTATGTTTTCCGACTTAACAGTCACTACTCTTAGCCATTAGGCAACTGATAGCTATATATTTACTAATATCCATGAGAAGTAATTTATTCTGCTTAATGCAACCGGCACTTCGGCGCATCGGAGTTGCACCACCCTCACGCATGGTTTTCATTTGGACCTGAGTATATTAAAACAGAATAATTTCTTGCGAAAGCAAATATGCAATATACTCCTTTGGAGTCTGATCATGGACCTACCACTGGACCGTTTCTCACTATAAAACATTCTAAAACATAATTCAACGCTAATCTTACTTTAAGGAGATAATAATCTAATGCGTTATTAGCTATTCTGTATCCAAATGCGATTACAAATTCTGATGCAAGTTAACACGGTGAAGGAAAGTAATATATTTATTTGAAAATTACGTCTTTTACTATCTAGTTTTATTAATGTATATTGCAACTTGACATTAACTGAGTGGAGTTTCTCTTTTCCAATTTAGCATGACAAAATAAAAGAAATCTAGAATTAAAGGTACTTGTTCACGAATGTTGTTACCATTTTTTAAATTCTAAAAGTACTTATTAGTGTAGGTTTTGTATGTTTGTTGATTCTCAGTGTTTGTATTTAAAACCGACTTTAAATAAATCTTCTTGTATCTTGTCTGTAACTGAGTTAGTACGATGTATTTGTATATTGTAAAGCAAACTTCCTTATGAATTGTGACAGATATTAAAGCCACTAAACGAAGATAAAATCTTTATCATCAATCTAAAAACAAGTAATACTACCTAAAAGACTAAATAAAATATCACCGCCTTGGGATTATGATTACTCTCTCAAGCGGGTTTCCTTGTAGGGGTCAATGTTCTTCGAAATACCAGTTTTTTTATAAAAGTGGGGTACTTTTATAACATGCAAATAAGATTACGGAGATATTCTCTCAGCCAATCAAATTGCTAGAAGAGTATTTGATAAAACTTACACGACTATTGGATATATCATACCGTTTTCCAGTGATTTACTTGAGAAACTACTGCGTGCAAGTTTTGAGCTGGCAACTATCTAAACTGATGCTAAAAAGAAACGTCTCATATCAACTAGGTATATAATTTTCATGATCAAAATAACAAGAAAAAACCTTAATGTTGTTAGCCTGTAAGAAGTCCTTGGTGACGTGTGCAACGTGAGGTCTGTCGTTTTTATGCTGATAGAAAAAAATATTGATAGTGCCAGACTATAGCGACACTCACATAGCAAAATAGCTGGTCAATGTGATGTGTCCTCAAGATAACCTCGACAAACAACGAGTTGTGACTGAAACTCGTTTTAAGACACTTATAAGTCTGAGGGTGTTACATAAGTCGAAACACGACTCATCACTGAACTCCCAACACAATGACCGCGTTGATTCGAGGGTAGAGATAGACGTCAGTGACGGTGGCATAGCTTTAGAACTAGTCCGCGGTACGGTTTACGCCAAACAAGTAGTCTTCCTCATTGTTTGACGACTTATTTGGGGTACACGCTAACCCTTTCACTAAACGTGACGTAGATACTGCCGTGAAAATTTATTACGCGAATGACGTTGATGTTTAAACTCCTAAATTTTGTAGTTGTCTTGTCTTACCCACGTTTCACCCGTTCTATCTGAACGTGGCCTATCAGCAAAAGTTTCTGTATATTTAAAGAATTAATTGATGCGTTTCGTTTCTCGTCAGTATATGTTCATGAATACTTTTACATAAACTATTTACATGAGTTTCGTGAACTTAAATTCGCTTTCGCACGAAATTCACTATACAAAACGTGTACTTATCAAAGCAGAAACTTTGTTTACTTCCGAATTGAAGTTGTGGTTATTTTTAGACACGACGGGATATTCGTCGAGTTCCGGGATTTTCCGTTGAGTCTTTACTTTCGGTTTTAATCGCAAATTTCAAACCCTGGTCGATAGCGCAGTTGGTAGCGCGCCTGGATTTAGATACTCGTGCCCGAGGGGGTGCGGGTTCGAATCCCACCCAGGGAGGTCATACCCTTCCATGAAAATTTGACAATAATGTCGATTTTCCTCCATTGATTGGACAATATGGAGAAGTTTCCGGCCTTGTGGAAGGGTAGGTGAGTACTGGTTATAGACCATGGTCCAGGAAAGCTAGGTTAGGTGCGCTGGACGCCGTGAAATGGCCTTAATTGTGTTGATACGGTGTTAACTCCAATAAAAAAAATAAAAAAATAAATTCAAAATATAATTAGTTTAAATTCTGGAGAAAATACTTGAGATTTTTGTGCCTGGGATGCGTTTTATATATTAATTTAATGTTTGCATAAGTTTTAAATAAAAGCATGATACTTGACAATTATCAGCGTTCAATTTAGTAATGGGGCTTTAAAAACATTCACAAAAGCGTACTTAAATAATTTATACAGTTACTAACAATGTTGATTTTATAACAAAATCATCATCTTTCAAATTCGTATATTAACTTGAATATTATTAGAACCCTGCTTTACTGCTTTCGATAAGTTTCTATATAAAATTGAGAGTTAAAAAAAGATTGACATTTAATGCGAAATCTGTGGAAGAGCTGCTTTTATCAGAAGTTTTTATGGCTTTGAAAAATAAAGTTTCTCATCAAGTTAATCGAAGTTCACTTCATTCCATTTCAAAGCAACTTATCAATCAACATTGTGATCTAGTTGAAGTTATGCTTTATCTATAAAATCTGATACGAAAACTGTGAATGCATGTACTGTTTCTCTCACACAGTTAAAACAGTAGTTCAATTCCAACTAGACCCAAATGAAAATCAATCGACTTTCTATTCACTAAATAAGAAAGAAAACTATTATCAGCTTCTTGGTTAAATAGGTTTTACAATGTTCAGGTCATCACTGATAATTGATATTGAATTCTTCTGCAGCTTCTGTGATTTTGGGTTTTGCATTCAAAATCGTCACGTGGTTTTGCTGTAGAAACCATTCAGATTGGTTTTATAACATTTATTTAGGTTCAAAATTGATCGTAGAGGAAATAGAGACTGTTTAACGTCTATAATTCATGTTGAAAATAACTATTGTTTTATGAATGTATGTCCGCCAATATCACAGTTACTTGTCTCTCTATTTGGATCATGAATTCACACATAAAACAACGCAATTTGAACTTTGCTAAAAATCAATTTTTCAAACACAAAATATACAAAACATATAATGATAGCATTACAGTATTACAAAACGTACATAGATATTTAAGTAAACACATAAAACATAACATTCATTCATACATAGGGAGCATCGTATTAACATGTTGTTGTTTTCAAAGGTGTTGTTTTGTAGTTTTCTCCCTATGTAAAACCTTTATAAAGTATAATTCCGTCTATCATTTTGCAGGAAATCATAAAACCCTTAATTAGGGAAATATGTTTAAACATTTAATAAGCCACAGTAAACAGACATGATGGCGTACACTATGAATTTGACACTCTCTTGACATATAATTTTTTTATAATAAAAACTTCTCAATACTCTTGCCTAAAAAGTTAACCTGATGTAAATAAGAATTATTTTGACCCACTGTTTTCATACCAGCCGTTAGACATACTTACAATACTACATACGTACAGTGGTATGTGGTATTGTGGTATGATATGATTAGCATATTAAAACTTTTTACGTGGATTCTGTGTCTTACCACGTTCCTCATCACAAGCCAAAAGCAGCAAACCTGTTATCATCATTGTGTCTTTCAAATTCAGCCGACGTTTTACGAAACAGTGAATCATAATTCAATATAGATGAGCTCTTGGGCGACTAATCCTGAGCTTGGGTGGGTTATGTTCTTTCTCGGGAAGCTCTGATGACTTATGCAACCACCCTGTTATGACTGTGACATGTTTTTGCAACTTAAAGGAAACAATAACAAATAGTTCAAGCACACATTTTAACCTACAAGGAGAAGTAGGAGGGAAAAGCACCGACGAAAATGAAGCCAACCAATACTTTTAACAACGTCGGTAACAACTTGATTGGTATTTTCCATTTAAGTCAAATGTATTGAGGATGAGTCGAATGTGTCTGTTTTCGACTTAGAACAAGCTGTGCAGAATTGATAGCCTATTAGCAATGTCTGAAGAAGTGTCTGCGATGAAGGAATAGCAATCGCCTTGCTAATTATAGGTGAATCACATTATTATATTGTAGACGCATCAATTTCAATTTAAGTATCAACCGAAGAGGTCTGGTGCCAATTTCTAGCATTTACGACAGAAGTATGGTATAGCAATCTTAAAACAAATTTAACTAATTAATGTATTTGATATGTACTTAAACCCCTTTTCTGTCCGTTCAATCTATTCTCAAATAAGATTGCCGTCGTTAATTGCAGATAAAAAAAACGTTTAAACACACAAAGTATGCAATTTTGCATTGTATTAGCCGAATATAGTTTATATAAATTTAAAGCCCTTATAAGTCTGTGCAATCTTTTAGCTATTGTCTTTTCGTCTTTATTTATAGATGGCTCCAACTTTCACGCATACTTGTATTAAGCTAGACACTTAATCTTAGGTATTGGTAATGGGAATAAGGTAGTCGTTTAAGTCAGGCTGAAATATGTGTATGGACTTTTGTATAAATTGCTGTTATAATGATATTTTTATCATAATATATACATGTATATAAATGTTTCTTTTACGATGACAATGCAAGTATTGTTATCAACTTCAAAGAGAATAACACAGTGCAATGGATAACATTATTTTTTTCAAATGTTAAGGTGTTTTTTTATAAAGCCAACGTCCTTTTCAAATTACTAGAGTATCTCTTGTTTAAATTTCAAACAATCAATTCAATCAAAATTTAAGTTGAAATGTTGTCATTTTCCGATTCCTTCAATTGTAATACTATAGCTCTCTTTTTTCTGAAACGAGACAATGGTTGTTTCAACCCGACAGAATTAAAAAAAAACGGAAATAGAAACGATTTCAAATTGGTATTTTTTGCAACTGGAATAATGTTGAAAATGTAACATGTAAAAATGATACTGTCATCAGCAACTTGTGTTAATGACTTGTACGATGGCCTAGTCATCAATGATACTATCATTTTGATATTTTTTACATTTTCTATGATAAGGTGTTTTGTATTTTGCAGTCGATAAATTGGATTGGTAAAACCGTGAACGTCTCGTTTTTAATCCTTAAGATTTTTTTATTTCATAGTGAGCTTAAAGAAGATGAATGCAGTACATAGCTGAGAGATTTGAATGCTTTTAACGAGATAACCATAGAGAAAAGTGTTGTTTTCATGGTGTGTGATACAAATAGCCTTCGTTCTAGGAGGCAATACTGTATCTATTGAATAGACTACACATTTTAATGTTAACTCTTTAAATATAAAGCATGTTTATACTTGGAACATAAACAGTAGTAATTCATTACACGTTTAATGTGATAGGTGACCGAAAATAAAACAAAATCTAAGAAAGTTGTTGATAGCTTTTTTCATTTTCAAATTTTATATTTCAGTGATTTTAGTTTCAAAAGCATCCATTTGGATTTCCTATCTATCGATTTTTGGCAAAAAAACATTTTACTGATTACAAGTACACGTTCCAAAATTTTAACAAAACAAATACAGAAACAGCTTCAACTCTAATGTTAAATAATTTGTTGGATCAAAATTGGATCAAGTGATCATCGATAAATTTAGATGTTTGATTTTATCATAGTTTTCAAATCCCTTGAGAAAATCTGAATTCTTATTTATCTCGTAATGTTTAATTGAAGTTTTAAACGATTTTTACTGTGCAGTAAAAGCACACATATCAGGAACAGCAGCTGTGAAAATCACTGACCTTCCACACATCCAAAACGCACAGAGGGAATTGTCGTTGGATTAGTAACACTAAGCACTTGCCTTTGAAGTATCGCTAATCTGAAGTAACTTGAAGCATGAATATATTATTATAGAAAATCTAAGAAAGTAGATAAGTTTAAATGACAAATGAGAATCAAAGGCGTTGTCACTTTGATCAATTGGATATGTAAGTTACGCTACGATTATTTGAAACTTACACATTCGTTCGGTTCATAGAAGGGTCAATAGTCAATGATTCCTCGGAAAAAATAAACTGTGTGTTCACTTATACTGAGTATTTAGATTATGTTGTATAAAGTGTCTCGTTTATACCATACGTCTTAATTACAGTACACTGTATGTGAAACACCTAAACCTTTTGTATATGAGCAATGTCATGGTTTTTGTGAGACCATCCTTCATGTAATGGGTTTCATTTAAGAACCTGTGTTATTGACATTATCAACCATGCGACACATACTTTGTCATCGTTCTAATGATTGATACCAATATCAATATCAAACCTGATGATCAATATTGGCTATCAAATTGGCTCTCTAACTTTGATATAGCTTGTTTATGATAACATAAGACATTGTTTACTAAGATTTTCGTTAAGATGTATCTCAAGTTATCTTAAATTATCCATAGTTATTGTATAAAACTTGATAAGACACGATACAGATTACTTCTTAATATAATTGACTTGATAGATATGTTGAATATTTGTTGGTCTTCATAGATGACAATGATTCGTCATGGACAAAATCTTCGGTGAACTTGAAATGCCCCTATCGATGAAACAGATTATAAGCGTTAGATTCGAAGGAATGACCTTGTAGATGATCTTATTCTTGGTGACTTGCGTAGCAATGACACGACTTCAATGCTTGTAAGACACATGCAAAACAATAACACTTTAAGCTTGTTTCTGATTTCAAACTTAGAAGGGGTGTAGAATCCTATGCTCGACTTGTTCGACTCATACATATATGTCTGCGGACAAGTAAACATTTCCATCCTACTTGTCCATCGACAAGTTATATTTTTTACTATAAAATGTATTATCATAGCAGTACCTTATACTTTAGATATTTCAATTTTCAAATATATTAAACAATTAACTATTGTATCATCATCTATTATTTATCATTATGTATGTACATGTACTTCATATCACAGTTCACTTAATTTCTTTTTTGAGTATTGAATTTTGGGCAAGTGCGTATTCATTCCGGACAAGTTGATTTTCAGGTTTCACGAGGAAATCAACTTAAAATCCAAATCACTACTTAGTATCCAAAAAAAATGAATTAGTAAACCAAGATATAGTCTTTTCAAATTCTTATTAATTATAAGGTCAAGGTAATTACATGCAAAACTACGGAACGTATTTTTTCTAAATCAGAAAAAAGATCATTCCTTATCTGAATAGTTATGTTCTCGTATAGTACAGAAAAATGTATCACACAATCGTCGATCCATTGCCTGAACGTACATGTATTTGGCAGAACTATATTATTTGTTCTTTGTTTGATTTAGGTTTACAACCGACAAACGGGGCATTGTAATTTACGTAATAAGTTGGACAACCACTTATTATTTTAGGCAGCCAACAATTTCTTTTGGTATCCAAACTACTGCTAATGAGAAATAGTGCTTGTTTTAAAAAGATTGGTTTGGACAACCACTTTTATATCCGAATTTCGTTGACAGCAGTGTAAGTGATTTAATGCTTTTCTTTACTGTACCAAGGAATTCATTTAAAACCTCTAGATGCTGATATAACGCTACTAAACACAGTAGAAAACATGTGATTAAATTTACATACGTTTTAAATATTGCCAAGCAAATACAAATATAAAATGCGAATTTAGTCTGATGTGTCGTAAATATCACTTGTACGCATCTCCCGTGATGTTTCACAAAATGATTAAGATAACAATGAAATATAGCCTACTACTCATGGCATATTTCTACATGTAATCGTTATCTATGTAACTTATTAAATCATTTTGCAATAGTCTGTTCAATGTACAAATGTCTGAATATTGGCTCATATTGGAAACAATTTGGCACATAACTGAAACAATAACTTATGCTTTCAATGTAATAAATTTGTGTATGTTGAGCGTTAAAGATGTGTTTTACAATTTGAATAGATATACAAGCTTCGAACGAAGTTTGATTTGCATTAGCCAAATGTGAATCAGAGAGCACATCACACATAAGACGACAAGCACGTGAATCCTCTCTAGCAGATACTCGTTCTTTCAAGCAATTTAAGAGATCAAAACAATTCTACATGTGTATTGAACTTCAGTTGATCCACTCAACAAACTGTTAAAGAAAAGATTAATTTACTGTAATATGCTATCTAATAATAAAATTTTGCTCGTCGCAGGCTTATGCCCTTTTCTAACAACAACAACTGACTCAGAAACTTATTGCTGCTAATATGGAATGAAAATAACAATACTGTTTTATAACAGGCTTTTATTACACATATGACAGTCTCTGTAAGCCTATTTATTGTGTGAACTTCACATTTTGTTCTGGCAACAATTAGAGGAAGGTAAGAGAGAATCATAAATAACCTCTATGTATTATTCAATTTACTTTTTATTTATTATATTAAAGAAAACAGTATGGATATTTACTCAGTCAAAGACACTAAACATCATGTCATTTCTTTAAATTCAATTCATTGCTTTTTTGATTAACATCAGAGTTCAGAATTTTTATTTCCCTCTCATATGGTTTTTATCAAATTTTCATTTGTACTTATAAAAATCAACAAAAAAGAAAACAAGATCAACATTTAACTTTTGATTTTTTTCAACATGTGTCCTAATGATTTATGGTTGAAACAAACACAGCTCATTCATCATTGTCATTGAGACAGTCACAACACAGAAACTCGTGTATTTTGGTTGTAACACGAAAACAAACATAATATTGACAGAAATTCATTAGAATGAGATCTGATCTGCATCCACAGCATTAGTTGAGGTGTTTGCGTTTTCTTTTGCACTTCTGATAAACGATTTTAGTAATGAATGACACATCATTATAAATGTTGTTTTTAAATCAACCATGGGTCGTGTTATCAACAATATTTTTGTTGTAAAACTATTGGACTATGTTCATATGGTGTAACTTAATGTATTGTAAGACTAGGTAATACTTTTCTATAATTTTAGGTGATAATATTTGTATTAAGAAGGTAAAGAGAATGTCAAATGAATCGATGTTGTTGTTTTATTCAGTTATGTAACTTATTCAAACAATTTCTTAACCTACCACCCACTAGTCTTACCTTAACAGTTTTATTCTGCAAGTTGACCTATATTTGTTCTTAAAGAGCGTTTAATATCAGGAAAAAACTTTTAACCACTGTTAACCCTATGTTCTAAGAACGTATTCGTCTGTCTTAATGAGATAGTGAGATTGAAAATACGCGCATATAATTGTTATCAAAAAGTGGAGGAACAATAATAACTAATTATCCGTTTCTATTTAAAGCAATGCCGGAAATTTTGTTCGGGAGATATTGCGAGAAGGGGCAATTTTCTATAATTTTCACTATAGTAAGGAATGGCAACATCTAAAAATGTAGCATTCATTAGTTGATGGAAGTGGGTCATGAAAGAAATGTAGGAAATAGCGTTTTATTCTTCTTGTCAAATTTGGTCAACGTTTATTATCATTTGTCTTTTTAACAGATGGATAAGTAATAAGCTCAAATGTCAATTTGAAATCACAACAGAGACACGTAGGCATAGTTATTTTTAGTATAGTTTCGACATTCAGTTCTCATATTTCAATAAAAACGACTACTGCAGATAGGTATTACTAAAGGATTTTTTTTATACATTTCAGAATATCTTACACTTCATGCATTTATTCTTGAAACACCTAATTTTATTAAAACGCAATTCTAAATATGTTTACCCTAATGAGAAAAAAGAATAAAATGGAGTATTCATCGTAAAAACTGACATAAATAAACGCTAAACCATATTATGTTGAAAGAGGTGTTTTCAAATACATTCCAGGTAGATAGTTACCTGATTGAAGACTGTCGCAAGCAAGAACCTAAGGGAATTTGTTTGAACGGACTGTGAAAAAGCTTGCCATTTGAAGTTTAAACCGCGTTTTAAGTGGCTCCAATCTCACACTCCCACCAAAACAAGTTCATGTATAAAAAACAAAAGTAAAGATTTTTGGTTGCATAAACGTGATTACATGCAGTGACATAATCAGACCGAAATATTTAAAATGAACTGTTCATTTGGTTCATTAATGCTGTATTTGACATGAAACATTTCTTCAGTATAGATAATTATGCAGGTGAAGTTTTGTTATAAGGTTAACTTACTTTGTATGCCCAAGGAGACCTCAATAAAATAATGTTTACCAACTAGTCATTGTAATCCTCCTTGACATATATATTTTATTAATACAGGTCATCAGTGTTATATTAGAAAGGCAAAAAAGTCTCTAGACTAATTCATATTTTCTTAATATAATTTTGACAAATAATTGGACGTCTTGTGCTTTTGAATTATCTAATTGAATATCAAAATGTCACAACAAATATATCAGAAATTTCTGACTATAATGCTAAAATGTTGATAAATTATTCATTGACCACTAGGTCGCATGGCACCCGCATATTTGTACTCAGGATCATTGTCAGCAGTTAATTTTAATCTTACAATAGTCATATATTGTTTCAAATAATGAATCAAACTCAAACCTTTTTCCAGGAAACGTCGGGTAAAGGAATATGTATTGTATTCTAAACACTTAGGTTTTAATTGCAATACCGTTGTATTTATGTATGGTAATCAAGAATTCCAAGTCTAAACTTTGTATGGAATTTTTAACAACTTAGTTAAATATCTTTGTCTTTCAAAAGTATCACAACAAATGATCTGAATTTATTCTTATTTTTAATTGTATGTATTTTTGCGTCAATTTATGCGTATCAAATAATGATCCTAGCGCCAGAGTGTATGCTCTAGAATTCATTTTAAATTTAGTTTGTTAAATGTAGTCCTATTTTCCGAATGAATGTTAACTTTGTCCAATTAATGAGTAATTTGAAAGTGTTTTCACGGTAAATTAATATTAAAACCGAGTATCAAATTTAGCGATTTAAGTTTGTCAATGCTCAGAACAATTACGGGAAAACGTTAACTGAAGCGGTATGGTTAGTTGTCAGTTTGGCGGCTTATCAGTTAAACATTCGTGGACCTTTGCTATGCATTTAACACACGATTAAACACTCCATATCTTCATTTGTAATACTAATCTGTATTGTTTTGGTTTTCAATTAGTACATTGACAAAATGTATTTCGATATTAATTAGTCGCCTTAGAGATTTCTAAGGTTAAAAATGTATCAAAAAGTATGTTTAAAAAAGCATGTGCGTAAAAGTTTTAAAAGTCAAAATAAAGTGTGCATTTGATTTGTCTACATGTCATTAGCATCAGCGCATGTTCAAAATAATGTGGAGAACTTTGCATTATTTCAAATGTTTACATAATGAAGACGCAAATTCGACAAGTAAAAAGGAAACATAATTAAATATGCTGACGTTTGGATTCTGATTTACTTTTATTCAGATGTATTTGAAAAGTCAATTGAAATAATAAGAAGTATTGATATCAAAACGACACTAATTAAAATTTAAAGACATGTAGAATTACGACAAAATACCTTTTCTAAACGGTTTGTCAGGGATGGGTCGAGTACTGGATTCCAGTACTCGAGTAGTACTTGAGTATTTCAAATTTTGTACTCGTACTTATGAGTAGTGAGTACTGTTTTTTTCTTCAGTACTTGAGTAGTACTCGGGTAGTACTTAAGTACTCATGAGTATTTTTGAGTACCAGATTGTTTTGCATGAGCATATAAAAGATTTTTTAATAGAAATGAAAGAGACGAATTTTATTTATCTATTCAATTAAACATCAAATCAAGCTTCAAATTCAATTTTAAACATGACAGTCAAAATGTTGCTGCAAATATTTTATGCAACAGTGTTTATTTTGGTCAGTTTTATTGCCGTCTATGGGTATATTCTCATTCTAAAATCAAATCTTTTTTCCCACATTTCAGTTTCAGGACAACAACTTATCAAATAAGTAAAAACAAATGTAAGAATAAAGTCAAATCATGAACTAAGATTAATATATGTCTTATAAACTTGATATTATGAAAACTGAATGCATAATCACACTCTATAATTTCATGCGAATGAATTTGATTTTATTCACCACAAAAGTGACTGTTTCAGAGAATGTAATGTCTCGTCATTCACTTAAAAAATTCTTATGACTGATGCATAAAACTAGCTGATGATTTTAATCATTTATAAGCTATATGAGGAACAAACTGTGACAAACATTGTTTTCACAATTTATTAAGAGGTATAAACTGCAAAAGGTGTCAGACATCCCATTGATATGCATAATCCCATAACAATAGCTACCTATAAAACTTGTAATCAGATAACCAATTACATGTACTATGCATTATCATTTCTAAAGTAGTTTTAAAGAAAACTCAATCAAGAATGTAACTAGATAGAAATAAGATGGCCAGTACTCAGAAATATTCACGAGTATCGAGTACTGCTAGTTCAGTACTTGAGTAAGTACGAGTACGAGCACAATTTATTTTCTTGAGTACTGAGTACAGGCGAGTACTGGAAAAAGTGGTACTTGTACTCATAATACTCGAGTACAACTACGAGTACCACATCCCTGCGGTTTGTGAATTTTTAATTTTGTATCGAGTTTTATATTGTGTTTCACAAAAAACAAAGAAGAAACTTAAGACACTTTCAATTGACTGCCACAAAATTATTTACTTCATGAGAAAACGATCGGAGTGCTGAATAAAACAAGTACATTTACGTATGTAGACATCAAAAGTGTAACGAAGTTGATTTGAGCGATCTTCTTTTTAATGATTAAGTTCATATGACAAACATAAGATTGGTAGCTATCTTTTTTATTCAAATTCACTGCATCATTTCATGATTTACATATTTAGTTTATCAATAGGTCAGTTAGTAATTACGGGGAAGTGATCTCTGGCAACTCTCTAATAAAATTGAGAATTATTTATTCAATGAGTCCTTAGTTCAAATAACAAATCACAGCTTCACTGCATGAGACATTCTGATAAAGAAAATACCTTTAAGTCGAAAATAATAGATTAAACTCAATGTACATGTACGAATTGATTCTAGAAACTTTATGAGTATTTGACTTAGTATATGAAATACGAGAACAAATAGCTAAGCATTATGGTGTAATTGCATAAATAATAACTCTATATATTAAATGGTTTTTCGTTGCAAACTAGTATGGCATGAATTATAATATTCAAACATTTCGTCCAGCAGTTTATGAAAATTTATAACAAATCATGTATAACAACATAATTATTATTTATTTGTTTATTTGTACCACATTAATATAACCAAATATAAATATGTTCCCATGAATATATCTGACATTTGTATTGGTACAAAAATACAACTGGCTAGTATTGTACCCTGTAAGATTTGGATCATATAGTCAAATTTATGTACGACTTTCATTATCTTAATTTAAAATGTTTGCTCTTTTTCACAGTTTAAAAACTATATGGAATATACAAATCTAATAATAAGCAAGATTTAAACTGTTTGTAATGTATTATTACGTTTTGTGCATGTGCCGTAAACCTACTGTAAATTAAAAGAAAACAATGTGATTCAATTTGACATAGTAAATTTGACATAGCAAATCATATAATGACCTCAACATTTGTCATTAAAAACCTAATATATTTAAAGTCACTCTAGACTAATCCGACCGTATTATGTCAAGCAAACGTCACATATAAATGTTGATTTAGTTTGTCTGTCAACTATAAAGCAATATCTAATGTCAATTTGTATTTGAACGCTTAATTCTTAATCCGAGTGAGACAGATAATCGGTCAGATTTTCTTTTTAGGTTTTATCAAAATGACAAACTTAGACAAATAAACGATTCCTGTTTATGAGTGTTAGTGAATATTATATGATATTTAAGTAAAATGGATGTCACAATTGTAAAATGAAACATAAATATATCTATCATGACAAATAAGGTTTGTGTGCTGTATTTGTGAAGTATATCAACAGTAAACGAATTCACAAATCATCAATAAGGTTATGAATTCCATTAAACCAATTACCCGAGACAAAAACAGCATCCAAGGTTTTACATTTCGATTCTAAATGATAAGTATATTCTAAGCAGTAATGATCAAATACGTGAGTGCCTTACAAGCTTACCACGAACTTAAGGTCGATTGTCTATAACATTACGCTTAATTTGAGTTCATGGGATCAAATAATAGAAGTTCTGGAGTTTGATCTACCGTAAATAGTTTTCCAATTTCTCATGCTTTAAGAGTTTTATCTTACAGCTATTTACATTGCATCCAAATTTATATACAGCCGTTACAATAAAGATTATCTGTTGTAACTCTAAATTATATGATACTATTCAAACCGGTGTTATCTTAAATAAAGAATGCTATATCATTTAAAATGAAAACAAAAATATATTTCGCAAATATGTCGTCAACGTTTTGACTGATTTGTTTTAAAATACTTTAAGTAAAAAGCAATTCATCATTGTTTAAGCAAGAGTAAAATTAAAATAGCTGTTGTTATTTAAATAAATGCCAGTTATTCTAAATAAGCTGAAAAAATAATTTTCGATTCTTGGAACATGAAGAGTTGACCTATCATAACTTTCTAATTGCAAATCATATTTAATGAGAGAAATCCATCTTTAAAAAGGGAGGAAAAAATTCATAATGAGCAAAGATGTAAATAAACATTCATTACAAAGACTACCTTAATACACTGATATACTCAAAGAATACACGACGATGAATTTAAGCTAAACCAAAATCAATTCATATTAGCCGATGTGACCGTCGTCATATCAAGTAAAATTATTAATTCAGTTCATATTGTTCACTTCTTTCTTTTATTGGATTGAAACACGAGACGAACGTGCAATAGGCAGGCCTTAATGAGTTGCATGGTCTGTCTATAAAACAAGTGACATAATGTTCGTTTTTTAATGAAAAACATTGTGTGATTAGGAATTAAACAAGATTACGAGACATGCATTAGATTATGTTTTAAATACGCTGTGTCTTTGATAAATGTTTTCGCAACAAACAATAGAGAATTTCACTACATTTTTCAACAAAGACTAAATTCGTGATTCCATGATATAATTGGTACTGTCAAAAATTGTCAAAACATACAACATACAACTCCGGTAGCCGGAGAAGCCTGGCCAAGAGACACGGAAAGCAGTCATCCTAAGCCTTTTTCTATTCTCTATCTTTTAACTATCTACTTCTGTCTTTTCTATTTCTACTTTACTTTTTCATATTCTGCCACTTACGCCGAAACATAATGGTCAGTTGTTGACATTAGTTTCGTAGAGATGTTGATGTAGAAGTGCGACTATTAACTTGTTAATAGCAAAAATACAGAGATTTTTTAACACCAGACTTGAGTTAATACCATTTCGTTTTAACACTTCTGTAAATATTAGCAACTATAAGCTTGCAGAATTCTGTAAAATTCTCATTCATCCGATCATGGTAAAACGTTATATAATTAACTTGGAATTTTAAAAATGTCCACAATGTACAATCTGTCTTTTTGTATAATTTTATTATATTATGATTATTGTGATGTTTCGTTTATAATCCAATGCTGTTCATGACCTAAAGAGGGTGTTCTGTTCTGGCTGTTTTGTAACTGTCCTTTCTGCAATATTGCAATACGGGTTTCGCGAATTGCAATACAGTTTTACCGTACTGATTCATCCCCTACTACTCGGCAAATATATATCAAGATAGATATATCAACACAAAATCATAATCTTGAAATCGATTTATTTACAATAATACAATAAAGCTGAAGCATAATACAGTTTCCTCCATGCAATAGTTCGTAATCAAAATCTATTTTTTAAGGTAAACATATTCCCGTTAAGCCCGTACGTCCGCAATATTGTGGTACAGATAAAAGTATTTATTCTCATGAAAAATAACAGTTCAAAATGAGCGGTTCAGTAGAAAAGAGTGTCGATAATACTCAATCGCTTTCATATACATAATGATAAAAAAGAATATCTAAATATATCCATTAACCACTGTTTTCAACAATTACACATGTACATGCTGGCTCTCAATTTGTTAAAAACCCAACTATATCCATAAAAACTCATAAAAAACTTACAATAATTTTACTGGAAAACAAACTTTCTAGTACGCGTTTTAATATTTACACTATATAACAATACACATTTCCAACTAGCCTCTTTAGTAACCAAGCACATGTCCTTGCGATTTACTGAAAAAATAGATACATTTATGTCAAAAAGATTGTATAATAAGGAAATAAGTTTAAAATTTGTCAAGATCATGCCCCCCTCCCCCCTTATATCGGTCACGGTTGTGGAATTCCTAGTTTTTCCTTTTGTCCACTCATCAGTGATATCTAAATATCAACTTGTCCGGGACAAAAATGCGTATGTTCTGAAGTTCAATATTCAAAAGGAAATATTGAGAACTTATCAATAAAATATATTGATAAATCCTTTACATGTACAGGTAGTTCATTGTTACATCTAATTGCAACATTGGGACATCTGCATTATTTGTATAATTTTAGAATTAAAAACTTAGATATAACGTTTCCACGGGCAAACAGGATAAACATATTTCCATTGTTGCAGACATAAATGCACGAGTCGGACAAGTCTGGCATATATAATCTACACCCCTGTCGGTTTTATGACACAGGCGTTCATGATATCAAAGGTTCTCATTCACAGATGATTTCAACTTAAAAATCAACTTTCTCTGAAAATATCAAACTTGTTTGGGAACATTTTTAAGCAGAAAATTAGAGATTTGATAATGACAAGTTTAGTGCAAATTGACATACAAGTACAAATGATGGTGTTACAAAAGGTAAAAATCTTGCCCGTATGTCACGGTATAGACAATATTAGTGCTTATTTTGTGACTTTTATTGTATATTTCTTGCAATCTATTGGTCAACATGTCTTAAAATATTAAGACTTACTTTTTTACACAATTACAGACATTGAATGGTATTTTGAAAATATTGAATAATCTTAACCAAATCTGTGAACTTGTACCTTAAACATACTTATAAAAAATAAACCTATACGAGTTAATAGTTTAATAACCCAATGATAGCAGAGCACAGGTTATTTCAGATACTGTTTGAGTACCATTTAATAAAAGTTGAAACATATTTAAATATGGCTTTGTTTTAAATGCATTAACTATCAGTTATAGCATTATCATAGATAAAAGTGTTCAAGACTTGACTAAAATTTCAGGATATTTTGAATCTCAGAAAAGGGTTACTGTCCTTGTATGTAAAAGTGGCTGAAATCACGAACATCAGGAAACTTTATATTTTGAACGTTTACCCATGCAGCGCACAGTTAAGGACAAAACTTAACTAAAAGTAAATGTATTTCATGCATTATAAAAACAACATACAATGGTTCTATGCCTTAGGTCCATACTTCTATTTCGTGTCCATTAGATGAGTAGATCCCTCTTTCAGCATTTTCCCAACGAACCTGAAGTAAAACACAACCAAAAAAGTTTATAAGTACATGTAACTTGTTTGATAAGTAAGACCAAGTTTTTGAAAATCGACCCATAAATAAAAACACAAGAGCCCGTTGAATAAGATCCGTAATTTTTTCTTGGTTTTTGAGTTGACGAGTTACATACCTTTACTATATATATATGTGTATAAAAAAAATTTTGTTTTTTTTTTTGGTGGGAGGGGGGGCTTTTTGTGACGGCAGCCTGTGTTCGAAAGTTGATTCGATGAATATTCATACATTTATTGATACGTTTATTCCGACGTTTATTCAGAAATATATTTGCCAAAACACACGTATTAATGCGTTAATAAAATTAATTCAAGTCTTCTAGTGCAGTACCGAACTAAGAACAGAGCAACATATTATCAAAACTTTAAGACAATATAACACTACACTATTTAAGCTGCCGTTATATGACATATACAATGTGTTGCTATAGCAGTAAAGCCAACAAAAATAAACAAACACTATTTAAGGCTTACAACTTCATCAATTGCTTTCGGCACGATATAACCTTAATGTGTTGGATGCGCCGTTAAACCCAAAACAATGAACAAACAAACAGACAAAACTTACAACTTGAAGCCGTCTTAAGAAGGTCAAAAATAGGCTTACAGACCTTTGCACGTTAAAAGTATTTTCCGAAATCCTAATAAAATAAATAGTTAATATGTATTTAGAATATGACCTACCTCAACCTTGTCCTCGTCCATTTTCCTTATAATAACACCTTTAGTGTATGATTTACTGTGATCCCTCCAGTTTGTACCTGAAGAAATATTAACCCCATTGCAGAATATTATTAAAAAACGCTTACGATGATTAAACAACACAATTTAGAAGGATTTATGACTGAAATAGGTCGTAAGAAGCTTGATAATACTGATCTCATTTTCATTAACAGAAGCAAACGTCGAGACAAATGAATGGCAAACACCACAAATACCAAGGCACAAATAAGAGGGTTATCATTGTTAATTCCAAATACAACATGTGGTAACGTGCTTTATTGTAATAGTTCGAGTCCATTGCGCGAAGATATCCCTACCTTGAAATGCCTTGCGATTTCATAAAACTATGTTTGCTACTATCTGGCAAACTTTTAAGCGATAGGATGCATATTTGTCTTTTCAACTGATACAGGAGACATGTTCAGATGCCACAATCTTGTTTTCGCTAGCTAGAAACAATTTGTTGTGCGATATAGAACTTCACCTATATTTGTGGGCTACCGACTTAGATAGCTGGGCGGGTTTGAGTGCTGATTAACAAAGGGTTTATACGAAATTGTTCCAATGTTGCCCATGATTGTTATATTTTAATGTGTGAGACATGGACAGTATACTGTATGTTAAACATTGAAATTATGCAGTTTTCGAACAGTTATTAGCTAAAGCTTATAGAGAAAAAATATGTACCACAACGGACGATACAGCCGACTTCTAATGGTTGCCATTGGGAAAGTTTTCTTGGTTCTTCTACAATTAATATACAATAATTGCCTGGACTATACTCGTAGACATTAGTTTTGTCATTTACATCCCATGTCACCCAAACATGTTTGTCTGTAAAAAAGAAAAAAATCGATAGATGGAAATATTGAATTGAGCATACAATAAATTTATAAATCTTTCCACGAATAAGTCCAAATAAGGGTCATTTGTAAAACAACTCGGATGATTCCATAAACTAAGCAGCTATCGCCGAAGTATTCCGCTTGGCATTAGTTTCGAGTCTTCTTGTCATTGTTTACTCTGAATTATGTTTTTTTAGACATTCGTTTTCTCAACTTTTTAAGTTTACTATTTAAAGGACCATTGGGGAAATTTTAGGGACGAGAAAATAGAAAATATTTAGTCGCTTTTCCATACCATTAAAGTAAAGATAAGTTACTCCGCCAAAGGTATTAATAACGTAAAAGTTTAAATACAAATATTTCTAATCACCTTAAGTACGAGGACTTAAGTTAGGACTTAAAAATGCGTAGATGTATACTGAAAGGATAAAGAAACGCAGGGTAACATTTCTTCCGATATTTTGAAAACGCGTACTCCAAATAAAGTGAAACTTTGTGGATTGAGTAATTGGGTCATATTACACATTGCTATGTATCGAAAATTTAGTCACGATTCAGTGCGCAGTTCTGGTAAATGGAGGAAGAAAAAACAAAAATCTCGTGCACCGTGTTGTTCTGGTCTCACGCAGCGTTGGTCAAGTCACTCTGCGTTAGTCTTTATAAGGACCAACTGTTTTCCTAAAATTAATTGAGAATTTGATTCGTTTTAAGAATTGATCGACCCACAGAAGTTGAAAGGGGTCAGGCCATTCAGATGCTGATGCAAGGACAGCTACAAAATTAGGTTGATAGGCAATTTGGTGTTATTGTTTCCATCATAGAACGTCTTGTAAGAAGTCTTCGGGAAACTGGGGATTGACCGATGGACAGTGACCACGGCAAACGGAGTACACACAAAATATTGATGACTCAGATCAATTTCAATTTCAAAATTCCATGGGTCCATTCAATTTAATCGTCAATACTATTAAACCAATTGACAGATGCAATATACAGACTTTGGAATTTTTTTAGCAATAATTTATCTGTAAGTATACGAAATTTCGTTTTAAATAAAGCCCGATATCATACTTAATTTCTGGTTTATATTTCACCCTGCGTTTCTTTATCCTTTCAGTATATATTCAAAGATTAATAGGGGTGGGCTAATCTGATTTTTTTCTAAATAGTATTTTTTCAATGGCCATTTTGTGCATTAAGAATAAATTCAGTAAAAATTTCAAAAATATTTTTTTGATTTCGGTTGGAACAGTCAATTTTTTTTCAAAATGGCCGAAAAAAGGATAAAAAATGACATATGTCATTATAATAGTAAAATTCTTGAAACATCTTGTACATTTATATGCATTTATTGATTTTACAAATACAAAGGGCATATTTGAAACATATTTTAGCTCTTTAGTTTTAGTTCAGATGTTTAATTTAAGCAAAATATCCCCCAAAATACTAGAAAATCATCATTTTTTTACTGAAAACTAATAGCAGACAATTTTGCTGACTATTTCTTAAATAAAATTTCAAAAAAAAGTGAATACTAGCTGCAGTTTCCAACTTACTCACCCCAACTGAAGGATGTATCTAGTCTTGACTAATTTAAGGATTTTGCCATAGTGAATAGAAGAGGGCATAGATCTTATATGTGATTTAAATGCAAAATTATCTGAGCTAGACATATTGCCAACGAAATTGTTTTATTTATGTGATTATGAAAAATGGTGTTCTGAACAGTGTAACATAAAGCCACTGTTAACCAAACATTTCCCTAAGGTGTCAAAACATCAGCTTTAAAGAGCCCTTAATACATCCCTTAGGTGACTAACAATCGCCTTTAAAGGGATCCGTTATTTTAAGCAGTAGTGCTTAAACACATTTAAAGTCGATAAATTTGACATCATCTTGTAGCTTATTCTACAGCATGGGGCCCATTGTACTAAAACTTCTGTCACTTCAAATGTTTTTTTTATTTAGTAGGACCACACAATTCAGGTCTTTGGATTTTGCAGATCTAAGACCAGATCTTCTTTGTACAGGCTTTTGGAGAATTTCAATCAGATATGCTGGTGCAATTCCAGTTAAACTATTATGAAAGTTCATATTTTAAAGTTGATTCTTGCTTTGACTGGTAGTCAGTGCAGTGAGTACAGAGTTTCTTTTGAACTGTCTGATTTTTTAAACCTTAATACTAGTTTGGCACACATGTTTTGAATTCGCTAAAATTTGTAAAGATCACATTTTGAGATTCTATACAAGATAAGATTACAGTAATCAATGTGGGACATGACCAAAGAAAGGACTAGTGTTTCTGTTGCATCTTTATCCAAATATTTTATTATAATTATTTTACGTAAATAAGTGAACACGGCAGTTCTACTTTTTTTTAACATTATCTTTAAAGTTGCAAGTTTCACCCATAAGGCCCTTAAATAGCGAATATTCTTTACAGATTTTATAGTTTCACAAGCAATATTGATTGACTGGGTTAAACATTTATGTGCTTTGCTTCCAAACATGAAAAACTCAATATTTTAGTTGTTCATTTTAATTTATTATCATTCATCCATGAATTCATCGTTACGGCACACTCTTCAAGATCAAAAATGGCATTTGCTACTTCATTCTAGTTGTTGGTCTGAATCTTCTATTGGCAGAGAGGATATCTGCAAAATCATGCATGATATATCAGATGGAATGACATTAAATAAGTTTCCTGCATGAGTAAGATAAAGCCACGGACCCAAACAACTACCTTGTAGAACACTGCAATCTAATGGACCAACAGTTGATAAACTAGTATTGACATTGACTCGACATGCACGTGGATGAAGACATGAGTCAATCCAGTGAAGTGTACAATTACGTATGCAATATGATTGTTAAGTGCTTGCAATAAAAATGTCATGATCAACAGTGTCAAATGCAGCAATCAGATTAATAGGTTTTAACGCCGTAACTTTAAGTTTCTCTATACCACCGAGTAGGTCATTTACTAATCTAAGAAGGCCTGACTCACATTCATGAGTGAAAATGTCTACATGCAGACTGATTTTGTGGTAAAAGATTATTTTAATCAACATGAGAATTTAACCTATTTGAAGTGGCCTTTTCAATTACCTTAGATAAGAAGGACAGATTGCTGACCAGTCTATAGTTAGCATATCCCAGATCCAGACCCACCATCTTGAGAGGAGGCTTAACAATTGCCTCTTCCCACTTGTATGAAAATACACAATGTTTCAATGACATATTTGTTAAATCAGTAATTAGAAGTAATAATTCTTGTAGACAACATTTGAGCAATTTCGTTGTCAATATGTCTAGCTCAGATGATTTTGCATTTAAATCACATATAAGATCTCTGACCTCTTCTATTCACTATTGTAAAATCCTTAAAACGGTCAAGACTAGGTACATCCTTCTGTTAGGATGAATAAATTGAAAACTTCAGCAAGGATTCTCTAATTTTTGAAATTTTATTTAAGAAATAGTTAGCAAAATTTTCTGCTACTTGTTTTCTCTAGTATTTTGGGGGATATTTTGCTTAAATGACACATCTGAACTAACACTAAAGAGCTAAAATATGTTTCAAATATGCCCTTTGCATTTGTAAAATCAATAAATGCATATAAATGTACATGATGTTTCAAGAATTTGACTATTATAATGGCATATGTCATTTTTATTCTTTTTTGGCAACCATTTTGAAAAAAATGGACTGTTCCAACCGAAATACTTATTTTGAATTCCTGATCTTACCATCTTTAATCAATATGAACCTATTGGCAATAGAAAAAATACTATTTACAATGATTTTTTAGAAAAAGTATATATTGGCCCACCCCTAAGATTAACTGTTTTATTTGTGTTCTTGACGAAACACTATCAACAGCATCTTGAGTTCGTTATTTCTTATTTTTGACCTAGGCTTGCATGCAATCTGACGGCGAAGCTATTCACGGGTTGTGATTTGACGACTCATTTCAAATTGTGTGACGTAAACAATGTAAACTAGTTACTTAACTTATTGATTGCGTTATTATTATTAAAATGAGGAAAAGGTAACCTGAACGTGACACTCATAAAAAATAACCATTTCTTAAACTAGCGAGAAGGCGAGCGGAGAATTTTAGATCATATTAGAGGGTATTTTGATATTAATTATATATATTACCATCCGGATCTTGTCCAACTACTGTGCCAGGTCCATTACCATCTTGATTACCCCAATGCCACTCTGGACCCCGTCTAACACGTGACCCTATTACAGGTAAAGTTTGGGAACTAGCTTCTCGATACTTATCAGGTTTCGGTTCGGACTCTAACGACAGTAAGCGAGATAGATGTCGTTCTTGTAATTTCTTTATGTCTTCCTAAACCAACAAAATACAATTGTCACAAAATTAATGTCAGGGAATACCACTGTTAAAATGACCGTAGCTTTTTATTGCTAAGTTATGTTGTTCTTTTTACATTCCTTCGCACAGAATGACGAGAATTGCCCGCATGACTGTAGCAAATGGATTATTGTACTTACTACAGTCTTGCGGACAACCCCTCGATATGATCAGTTCGTGTGCAGCTTTAAATCAGTATATTTAGTCACTTGACCATCGAAATGTAAACTAGCACTTGTTTTCCATCAAATTTTTGCAGCAGCCATACACTTGGAAAGATTCAAGTGGCGCATAAACTAATCGTTACATTTCTTTGTCCGAAAATGCCCTTGTTAGCCTATGTATTGCTTTTTGACTTCTCTGCACTAATTATCATTTGCAAATTGCTTTGTACCGTTTGCCTCAATTTCTGTGCTGATATTTTAGAGTGAAAGAACTGGATTCAAATACCAATCAGAGCTTTTAAGAGAGAAGAAATGTATTTTATGAGATATTCGATGTAAACTTTTGAAAAGCAAGTGCGTGTTTACCTTTTATTGTTTATAGTGGTTCCAAATCTATGAGTTTTGTTCGAGAAGCATACAGGACAAACTTAGGTAACTTCGTCGAGACTTACTGTTTTTTATTTGTTCGACTTCACGTTACCTTTCTTACTGGTTTCTCGTTTATAAATTGCTATACGCTGACAAACGATCAAACGATTAACATTTATTTCATAAATAGTACCAAGATTTAAGAAATTGACACAGAAACAAAACACCAGGAATCCATTGAATGAGATCTGCCATTTGTTTCGTGGTCGCTGGGGAGTTATTAGTTCTAGACATTTATGTATATATAGACCATTTTTTTTCTCAACTGTCAAAGTTTGAATAATTTCATGGTTATTGAATACACACTATCTCAATATCACGAGTGTTAGACAAAGAACACAAAGTCACCGTGAAATTATTCATGTTTTGACAGTTGAGAAAAACGAATTATATACAATATTTATTCGGGAAAGAGGAATGCCGGCAGCCATTGAGTAATAGTATAGAAACTAAAAGAAAATATCATGAAATACCATGTCTTGTAAAGAGAGGGTGTGTGTGTCCTCATAGAGTGTATGCCCACCAAGACCAAAATTATCTGTCATTTTTGTCTGTAATATATATATAGAACAAAAAATCTCTTTAAAGAATATTCGGCGCTATGCAGCGTTCATTTTGTTTAAAGTATAAAAGGTCATATTAGAAAACCATACCACGACAGTCACTTACAATACACATAGTAAATAGACAGCAACTACCGTTAATGTTTCTCACATAAGTATCACAAATAACCAGTGGTACCATATCATTTATCCATTTCTCAATACCGGTAGAAAATTTCATTGGACAAACTGGAATGGAATCCTTTCTATATAGTTAAATGAACATTCAAAAATTGGCGTTGACGGTCCGGACTGTGATAAAGCTCTCGGGCATCATTCATGTATGATATCTCCAATTCATAGTGATTTTTTCTATAATTCATGTTGGATATTACACAGAACATGTGTCCTAAATTCATACCATCTAAATGAGCTGTATGTTCAATTTAAATATATATTTTCTATGGAAAATGGTTGGTGAACGTTTGGTGAAAGCAATAATCATTACTCTTTGAATATACAAAAGATTGTGAAAGCAGATAAATGCACAGTGTTTATTTAGCCTGAGTTTACCGCAGCATATGGCACTAGCTGACTGTTTTATTGCTGTATAATGATGGTCAGTGTTATTATACTGACTTGACGCCTGATAAGCCAACAGCTCCATTCGAGCGATTTTTGGGGTAACTTTGTAGGACTGCATTGGTACCATATCATTTATCCATTTCTCTATACCAGAAGAGAATTTCTTAGGAATGGAATGGAATCCCTTCTTCATAGTTTTATAAATATTCAAACATTGGCGTTAACGGTCCGGATTGTGATAAAGCGCTCGGGCATCATTCATATTTGATATCTCCAATTTATTGGTTTTTTTCTATAATTCATTATGGATATAACACTTCAGAGCACGTGTACTTTTATCCCCAAAAAGTTGGTATTTAGATATAACTGATGTGTGGGTAAGTGGACAAACCAAGGAAGTCCATTGTCCTGTTGGAGTATATAACACTTACATGTAAATAGTAGTTTCTGGATAGTCTCTTACCAGTCTGTGAGTCGAGTATTTGTACTTGTCGTTCAGATGATAATAACTCAAAAAAATCCTGAAACAAATTTGCATAAATATTAATCTGTAATGGCATTATTTAGTCAAAGTTTAATGCTTAAAGTTTATGCACGTTTAACGACTATACAGCTATAATCCTTGGTCATCGGGCTACTGGTATATATCTATAAATCTCCCTGGAGAAACTTTTACAACGATTTGTGTAGCCGACAATTTGGCCCATCCGAATATCTTCATCCAGGAACTTAGCAGTGACCTTAGTTAAGTGCGAAGCCAAGACCCCTTGATTCCTAAGCGGTTTCCTAACACTGGACTGAAACACTGAACATTTTAAAAGAAGGGCTTCGCTGGCAATTACTAGTATGGCTGAATAATTATATGCATTATGATGCATTTTAATTGGTCCTTCTTATTGTTCAGTTGATAAAAAAACTTTAGTTTAGTTGTGGAAATTAAAACACGCTTCATTTTTTTGGCTTCATCTTTAAGAAAAAACATAACTGTTGATTGAAGCTACTCGCATCCAGATTTTGGTTATTTTTACTTTTCAAAGTTACCTATCAGTCTCTGTATTTGTGTTCCGAAAATGAATTCTTCAGATTTTATGTCAAACTGGCTTTAAGAATTCAAAATATAAAACATAATACAGAAACTGCAGTACTTAAATCATCTAATACCATTACTTACGGGGTAGATTTTATACATAAAGTTACAATCTCTTACAGTTTCTATTGTGTATTTAAATTTGTCTTAAAAGTGTTATCTTTAGGTGTTCGCTTGTCGAACAACTATATACGCCAATTTGAGAAATCGGTGTAGCAACCTTACTACGGATTCTACTTTTTTGAGGTAAATGACGGGGCTCAACTCTTCAAACCTATGATATACAGAGTTTTCAAACATTTTTTTATAAATTAGTTTAGCAAGCTTACTACAAAATCTGCTTTTTGAGGTACATGAAGGAACTCATCTCTTCAAGCATGTGTATTACTGAGAAAGTTTTTGATAATTAATATTGTAATAATTACTTTTAACCAAACACTGAAAATATATGCAACACTGAATTTTCCCTGTGGTGAACCCCAATTTGAAAGGGTGTGACGCATTAATCTCTCATTCTATACGTAGACAATAAAACATATCTTGGCTCTGACGCTTAACTCATATCGCACGACAACAACGCACAGAAAGTAGTGTGGTGTATACAAGAATATAAAACCGTTATTTGTTTTTTTTTCTTTTTTTTTTAAATATAATCGTGATGATAAAATTGTAAAAAATGCTGGCTAATAACTACAGGAATACCTATCCATAGATACAAGGTGCTTTCAAACCTCAATGGTTATATTATCCGTAGCGTATCCTAATTTCGTTTTCAAAGGTCTGTGTCATGATTGACAGAAGATGAAAACACTTTTATGGATAGCAATATCATATTGCGAAATCTCAAAAACATATTTCATTTATTCAGTACATGTAAACATTGACACGTGGTTTCAGGTATTTAGACATTTTTACCCATGATGCTTAACGTAGTATCGTACTGACCAGTTAGTTTATGTTGAACTGTAATATAGATCAATGGATGGGAAATTAAACAGATTATTAAGATTATTGGTCAAATTGTTCCACGTTGTATTTTTCTCATAGCTCTGGTATGGTAATGAATTGAAGTTTAAAGTTCTGCTGCAAATTTAAAAACACTTATCATTACTTGATAATTACTTATTATAAGTTAAATGCAATAAATATTAATACAAGTTGTAGATTTATACGCCGTGTGTGACACTATTGAATGTATACAGGTGGTTCTGTTACATATTAGTAACATATCCAATTAATTTGTATGAACATTCAATTGTATTTCCCTGTACTCCTCTATGGTTATTATGCCTGTGCAATTATAGGAGTATGCATTTTAATCAATTTCTAAATAAGTTTTACCTGAACATTGGGATATCGTTTTTTGGGCTAATTCAATGAAAATTAGATTTTCATGTACAGATTACAAGTACAAATGGCACCATTTTGAAGACTTCATACAAAGAAAGCTCTACAGTCTATGTTTCAAAAAACGAAATCTTATTCTACATATTTTTTCACATTTTAAGCACATTAAGGGACCTAAGCACAACATGTTTTCTATGTCGAACAACTCCAGTGCCTTTAGCGCTTTGATTATATAACTGCTCTTCTGCTTCAAAAAAGTTCAATAGAATTTTCAATTGCATGTGAGTATTAGAAAGGTGACACTTAATGTGAAAACTATAATCGATATACATACTGCATTTCTTTCTTGACCTACTGGTACACATAAAATGTCAATATGAAACTTACTAAACACTGACAACAGAGCAGATTTAGACTGAAAATAAATAAAAACAGTTACCCTTTCAGAAAATCTAATTTCATTCCATAAGGAGCGTCGCGCTTCGGCGTGGACGCCAATAAGCTGATGTACATACACTTTTTAAAAAGATTTAAACATACCGCTTTGGAAATATCATTTATAATAATAAGTGAACCAATTGTAATACATGTCATGTGTTGTAAATGTTCTACGAAGATATACGGGCCACAGGGTGCGATACTTGGCGTTTTTACCAGGGATCCAGAAGGAATCCTTAGTCAGTTGTTTAGAGGTTCCTCCGTAAAGTTAAGTTCGTTTACATCCGCAAGTTTCGCTGATTTATTGAGTGACATTTTAAAAGATGGATGGAAAAGTAACGATTGGCTGATACAATGTATCACTTTATGAAACGGTTTTAAGTGCAAAGGTAAAGTACTGACATGTCCATCAAAATACCCCGGGTTCGATCCTCACACAGGTTGTATTTGTTTTGTAACTTCGCAAACACAAGTGACATATTTGTATACAGAATGACTTAAAACTTATTACAATTTAAGGATTCACGAGATATCATACAGAAATTCCCCACTATGCATACATTGTATGTTTAATTTTGTCAAATAAAACAATCATGATAATAGGACAAATATGAGCAGAAGAGAAAAGTTGAACAATAAATCATGATAAACCTCATCTAGCTTTGATTCGTCACACTTATCTGGTCCTTGAACAAGACAGTTTTCAGTTATATGACCATCAGTTATCAAAATAATTTTGGATAGGATTTTAACTCCAAATTTGGTTATGTGAACTTGATCTACAATTGAAAGTACATGTAAGCAAAAACAGACGTCAATATATACGTTGAGTATTTGGAATAGGTATGTGTTTCTATTTGTATAAAATAAAAATAACACAATTTGCACATTTAACAGATATTTGTTTTCATTACTATTGTATTGCTAATTTTAATCCTCCAGTAGAGACTGGTGACTTAACAATGTTGATTCAAAATTCAATTTTATGTATTGCACGTTATTTTGAAATTAGGACTTGCCTTGTCAGAATATATAATCTATTTTCCATACCGAGAATGATGTTTACATTTACATACAATAATCATAATAATATCCCATATAATTATATCGTTCTACTTACATTCAGATGAACCTGCAACTGCTATTGCCAGATGAAAGCCTCCGTAAATTGAACTAGGACCTCCAAGTCTTACTTCACCTGTAGCAAAGACATACATTCACTAAATATACAACTTTCTTTGTTTATCATTTAAGTGTATCAATAGCTTTTTAATCGTGTATTATTTTCAAGTTTTTAAACTGAATATCAATTTATCATAACTTTTAATAAAACTGGTATTAACTCACAGTTGCTAGATCACCTAACTACAAGATGCAAGACTATAAAACTCAACCCTTAATTTCGTTTATTTCATACCAAATATTGGTCTTCGTTCATGCGCCAATACTATGAACCAGTGTGTAATTGTAAAGTCTATATAATTTCATCTTCTTTCCTAAAGCAGAAAAGAGTCGTTGTCTGGTACAATGCAAAACCCGCTTAGGTACTCGTTTTGTCGTTTGTGGCCTTCTTTTTATCGCTGCCTAGGTAGCGATAATAACAATTGTCAAGATTTAAACATTTTTGTGTCAACACCGGTTGCCTTAAGCCAATCAGAACGATGCATTTGAGATCACATGATAAAATATGGACGTCGAACAGTCAAAATAGGGATGCGTGTATGAACTCGTCGATGTTTCGTCTGGCTATCTGGTTGTATTAGCAGAAAATACCATTTTTAATGTATGAACTAGTACCAGTTTCAAGAAAGTTGCAATATAACACCAGGAAATATGCATAGCTAATTGTAAAATATGTTTTTCTTTTTAAAACTCGCATTTGTTGAAAAAATGCAAACCTATCTTCCCTACTGCTGGGCGAATCTAAATCAATGGTTTTACATATCGTTACCATACATTTGCGCTAATTCCTGGAATTCTATAAATAGACTCAATGGTTTTACATATTTTTACCAGCTGCCCTGTGTTCAGTAACTTCTGTTAGCTAACGTTACTGGTACGAGAGAACTCAACCTGAAGACAACTCAACCCGTGCAGTACTCAACTCAAAGTTGGTACAACTCAATTCGTTAGTAGGAGATTGAGTTGTCTCGGGCTGAGTTGTCTTCAGGTTGAGTTCTCCCGTACCAGTAACGTTAATTATTCTTTATATATTAACTTTTATGTTATAAAAGTGGCACGGATCTGACGGGCTGGGCTTGGCGATTCAGCACATCGCTTTATATTTTCAAAAAATGAACAATAAGAAAGAAAACGCGAGTTAAAGACAGAGAAACCATCCAAAAACCGTTTTTTGAAGTGTAAGGTCATTTTTTACCAACATTTTTGTAACCAACGGTGTAATTTTTGTGTTTGTCTAGTAGAGCTGTCCATGTACTACTATAATGTCAACTTGCAGCCATTGAAACTGTATATTTTTGAGAAATCGCCGTTTTACTCCTCTGTACATAAAACTTGAGGCTAAATCCGGCGAAGTTGCTGTGTATTTAGCGCTAAGTCGGGGAGCAGTTGCTTTTGTGATACATTGCTTACGGATATATTTTCTATTTGACAAAGTTTATATTCCACAAGAAAAAAAACTATATAATTTTGTATTCAGTTATATATAGAACTCATTGGATGACTGAATAACACTAGTTGTTATATGTGAGTTTGTTGTACTCTTAAGAGTGCAGTGATTACCAGACTATTCTATCTTAATAGGTACTTTTCTTGCATTGACCATTGACAAAAGCCATCTTAATTGTCAAGTTATTTATAATCAATTAAATCTGCTTTTGTCTGTTCAAACATTAAAAATACGTACCGGGAAGCTACCTGGAATTAAATGCTTAAAATGGCTGAAAGAACACCCCTGCATTTTTTTTAAGAAATTAAACTACATAAGATTTTCCGTGTCATTTATAGCCTTAGCTCGTTTTTAAAAAGCCACTGAAACTTGTTGAAACTATTCATTGTTAAGTCTGTCCTGAACTCTGATAGGGCTCTGTACAAAACTGGTGAATTACCTCCCTTACATTGTTGAAAACATACTAAGATTTATCTTATTTTAAAGTTTTACACCAATAAATATGTCCGCTGTATGCCCTCAAAAAAATAGCTATGTCTTACCTACATGTAATGAATGCTGCATTTTCCAGTGACAGATCAATAATACTCAATATTCTGATTAAAACCCAGAACACATTAGCACATTAATGTGTAGTAGCTATGAGCAGGGTTTATTTTCTCTAAAATAAATATTGTAAATTCGCTTGTGATTCATTGTCATTAGTTTTCACGAACTCCGAACCTCAATCAATGAAGTTTCTTCTTTCCTGTTATCCGCATTATATACCAAACTCTCCGCTGCGGTTAGTTCCCTTTACTTAATCAATAACCCCTACCACCACAAGTATATTCGTCCCCCAGAGAGGCGAATATTTTTTTCATCTTTTCTTTTACAATTCAATTTTTTATGCATAAAGTCTTCTTGTAGTATCATGTTCGAAAAATATAAAGATAAATAAATAGTTTTGATTTATAATTCCTAAAAATAACAAAGCGTGACGTAAGCACTGTGAGGATTTTGGATGTTTTCTCGGCAGTCGCCATTTTTGGTATAAATAGCGTCACGTGATTTGCAGTTGCAGTTGCAGTTGTGGTTAAGTAGCAACGTGTGACGTAAGCACTGTGAGGAGTTTGGTTATATAGACTATTTTGACATGAAAGTATACTTACCATAATCACCAGATAAGCCTTAAACTTAATATTTTGGTATATCCCAAGCATAAATAACGCATTTTGGACATCGCCATTTGGTTTGTGAGCATCAGAGTACCGGACAGAGTTTATTATGCGTAGTTTGAACAAGTTCCATTGGCTCTTTAAAAATCGAGCTAGTGCTATAGAATGACACGGAAAAAACTCACGCGGTTTACTTTCAAGTTAAAAATGCAGGGTTTGTTCTTTCATCCATTCAAAGTATTTAATCTAAGTAGCTTCCCCGTACGTTTTTTTATGTTTGAGTAGAACAAAGCCGATTTACTTGATTATTAATAACTTGGTAATAAAATGGCTTGTGTAAATGGTCAATGCAAGAATAGTACCTAAATAAGATAGGATAGTCTGGTAATCACTATACTCTTAAGTGTACAACAAACTTACCTATAACAATACGTGTCAAATAATCGTCCAATGAGTTCTATATATAATTGAATACAAAATTATATAGTTTGTCTCATTCTTGTGGGATATAAACTTTGTCTAATAGAAGATATAATGTTATACGTATGCAATGTATCACAAAAGCAACTGCTCCCCGACTTAGCGCTAAATGCACAGCAACTTCGCCAGGGTTTAGCCTCAATTTTATGTACAGTGGAGAAAAACGGCGATTTCTCGAAAAGTATACAGTTTCAGTAACTGCAAGTTGACATTATTGTAGAAAAGGGACAGTTCTACAAGACAAATACAAAAGTTACACCGTTGATTACAAAAATATTGGTAAAAATGACCTTAAACTTCAAAAACACGGGTTGTGGATGGTTTCCTGTCTTTAACTCGCATTTTCTTTTTTAATTTTTTCTTTTTTGGAAAATATAAAGCAATGTGCTGAATCGCCAAGCCCAGCCCGTCAGATCCGTGCCATTTTTATCAAATTAAAGTAAATATATAAAGAATAATTAAGGAAAATCTTACACTGCTTGTAATTAAAAAATGTATCGTATTAGATAACGCCCGAATTAGCCTCGCGCGCCCGATTTAGCGGGTTACCTGGTATGATCAACATAATTTTGTATTAAGGAACTTTACATACAACTTCTGAAACCTCTACGAACATACAAATTCTGAACTGTTAATTAATATATTTAAGATTAAATTATCCATTGCTATAAGGTTACGAAACACAATTAACTCACTTATTGCCTGTCTGATGCTATCATAGTTGAGAGTAAAACTTAAGGCTACATCAGTTTTATGTCCAAACATTACTAAACCAACATATTCGTCAGTCATACCATGCGTAGTTGACATTTCTTCTAAACCTAGATTATTACAAAACATTTACTTATTAATGCATGGCAATTTGTGTTTTACTGGATAAAAAAGTGCTCGTATACGCGAGTAACTGTTTTTAACCGTCAAGTTTCGATCAGTTATATTACCGCCTGTCCACCCACTCGCTGTCATGCGGAGATCAATTTATTTATTCATATTCATTTTTCTATACTAGGTTTAACACCATGTCAACTCAATTTTGGTTATTTTACGGCATCCAGTGCACCTTACCTAGCTAATCTAGCTATAACCATTATAACCACTCACTTAGCCTTCCACAAATCCAAATTTTCTCCATATACCGTATTAATGGAGAAAATTAGACATAATTGTCAAATTTTATGGAAGGGTATAACCTCTCCGGTTGGGATTCGAACCCGTTTCCCCTTCAAGACACCAGATTCGAAAACCCGGTTCAGAGATAAACTCTCTGGACCTAATTCCTAAATCTAGTGCCAGGCACGTACATTTACCATACGCTCGCAACATCATTTGATACAACGGTAGAATGAACTATAGTCATAAACAACATTGCTTGGCCTAACCCAAAAGTTATGTTAGTCTTGAAAGCAAATAAAATCCACAATCCCTAATTCATAGTCAGACAAACTACTAAGTCTGTAACATGTCATGTAAGTGACTCAGACTTCAATGAAAGAAATAATGAGCGCAGATTGTAACTGCTCTTATCATTTGAGAACTTTCTACAAATATATCAGCAATAATATCAACAAAACAACACAACACTGCCTATCTCAATATCTCAAGTTATCTGACCATACCGTGTGCGACCTTTTTTCAAATAACAATACACTTACCCACAAATATGGCCATGTGCTGCTTTGTTACCTCCTTGTTTGTTTGACAAAATGTAGCTGTTAACCTTTGTTAAATATGCCGATAGGTAAAATCATGGATAAGTCCATCGCATCAAATTCTATTTTCTTAAATTTCAAATTAAGATATGAAAATTTCCCAGGTAAATAGTTTTGAAATCCACTGATTGAAATCTGTTTTTCCATGTGACATTAAGAACTTATGTCTTATGGATTTCAAAAAGTACATAAATATACATGTAATTGTCAGTCAGCATTGATTTATGACAACCTCATTTGCAAAGTTAAACTCCAACTAGGCAGTAATAGTTCATTTTATTTCATTTATCTATTGTGTTGGGTTTAACGCCGTAGCAACACATTGTATAGGTCTAACAACGGCGTCAAGCTCACCTAACCTTATTTTCCCGGACCCAGTACTCACCTTTCCTTCCACAAGGCCGGAAACTTCTCCATATACCTTTTTAATAGACTGAGGAAAACTGACATTATTGTCAAATTTTCATGGAAGGGTATAACCTCCCCGATAGGGATTCGAACCCGTACCCCATTTGGGAAGCTAGATTTGAAATTCATTTAATTTGAACTTACCATTTAAATAGTCGTTAAGGAAACGTAAAGCTTCCTTCCAAGCATTTCCTTTAGTCATACTTTCAGATATATCTAAACAAATTACAGTGTGGACACCACGGATATCACGAGACCTGTACTTTTCTATATAGTTGAAATAGAAAGTTAACACAAATCTAGTATTGCTGAATTGAGTGAAATGTTTGCAAAAACGTGAACTATCTAACCGCTTTTTAACGTTCTTGATTTCAAAGGTATATACCTGATAGAATTATAATTTTTATAGCTCAATAAATGCCATTTCTTGAGGTATATAATTTAAGTATTTGCAGTAAAATTTGTGGACGCTGAATCAGCAGTTCGGTTTTACAAAGTAAAAGTAAATAGTCAGCAACTGCTGTCCGTGCTACACACCTGTTTATCACAAATAACCAATGATACCATATATTGTATCCATTCCTCTATATCGGAAGTGAATTTCATTGGACCAACGAATTTGGCAGATCAGATTGTATTGTTAAAATATTATAAAATAAAGTAAAAATATAATTTAAAATTTAAGTCAACGGTTTGCTTATGCAGCTGCGCCGAAAAAACAAATATGGTTCCATAAGGTTCCTTTATTACCACAGATTATTGTAGATGTGTATCATTTATACGTACCAATGCCCATTAGTACATGTGATTTAATTTCCCAATGTACTACTGGATCGTCTAATATGGAAATTGGTTGTTTTACAACATCAACTAAAATATTATGTAAATTGAACATATAAATAACTGACCAAACCATTGTTTACTGTGAATGGAAATTAACTTCTAAAAACCAATAGAAATGATTAATTGGGGGGGGGGGGGGGGCTGATGACAAAATGGGGCAATACATTAAAGTGTCATCCCTATAGACTTTTAAACATTTTGGAGGGGTTTTATATTATGACAACACATATTAAGGTGACTTTGCGACGCTTAATTAACCTAGTTTTCCAAGATCTTTGTCTTTATCCAGTACTCATGTACCTGCCCTTTTACTAGGCCGGCAACTTCTTCATATACTAGTATATTATCAATAAAGGAAAATCAACATCATTGGCATATTTTCAAAGGGTAGGATGTAATTCAAAACCAAGCTGAATTGGTTACCTATCAAACGGGTTGAAGAATTCTTTTATAATAAGGCTTTAGTTCTTACATCCTTTTAAACTCTACAACCGTCTGTTAGAAGACGGACAGGGACATTTATGTTAAAATGTAATCAACAATATGGGTAAAACCAAAATATTTTATTTTATTTTTCAAGACTCAATGTGAGTCTTTGAGTTTTAAAAACAAGCTTTCGCCAAAAACTTTAGAGGGCACTATATAATATATAATAAAAATAAAGGCATACGCACACGCATGGGGTGTCACTATTTCTTTATCTGCAGGTGATCGACTTCTGTCCCTAAATACAAAATTAAAAACAAATTTTATTTAATATGTGTGCCACTCCTTAAGTGGATTTAGGCTATTGTATTCTATCCAGCATAGCTCTTTTATTTAGAGGCCAACTTCAGAAAAGCTAGCATGTAGCGACTAGCATGTTACTGTCAGAGACAATGCTATACTAGTGTTATTTCAGTCAATAAACCACTGCTTTCTTCCATTTCTGCATCTAGTTTTATGTTCTTATTGTCTTTATCATATGACTTGTGTCAAGTTTTTTCAAGTCTTTCGTTGAGTTTTGATTTATACGAATATTTTAGATATTTTTGGTTGCATCTAACTCCATTGCAACATATTGTATAGCTTATATCATATATGATAAGTCAACCTACCAATCGTTCCTGGAAAGGCTAAATACCTGGATTTAGCTTCAAATGCATGCAAGGTGATAGATTTAACTATAAACTTGCCAACTGGACAATGTGTAATTTTTCCAGGAGCGTGCGAAAATCAATTGAAATTAATTATAAAATTATACTGAATAATACTAACGGTATTGTGTTGGATCTTACACCAGCAAAATCCATATCACCGCCCTCACCATGGTCGTCTCTTTCTGAAGAGTTAGCTGATGCTCTTTTGGTACCATCATTTTTTCTTCTAACCATGTCATCATGTGTGTTTTGCGTAACTTGTGAACGACTTGTCTTATCACTAGGTCTAGTATTATCTAGACTTGTACCTGTACGACTTGTTACCTGAGCTTGTATATTACTTTTATTACCAGCGTCGGCATCTTTTGTGACACTGGGTTCAACGTCACCGGTATCTGGCCGCCCTGGTCTAGCTAGGGAAGTACCTGCACTATCTGATCTATGTGTCGTGCTTTCAGATTCGTCGGTCATATCTACAACACTTTTACTAAATGTGTTTACTTTTTCTTTCATTTCGTTGACTTGATCTCTTAATTGTTTAATTATATTTTGACGCAATGTTCTATCATTTTCCGTAGCAGAAACACGCTCGCCAAGTTGTTTTACTTCTGCAATGACCGATATTAAAAGTGTAAAAAAGGAACAATGTAATATACAAGAAATTAATACAGAAGATATAAAGACAGACGAATAATTTCAATAATAATAAAATAATAATAATAAAGACTTTATTTTAAGAGGCTACACATTTGGATAATTCCAATCTTTCATGTGGGCCTCTTACTATAGTGTTACTATACCATGTAACACGAACAGTATAATATTATACTACATCTAGTTTTAAATTTATCAATTTCCGTAAGAATTAAAGGCCTTTTTTCAATACATGTACATGTACTAGTTTCTTTCCGTTCAGCAATCTTTTCAGTACATTTTATACAACCTTTTGCGTTCAATAATGCCCTTTTCTTTGTGCCCAAAGGTCTAACATACAGTCTGAATTTCTGTTCCTGCCGTATCCTTAAACATTCCAATGCATAACGCTTGAATCTTTCCTATAAAATTCGAAATTTGACATAAAATATCGGCCATATATTGAGAAACTATCGACTTCTTGTGACAGGTTCAGCTAGCACATGAATTGAGTGTTTAAATAGTTGTTTAGGTAAGCGACCATCATACATAACCTGATAAAAGTTGCTAATAAAAGTCATTAAATCCAGTTAAAAGAAATTACGACAGAAGTCTAAACAAGCCATCAAAACTTGACAGAATGTATGTATACAAATAAGCTTAAAAATAGTTTTAGTTGAATGTTCACATGATAAATACGATTATCACTTCTAGTAAAGTGCACTTACCTTTCTGAATTGTTGATGTTTGTTCAAAACTGTAAAATAATTCAGATAAAAATACATATTGACAAGACTTTGACGAAAGCGGCAAATTTCAAAGGCAGACGACTTAATACTAAAACTACGAAATAATAGCGTCGCTTGTGGGTGGAGACTGTGTCGGTTGCTTGTGGCAAAATTATTATTATCATCGACTAGAACAATACGGTTTTAGCAAATGTAATGAGAATAAAACAATAAACTATGAATTATAAGCAATAAAATTTTTTATACTGATTTGCAGATTCGGAACGTAACTTTCAACTAAAAAATAACAGAAAACAACGCTTATGTCCTAAATATAATCTAGGTACATGATGCGTGTTTCCAAAAAAGTACATCATTTTCTTGCGTTCCTCATTAATAAGATAGGAATTTGATATTGTTACATTTATTTAACTGTCAGTCGCACATACATTTTCCCCTATGATTTAAATACGCACTTGTACTTCTGTGCGATCGTTAAAAATAGATATCCGTATTTAGGTATGCGGTATATCGAACGAATTACGAGTGTTTTAATCAGCGAAGTTAATGAGTGCGGCACAGATAGTTTAATAATAATCTGACAATTTAGCTTACCTACAAACGTTTCCATTATTTATATTTAGCCTATTTAAACGTTCTTGTATGACTTCATTAGAATCTTGAAAGTCTTTGACAGCTTTCTTCATCTCATTGATCTGTTTAGGAAAGTAAAAAAATACAATTATTGATATGTAAACTCTGGGTAGATCTACATTTTTTCTATGCTATATTATAAACAAGTTTTAACATTTTGAAATGTCAAGTCGTCTTGGGACAGACTTTAAAACAGCGTAAATCATAAAAAGGGTTAAATTACATGTTCTCATATTCCAATCCATGTTATCACTCCTTAGGTAATCTAAGTTATTTGATCTCCTCCGAACACAACATTAAAATCAAATATGTTTCAAATAAAACTGCACCAATAATCTCATGTATCATTAACTGAGAATGCGCATGGTTTCAGTGCGGATAAACGACCTTTTGACTCAGTTAGCTTGACAAAAAATGTTTAACGATTCCCTCACATTTGAAGATTGTTTACTTTTAGGAAACTTTAAGTTACACCATTTATTTCGAGCATGTAATACAATCAAACATTTTCTACTTTCGTTTTGAAAAAGTAGAATGAGTGCATAAACGATATTTCTACTTTCGGTTTCGAATAGCCAACAGTGATTCTTACTTTGCCTTCCATAGCTTAATAGCAAGTATCTTAGAGGATGACCAGTTAAAACACACTTGATTTCTATGCCGACGAACCTGGTTTCGATTAAAGTGGTCCAAAATTGACAGGACAGTGTGGACTACACATTAAGCTTTAAGTTTGAATCCTTTATGCCGATCCAGTTAAGAAAGGACCAGGTTTGAAACCGAACAAACAACCTTTTTATTCAGGGCTTGAAATTGACTATATCAAAATGAAGCATCTCTCCCGTATGAGGAGAATTTATACTCTTTAATATAGGCCCTATGTTTTTATTTCAAATTATCATCAACTTCCGTTTTAAAAAAAGTTGAAAAAACATATACGAAGTATTTCTACTTTCGATTTTAAATATCAAACAATGTTTCTTATCTGGCGTTACATGTTAATACTTTTGAACAGCTTTCATCGAAGTATTTATTTTTTAAATTTACAATCATTTAAACTTCCTCACATATTGTAAACTATTTAATCCAGAGAGTTTTGTTTCTACACTTTCGCTTTTAAGTAGCAAACAATATTTCTTACCTGGCGTTCCATGTTAATTCTAATAATTAGCTTTTATCGAAGTAACATTTAATATTTTTACTATTATTTAACCTTTATCACACTCAGTTAACTATTCAATCCATAGTTTAGTTTTCAGACGCTTATATTTGTATAGTTATATCAGGTTTCCGAAAGGCTAAGTTTAGTAACATATGGAAATTCCCATCGCTAAGTATAGACATACAGGTAGAAATGGTTGAATAACTGAATACATGATAAACCTGGTTCATTTGATAGTATGGAATTTAATCTATTTTCTATTAAATCTTTTTTTATAAAACTCATTTAAACGTCTGATTATTATAATATGCTAATACTTATACTTTTAGACTGTTTAATTATGGACTTTAGTCAATTATCTTTCCCTGATAAAATCGGAAGCAACCCAACTAGTAAATAGGTCCATTTAGTTGGAATCTTCGGATTTTATCATTGAATTCCTATGTAAGGATAACAAAGTATTTCATGTAATATCTTTCTTGTTGATAAAGATATTAATAGAAGTGATGACATTTAGATAGTTCTTCCCCCTAAAAATACTTAGCTCGGATTTCAAACAAATTATTTGATGTATAAAAAAGTTATTCAAGATTAATTTTGGCAAAATTACATTCAAAAGTATGAGTAAAATCCGAGTAATCCAACTAAGTGGATCTACCTATTTAAAGGGTTTACAAAGGGAAATAACTGACTTAAGTCCCTTATTGGTTAAGAATACATATTTCGGTGCACCATCTCACATATAAAATCGTGATAATCAATGTCTGAAGATTAATTGTCGGCGATAGCATCAATGGAAAACTGGTAGTTATCAGAATGCATGTATTATATTGAGTTTAAACTTGAAATTTCTTTACTGACAAAGCAATTACTTCAACATTTTCAAAAATAAAATTTTGATTCTAAATAAAATATTGTTAAATGATCTACAATGGCGACCAACACTAGCATGTATGTCAATAAAAAGTTCCATTCTGTTCTACTATGGGAAATTGCTTACTGACACAACGTCATGCTTGTATTTTATGGTCTAAGTTTCATGGTGATGCATGTTTTCCGAATTTACAGTTTATATTCTTAGCCATTTGGCTACTGATAGCTATATATCTACTCATATCCATGAGGAATAATTTACTCTGCTTAATTGCAACCGGCACATTGGTGCATCGGAGTTGCTACACCCTCACGCATGGTTTGCATTTGGATCTCAGTAAATAAAAAAAGAATAATCTATGCGAAAGTAAAAATGCAATATATTCATTTGGGGTTTGATCATGGACCTACCACTGGATCGTTTCTCACTATGAAACATTCTAAAGCGTAACACTTTCAACGCTAATCTTACTTTAAGGAGATAATAATCTAATGCGTTATTAGCTATTCTGTATCCAACTGCGATTAAAATATGTTTGATTCAAGTTAACACAGTAAAGAAAATTAATATATTTATTTGAAAATTACATCTCTTACTATACAGTTCTATAAATGTGCATTGCAACTTAACATTAACTGAGTGGAGTTTCTCTTTATCAATTTAGCATGACAAAATAAAAGAAATCTAGATTTAAAGGTACTTGTTCACGAATGTTGTTACCATTTTTTAAAATTCTAAAATAACTCATTAGCTTATGAGCTAAAGTATACCATGTTTGTATTTAAAACCGACTTTAAATAAATCTTTTTGTATCTTGTCTGTAACTTAGTTAGTACGATGCATTTGAAAATTGTATAGCAAACTTCCTTATGGATTGTGACATATATTAAAAAAGTCACAAAAGCGTACTTAAGAATGATTCATACAGTTACTAACACGGTTGGTTTTATAAAAAAATCACCATCTTTCTAATTCGTATATTAACTTAAATATTATCAGAACCCTGCCTTTGTGCTTCTTTTGATAAGTTTCTATATAAATTGAGATTTAAATAAATATTGACATTTAATGTGATATCTGTGAAAGAGCTGGTTTTATCAGAAGTTTTGATGGCTATGAAAAAAATAAAGTTATAATCAAGTTAAATCAAAGTTCACTTCATTCCATTTCAAAGTAACTTATCAATCAACATTGTGATCTAGTTGAAGTTTGGCTTAATCTGAAAATACGATACGAAAACTGTGAATGCATGCCCTGTTTCTCTCACACAGTTAAAACAGTAGTTCAATTCCAACTAGACCCAAATGAAAATCAATCGGCTTTCTATTTACTAAATAAGAAAGAAAACTGTTATCAGCTACTTGGTTAAATGAATTTTACAATGTTCAGGTCATCATTGATAATTGATATTGAATTCTTCTGCAGCTTCTGTGATTTTGGGTTTTGCATTCGAAATCGTCACGTGGTTTTGCTGTAGAAACCATTCAGATTGGTTTTATAACATTTATTTAGGTTCAAAATTGATCGTAGAGGAAATAGAGACTGTTTAACGTCTATAATTCATGTATAAAATAACTATTGTTTCATGTATGTATGTCCGCCGATATCACAGTTACTTGTCTCTCTATTTGGATCATGACATATCGATAGATAGATTTTATTTCAAAATTCACACATAAAACAACACAATTTGAACTTTGCTGAAAATCAATTTGTCAAACACAAAATATACAAAACATATAATGATAGTATTACAGTATTACAAAACGTACATAGATATTCAAGTAAACACATAAAACATAACATTCATACATACATAGGGAGCATCGTATTAACATGTTGTTGTTTTCAAAGGTGTTGTTTTGTAGTTTTCATTTGGCAGGAAATTATAAAACCCATAATTAGGGAAATATGTTTAAACATTTAATAAGCCACTGTAAACAGACATGATGGCGTACATTATGAATTTGACACTCTCTTGACATATAAATCTTTTGTAATAAAAACTTCTCAATACTCTTGCCTAAAAAGTTAACCTGATGTAAATAAGAATTATTTTGACCCACTGTTTTCATACCAGCCGTTAGACATACTTACAATACTACATACGTACAGTGGTATGTGGTATAGGGGTATGATATGATTAGCATATTAGAACTTTTTACGTGAATTCCATGTCTTGTCACGTTCCTCATCACAAGCCAAAAGCAGCAAACCTGTTATCATCATTGTGTCTTTCACATTGAGCCGACGTTTTACGAAACAGTGAATCCTAATTCAATATAGATGAGCTCTTGAGCGAGTAATCCTGAGCTTGGGTGGGTTATTTCTTTCTCGGGAAGCTCTGATGATTTATGCAACCACTCTGTTATGAATGTGACATGTTTTTGCAACTTAAAGGAAACAATAACAAATAGTTCAAGCACACATTTTAACCTACAAGGAGAAGTAGGAGGGAAAAGCACCGACGAAAATGAAGCCAACCAATACTTTTAACAACGTCGGTAACATCTTGATTGGTATTTTCCATTTAAGTCAAATGTATTGAGGATGAGTCGAATGTGTCTGTTTTCGACTTAGAACAAGCTGTGCAGAATTGATAGCCTATTAGCAATGTCTGAAGAAGTGTCTGCGATGAAGGAATAGCAATCGCCTTGCTAATTATAGGTGAATCACATTATTATATTGTAGACGCATCAATTTCAATTTAAGTATCAACCGAAGAGGTCTGGTGCCAATTTCTAGCATTTACGACAGAAGTATGGTATAGCAATCTTAAAACAAATTTAACTAATTAATGTATTTGATATGTACTTAAACCCCTTTTCTGTCCGTTCAATCTATTCTCAAATAAGATTGCCGTCGTTAATTGCAGATAAAAAAAACCGTTTAAACACACATAGTATGCAATTTTGCATTGTATTAGCCGAATATAGTTTATATAAATTTAAAGCCCTTATAAGTCTGTGCAATCTTTTAGCTATTGTCTTTTCGTCTTTATTTATAGATGGCTCCAACTTTCACGCATACTTGTATTAAGCTAGACACTTAATCTTAGGTATTGGTAATGGGAATAAGGTAGTCGTTTAAGTCAGGCTGAAATATGTGTATGGACTTTTGTATAAATTGCTGTTATAATGATATTTTTATCATAATATATACATGTATATAAATGTTTCTTTTACGATGACAATGCAAGTATTGTTATCAACTTCAAAGAGAATAACACAGTGCAATGGATAACATTATTTTTTTTTCAAATATTAAGGTGTTTTTTATAAAGCCAACGTCCTTTTCAAATTACTAGAGTATCACTTGTTTATATTTCAAACAAACAATTCAATCAAAACTAAGTTGAAATGTTGTCATTTTCCAATTCCTTCAATTGTAATACTATAACTCTCGTTTTTTCTGAAACAAGACAATGGTTGTTTTCAAACCCGACAGAAATAAAAACGAAAATAGAAACGATTTCAAGGCGGTATTTTTTTCAACTGGAATAATGTTGAAAATGTAAAATTGATACCGTCATCAGCAACTTGTGTTAATGATACATTGTACTATCATTTTGATAGTTATTACATTTTCTATGATAGGGTTTTTTGTATTCTGCAGTCGATAAATTGGATTGGTAAAACCGTGAACGTCTCGTATTTAATCCTTAAGATTTGTTTATTTCATAGTGGGCTTAAAGAAGATGAATGCAGTACATAACTGAGAGATTTGAATGCTTTTAACGAGATAACCATAGAGAAAAGTGTTGTTTTCATGGTGTGTGATACAAATAGCCTTCGTTCTAGGTGGCAATACTGTATTTATTAAATAGACTACACATTTTAATGTTAACCCTTTAAAATATAAAGCATGTTTATACTTGGAACATAAACAGTAGTAATTCATTACACGTTTAATGTGATAGGTGACCGAAAATAAAACAAAATCTAAGAAAGTTGTTGATAGCTTTTTTCATTTTCAAATTTTATATTTCAGTGATTTTAGTTTCAAAAGCATCCATTTGGATTTCTTATCTATCGATTTTTGGCAAAAGACATTTTACTGATTACAAGTACACGTTCCAAAATTTTAACAAAACAAATACAGAAACAACTTCAACTCAAATGTTAAATAATTCGTTGGATCAAAATGGGATCAAGTGATCATCGATAAATTTAAATGTTTAATTTTATTATAGTTTTCAAATCCCTTGAGAAAATCTGAATTCTTATTTATCTCGTAATGTTTAATTGAAGTTTTAAACGATTTTTACTGTGCAGTAAAAGCACACATATCAGGAACAGCAGCTGTGAAAATCACTGACCTTCCACACATCCAAAACGCACAGAGGGAATTGTCGTTGGATTAGTAACACTAAGCACTTGCCTTTGAAGTATCGCTAATCTGAAGCATGAATATATTATTATAGAAAATCTAAGAAAGTAGATAAGTTTAAATGACAAATGAGAATCAAAGGCGTTGTCACTTTGATCAATTGGATATGTAAGTTACGCTACGATTATTTGAAACTTACAGATTCGTTCGGTTCATAGAAGGGTCAGTAGTCAATGATTCCTCGGAAAAAAGAAACTGTGTGTTCACTTATACTGAGTATTTAGATTATGTTGCATAAAGTGTCTCGTTTATACCATACGTCTTAATTACAGTACACTGTATGTGAAACACCTAAACCTTTTGTATATGAGCAATGTCATGGTTTTTGTGCGACCATTCTTCATATAATGGGTTTCATTAAAGAACCTGTGTTATTGACATTATCAACCATGCGACACATACTTTGTCATCGTTCTAATGATTGATACCAATATCAATATCAAACCTGATGATCAATATTGGCTATCAAATTGGCTCTCTAACTTTGATATAGCTTGTTTATGATAACATAAGACATTCTTTACTAAGATTTTCGTTAAGATGTATCTCAAGTTATCTTAAACTATCCATAGTTATTGTATCAAACTTGATAAGACACGATACAGATTACTTCTTAATATAATTGACTTGATAGATATGTTGAATATTTGTTGGTCTTCATAGATGACAATGATTCACCATGGACAAAATCTTCGGTGAACTTGAAATGCCCCTATCGATGAAACAGATTATAAGCGTTAGATTCGAAGGAATGACCTTGTAGATGATCTTATACTTGGTGACTTGCGTAGCAATGACACGACTTCAATGATTGTAAGACACATGCAAAACAATAACACTTTAAGCTTGTTTCTGATTTTAAACTTATAAGGGGTGTAGAACTCCTATGCCCGACTTGTTCGACTCATATATATATGTCTGCGGACAAGTAAACATTTCCATCCTACTTGTCCATCGACAAGTTATATTTTTTACTATAAAATGTATTATCATAGCAGTACCTTATACTTTAGATATTTCAATTTTCAAATATATTAAACAATTAACTATTGTATCATCATCATTTATTTATCATTATGTATGTACATGTACTTCATATCACAGTTCACTTAATTTCTTTTTTGAGTATTGAATTTCTGGGCAAGTGCACATTCATTCCGAACAAGTAAATTTTCAGGTTTCACGAGGAAATCAACTTAAAAATCCAAATCACTACTTAGTATTTAAAAAATGAATTAGTAAACCAAGATATAGTCTTTTCAAATTCTTAATAATTATAAGGTCAAGGTAATTACATGCAAAAATACGGAACGTATTTTTTCTAAATCAGAAAAAAGATCATTCCTTATCTGAATAGTTATGTTCTCGTATAGTACAGAAAAATGTATCACACAATCGTCGATCCATTGCTTGAACGTACATGTATTTGGCAGAACTATATTATTTGTTCTTTGTTTGAATTAGGTTTACAACCGACAAACGGGACATTGTAATTTACGTAATAAGTTGGACAACCACTTATTATTTTAGGCAGCCAACAATTTCTTTTGGTATCCAAACTACTGCTAATGAGAAATAGTGCTTGTTTTAAAAAGATTGGTTTGGACAACCACTTTTATATCCGAATTTCGTTGACAGCAGTGTAAGTGATTTATTGCTTTTCTTTACTGTACCAAGGAATTCATTTAAAACCTCTAGATGCTAATATAAAGCTACTAAACACAGTAGAAAACATGTGATTCAATTTACATACGTTTTAAATATTGCCAAGCAAATACAAATATAAAATGCGAAATTAGTCTGATGTGTCGTAAATATCACTTGTACGCATCTCCCTTGATGTTTCACAAAATGATTTAGATAAAAATGAAATATAGCCTACTACTCATGGCATATTTCTACATGTAATCGTTATCTATGTAACTTATTAAATCATTTTGCAATAGTCTGTTCAATGTACAAATGTCTGAATATTGGCTCATTTTGGAAACAATTTGGCACATAACTGAAACAATAACTTATGCTTCCCATGTAGTAAATGTGTTTATGATGAGCGTAAAAGATGTGTTTTACAATTTGGATAGATATACAAGCTTCGAACGAAGTTTTAGTTGCTTTTGCGAAGTGTGAATCAAAGAGCACATCATAAATAAAACGACGAGCACGTTAAACCTCTCTATCAGATACTCGTTCTTTCAAAAAATTTAAGGGATCAAATCAATTTTATATGTGTTTTGAACTTCAGTTGATCATCTCAAAAAACTGTTGAAGAAAATATTAATTTACTGTAATATGCTATCTAATAATAGAATTTAGCTCGTCGCAGGCTTATGCCTTTTTCTAACAACAAACACTGACCCAGAAACTTATTAATGCTAATATGGAATGATAATAACAATACTGTTTTATAACAGGTTTTTATCACACATATGACAGTCTCTGTAAGCATATTTATTGTATGAACTTAACATTTTGTTATGGCAACAATTAGAGGAAGATCAGAGAGAATCATAAATAACCTCTATGTATTATTCAATTTACTTTTTATTTATCATATCAAAGAAAACAGTATGGATATTTACTCATATCAGTCAAAGACACTAATCATCATGTCATTTCTTTAAATTCAATTCATTGCTTTTTTAAATTAACCTCAGAGTTCAGAATTTTTATTTCCCTCTTAAATGTTTTTTATCAAATTTTCATTTGTATTTTTAAAAATCAACCACAAAAAAAACAAGATCAACATTTAACTTTGATTTCTTTCAACATGTGTCTTAATGATTTATGGTTGAAACAAACACAGCTCAATCATCATTTTCATTGAGACAGTCACAACCAGAAACTCGTGTATTTTGTTTGTAAAACGAAAATAAACATAATATTGACAGAAATTCATTAGAATGAGATCTGATCTGCATCCACAGCATTAGTTGAGGTGTTTGCGATTTTCACTTCTTTAATGATAAACGATTTTAGTAATGAATGATACATCATTATATTAAATGTTGTTTTTAAATCAACAATGGGTCGTGTTATCAACGATATTTTGTTGTAAAACTATTGTACATATGGTGTAATTTAATGTATTGTAAGACTAGATAATACTTTTCTATAATTTTAGGTGATAGTATTTGTATTAAGAATGTAAAAAGAATGTCAAATAAATCGATGTTATTATTTTATTCGGTTATGTAACTTATATAAACAATTTCTTAACCTACCACCCCTAGTCTAACCTTAACAGTTTTATTCTGCAAGTTGACCTATATTTGTTCTTAAAGAGCGTTTAATATCAGGAAAAAACTTTTAACTACTGTGAACCCTATGTTCTAAGAACGTATTCGTCTGTCTTAATGAGATAGTGAGATTAAAAATACGCGCATATAATTGTTATCAAAAAGTGGAGGAACAATAATAACTAATTATCCGTTTCTATTTAAAGCAATGCCGGAAATTCTGTTCGGGAGATATTGCGAGAAGTGGCAATTTTCTATAATTTTCACAATAGTTAAGAATGGCAACGTTTAAAAATGTAGCATTCATTAGTTGAGGGAAGTGGGTCATGAAAGAAATGTAGGAAATAGCGTTTTATTCTTCTTGTCTAATTTGATCAACGTTTATTATAATTTGTCTTTTTAACAGATGGATAAGTAATAAGCTCAAATGTCAATTTGGAATCACAACAAAGACAGGTAAGCATAGATATCTTTAGTATAGCTGCGACATTCAGTTCTCATATTTTAATAAAACGACTACTTCAGATAGGTATTACTAAAGGATTTTTTTATACATTTCAGAATATCTTACACTTCATGCATTTATTCTTGAAACACCTAATTTGATTAAAACGCAATTATAAATATGTTTACCCTAATGAGAAAAAACAATTAAATGGAGTATTCATCGTAAAACTGATATAAATAAATGCTAAACCATATTATGTTGAAAGAGGTGTTTTGAAATACATTCCAGGTAGGAAGTGTCCTGATTGAAGACTATCGCAAGCAAGAACCTAAGGGAATTTGTTTGAAAGGACTGTGGAAAAGCTTGCCATTCGCAGTTAAAACCGCGTTTTAAGTGGCTCCAATCTCACACTCCCCCCAAACAAGTTCATGTATAAACAAACAAAAGTAAAAATTTTTGGTGGCATAAATGTGATTACATGCAGTGACATAAAAAGACAGAAATATTTAAAATGAACTGTTCATTTGGTTCATTAATGCTGAATTTGACATTAAACATTTCTTCAGTATAGATAATTATGCAGGTGAAGTTTTGTTATAAGGTTTACTTACTTTGTACGCCCAAGGAGATCTCAATAAAATAATGTTTACCAACTAGACATTGTAATCCTCCTTGACATATATATTTTGTTAATACAGGTCATCAGTGTTTTATTAGAAAGGCAAATTAGTCTCTAGACTAATTTATATTTTCTTAATATAATTTTGACAAATAATTGGACGTCTTGTGCTTTTGAATTATCTAATTGAATATCAAAATGTCACAACAAATATATCAGAAATTTCTGAATATAATGCTAAAATGTTAATAAATTATTCATTGACCATTGCGTTGCATGACACCCGATATTTGTACTCAGGATCATCGTCAGCAGTTGATTTTAATCTTACAATAGTCATATATTGTTTCAAATAATGAAACAAACTTAAACTTTTTCCAGGGAACGTTAAGAAAAGGAATATGTATTGTATTCCATACACTTAGGGTTTTAATTGCAATACCGTTGTATTTATGTTTAGTGATCAAGAATTCCAAGTCCAAACTTTATATGGAACTTTTAACAACTTAGTTAAATATCTTTGTCATTCAAAAGTATCACAACAAATGATCTGAATGTATTCTTATTTTTGAATTATATGTATTAATGCGGCAATTTATGCGTATCAAATAATGATCCTAGCGCCAGAGTGTCTGCTCTAGAATTCATTTCAAAATTAGTTTGTTAAATATAGTCCTATTTTCCGAATGAATGTTAACTTTGTCCAATTAATGAGTACTTTGACAGTGTTTTCACGGTAAATTAATATTAAAACCGAGTATCAAATTTAGCGATTAAAGTTTGTCAATGCTCGGGACACTTAGCGAAAAACGTTAACTGAAGCGGTATAGTTAGTTGTCAGTTTGGCGGCTTATTAGTTAAACATTCGTAGACCTTTGCTATGCATTTAACACACGATTAAACACTCCATATCTTCATTTGTAATACTAATCTGTATTTTTTTGGTTTTCAATCAGTAAATTGACAAAATGTATTTCGATTTCAATGAGTCGCCTTAAAGATTTCTAAGGTTAAAAATGTATCAAAAAGTATGTTTAAAACAGCATGTGCGTCAAAGTTTTAAAAGCCAAATTAAAGCGTGCATTTGATTTGTCTACGTTGTCATTAGCATCAGCGCATGGTCAAAATAATGTGAAGAACTTTGCTTTATTTCAAATGTTTACATAATGAAGACGCAAATTCGACAAGTAAAAAAAGAAAATATAATTAAAATATGCTGACGTTTGGATTCTGATTTACTTTTATTCAGATGTATTTGAAAAGTCAATTGAAATGATAAGAAGTACTGATATCAAAAAGAGACTAATTAAAACTTAAAACATGTCAAACTACAACAATAGACCTTTTCAAAACGCTTTGTAATTTTTTAATTTTGTATCGAGTTTTATATTGTGTTTTACTATGAACAAAGATGAAACTTAAGACAGTTTCAATTGACTGACACAAAATTATTTACTTCATAAGAAAACGATCGGAGTGCTAAATAAAACCAGTACATTTACGTATGTAAACAACAAACGTGTAACGAAGTTGAATTGAGCGATCCTTTTTTTAATAAGTAAGTTTATATGACAAACATAAGATTGGTAGCTATATTTTTTATTCAAATTCTCTGTATCATTCATGATTTACATATTTAGGTTCATCCATAGGTCAGTCAGTAATTGCGGGGAAGGGATTTCTAGCAACTCTCTAATAAAATTGAGATTCATCAATTCAATGAGTTCTTAGTTTAAATAACAAATCACAGCTTCACTGCATGAGACATGCTGATAAAGAAAATACCATTTAGTCGAAAATAATGGAGTTAGCTCAAGGTACATGTACGAATTGATTTTAGAAACTTTATGAGTATTGGTGGGACAGCATGAAATAAATAATAACTCTTTATATTAAATGGTTTTTCGTTGCAAATTAGTATGGCACGTATCATAATGTTTAAGCTTTCCGTCCATCAGTCCATGTATAATACCATAATTATTTTTTTTGTTCATTTGTGTAAACTAACCACATTTCTTTATTACCGTCTAAAATTAATAAAACCGAATATAAATATGTTCCCATGGATTTGAATTGGTACAAAACATACACCTGGCTAGTATTGTCCCCAGTAAGGTTTGTATCATAGTCACAATGCTGAATTGATTTTGTACGACTTTCATTATCTTAATTTGTTTTTGTCTTTATTCACAGTTTGATAACAATATGGAATTTACAAATCTAATATTAAGCAAGATTTAAACTGTTTGTAATAGGTTAATACGTTTTGTGCATGTGCCGCAAACCCACTGGAAAACAAAATAAAAAAATGTGATTCAATTTTGACTTAGTAAATCTTATAATGACCTCAACATTTGTCATCAAATATCTAATTAAATTGAAGTCACTCTAGATTGTTTTAATCCAACCGTATTATGTCAAGCAAACGACACATATAAATGTTGATTTAGTTTGTCTGTCAACTATAAAGCAATATTTAATGTTAACTTGTCTTTGAATATTTAAATCTTAACCCGAGTGAGACAGATAATTGATCAGATTGTCTTCTTAGGTTATATCAAAATGACAAGCTTAAATAAATAAACGATTCTTGTATATGAGTGTCAAATCGTGTTTGACTATTATATGATAAGACAAGACAAAAACAGCATCCAAGTTTTAATACTTTTTATAATATCATTTTATTTTAATAATAGTTCGAAATGATAAGTATTTTTTAATCAGTAACGATAAAATGGTTCTCCATTTTAATACGTGAATGCCTTAAAAGCCTACCACGAACCTAAGGTCGATTGACTACCATGGCGCTCAATTTAAGTTCATGGGATCAACTAATAGAAGTTTTGAAGTTTGATATATCGTAAATAGTTTTCCAATTTCTCATGCTTAAAGTTTTTTTTATTACAATTATTTACATTTGTTAGCATACCAAATTTATGTACAACCGTTACAATAAATATATGTGCTGTAAACGCTGAATAATAAATGTAACCATTCAAATTGGTGATGTCTTAAATAAAGAATATATTTAAAATGAAAAACAAAAATAAAAATTATATTTCCCAAATATGTCGTCAACGTTTTGACTGATTTGTCTTAAAATACAGTAAGTAAGAAAACAAATCATCATTGTTTAGGCTACAGTAAAATTTAAACAGCTGCTGTTATCAAAATAAATGCCAGGTATTTAAAAGAAGTTTAAAATAATCTTTAATTCCTAGAACATAAAGAGTTGACATATCATTACATTCTAATTGCAAATCACATTAAATGAGGGGAATCTATCTTTAAAAATATGGAGGAAATATTTCATAATCAACAAAGATGTCAATAAACATTCATGGCAAGGACTATCTCAGTACAGAATAATGTACTTAAAGAAATTTCATTTTTTCCTGATATTACTATTCATTGTACAATTTTGTATTATTTTTCTATGCAAGTTTCATCACATTTTCATATTATGTGTGACTATAATTTGTTTTTAAATACTTATATACGATTCTCTGTCGATATTTTATAATCATGATTCAGAAAGATAAACTGATAGATTGTCCGTTTCAACATTATATAGCGAATAAATTAAACTAGCTTCCTTAATGTAATGCCAAATCCTAATGAACGACAGCAATAGGTTGAAATAGTTGTTATTTATTTTGGTCACATACTATTAAGCTAAGCCTTTTATCATATCGATATCATAAGTGATTACATAAGTCATCTCTTAGCAAGATAAAAAGAAACCTGTTACAAAGATATGATTATAGTGTTGTTCATGAAATTGGAAATTTAATATTTTTTTAACTTTTGCTATCGACGATAAATTTAAGCTTAACCAAATCAATTCATATTGACCGATGCGACCGTCGTCATATCAAGTGAAATTATTAATTCAGTGCATATTATTCACTTCTTTCTCTAATTGGATTGCAACACGAGACGAACGTGCAATTGACAGGCCTTAATGAAAAAGGTGCATGATCTGTCTATAAAACAAGTGACACAATGTTCGTTTTTTAATTGAAAAACAATGTGTGATTAGGAATTAAACAGGATTACGAGACATACATTAGATCATGTTTTAAATACGCTGTGTCTTTGATAACTGTTAGCGCAAAAATCATTAGAGAATTTTACTAAATCTTTCAACAAAGACTAAATTCGTGATTCCATAGTTTTTTAATTGGTACTGTTAAAACTGAATTGTCAAAACATGCTTTATAAAGTGGTCGTTTATTTTAATCAGTGTGTGACGAGAACATCATAGTTGTTTAGATTGTGAATTTGCGATATGTTTAGTTCCTTATTGCAAGAGTTCCATCAGAAATTCACTACCATTGAGTTTTAAATCTTAACCCAGTTTAGAAAATTACCACAAATCAGATAGCATATTGAAGTGTTTTTTTTAATTTTCTTTGAAGATCATGTTATTTACAATAGCAACAAATTTAACTATGTTACGTTCACAATACTTCTGCACTACTTATAGAATCTGTAGGTAAAGCGAACGATTTTCAGCCTTTGTGATAAACAGGGCTACCATAAAAAATCGCACCGTCAATTTGTACATGTGTGTTGTGTGTTTTCTACTTCAGACTTAACAATTACACAATAAAGTTAATAAAAGTAACATTAAGCTATAATATATGTTCCAAGTAATATAGTTATAGTTTTCGAAACTGTTCTTACATAACATGCCTCAAATTGGTCTTGAATAAATCGTTATTGATGAGAGTGTTAATTATAGACTAAATATTGCTGACATTGATAACCTTAACGACTTACACTCCATAATACCTTTCAACTAAATGTTGAAAGGAATAACCATTTAGAAATAGGCGAAACAGTTGATAATATGATCATTAAAATCGTTTGCATTGTCACCATGAAGTATGCTGAAATTGGCTACACAAATAATGGCACTTTGAACAGATTTGACTATATGATAGAAGCAATATAACACAAATGCGATCTAGCAACTCTGGCAGAGTAACACATTTAACCATTAACATTAAACGTCTACTTTTCATGAATGGGTAAGCAATTACATTTAAATTGAGGTATGTCATTCGCGGATATTCTGTTCGGGACAAATGGCGAAAAGTAATAATCTTTGATTTTCACACTTGGAGAGCATAGTACCATTTAAAGTGTAATCTGCTTCAAATGCTGAAAAGGGACCATAACTGGTATGGAGGAAACGACCATTTTGCTCCTCATTTTGGCAGTTATATTTTCAAGACGTTTTATACATAAAAAACGAGTACAGTCCTCAATAATAACATGACAATAGTATAATCATTGACAATTCATATAAACACTTTCATATGTTAGTTTTTGTATTATTTGCACTCATTGTCTAGAACCGTATAGTTTCCTATACCAATATCCTGTCAGAAATCACATCATATAATTGAAGTATGCCATACCAAAGGTTTATACAAACTGACAGTTGTTTTGTACATTGATACGCATGATAGTGTCATGAAAAGCGTAACGCATACAGTGTCTCATATTTTAGTAATGGTGTTGTTATCTTTGTTTTCATATAAGACAATTAGACATAACTATTCACCACAGGTATGTTTTAGATTTTGTGCATATTCTAATGCCTTATGTGTAGAATAGACTTGACAATTTCACTTCAAGTTTCAATAAGCAGTGCAAAATATATGAATACCTTATACATGTTGTTGTATGGGTATATACGCTTACTGTACAGTATTTACATTCATTATATGAAAACAAGAAACAAGTTTCGAAAGTAGAACATGTAAGCATATGATATTGTCGTACCCATTTTCATCAATATTGACATCTAGGAAAATATAAAACAAAAAGAGCCACTAATGGTAATCTATTAATGATTTCTAGCCTTATTATATTGCTTGTGCCTTCTTTACAATATGCAAATTGACATTTATTCCTACCTCTTAAACATGTTTTAGTATAATACATATCTTTTGATAGACAATTGTGGTATATAATTGTTATTTATGTAACTTATCAGATAATTTTGTCATTCGACTGCCATAGGAATGAACAATCATTCATAATGGAAATATGTTGGCTTATTAGAAGGATAATAAAATATATTCCAATAAAGTATTGCACTGAAACTGACGTTTCAATTGATACTACATATAAACAATAATACTTTACAGTAAAGAACTACATGTATATTTCGGATGATCTGCAGAGTTGCTCTTATCAAGATGTTTTTCTTTCTAAAACAAATTTAAAATTAAATCTACTCCACAATCGATAAATAGCGAATATCCGTTAAGTTAGCACATGTTTGATCATAACAATACCTTGACTTTCAATAGAGCAATTGTCTGGCTTAACACCACTGTGTAGAAATCAGACATACGTTTCAAACATAAAAACAATCGGCGATTTTCAAGAGTTAGCACAATTCTATAACAAGTGATCTCCATTCATGTACGGGTTCTGGTCATTTCTGAGGCAAAACAAATACTTGTATAATTTCCTCGCGTCCAGGCTAACATCACAGATAAGACGATCTGTGTTTTTGTCATGTTTGTTTCAACAAAAAGTTTCGTCAATTTATTTTATATCCAGCCCTGATATAAAGTGATGGTAATGTTTTGGCAACAAAATAATCTGATTTTTCTGACGTTTTGTTAAAACATCAATATCACTGTAACATATTTAATATGACATGCAGTAATATAAAATTCAAAAACATTTATTCGGTATAAAGCAACATGCACAAATCCTAATTTAGTAAAATTGCTAAGGAATCAATCAAACAAGTCGATATATAAGAATATATCAATGGACACGATACAAGTTTATTGGTCGTTGGATATATATTTTTTCATATTCATTTCAATAAAACAATGCATGGTAAAACAATATCATCATTACTCAAACATAGTCCCATTAAATTTGCATAATAGAAAAACCAAACTATTATACAGTTCATTAAACGTCAGAGTGTTCGTGGATGATTATATTATACTGTATACTAAGCTATATTTAAGCTGAATTTCTCATATATCTTTATATTCTACTCTAACATAATTGATGAGTTCATTTGATGTCTGAGAATTAAGCATAGCACCGTTGCCACTATATCACTGTTGATCACTTGAGTAAATAAATCAATCTAAATGTCAATAGACTTAATTACTCTTACGAAAGAACCAAACAAGAAAATCGTGTTTTAATGAGAGTAAATGTTTTTGCAATTGCTACACCATAACATCAGGTCAAAGATGATCATGTTACTGCAAGTATAAAAATGATATGCAAATCATGTTCAAATCGAGACAGAACTGGCTTGACCGAGTATATCCGTGCTTTATTCGTACACACTCGTACATTCGAGTCTTACTCGTACCAAATAATTCCCATGCACGGTTGGAGTCCAATAATCGTACCAGTCAATCCATGTATAACCGAGTATACAGTATAGGAACCGTGTTACCAACCGTGTTCTGTGAGAGACAGGCCAAATGAAAGTTATACGTACAACATAGTTTGAATCATATGATAATTAACTAACTTATGATGATTGAAAGAATGTTCAGATATTTTTTGTTTCTTCTGATTCATGGGTAAATGTAAATGTAGATGTCACTAAATGAAACATAAGATATGTTGGAGATTCATTAATTATAACTTGTAATCTTATTATTATAATTTATGCGTGGTTGTAGGTCAGTGAAAGAAAATGTGTCTGTAAAATTCTAATTCATAGCTACAGTTATTTTGAGATCGTACGGGGGTTATAGGGTTTGGTATAAATTAACTTTATATGATTGGTTAGATCGCAAATTGACTTTTTGAATATTTATCAAAGAGCCAATTCCTAGTTTGTTTGTATACTCTATACCACGATACACGAAACTAGATAAAATAAGGAATAAGTTGAAGCATGTACCGGCTACCACAAAGGCCAAGACAAATCTAATTAAAAATAGTTTCTAAAAATTGGAGGTCCTTCTGTGCACTAACTATATATAAACTTCCGCATATTTGGTTACTATTCATGGTCACTAATAGTTGATCGGAGTTAAATTGTATTAATTAAAACAATAATGTTCGGTACTTGCATAACACAGCCAAACAATTCGGTTTTACCAATTGACTTCCTTGATTTAAAGATATATATTAGGATAAGAATTGCGATATGAATAAGGCTACATGCATAAATGGTAATAGTAAATACGAGTGTTACTTCAGCCTTCATTTTACCAAGGTTAGTGCGTTAAATGCCTAAATGTGCCTTAACGCAAGTTGATTAATGCACTAGAATTATATTACTCTTGTCCGAGTTGAATATAATACGTACAATTATATTGATACGCTAACATAATGAAGCAAATCAAAACAATCGTATCGGAGAGTCACCACCAATGTTTTCCCTAGTGAATATAAATGCTGATTGACCCATCTATGAACCGACAATATGTAAATCATGAAATGTTACTCAGTATTTCACTAATGAAATAAATCAAAGTGACAGCTACTTCGTGTCGTATTTGTCATTTGAACTTAATTATCCAAAAACAGGATAATTCAAGAAAAGCGTAAGGAACATAAACAAACTCCTAACAAAACAAACAGTAAATAAAATAATTCAAGGATTTGAAATGCAGCATTAAGTTAATGTGTCTACCAATCCTGCTATATTTTTAATGATGCAATTTACATTATTACGTATTGTATTAAATTATTTAAAAACTTATTTCAATTTTGAATGCTTTTTTTCATGTTTTATGGTGAAAAAAGGTTTTTTTACAGAAAACATCTCGTATATGAAATTATATTTCCATTGAAATAGATGATTTTATTTTAACCCATAAACTCAGAGAGTAAACATTTCCATTCTAGGTTACACTGTATGGAACTCATAAAAATATGGGGTTTTAGTAGGATCACTCGGTGAAATAACGTTTGCTATTATTACTAATTATCAAGCTGTAATGAAAGCGAAGCATTCACCTTTTATCATTGTAATGCAGATTGATATCGCTATACGACTACAATTATTGTTGATCTCGTAATACCATTGTGAAGGTGGATGTATGAAATACATATAAAACATCGCATAGAAATACGAGTGGTATTCGTCCTTAACCGCATTATTATACTGCAAAGTTGCGTAAAATTAGCTTCTCTTTATCTAAAGTAAGTGCATTTTCGTTATTCAATTTAAATGAATAACATTGACAAGGTCTCCAGTAAAACAACACTTTATCCTACAAGTTATGGCACTAATGAACTATTTATTAGACAACAACATGTAATGTATTGCATTAAAAGTGATGAACATTTTCTGGTCACCTTGAATTATATGCATTAAGACTGAACACTACCGATGTCTTCAATTCAAATAAATATTGCTGACAGTAATTTTGTATTATGTTTGTCTGTTATTCAATACTCATGCAGGAATATGGAACTTCTTTGTCCGACTTGTCCGACTCGTACATTTATGCCTTCGGAAAAGTAAATGAGTAAATATATCTATCCCACTATTACGAGAACAAGCTATATCTTAGCTGTCAATACTAGTATTGCAGTATTAAAAATGCAAATGACTCAATGTTTTTATCTTATATAACAATAAACTATCACACTTACTGTATGTATTTAATTACACAGATTCAATATGTCTTTTTTAAATATTGAACTTTAGACCAAGAAGAGCATTTTGATCACATATAAGTTGATTTTAAGATATCACTGGTCAGTGAGCAAGTAGAAAAAAAACAGGAAGTCAACATCCCTGATTCATGTGATTGAATTTTGCACTTGTCACTGGAATGAATATTTTCACTTATCATCAAACTATCACTTCTGATACCATGCAACTTATAATTCAATTCATCAAAGACTATTAATTGAATACGTTTGAATGATCAAGTATATTATAAGAACTTTATTTGAAGTCATTGATACAATGATATACTCAAAACAACTGCCATCTAATATTGTGAACATATGTTACATCATTCTAAACACTTCTTTTCTGTTTGTTTAGTTAACTGTGTGTTTTTTTTAACATTTTCATGGCTAGTAATGAATGCAATAATGATTGGAATGAAAATGATCGCACTCCCTTAATTTCTGCATATTTGTAAACGACATGATTAAACTTCACTCGTTTTGGCCAGTGAGGAAAACCAAACTTGGGCAAGCTGTATAATAAAAGGCATGCACGAGCTCTATTGTGCAAAGAAAAATTTTAAAAAAAATGTTGAATCAGGAACGACAGGAATATCAGTTAATTGAATGATAAGAACTTACCAAAGTTTATATTAGGCTTCATTTTTAGTATGTTTGTATGGAAAACATCTTTGACTTTTGCTAAGCAGTTCTGACTCATTTGGAAAGTAATTTATAAAATCAGAATGTAGAACGTTACTGTAATCTAGTGAAACATTTTGTGCATTCACTTCTGTAATTTGATTTCTATATTGTGTTTTCTGTTTAGTAACTTAAAATACAAATGTTTTAAATGTGACTCCACTCTGTCTAGAAATGTTTAAGCAATTATTACATTTTAAGCTTCTTTGGTTTATCCTTTCATATTATGATTCATAATATATTGAGAAATTTACTCTCGTCCATATTACTAATGTATTAATGTTAGTTTAGACTGTTTTTAAATTAAGTTTCATTTTTTATTTTAACAACAACTTTGGTCATACATGTATGCACAATCGTCTTTTAGTTATTCAAACAAGTCTAACCAAATATATATCGCAGTGGCGATTTAAATGTAAACATTTAAATTATATGCACGTTTTGCTTTAAGCTATTGGTAACGGAGAGAAGACATTAGTATACATCAAACTGTATGTCAGGTTAATTACATTGACATTAGGTCACGATCACTGACTGATCAGCTTGAACTATCACGACGTGTGTTTCCAACTGAATAGTAGGAATGTTGATCAAACTTAATTTGTGATGTAATGCATGCTTTGAGCTATTTAACTTACGATTTAGTAATTACTTTTATAATACTTTTACAACTCCATAGAATATGCAAATTCTCATAACTGTCGTATAATTATTAGAATGGCAAATTTCATACAAAATAATACAATACAATTTTTATTAAGACAATTATTCGTAGTATTCACATCGTTAGACGTAATGTAATATCAGGGAGCTAATCAAGAAAAGTTAAATATTTGAGTTGTGTTTAACTTATCTCCCATGTTTATATATGTATTAGATGTTTCATCTAGTGTAGCCTTTACTGGTTGAGTGAAATTATATCGAATACAACACTATTGCAAGTAGCATTGCAACAACTCAATGATTATGTTACTAAAGTATGTCAGATGCATGCTTGGCTCGTTTTACACTTGACATTGACATTGATCAAGATAAATGAACTTTACAATATAAACTAATAAAATTTTCATGTTTAAACCAACAGAAATTCATGACCGAGTTTTACGTTTTCGCTATTTTAAATTTGCAAATTAAGGAACAGATACAACAGCTATAAATACACTAATCCGGACTAGTCAAAGAAGCGGTGATGTTGCATTAATCGCGGGACTTTCAAATGAAGACACTTTTATGTCAAAATTAAGAATACTCTTAGACTGAACACGAGTTTAATGAAGGTTATATGAAAAGTTGTTGTTTGCATTAAGACAGATTGTAGGTGGCTAGTAATTGACCTGTGTTAAACGATCGACTTAGCTTTAGCTTTTCTTTATATTAAGACAACATATCATATGTTCAGACTCTCTTAGCACTTAATTAATGACCTACTAAAATTCACAAATTCAGACCGTATTTTAGTATCATAATATTGTGAACGAGTACACATATTTTATTAGTAAATATTCTAAGCGAATACATGCATCTGTTACCTTTGACACATACTCGAAATTCAACATATTTACCATATGTGAACTAATTATAGTTTAGTGTAGTAAGTGTATATAAAATGTTTGTCAAATACGTTCTTACCACTCAGATTATTCACTGTCGAGTCTACCTCCTTCCCTCGGAATTTATAGCAATAGTTTCTTGCTCAACAAAACAACGAGGTTTGTTTACAAGTGAGAATTGAACCATCAATAAGTTGGCTGTCCAATGATTACTACTGCAGCGTCGTAATCATTGGAAAGTCAGGTCCGCATCGGCTCAACCACCTATATCAATTGCTATCTGTGTCTGGTTACAGAGAATTGCTACTCAAGTAGTGTTATATCATGAAGCATGTTTTCCAAAAAAAGCAATGTGTACAAAACAACATGGAAACAAAAGTTATGTTTTTGTACACATTTAAATAAAACAAAACACAATTGATACAATTGTCACTTCCTTTAACCTTTATTTTGAAAACCATACAGATGCATACTATGTACTATAAAACAGACGGGATATACAATAATGTTTGATATGAACATAGTTGATTAAGTGCTATTCAAATATATACTACAAAAAGTCAACATAAAATACAATGTAGATGGTTTTATACTAATTCATTTTAGAAAAATATTAAATTGACAAATACGTTAAGGTTCATACATCAAGAATAAGTGTCTGTGGAACGTATAAGTGAATCACTCGGTACTTTGTATCAGGACGCCTGAGAATGAGTTGAATGCATGGGACAAATCTTGATTATCAGTTTCATATGTTTCCACCCAAACTCGATCACCTCTCTGTAGGTGTTGTATTAGAATATTTCCGCTCGATATATCTTGACCATACTTAGTAGGTTCTGATAAAGCATGCACATATGTGTTACCATTTACCAATATCTTAACCTCAGCTGGTTGAATGGAGGACGTGCTATATGATTCCACAAAAACAGAAAACAAATAAAATCCAGCTTTTGGACTAGCAAATACCCCAGTATCAGGGCTATAGTGCCCCCCAGCATTAAATAAAATTCGGTCGTAGAGAACAGTACATCCAATTGGTAGGTCGAAAACATGATTATCTAACGCTGCAGTGAAGCCAACTACATTGGGAAATACAGCTCTTGTATCTGTAATGTATGCAAGAAAAACTATATGTATGTAAAGTTGAGGTCCAGAAACAGGTAAATAATGGTAAATAATTGAGTAATTGTTATTATTAATATTAATCCACAACAAAATTAAGAACTTCAAGTGAAAATGCTATTGGTCTTAGGTCATAAAAAGTAACATATAATACCGAGGGTGAAATTTTCTAACAAAAAGTAATCAACGGAAAAATATGCTGCATCAACCTACAGATTTAATCGACAATTTAGATTATATAGGTTAGATATTATGTGTAATTCGGAACTAATTCATCTTTGAGTAATTAACTTTTTGACACAAAAATCAAACTATTATTTTTGTATTGGCTTTCTAGATACGGTTCATTACAACAATAAAATGTCCAATGATCCATAAATGGAAATTCCAAATCATATATATAGCATTATTCCGTTGGTTGGCTTTCAGATAGCGTAGTTTTTTAACGAGACGTAAAATAATTTTACAATTTTTTTGTAGAAAAAAAGTTTTTCATAATATTATCATAACAACCATAACATTAATCTTACATCACTAGTTGTATCAATATGTGTACCATTGAATGGTGTAGCAATTGTGCAGCAAAAGCTCACAAGAAAAATGCATACTACAATATTTAGCGTCATAGTCTTGAATTTATGCACGGACAATTGTATTATCGTCTTCAAAACCTGTTTTTTATTCTTCTCAAAGATGTATGCGGATGTGAAGAAAAATACCATGACAAAACATTGCGTAATGTAAAAAGTTTTCATCACATGTGAAATATCTCCATCACGAGCTTGAACCACTTAACGTTCAAAGATGTAGGAAAATGTCAAATTAATTAAACAATCAAATATATTAATCTTATAAAGTTAATCCAAGGAGTTCAACTGTTCTTATAACTACTAAACATAAAACACGAGCTATTTGAAAATAGGAAGTCAAGTGTATACGATGGATTAGCAAGAAAACATGAAATATACTTAAATTCTAAATTATGCAGATTGTCTTCTATTATAAACTTAACAAGAAATATATTTTTTAAAAGATATTCGGCGCTCTGCGGGGTTTATTTTCAATGGTGTGAAGTAAAGATGTTGGTCATGTACGGTGTAGATGTATTAACTATAGGTCAAATGTAATTTGTCCGAAATTGCAATTCAGTCTCAACTGAAAATTTTTGCCCGAATATATGGCCATTTTGCTGATTTGTCAATTATGAAAAACTGTCCAATTCTACAATTAAAAACATCTTTAATAACAATGCCATGATTTTCAAAAAAAATCACTTCTTCCCAGAATGACCAAACGATTTATATGTTACTTTCTGGCAAGCATAAAAAAATTGATAAAATGCTTAATGGCGGCCCACATAAGACAAAATGAAAACCCATTCCGAGCGTGCGCAGAGTCATACATATATTCGCAGTTTAGTTTTACCGCCAGGGGCGTACCTAGACGAATTTATGATCAATTAGCATAGTGAGTCACTCATAATACACAGAGTAAATAGTCAGCAGCTACTGTACGTGCTACTAACCTGTTTATCACATATAAAAGACAGCTGCGCCGAAAAAATCATAGAATACTAATTTCACATTACTATCTGTGGACTGGACATTTGTCTCCACAGGATGTACCATTGTTACATTTGGTTTGTTTTTATGGGTTTAACGCCGTAGCGACACATTGTATAGGTCATATAACGGCGGTTAGTCAATCTACTCACTGTTCCGCGAAAAGCTAAATCACTGGACATAGCTGTTAACTAATTACTGAGCACATACTTTTGTCTGAGACTGACAACTGCCCTACATAACTAAGAATCATTGGTAGGAGGGAGAATGACCGTGGTAAATTTTCACGAAAGTGTGTCCCGTCCGGGAATCGAACCCTCGACCCCTCGATTAATAGACTTGCTTGCTACCAACTGAGCTAGTCGGGCTATTTGTTACAGTTGAATAAGTGTGACTGCATAGAGATGGAGTAACAAGTCTTAGTGGTATATGAATTCTTATCAGCTCTTCAATGCAGCTCACAGCTAAAACAGTCTATGTGAGGCCAGTATCAAAATTTCAACAACTTCCACAATATGACTGGCATTGTCAGTACACTCAAATGTGTAGTTCTCAACTTCTAATGCATTTTTAATAAAATGAGCATTTGTGGCAATAAAATTCTCAGTAAACTGTAGTTTTCGCAATACAGACTGCATCAACTAGTTGCTTTATAAATTATTGAAGTGCTATTGGTCAGAAGCTGAAGGATCTATGTTTCCTAATTTTATTGTATGTGTAAGGATAGATTGAGCTGGTTTTTTAAATTTATCTCTTATTTTCAACTGTGGAATATGAGAGTCAATCAGCTCAATGTACCCTGCTATTGCGATTGATATTTGCTGAGACTTTAATGTAGTTAGCATAGCCTTATACAATGTAATCTGTCATATCCGGAAGCTTTATAAGACCTGCTTTGATTGCCTCTGAGCTACAACTTCATTATTTTTCTCGTTAAGAAGAATATTAATTGAAGTATTGTGTATGCTTATTGATGGTGGTGGTGGAACAAGATTTGGGGTTATTGATGTCTCTTAAAAACAATTTACGTGTTGCTTTTCTTAAGCTTTCAGTGTACCTTAACCCAAAATATAGCCAAACGTTGGACTTACACTGAATGTCAAACAGCTTTACATTGCTAATTTGCGGTAGCATCTGAGTCAAGTTCAGCCAGTTATATCGTTTCATTCATCGCTCATTGTCTATTAGCTGGGCTTCGGCCTTTATACTTATAATTATGGTATACATGTTTAAAAGCCGGTTTAATATCGGAGATGACGGATTTAGGTCGATATCGAATTAGCTCCCTTGCATTCGTTTTTTTATTTATAAAATCATATCGCTGTATGCCTAGCACAGGAAACAAATAATTTGTAAGCAGTCACTAGTACCTTTTAATGTGCGACGTCAATACTTCCGTGTTTGTTTTAAAAAATAATGCATGATTTGTATTGCGCTATGTTGATTTTTTTAATAACGAATGTTTGGAAATGCTTTCGTTTCTACCAGATATTGGAATTTTAAGGTAAGCTGTCTGAAAATAAGGATATGCTTCTCTTTTTAAGATTTATAAATTCTCGTTAGTTTCAGCTGTGTAAATAAAAACGTTTTCATTTAATTATCACTGGGTGTTATTGTAATGACCGCCTTATAAGCAATTTGTTTTTACATTTATTAGCTCTACTTTTCAAAGAATAAAACAACATATTGCAGAACTTTGAGGTGTAGCGAACTTAATTTTCATTATAAAAATCTTAACATACCCACCACATCTGATTTATTTAAGACAACACTGTTATTCAATTTATCTATTCTAATGTATTTTTATGAATAATTAGCATATATCATAACGTCCATCTTAACCACAAATAAACTAGAGAAATCCGACCAAGTCTATACAAAAATTAAGTTGCATAGTACCATTGAGGTCCATCTTAGCAAAGTTTACAGGAAGCTCAGCCGGAGCATTTAACAAGAAGCTCCGCCGGAGCATTTAACAAGAAGCTCTGCCGGAACATGTCAACAAGATGGTCTGCCGGAGCATGTTAACAAGATGGTCTGCCGGAGCATGTTAACAAGATGGTCTGCCGGAGCATGTTAACAAGATGGTCTGCCGGAGCATGTTAACAAGATGGTCTGCCGGAGCATGTTAACAAGATGGTCTGCCGGAGCATGTTAACAAGATGGTCTGCCGGAACATGTTAACAAGATGGTCTGCCGGAGCATGTCAACAAGATGGTCTGCCGGAGCATGTTAACAAGATGGTCTGCCGGAGCATGTTAACAAGATGGTCTGCCGGAACATGTTAACAAGATGGTCTGTCGGAGCATGTTAACAAGATGGTCTGCCGGAGCATGTTAACAAGATGGTCTGCCGGAGCATGTTAGCAGGTAGTTCTGTCGGAGCATGTTAGCAGGTAGTTCTGTCGGAGCATAGTTAACTGCAAAGTTAACAGGAAACTCCGCCGTAGCAAAGTTAACAGGAAGCTTGGAAGCTTCGCCGAAGTATCGTTAACCGGTTTACGAGAAAAGTCGAGCGATCAGTCTTTTGAATGAACACGTGTACATCTAGGATCATCATGGCTAGCAGTGTATGGTTTGTTTTGCTTGCGAGTATTTATTGTGTCATTGCGAGTCCTTTGAATGTTTCTGAGTCAGTCACAACCAATGAGGTAAAAACTTATTTTTTTACAAAGTCACCGTACTAAGTAAACATTCATATCATTAACACAATGCTTCATAGAAAAATCCATCATGGGTTTTCTTAATATGTAAGTATTCTTTGATTTACCTATAATACGAAACTTATTGCAAAGCAACAGTAATATTGGTATCGAATTAAACATTAGGATTTTTTATGTTTACTCCGGGTCAGAATTTTTAATCATGTCAACTGTTATCTTTAAAATACTTTTATGGTTTTCAAAATTAATTAATTAATAATTGTATTCTACTTCATTGATTTATTGATTCGACTTAAAATTTATTTTCGATTTATGAAATATGTAAATTACTGGGACATTCAAACCATATGCCATCAAATACATAATATTCATCCGACTTTTAGCTTAATTTCTTTCAGAGGGTTAATTTATTGAGTTTATTATTTCCATTAAATACAACATTCTTGATTCATGCTCGTACACCTTAACAATTCAATTTCCATTAGCATTTTCATTTGCTGATATTGTACAAGCGACTCGCCTATTTCGTTACATTTTTTATTGACTTGTAGTGTGGTTGCAGTGGTGATATTCAACAAATTCATGCTAAATTAAGAGAGTTTAGTGAAGAATTAGCACGACTTAAAGCTCAAGAAAATAATGAACCAGATATAAAAGAAGCTGCTGATTTACCAGCTAATATACGTGAGTGATATATTGTATTTCAATTATATATTTACATGATCTTCAGATCTGAAGGTAAACAAATTCTTGTTTTCCTGAATGTTTGCACAGACAATAGATAAGAATTTTTTGTACTGTGTTAGATACTTTTTGGAAATAAACAACATTTCAAACTAAAGGAAATGGATCGAAGAGTTTGGTTGTCAATACTTAAAACAATGGTTTTGAAGATAAAGTCTTATAAAATAAAAAAATTTCCTTCAAAATGTATTTCAATAGTTAAGCTCTACCGCGAATTTGAATGATATTTATTAATATTTATTTTCGGCGCTTTGTAAAACTTTAACTTAAACAGCAAAATGGTTTCACTTGTTTATTTTGTCTCTAATGCTTGTTATATTTTAAGGCTATGAATGATTATTTTGATTTAGTATTTTTTTTTTTACAGAAGAAAGGACAGTATTCCTTGATGTTATTGGCTTCACTGCGCGAGTCTCCAGCTTTGTTACTGACTTACCGCTCGGATCTACAGTTCTTTTCGATGATATTGTTTATAATGCCGGAAATCACTATGATCCGTCGACTGGTGTGTTTACTTGCCCACGTTCAGGAATGTATTTGTTTTCGGTGTTTGTAGAATCGCATAGCCAGACGACCATTACTGCTGCACAAGTTACGATTAAAACCAATGGCAATGATAATGTTCAAGCAATATCAGAGCCTACAGAGCTTGGTCATGATACATCAGGTGGAAATATGTTTATAAAACATATACAAAAAGGTGACAGAGTTTGGGTGGAAACGTACCAAACCGACAACCAAAACTTACACGCAGGTTTTAACACATTTTCAGGCGTGTTAATTCATAGTACCGAAAATGCACCTTAACTGAACGTTCTCGAAGTTTTACAATTTTCTTCTATAATGTATTTCTTAAGAAACAATAAATATGTATAATTCTGCAACATTAACAGTTACTAACTTGAATCTGCAGTGTGTAAATGGTTGTTAAGTAATTGTTCAGTGTTTTTGTTGTTTCATATCAACCAAACGACACAATTTAGACATCTCTGTGGTTTCGACCAGTTTGCATAGACTGTTACGCGTATTCTTTCCTCAGAAGCCACAATCTGCATAAGCTTTACACTGAACACATTTCCACTTTATTGTGACAGTCTTGTGTTGTGAAACAGTTCCTGTGTTTGAATCAGAAATGACAAAATAAAAAATCGTTTTTTTTGATATGAGTTAGGCTATACTTCACTTATTTAAATGTAATGTTTGATAATTAAATGATTAATAAAGTATTTCGCATTTTATATACTTTGTATGTTGCATTCAGTGTCCTAATCTTACATCTGTAATGTGTTCTCATATTGTATACATATAGAACATATTTCTGTTCCCCGATATCAAATGTCTTTGACACGAAATAACTTTTGTGAGTTTATATGCTGTTTACATAAACAAATAAAGCATTCCATCTCGTATAAAAAAACATGATTGGTATTTCACTATTTTGGCATTGTACTGCTGTGTCAGACAAAGTCGTCTATCAAACCTATTGAGCAAAGTTGAAAAGAGAGCTCATGAAATCATACAAGGTACTGCTAAATTTCATATAGCTATTAGTATTGCATACATTAACTCCGCTGATTTAAATACTTACTTGAGTACTTCTGTACTCTCGATCGATAAAAGTAGATATCCGTATTTATGTACGACATTAGAAATAATTTATACGTCACTGACAAGTGTAACAATGTACAGTCTTGTTTAATGTTTCACTGTGCTTTACTTTTTTTCGATTACTTGACCTAGCAGACATGAAGATAAATTTAAGAGTGATGACAGATAAAAACAAAAAAGCAGTGTTTCACAATTGAGATATGACATCAAACTTCTTATCTTACTGATTGCTTTCAAGTTATATGTATTCGAATACAGTATAAATTGCATTAACAGCCACTTATAAAAGCGGTCACCTAGCTGCTGTTAGTGGCCAAACTGGCTTTCTCCCAATGAAAATCACTAAACTTAGGACCTGTAATAAGCAGCAACCTGCTGTCTGTGGCCAGTGGTCATCTATTCCCTTACGAATTCACAAATTTAGGACCAGTGGTCCAGTGGTAAGACGCGCGATTAGGGATCGAGAGGTCCCGAGTTCGATCCCTACTAGGGGCACTGCTAATTTCCTTGAGCAAGAAATTAACCTACAATTGTTCCACTCCACCCAGGCGTAAATGAGTACTGTGAGGAATCGCCTATCTGAGTGTGGTTTCAATGATCATGAGTTATAGTAAGAAATTGTAAAGTCGGCGGAACATGTATATAAAAGCAGACTTTAAACCGCACTTTTTAACTTACTAGTTAACTTAGTTACACCATCGATAAATTGCGAATATTCTTAGCACATGTTTGATCATATAAATACATGTACCTTGACTTTCAATAGATCATTGTCTGGTTTAACAGCACTGTATAGAAATCAGACATACGTTTCAAACATAAAAACAATCGGCGATTTTCTAGAGTTAGCACAATTCTATAACAAGTGACCCACATTCATGTACGGGTTCTTGTTATTCCTGTGGCAAGACAAATACTTGTAAAATTTCACAGATAAGACTATTTGTGTTTGTTATGTTTGTTTTAACAAAAAAGTCTTGTCGAATAACTTTTTATCCAGTCCTGATATAAAGTGATGGTAATGTTTTTGCAACAAATAAGCTGATTTTCTGACGTTTTGTTAAAACATCAATATCACTGTAACATATTTAATATGACATGCAGTAATATAAAATTCAAAAACATTTATTCGTTATGAAGCAACATGCACAAAACTTTTTTGCAGATTCATTGTTTAAGTCAATTCAAGAAAACAAAATAGGATGCACTGAAATATTGGGAGATGTTGAAAAGTTAGTAAAATTGCTTAAGAATCAATAAAACAATTCCATATATAAAAACATATCAATGGACACAGTACAAGTTTATTGGTCGTTGGATATATATTTATTCATATTCATTTCAATAAAACAATGATTGGTAAAACAATATTATCATTACTTAAACATAGTCTCATTAAATTTGCATAATAGAAAAACAAACTATTATACAGTTCGTTAAACATCAGAGTGTTCGTGGATGATTATATTATACTGTATACTAAGCTATATTTAAGCTGAATTTCTCGTATATCTTTATATTCTCCTTTAACATAATTGATGAGTTTATTTGATGTCTAAGAATTAAGCATAGCACCGTTGCCACTATATCACTGTTGATCACTTAAATAAATAAATCAATCTAAATGTCAATAGACTTAAGTACTCTTACGAATGAACCAAACAAGAATATCATGTTTAAAGGAGTATAAGTTTTTTCAATGGCAACACCATAACATCAGGTCAAAGATGATCATGCTACAGCAGTTTTAATAAAAGCACTGAAAGTACTGCAGGAACGATTTTTTGTAATATTTGCGAGTGATTTCAGCAAATTATAAGTTATGATATTGTAGGGTTGAACTGTAACTGCCGTTGGCAAGTCTAAAATACACCTTGCATGCCGCCTTGTCACAAAAATTTTACTAAAAGCTTATAGATTATTGCATTGTCAAATCACATGTATAGTGCTTCATTGAATACACTTGTACAGTTTTGTCTGACATTAATTTTGCCTATTCTGAACTTTAGCTGACAGCCAACTATCAACTTTAAACTCAATCACATATCACAAAGTGGTTTGGAGAAATTGTCCAGACAAGAACCCAATGGATATGTAGAAAAGTTGAATCAAGTATACCCTTATTAACAACTTTGTTGTGCAAGGGGTATAAAAAGTAATGTTTCATATTCATCAATAAATGGACACAGGAAGGAAAAAAATCAATGATAATTTGCTTCATTTCTGGTATTTTTATTCTTGAAACATTTTTTTAAATGCATAGACCTTTGACTTATAGATTTCTGATTTCATGTTAATGGGCCGACTCAATTTGTTGCGCACTATTTTTTTCCAGACTAATAATGTTGATGTTGACCTATATTTAACAACAGACCAGTTCATTGTTACTGTAATTTTAAAATTGCAATTTCTAAGTCATTTTTTATCAAACAATTAAGTATCTTATATCATTAGAAAGGTCTTGAAATTCATATTTTGAATATTTGAAAGTTATTTGTCAAAACAGAATCGTTTTTTGTAAGCGAGTGTTTATACCTAGTGCTTCAAACCGGCAAGAAGATTGTTCAAAAGACAGGTTTAAATCACCTAATATATCTTTTTTCAAATCAAAATTTTGGCAATCTCCTTAAGTTTAAAAATATGAATTTTAAATGCTTTCTATCAATATAAATATCATAAAAATCGGCCAACAAATAAAAAAGTTAACATGATTTAAAAATTCTGCTTCTATCAAATGTATGTAAAAAAGGGGCAGATAACTGAATTTTGCGTAGTTAACATGTAAATTAGATTGTTATGCCTCAATTGTGCCTCTTAGTCTTTGTAGAATACGTTACTAGAGCGTGATAAAATAAATGTGTATGAGTCAGAATGATTTTACAGTTATGATACCACTGTAACGATTTTTATCAAATCGTTCCAAAAATCATATGCAAGTCATGTTCAAATCGAGACACACCTGGCTTGACCGAGTATATCCGTACACACTCGTACATTCGAGTCTTACTCGTACTAATAATTCCCAGGCACGGTTGGAGCCCAATAATCGTACCAGTCAATCCATGTATAACCGAATATACCGAATATGAACCGTGGCACCAACCGTTATCTGTGAGAGACATGCCAAATGAAAGTTATACGTACAACATAGTTTGAATCATATGTCAATCAACTAACTTATGATGATTGAAGAATGTTCAGATATATTTTTTGTTTCTTCTGTTTCATGGGTAAATGTGAATGTGGATGTCACTAAATAAAACATAAGATATGTTGGAGATTCATCAATTATAACTTGTAAGCTTATTATTATCATTTATGCACGGTGGTAAGTCAGTGAAAGAAAATGTGTCTGTAAAATTCGAATTTATAGCTACAGTAATATTAAGATCGTACGGGGTTTAAAGGGTTTGGCATAAATTAACTTGATATGATTGGTTTGATCGCAAATTGACTTTTTTAATATTTTATCAAAGAATCATTTCTTTGTTATCTTGTATACACTATACCACGATACAAGAAACTAGATAAAATAAGGAATAAGTTGAAGCATGTACCGGCTACTACAAAGGGCAAGTCAAATCTAATTAAAAATAGTTTCTAAAAATTGGAGGTCCTTTTGTGCACAAGCTTTATATTCATTTCCGCATATTTGGTTACTATTCATGGTCACTAATAGTTGATCAGAGTTAAATCGTATCAATTAATATTAATTAATGTTCGGTAATTGCTTAACACAGCCAAACAATCCGGTTTTACCAATTTACTTCCTTAATTCAAAGTTATATATTAGGATAATAATTGCGATATGAATAAGGCTACATGCATAAATGGTAATAGTAAATACGAGTGTTACTTCAGCCTACATTTTACCAAGGTTAGTGCGTTAAATGCCTAAATGTGCCTTAACGCAAGTTGATTAATGCACTAGAATTATATTACTCTTGTCCGGGTTGGATTCAATACGTACAATTATATTCATACGCTAACATAATGAAGCAAATCAAAACAATCGTATCGGAGAGTCACCACCAATATTTTCCCTAGTGAATACAAATGCTGATTGACCCATCTATGAACCGACAATATGTAAATCATGGAATGTTACTCAGTATTTCACTAATGAAATAAATCAAAGTGACAACTACTTCGTGTCGTATTTGTCATTTGAACTTAATTATCCAAAAACAGGATAATTCAAGAAAAGCGTAAGGAACATAAACAAAATCTTAACAAAACAAACAGTAAATAAAAGAATTCAAGGATTTGAATTATTGAGTTAATGTGTCTTCCAACCCCTATATTTTTTAATGATAAAACTTTATATTATTACGTATTGTATTAAATTATTTTAAAAACTTATTTCAATTTCGATGGCCTTTTTTCATGTTTGACAGTGAATAAAGGTTTTTTCACAGAAACCATCTCCTACATGAAATTATATAATATTTCCACTGAAATAGATAATTTTATTTTAACCCATAAACTCAGAAAGTAAACAGTTCCCTTCTAGATAACACTGTATGAAACTCATTAAAATATGGGGTTTTAGTAGGATCACTCGGTGAAATAACGTTTGCTATTATTACTAATCATCAAGCTGTAATGAAAACGAAGCATTCACCTTTTATCATTGTAATGCAGATCGTACACATCCTTGCTTATACGAGTACATATATTGTTTATCTAATAATACCATTGTGAAGGTGGATGCATGAAATACATATAAAACATCGCATAAAAATACGAGTGGTATTCGTCCTTAACCGCATTATTGTACTGCAAAGTTGCGTAAAATTAGCTTCTCTTTATCGAAAGTAAGTGCATTTTCGTTATTTAATTTAAATGAATAACATTGACAAGGTCTCCAATAAAACAACACTTTATCCTACAAGTTATGGCACTAATGAACTATTTATTAGACAACAACATGTAATGTATTACATTAAAAGTGATGAACATTTTCTGGTCACCTTGAATTATATGCATTAAGACTGAACACTACCGATGTCTTCAATTCAAATCAATATTGCTGACAGAAATGTTGTATTATATTTGTCTGATATTCAATACTCATGCACGGATATGGAACTTCTTTGTCTGACTTGTCCGACTCGTACATTTATGTCTTCGGAAAAGTAAATGAGTAAATATGTCTATCCCACTATTACGAGAACAAGCTATAACTTAACTGTCAATACTAGTATTGCAGTTTTAAAAATGCGAATGACTCAATGTTTTTATCTTATATAACAATAAACTATCACATTATCAATTATTTAGTATTTCTTACTGCGTGTATTTAATTACACAGATTCAATATGTCTTTTTTAAATATTGAACTTTAGACCAAGAAGAGCATTTTGATCACATATAAGTTGATTTTAAGATATCACTGGTCAGTGAGCAAGTAGAAAAAAACAGGAAGTCAACATCCCTGATTCATGTGATTGAATTTTGCACTTGTCACTGGAATGATTATTTTGAAACTATCACTTCTGATACCCTGCAACTTATAATTCAATTCATCATAGACTATTAAAGAATACGTTTGAATGATCAAGTATAATAGAACTTTATTAGAACTCATTGATACAATGATATACATAAAACAACTGCCATCTAATATTGTGAACATATGTTACGTCATGCTAAACACTTCTTTTCGGTTTGTTTAGTTAACTGTGTGGTTTTTTTTAACATTTTCATGACTAGTAATGAATGCAATAATGATTGGAATGAAAATGATCGCACTCCCTTAATTTCTGCATATTTGTAAACGACATGATTTTGGTCAGTGAGGAAAACCAAACTTGAGCAAGCTGCATAATAAAAGGCATGCACGAGCTCTATTCTGCAAAGAAAATTTTAAAAATGTCGAATCAGGAACGATTAGAATATCAGTTAATTGAATGATTAGAACCTCCCAATGTTTACATTAGACTACATTTTTAGTATGTTTGTATCGAAAACATCTTTGACTTTTGCTAAACAGTTCTGACTCATTTAGAAATTAATTTATAAAATCAGAATGTAGAACGTTACTATAATCTAGTGAAACATTTTGTGCATTCATTTCTGTAATTTGATTTTTCTATAATGTGCTTCCTGTTGAGTAACTTAGAATTCAAATGTTTTAAATGTGACTCCACTCTGTCTAGATTTATTTCAGTAATTATTACATTATAAGCCTGTTTGGTTTATCTTTTCATTTCATGTTTCATAATATATTGCTAATGTATTGCTGTTTTTGAATTATGTTTCATTTTTGGTTTTACTACAATTTTGGTCATACTTGTATGCACCATCGTCCATAAGTTATTTAAACAATTCTAACCAAATATATATAATTGTAGCTGTCTATATAAACATTTAAATTACACACGTTTTGCTTTAAGTAATTGGTAACGGAGAAAAGACATAAGTATACATCAAGCTGTATTCGTGCTTAATAACTGTGACATTGGGTCATGATCACTGACTTAATTGGCCGGCTTGTACTATCATGACGTGTGTTCCACTGAATAGTAGGAATGTGGATCAAACTTAATTTAAAGGTATTCATTCACATATTTCAACTTAAATATCAACTTTTTCTAAATTTATCAAAATTGTTAGAAAACATTTTTGGCCGCATTAAAACAAAGCTCTAATAATGACAATTTTAGACTAAATTGAAATACAACTACAAATGATGGTGTTTCACTTTGTACAAATCTACCCCGTATGTCACGGTATAGACACTTTTAGTGCATTTTTGTTACTTTTATTGAATATTTCTTGCAACATATAGGTCAGTTTGTCTTTAAATAATACTAATTATTTTTGACACAATTACAGACACTGAATTGTTTTTTGAAATTATAGAAAAAAATAAACGAACTATGTGAACTAGTACCTTTAACTTCGATGCGATGTTGGGTTTGAAGTATTTAATTTACGATTTAGTAATTATTTTTATAATACTTTCACAACTCCATAGAATATGCAAAATTCTCATTACTGTCGTATAATTATTAGAATGGCAAATTTTATGCAAAATAATACATGACAATTTTTATTAAGACAATTATTCGTAGTATTCACATCATACGACATAATGTAATATCAGGGAGCTAATCAAGAAAAGTTAAATATTTGCGTTGTGTTTAACTGATTTATTTAAATGTTTAATGTTTCATCTAGTGTAGCATTTTCTGGTTAAGTGAAATTATATCGAATACAACACTATTGCAAGTAGCATTGCAACAGGTCAATGATTATGTTACTAAAGTATGTCAGATGCATGCTTGGCTCGTTTTACACTTGACATTGACATTGATCAAGATAAATGAACTTTACAATGTAAACAATTAAAATTTTCATGTTTTAACCAACAGAAATTCATGACCGAGTTTTACTTTTTCGCCATTTTAAATTTGCAAATCAAGAAGCAGATACAACAGCTATAAATACACTAATCCGGTCTAGTCTAAGAAGCTGTGATGTTGCATTAATCGCAGGACTTTCACATGAAGACACTTTTATGTCAAAATTAAGAATACTCTTAGGCTGAACACGAGTTTAATGAAGGTTATATGAAAAGTTGTTGTTTGCATTAAGACAGATTGTAGGTGGCTAGTAATTGACCTGTGTTAAACGATCGACTTCGCTTTAGCTTTTCTTTATATTAAGACAACATATCATATGTTCAAACTCTCTTAGCAATTAATTAATGACCTACTAAAATTCACAAATTCAGACCGTATTTTAGTATCATAATATTGTGAACGAATACACCTATTTTATTAGTAAATATTCTAGGCGAAGACATGCATCTGTTACTTTTGACACTTTTGATGTACTCGAAATTCCACTTGTTTACTATATGTGAACTAATTATTTCACGGCGTCTCAACGCAGTGATATTGTGATGGGTAGATTTCGGTAGCAATGGGCAAAAGTCACGTGACAAAATCCTTTCGATTTCTACTGCCGACAATTTATTGGTTCTATGCATTCTCTGTACAGCCCATTTCCATGAAAAAGGTTACATAGAAAAAGCATTCATTTTTTAAAACCCTATAAACAATATTTTTTCCAACACACGAAATATCAGCGTTTTATACTAACACATTTCCGCAAATCCTTTCGACACACTTGAAAAGCTTGCAAGTTTTAATTTGTTCGAATGGATTATGTTTTCTCGTGTCCGAGTAAATCTTTCCACGTGTATTTTAAATGTCTATTGAATCTTACATTTATAAGTTTCTATATTTGTTGGCATGTTATTTTTTTCTTTCTTATAAAATTATGATTTATATTATAACATTGCTTGCCTTTTGTATTTAGGCGCATCTTTTCGAAATTGAGATAAGTGTAAATTTCTTTCGGGTATCCCGCAGCAAAAGTCTTCCGTAACAGGTAAAGGTATTTAAGGTATGCTGAAATCAAGCTGCCGGACAGTAAATAGCGGACATGATTGCAGCGGACGTTAAGGCAGGCTACACACCACTAAATTTTCAAGCGGACATAAACATTACACGCCACTATTTTCGATCGGAAAAAAATAAAAATGTACATAGATATTGCTGAAATAGCGTTAATTACTTCACAGGGTAACAAATAATTCGTAACTTCTTTTGTCTTGAATGGATTAAGGTTGAACGATTTCATTAGGTATGACTTTATATCTGTATTAACATCCACAACATCAAACTTCGTTCAGAATTCATGTCTCATTATTTAAAGCGAAATACTTAGTTTCCATTACATATGATATGAACAGGAAAACGTTTTATTACAAGTTACATTATAATACTGAAAAACATGAACAGTTAAAATGACAATTTAACACAATGCTATTTTGAGTTACCTTAAGATTGTACTTAACTGCTTTGTTTTGTTTTTTGCCGTGACAATCACATTGCAGCATTTCGCAGCAATTGTTTACTTGTAGTTTAGTGTAGTTACTGTATACCAAATGTTTGTCAAATACTTTCTTACGACTTAGATTATTCACTCTTGAGTCTACTTCCTTCCCTCGGAATTCATAGCAATAGCTTCTTGCTCAACAAAACAACGAGGTTTGTTTACAAGTGATATTTGAACCATCAATAAGTTGGCTGTCCAATGATTACTACTGCAGCGTCGTAATCATTTATCATTGGAAAGTCAGGTCCGCGTCGGCTCAACCACCTATATCAATTGCTATCTATGTCTATCTGAATTGCTACTCAAGTAGTGTTATATCATGAAGCATGTTGTCCAAAGAGGCAATGTGTACTAAACAACTTGGAAACAAAAGTTGTGTTTTTATACACATTTTAATAAAACGAAACACAATTGATACAATTGACACTTCCTTTAACCACTATTTTGAAAACCATACAGATGCATACTACATGTATGTACTATAAAACAGACGGGATACACAATATGTTTTAAATGAACATAGTTAAATAAGTGCAGTTCAAATATATATCACTAAAGGCCATCTTTAAATACAAGGTAGAGGGTTTTATACTAATTCATTTTAGAAAAATATTAAATTGACAAATACGTTTAGGTTCATACATTAAGGATAAGGGTCTGCTGAACATATACAAATAAATGTAAATGAATCACTCGGTACTTTGTATCAGGACGCCTGAAAATGAGTTGAATGCATGGGACAAATCTTGATTATCAGTTTCATATGTTTCCACCCAAACTCGATCACCTCTCTGTAGGTGTTGTATTAGAATATTTCCGCTAGATATATCTTGACCATACTTAGTAGGTTCTGATAAAGCATGCACATATGTGTTACCATTTACCAATATCTTAACCTCAGCTGGTTGAATGGAGGACGTGCTATATGATTCCACAAAAACAGAAAACAAATAAAATCCAGCTTTTGGACTAGCAAATACCCCAGTATCAGGGCTATAGTGGCCCCCAGCATTATATAAAATTCGGTCGTAGAGAACAGTAGATCCAATTGGTAGGTCGAAAACATGATTATCTAACGCTGCAGTGAAGCCAACTACATTGGGAAATACAGCTCTTGTATCTGTAATGTATGCATGAAAAACTATATGTATGTAAAGTTGAGGTCCAGAAACAGGTAAATAATGGTAAATATTTGAGTAATTGATATTATAAACTATCCACAACAAAATTAAGAACCTCAAGTGACGATGGTATTTGTCTTAAATCCAAAATTCGTAACATATAATACTGTCTCGAGACAGTTCATTTCTGATAAGGATTGGCATCCGTTACCATAGCAATTTAATCAGATGAGACACAATAAATAAACTTTAGTGCGCATTTTATTGATCGTATGTATAAAATTGAATTAAAGGTATTTTGAATGGAAATATCTTATTCATTGTGGTACTCACCAGCATTAGGTAATTGATCCGATTGGATTCTTGTTAGAGAATCTAACATACTCTTTACATGTTGTTGTTCTTCTTTCATTTCTTTGAAGCCAGCGTACAGTTGCTGAATATCATTGCTACAACCGCATTGCTCAGTCTTGTGTAACTATAAACGGTAAATAAAACCCATTATGATAAGGTGAAGAACCAATAATATATTTTTGCGACCTCATGCGCAAGTAAAAGGTGTATCCGTGCAATTTATAAATAAAATGTAGTCTCCAGTTTCAGGAAAGCAGAAATAATGTTTTATTAATAATAATTGAACAGATAGATGAAATGACTGCCGACTGAACATTGTCGAATATTTAGTTTCCTTAAGATATATTTGGTCCCTTGTGTTTTATATAAAATAATTTCGTATTAGATAGATGTACGTTCGTGTAAATATAGTTTATACAAACGACATTTCATTTCACGTTAAACTAATCTTCAAAAATAAACTCACTAAATATTATGATACATTATTTTAATGTTTACCTCGCTATTTGTGACATTCACATAATCCACCAAAGGTGTTGCATGGATTCTTAAGAAGCTTGCAAAAAATACACACAAAATAACGTACACTTTCATTGTGGTAAACTTTGTCTGGCCGCCAGGCTCTTTTACTTTTGATTTGTTGAGGTTTCACGGAATACAAGCACACAAATGTTCTGTTGTTCCTAAAGCAAATTAATGATGATCATTAAAATAATGCTTATGCTATAGACGTGTGACTTATTTTAAATGTGATGAATAAACACTCCGTGATATCCATAGAAAACACTTGTATCAGACAGTCAATATTGATGTGCTTCTTGAAAATTAAAAACCCTGCTGTTGGCTCAATGAAAAATAGTGATCACACTATGTGCCCTGAACTTGGTTTATCTTGGGAAAAGGAAAACTTCAAACTTTTAGGCGTTACTTTTACTTTGAATTTGTCAGAGATAGTTATTACCAATTACAATCCTAAAATTAAAGAAATAAAAACTTTACTATCTCTTTGGTCAAAAAGAATCTTAACCCCTATTGGTAAAAATGTTGTTATTAAATATCTAGCTTTACCTAAACTAATTAATTTAATGATGGGACTTCCATCTCCATCTGATGACACCATTAAGCAAATCCAAGATCTATTCTTTAATTTTCTCTGGAATAGTCATCCTGACAAAATAAAAAGAAATGTTATCACCCAAGACTTTGAAAATGGTGGCATCAGAATGATCAATGTAAAATACTTTATACAATCTATGAAACTTACTTGGATAAGGAGACTTTCAAATTGTGGTAAAAAGTATTCAAATTTAGTGGAATATATTTGTCCATTTTTAAAAGATTTTAAATAGTATGGTTCGGACTATGTTAAGAAATTTACAGTTGATATTAAAAACAAATTCTGGAAAGATGTTTGGTTTGCATATGTTCTATTTAATGAAAAATATGTTGTTAAGTCTTGGCATGAATTTCTATCTATGCCAGTATGGCATAACTTCAACTTTAAAATTGCGGGTAAATCATTCCGCGACAAACATTTTGAGTCAAAAGGTATTTTATCTATTAATGACTTCATGAATGAAAATGGCAATTTTTATTCTCATGTTGATTTTCAAAATAAATATTCATGCAACTTTAACTTCTTACAGTATAATAACATGATCCATGCTTTTAGAACTTTCCTACTTAAAATTAGACTAAACCATTTGTCTTGTATGAGCCCAAACCCAATTCAACCTTTATTTGTTAAATTGATCAACTTGACAAAGAAGGGTTGTCGTTTATTTTACGATGTACTTAATTATCATTCTTTCTCTAGAAACTCAGAAATGAAATGGAAACAAGACTTAAATGTTGCTGTTGTAGATTGGAAATTTACTTACAAACAACCTTTTAAAATTCTTTCTGAAAGTAAATTACAATGGTTTCAATACCGCATTAATCAAAGAATCCTTGGTACGAAATCTTTGCTTGTAAAGATGGGCATTATTGACAATGATAGGTGCACATTTTGTGATTCAACTAAAGAATCTATTCTCCATTTATTTTTTGAATGCGACATTATACAGACATTTTGGCAGTCTATAAAGTCCTGGATAAATGTAAAATGCCCCTGTGTTGATACACAATGGACAAAACAGGGCATTTTACTTGGTAACATAAATTTCAAAAACATTGTTTATAAATTTTTAGTTTTAGTTAAATATTATATTTATACGTGCAAGATGAACTCAACTCTACCTATTTTAGAGTCGCTAAAACGACAGTTAAATTCATATTATAAAATGGAAAAGTATAATGCAAAGTTAACTTCAAGTTTACAAAAGTTTGAAAAGACATGGTCCCCCTTGTCTAGCCTTGTATTGGAGTAGATCAAACACATAACACCAACCACATTTCGCTATAACACCTTTTATCTACAAGTTTTATTCTTAGTTATAGATGATCTCATAGAAATTCTGGGCTTCTCCACAGGCTTCTGCTGTCTAATCTATTCTCAATCAATTTATCATATGTATATGTTCTATATTATTATAGTGATGTTTTTGCTATCCACCGGATGTCTTGTCTTTTTTATAATATATCACCTCTTTCTACTCTTCTTACTTACTTCTCTATACTGTCATCATTCTAACTCATGATATCTTCCTTCAACATTCAAAATTCAAACTGTATAAAGGTGTGTACCCTATATGAAGGTAAATGACTATTAGTAAAAGTATTTTCTGTAAATCCAGTCTATTTAAGATGACTATTAAATGTCTCACAACCATGTTTAGCTGTAAATCTATATTGTTATGTTAAATTGTTGTAAGATATTTGTTGATATGCTTCCCAGGTTTTTTCAAGGAATTAAGTATTGTTAATTAAGTATACAATGCAGTATTCATAGGTTTTTGAAAACTTATCATTGTCATTTTTAATGATTTTTGTGTTGAAATACTGTAATGCTAGCAATGTTTCTATCTTGTATTACAAGGGAGACAACCACTGTGAATCTACATTTTTCTTACTACCTTTATATCAGTAATTTAGTTAGATTATAATTTTGTTCCTATAAAGAGATGTTTACTGTTACCGGTTTTTAGTGACTCGTAAAGGTATTTTTCATAGTAATATGTATAATCAATTTATTATGAATATATTTATATATCACTTTTACTATCCTACATATTTCAAATTTGTCACAATTGTATTTTGTTTTTTGTAAGCAATAAGGGAGACAAATATTGAAAATTATACCATTCTTATCTCACTCTAAAAGTAGATCATATTAAGGAGCATATTTAGATATTTACTTTACTGTTAAGTTTTTTGGGTGTAAAAACCATGGTATCTATATTGATGAATGGAATCTGTATTATCTCTTTATGTTTCAACTATAATATGATGACAGATACCCTATTCCTTTTATATTTTAATATGTCTATATCTGTAATAATCTCTGTTACAACATGTATATGATGAAAATAAAAATAATTACAAAAAAACCCTGCTGTTATTCGTGAGGCTAATCATTTAAAATATCTTACATGGATAGAAACGAGTTCTGATTTTGACTGCACTCAACATATATAACATTTACTTACGTCAAAATTCCAGAATCTCCTGAAAACGGATAATACCAGGGGAAAAAAATATCTCGATTTGTTATTCGTGAAGCTAATCATTTAAAATATCTTACATGGATAGAAACGAGTTCTGATTTTGAATGTACTCAACACATATAACATTTACTTACGTCAAAATTCCAAAATCTCATGAACACGGATAATGACAGGAAAAGAAAATATCTCGATTTGTTATTAAAACAACAGGACGAAGGCATGCAATTTGTAAGTGCTAGTCATACAACGGGTGAGGTTAAATGATAACGATTATATTACATTCTCATTGTGATATTTTGATACTATGAGTACCATTGAATCCTATGTAGGAAGATTAGATAGATAATATATTTAATATATATGTTTGGGCTCATGAGGAAAAACATGAAATACATAATTAGATGCATATCCAGTTTATTTCCTGTAATTTATGATATCATTTGACGTTGAATATTTGTAACTTACAGTTTCATAGAGAAACATAATATTCTATCATAAAGGATGAAAGAAAACATTTATCTCGATAATAGCTTTCCAGCAACAAGCCAAAAGTAAACGACACTTGCATCAACCTTTATTTTTTCGACGTCATGTAATGCTAATTATATAATTATAAAATGTAGTTTTATTTCAAACGATTGTATCTCGATGATAATCATATATAGAACATATACAAATGATTACGACATAAAAAATAAGTTCAAGAGCTAAGTTTCCACAATAAAAGTTTATGCTTCGTTCAAAGTGTGAACCCCTTGACTATGAAAAGTCATTGTTTCTACCACATTTTGGAATTTCAAATGAAGTCAGTTTTAAAACGACCGCATCCCACTGTTTATGTTTTCGTAAGCAATGGTGAATCATATAATTTTCACTGGATGACTATGTAAAATGTCCACTTGTAAAGTAAGCTTTTTTGTATTTATTAGCTCGACTTTTCAAGAAACAAAAACAGATACTGCTCTCGGCCAGACATTATTGTACTATTTGGGTTAAAGTGTGATATAAGATTTTTATCTTTGAACTAAAATTGAACTATTTATTCATTAACAGCACCCGTATACTGAAGAGTGATAAAACATAGTATATCATGTGCAACAATTTATTATTTTTATGTCTAATACTTTAACATTACGATTTATTGATGTAATGCATTTATGGTGTGTTTTTTTTTTCATAATCAAAAATGTAAGCAAATTCTGCTCATTAACGGTAATACTAAAAAAAATTAACAATTCCCCTGAAAAGTCGAGCGGTAAGTCGTTTATATGCTCTTGTGTTTGCGTGTGTGTATATATATATAGAGGCCTTTATTTTTTAGCATATATAATTGTTCACTCCTATACACACTTGGTATTTCATTTTTGGAAGCAAAGAAGGATCATCATGTCGTACATTGTATCGTTAGTTTTGCTTCCAAGTTTTTATATGGTTATTGTGACTACATTGAATGTTTCTGAGACAGTCACCACCAATGAGGTAAATATTTGTTGTTTTTACGAAGTCACAGAACTATTAATGTTTGCTTTCTGTTACAAGAAAACATTGCTTTGTAATAATTACGCATTAATATCATTGTTTTTGATATACAATGTACATGATGCCAACGTGACTGTGCTTAATGTACAATTCCCTAATACGAAATAACGCGCATACGTACTATTAACATTGATATAATAATTCTCATACAAGTTGAACTTTTTGGACGAAATGTAAGCTAAGTTTTGTTTTGGACGAAATGTAAAGTCTTGGTTTGCAAAATAATTCAGTCAAAATGAAAATACTTTAATTCTGTCGCATCTCCACTCAGAGTAGTGTTTTATACATCAAAATGTTCCTTTTGAAACATACAAAATGATGCTTGTCATCAATTACGACAAAAACATTTAACAAAAGATGTATTTGCAAAATTGATGTTGTATAAATAAAAATACTAACATGTATTAATTTTTAACATTAAATCTTTTTACTCCAATATTTATAACGTTAATAAATGTTAAACAAAACTAAGGCAAATGAAAAACTAACGTGAAAGTAGAAATAGGGTCGTGAAAACCCATAACACTTATATCTGTCAATATGTTTTTAATATACCGTAGTTTTGTTTTAACATTTATTGGGATTGTATATTTTGGAGTACCTTCATTGGAATACGAACTATAATGTTCTGTAAATGATTTAATGTTAAATTAGTTTGTAAAAAGAATTGAATGTCTTTTAGTATTTTCATTTTTACAGCATCAATTTTGCAAAAAATCTTTTGTTAAAAGTTTTCATCTGAATTAATTGCCAGCATCAATTTGTATGTTTTTAAGAATTATTTTGATGTATAAAACACTGCTCTTGATGAAACAACGACAGAATTAGAGCATTTTTTTTTAATTTTACTATTACTAATGTAAATAAAGACTTTACTTGAACCTTAATTGAAATGGGCATTGAAAATTGGATTAAAATTTCATAAAACAAAATAAAACAAAGTTTTTAAAAGAAGAAAAAATATAGATAATTAGATAGTAACCCTTCTTGAGAAATCACCCGCACATTTTGTTTAAATTTATTTTTAATTGATAGAGATCCCAGTGTGGTTGCAGCGATGATATCCAAAACATTTATGCTAAATTAAGGGAGTTAAGTGGAGAAGTAACACGACTTAGAGCTCAAGAAAATAACCAGCCAGATGTAAAAGAAGCTGCTGACTTACCAGCTAATGCACGTGAGTAATGCACCAGTTATTTATAGTCACATGATCCTTAGACCTCAAGCTACACAAACTATTTTTCAGCGAAAGAAAGAGATAATATAATGCATTTCTTTGGCCAAAAATGGCCGTATAAACTTGTGAATTTAACACTGGTCATTTTTTAATCTGAGTAGGAATATTTTGCAAGTTATCTAGTTTCCTACTCAAATTTGTGCAGCGGATAAACAGTAAGCAATCGAACTTCAAATTATTGTTTAAAGCCACTAAATGAAGACAAAATCTTTATCATCACTCTAAAAAAAAAAGAAATACTGTCTAAAAGACTATAGAATATAACCGCCTTGGGATTATAATAACTGTCTAGAGCGGGTTGTCTTGTAGGGGTCAAGTTCTTCAAAATATCGATCAGTTTCTTATAAAAGATGAGTACTTTTAATTTTAACATGCAAATTAGACAAGGAGATACTCTCTTAGCCAATCAAACTGCTTGAAAAGTGTTTGATAAAACTTACACGACTGTGTTATGTGTTGGATATATCATATCGTGTTCTAGTGATTTACTCGAGAAACCAGTGCGTGCAAGTTTGGAGTTCGCAAATATCTAAACTGATACTTAAAGAAACGTCTCATTTCAACAAGGTATATAATTTTCATGATCAGAATAACAAAAGAAAACATTAAAGCTGTAAGCCTGTAAGAAGTCCTTGGTGACGTGTGCAACGTGAGGTCTGTCGTTTTTATGCTGATAGAAAAAGTATTGACGTTGCCAGATTATAGCGACACTCACATAGCATAATAGCTGGTCAATGTGATGTGTCCACGAGAAAACCTCAACAACACATCAACAACGAGTTGTGACTGAAACTCGTTTAAAGACACTTATAAGTCTGAGGGTGTTACATAAGTCGAAACACGACTCATCACTGAACTCCCAACACCATGGCCGCGATGATACGAGAGTAGAGATAGACGTCAGTGACGGTGGCATAGCTTTAGAACTAGGCCACGGTACGGTTTACGCCAAACAGGTAGTTTTCCTCATTGTTTGTCGACTTATTTGGCGTACACAGTTACCATTTAACTATACGTGACGTAGATACTGCCGTTAAAATCTATTACGCGAATGACGTTGATGTTTAAACATATAAATTTTGTAGTTGTTTTGTCTTACCCATTTTACACCCATTTTATCTGAACGTGGCCTATCAGCAAACGTTTCTGTATATTTAAAGACTACATTGATGCGTTTCTTTTTCTCGTCAGTATATGTTCATGTATAATTTTACAAAACATGAGTTACGTGAACTTAAATTAGCTTTCGCACGAAATTCACTATACAAAACGTGTATTTATCAAAGCAGAACATTTGTTTACTTCCGAATTGAAGTTGTGGTTGTTTTTAGACACGACGGGATATTCCGGCCTTGTTCGTCGAGTTCCATGATTTTCCGTTGAGTCTTTACTCTTGGTTTTAATCGCAAATTTCAAAATAGAATTAGTATAAATTCTGGAGAAAATACTTGAGATTTTTGTGCCTGGGATGCGTTTTATATATTAGTTTAATGTTTGCATAAGTTTTAAGTAAAAGCATGATACTTGACAATTATCAGCGTTCCATTAAGTGATGGGGTTTTAACAGTAATCTTGAGAGAAATCAGTACTGAATGTGCTCTCATTTGTTAGTAATGAAAGGGAAATTGGCGACAAGCAAGTGAATATATAACCTTAACCAGCTGAGTTGTCGTTTAGATTGAATCTGAAAAACAAAACTTTCTAATTGTAAAGGTTTTCGCATTTCAATACAAATACCTTATGATAACACTGTCAAATTTTGCAATTTGTTTTACAGAGGGAAGAGCCGTATTTCCTGATGTTATTGGCTTCACTGTACGATTGCCCGGCGTTGTTACTGACATACCCGTTGGATCAGCAGTTCTTTTCGATGAGATTATTTACAATGCCGGAAGTCACTATGATCCGTCGACTGGTGTATTTACTTGTCCACGTTCAGGAATGTATTTGTTTTCTGTGTTCATAGAATCACACAGCGGATCATCCATTACAACAGCGACCGTGGCCATTATGATCAATGGTGATAGTGATGCGTATGCAATATCAGAACCTACTAAGCTTGGTCATGATACAACAGGTGGAAATGTTGTTGTAAAACATATACAAAAGGGTGACAGGGTTTGGGTGGAAACATATGGTGAAGACAACCAAGATTTACATGCAGGGTTCAACACATTTTCAGGCGCGCTACTTCATAGTACCGAAAACGCACCTTAACTGAACATTCCCGAAGTTGTATCAGTTTCTTTTATAGTGTATTTCTTATTAACAATAAATGTGTATAGTTAACAAGAAAATCTATCTCGTCTCCGCTAAGTTTAAACTGTTTATAAGTAACTGTTAAGTGTTAACTGCTGTTTCACATCAACCGAACAACTCTGAAGACAGTTTTACTTTTTCATTCTACAGTAGACAAAATTTGCATTTTCAACATGCTCGTTATCTCGACACTGAATTGATTGCCACTTGCAGTGGCAGTCTTAGGTTGTGAAACAGCACCTGTGTTTCAATCAGAAATTTAAAAAAGACATCGTATGTTTGGTATGAATTAAAAGCTAGACTATACTAAATAATGTTTACGTATTTTTTATTATTTGTTTAAATAATTAATAAAGTATTTTCCGTTATCAATGATTATATGTTGTGTTCAGTGTTCTTGTATTACATCTTCAATTTGTTATTATGCTGTATACATAACGATACTATTCCTGTTTCCCGAGGTCAAGTGCCTTTGACACGAAATATCTATTGTGAGTTCGTGTGCTGTTTACCTAAACAAATAAAGCGTCCGTCTCATTTAGAAACACGTTCGGTAGTTGGGCTCGGATTAGACCCTCTATTAATGAGAAGGTTACATCTGAAGTCAGCGACCACTCGATAACGAGGGCGGAATAAGGTATTTTGATGTAGTATTCTGGTGTAACTACATACCGTTGCAGAAATTTCTACCGTAATGTAAAATATATAAATAAATCAGTTCATATAGATAAGTATTATATCATTGATTCATCTGAAAAACTTTACTACTAAGTAAATAATTGTCAAGTGAACTTCATAAAGTAAACATGCTATTGTGTTCGTCGAATCCTTGCAACAACCAAAACAATGTCGCATGGAATAACTGTCCATATAAGTATTCAAATGGTTTCACTGAATCCTCATCACAATATATATTTCAAATACCTAGCTTATCACTTGACTCAAAATTTGTGCGGACCAATTTGTAATTTTTAGAGAAATGTAGTACAAGTACACATAATGTCTTTTTAAACTCTGTCTTATTTCAATGTGGAATGTATTATCAAACATGGAATTCACTATACTCACTGTACAGTCTATTTTGTTGAACTTTAAAGACAGTATGTAGCCTATTCATTCTGTAGTTTTCAAATTTTGTTCATGGCACGCATGAACAAAATTTCTATTCTAGTTAATTATACTAGTTATTGGTCAATAGAGACTGTACATAGTGGATTTTGTCCATGCGGCATATGAACTAAATTTGGACTGAATTTCAGTGTTTAATCCTTAGTGAAGATGTCCCAACACATGTGATTCATTTAGTCTCATATTTGTAAAGGGGCTACATGAAGTATCATGTTTATAAGGGTTAAAGGGGCTATATGAAGTCTAATTTTTAAAAGGGTTTAAGGGGTTATATACAGTGAGTATAGTGAAATCCATGTTAAATGATACATTCCACATTCAAATAAGACAGTGTGTTTATGCACTATTTAATGCCATGCAAATTTGCGATTGGTCTAGAATGAGAAATCTGCCAAAAAGTATTTGTTGTGCTTTATTAGTTTTTGTAGATCATATGTCTAAAGCGTCAGTACTAGAAACGAAAGTATGTCACTAATAAGCCAAGGAAGCGTAAGTAAGTCGATGATAGGTCAAAACTCCATTCCTCCCTAATATTGTAGTACAATTGACATTTCGTTTTGAAACAGCCATGTACAACAAGGCTAACTTTCACCTATTCTTTACATGGAAATCTATTCTTTAAAAGAACGTGTTGGCTTGACATTTTTCTTCGTGTTCTTGTTGATTTAACTTCAGGTGCTGTGGCCTCCGAAAGGTCATAATTTAGTAGCCTATTACCTTGGCAATAATATTAGCTTTTGTATTTATGTTTACTTGTGTTTTCGCACGTAACATTGACGAGTGAAAGGTGAGCTCGAGTATATTTCACCTCGACAGTTTGTTATTAAACCTTTGAGTGCAAGTGTGATGTTGGTGCACTTCGAGCCAGAATCAAATTCAAGTAGCATTTATTGTGCCACTTTAGGTTCTAATTCGGAAATCCATTAGGTTCTTGATATCGATATTAGTTTGTGACTTTAGTGGCGTCCCTTTACACAAATTTAAAAAACTAAAGAAAATCACATTCTTTGTTTGTTTTGTGATAGGTCTGTTTTAACTTTTGTTGTTCTTGTAATGTTTACTTACACCTTTCTTGAGTTCGTCCACATCTTGTCTCCTTAACATTCACCTTAAGAATGCCTTATATACACTTAGTACTTACATAAGCATAATGATTATTTACATTGGCGTCTAGACGCACCTTTAACACAACCCAGAACATCATCGAATTCGCCAATTTGTGTAACAAACAACTAAAAACAGGTTTATATTGTACTACTACCTTTAAATCAGACAAAATGTCTATCTAAATGTAAAATCTATTCAGCAAAGTTAACAAAGTTGAAGAGAAAGCCTATGAAGAATATAATTTATGGTATTTTTAAATTTCAAGTTTCAAGTTTTTATTTCAACCTAGGTATATAATATGCATCAGGTTATAACAAGAACAAACAAACAAAACAAACAAACATGACAACAGCTCTTAGTTGCGAATACATTAGCCCGCAGATTTAAATTTTTACCACCCTCAATTGATTAAGATAAACCCGCATTTATGCACGACAATGGGATTATACATGAACCCCTTAAAGTGTAGCAATGTACTGCCTTGTTATGGTTCTGTTCAGTTCAGTTCTGCTCTGTTTAATGTTTCAATCTGTTGTACTATTATTTTTTCTTTACTCAACCTAGCGGACCTGAAGATAATCTTAAGAATGATTACTGAAATACATTTATAAAGGCGTAAAAGTGGGTTTCACATTTGAGATAAAAATATCTGACTTCTTATCTTACTGACTGTTTACAAATAATATGTATTTGAATATAAACTATAGTGTGGCATGAGTTGTTGTAATATCGTGTGAACTATTAAAGTAAAATGTTCATAAATACATTGTACATACTAGAACAGTTCAATTTAATTCAGTTTCAACACTAACCAATGGGTATAGAAGTATATACTTTTTCGATGTATGATATTGTTTTATCATTCAGTAATTAAATGATGTAAGATGTGATGCGCAGCAAATAGTCAACAAAAAACTTACAGCTTTTAAAAAACTCTGAGTCGAGGCAGATTTTCTTCTTGAAGCCGTTGCATTTGTGATGCCAAAGCCTCGTGGTATTGCCACCGTGAATTAGATGTTTCCTAGCATTGACTGTGGTAGGAATGTGTTAATTGATATTCTGAAGATCACGTGACTATATAAGACTGACTAGCTATGATTATGCATCTGATATTAAGTTGGAATCTGAAAAAAACAGCTTTAAAATAGTTTCAATGTTCCACGCACCCACCACACACGACAAGAAAATATTGATGCAAAGTACTAAGGAGCGCTTGGAAGTTGTTTCATTATATTTGTCGTATCACGAAAAGAATGAATCGTTCGATTCGTATTTTAATCAAACCGTTCTCGTGAGTCGATTAATTAACACAATACTGTATATAACATGCTACGTTTATAGACATTTACATTTGTATGTATTGATGCATTATATTGTTCTATGAAAGAACAAGTGATGTATTAATAATTCCCAGCACTACATTGTACTTGATACTTCGCTTTATTATTTACTTTCTTTTAAATTTTTATGGTACTTTAATTATTGTTAAAATTGTTATTCGACGGTCCATCCTGTCTGCTGATAGAACAGTATGGGTTCGATCTCCGGGCGGGACATACCTTCGTAAAGTTTGGTCATGAATAAATTTTTTACAGCCAGCCTTCCTCCTACCACTAATTCTGAATCAAGATGGACAGTTGTCGAGTGTATTTGCCTAGTAACTGTTAAACAGCTTAATACAGAGATTTAAAAAAAACGATGCGTAGGTTGGCTGATCTCTGTGATATAAGTTATACAACGTGTTTCTATGGCGTTTTTAAAACCCAACAATAGAAGTTGGTAAACAGTGGTAATTATTTCTGAATAACATAAAGTACATCGCGTACGCGCGTCGGGAATCAATACGCTGTTTCTCGCACATCTGTATACAAGTATAAAAAATTCTTCAGGGTTAATATATTATTGGACCAATTATCCATAGGCGGCTCTAGCGGGGGGTCAGGGGGTCCGGACCCCCCCCCCCCCTCTAGAATTTCCTAAACGTACCTGTCTATTAGTATATTTCTTGACTGTAAGTCATTTCTAAGTAGCATGAAGCAATTTTTCTCGCGGTGTTTACATAGATTTAATAATTACGTAGTTTTTATTACTAATATGTTGCATTATTCTGCAAATAATGTATAATGTTGTTGTGGTTCGAAAGTTTGGACCCCCCCCCCCTAGAAAAAGTTCGGACCCCCTAGAAAAAAATTCTTGATCAGCCCCTGTTGTCTATTTGCTATATATACAGTGGAACCTCTCTACAACAGTTACTGTAATTTTTAAGCAAATTATAGAAAGATCGATCGATGAAGTCTTCTTCATTGAAAAAAACAACAACAAAACAATGGAAATCTCGATGTACATATGTTGTTGAATTCTATGTAATTTTCAGTGACGCATACATTAACCCCGCTGATTTAAATACCCACTTTAATATTTATGTACTCACTTTCACTAACAAAATAGTTATCCGCTTGAATGTACGAGGAATTTCAAACAAATATATTTAATTCACTGCGGTAATATATGCGTCACTGACAGTTGAATAAAATTTAACAATAACCATTGTTAAAAGATGGTAATTATTCGGAGGCGTTTAAGTAATGCCTCAGTCCCATAAAATCGTGGCTTGTTACAGATCCGTACGTGCTGACAGTCGTAGGCCGTGGGAAGCCTTGCGTATTAAGGTGACGGTACGCACATGACACAAAACAACACACCCATACGAAGCCGTAGCTGGAAGATATGCAAGTTTTATCCAAAATTCGGCCACGATTTTGTTCACGATTTGACTTAGAAACTGATACGTGTATCCCTGGCTCATCTCACAGACCCTGGTAAAACGTAACAGTTCGTAGGGGTACGCAAGTGTTCGTACGGGTTCTTGCGGAGCTTGATCGCACGGTGCCCGTACAGTGCCCTCACGGCTCGTTTTATGTTTATGGGACTGTAGCATAAGGTTTAACTGTATAAGTTCTGTTTTATCTCCAGTTTACTATACACATGCTGTAATACAGGCATTATATTCCGTGTGAGTATACATTGTACATAGAAGTGTATATATAAGTGTTCATTTAATTTTGTGATGTACATAATTTAGTAATGCCAGAATAATTACAGAATATATTTGTATAAGTATATAGGAGTTTATTTTATCTAGGGCCATACTCAGGTTGGTTTTAAAAATCATATATTGTATATATTTAAATTTATTCATATCTGTGAATGTATTTTTAATATTTGATCTTAATGTATTTTACAAATGATCGCGAACATAGTACACTGCAAATACTTAATGTTTAGATCTGATAAGTATGCGTCGATAGCCTATACATGTGGCATGCCTATACTGCTTTGAGTTTAAAACAAATATAATTTAAGTTTAGTTTATGATATGTATAATAAGTATACGACGAACAAAGATTTGATTGTCTTATACACATATTTTCCTTCCACGACCATTTGTTAAACCATTCCATCCAAGGGGCAGTGCGGTCAGCAGCTGAGTAAAAATGTCGTAGTTTTACGCAACAGCTTCCCCTTCCCTGCCGGGCGTCTGCAGTGGAATTGATTTAAAAGCAAAAAAAGCGTTGGCTATGGCCAGTCATTTTCGATTTATATGGTCGTGGTATTATTGGGATTTTCTCATCCAAATGGTTTACAGGTGGGTCAGTTTTATCAGGGATTTTCCTGGAATCAAAGTCAATGTCCACCTTATTCCCAGGGGTAGGGGTCGTGCATGTTTTATGGATGGGTGCACAGTCCCTGGACTACCAGTTCAATTAATTAATTGTCCGATTCAACATAACTGTTTCCTAATCCATACATACATGTATTTACATGTTATTACACGTCTTATGTATTTGTCAGCTTTACACGCACGTAGCATGCATTGATATATTTTAAGTCTCGAGGAATAGTTGTAACGTAGTCAAATAACGCTTCAAATAATGAAACTAACACAACGACGTTTTGAACAATTTTAGTACTGTTCCCAGGTTCGTTATACATCATGTATCTACAAACTGACTTAGCACTCTAGTGGTACTGTGAAGTAGTACTTAAATTAGTATGGATAATGAGCTAGTATATATAGTGAAATGAAATACAAACATGTCCCTGGAGAAGCTAACAAAAGTAACAATCCTACGTGACTGTCCTTTCATTATGATGGCGTAAACAACATGCGCGGCTGATGCAATCAGCTCCTGAGGAATGCATCATGAACCAATATAACAAAGGACACTGCTTTGTTCTTCAGTGTAAAAATACTAAAATTGTGTCCATGAGTGCAGATGTTATGCAATCTTTTTAGAAATCGGTGACAAACTAGGTTACAGCCCCGTACAGTAAACAAGTTAACATTTTAAATTCATCACCGATTTAATGACCGTGCCAAGAATTCATTCGAAAAACAATTTGATATTTCAGATTTGCACTGGACTAATATTTTCTATTTACAATCAGTTGCACAAACAGCTCAATATTGCACGTTTGCCAGCCTTGACATTTACGTAACCTATGAGGAGTAATGTACCTAAATGTACCAATCTACAAACTACTGCTTCTCGAAAGACATGTATTGTAAATGAAGACATGTATACTTAGTTTGATTTGTCGATGTAAAATAAGCATATTATAATCAACGTAAACAATGATATAACTAATCAACCATGTATGCGGGCCTCATTACGTTACAAACAGCGTAGTTTGATGAGACAAAAAGCAGACCAAGGATATGTGGATTCACAATCCAATGTACATTTCGTTAAGCAAAGACCGAGTTTTCCATCAATGAACTGAGTTATTTCAGTACGTTGGTTTTTAGAATTTACAATCTAATAAAAAGGTCATTCATTTGTTTGTAGGCGAATTATAATGTAAGGGTTATCTTTTAATCTTAACATATCTATTGAAGGCCACTCAGAACGACATAATGACATAAATAAATGAACTCGTTTATAAACAGTAGGTTTATCATAAATTGGCTTTAGCTCGACCGAGAAACAAGTGCATAAAACTTAGATTTATCGCTTTTCGCGTCGTGGTCTCCCGGTACAAAGCAGTAATGAAGAATGAATTTCCTTGCAAACAAAAATGTGGGGTTTTGGAGTCGACTTGTCCATAGAAACTGTACCAAGGTATAAGGTTCATTTATCTTATGGCTGGCCGTTTTTGTATGACTATAATTACATGCATGACTCAGAAAATGATCTATACATTGCATTGTTAAGGTATTTATGAATATCAGTATACAATTAATTGGACATTGACCTGGCTGTACAACTGAACAAATATGCTAAGTTTATTAACATCAATGGCCAGCAAAATGAGTTATAGACAGTCAATTTGAAGCCATTGTGAATTTCAGAGTTAAGTATATGGGGTTAGTGAGTCAGTGACCTTAACAACTGAATCAGTATGATTAGTACAATAGTATTCATGACTTACAAAATGAGCTATAGATTGCATTGTTAATGTATGCATACATGTATTGTTGAGTTTAATTGTTAACATATCGGATAATGACCTTATCTTAAAGAGTAAAGGTTAAGATCAAGAGGTCAGTGAAATATTACTACTTGCAGTTGTTGGACTTCAATGTCTTATATGAAGGTTATACGAGACGGTCATCGTCCGAAAATAGCTCGGGTAATTCCGTTTATTTATACGATAGCAATCGGAAAATAGCTCGGATTATTCCGTTCATTTTAGTAACTAAAGGAAAAAAAGAATAAAATTAGCTTGTTAACTGAGCGAATAAAGTTGACTTTTCTAAAGTAAAATTCACGTAATCCAGTTAAAAACACTGGTTTCAAGGTCTATGGCGGCCATAAATGCGGAATTGGCCAGTAAATGGCTAATGATATACGATCATGGCCGGAAAATAGCTCGAGTGATTCCGTCAATCTAAAATAATACTTTTCATTTCTTGATATTGAATATTTTCTAAAAACAGTTTTATTAAGTTACATGTATAACATACATATCGCGGTGCTTAGCGCGAAATGGTCGTAACTCAATTTTAAAAAAGGGGTGAGTTACGACCGTTTTGCGCTAAGACCGCGATATAACATTTAAAATAGAACCTAAATGTTCTAACTACCAAAAATATACATTTATTGTTATAAATAATTATGTAAACTGTTATGAATACATGTAATTGGTTCCATTTTCATGTTTTTTTCCGGATAATTGTTGCATTAAAGATCACACACTTGAAATAAATTCACAAAATAAACATTTATTGTTGGAATTTCTTGTTTTCAATTAATTGAGACCATATCTACATGACTGTGTGCCAATGTTCATAGCTCTAATATGTACAATGTATCAAAGTGGAGAAATTACTCCATGCAAACTTCTTCCGGTTTTTACTTTCACTTTGAAATGCAATAAATAACATAAACATAAATATATGCGAATATTTCGTTTAACAAAAAATTGTTCTTATTAAAGGTGTTTAAAATAATATTTGTCATGTATATTTTGTGCCTTTAATGCTGTCCTGTTTATACTAAATCACACGTGAAACTATGTAATTAGTCACTATTACTATTCGAGCTCATCAAAGCGGTTACGTCAGACGCTGTAACTTAATTCATTTAAAATAGAAATAACCCCTGCAGACTATTTGATTAATACTCAAATGAAACCGTTGACTCTGGCTTAATTTAGATCGTATAGGGGAAAGAGAGCGTGACTTGTCTCCGTCTGTTTAGAAACCAGCGCAGACCGGCTTAAGCTGGTTTATGTAATGGAGCTCGCATCAATGATCATCACCGACTGTACATCGTTAAATTATATCAATATTATTTTTTCAGATGTCTGAATAATGTCAATAAGCTCGAGTTCGTTTAAAATACATGATGTATTGCAAAAAGTTATACGATGGACCGCTTACAACATCCAAAGTGCTAATAGAGCTGTTGAACATAGGGCTTAAACACGGAACTATACTACGAAGGATTCGATTTTTTTCTCGTACGATTTTTACTGCGAACGAAATCGCAGACGAATCGCAGCCGCCGCAGATACATCAAACTTTCCGTGCAATCGTCGTACGGCGGTCGTACGACGCTCTCACGAGCCGTAGGTTGTTCGTCGCACGTGTTTACGCACGACTGCCGTGCGATAATCGCGAGGCTGTCGTACAAACACTAACGACTGTCGTAAGACTGTCGTGAGATTTCGAAAAGTTTTGTACGTCATCCGTACGTCAATCGCACGACAAACGCAAACTTGTACGAGAGTCGTACGATATTCATGCGAACGCCTAATTCTTTAACTGACGTGCGACTGTTTCAAGAATGACGTACGGTTGTCTTACGGCAGTCGCACGACTGTCTTGCGGACTCCAAAAATCCAAAAAACGCAACGAGATCGCAAGAAAAATAAACATGGTGAAATCGTTTTCCAGTGATTTACTCGAAAAACCAGTGCGTGCAAGTTTTTACTACGCAAATATCTACACTGATGCTAAAAAGAAACGTCTCATTTCAACTAGGTACATAATTTCGTGATCAGAATAACAAGAGAATACATTAATGTTGTTAGACTGTAAGAATTCCTTAGTGACGTGTGTAACGTGATGTCTTTCGTTTTTATGCCGATGGACAAGTATTGACGTTGCCAAAATAAAGCGACTATCACAGAGCATAATAGCTGGTCAATGTGATGTGATCAAGAGATTACCTTTGCAAACAACGAGTTGTGACTGAATCTCGTTTTAAGGCACTTATAAGTCTTAAGGCGTTATATAAGTCGAAACATTACTTATCACTGAACTCCCAACACCATGGCCGCGATGATACGAGGGTAGACGTCGGTGACGGCGGCATAACTTAGAACTATAGTTCGCGGTACGGTTAGCGCCAAACAAGTAGTTCTTCCATTGTTTCATTCGGAACATCCTCGGCCATTCACTACGAATAACCTCGGACATATTTAGGCGCCATTTTGAAACTATGTAAACAACTACACGATCGTTTAGGCGATGACTTAAGTTCCGCTTTTAATCCGTAAATTTAAAATTATAGGTCGTTTGCGTTAAAGCTGGACCCCTAAAATCATGAAATATCTCAATAACTATCGGATGGAATTTACTCAAATTTTGTATTTGATCATAACTAGCATTTTCCTTCTCAAATCCAAAAATTCAGAATTTTTCTTTAATTACATAACATACTTCCCATAGACATGCAATGCAAATTTTGAAGCCAAAAAGAGACTTTTGTTAATTGGGTATGTGCCATAATCAGAACAGCTACATAACTGTAGATACAAAATAATAGCTAAATATGAGGCCCGGTTAGAAATTGTATTTGATAACAAAGTATAACTGTATATACAAACTCAAATATCATCATCACTGTCGTCTGTATCGTCAAATTCTATACAAATTCTACACGTACGATTTTAAAGACGGGCCTCTGCTTTACAATTCAGTAGACCGTCGAGTGTTTATTTATATTAAGCGACAAATTTACAGTAAACGCACGGGACTTTGTATAAATACACTGGAAGTATGACAATGCTATAATCAGAACAGCTTATTTTACCTCCCGCCGGATTTTTGATAAAAAAATTCCAAATATTTTGCATTATACATGCATTTATCTATCAAAAATTCTGAAAATTTAAATCCTAGAAGGAAAAATTGAAATAAGATTGTATTAAAATTTTTAGCAAAATCGCTGTTATAGTTTAAAAGATATTTACGGCAAATAGGGGTCCAGCATTAACGCAAACGACCTATACACAGTTCAATGATACCGATGAACAATATTTGGTTCAATTTAAAACAAATAAATATGTTTAGACAAAGATCTGTGTGTATACTACAAGAACTATTTTGCGTAACCGTTACGTGCTTCGCCTCGCGTAGGTAGTAAAATCACCAAAATCCAGTGAAGACCCCCCACGAATCCTCCCGAGATTATTCATTCATGAAAGGTCGAGGGTGTTCCGAATGCCATTGTTTGTCGACTTATTTGGCGTACACGGTTACCCTTTCACTATACGTGACGTAGATACGGCGTGAAAATCTATTACGCGAATGACGTTGGCGTTTACATAAATTTTGTAGTTGTTTTGTCTTACGTTACACCCGTTCTATTTAAACGTTGCCTATCAGCAAACGTTTCTGTATATTTAAAGACTTAATTGATGTGTTTCTTTTTCTCGTCAGTATATGTTCATGTGTAATTTTGTAAAACTATTTATGTGAGTTTCGTGAATTCTAATTAGCTTTCGCACGAAATTCACCATACAAAACGTGTATTTATCAAAGCAGAAAATTTGTTTACTTCCGAATTGAAGTTTTGGTTATTTTTAGCCACGACGGGATATTCCGACCTCGTTCGTTGAGTTCCGTGATTTTTCCGTAGTCTTTACTTTCGGTTTTAATCGCGAATTTCAACATAGTATAAGTATAAATTCTGAAGAAAATACTTGAGAATTTTGTGCCTGTGATGCGTTTTATAAATTAGTTTAATGTTTGCATAAGTTTTAAGGGTATAAACAATAATACAGGAAATGACGTCGACGTCGTGCGACGTCAATAGTAACGGCGTGACGTTTGGCGTACTTAACAATTTTATAAGTTTTAAGTTTTAAGCAAAAACATGATACTTGACAATTATCAGCGTTCAATTTAGTAATGGGGCTTTAATGAAACAGGTCTATGTGATTAAATAAAAGCAGTTGATCATGGCAGAAACATAAAACGTACAAAATGCCATAAACAATGCTACGCATCTTTAATGTTTTTTTTTAGAGTTGAGATACACAGTGAGCATAAAATTATTTTGGCGTTGGTTCGGCCTTTTCAGTGATGTCATATTATTCATTATCTGATGTAGCTTGGTTTAAACTATTGAATGAAAGTTATTCATGTTAGTAACCAAAAATTTGATGTTTTCGTCAAAACATACCTACGCTGTGACAGTAAAAAAGAATCCCTTTAGAATTTATACATAATAAGTTTGGTTTAGATTTACAAAATGCAATACTATGATACAATCTAAATGCAATTATCCATACAATTTAATGGTATGATCATCCAGTGTAGTGACATCGTTTTCTCTTGTGCAACAATTTAGACAAGTAAGTACGCTTAATTTCCATCTATCAAAACCGCATTCGGAGCACCTCGACCATTCACTGAATGAATAATCTCGTAAGGATTAATGGGGGTCCACCTAAAATTTTGGGGTTTGATTGAATACACAAGGCGAAGCGGTTATTCAAAATTGTTTAGAAAATATCACTAAATCATGCATTTCACTTTTATGAACCAAAAAAACGAGATATTTATCACTCAGCAGTGGTCTAAGTATTTTGTTTAGGCATGTGACAGAAAGGAAGTGCCAAAATGGCGTCTAAATATGTCCGAGGATATTCCTAGTGAATGTCTGAGGAGTTCCGAGTGATCAAAACCGGTGATCTTAATAGCGAAATGGTCCTAAGGTAGGAACCTTTTCGGTCAAGTTAATAGTGGGAACTTAAACTTAGTAAAAATTGCTTGATTCTACGATAACTAAGATGGTCTACATGGCTGTATTTTACTGTAAAATGGATTACATGAAACTTTCATTGCAAGTTAACAAATTGCTATTTGATATTCCTCCGATTGGGCATTAAATTATGTTTTGTGTTCAACAGGCCGTATAATTACATCGTATATGTACCTTGAAATAAGTTAAACACACTCTGAAAATTTAAAATTGGTTGTTAGTGCACGCACCGACATGTTATGACAACTAATTTGAGCTAAGAAATGGTAATTTGATAGGTATCGATAACAATTTGATAATCATATATATACCCGTGAAATTATGAGTTTAGTTGATTAAAATTATTGAGGCATAAGCAAATGTGGTTTTTCGGGGAAATGTAAGTGTTTATAGGTTTTATGTTGTAGAATTTACATAAAGTTTAGTGGAATATATTTTACCTAAATGTTGACGATTATGTAGCCTAAAATGACATAATGTAATCATTTATAGAAGCGTGTAACCGCCATATGTCCAAATGACAGTCAGTTGTTGCAGAACGACTACAACTAGGTCTAAATATTGTATTTGCGGCCCAGAATTACTCAAATGTATTCCAGTAGGTTTAAATCAGGACTCATAGCAGGCCAGGGGATTGTAATGATGGTATTTCGTTCCAAAGACTGCGTAACAGCTTTTGGCTAGGTGCATATTGGCATTATCGTCCATACATGTATAAACATGTCTGGTAGACAGTGTATGTGGGATGTCTCATACATAAGTGTCACATGTCAAATCTCATTGGACAGTTACCATGCCCGACTTGCAATCATGGGACAAGCTACACCATATCATACATGTAACCGACCAACAAGCAAAGGGAACCGTACGCAGAATGTTTCTTTACGTTTGACTTGATTCCGATACCTCCGCACTCGAATGCTCACGTCTGTGACGTGTAGCAGAAACTTGTTTTCATTTGACTGCATTTGAAACCACGCCTTGCCCGTCGTCGGAATCCTACGGTACTCATACGTTCACGTCGTAATACCCTGTGTTACCGAAGATGCGCCTTGCCAAGCACCACGCCAGGCGGTTCATGCAATGAACAGCCAGATCTGGCTCCAAAAAGGGACGTTTACTTGCCCTTATCGACCTTAATCCTGCATATCTCAGCCGATTGCACAGAGAACGTGACGACAAATGCAAGTGCGGCAACCAGTTTCGCTTAAGAAAGGTAATCGTTGCAAATGGAAAACGTCTAACGAGACTCAAAATATTTTAGTCCTCGAGTTGCATTGTTAAATATGGCCATCGAGATCTTGGAGGTCCCTTACGTGATGCGACTGTTGAAACTTCTCAGCTAGTTTGATAATGACATAATGATAATATATTACATGTAGCCAATCCGACGACCAATAGACAGCACTGTAAGACACTGTCAGCATTAATAATGCCTTTTATCTGCCAATAATCGTTATCCGATAACCTTTTCTTATTCAATTTTTCATCGAGAAGTCAAAATAATGACAAAATGTTGGAACAAAATTAAATTGTGTATATGTACTTTGTGTTAACTGAAAGTGCAGTTTAATAAGCTACAAGTATATATTGTCAAAATGGCGCTGTACTCATGGGCGAAGCTCTGTCGGAGATACACATTATTAGTTCGGAGTGTGGTTCATACCGTTGCCCAAACATAACTTGTAATTTCGGTTGTGTTCATGTCAAAATTAAGGCAAAATGCCGGATATGCTTAACTTATTTCTAGGTGTATATATATATACGCTAGGTCGTACAGTTGTACATATTCCCATCGATTTACTTAAATATATTCCCTGATCTATTGAACTGGAAATAAGAACTATAAATGATTGAACAGCTATTTCAGATGCAAATTGTGATAATGATGTTGCATATTAAGAACAAACTGTGTGATATAATAATAATAATTAATCTAACATAATTAGTCTGTACTCTCCTGTACAGTGTACATCGGTTGAAAGTTTCACTAACAAAACATGCTTTGTTTTATATATATGATTGCATTACTGCTAAATATAAGGGATCCCTTTAAAGGTGATGTTTCGACACCTTTGGGGATGTATTAAGGGCCCTTTAAAGGTGATGTTTCGACACCTTTGGGGAATTGTCTGGTTAACAGTGGCGTTATGTTACACTGTTCAGGACAAGTCCGGTTAACAGTAGCATCGTGTTATACTGTTCAGAACAACAACTTTCAATATCAAATTAATAAAAACAAATGTAAAAATAAATTCAAGTCATGAACTAAGATTAATGTAGGTCCTATAGGCCTAACTTGATATATGAAAACCAAATGCACAATCACACTATATAACATCATGTGTTATGAATCTTATTTTGTTTTGTGTTATTGTATATATATTTATGGTGGAGGGTTTTTACTTATTTATTCTTTATAAATTATCTTTTTGTACAACGCCATTGAATATGTAATATAGAAATAGGCGTTTATTCAAATGAAGAAGTTTCAGTTTTATTCACTGACAGTAAAGTAACGTCGAGTATTCACTGAGCTGTAATAGAAACGTAACCATAACTAATGAATAGACGTGGTTAAAAACTAAACAATGTGTTGTTATTCTTTTGCACTCATGTGTTGTTGTTCTCAAGTGTGGGTCCAAGGGGCTCTATACAGTGTAATCAGAATCCGTTAGACCCTTTGTAACAATCAAACTCTACCACGATAACTAGTGTCCATTGACCGCACCGTGAATACATGCAGGGATTGTTCTTATGCTAGTGTGTGACTAAAGCCAAGCTGTTATAAATTGCCAAAAGTCGGGCTATGTATTTTCATGCGATTTCAGTTGCGATTCGATACGAGTCGCAATATAGTAGTCGTAATATGGGACTTTAGTCAGTTATTTCCTCTTGTATACTCTTCAGATAGCCTGGCAGCTTTGGATTTTACAACCTATTGTTCGTTTTTTCTCAACTGTCAAAACATGAATAATTTCACGGTAAATGCGTTTGTTAAAATTATTGTGGTAATACACCCATGAAATTCCGAAAGTGTGTATTATGATTGGGTAAAGCTTCTTATGCCGTATGATAAGTTTTAGTCAAGATATTTTTACTAAAAATTAGGCCGCCAGTACAAAAACAATGCATTCAGTTACCGTGAAATTATTCAAGCTTTGACAGTTGAGAAAAAACGGACAATACGCGAGGCGAAGCACGTTACGGCTATGCAAAATAATCCTTGTAGTACGTATATATAATATATATATATTGTAGTACGTATATGTACATTTAAAATCACCCAGTTAAATTACATCGCTGAACAATATTTTACTTAGTTTCAAAATGGCGCCTAATATGTCCGAGTTTATTCGTAGCGAATGGCCGAGGAGTTCCGAATGAAAATAGGTAGGTCCAATGAGTTGGATAAATCGGATTTACCCTTACTTTTCAATGTCAATTTGCCAAAATTAATCTTTAATAACTTTTTTGTAAAACATTTAATTTGTTTGAAATTCAAGCTAAATATTTTCAAGGTCAAGAACTATCTAAATTTTATAACTTCTGTTAATATCTTCATTAACAAGAAAGATATTAGATGAAATATTTTGTTATCCTTAAATAGGAATTGAATACAAAAATCCGAGGATTCGAACTGTAAGGACCTACTTACCATTTGGATTGCTTCAGATTTTATCAGAGAAAGATAACTAACTAAAGTCCCTAATTCGGTACATATTCAAGAAAATAGAAGTTAGTTGAGATTTACTTGTTTTAAAATTTCTTGCAATTTATTGTTAAACCAGCTATTGTGAATATTGTACATGTTACAAGTGCGGCCCGGATAATGATAGTCGAAAGGACAATTGGATATATAACCATTTTTGCTGTATCCTTCCATATTGTTATGTTCTGTTTTCATCACGTCTGTACATTTCCTTGATTATTTTAACTTAACTGAATGATTCTATTTTACTTTTCAGGATATAATTAGGAGTTCTTTATAGCAGATGCAACACTAATTAAAACGTACAAAAACATATGCATACAGTATGTCAATTTAATTGTTAAATATATATATGGAATCGAATAATAAAACTGGAAATCACAATGGTGAGACTGGTATTGAAGAAACATCGAAAAGTCTTTTAGAAGACCCACTAGACAATAATGACGGTAAGACAATTATACCAAAAGGGCGTACACATTAGTCTTGATTACCTGCCCCTTACAACTATCATTATCGGGTCTGGCAAACCACAATAATGGCTTCCCACTCAGTTATTATTCAGGTAACAAAATTTTCGTTTATGTTTTTCTTTTTAATTTTACATTAGCCGACGATAGTTACTTTAGTAGGAGTTCGGTACTAAATAGGTCATTCGATTTTGATTTTTCTGATTGCACGTATATTTAGCGAACGGTTAACAAAACATCATGTCTCAAAGTGAACACTTTTCGGACGTGGATTAGGCTCGTTAGAATTTTGGAAACTTTATTCAGCATAAATGTAATCGAACGATTAAAAAGGGGTATCCACTGTAATTCTTGTACAGTGATCCTTTAATTGATTTAAGCCTGTGTATTGAGAAATATTCATTTGAAAACATTATTATCCAATACCTAATTCATTACATCGGGCGCTGCCATTGTCATGCTTTGCTTGAAGTATTTATACCTGTCTAAGTACGACTGGGAACTAGACAACGTACACATGTGCCTTGATGACTTAGGGTCCGCAGAATACTTCACTAAATATTTAATATCCACAAATCAAACAATTATAATGACATTTTTGTAAACTTTCGACGTTTTTTAATGACTTTGTGATATGACAACCTTCGTAATGATTCAACAAACTTTATAGTGATTCGGTAAACTTCGTAATGTTTTGCCATTGCTTGTTTTTATTCGACATTGTTCGTAATTGTTTGAAATATTTCGTAATTTTTCGACATTGTTCGTAGTTGTTCAACAACGTTCGTAATCGTTCGACATGGTTCGAAATTATTCGACATTTTTGTAATTGTTCGACGTTTATGTATGTTTTATTATTCAGATCTCAGCACAGATGTGATTGAAACTTGTACCTATTGTTCACAACGATGGATATTGGCATATATGGGACTATGGCTAGGTCTAATGGTTTATTTATTCAATACAAATATGAGTATAGCTGTAGTGTGTATGTCCAAGTCAGGGGGGCAGTCCAAACATCTAGAATTTGTAGGGGAGATAGTATTAAATAGTAATGTATCAGAGGCGGAATATGTGACACGTGTGGACGCTAGAAATGTATCAGACGATGACACTGGTTGTCAGGACAACAGTGAAGAATCATTCCAATATTCTAAGGTAACGCTGAACAAGCATTTAATTTTTTCAATAAGGACTATTGTTAAATCATATTTAGAGGTTATCCAAATGGGCAAGAGACATATAAGGAAGATATCGGCATATATGCTTAGGTATTGGCCTAAGAATGAAGCCCTTACTCGGGGTAAGTGTGCCAAAGTTGACTCTTTATTATGATTCCATCCCAGCATTTTCTACGATAAGTTTAAGACATTGTCAATGACACAATAGAGTGCAATGTGTCCGTGAAATGCAATAACAAATGCATTATAATGTCAAAAATGCACGAAATTCGTCGATGAGCGAATATACCCCATTGTGGGTCTACTAGACTTTATATCCGTTTCAAATAACTTTTGACTAAAATGCAGAATAGAAACCTTTTAACATAGTAGTATCTCCTGTCTAAAAACAGTCTTGTTTAAACGGCGTATGGATATTTCTATTTATTGCTGATGTATATACGGAATCCGGCAAAGAACCGTAAATTATTTTTGCTGGCAGCTTGAAAAATTTATATTCTTTATTTTTTTTAAATTTTAGGGTGCAGAATTTGACTGGGACAAGAAAACACAATCATTCATATTGTCCGGTTATTTCTATGGATACATGGCTTCGCAGATCCCTGCTGGGTGGTTAGCGACACGTTTTGGCGGGAAACGTGTGGTCGGAGTGTCCATGGCATTATCATGTATTTTAACTCTACTTACACCAGTTTTTGCCAGAACCAGTATTTATTTATTGATAGCAGCCAGAATACTGCAAGGATTATTTAATGTAAGCATGCAATTTAATACATTTTTACAACATTTAAAACAAAAGCTGTATAGTTTATTATTTAAAAAGTATTCAACTGACAGTGGCGCATACATTAGCCCCGCTGATTTAAATACTTGATATGTGTTCGATAATTTCCGTACATATTGACTTAATGGTACTCAATGATGATAAAATAGACATTCGTATATATACTCATTGATATCAAACAAATGTCGTAAATGATCTAATTATTAATCTGTCCTCGTTGTAATAAGTTTATGACTATCACGTTTTATATTCCAGGGAACGAGCAACCCTTCATTCTGTGGTTTAGTAGGGGCATGGGCGTTACCGAATGAACGTAGCAGGTTTTTAGCCTTGTGTTGGTTTGGACAGAACGCTGGTTCATTGTTTGGGTTCTCTACATCCGGTGTTTTATGTGCTTATGGTTTTGATAATGGCTGGGGATCAATATTTTATGTACATGGTAATCATAATATACTCCTAGTACGTTTTTAAAGATTTCAGAAAATAATTACATTAAAGTTCTACTATCAGGACTATTACAATAAATGGTCATAATGAAGGAATTGTTTTTCTCCTATCCAGTATTTGGATCTTTAAAATCGTTTGTCAAATCTCGCATAGTTAAGCTATAATCTTAAGCTATAAAATCTCTATATAGCGGATTTTAGATCTATACTTTTGTACTATAGAAGTACGTTATTCATTGTTCCCTTACACCTGCACTAAACTGGCGATCAAGTTAGTGGACCGCAGTGTGACTTACACTTTATGACCCCCAAAATTTAAATATACTGACTGAAAATAATAACCTAGTATGTATGGATAGTTTATAAAAATGTTAACTAACCATTTTTGTTGTCTTAAAACTTGATATTTTGTCGTCATTTATCAGTGATGTGGACTCGTTCCTGAGCGCAACTTGCGAACGAAAGGGCGAAGATAATCCTGAATTTTCGTATTTATAAAGAGCATATTGTGTCAGTTTCTTTCAAACGAACCTATTATCTACCGCTAGTGCTCAGACTTTAAGAAGCCTATCTATGAGTTCTTGTCACGTAATCCAGTATATCCGTAAGAAACTGAAGAAGCGTAAAATATTTGTCCCTGGAATCTAACTTATCAAATACGACCTTGCAGCACTTGTTGTTACAGACGGCAGAAAAGTAGTCTTGTGCTTTTGCTGGCTTTGATATTTGACTTGCCGCAACCCTAGTCAAGACAAAAAATGATTCACAAGTTTATATTTTAGGACCATTCTATTGTAGGTATACTAGGTGTATTATTTGTTATATGTTGGTGGTATTGTGTGTATAGTACACCGTCACAGCATCCTAGGTTATCTAAACAAGAAAAGAAATTATTATCTGGAAAAGTTTGTGTAAATAAACAAACTGAGGTTAGTGAATTAATTATTCTGCTACAAGATAACCACATCTAACACATTAATACATGTAGATAAGTGGTAAACTAGTTTCTTAACCAGTTAGTGGTGAACTAGTTACGTAACTAGTTAGTTGAACATGTTATCACTTATTCATTATCTTGCTGTAAATGGTGATCGCATTTGACAGGGATTCGATATAACATGGATTTGTAACGAAGTGCTTTTTGAATTTTCTCGGTCGTCACTGTCTATAACTGGCTGAAGCACGCTGTACAAGCTATTCCAGAGTTTAAAAACTTGATTTATGTTTTTGTGCATGTCTTCCATGCAAATTGTGAATGTTTCTGAAGTTTTGACCAAAAAGTGTAGCAATTATGACCGAATAGATGACTTTATGTGATGTAAAATGGTGCTAAAAATGGCAGATCGGCGGGAAAATGCATTATTTTGTGAAACAGTCTGTGAGCGTAATTTACCTCAGAATCATCTAGAAACACATTTTCCTAACATTTATGTCAATTGAATGGTACTGGTACAAAATTTCATGTGAATATCTTTATGTAAACTTGTTATACTTGTTTTCCGTATTGGCCGAAATAAAAGCGACGACACTGAAATTTGATAAAAATCTATTACATTTACTTATCGTTACAAATCCCTGTCATATAAAATCCCTGCATTAGATAACCATTTTTTTTTTTAAAATAACTTGTTAGTTATGTGGATATCTAGTGGCAGAAACACAACACCGTAAGAACGATTGTTCTAAATTATATAGTAGATTTTCCTTGCATGTCTAACATCAGAGTTGGTTAGGTGAGTTGGTAGCTGTACATGTACATAATTTTACAATCAATTTTGATATACGGCGTACAAATCAATTTTCGAAACATGACATGTTATTGTACTTTTAATTTTGGATTCATACGTATATAGGGGAAACACATGAGTCCACATTAATGTGTGGCAGTTTCAACGTACTTATTCTTGTAAAAACTAAATTAATTTTTATATCGATAATCAAAGAATATTTCTATTTCTAAAAATATATTTATCAACCCTATTTTTGTCGGTTCGACTATTCTTTTGTGAATGCGACACACCAAGTTAAAAAGATTCATCAATACACTCCGATAAGAAAAAGAACCAATGATTTTAAAGGGAGTTAATTCGAGATTTAAAAAATATTGGATAAAGCAGAGTTAATTCCCTTTCTAAGGAGCCGAAATTGGTGAAAATATGCTATAACCTATGGTAACTTGTTCTGTTCAGTTCCTAACAAGAATGATATAAGTAAGTCAGTAAGTATGCGAGCAAATAGTTTATTATGTACAAACATGCAATATATACAAACATATAATCAAAATACAAATAGCACTCAAGCCATTAACGAACAAGCCATTTAAAGTCACCAAAGTTGTACACAGTTATAACAAATTCCAATTATCTCATTTTCAGAGGGAAAAAGTTCCATGGCGAAAGATACTCACATACAGACCAATATATATATTTTTCATAGCTCACTTCTGTGACACATGGACATTTTATATGTTATTAACTTGTCTACCACAATTTGTGGAAGAAATTTTAAAGTTTAACATCCAAAGTGTAAGTATATTATTTCTTAACATAAGAAACCTGTTTACCCGAATGCTTAAAATCGACTGAATTACTGAAATAGACCAAAATATACCAATTATATGCGAATATTCTTATTTCCTCCGAAAACATCGTTGAACACCGAGGTATACCGATTGTTCAATCGCTAACATGCTCTGATTTTGATCGGATTTGTTACGGAAATAGCCGAGTAGCTACTATTGTTTACTAAGTGTAGTTTGTCATTGTATTACAGAATGGGTTGTTTTCCTGCCTACCATCTATTACAATGATGATTGGTATCACTTTTGCTGGAATATCAACAGATTATCTCAGTACAAAAAGTCGTCTATCTATCACAACTATACGTAAAATATATTTGATAACAGGTATATTAGACTTACATAATATTCTTGTACACATCAATCAGGTACAGTGCCCTCGCGAAGTTAAAGTTAGGGTAAAAGCAAGGTTTTTGAAGTCTAGTTTTAGTATGACTATTCAGTCGACTCTTGACATTTACTCCGCCGATCATGGAATCACAAACCAACTGTTAACATACGGCGCTGATTGCAGCCACAGCATACAGCGCATGACACTTACAGATACCCATTTACACATGGGTTGAGTGAAGAAATCGCAAGTAAATTTCTTGCTCAAGGAAATTAGCAGTACCCCTAGTAGGAATTCAACCCAGGACATCTCAATCCCTAAGTGCGCGTCCTACCACTGGACTACTGCTCCTTTAAAGTTTAAAGTTCTTGATCACATGTTTTTATCCGAATCAAGATGAACTTTGGTGCATGTTCCCAGCAAAAAACCTTCAATATTTAGGGTTTTGTTCATTTGGAATCACGTTTTCAAGCCCATCAGGCTAGCTTAGTCGGCATAACTGAAGTCTACTGATTAAATAGTCTTGTGTTCGGTTTTCAGGTGGAGCATACTTTTGTTGACTTTGGTTATGAAATGATTTATTTCTACGGATATTCTCCCACTTACAACTGACTTTTAATAATGAAGGGCAGTCATCAGTTACTGATGGGAGCATGTGCCTTAATAACATCTTAATAGCTAAATCCAGAGATTTAGCCATTCCAGGAGCGGTAAGTACGTTAACCGACCGTCATGATATGACCCATACTATGTGTTGCTACGGCGTCAAACAACAACACTTGCTTGTTATCAACAAATATCCCATTTGAAACATACATAGTAGTTTTAGGTTTCAAATCCTGCGCATCATTAATCTTAATCCGACAGGTCACCTGTAGACCCTCACATCTTAAAATGTAATCACAATATGTCTTTCTTCTTTTATTATACATGTATCTAGGTATAGCTGTATTTATAATAACACCAATTGCTATATTCTTGTTTTAGGATATCTAGGTATAGCTGTATTTATAATAACATAAATAGCTATCTTTTTGTTTCAGGATATTCGGTATAGCTGTATTTATACATGTAATAGCACCAATTGCTATATTCTTGTTTCAGGATATCTAGGTATAGCCGTATTTATAATAACACCAATGGTTATCTTTCTTGTTTCAGGATATCTAGGTATAGCTGTATTCATAATAACACCAATGCCTATATTTTTGTTTCAGGATATCTAGGTATAGCTGTATTCATAATAACACCAATAGCTATCTTTCTTGTTTCAGGATATCTAGGTATAGCTGTATTCATAATAACACCAATAGCTATCTTTCTTGTTTCAGGATATCTAGGTATAGCTGTATTCATAATAACGCCAATGACTATCTTTCTTGTTTCAGGATATCTAGGTATAGCTGTATTATCAAAAACACCAATGGTTATCTTTCCTGTTTCAGGATATCTAGGTATAGCTGTATTTATAATAACACCAGGATTTTTATCATGTCATCAGAGAGACATAGCTATCTTATGTTTATGTTTTTGTACTTTGTTCGAAGCCCTGGCAGTGTCAGGTGGTTATACTCCTAATTCTGTCGACATTGCTCCAAGGTAAGCATCTAGATTAACATTTGTATTTTTAAGGTGGAATGGTACTTCTGACTTTTTTAGATTTGCATATATTTTTTCGTACCAAGTTAACAAGTTTATTTTCCAATCAAGGCATATTACATGATATGCATGTGATTATGAAACAAAATGTATAAAAACAAAAAAATAAAGAATAAAAACAGTCAAACAGTTAACAGAACATGTTATGTATATTGTACATCAATAGTAGAAATATAACGAAACACTTAAATTAAGACATTCACCACTATTCAGCAAATAAAAGCATAGTGATGAAATCTAAGAAAGGGTAATCAGTAGACCCGGAAAACAAGATTACCGAAATTTTGACAAGATTATTTTACAAAATATAGTAAGTTTAGTAAGTATAGAAACATCTTTGATATTCATTAGTTCCTGTAATTTATAAGTGTTAGGATGAGTGAAATAATAAGGTTGACTATATTTCTTTCTATCTGCTACCGATGTAAACTTGTAGATATTTTCGATTCGGATCTACACTTTATTTGACGTCATTATTGCTAATTACTTTACCATGACGACAAGATCAGTTTATTTGTTGTTTGGAGCCAAAAAGTGTCTGTCATGGAGCTAAGGGTGATGCTTATCCTGTCTGGATGGTTACTATGGATATATAGGGTGGTTGCTTTGAACTCATTTTATCCTATATAATACACTCTCATGTTGTTTAGAGTCGATATTATATCTTCTTACTAATAAAGTTGTTAAGCGTCAATATTGTCAGATTATGTGTCAGTGATGCGACGTTTAATGCCTATTGCAAAGTCTAGCGCAAATTGTTACGTTTAGCCGGCCCTATTCTAGCTGTACATTTTTGTCTTTGTGATTGAACGTAAATTATAAGATGATATTCCTGTTGATTCCTCTGTCTTCAGTAATATTTATGTTACCGGTTGTACGTGGTCATTTTGAACAACATATATACTTTTACTAATTCTGTACGTTGAACTATATTCCAGGTATGCCTCTGTTGTATTTGGTATTTCTAACACTATAGCGTCCATTCCTGGTATAATATCACCTGTGATAGTAGCAGAGATCACTAAAAATGTAGGTAACAAGTTTACATAAAATTGTATATACATTGTATGTAAATAAATGTCTTTGGCGACTTGACCAGCCAAACAACATATAGTAATACGTATTGTCTTTTCAATAATGGGCGAAGCAGGAAATAATCATGCATATGCGTTAGGGAGGAAATTCAAATTGAATGGCTAAAACTCGTGTCCCGAAAACCCAAACGCATTGGTCTCCCATCGCTTTAGGCGGGCAATAGGTGATGTCAAGCTGCCCGATAGGTGATGTCACGAAGATGTCATTACGGATTTTCACCCAGTGACGTCACATTAGGCTATATACATGTAGTAAACAAATCACGTGAGGTATGAGAATACGTACTGTTTTTGCATTGATGGGCAAAGCAGGAAATAATCATACATAAGCATCGTCTATCATCATATGAAAAACGTGTTTTAAAAAAATAAATGATTAGAGAAATATTGACAATGTTATTATTCGGGAAAAATACATATTTTGAAATGCTACCAGGAAGAGATTCGCTCATTCATTCGATGGATGCTTAATCTTTTAAAGGGCAATAATATCACTTTCAAATTATTTTTAACACGTTTTAACATTTTTTTTAAATCGTGTATTTAAAAAAAAATATTACAACAATCGGCAAGCTCATAACTAACAAAGAGAGATGTTCTAAGAAAGACGATTCAGTAAAAAATTCAGAATTTGTTTTGCCCTGTTAAACGGAATAAACAACAAAGGTTTAACTGCATTCTCGGTAAGCCAGCTAGGAAATCGTCATCAATAATATTCATAACGTATTGATATCGTGGGTTTCCTTCGATGGGTTAGCCGTTACACCCCTAAAACTATTACAAGATGAAGTTTATTACCTTTTCAGAAAACAAGTGAAGAATGGAGAGTAGTATTTTACATATCTGCAGCTGTTGCCATATTTGGTGCTATTGTTTATGGACTATTTGCTAATAATGAAGTGGTGGAATGGGGTGATATACGTGTAAATACAGAATTTGAAGTTCCTGCACCAAATGACGAGTCTGAATGTGCTAATCTGAAAGTTGACAAAACCTCAAAAACTAATATGGTATAATATACCTTATTCGGGCCTTTAATTTATTGGTGTTTCCATCTGCGCACAGGCTGTACAAAGAAAGTTGATTTACACATCATTGCTGAAAAGCTGATTAAATCCTTTAGTTCTTCGTTCATATATTTTCATTTTAATGGTGAAAGTTTGTTTGTACAGCAGGGAAAACTCAACTAGATTTTGTTACTTCATGATATAGTCTATTCAACGTATAAAGCCTCAAATATTGTCATGCAATACATGATCTTGGTTCAAGAGTGTGCTAGTTTCGTACATTTAGATTTGGAACCAAATTCAATCTACTTTTATTGACATTTTGATTCAGAAGGGCACTCTGTTAATGTTTTTAAAGCATGTCCAAACTTAAGCTGGAAATATACTTTTATTGTTTTCATTTTTCCTATAGTGATTGGTAAAATCAGAAACTTGAAAATAAGTGAAATTCGACTCTTTAAGCCGATTTTACGTTTTACATGACGCAACGATAACGTCGTAATTATTATTCTAGCATTGCTAATTAATTCTGTCGTCATGTTTCCAGTGATTGCTTTTATCAATAGTATAGGCAAACTGATAAGTTCTTAAAACGGTCCTTCACTTTAAATTCTTCAATAAATATATTTGAAATTATTTGTTTGTTTGTTGGGTCTTTATTAAAACCAATTTATAGTCCGAACTGCTTGATTTACGAACGGGCTTACAGACTGAAAAAAATGTTATAAATCGTGCTGTTAATTGGATATTTTATACCAAGTTTCATCACATGTGTACAATGATACATTGCAATGAAATGATTATCAAAAACCTACGATTTCAAGTAACGTTAGATAATTGCCACTGCTAAAATGGTACGAACAAAAAAGCTTAACATTCGAGCATAGCTTTCAGAGTGAGCTTAAGAAAAAAGGCTTAAGTGGAGATAAATCTGCAGAAAATATTACATTACAGTAGTATAGTTATCTCCCTTACATTGTAAAAATCTAAAAATCAAGAATTTGTATTATTTTTTATAAAACAGACTTTATGCCATTGAATGCTCATCAACGTTTCTATTTATGTATTTATGTTTCTGACAAATGGTTTCCCAAAGTTATTCTATCCCAGGAAATACCATTTCATGATGAAGACAGTACAGTGTTTTGACTTAAAGTAACAAGTGGAATTTGGAACTCTGCCATAGTAAAGTGCGCTAAGTAAGTTTAAACGGCCGCTTCTCTTAGATCGACATCATGTCTTTGATTCTATGGAACTCAATATTGCAGGTTTATCAAATCAATACATTAATGCATTTTAATCAATCAAAGTATGTTTTTCTAAGGACATTTACTGTTATATTTTAGTCATCTGTTTGTGGTTCATACATTAACCCCGCTGATTTAAATATTCACTAACATTTTGTTGTACTTTATTGTGAAACAATGTAAAGCGTAATTGAATACATATACTATATAAAGTTTTGAAGCATTATAAATAAACTTTAGTTTAGGTTTGTATAAAATATAACTTACAGAGATCTGACACAAACACTTTTTTATTTGGTACAACTTTGCAGCTTCGATTTTTTCTTTAATGTTTTAAATTACTAATTATAAAGTAATCTAGCTTTTATCATGACTCTGGGAAGTGATAAAGCTTTTACTGATTAAAATTACTGGATACAAAAAAACTTTCCCATCGTAGTCGAGTATGCCCCGAGAGACTTCAGTATATTTTAGATTTAGACGTGAATTCATGTGGGTTATTTTAAACTGACTTCAGTTTTATTTAGTAAAATACTGTGCGGAAATTTTAAGAATCTGCAAATTACTTTGTAGAAAATTCAGTGCAAATTTACAATCATATGTAGAAACTGGCGATTTTAGCCACCCGGCTAGCTTTTTTGGTAGCACAAAAGTTTACTGACTGACGGGTTGTGGGTTAGATTCCCAGCGGGGCATATTTTTGTCATAAAATGATTTCTATGGCTATTAACCTCTAACCACTGATTCTTAATCATGTAGAGCAGTTGTCACTGACAGGATATGTGCGCCTGTAAACTGGTTAACAGAGATCTAGCCAATCCAGGAACGATGAGTAGGTTTACTGAACGCCACGATATGACCTATATACAATGTGTTGCTACGGTGTTAAACCCAACAAATAATAACTACTAACAATAACAACTACCACTTAAGTAACGATATACATGTATATGATTTTGGTGAATTGGTTTCTTATATTTTTATATTTTCACAATGTATTGGTGAATTTGCTTTAAAATCTCAAGAATCCATTATTTATATACATATTCAGACTTTGACATGCAATTTTTGAGTATAAAAATATTAAATTCTGTGAACGAATAGCTTGAAAAAGGAAACGTCAATTTTTAAATGAGCCGAATATTTTACCGTCAAAAAGCTTTTAGCCATATGCTCCCTTGTCAGTAATATTCAGACACATTTAAAACATATAGCTTTTTTGAGATTATAATAATGGAGGTCGTTTATTCAAACAAGGATTTTTATAAACATGGACAGTTCCATTAAAAAGTAACATTTGAGGTTGGAAATTTATATTAAAGTTATAGTTAAGTCAGTTTAAACCATATTTAATTGACATATTATTATATCAAATGTCCAAGAGTCTTTAAATCAGTAAAATGGTGTTCGTGCATCAACTTATTTACCATTGATATGGTAATGTTTTATAAGCAATGCATAATAGACCTAATTTTCAACTCCAATTTGTGGATTTTATCATATTTGTACAGGCGATACAATCAAAGTTTTGGACACATTATTGCTATTGCCTAACCCTAACCCTGTAACAGTAAGATTCTTTGCACCGCAAGAAAACCCCCCAAAAAATGAATTTCGGATATAGTATATTATGCACATTGTTCTTTTAAGATACATTTGTTTTTGGGTAACTCGCCTGAATATCTAAACGGTTTTAATATGTACACTTTATTGAGAATACTAAAAAATATTTGGAGCGACTCGTTGATGACTAGCGCATTGACAGTTAATTGTTTACTATTGATAACTGTACTGTCATGTTGCATTCATATTTAACTTGTCCACATGCCTTTACTATGTAAATTGTGACGACATAAAAGATATGATCTGTTCTGTTTTGTTTTTATCTGTTCTGTTTTGTTTTTATCTGTTCTGTTCTGTTCTGTTCTGTTCTGTTCTGCTCTGCTCTGCTCTGCTCTGCTCTGCTCATCACATAAGGCATTCAAACTGATAATTTAGCATTGTTTTGTAATTTTTAGAAGTTGGTGTTTTACTAACAAACCTTAACTGATTTTACCACGTTGTTTCCTCAGGGTAAATTATCAACATATCTATTGTATTGATTTGTATTTAACTTGAGAATAGAGCACAACTTAAGTCTTAAGAGAATAACTTGTAAGGTAATGTTCTTGTTCTAACTATAATGATGCAATTATTTCACTTCACAAAATTATTGCTGCAAGTGACACCTTCTGTATGATTTTCGTAGACTAAGAAAATAGCAAAACACTACCGTCTTAGATAATATATTATTGTAAGCCACATTGATAAGAAGAGAAATGGAGAAATACTGTTCTGTTCAGTACTCGTAATTCAACTCCTTTAAAGTGTTTATAAAGTTCCTAACACCCATAACAAAGGAATTATTGCGATTGGGAGAGAGTTTATATTGAAAGCTGAGACTACATTATTTCGAAAGTAAGCAATTTATGATTTGAGATAAACAAGCAAACTAAACCATTTTTTTCTCTCAAGGAAAAATAAAAAGAAGTCGATTTTAATAGGGATAAGATGCCAACGAATGCAGCAAATTGAAACGACTATAAGAAACACTAACTTATAACATGGACTATCATTATGATATTGTAATTTTGACATAATTAGTATTTACTCTACATTGCCCTCTATAATGTTCTGTACTAAGTCCTACCTTTAAGAAAAACGGTTTCACATTCACCAATGCAAACAGAAACAAACAAATCACAATAGCAACTTCTAAAACTGAAGTGCATAAGTATGTCAACATATTTCAAACCACGGGGAAATTTTATGTTGCCACGTTCAGTCCTTGTTGTAAGTATCGTATAAAAATATTTCCAACCTTACATTATATCGATTAATCTAAGATATATTAAAATTACTAATTATAGTGTTATTTCACTTTTATTATGACCCTAGGTAAAGCTTACATTTCTACTGATTGAAACTTCTAGACATTTTTTCTCATTGCAGAATAGCTGTATGCCCGTGAGATGGTTTATTTTACATGGATATAATTCACATAGGAATAAGAGGCTAATTTTTGTATTATAATAAATCAACTGGATACAATTCACGTATTCACAATTTATTGTACGAATGGTTGAATAGAACTGTTTCATTAAAACAGTGACTCCATGGTTGGGCACTTAAAGCCAGAATCTAGGCAATAAAACGTAGATGTTTAAATGTAAACCAGATGGCCATGATGGTCCTTTACTGCTCCCTTGAGTATCATTGATATATACATGAATCGCTGCGTCACATAGTGTGACCACAGGTGACCAATTCGAATTAAACATAGCCAGGAAATAAGTAAAACAACTTTTCAGACTAAGTTCTAGGATTTTAGATCAAATCAGTAGCCACTACGAGTGTTAAAACGATATTTCTATTTATAGCTCCTGTGAGCTAGTTTTTCATCCGATTTGGCCCATGTTGTTTGAACTCATTCGAGCAATTACCTAGACAAGCATCCTCATTAAGTGGATGGGTCGAAGTTCTGTGAATCAATAATTGTAGTGTTAAAAGAAATGAAAATAAATGTTCAATTAAAAATTATAGAAATGGTGAAGTAACTGATAAGTCATTGAAAGGCTTTTATGTGAGCATGAATATATTGTATTATAACGTGTACATTAATAATTGTGAAAATAAGGACAAAAATAGGTAAATAGTAATCATCATTTATTCTAAAATATTCATATAAAATAACACCCCTTACTATTACCAATAATGGAATTTTGCCTATAATAAATGAAATATGAGACCGGGACTAAGATTTTTGGGCCAATTGCGGCAATGACGTTGCCCAGTGTATTCTTTTATGTACGGAGTTGTACGTATTATATTTATTAGAAACGGAAATCAAAACGCGTGTGTTTACTTAGTGTGCAAAACGAACACACTCTAAATTTCGAGCACAAAAATATGTCTCTCCTCGTACAAGACAAAGCGCTCGAACTTGCGTCCGATCTTAGCAGCATGATGTAAGGGCCGAGCACACGCTACATTTCCGTTCTTTATCAAATAAATAGTGGACTTGTGTCCGAGCTAAGTTCGCGGAAGTTGCAAAATTCACATCATTTCCGTAAGAAACAGTTGCATAGCGTTGTGGCTTGTCTTGAATTCCTCATAAGTTATGGAATATCACTGACGTACGTCTAAACATAAAGTCTATGTATCACTACGATCTTTGCACATGAAACTCAATGGCCCTACCCCACTAATAGGAAAGGTCGAAATTTTGAATCCGTTTGTTTTGTTGGGTTTAACGCCGTAGCAACACATTTTATAGGTCATATAACGGCGGTCAGTCAACCTACTCACTCCTCCTGGAAAGGCTAAATCTCTAGATTTAGCTGTTAACCAACTACTAAGCACATACTTTCGTCAGTGACTGACAAGTGCCCTACATAATTAAAAATAATAGAAATAATTTCATGACCCAACTCCACGAAAGTATGCCCCGCCCGGGAATCGAACCCACGACTCCTCGATAAGTAGACTTGCGTGCTACCAACTGAGCTAGCCGGGCGGCTTACATTTTGAATCTCTCCTCGTACAAGACGAAGGGCTTGGACTTGCGTCCATACCTTAGCTTGTGAGAGCCGAAAGATACACTTTATTTCCGTAAGAAACAGAAGCAAAGCGTTGAGACTTGCATCTAATCGAACATGAAATTTCTGGAAACCTTATACAAAATATAAATTACTAACATTTGGGTTTAGAATATCATGGAAACTTTGCAATTCAATGTCTAAGCATGTCAAATAAATCCATTTGATCATTGATTAACTTTAATCTTTATAAAATGAATATTTATGTTTTATACCAACACTATTATATATCTTCATAAATTTTAACAGTGTTATAAGCACTTATTTTTAAGTAAAACTCACTTATTTAGGAATTTGTCTGCATAAATTACCTTTCCCTGATAAACATGAATTTGACAATATTTAACTGTTGTTAAACCCTATAACCTTTAGGACCCATAATAGCGCAGTTGGCTAAAGAGAAGGCATATAAAATATGTTCATAAAAAGAGATATACAGGGTGCTGGTTCAAATCCTAGTAAAGCCGTAACCTTTTTTTTATTTTTTGATCTTGAACTTTTTTAATTTTTTGAAATTAAACAATTTTGTTTTTATTTATGTATATATATATACTATACGTTGAACGTGTATAATTGAACTTATATAATTATTGTTTAGAACTTACAGCATACAATTATGAACATTTTTGTTTTTTATGTATGTATATAAACTATATATATAATAATTATACTTTTAACTTGTATATATTGAACCTTTGTCATATAATGAGTTTTAAACGTTAAATTATAATAAATAGTAAATGTTACTAATTATTATCTATAAAATGTTACTGATATCACTTCAAAGTGAAAGTAGATCAAAGCCAAAGAAGAATTAGGTTGTTATTTCTTGAAACAATAGTTTTGATCAAAGTATGATGAAGATGAAGTATTATCGTAGAAAAAACCTTACTCCGAATAACATTATTAGGCTTGATATGCCCAAAGACAATGTTTTGGTTTTGAATTATTTTGAATGAACTGTGATAAGCAGTTAAATTCGCCAGTAGCTGATAAATACCAGTCTTGATTTATGAGTACATTGTAGGAGGTAGATTGGCCGTATTTCAAGATCTAACTCAAAGATGATGTGTAGGTCTTATTCGGAATTTGTAGTCGGGCACTCTGCCTAATCAGTGGATCTATGTAACCTCCCCACAGGGAGGGGTCCAATCTTACCAGGGGCTTGCTTAACTCAACGCCAAAGTCCCCGCTATTCTATGTGTAGGGGTGCTAGTTATAAACGACAGTAGCAAAAATTGATATAATACATAATGACCCTATATGAGAAAAGTCAGTTCATATGACTTTTTCAGCCTATTAAGACTGGGTTTAATTTTTCTTCTTAGTTAAATGTCATATTTGATAAGACTTTAATATTATATTGTCAAAAAGCTTTTAGCCACGAACTCTCATGTGAACAGTTTTCAGACACATCCTTTTTAGACAGATTTAGTGAGATCACAGGGTGTATTTTGGCCTATTTTTAGTATTATAGATTACATGTTTCATGTCAGCTTTACATATAAGGTATGTGGAGAAGTTTCCGGCTTTGTGGTATGGTAGACGAGTATTGGTTATTGACAAGGGTCCAGGAAAGCTAGGTTAGATGCGCTGGAGGCCGATATATAACCTCAACAATGTGTTGCCACGGCGTTAAACCCAACAAACTGAAAAATGAGAATGTTTTACATGCAAGGGGAGTTTACGTTCCCATATAAACACCGAAACCTGAAACATCCGCAGTATGATCTAATGCTAAACGCAATGTTTCTCTTTTTGTAAAATCTGATGGCATATATTTCTTAATCAATATACAAACATGTCCATCGGATTAAGACCAATTTTAAATTTCCCGCTCGTGCACCTGTTTGTTTTACATCTGACAAGCTTGCTGTACATGTCACGTTAATCTGACCTTTGTAATTATTAGGGGTGTAACAATACGGCAAAAACCGTATTGCAATATATTGCAATACACAAAATCCATATTGCAATATATTGCAATACGTACCGGTTTCTTGCGTAGACATGCAAAACACCCAATAGTGCATATGCATCGTCTTAATTGGGTCTACATTACGCACATAATGTGTATTTTCAAATAATTTCATATCCAAATGTTTTAATGACTTGTTTAATATGAACTATTTGTTAGAAAAATGCGTATTTTAAAACCGACTATTTTAGAGAATTTTTAAATTTTTAAATAAAAAAATATGTCTTCAAATTATTTCGCAAATCTCAATCTAAAATACATGTACATGTAGAATTTTCGAAATTAAATAGTGTTTCCTACAGATGAAAGCTACGCATTTGTAAGTCGACATAAAGGTCACCCATCTTGCATGGTCTTTCACAAATGTGTCTTAGCATGTAATTACTTTCACTTATTATATGCTTTCCATTGGAATACCAGGATTTATCGGTGAAATAAAAATCGATATTCCACCGTTTTGAAACAATGAAAATAAATTTGTTTTTTTTGTTCCATTGTTTTGATGTGCCGTTCTGATGACATATCATACTTAAACTTTAAAAAAGGTAGTTTGAAGCATATAATAAACAAAAATGTGTTTATTTCAGTGTAAGGTCTGTTTATTTCACTCGTGAGCTATTGGTATAATAATTATTTTCACTCGTGGTGATGCAACTCGTGAAAATATTGCATCCTTAGCGCACTCGTGAAATAAAAATCGATCTTACCTCAAAATAAACAAATATCCTCGATTTCATTAATTGTTAAGTATATACGTATACACCAGAACTACGTATTATCAAACATCTTAAGATAATTTAATAAAATAATATGAAATAGATTTACGACTAAAATCGTTCGTAAGACAGTTGATAATACAAACCCCAGGACAGCATATTATCAACAATAAAAAATCTAACGATTTTTAGCAATACAATATATAAGGATTTACGACCAAAAAATAATCGTAAGATGCTTGGTAATACGCGGTCTTAGGCAGCATATTATCAAAAATCTTACAAACGTTTAACAGTATACACATGTAATATAAAATATTTTACGACTGAAATCGGTCGTAAGACGCTTGACAATGCGGGCTTCAGCTGTTTTGTATTATCATGTATATATGAATGTTGCATTAATCTTATGTCACTTTGAGACACCAGTGGCTCGCAAATAAAGTAGTGAACCTCGATAACCTCTGGTTTAGAAAAAAAAGAAATGATATAAAATGTAAATCATACTTTTAGATAGAATGAAAGATAAACAAATAAAACAGTGAAATATGTATTTACACGCATTTTTATTTTGAACAAAAATATTGGTTCATCAACCCCTTATATTGCTTTTTACGTATAGTCACATTATTGCTAAACAAAATATATAAAACATAATAAATTTCATACCGTTTGTTATCATATTATTTATTGCGAAAATTCCTTCTCATATAAGGTGACAATTATACTATCGTCGTAAAGTTCCAAACGTCGCACCTATTACAAACAAACAATCAAATGATGAAATTATTTGGACTATATCTTTTGCAAAAAGCTAGTAAAAGACATTATGCGGAATTCTAATAATGGAATGTTACATGCGGTACAAACAAACATGTTCGTTTAAGAAAATCGTTTGTGAACAGAGAACAATGGGAATAATTTTGTTGCAATAGTGTAAAAGTTGTGGAAAAGGTTAATAAATATTAGTTCAACTTATATCTAGTTCAACACAATGTCTGGTTCCAAATCACACTATCGTGTACATGTAATGTTTCGCTTATATAACTATAAAGAAAATGCTACGAAGAGAGTCAGTCCGGTCAAAATCAATTAATAGTTAATAGCCCTTTCTCTTAGGTCTGCCTTTACTTTCAATATTCAATTTTACAGGCAATGTTAGGACAAAAATGAAATAGTTTGTGAGGTATTTCAGTTCTTTGGAAAATATTAATTTTACCAGCGAAGAGAGTAATTTTGCATTTTCTGAATTTTGCCCTGATGCCATGTTTAGATATTATTGTCTCCTCAAAGATGACTCTACATTTGTTTTTAAGTTTAAGTTTAAACTTGTTATATTTTGGAAAATTCTTAAATGTGCCATATAATTTGCAACTTTGAAAATTGATTTTTAATTATCGTTTCATATTAATAGTTCAAATTTATTTGACATTAATCAACCGCATATAAAAAATATATTTAAGCAAATTTTAACTGACAATCTCATTTCTAGAAGTTACAATATTTATTTATATTCAGTATGATCTCAAATGTTTGCGAAATTGTTGAATCACCTAGAAGGCCATCTCAACAGTTTACTGTCATTACAAAAGTACTAATAAACCACTAACTTCATTTTGTCCACAAATCGCGTGCACAAATACATTTTTAAAATTCAGGCAGATCTGAGAGGGTGATTTGGGAAAAGTTACAAATTGTTTTATATGAGCTGGAATGTACTGAGAGTGGAGTGAAAAATCTTGGGAAAAGTGTACATGTAGCAAGCTATAATAAACATGCTTGTATAAAATGTATAAATTACAACTTAGCTATAAAATAACAAATTTCTTTTCTAGAAATTATATAAGTATGTTTCGAAAAATGACATGTGCTGATATATACTACCAGACTTTAAATGTAATGTTTCCCTCATCATCATGGAAGTTTATAAAACTGTTCTTATTACACATCGCAGACTTTAAATGCAACATCTTAATTATTATAACACTGTCTTATTTGAATATGGAATGTATCATTTAATATGGAATTCACTATGTTTACATTCGATTGACTGATTTCAGAGTTAGATATAGAGCGTGGAAAGGTAACTACGTAACTCGTGAACCAGTCTATATGACAGGTATTTGTGACGTCATTTTGAAAGTCACGTTGCGGCAATCTTTGAATTTTTACAGAAGCATTTCTTATTGAAACAAGTAACCTTATCATATTTTGTACATAAATTGAAAAATTTACCAGCAATTACTTGTATAATGAACTAGAAAAGAAATAAACTACAATACGAATAGGCTACATACAGTCTATTTTGTTGGACAAAATGAACTGTACAGTGAGTATAGTGAATTCCAAAATAAATGATACATTCCATATTCAAATAAGACAGTGATCTATCATCTTGGAAATTTATAACCCTGTCGAATATCAAAAATTATCACAAAATAACACAACGGTTATTTCTTAAAGCGTCTTGAACACGTAGTGATGTAGGTTTGTGTCCATAGTCTATGTAGTCAATTGTTTTCATTAATTCCTTAAACAGTAATACTACATGCCAATTATATTTGGCCGAACACTCGATGTAGCCACATTTCCAATGTTTTTTCACTAAACTCGCTACCTCCCGACGAGAAATTCCTCGGTCGTCGGATAAGTCATATTTATTGCCGACGACGAATAATGGAACATCGTGCATATCACGACTTTCTAAAATCTGGTCCCTCAAGTTTTTTATATAATGAAAACTTTCTTCTGTTGTGATGTCATACACAAGGATGTAGGCCGAAGCGTTCCGTAAACCATACCCACGATAGTCAGTCCATTCATATAATGAATTTACAGGGAAATATGGAATGTACGGACAATCAATGATTTTCAGTTCATACAAATGATCATTAATTATTACAGATGGATAGAATACTTGCTTATCATCCGACGGCTGATAATCATCCTGGAATGCATTTGAAACAAATTGACGCACTATTGAAGTCTTGCCAACTCCCGGCGCACCAAGCACAGCTAACTTTATACGCTGTTGCTCCGAATCTATTGTCAGATGGCTCGTTGTCATTTTCATGTAGGCATTCATATTCAACAACGCATGCAAACTAAAATAACTTAAGCAGTTTCCCTTAAGCTGTTTAACTAAATTTTCTTTTATTCAAAACAAAGTAGTAATAATTGTAATCTTTGGTATTTTTATGATTTGGTACTTACATTATATGCAATCGTCACTGAGATCATTTTTGCCTTAATCCAATGGTAACTAAATTCAAATGTATATCCACATACGTTGAGCTGTTCATGTATGACTTATATCAAGTTAAACTTATTTGTTCACTCAGAAATAAATCAAGAATTATGTTTCATTCAAAAAATTACTAACACAAGTGCTTATATTTTTCAAGTCAATTTCATTTATTTCAATTTTACGTGAGTTGTATTATAGCATTTTTCCTTTTACTTCAAGAAATTTAAACACGCTTTCAACTGCCGATAACATTACGCTACAATACGAACAAAGCTCAAATATTTTTTTTTATCCGAGAAGTTTCACGAATTATCGGAGCCGCTGTTTCGACAATAATGATGCTAGCGTTTATCCTCATCTCTCCATATATAAGCGCCAGATGATAGTATCTCCCAAAATTCTCTAACGAGCAAACATCCTCCAATTCTGATCGATTTTAACTTCGTGTTATATGGTTCCCAATAGAAGGAAATAAAATTTAAGCTCTCCGTCAACAAAAGTATTAAAACAAAATAGTTTCTCTTTCAAACAAGGCAATGTAATACTATAATTGTCAGTATGTATTTTATAGACATGCCAATAAATGTATCTTGTTTAATCTTTTATCCACTTTGATATCAGTTTATGCCACCCTAAAAAATACTTTTACTTTATTTTTATTGTACCATAATAGTCGTTGAAATACTACCCAATCCTTTAAAAACTTAGAAACAAATTTGCGATGTTCTCACTAGTAAACATTCCATATCATCATTTTTGGTTGGTAATAATTTATCACCAGTTTCTGCTGCTTTCTCATAAGGCATGAATTCATTTTAAATATTAATATTCCAAAACACGAACTTAACACCTATATAGACTCAATCGCTTATCCGATAAACACTTCATAATAAACGTACAAATCATTCCAATTCAAATATAAAAGAAATCAGAAATATTGTCTAATGCTTATTGTAATTAACAAAATGTTCTGATTTCATTTTAAATTTTGTAAATCCAATTGATAGAATACTACACCAGGAAACAACAGTTTACAACAAAACACAATCATAAAACTTTGAAAATGTCTAGTCGTTTAAGAAGGTTGCTGGATATGTTTCTGAATTAAATGTTTATCCATTTCAAGCTTTCACAACGTAGTCATGACATTTGCAATAACTCTCATCAATTAGATTACAACTATATACCTAAATTATATCAAGAATCTCAACTTCATTAGCCGCATCTTTTATGTAGTTAATCACTTCTGTGTAGTTCATTTACTGCTATGTAAAAGGTCAAGGAATATCGGCGTGTTTCTTCAGGAAAGCGACTCATAACTTGTGAATAGTCCAAAAAATTCCAACTTTTATCACAGAACCTCCTTCAGTAAAGTAGTGATGTCATAAATAAAATGATTTCAGAAAGCAAAATGTAAGTCAAGGTTAGGAGACTTACCCATCTTTTACGAGGGGATTAACAAACATGACAGTAAGCTTACCGTGGGTTACTAGGACTGCGAGAAGATATCTTTGAGAGTTCAGAACATACAATGTATGAAGAAGCTTATTTACTATATAAAGACACGCCGTTGTATTCATTGAATGGATAAGGACATTTGTTTTGTAATAACTATGGTCACATTAGTTGGTATACTTTCAATTTATCGAAGAATGCCACTAGCAGGTTAAAACTTGATGAAAGCCTTTGAGCTTAATTTTATGCAGTAGAAGTATTATTTTTGGTGTGGTTTACCTCCTTTTTATATATCCCAGAGATTTCAGGTTTTTAGAGCGTTCTTTTCCTGGTAAGTCGATTTTTGAGCGTCATCTGAAAACAAAACAAAAAATAGGTTTATTCTCAATATACACTTAAACATTAAAAATGACTTTTTGTGACACTTAAGTCATAAATCCTTATTACATTTTTAAAGGCAAATGTACAAAATGAAATTAATATTTCATATTTGAAAATATAAATACCAAATAACAGAGAGATGATTTCAGTAAACTTACCACTAACATGGCTGTGAGCAATGTCATTTGCTACACTATACATGGGCAAGGATTAAAGAATACTATTCTCTAAGATGTTTAACCAATTATACTTGCATGAAAGTCAGAATACAAATATAAAAGATACTACGTACATGTGTATGTACGAAATATCATTAATGATAATGACGTTGTTACAGGAAAAAACTCTTATTAAGCATACACCACAAATTGTACTCATATAAACAAATACACATAATATGAGGAGTAACTGCATACTCTATTTTCTTTCAATATCACACAGGGCATATTCTTCATGTTAATTTATTGCATCTTTAACATAGTGCTAAAACCGGCCATTATATACCAATGTGATACACAATCCTAGGCAAGTGTTTGGATTCCATTACACAATCCTAGTCAAGTGTTTGGATTCCATGCTTAAGTTTTTTTAAGCATAAAGTATAGCATAAAATTAATTGCCGCGAACAAAAAAAAACAGTTTTCATGACCAGATTGAATTTATATACATGTTACTCTCTCTTAAGATAAGTTTCGTGTATTTAAAAAACAAAAACATTAAAAATAAATCTCTTTTTTGTTTATTTTATTTCGTCGAACTGCAATAACTGCATGCTAGACAGGTATTAAGAACGCACAATTTCACAATGAAATGTGTAAAAAATAACGCCATAAAAAGAACACATAACCAGCGTTTGACCATGTACATATGGCGAATATATAAACAACACTAGAACGTGTTAGTGAATTTCAGTTAACTTGAAAGCACTCAAACACCCGGATATGATTTTTTGTACGTTGCATAACATCTTCAACTAACTATTATAGACAGCATTCCAGGAATTATAAAACAACGTCAAGGCAAACGTAAACTAACATTTGAATGCAAAATAAAAGTGAAATTGCTTACCAAACAGATAAGCCTTTAAAGACGTCCACAACACAGTTAAATAGATATAGCAAACTTTAAATTTAAGTTTGTTTGTTGTTTTTTTTTTGTTAGTTTATTTTGTTTGTTTGTTTGTTTGTTGGGTTTAACGCATTTTATAGGTCATACAACGGCGGTCAATCAACCTACTCCCTCCTTCTGGAGTGATGCCAGCTTGTAGTGAATATAGTTTGCTCAAAGATGATATTGAATGTACTATGCATTAACTAGTTGTTTTTGCATCGTATGGAGTTATCTATAAAATGGATAAACTAAGTGAATTGTCGTGATTTGTTTGTATGTTTGTTGGGTTTAACGCCGTAGCAACACGTTGTATAGGTCATATAACGGCGGTCAGCTAACCTACTCAGTCCTTTGGAAGGGCTTAATCTCTGGATTTAGCTGTTAACCAACTACTGAGCGCATAATTTCGTTCAGTGTTTGACAACTGCCCAACATAATTAAAAATCATTGGTAGGAGGGAGAATGGCCGTGGAAGTGTTTATATGACCAAGCTCCACGAAAGTATGCCCCGCCCGGGAATCGAACACACGACCCCTCGATCAGTAGACTTGCGTGCTACCAACTGAGCTAGCCCGGCGGACTTAATTAAATTTAAGTAGATCAACCCTTGCACACTACATTTGCCGCATCAATCATTTATTTTGATTAGAACTTAGCGCTATTAAGTCTAAACACACTTTTATGGTGACTCTAATTGTTTAAAAAGTCTCATCGTCCTTGATTATCTCATCTTTAATGTGCTTATTTCCACCTGATTGGAATAAAGTGTTCCTTCACAGGAAATAACAATCATTAAAGCAGATGCAATCCTAATCCATTAAACCAGTTTCCGCATCAGCAACTGCACATGTAATTAGTTATCCATTAGGAAACACATTGGTTCTTACTTATTTAGCCGCCATGCGACAGATATTTGTGTACTTTTGCTTCCGATGCATATGGTACGCATATATGTTATGAACTAAACTATTCTTGTTTCTAGTGAGCTAGTATAAATACTCCTTTTAATTATTTTATGAATCAAGTATAGTCCGTTTTTTCTCAACTGTCAAACCTTGAATAATTTCACAGTGACTGAATGCATTATTTTATTTTTGTACTGGAGGCCTAATTGTTATTTAAAATATCATTACTAAACATATCATACGGCATAAGCAGCTTTAATCGATCATTATACACACTTTCGGAAACTCATGGATGTATTACGACTATAATTTAAACAAACGCATTCACCGTGAAATTATTCATGTTTTGACAGTTGAGAAAAAATGAACAATAACATAGATAAAAAACAAGCATGTAAGATGACCACATTGCCCATCACTTATTCATAATGATTATAATACAGATCATATCAGACAACCTTAAATAAATACATTACATTTTGCCTGAGATACCAACATACTAGTTACGGTTGAGTACACCAGTGTCTTGAAGAGTATAAGTGCATGCACGAGACCAAGAAACTGCCTTCAGAAAACATTAAATATAGACAGAAGTTCTAGAATCAATTTAGAGCAGATTAAGCAATAACTTCGTCGAACATATGTTTTCAAAACAAGCGAAAGGATCTTTTGATGGGATCATTACTAAGAAGGTGTTAACAAACACATAAGGAACAACAACAGCCAGGAACACATTTCAAGAGAGCAAAGAAGTGTTTAAATTAGTTTCGATTGGAATGTTTCGGTGTAATTAGGTATTGTATTGTTATATACGTAAAGTCAGTAAACACATAAGGTATTCGTTGGATAAGGGAATACGGGTTGTTGTCCTTAACATTTTACCATTGAAATCTTTATATATCATAATTGAGTTATCTGTAAATTTGCAGGAGCTATTTTAGAAACATCTGCATTCTGCAACAATATAAGTTCTGTTAGTGGTGTATACTGGTGTTTAAGACATAACAATCGTTGTAAGTCGATGACAACCTAGAGAATCGATACAATTTGCCATCCTAATGAGTCGTCTGTGAGAAACAATTGCCAATTAGAAGAAGACTAAAGTATCATGAAAGACGAATAATGCTGTTATTATGAGAGTCTGGCTGTGTTGACTGGTGATGATGCATTCAGACAGCAACAATAAATTCGGTTAAATGATTTAATGGGTATCATATATATAGATGCAATGGTGAAGATATTACTTCCTCACATGCACACAAAGATGAATGTCATTTTAATACTATAACGCAACGGAAAATGACAAGGTAGACAGAAGAACACTATAACAAATATTTGTGCTGTTAGTTACAGCTTTTGCAACGGAAATAGTGTTATTAGCGTTTTATATACAAGGATTAAAACCATAGATGGTTGATTATGAAGCATAAATTCATATCGTATAAAGCTGCATTGGTCTGGCATTCAAATGGCCACACCTTTTGTAAAACGTATGTCTTTGTGATTGAATATACACACTTGATTTTGCCTAAATAATACACCGGCCTTGGCCAACAGAAATTTAGTTACATTTAATGACAATATGTAGTGAAGTGTGGGTGCATAGTGTGTTTTTTCCTAACATTTGACAATTTAAAATGGTGCTCATCACAAGAATAATATTTTTGTCAAATCATAAATCGTCAAAGAAGGGTTTAGTGCGAAACACTCATTTTACGCTCTAGGTTATTGCACTCTAAAAACTGAAAATAACAAATATAAAAAGTGTGTTTATCACTGAAACATTTTTTATGAAATCAACGATTCGTAAAGTGTTAAACTTCCACTTTTTAACCAGCGACAAAAAAGTCAAGACACAATGACACATTCCTTAAATGTATTGCCTATCAGATATGACAGTTTCAATTAAATCTTTAATTACTACATTACAAAACATTCTCTATATGACATAGAGTATCATTTCAATTCAGTTGAAGCTTTTACATGTATATTCTGATTTTCTCTTTGTGAGTGATACTTTATCAAAATCTATTGATTCAAGAAAAGTTATGAGACGTTTTAGACAAATATAAATATCGATGTAAAGATACCAAATATTTGTATGTATTAGTCAATAAAGCGCAAGATATCATTCGTCTTCTAAATGTTTTCCCCGTCGGACGCTTTACAATATAGCCTTAATATATTTTGATAGACAATGATCAAATTAGATCTGTCGCTTCATTGAATCGCCAGAAAGAGGATATGAGGTATTATTTACGCTTTAAACACATACAATAATAATTTTAAAAGATTATGGACTGACTAAGCAGTGCTATTGAACATTGAACCTAACATCATTTTATGGCTATGTCCGCGTTTGATGAAATGCCATTTTAAAACTTCCCAGTCGTTTTCTGGAGCAAAAAATAATTATCCTAACTGGGTACTTAGGGACTCGAGGGTTATTATCTAAGTTGTAATTTTCACGATCAAGCTATAATGGAAAATAAGCTTAAAAGTTAGATCAATTGGTACCTGGATTAATGATGATAAATTGTAATAGAAAACAGCAAACCATGAAAGATTATTTTCTGTCTTGCACACACGTCAGAATGCAAGTAATCACAAGGTGTTATTGTTCATTTATTGTACCTCACCAAAAAGAAATACCGTGATCGGATATAATGAAACACCAGTGTAGAATACAAAATAGAAGTTTGAGTATTATCTGTATACAAGAATATATAAATTGCTATCACGTTATTTATTGTATCACAGACAGTTACATACGGGCATATATCTGATTCATTCTTGTGATTAAATATAGCTTTCAGCAACCGTCGGCTAGTTGTCAGCAGGAATAAACGCTACATTAAACGATGATATATATACTATCAGAGACAAAATAACCGTTTTGTCTGATATTATGCAATTGTACGAATATACAAAAATGTAGCATAATTATAATATGTATTCTGCCTTGTACATGTAATAACCCTGATTGTCTTGGACTTTTCGAACAACAGACAACAAAAACAAAAACAGAAAATCCGAAATAGTAAAATTCTAACACATGTAAATACTTGCACAATTATTTTCATGGGTGACTTTACTGAATGTTATCCCAAATATAACTGCAAACCACTGTAACGTAAAATAAATAAAATGTTTAAACTGTTTAAAGACATTGCGTTTTCCAAATTGACTACAAAGTGAAAATAATTATCTTTAAGCAATTAGTTATCCATAATTGTTTAGTTAAGGTCTTATAGGCTTATTTCACAAGTAATCCATACAATAATTCAGTTGGTGGCATTCGATTTGTTTTAATCTAATAGAACACGATCAATTTAAAAATTAAACATCATTACTACGCACAGATACAAAATGTAGTTTTAATTGTGATTACGGACTGAATTAACACGCTTTGCCTAAAGCAGTGGAAGACGATTTGATTTTCTTAAGTGGTTCTCATTAATTGAATATAATTTGCTCTCCATAATTGAAGGTAATACTTCACAAGTTGTGTTTAGTGTCTTTTTACGGATCTGATCTGCTTTTCTTTTTACTGCTAAGAAAGTTGGAAATATAATTTAAGGTAAACTTTCTACTTTGTGTCATAATATCTATTTCATGGATTGTGCTTATTCTGGTATACCCATTGAAACAAAACAATTGGTTGTTATGAATGTCCATTCACTAGATATACGATACCGCTTTCAGAACATTCATCGCTACCTATTCAAGAACATATACTCGTTCGTTACTTAATCATATAGCACATTCGTATGTAACAGACTGACTGTAGCATTCCTAGTCAACAAATACAGTCTTTCACATAATTACATCAGAAACCCTTCTCTATTAGATACTTTATGTTTCTCATTGCCAATTGCTTCTCACAGATGTCTCAGTTAGCTGGTAAATTGTACAAAATGTGTAGGATGTCATGGGTTGGTGATGATACGGGTGATTTTTTCGTCAAATCTTTCTTCAAATAAGGTTAATATCTCACATAAGAGAATTGTCTATAAAAATATGTGTCTGACAATGTTCAATGTTCGATATCTATTCGTCATATTATACCCAGAATGCATTAACTGTTGCTGATCTACTGATTTATTTAAGAGTAGTCAGGAATGTGATGATGGAAGACAAATTAAAAACTGGTATCAAAATCATTATATCATTCAATCGTCAAAATATATCTTTAAATTTGAATGCTAAAAGTTACTTTGCAGTCGCCAAAATTTATCTTTAAATTTTTATGCTAAAATGTTACGTTGCAAGTACATTGTTGTATTTTGATTGTTTCAAAAATGGTTTTGATTTCACTCTTTCAAAATGTTTATGTTAAATTGATCGAAAAAGCGTCAACTGTGAAATATCTCTTTATGTTGTGGAATAAAACTTTTTTACAATCAGTTACCGTAATACAAATTTTGATAACTCGCGTAGTCAGAAGTACTAAAAAATATGTCATTTTGTAGTAAGATGAGTACTTGTTACCTTTAGTAATACGTTGTTGGATGTTAGTTTTAAATGAAACCCGTGAAGCCAACACAGTCATAATAATTGCTAGACTGTCTTCATTAGATTGATTGGTGTGATTTCTTGGCAATTAAAATATTTACGTACACCCATTATTATCTTGGGGGAAGGACAACTAAGTAAGTTTGATAGACTGCAACTTGATTGATATATCGCTTTTAGCACACTCCTACATGTACCTATACAATCATTCTCAATATTTTTCTTACATAATACTAAATAACCTTTTATATATATTTGTATTGTTAAAATACGTTGGCGTATTTGGCACTATGTAAAGAAGGAAAAGAGGGGTAATTTATATCAGCGTATTGTATCAACAAATATAAACATTGATTGCGTATTTTCAACAAGTACAAATAAAGCCATGATAATAGTAAATACACCTTCACCATCCATCACAAGAAAATGCCGCATTGTTAATGTCGAGATTGGTGTAATAATTAAGATTGACATTCCAAAATCTGCTATTCAATGTACGAATATATACATAACTTTTATTACAAAATAATAACAAGTTCTAGTACTTGGTATGCACATTTTTATCACGGTCATCCATCATTCCCGTTTATTTCAAACACAGAATGGCATTGATTCGTATGTTATATTTGCTTGCCCTAATATCAGATGAAAACTACATTGAAATTATATACAAAAACTAGTAGCAACGAATGTATCTCTCCTGACTTTTATCTTTCTAAGCCATTTATCAGGACTATGTATTTATACCCTATATAACCATCTTTCGATGCTGGTTTATAAGTTTAAGTAAACTTAATTATCGTGAAATCGTTCAAGCATGAGGAAATATCATTAAGAGAAGAGCTTTCTCTGGTTATCGTTTTATGTTACATCGTTCTTCGGTTACTTAATTTCTCCACAAGACGCCTTACATTTTTTCAGATTAAACATTTTCCTTTGTCATTTTTTTCGAAATAATCCCATTAAAAGATAACTATTAGTAAAGTGATAAAGTATGTTACTATTTAAACAACGCATGTAGAAAAAACTATATTTTGTCATTTATTTCATCAGGCAAATTTGGATAATTCAGACCACACTCATACCTAAAATGTGTTCCTATGTTGATAAGTATTCAAAAGAAATAATTTATATTTACAGTATATTCGACACAAAAAACGATAAAGAAGGATTGACAGCACTTCTCTAATAACACATGGACCATGCCATTTTATTTTGTCACTTAAATATGTTTTAACTAAGTAATGTTATATCGTGGTTAAATGATACTAAAGCAATAGCAGATTTCGCGAGTTCTTTTAAATTGAATTAAAATATTGAAAGCTCGAACACTTCATTTTAATCTTTTTTCCTCAGAGATGAGTATTTGGCCATCATAGGAATTGTAAAATGAGGTTGAAAGCGATGCAAAATGTATTCCGACTTACATATCTGTTTAAGATATAATTGACGGGACTAAATACATTAACTTCAGGTTTAATCAAAGTTCGCGTACTCAAAGGAATACATTTTCAACCATGATCGAATACTTTTCTTATCGCCTTAAAGAGTTAAAACTAAGATTATTTAAGTGTTCGTTATTTGATTTGTTAAAACGTGCTATGGAATTTACCAATTTTGAGAAGTTAACAAAATCAAATGAATGTAATGCGTGAAGCAGCAAGAATTGAATACCATAAATAGTGAAACAAGTTTAAAGCCACTATATGAAGATATATTCATTAACAGTAGACTTGAAAACTGTTTTACAACCATGAAGTTATCAAAATATAACATGCATTATAGACACAATAAACATTTCAAACAATTCTGCTTTCTAAATTTGACTTTGACAAAGTGTCAAATTCTTAAAAAAGTGGGGTACTTTTATAAGAGCACACTATATTTATTTATACAGTGATGTTTAATATACCTAATCCAAAATTGTTTAAAAGCTTAATTTTTATGTAATACGAAGTAAGTTTTTTCTCTAATAAGAATTCATTTTTAACATTCTGTGATCAAAACTATTGTTTCGAGTATTGACAACAGAATTCTACTTTCGGTTTCGATCTACTTTCACTTTGAAATACAATAAATAACATGAACATATCTAAGCATTATTTGCATTATTTAAAAAAACCTTGTTCATTAGAGGTGTTTGAAATAGATAAATGTCTATATTTTCTTTGCAATCAAAAAAGTGTTACTTTTGATATAGGGGCTTTAAGAAACAGTTTTATATGATAGTGGTTGTCGGTGCATCGAGTATAAACCGCATTTCTATATAGTTAAACGGGGATGTAAAACATATTAGTAACAGTAGGAACAATATTTGCCTTGGAAATGCATTATAAAAGTTTTAATCAGTATTATCAGTTATATTTTGATTAAAGTTCAATTTCAGCTCAAGTCAGACAAAAATACGAAAATTCATTGCTGTAGAATAAAAATATTTTTTTTATAATTGGTAAGCTTACGTTAAAGTGTGAAGAGTATATTCATAAATTCCAATGTTTTGTTACGTTTAGGTATGCACCATACTTATGGGTCAGGAAATTAAATCCCATTCATTTATGTGAAAACATATTTGTAAACTGGCATTATCAGATGTTGTTTTTGTTTCAATCTAAGTCACTTAAGTATCTATAATGGCTAATTAGGTCTTACTGAAGAACTATATCAACATGTATATCAACAGAAAACTTAAACAATGATCAAATAAATTTTTACTATCAGAAGGAGTCGTATAAGAACCCGACAAAAGCAATCAGCTTTGATAAAATTGGATTGACAACAGTAAGAAAGCATTTTACCCATGTCTTATTTAATCTGAAAATTTGTATTCCGCAGAGTTATTTCAGTGTCTCCGATCTTACTGTTGTAAACAAGTTATATAAGGCTCAGAATGATAGAACATAGCACCTTAGGTGTATTTGTAATTATTATTCTTATCTCGAACTGACTGCGATCAGATTCAATTAAAGAACAGAATATGACAGACGAAGAGAACAACGGAGACTTATTTACTACCAAGCATAAAATATTTAAGCATATCTATGCAATAGAAAAGTTACACATTGTTTATGAACATTTAAACATTATTAGTGGATACTTTAATATTACTTTGACTCTTGTAAGTATAATTAAAATCTTAATCACTGTTCTTTTGCAATAAAACTTCATAGTTTACTTATTATCATTAAGAATTCTTGCAGAGACGCTTTAATTCTAAGAGTAAATTTGGTATAAATTATAGTTATAAGATTGAAATTGCCTGGTAAAAACATCTGCAGCCGTACAAAAAAATAATCTGAATCGACCATATATCTCATATCACATGTTAGAGCAGATGATAATCCACTGAAGTAAATTATTTTACCTTAGGGACACTAGAAACAATGTTCTACAGTCTTAAGATGATTTAAATCTTTATATGTCTAGACATACGTTGTAGTAACGTATTAGACATATGAACGAACACAATAACATTACATAAGGTATGAAAGACTTTCTAGGAGATCGCTGTTAAAAACAATACAACCATTCATAAACCGGAAAATAATCACTTGGTAAAAGTATGTAATCTTATACCTACGCAAGCTTCTGACAGCGTCCTGATTAGATAACACTGTATGAGAAAGAATGGTCCAAGGTTGTATCTACTAACCAGAACTTTTGTTAAATAAGATAATAGTTAAAGTCATGGAAATGTCCATATAGGTCAACTCGCTCGCATAGTGTTCATCAAATGCAGTTAAAACAGTAAACCACACGCCCTTGTCATCCAAGAACGCTTTTCGTAATATAACATGTACGAGTACCTTAATGTTTATCGCAAATAAAATCATTTTCGATGCAAATGTTGCTCGCCTGGATGTCAAAGGACTTAAAGTCAACATTATATGTGTGGTGGATTGAATATACGTAAGTCTATAAGTCAGATAAGTAGATATGCAAGTAAATGTGTGTGTCCATAAAGATATATACATTTTAATACTACATCTTCTTACATTCTGAGTAAAGACGTTTGCCTGTATTATATAATGAGCACCAAGTTGTGCTATCTTCATGAAGTAGTGCTTGCGTGATCAAAAGACTTAAGTTATAAAAGCAAGAAGAAAGAAAATTAGTGTTCTAAAATCAAACATAAAATATTTGACTTTTCTATGGAATTCTTAGAAAAGTTCTGGGAGTTTTGGAATAATCAGAAGTTTATCAAGAGACAAAGAAAACAAAACGAGATTAGTATTAACTCACTGACGCTTTTGAAATCGATAATTGTTCCAATTTGATTTTGGAACATTGCACACATTTTAGAGGTGGCATATAATCCTGTTGTTGTTTTTTTTTAAATTTGTAAAAAAAACTGTTTCCCAGAGTTAATAATACATCTTTCTAGCGTTAATATATGATGATGTACACTCGAGCCAACATGTTGTGAGTTATTAAACGCACCCCGAGAGTTACATTTAACAATATTGTAGACAGTAGCAAAATAATTTTCACTTATCAAGTATTTTTCACTGTCAGATATGCGAAAGAATTCTAGACACTCTAAAAGGCAAATACTATAGAAGGCATTTTGTGTTGAACTGATAAATGTAAAGCAAAGTAATCTATACAATTGCATGTATCATGACATTTAGTCATTGTCTACCACAAAACAAAATGTGATTAGCGACGCCGATACTTCTTGGCAAGAATACAAATCGCCAAGTGGATATATCTCTTTTTGTAGGAGATTTTTCTTCTCAGCACAGTCTGTTATATTACTGCATGTATTTTCAGCTGCATATGTGTCAGTTATGTAAGAGAATGTTTTTTTCCAAGCAGTAATTACTTCCAAGTCGGCAAGTGGAATAGAAAAAAATACTAGTATTTTTTACTATGTTATTTATTTGATATATAAAGACAACTTGTTCTAAGCGTGAACGTAGGCTTTCGTACGATGTCGCTTATAATAAACACCCTTACATTTGCCTATTTGAAAATTAAACTAGTCATTACATTTAGAAAAATAAAGCATAATATGCTCGTTTGTGTTCGTGTCTAAATAATTATGCACTGTGTCTAAACAATTTGCTTTTTAAGCATTATAAAGCATTGCCTCATCTAATAATGCTTCTTTATTAATAATAATTTATTAATAATAATTAAATTAATTTATTGTAGTGAACTAGAAACAATAAATAAATGCAATTTATTATTTTTTTATTGAGGTGTACCAATACTTGGCAATAGCTCGTACCATGAAATTTCAATTTCATCACTTGTGTGTAATTTTAAAATATCGTTTAGCATTCTTTAAATCTGTCTGGATACTGTCAAAGCTATTTTAGCTTATTGAAAGTTTAAACACATTTACACTGTAGAGACTGTTTCAGAAAATTTCGAAAGTGTTATTGACGAATGTTGACTGTGCCAGACGGTCTTTAACATTTTAAATTTGATAAAAATTGCATTATTGTCCTGATGTTTCATTTATAGTGCAATTTTAAGACAGCAGAATCAGAATTTAGTTTCTCAGAATCTAATCCATGTTGTTGAAAAATGTCACACATTTCAGTCAAGCTTTTTTCTTAGATTTAAATGCAAAGATTGGTGTTCTATTAATTCTTTTAAATATCAATACAATGTACTCAATATCATTGGCAAATATATGTATTTCAGTCGAATGCAGGTCTGACAAGATAACATAATCCAGGTCTCTATAATACAATAAAATATTAAAAATCCAACCGCATATTCAATATCATATCATATTGTTTATCAGTTTTTGTTACAAACAGTGATTAAATATACCAATGACCTAATTCAAAGAACTAAACAATTTAATAACTTAAATAATATATAATTATTTAGCAAAGATTCATATAAGAAATTCATTTTTTCTAAACAATAAACTCTGGAGATTTTGGATAGTTACATACATATACATTATATACATATGTAAACCATTTTTGATATACCAGGTATAGTACCATCCACTCTAAACATAGAAACATAGTAATCACAAAACAAAATTTAAAAAAATCGTAACAGAAAATGCGATACAATCGATACCATGCACAAATTATTACTCTAGAAAATAGAATATTGCCGTTCACAGCTTGAGTTAGAAATAATATTGACATATTATTGCATTATAACGACATTTTACCATATAATATATTTTACTTCATTTGTATATAAATTAATACCTAGACGTCTGGAAAATATTGATATCTTTGTTATAAGGCCATGAGACACACAGAGTCACAATTGAAGCAATACAAAGGCTCCAAATTGTGATGTTATAAAATATATTATTCATTCGTTATTCGCATCTTGAAATGTTGAAAGCGCTAGCCACACTCTGGACGTCATTACCAATCTTCGCGAAATGTTTAGTGATAATAGAAGTTTATACAGGTTTCTTAACACCAGTAGGTTGTTGATTTTCGAAACAAAAATTAACCATATTGCAATACAACAAGATTATTTTGCAGCACACTACACATTTATCAGATTTTCATCAGAAGTATATCCAAACAAAACATGTTTTGAATGATAACGACTAAATTCTTAGGTATCATGTTCGTATATATAAGAATATCATATTTCGGAAAAACAGAAATCATTTGATTTGAAATGGTTTGTTTACATTTTCAAATTATCTGTACAGATGGGTTATAAACATGGGTTATAATTATAGACTGGTATATTTTATTATATGATCAAAATGAAAAGGCAAAATATAAGTAAACCGACTGTTTAAGAGTTATTATATTTTTTTTTAAATGTCTACCACTTCAAGGATCGATGTGATTAGTTAAATGTTGTTTGTTTGGGTTTTACGGCGCACCAACACAAAAAGGTCATATCGCGCCGAAATCAATCAATGATACTATTAATTCAAACGAAACTAATAATGTAATGCGTGATTAGTAAAACTGAATACACACACACACATATATATGTACAGGTAAATGACATTGACATAGGTCATGTGGAAGACAAAGTTTTACGTTGATACTCGGGTCAAACCTATACATGTATTTTATGTTTTTGAATTGGTTCTTCTTAAACTAGAGTTTCATAAACATGTGCACATATTTTTTTTTTAATTTTCATACAAATCCTAATGTAAATGTACAGTGAAATTCTTAAAACTACAGACTTATGTTTTCGTACATTACTGAACCAATAAATCAAAAAGGTTTATTATCAAAGGTTAATTCATTTTTTAGAAATTCACGATGACATCTAAAACGTATAACTACATGCCAGGACATAGGATTCATATCAGTATCCATCATTGAAGCCAATATTTCAATAGTGTCTTTATCAATGTCTCTAGAGACAGGCATAGCGATGTTTATAACTGATGTGTCACAATACAGACATTTATGTCTTTTTAAACATATCATCTTATGAGAATAGTAATGACATGATCGGCATATTTAATTATATATTTAAGTCAAATGTTCTATCATGCCAATACAAGTCTTTACTATATTTCATTCTCAGTGTGTTTATGGGAACAATAAAATGCCTTGAGCCAACGATTATGGCTAGAACAACAGCATGTCACAATAATTAATGCGATAACACTATGAATGACTTATATTCCATAAGCGCATTGGTATAGACTTTATTATCTATAAATGAAAATAATACTAGACAAAGTCATGTTTATAAATTTATCCCTAAAAACAAATCGTATTTTTTATTTAATACTTTTGAATACATCTTGATACTTACATTCCCATGTAAGCAATGGTTTTACATCTAGTAAAATGTTGTAGATACACACAAGACGTAGAATCCGTTTGATTGGGCATAAGGAAATACTTCTTGATTGTCTATCATTACTTTAGCCATAATGAACTGAAACTTAAATCAGTGATAAGAATAAAGAGCATCAACGCGATACTAAGTGTCTTAATGTAGCTATTAATGCTTTCAAATGATACCAGCCATGGGACAAAACGACATATCGCTGTGTTTAATGTGACTGAAATTGTCATCAGAAATTGTTTCAGATTTTCTTATAGCTATGTAAAGAAGTATTTCTATGGCAAATGTGTTTAGATCTTAATAAGTAGAAAAGTGCATTGGTAATCAATTTATACATATGGATAGAGTTAGTACAGAAATATACGCTTAAAAAATAAGCCGTTAATGATTAAATTCATTCGCATTACTTTACTAGACTTGTCTTCTATTTATTCAGATTTCAAGTATTAGAAGAAAGCAGTATAAATTATACCATTATATAACTACTTTTTTATCATGATATATATTTACATTTCTTTATTATTGATTGTATTGTGACACATACATAAAGCCAAAATGTTTTATTAAGAGCAGATATTTAGAGCTGTATATACAGTAAACAACATGAAGTTATTATCATAATATACAACAAAAGTTAACTTGCTAGATATATATGAATGAAAGTAAGAGGAAATCAGAACAAAAGATGGTTAAGTTTAATGATATCTTTTTTCAAATTTGGTTTGTATACTTGGCTTATATAACATCATAGCCCATCACAATAATGTTATTTGTATTTCAAAAATGTTTTGCTATATATTCATTATACATTTTTATGCATAAAGTTACTAAAATATATTAAATAGAGTAATTTCATCCCTTCTTGATTCAGAGTAATTATTCTTTTCGTTATCAAAAAACAAACACAACATGTTTTACACTTTTTAATATTATGCTTTATCGAAATGTGTCCAACGATTTTACTGAAACATGAAATGGTAAGAATTCCAGTCATGGATAGGAAATTCATTCTAATAGCTATTTTTTTGCTTTGAAACACCATGTCTGGGGATATTGAAATTGAACTGACAGCAAGATGAAATCTTCTGCGTGAAAATACTTCAAATAACATAATGAGTAAGACAATTGAACTCTGCAAAATACTCTGCAGTATAAAAATGACGATCATTCGAATATCATAGATATACAGATTGTTTTCTTCAGGGTTTAAATCAGCCTCTCAAATCACAAAATTGTTTATAAATTATACAGATCACCTGCGGTATATTTTGTAATTATGTATGACAATTTGTCTGTGATCAAAATATATAATACATGTATTATTTTATTAGTGGGTAGAAAGACTCGCAGCGTCACATTTACTGCATTACATTAACGTAGTGCTTAATGTTCATCAGCCCCGTAAATACTGATAATTATCAGTATATTGTCACTATTCTATCTATTGATGCTAATAAAATTATGCGTATTATCACATTTCTACATACAGACTCATTTTACAGAAATATTTGTTCAACATGACAAGCCAAACAAACAAGTAAACAATCTAGTCTTTCTTGCAGAGTCGATTGATGTCATTATACTATCAAATTCCATCAATGCAATACAGTGATTCAAAAACTAGGGATTGACCACATTCACGATCATGCTAAGAAAAAAGACTAGTCAGGGTCGTTCCAGACAGTCATGTTTTTAAAGTATTTCAGTGTCAACTAGATAAGGTAATGTTGCTTCATCTTCTAGCAAAGTGACTTTAAAATGCATGAATATCCAAACTGGTTATAACAGCTGAATAAAAGTTTCTAAAGCAAATATCGAGCATGTGAAACAGAGTGAGGCTGTATTTTGGTTGACATTAGCTCTGAAGTATTACTTAATTAATATTTAAAACATGAGTTAATCGTTTTTGTTGATAATATTAATCATTACTGCATAATATTATACAAAAATAAAGTTTATACAAGAGGGTTAAACAATGTGTAATATTGAAAATACAAAACAAATGTAATTAAAACAAGTATAAAATGTTGAATTGACGTGTCTGTTGTAGGCAAACCGTTAATTTAATCATGTTTTTAGTTTTTTTGAAACCCTGTGATACTAGTTAAGCACATCTGAAAACAAAAACAAACTGTATACCAACGCACCATCGTGTATCAAAAAAGCAAATTATTTCCAAAATTTGAAACAATATGCAAATTGTATATGTCATGACGAAGGAAGTAATAGAGCATTTGCTACTGACATATGAAAATAAACAGATAAACCCCACAGTTAATTTACTAAAAAAAAGTGAACTACAGTAGAACCTCCCCAAACAGGTCCCTCTCTAAACCGGATCCCCCTCCAAACCGGACAAATCGTCCGGTCCGCATTTCTTCCCAATATATTTAACCCCTCTAAACTGGATACCTCTGAATTCCGGATACCGAACAACTATTACAGAAATTTGAATGCAATGTATAATGCAGCGAGATATGAATATGTCTATATATATATATATATCAATAAACTGCCTGCATGATTTTATAACAATTCAACTCATCTGACAAATATGCCCTGACACTCAGAGTTAAATCATATTATGTGGGTCATCGTTTTGATATGGATACAATTATGTTACATATATGTCTCTTTTGTGATTCATTTACGTTATTCAATAAACAAGCTTTGGCTAGTGTGAGCATCAACGCATTGTATCTTCTTTTCTGTTATTGACTTGTTGGACAAATTAGGGTTGATTTATATGAATTACTAATGTCAATATTTGTCATTCGTGGTAATTCAAATGTTTCCTACCTATTCTGAGAAACATCTTAAAAAACTTTACTTCTAATCAGACAATCAGCATAAAATACAAATGTTAAATGAGTTCGGTAACAAACGTTGTGTAATACTGTTCATAAAACCACTACACCTATCTATTCACATCCTTGATGAATATATTTTGGCATTTGTTGCAGGCCTTCAGGGAAGATGAATTTTAATTATATTTATTGTGCTTCTACATCATGTCAACATTTGCTAGAAATGACTACAACTTTAAAATAAAAAAGGTTATGGTTTATGAACACTTAAGTGAAACATTTTATCTGTATTTGGCTTTTTATTGTCTTTGTCGGTCGTCATTTATAGACAGAAAGACATAAATGTTAAATTTAATCAAATTTCCGACTCAACATAGCATCTGAAATCGTCGAAAACCATCGTTCCACATTTTAAAATTGATTTGCCGTGTGCTTAATTCAGTTATGGCATTCCATTTGAATATTAGCGGGTCCTAGAATTGCCAGTATGCTTTTACATTTAAACAAAATGTGATGAAATATTTTTAATTGTCACTATTACATTTACGGTGCGGATTTCAGAAATGCGATTTTTTGCAAAAAAAATTGCAAATATGTGACTATTTTTTTTATTTTGATACTGTTGTTAGTCGACACGTTTGCTTTTATAAATAAGAGCTTTAACACACATGAGACGGATAATTGTGTTCTTCTCGTAGTAATAACATAAAACTTTTGATAAGACTACAAAAACATATTTAGCTAGGTAACATACGCCAGACAAAGTCGCTAAACTTGAATTTTGATAACATTGAGGATCCGGATCCCAAATGTAAAACTTCAACTAAATATGTTGGCCTCCATTTATCCTTCATTTCACGCTATATATCTGAGACAATATATCAATCCATTTTAAATGACACTCGATGTGAAGGCTTATTGGTATAGACGAGTGCGTAAATAAGTTAAGATAAATTACATTGGGATATAATATGGTATAGAATACTCAACCGAAGAGTATTATCATGTTATATATTTATGCCTCATGATTATATGAATATGCATTATCCATGATTGATGAATGACAGTGTAAAATGATCAGGGTTGTTGTTAAACAAAGTGGAATAAATGAATACAAACAAAGGTGAAGCGCTATTTAACTTAAAATTTACATATAAGTATGGATTTAAAGGAAACGTTATTGACCAACCACGTATCGTTCATTATCCATTTTGTTCATACCAAATAGTGTTATTGTAGTATTTGTTAATCTTCGGTGAATGCTCTACGATGTAGCACTCATTTCTCTTATGAAACCTATAGGGACAATGTGATTTGAAATGTTCAGCAACCACTCATAATATTAACCACAAAAGCGAACATTGAAGTGTTTGTATCATATCACAACAAATTAAGAGAATGACAGCATCATCCTCTAGAGTGAACTCTTGCGTGATGTGATTTTCTAACGACTTATTTACAGCAATATTTGGTCGTTCTATTATTCTTCAGTGATTTTGGTATGTTAAACGTGTTATAGATCTTCAAAAGAGCCATCTAGCCTATAAAACTACTTTTATTGCACTCATAATATACTAATATAATAATACTCATTGCATATACGCGGTTATACTAACAATATCCGTAGGTGTATTATTATAATTGTTTTTTTTTTCTAGCAAATGTTTGTACAAATACATTAGAAATAACGATACAACCTCGTGATTTTCAGAATGATAATTTAGTAATATACATGGAACAATTTATCTCTGTCGAGTTCAACTCGTTTACTGTTTAATATTTCATCTGGAAGATTGATATTTGTTTTATGTCGTTATCTCATCTTTCATCTCACTACTATAGCTTTAATTGACCTATGTCACGCGGCAACCATCTCATTTAAGTAATAAAGATTCACATGTATAAAAAGCATATCTCTATTTGCTGCATTTTTATTAAGTTTACTACTGAATTAAAGATGACATTAAAGAGCTTGTGAAATGAAATGTGCTTAAAGCAATTTATACGTGGTTGAAACATGTAAATTGAAATATCGATAATAAAAATGTCAAAATGGGAAATATCACAATGTAGTGCTTCTTAATGTAGAGTCTTGGTTCTTGGTATTTAATGGCTTCTTTAAAACCTTACAGATGTCAATAGAAGCCTTGAAAATGCAATATGAGATGTTCATGATATTTCAGTTATAAAAAGCTTTTTAACATCAAATATTATGAACACGCTATTCCATGAACAAAATAAGAATTGCTATGTACACGATATTATAACGAACAGAGCAACCTCGCAAAAGACGACTATCTATTAAAATTTAGAAAGTGTTCTTAGCTATTGCATTGATAAGCAAAATATACTAGTAAGTTAAAGATATTCATAATTTAAGTGAAATGACAATCCTGATGAACGCAAAATATCAAGACAAATTACGCATACAAGTATTTATGAGTCCTTGTATAATTGTATTTACTATAGAACATTATACCAACTTACAAAAAACTAGTTTAATCCATTTTTCCAAAACATTTTAAGAGATATACATGGCAATATAAACAATGTGAAAGAATTGACCATGGTAATATTGCCTGAAAAGACGTAATTCTGTAATACATCACTGCATCAGCACTGACTTGACACAGTTTTTGTGTACGGTTTCACAATGTAGCATTATTAAGAACAAAATTTGAAAATGAAATGTAGAATAAACTACACTCAAGAGAAAAAATTATTTGCATACGTAAATATTGGTATGATATGTATTTCGTACAAAAGCCTTAATTTGATTCCTGTCTAATCAAATGTAGGACTTACGTTAAGCTCTTCGCTTGATTGCAATACAAGATTGACACAATAATATCCGTGGAATACCTCCAACTTCATCTTCTCAAACTAGCGGATATTGGATCGAAAACTTTAATACCGTAAGAAACATAATTAACAATATTTCGCTTCATCACGGAAATGTACGTGATAAATAACGAAGTATGACCTTTGGTGATAGACATTTTTCCTGACCGAACAACTAAAATGCAGGAACAAAATGTCTAGTATTTATACTGGCCATGTCTTATTTTGTACCATAGTACTTGTATACCACTGCGAATAGGTCATGAATAGTGTCAGTATTCAAATTCTCCATATGACAAATCAGCAATAAGGGACCTTAGTCAGTTAATCTACCTTGTATACTCTTCAAATATGTAGGTCCAATTTGTTGGATTACTCGGATTTTACCATTACTTTTCAATGTCAATTTGCCAAAATTAATCTTAAATAACTGTTTTGTAAACCATTTAATTTGTTTGAAATTCAAGCTTAGTATTTTTAGGGTAAAGACCTATCTAAATTTCATCACTTCTGTAAATATCTTCTTTAACAAGAAATATATTAGATGAAATATTTTGTTATCCTTACTTAGAAATTGAATGATAAAATCCGATGATTCCAACTGTCAGGAACTACTTACCAATTGGATTGCTTCAGATTTTATCAAGGAAAGACAACTGACTAAAGTCCCTAATAAACTGAGTCTCATTGAAATCATGAAAAGTAAGAATACTTAACCACTAAATATAGACAAAAACCTACCAATTAGAAGTTCAAGAAAATGACAATTATTATAAAATTACAATAAAATCAAATTGGATAATCTTATCAAATGCAAATCTGAAACTAAGCATGTTGAAACTATTGGCACTATATAAGTAAAAATCTCTGACAATGCTGCATTGCTTGTAGTACATTGCGTACATGGGTTCTTTCTTTTGGGACTGAAACATAAAATGACCACTTTTTTATTTTTATTTTTGAACATTTTTAAAAAATGAGTGTTCGAATTTCAAATGGGGATTTAAAAGTAACAAGGGTGCACAAACCTAGCACTTGCCAAAAAAAGTAAGTAAAAAATGGAAAATATCTTGGTTAAGAAACTTGAACCAACTTCACAAATATGTGACTGTTGTAATTTTGTTATAATGGTGATCTCAGAAGCACAAGCTTCTTTACATTGAATATGAATTTAAAAAAAAACTGTTCATGTCTGTTTTGGTAACATTAACAATTGTTAGAGAAAATCCTCTCCGAAATGTAGTGATAGTAAAGAAAGAATGATTGGATCGTTACAATTCAGTTCTGAGGTAATTAAGTCTGCAGATTTAGCGCGTGTACGTGATTTCTACTCCAATCCGATTTTGAGAATACCCAGGACTACATGCTGCATTTTGTAATCATGTTTACATTCTCCGTATTTTTTCAATTAAGCTGACAATTTTCACGTTCTCGACAATTAGATTAGTAAGAATTCAATCATGTCATATAATCAATTCATTCTCCTTGCAATAACTTTCCTAGCCAAATTATCACTGACTTGACATTTTAACTTTACATTTTCCGGTCAAAGTTTTATTAATACTAGTAGTAGATTTCGTGCGCTCGGTTTTAAATGAAAAACTAAAATGTATTAATTATGTAATTAATTTGGGTGTTATTAGAGCTATTTTTGCAATTGCATAATCTAAATACTACTATACAAATGCATCTAGTGTTCGTATTTTAGTGTCCAATGTTGGACGCAGTATGAAAGGACCACGAATACAACAATAATTTCTATTATCTTAATTTATCTATAAACCTATGAATAATTGTTTGTTTGTTTGTTGGGTTTAACGCCGTAGCAACACATTATATAGGTTATATCACGGCGGTCAGTCAACCTACTCACTCCTGGAAAGGCTAAATCTCTGGATTTAGCTGTTAACCAACTACTAAGCGCATACTTTCGTTAGTGACTGACAACTGCCCTACATAATTAAAAATAATTACAAATAATTGAATTGTAAGCATTAATCATTCACATACAACCAATGTGTTTAAAGTTATAGTGGTATAGGTGCAAGTTGCAAGTAATTTGGTGTATTAGTGAGACATTGATAAACGTATGATAAAATTGTCTATATTAATAATTATACCATTTGTGATGTTTTTAAATATGAAACATAGTTAAATTGCAAGTGTATACATTCCTTTACAAATACCTTTACATTAAAATATGGCGATATCGTTATTAATCAAATGTACGAAGAAAAAAAATACAAGTAAACTCATAGTATAACAAAAACAAAATGTTAAGATTTGCATTAAGACATTGTACCATTCTCTACCTAAAATAACCGACTTGTAAAGAATCAGATAAGTTCGAACGTCAGCAAAAACATTTAAACAAACAATACATCAAGATAGATCTAAATCTGACATTTACCAAGCAAAGCTTAGTAATCAATTATAATATAGCCAGTAGAAAATCCATTTATCTTCTTTACTTGACCAATATAAACCAATATAGAAGATGTTCATGAATCAAATTGATTGTTTTATCTAACCATTAAAGTAAGAAGATGAACAATTATTTATCAAGTGTCTTCGATTTGTATACAATTGTTTTGTTATCATTCTTCTTAGTTACATCTTACATAATGAGTCTTAGCCGCCCGGCTAGCTCAGTTGGTAGCACGCAAGTCTACTGATTGAGGGGTCGTGGGTTCGATTCCCGGGCGGGGCATACTTTAGTGGAGCTTGGTCATGAAACTATTTCTACGGCCATTCTCCATCCTACCAATGATTTTTAATTATGTAGGGCAGTTGTCAGTCTTACTGGCGGAATTATGCGCTTAGTAGTTGCTTAACAGCTACAAGAGATTAAGCCTTTCCAGGAGGAGTGAGTAGGTTGACTGACCGCCGTTATATGTCCTATAATTGTGTTGCTACGGAGTTTAATCCAACAAACAAACAAACATAATGAGTCTTAACATATCAAATGTATCTCAACAAAAGTGACATACAAACCAATGACATTAACATTAACAAATAAAAAAGAAGGGGTGAATAAAACCGTTGGTAAGCTCTGTAATACGTCAAATATCTTTGAATATTAACAAACCATTGCATAAAAACACACCTGCTGCAGTTGATATTCTTGATTTAACCTTAACTTGAATAAACTGTAGCGTCAGCAAATGCCATATACAGGAAACATTTGAAGACATTAAAAACAATTAAATCGGTGGAAGTATATGAATCAGACATGACGCACATAAACTCCAATTTTATTATTCATATAATTGTATGTATTAGCCATAATAAACAATGTATAAAATTGAAAATAGCATAAATGTTTAGGTTATTCATCATTTAACTGGAAAATTTGACAACATAAAGCAAAATAAGCATTTGCCTTTTGAGAGAAAGTTAAGTTTATACGCCAGACGAAACTGACATATGCCAGCTTGTAGTGAATATAGTTTGCCCAAAGATGATATTGAATGTACTATGCATTAACTAGTTGTTTTTCGTACACATTGTATTGAGTTATCTATAAAATGGATAAACTAAGTGAATTGTCGTGATTTGTTTGTTTGTTTGTTGGCTTTAACGTGGTAGCAACACATTGTACAGGTCATATAACGGCGGTCAGTTAACCTACTCACTCCTCCTGGAAAGGCTAAATCTCTGGAATTAGCTGTTAATCAACTACTAAGCGCATACTTTCGTCAGTGACTGACAACTGTCCTGCATAATTAAAAATCATTGGTAGGAGGGAAAATGGCCGTAGAAATAATTTCATGACCAAGCTCCACGAAAGTATGCTCCGCCCAGGAATCGAATCCACGACCCCTCGGTCATTAGACTTGCATGCTACCAACTGAGTTAGCCGGGCCACTTGAAATGTCGTGATAAGAGCACATCAGTTATACCAATATTTATTTCACTGTTCGATATGCTTCGGAATTACCGCTACTATACTAAACGAATATGACAATTCTTTTGACAAACACGGAAGAAGTCTCGATCATCAAACTGATATTTGTCTTTCATAAATAGGATGTACAATTAACTGGTCACACCTTACAGTATGTTCTGATTGTTTTAAAAATTAACACCGTTTGCACTAACAAAACGTGACACTGAATTGTAAACACGCATTGGAATATTTGTATTTACCTCATTTAAGTAATTTTGTACGTAAATGTGCAAAATAGTACGCAACGCTGCATAAGATTAACACTATAATGATGTTTAATAAGACAAGTTCTCACATGAGTGTGAACGAATCGTTACACATATCAAGGTACTGTGTTACATGTACATATTCTAACTGATTTGTCATTATCTTCCACACATGAATCTGAATATCTCTTTAATATTTAACTCGTCCATGTTTCTGAGAAATTCTTTAAAACGATTAATGTTTTATGTATGTTTAATGGCGATAGTTGAACTCTCTTGATACTACTTAACTTACTTTTATTACTTTAATTGATTTCTATCACGCACCAAACCTCGCTCTCGAATAATTTAACAAGATAGTTTTACAATGTACTACCATAGTGTTTTCCTCTTATATGTTTTGAATGCTAACCTCGTAAGTCCAATACAATAATTTCAAAAAATGAAGACTATTTATTTGAAAAAGAAATACAATTTTATTTTATGAAAGCTACATGTATTTAGTAGTATACGGTAAGTATCATAAATTGCATTTATGAATGTCAGGAAAATTGTAAGTACATAGGCATCGTTTGAAATATATGGTAATAATTAATATTCATATTGAAATTTACTACTACATTGTATATTCTTTTATATTGTTATGAGTGAATTTTAATCTATTTGTCCTAAAACAGGATTTGTTAGAGAACGTTTCGAGGGCAATAATTCAAAGCTCATTTAAATAACAGAATATTACTAATAACAGTTTATACATAATCCTCTGAACAGGAAAATGTGTATCCACTTTCTGACATGACACAAATACTTAGCGAAAAGCTGACGTATAACACTTTTTATCAATCAGAAGAAAATGTAAAAACAAGGGAATAAAAACACAATACTATTGCAAGCATTGGCAGAAAATATACCAGTGTATTGTCAATATCACAAAAGCTCTGGAAATCATGGCTTGGAAAATGACAGAACTTGATTAAACTCTGACAAATCATAGTTTCGAGACAAAGAAGACTGCCAGTTAAATCGGACAACAGAGGATGGAAACCTTTCCTAATTAAACGCAATTATAGAATTCTGAAAATTATAAAAATTGGATAGATGAAATTATGCGTTTGCACTTTATTATACTTATCAAAAGTGTACCTGCAACATTCGAATCAAATAATTATTAAGAGTAACAAGTAAATCTGTGAGCTAATGCTCACTAGTGATACCCCCGCCAAAATCTAAAAATATGCGACAAACAGGAAGTAGATGAGCAAGGAGCATGAAATCGTTTTACACCACATGGGACTATGGGATGAAGCAATAGGCAAAGTATTAGGCTGCTGCATGTTATAGTTGCTGAGAAAACTGCGACGGAAATTTTGTAACGGACGGACGGACGCACGCACGCACGGACAAGGGTAAAACAGTATACCCCCCTCTTCTTCGAATCGGGGGTATAATAAAACAAACATGAACCTTTTTTTAACAAAATTGATACTAGCATATACTTATGCCATCCCTTTCTGGGGTCACAAAATGTACGCAAACACAAGTTTCCTACTTGCAAAGAAAGTTTCTGCACTGGTTTTAAACAGAAAAAGTTTTCAAAACTTATGCTCTGGTTCTTCAAATCAGAAACGATTTTTATATCACAAACGTCAGCATACCATATTAGTGTACATAATAAGTGTACACACTAAGAAGCATGTTTGTCTTACAAAACAAAATGAAGCGTTTGTTGTTAACCTTGAAAATGTAATGTTACATGTTTGACGTCTTAAACCAACAAATAAATTACTTTCGTTGATACCTTTACATGTATAAACACAAAAAAGTTTTCTTACAGTTAACAGAAAATTTTACATAATACATCAGTTTTATTGGTAATATTCAATATCTCACACTAAGCACTAAAAGAACTAATTGCGCCATACATAAAATACAGACTTTTCACGCAAATGGCAAGATATGCTTTCACCATAGAGTCATTAAACTTGCTGATTAATTATTTCAAATTATATTCATAGCATGAAATGTATGATCCTTTTAATAAACCGTAACTCTGTGATATCAATACTTAGGTGTTATACACTCGATATTATAACTAAACAGGTAACGCTGACAAACTTTCTTCCATTTGCACGTTCAGGATTGCGTGTTACTTCGTCATTTACGCAAAAGGATAGGTGAGGATATAAGAGTAGAAGTTTACCGACTAGTGTTATAATTGCACAAAGCTGCGAACGAACGCTGAATTAACGCCCTTGAAACCAGTTAGAATTTCGTTTTGTTTAAAGGTATCGTTTACAGATTTCAACTACAATATCTCATGTTTCTGAAATTGTATGGAAACATTTTTGGAAGCAGAATAGTAGTGTTTTGATATTGACAATTTTATTGCAAATTGACACTTAACTACAAAAGATGGCGTTTCATGTGGTACAAATTTACCCCGTGTGTCACGGTATAGAATTTTGTGCATTTTATTGTATGTTTCTTGCAACCATTAGGTCAGTTTGTATTAGAATATCAAGAAAACAATTTTTGACCCAATTACAGACACTGAATAGTTTTTATGAAAAAAAACCAACATATCTGTGAACAAGTACCTTTAACGTTTTTGCAGAATCAAAAGATACTGATAATGTTACTGGCAGAGGATATCTTCAAATGTCTACACACATTTACAAATATCACTCTATGTCAATCGTTCGACATTGCAGCATTGTATTAGTAAAGTAAAATGAAAACAAAAATAGAAAAGGCAATCAAAAGGACATATCGATATATCGTTGTCAACTAGTTATCCTCAGTATTTGCATAATATCAAAAATGCAAATATGTATAAGAAAACATTGATACACGACTTTGGAAACATCTGGTTAGGTTTGGTTTTTAGAATGTCTTTTTGCATTAACAAGACTGTTCAAATACAAGTAGATGATATTTCTATATATATTGTTGGAAATACAGTAATGTAGTTACTAAAGAATTGGATGTAAGATGTACTCCTACAAAACTACAAAATGAAAACGGCTTAATTGAATCCCTGTCTTATCAAATGTAGGACTTAAGTTAAACTCTTAGCTTGATTGCAATACAATATTGACACGATAGATTTCCAAGAAACCAATACTGCCAACTTCAGCTTCTAAAACTAGCGGATATAAGATCGCAAGGTTCTATCGTAAGAAACATAATTAACCATATTTTGATTCAACACGGAAACGCACGAGACAAATTACATGCTATGACCGTTGTTTTAATAGCATTTCTTGTAACCGACATACCTGATTATACGACGGAGTGACTGCGTAAATTGTCAATACATTTTGATGCCTATATTTTGTTCATATTGTCAATTATGTTCTGTTTTGCATATATATCTGTTCAGTTGCCCATTAGCTGTGTTTTCTTTTGAAGTCAAGAAATGTTCAAATCAACAGTAGACCTTGATTTGCAAAACGGCCCAGTAAGGTCGTCTAATAATCGCAAAAATTAAACCTCACCAGTCAAACCAATAAAAATAACCATTTTTCTCATCAACTTAGCTAATCTAAACTATTAAAGAAGATGTTTATGAATCACATTGATGGTTTTATCCAACTATAAACGTAGGAAAATTAGCAATTATTTATCAAGTATTTATCAATTTATATACAATTATTTTTTCGTAGTTGCCTTTTAAGAAATATCTTCGAATAGTTCATGAATTTCTTTGAAGTACGACATGACAGTAAACAGTATGTCAATTCAAGTTAAAGTGATAAACAGTTAAGGCCTAATTTAACCTAAGTACTGATTACAGACATATTGTTCAAACAAAGCCTAATTAGAGGATGTAATCGCTAAAATTCATTTACGCCTGGGTGATATCAAACGAACAATATATGTATACATGGAATAATTAAAAACATTCATATCATTTTACTGTGTCAATACACACTGGTCATAAAACATATTTTGGTTAAGACTTAATCTACAGTAAAACAAATAGAATCTATTCCTACTGAAGGACGTGACAGACGATGTAAGTTTAAAACAGTATACATTAATGTGTCTCATAAATGAAAAGAAATACTTGATGATATTAGCATTTGTCTCTGGTTTTGAATAATTCTTTAAGACGCTAGACGATTCTGCTTTAAGTTGAAACATTTTTGTCACAGACGACGGATGCGTTCTTGTATGCATTAACTTGGGAGTATGCCGTTGTTTTTATGTTTAATGGATTTTCTTGCAAAATTGTTATTTGCAAATTCAAGGATATTCTGTTCATGTCAAGAGTAATATAACCCAATACTTAATGGCATTAAAGGAAACGACAAACTCGTATTCGCTATGACGCAATTATTTTCAACTTATTTTCAAAAGCTAACCTAACCACGAAGTGAATGCTTCAATTTATAAAAATTTAAAATGTAGAAGAGAATGGATAGCGTAATGGTAAGGGTAAACTAGAACTGAATGATGTAATAATTACAGAAGATTATGTTGAAAACTCAAATACAAAATCTTGTATGGATAATTGGTCTAAAAGTGGAACAAAATAAATGGTACAAATCCTTACTAAATCACCTGACAATTTCCTCATACATTGATGATATTGCGTACATTCTGTAGTTTAAACGCATCAGTTATAATGTCATTTTTCTTCCTGATTAGTAGGAACACCGCACAGTAGAGTTTTATTACCGTTGTGTTATTATCTGATCTAATATTGTAATGATTCTCACAGTTAAATGTATAGACCTATGATTAATATCACACATTAGGCGGTCTAAAGCTTTCTAATGAAGCGATGAATTATGGAGAAATCTATTGGTTAGCTGCATGATGCTAATTTGTCATTATCAACTGCTATTGTATTTGATAAACAACCAGAATGATATAACTGGTTTAATGTCAGTGGTTACGATTCTATGAATTTAATGATCCTGCTGGTTACAACATCAGTCGCGATGTTGATGTGATATACATTATAATCAATAGATGGTAGTATATATTTGTTACCGAATACCAGGTTTCACAGTCATTAGTTTTGTACTATAAATACATTCTATCATTTTCAATATTTTTAAAACTTTTAATTAAATGGCATATCAGATATGGCTAACTAGAATAAAAATCGGTATCAACATCGCATGCACAGTCTGCTTGATTGTTGGTGATGCTTTATTAAATGAATAGCATAAATACGTGATTACCAAATAGATTATCAGAACAATGACACAGATGAAATTATTATTCCTGTCGAAGTATCTAAACAATTTACTAGCTAAGATAAAGACTTATTAAGACGTACGAAAATCGGTAGGAAAAATATTCATTTCCCACTACATAGACATCTTATACCATCAATTATTCATTCTCCTGCCATACAATGTGACGTTGGATTAGCTGACCACCATCGTAAATCATTTGTATTTGCTCTAGATGTCATTGCTTCTCGTCCTATCGAAACATCTTGGGAATAGATAGGTGTAAAGTTGTATACTTAGGTTATCAGTTCTTTGTTTATAGGACTAAAACAACTGAACTGTTCATAACAATACAAGGACAAAGAATTATTATAGGAATAAAAGAAGTTTCGAGTAACTTCCTTGTGTTTGGCCGTTGTGTCTTTAATATGTTGTATATAATATCATGACATGAACCGCCTAATTGTCTATACTGGTTCCCATTACGCATTGTATTGTTTTAAGAATAAATATGCTAATTTATTTACACCACAAGTATGAACGATCTGTCGAGGAACAATTTTCACATTTAGATAATTGAACGGGAAATGACTCTGTTGTCTTCGAGATCTGTACAGCACTATGTCGCACTAAATCTTGTGCATGATCATGAAAACATGCCAATTTTTTAGGCTAAATTCTCTGCAACTTCCCACTGAGATCGTTTGTTCGATACCTGCTAACGAGGGTGTGTTTAACAAATGATAAGTAAGTTGCTTACAAATGATAGGAGTAACGTACCAATGGATCCCAGGAATGTTGGTTAAATTGTCTGTCTTTTTAGACAAAGAGATCTGAAGTAAAATGCATTTGATAAACTTATGTTTGATGTTTATCCAGTCTATGCTAAGTAAGTTTCTACAATTTCAGGGCTTAGATTATCAATTGTATGTTGATATATTGCATTTGATATTCTAATCGCTTGTATTAGGTTAATAATTTTAACTAATGGTTGACTAAAATCCAACATTGTTATTTGTAAGAGGGTCAATAGGCATGCTAGCCACGATTAGTATTGACAAAATGCATATGTGTCTACTAAAGACCGTAAAATAAAAATTCAATCATATCAACAATAGAAAAATCGAAACAAATCTGTAAGTGTATAAGTAAAATGGAAAAGTGGACAACATAAATATAACTTTAGCCTCTGGAGATAGATCAGAGTGATGAGCCAGACGGTTCTGACATAAATCAGATGACTACAATCTAAGTGATAACAATTTGCTTACAGACATAAAATGTATTCTTTAATGCATTCACAGGGAATTTGATAGCATTATTCAACGTATCGTAAATTCTCTCCATAGTCGTGTAGTCCGATCGTGGAGACCTATTGCAGATCAGAGAATTATTAATAAGTGTAAAATAAATAATATATTTGCATTCAGCTTTGAAAAAATGGGACATATGTAATATGTTTTATAAATAGTTTCTAGTAAAACTCAACAATACTCTATTTCTCAACGTGATAAATGTTGAAAGCGTAATGGAATAATTTGGAAGAATACATTGCCGTCACTTAACGGAAGAAACAAACGTTGAACAATATTCAACTAGACGCACATGAGTACTACAAACAAAATTATTGAGTGAAAAAAGCAGAAAGCAATAAAGTTGTTGCATTCGGCGTTTGTCGTTGTACAAAGCCAAGTTTTATTTCATCAAGCTCTATCGACTTCGTAAAATACCGCCTGATTCATTGTTGTGCGATTATAAATAATACAAATTACAATTTGAGTATGTTGAATAAATGGCAAATAAAAGGAATAGTTTCAATACATTTATTTTTATATATGGCAAAATTGTTGCTGGCATTGTTTAATAAGTAAGAGAATATTCTAATTATAAAATGGTGAAAGAAAGATGTCGTGTTCTTGTTAATATATAATATATTATTGATAAGCCTGTAATACAATGAAATGTTGAATCAGCTGACAACATGTAGTGAATGCTCTGATAGTGTTTTTGTCGTCTTAAAGTTACTGTTGTTTCGTATGTGTATGCAAGTGTTAGCTGTTTTATGATTACAAAATATAACCACTAAATTACCATAACAGTTAATTTGATAAAAGGACATCAAACGACCGTATAAATGACGGGGTACCCAGGAATGATGTCTAGTTGTCCTTATTTGACTCCACGTTAATGGGGTTAGAGGAATCCTGCTAAACATGAGAGTAATTAAATCTTGACCTGGAATTAATTTTGATAACGGAGGAGAAGTACCTTAATTAATCAATAGATATTGTATCTAGCTGCATATAGCCTCTACGGAGGCGTTTCCTTGAAAATGCTAACAACGATGGAAAGCTTTGGATTGATGTTTTGAAAGAAAAAGTGTCTCGAGTAGACCTACAAACCATACATTAATAAAACAGAATCAAATCTATTAGACATGACAGACACTATAAGTATAAAATTGAGAAATGGGGTACTGTATTCTATAAATGAAATAGAACACTTGACAGTAATGATCAAAGTGTTTGTCTCTGGGGAAACATGTGGATAAGACTTGATATTCCAGACGAAACTGATAGTACGGGTTGTAAGCTTTAAATGAAAACTGTGCTTTCACAAACAATAAATATATTCTTTTATCTATTTAGTTAAACATATGGTTGAGTTATTTTACAGACATTGAAAATCAAGTTCGTATGTTGCATTTTGTTAACTAATACAAATAAACACTTTTTCGTTATCTATTCGAAAAGAAAGTCGCTGTATTAAGTAATTATGAACTACTGCAATATTGTGAATACATGTATAAAATAAGGCATTTTACTGAAAATTACCCTTCAAATGAATTTATTTTTAGACAAAAAATGCTGGACATTAGAATATTGTATTTCAATTAATATTACTCAATATAAACTGATGCGTATCATGACTGTTTTGAAATTCAATATTGCCAATTTAATGAGACTCATCGATACTATGAAAAAGTGACTTGTTCCAGACAAAAGTTTGCATATCATTAAAATAGTTTTCTGATGTTTCTGATATTTAGTAATTATAAAATCGTGTTTTGCTGCTTATCACACCGAATACAATTTGTGTGTTAATTAGTATAATAACCTCTTTCAACAGCTCATATGAGAATAAATCCGCTGTTATTAGTACGTTATATAGGTATTTCTATAATCAAACTGGCTTGATCAGTTTTTATCAGCATGATTATAATCATCATATCCCTGACTAGACAAAATTAACAATAAACTTAAATTAAGCATACCAACTAATATAGTAATAACTTAACAATTGGATGTATCGAATTATAATAATAAAAAAGACATATTTATTAATATCGACTGTGTTGTCGACGACCTTTCTATGTTTTGTAATTACCTGACTTGTATGGTTGTTTCTCACTTTAGACAGTTTTAATTTTTCTTATTTCCCTGGTTCTCATGAGAAACGAAATAGTCTCTATTGTTGTTTTAATCATTCATCATTAAACCGAAATTTAATGGCCATATATAGTAGTTTCTAAAGCATCCGGCATTTGACACAATGGATTTTAAAGAAAATGTGCCAACCATTTTGAAATAATCAGAACAATGGCAAGTCATTTTAAATTTGATAATTGCATTTTCAGAATAAGGCCACTCCTTTTTTATTTTTTGGTTTACAAAAACTGTCCTGAAAAAGGTCCACTGGGTGGTCGAAAAAAAAGAAGGAAAAAATTCATTTTGTTTCTTAAACATATTATTTGGGCATAAAAACGGATGGTTCCTCTACCTTTCTTGATGAAGTAAGTCTTAAAGGTCAAAAACTTATTTTTACGGAAAAAAATACTATACTTGTTATGATATGTGCCTTATTTAGTTCATATTCATTCCATTGATTTTAACCAGGTTAGGACCATTTTTTAGGAGTTTCAATGTACAGCGGAAAGGCAGTTACCAGGACAATGCCGTTTATATATATTTTTGAGGCTCAAAATGTGGGGCTCTTAGTTCTCAGTAGGATTTAACAAAAAGGAGTCCAGTTATGCCGATGGTATCATATATCATCGGAGCAGTAGCCCAGTGGTAGGACGTGCCTTTAGAGATTAAAGTCCTGGGTTCGAACTCCACCAGGGGCACTGCTTATTTTCAGGAGCAAAAAAATTACCTATGACTGCTTCTCTTCACCTAGTTGTAATTGGGTACCTACGAGGGTGATAATATTCTGTTGCGCCAATATGTGGGCTGCACTAAGCAAAGTAAAAGACTCCCAAGACAGATTGATAGATAGATTCCACTAGCCAGATTACCAGTCAGTGAATGTGTATAAGCAAGAAACTTAGACTATAAAATGCCAACTTTTATGAAAAAGCATTAACTTTATAGTTTCTGTCATTGTTGGGAAATAAGGCCATCATCGGAAATGGCCATATCGATGTTTCACTGATTCTTAACAGGCAATCCTATATTGATTCCCAATTTGGAATATCGTTACAATCTAGCATTTTATAAAGCTATAAGATAAATAAAGATGACGTTTAATTTAACATCCCTGCGTTGTATTTATCCTTTTTTGCATATCTGAATTTTTCTGTTTTCTATTAAGTATTAAAAACAAGAAATTACAGTTTGTTTTATTTTTTTTTATATGTGTATCAACTTTTAACATCACTCATAACATCATTATGGGACATCATACAGAATATGACTGGAGTTCTAGCAGCTTCTATTACACTCCTCGTCTGACTTGATATGTTGATGTATCACCAATAACTACCTTTCAATATATTGCTACAGAATTTTATATCAATAGCAGCTGTTTGGCAAACAGTCCCATGTATAAAATTACATACACATTGGTAATGCCTATGTTGTTACTCAAATCTTGTTTTACATGTTGTCCAGCTGACAAAATGACATCCGAGTTCCAAGACTCGCAATATTAGAAATTTTGAATGTAAACAAATTTGTCTATTTAATCTATACATTTGCTGTTCATACAATATGAACATTCAATCTAAAACTTCCAAGATTACTGTATAAACTAAGAATCAGTTCTGCTAACATCATCAAGGACCAAACTTTTGTGTATAAGTAAAGTCTCAATGTTATTGGGTAAATTATAAAGAGATAGGCCCAACAACATACAACTGCTCAATATAATTAAGTCATCCAAAATGTGTACCAGCATCCCTATAAAATATTAATGGACCAGTCCTTTTGACTTTTTGGAGTATAAAAAAGTTAAAATATTATTTGTGAAATACGGGATTGACTCAACAACAAACAACTACTCAGAGTACATCATGAATGAGGATTTTATAGTCAGCACCCCTATAAAATAATAATGGACCAAATATGTTGACGTTTGAGTGCATAAATGCAGGCTTTTCAATTGGGCAAATTATGCTATAGACTAAACAAGAAAGAACTGCAACATGCTGATATACCTAAGTTATCCAGAAGATTGCAATTAGAATCTGCACACCCCTTAAACGAAAATGGACTTAACCTTTTGGTGTTATGCAAAATACAGCTTTAATTTAAATGAGACTGTTTGAGTATTTTGGTGTATTAACAGTAGAATGTGAAATCTTCTACCCTGTCTTAATTACCTGTTTGTCATCAGTAGTAGTGTTAACACAGCAGGGGGACATATGACGTCACGTACCCAGAGCTGTGTAGAGTTGATGCAGACACTAAGTCTACGTCAATGTTCAACTGAGTCTGATGTTAAATCAATTTAAGGTGTATCATGTGTTAAACTCGGTGTTTAAGTTAAAGTGTTTAACATGCATTGCATTTACGTATTCATTTTGTAATTAAATATAAACTAGATAGAATTTCTAGGATTAAGAAGAACAAAGGGACAGAGGCTTGTGTCTTTATCATTGCTTTTGACGTATGTTAACATGACTGTTTTGTTACAATTTTAGTTAAGTTGTAGTGATAAATGTTGATATTAAGACATCAAATTATTGAATTACTCCATAAAACTTCTTGGTCGAGCGCCACAAAATTGACTTTGAAAAAATGTTTGTTTCGACGATTATTTTCCTGTGGCATTTTATTATTTTGTTTACTCTCAAATTGAGTTAGTGTTTTTTCCCCAAAACGGTCTGGTTTTTTTTTATTTTCGTCGATTTTTTGGTCGGTCGGAACAACCAAAAATAAGAAACTGGTGTTTCTCAATTTTAATTTTTTCCATTTTCACGAAATTTACGGTCGCCGGTTTTGTAAACAACTTTATATAAAGGTAGTGGCCTAATAATAGTTTGTTTTTTTCCTTTTTTGGAACAGATCAATACTCATTTCATTACTCATATATATATATATATATATAACTTCACAGTTGGATGTACTGAATTACCATAATATAATACATTAGATGGTCAGAAAATATCTAATAAAGTGATCACGTTGAGGAAAATATAATGGTTAACTACATCATGCTAATTTGTCAATATCGACTGTGTCTACCTTTTTATGTTTGATAATTACCTTGAGAGAATGATCCCACTTTAGATAGATTTACATTTTCTGGCTTTCCTGGCTCCATTTATCTACAAACTGGTTATTATTATTTCATTTTTGTAATTTATTATTATGCAGATATTATATGGTAACGTATATAGTAGTTTCTACAGCCTTCGTTTCGCCAAAATTGACTTAAAAGAATTTTATTTGCAAATAGTTTTAAACTAATAAGTGCAATGGCATTATACTTTAAAGCGGATTATTCCATCTATTTTTTTTCTGAGAAATCTGTATTAATTTGTTTATTTTAGGCCAAATATATACTAGTCTTACTTATTTACTGATGCTATTTCCTTAAACAACTTTTTAATTCCGTACCGTTTAGTACATAAATTAACTGTCCTGATTTCCTTAATAACAATCAACAATTCGAATGATCGCAGTGATAAAATATTAAAGTTATTCTGTAATCAATTGTCAAAATGCTTGATCAGTTCCTATTATAGTAAATATAATCATAATTTTTTACCTGACTTGACAAAATCAAGTATTAGCTTTATTTAAGCATCTCATCTAATATGATAATAACTTCACAGTTGGATGTATCGAATTACCATAATATAATACATTAGATGGTCAGAAAATGAACCCTAATGAAGTGATCATGTTGAGGAAATATAATGGTTAACTACATCTTGCTAATTTTTCAATATCGACGGTGTGGTTGTCGACTTATTTATGTTCAATAATTACCTTGCTAGTTTGATTGGCCTAAGGTTGATTCATATGACAGTTCTTGAACTAATTGTACAAGTTGTTCATCTGTTCTAAATGTATTATTAATCAATTAAAATAAACGTTAATGCAAACCATAAGTTTTACACTAAAATAAAAGTAAAGAACTATCATGGGCTTAAGCGAAGTATATGATCTGATATAATAATATTTTGCACAGTACGGTGTATCAAATTAAAGGTAAAAACTGAAACTCTTACTTATATGAAAAATCTAACGTTCAGTGAAATGATATTAACTTGGTAATATCTGCCCGTGCTCTGTACTTTCAGTGCGCGGTAATTACAGTAATGGTTTGATGTTAATTATTCTAGATGATTACACAGTGTCTCAGATTAATTTCGCTGATGAGATAAAGCAATGTTGTTTCGATGTACTGCATTCAAGAACGAAACAGCCTATTTTCATTATTGGAACGTCTAAAAGACTACATTCGGCCATTAACATCAATTTTATATCATTTCCTACAATTAGTGTTATTAGTTTCAAAAATTCAATTATAGATTATTAATTTTTCTGCCTAATGTTTTTAAATTCGTCTAAAAATCATACCATTGTTGTTATTATTTTTTGTTAATATGACCTATCAAGACCCATAAAATTTACTATTCCGTTCGGAGACTTTTTATACAAAAGTTTAATAACAAATCAGTTTCAATAGGAATAAATGTAAAAAACAACTAAATCTATGTTTACGCGTAGAGACTTCTTCACACCTACAATCAACGTTAGGTTTGTCTAGTTCTTCTAAAGTCATGTTTATCCTTCCGTACAAAACATCTCTATCATTGAGAATTTCCGAGTAATTTAATGACCTTTAGATGGATTGCACCAGACAGATAATCCCCTTATCATTAATTAGTACCTAGCTTTCAACTGTCTCACATACATATACGTCTAGAATAACGTTGATAAATTCAATACAGAGCTTAGAGATCAGACAAATAGTACTCATATAGGTTTTAATTATGATGACAACTATTGCGGAGTAGCAGGAGAAATTGTTGAAATAGGAACAGAGAATTTGAGATAGTTTTGTCAATTATGATGAGGCGACGGCCATAACTTGATGAAACATTCACTGTTGAAACCGTGACTGGAGGGCCGCTCTGGATGGGTTCTATTATGTTTAATGTGGCCAAAAAGAGTGTACAGTTACTTAAGAAACCACCAATGCCCAATCGAATTAGTATACAAATTGTAGTAAAAGCTTTAATATGACAAATGGCTTTGGGTGACTTCTACATGTTTTCAGATGACTAAATGGTCCATGCAGTGACATATTAAAATAGATTTATACTCAACACATCACTTATTATGAACTGTATAAGACATCGTAATAATCAAGACCGCTGTGGGCGACTACTAGAATGTCAAAACGACATGTTAATAGACGTAAGTGTAAAGTGAATCTAATACTGCTTGATATGCTCTTGAGTAACAAAATATAATATTTTGGACCGCTGTGAGTAACTTTTATATATATTTTGGGGTGACCAAATGCCGTTTTTATTTTCACAACCTGTGCAATCTTTCTAGCTGTTAACTAATGTCGTTAGCTACATATAAAGTTTGCTCTCAAGTAAAAAAGTAGTTCTTTTCATACCAAATAAACTAATTTTGCAGAGATGTTTTTTTCAGACGACAGGAAATCAATAGACTTGACACCTAGACATTGTGTGTACAGACGATCACTATGTGAACGATGCCAACACCTTTCTGTTGATATAAGTTCGTCCCTAGTCTGGTTTTGTGGCTAATATTTTAGACTTTTTTATGAACAAGTATGCTGTTTGTTCAATCAAGGTCTGCCATGAGACCAATATATTAAACGTCAAAATGATATGTAGGCGTGAATAGAATTTCAATCTGATGGGCGATGTTCAACAGTATCATTTCATTTAATGAATTGCCCTCCCAAATAGTTTCAGTTCGTATAACATTGAAGGGGTGAAGGGGTTTCATTAGACAAACTAACTCGGGTTCAGATTGTTTTAAGAAACCATCTTTTTTCACTTATAAGCATATTTATACGTGTATCTAACAGTACGAAAACCTCACCAATTCGCTAACCTCAAACCTTTTTTCCCGCCCATCTTCTCTCTCTCTCACTTTCTCTCTCTTTTCTCTCATTGTCTTTATTTCTCTCTCCCTCGATCTTATCACCTAGCACTGTATGATAAATGACACAAAGGTCAGTAACTATGTATGAATATGTCACTCATCCTTCATACCAAGATATACACAGAACACATCATTATCCTAGAAGACAAAAGAGAACGTACATCAAAAAATGACATCTTGACATTATTCATATAAAACAGCTTTCTATACTAGGACGAAAAAGAAACGCCGGGTAACCTATAATGATTGTTTTAAGGGATAAATTGTATTATTGGATTATTATATTTATTTTTGTATGAAATGTCATCTGTATGGAACCAGCTGTTGAAGTTTCAATCGATTTCCGATGCTGATTATGTGAAAAAATACCCCCTTTTAACGATGACCCTTCTTGTTTTGCGAAACACGGCCGGACATGTGTTGCATATTTTATGTACCCGGCGTTTCTTTTTCGTCCTAGTATATTATGGTTTTGTTTACCAGTGGTTAGTTTCATTTTTAGCGGAAAGATGAGAGAATCCTTCATAGAGGAGAGAGTAGCTCCGAAAATAAAATGCGGAAAGAGTTTTGTCTTCATTTTCAATACTTTGAATACATCCACTGAAAGAGTAAAAATTTTGACAGGAAATTTTCCGACTTCTTTTTTTCAAATATACAATTAAGGAAGTAACATATTCCACTAAGATTTCTTCATGATACTTAAGAAATCGGCAATATAGTATTAACAGTACAAAGTTTAAGAACATGTGTATGGCCCAAAGTAGGTGAATAGTCCAAAGAAGGGTAAATTAAACACTTTCAATCGGAAATACCCTTCGGCTGAGAAAAAATGTCGACTATTGTACTCGTATTCGAATATCCCATAAAAAATACACATATATTTGATCTGATAAAGAAGAAAAACATAAACCATGGTATATGCCATGGTGACAATGATTACTACCTCCCAAAATGTTGTTGAATGTCATTCATGTGAAAGCTACAGCGCGCATGATGTTGTTTTTATGTCCAGTTGCAAACATTGACGTATTCAAAGTCACGGATCTATAAAACGCACTTACACTACATTTTAACAGAATTTACTCCAATGGCAATTATTGTGGACATTCTTTGTCGTTTGCAAGCAATCAGTTTATTCTCAATCATTTCTAAGAAGAATCATGTTTAAATGCCATCAAGTGTTAGATCTTTGTAAGATAACATTGTTATTAAGCTCCTTAAAACGATAGAGCCTTCAAAATCTTCATAATGGTCAAATATATTATTTAGATAGGCAAGGAAGCGATAATTGGGTACAGCTTAATGTCGAGTAAGGACAAATTAACCAATATTAAAAGGTAATGTTATGACGTAACATGACAAGAAACATCGGTAAATCAATCTTCTCAACATTATTCTGAGGTTTTGTTCTAAAACAAAAATATACAACTCAAATAATATTGATAAATGCTGAATCTTTTATCATAATGGTAGTTTTGACAGCTTTTTTACAGCGACTAAACTGATCATAACTTGAACTGATCGTAGCAGCAAATTCAATGACGCCTACAAAATAATAGGGGAAATTGTATATAGCATATCAAATAAGCATGTTTGATTGTATTAAGCATTTTTGATTGTATTAAGCATTTTTGATTGTATTAAGCTTTTTTGGTTCGATAAACGTCTACATAAGACGACATCTGGCATACATATTTGCACATTTGGAGCTGTTACACAGAATAATCAGTGACATAATATCAAAGTAATCTGAAATTGTCTCCAATTTGCATGAAATTGATCCGTACGTATGTAGTTTAAACAGATTTGGTTATGAACTTTTGAGACATGTGTTCTTAATATATCGTGCTGATTGTCCTGGGTCTATGAGACCAATGCATACTTGTAGAATGTAGACACAGAAATAAAGCGCATGCAATAAAATCAAATGGTCTTTACAGTCATTGGTAGGTCATATTTCATTCCCCTTATTACAAATATATAAACACGTATTCTTCAGGTTGATTTCAAAGTACTATAACTTTGTAAGGTCACATCCATTTAGCAGTGAACATTTACATGAAAATAAATTAAAATTGGACATAAGGAGTTAAAGGAAATTTGAATTATGTGATATATTAATCTGCCTTAGACCAAAGGGGTCAAGTTACATGCATACTATTATCACTTGAACAAAAAAATCCAGACGAGCATAAGAACTAAAAATGCATTCGAATGCATTGATTTTTACGCCAGTTTTGCTGAAATTCTGACCATGAATTTAATAAAGATATTTTACTAACATGTGACAATCAACTAAACGAGATGTTGTGGACACAATGCATTGAGCTTCCATCGAAGTGTCTACAAGGGCTGTAGTTATTAACAAAATAGGACGAGTTGTTTCGATTTATAATTTAATATTATACTTACATTAACTAATTGGTGTCAGTTTATTCCTGGATAAATAATCATATATACAACATAGTCAACCTTGCTTATGGCTAGAGTTAACTGTACACTAGACTTGATAAAGTAATGTAACATATGGTCACATGTGACAATGTCATTATGTTTAGCCGACAGCTGACGATTAATAGTTTACTGATTATAGCAATTAGTAATTATAATCATTGATATCAACTTTGATCGAAAATGAGGAATTTTTTAGGGTATGATTATATAGTTGATTGATTATGTCACAAGATTTTAAGAATATATATATCTTTTGCTTGAAGTCCCATTATCAAAAGTAACCACGTCTATGGACTGCACAGAAAGTAGACATTTATCTATTTCAAACACCTCTAATTGATGAGAAATACAGTTGCAAAATATTTGCACCGGTTATAACTGCTAATTTTGTACTTATATTTAATTTTAAAAAAAAAAACAACAGGACATAAACGTAGGTGTAAATTAAGAAGATGCTGTTAATTTCTAGATAGATCTTTGTTAGTCTCAGTCTCTAAAGACTACAATGTTTATATTTTCTCACCCGCACTGACGTGGTAAAAACTGAATATCACGCAACCATATAAATCTTTTTTCGAATTGGGTTTCTTTTTGTTCTTTTTAAAACCATAGCATGTGTGATAACATAGCCACGTGGTATTGCCATCATGATACAAGGATCCGTCTTTTTTAAGTAAATGGCACTTTGTAACACTGACTGTTAGAAACCAAAAATAGTTTGACGTGTTTACAGTGTCTCTAATGAATGCAATATCCTAATCACTTCAAGACTTTAAGACTAGTTTCATGTCTGCTGTAAATGAAATTATTTTGGGAGAGTGGCTTTTATGTATTGAAATTGAACAGTTATGTTTTGGTACAGGACTGTTACATTGGTTTAGACAGGCTGATATCGTCATAGATTCAAATTTGAAAGAAACAATTAAGACATGAAGATGTGAAATTCAAGACACTCCAAATTTGTGAAAGATTTTGAATCAATACAATTTCATTATGTGACGCCTGTCGACTCAAGCATAAGAACAAGTTCAAGTGACTTCGTGTCTCTTTGCAATGTAGTACAATACATGATTCATCATGCTTGATATTCTTAAAGACTATATCTACACGGTGCTTATATCACGTGACATAATTGTGACCTGTGTAAGTCATAATATAAAAATTGTACCACCAAGGTTGCCATGATAGTCTTTTCTGCCATGACGTTTTCACTATTTCAACATCTTTATCGGTTATGGTAAAGAGTCCACCCTTTAATGAGTACCCCATATGAAGATTTATTACATGTAACAAAGTCAGTCAAACCACGCGTTGAAACAATTATAGGATAGTAACAATCACTTTACTAAATAAGTACTATTCACGCGATACAGGCATTGTGTTCTTAGTACATAGCATAGCTTTTGTAGTAACATGTACAATTTTGTCCGTATATGTATGATGAAACAAACTTTGTCGTGGTAACAGTACAAACATGTTCATACCCAGAACATTATACAATTCTTTGTGTTCTAAATGACACCATGTACTTCGAAAAACAAACTAATGACATTATAGACAACAACTGCATTCGCTTATACTGTTGAAACGAGAATCTGGATTACGTGTACACCAATATATGTGCTCCCCTTACATGCAATTTATTTCATTCAGAATGTTCGAACATGAGCCATGTAATCTTAAACTAATTTCTATATTGTTCCAAACTCTAATCCATTAACAACCCTGACGAATGGCGCTGGGCAATCACGTGACATTGTGAATCACAAATGTATATTCAACAGTCAACATTCTGAAATCAAAGATGTTGACACTGCATGCCTTGTTTGGACATCGCATTATACAGATCATCGCTTCATCTGAAACAAAATCATATGCCGTGTCAAACAATCCCTCGCGAAACTCAGACATTCTGTCGATTGTTTCTCGTAAAATTGGCATTTCCCTGTAAGAGTATAAATCGTCCATTTTCAATCGTTTCTATGGAAACAAGAACAAGTAGATATCTGAATTTGTACTTACGGTAGTGAATTGTCTATCCTATAATACCATCGATTAGTTGAAAACGGTATTTACGTCCAAAATGAAACGAACACGATAACAAGCACTTCCGGTCACGACTAAACTGTACTTCATTACTGGAGAGTTTTTTATATCCACGTGCTTTTTTGTTTGATTTATTTACATGGAAAAAAGTGACCGTTACAGATTTCTCTCGCTGTGTATTAGCGTTTGTATCGATCCTTGAATATTTGTTCTCTCTCTTAGTGCTTTATTCTTCGATTCATGCGTTAAAATCTAAGCAAAACTGCCAAGGATTCTTGGTCGAGAATTAGTGATCGATAAATAAGAAAAATCCTGACTTTTCTTGCAGCAAAATAGTAATAATCATCCATCAATGCGAAATACTAGAATTCTAATTAGGTTATAGACGCTCTCTGAATATAACAATGTATGAAAACGATTGGTTTTTGTACTCATGAATATTTCATAGTTATACAGAGTTTCCCGGATGTCATTGTCACCAAAACAAATATCATTTATAAAAACAAACTACTAGTTCGAAACAATAAATTGTCTGTTGCAAAAGTGGATTTTGGAAGATCATTGTTGCATTAAGAGTGATTGTTAACTTACATACTAGTACAGTTTTTTTACGTAGTACGTATGTTGGTTTGTATAATGACGGTAAATTTTCAATACATACATCTTTTTTAACAATAGTTTTGCTACAAGCAATAGTTGACATCTTTGTCAAGTGTTTACTTATTTTGAAGTAAATATCTGCATACATTTCTGAAATCTGGTTCAACCCCCGAGCAAACACCAACCTCACATTGTTCCTTCAGCAAGAAACTTAAACAAAAGTAATTTCTTTTTTGGGGGGCTCCGTACTCGTACCTCAACATGTGCATGTATATTCTTGCAGACGAAAATTATTGAAATTTTAATTTAATAATTACATGTCTTCAGCTAAGAATACTTGTAAATACAATTACATTTCTTAAAGACATGTGAATACAAAATGTTTAGAACATATGCAGAGACATGTAAGAGTCTATAATTATGTTACATTCATACGATGTAAGAACATGCAAATATCGATATTTGTATTCCTTGTTATACAGAATATCAACCGTCTCATGTTCAAGCATGTACATAGAGTTCTAGAAAATAAATTGATGTTTTAATAAAGTCGGTTGAATTCAGAGCAAAGTAAAATATCGAGTGTTTTTGCTTGTATTAATTGAATATTTTGACTTGTATTCTGATGTAACAATTTCGTGTAATCGTGTGCAGCGTTATCAGTCTAATTGAGATTTCCGTTCTTATTCAAAGCTGCTTGTTATGAGATCTGCCTCATTATTTTTCAATATTTGATTTACCTTTTAGCGTCTGTATTTTTTTTAATAAAGTGATGAATAGTTAGTGAGAAATAGAATATAAAATCGAATAAAACGCATTATAACTATATATTCTGTAACTAACAATGTAGTTTGATGCATAAAATCACTAAACGAACTCATGTTTCATAACATAGAAATAATATTGAAAAAGGATGTTACAAAAGCAATTTTACTTCATTGGCAACCCGCATAACCGTATACATGTATATTCTTGAAAACAAAAAGTATTGAATATTTAATAATTACACATCTTCAGCTAAGAATACTTGTAAATACAATTACATTTCAGAAAGACATCTAAATACAAAATGTTTAGAACATATAGAGAGACATGTAAGAGTCTATAATTATGTTACATTCATACGATGTAAGAACATGCAAATATCGATACAAGCATTACTTGTTATACAGAATATCAACCGTCTCGTGTTCAAACATAATACATTGAGTTCTAGAAAATAAACTGATGTTCTAATAAAGTCGGTTGAATTCAGGGTAAAGTAAAATATCGAGTGTTTTTGCTTGTATTAATTGAATATTTTGACTTGTATTCTGATGTAACAATTTCGTGTAATCGTGTGCAGCGTTATCAGTCTAATTGAGATTTCCGTTCTTATTCAAAGCTGCTTGTTTTGAGATCTGCCTCATTATTTTTCAATAGTTGATTTACCTTTTAGTGTCTGTATTTTGTTTAATAAAGCGATGAATAGTTAGTGAGAAATAGAATATAAAATCGAATAAAACGCATTATAACTATATATTCTGTAACTAACAATGTAGTTTTATGCATAAAATCACTAAACGAACTCATGTTTCATAACATAGAAATAATATTGAAAAAGGATGTTACAAAAGCAATTTTACTTCATTGGCAACCCGCATCACCGTATACATGTATATTCATGAAAACAAAAAGTATTGAATATTTGATAATTACACATCTTCAGCTAAGAATACTTGTAAATACAATTACATTTCAGAAAGACATCTAAATACAAAATGTTTAGAACATATAGAGAGACATGTAAGAGTCTATAATTATGTTACATTCATACGATGTAAGAACATGCAAATATCGATACAAGCATTACTTGTTATACAGAATATCAACCGTCTCATGTTCAAACATAATACATTGAGTTCTAGAAAATAAACTGATGTTCTAATAAAGTCGGTTGAATTCAGGGCAAAGTAAAATATCGAGTGCACTTACTTGTATTAATTGAAAATTGATACTTGTATTCGAATGTAACAATTTCGTGATATCGTGTGCAGCGTTATTAGTCTAATTGAGAATTCCGTTCTTATTCAAAGCTGCTTGTTATGAGATCTGCCTCAATATTTTTCAATATTTGATTTACCTTTTAGTGTCTGTATTTTTTTTAATAAAGTGATGAATAGTTAGTGAGAAATAGAATATAAAATCGAATAAAACGCATTTATAACTATATATTCTGTCACTAACAATGTAGTTTTATGCATAAAATCACTAAACGAACTCATGTGTCGTAACATAGAAATAATATTGAAAAAGGGTGTTACAAAAGCAATTTTACTTCATTGGCAACCCGCATCACCGTATACATGTATATTCTTGAAAACAAAAAGTATTGAATATTTGATAATTACACGTCTTCAGTAAAGAATACATATAAATGCAATAACATTTCAGAAAGACATTTAAATACAAAATGTTTAGAACATATACAGAGACATGTAAGAGTCTATAATTATGTTACATTTATACGATGTAAGAACATGCAAATATCGATACAAGCATTACTTGTTAGTATCAGCGTATCAACAGTGTATCAACTGTCTCATGTTTAAACATAATACATTGAGCTCTAGAAAATCACTTAAATTGGGGTTCTAGTAAAATGGGTTAAATTTAGGGCGAGGAACGAATCGAATGTTCTCAAGTACTCTGATGCAACAATTTCAAGCAAATCGTGTGCAACTATTCAACTCAATTGAATGCAGCGTTTCATTATCGCAGACTATTTTTATAAATTTGAATTTAACTGTCAGTGTTTGAACTTGGAATAAGAAAGTAAATTCTGAATTTTTAAGGCAAACTGACTATGTATTTGAAAATACATAAATAGGAAGAATAAAATCACCTAATCTGTTACGAAAAAAGGTAAGTTTAATGCATAAAATCACCATAACTTAAAAAAATGATAATTGATTGACTGCAGAAAATTGGTAAGGTTTAAGACACAAACGTCTATGTGAAGCCAACTGACCCATCGATATACATGTAGAGACAGATTTGTTTAGAAATATAATGTAACAACATGACATACATCATAAAACATACAGGCAAGTTACTGCTAGAAAACAACATGTGCGATGCGCTGAAAATCCATGTCAAACAATATTATGCATCAAGGATGACACTAAAAGTAACATAAACTCATACTTCCATCGTAGTCTGACTCACTTACTTACAAAAACTAGTATAAACTGATTGATTTACCCATAAAAATATTTCCATGCAATAGTCTACTCTAAACTATGAGTCCTCTTGGTTTACTTCCAACTAACTATGGACTATGTGAATGAGAAGTTATAAAATCTATAGTAATGATTTCCTGCTTTCTTACTCATCAAAAATGCATTTGAATCAAATGTATTAAAGAGTCTTAACAAAGCTGGTTAGATTAATCGGCCACCGAGCATTACCTTTTAAAGAGTCGTTAAACGGTCTCAATTGAAATAAACAAGACATCTTTTAAAAAGATATTCTATGCTGAGCAGGGTTCATTTTGTTTGAAGTATAAATGTTAGCCAGTGAATATGACTTCTAACTACTATAAAATATCAATTTCACAAAATGTTCCTGTTTTACAAACTTCAGTAAAATTGATATGTAAAAATTATTTTTGAAAACGGCTACTCTTTTTCAGGACCAGCATATTGAAAAATTGAGGCCGTATTCTAAACTTTAATTCGGGCAACCAATGGTTTCATATATCTTATTCATTTCTCAATACCGGAAGAGAATTTCATTGGACAAACAGCAATGGTTGAGCAAATTGTATTGGCTTAAAATGTAGATCAAAAGTTTGCTTAGACAGTTGCGCAAAAAATAAAAGGTGATTGTCAAACAGCCATAAAATTGTTTTAATGGTTTATCTCATAGGTAGGCAGTGACCTTTAAAAGTCTTCGAACTATAATACTTTCCATTTAGAGAAGTAAGAGTCATCTGAGCACATTCAAAAATCAGAATCTTTTTATATCAGCATATGATTCAAACATATGTTATATGAATAGGTTTTAATTACTAGCGGTATGCATGAGCATTGGTTAGAACTTTCATTTGTTCAAGAAGTTGTTGAAAGCACTGTAAAATGTTATATAGTGTTTTTGATTGATTCGAAACCTTGTCGGCCACCTACGTTTTAAGTCCAAGTAATAATGTGTTTAAATTGACAAAACTCTATACATATACTCTGGGAGAGCTTTGTATATAATGATATAAACTGGTAGAAAATACTTTAAGGAAACTTTCGCAGACTATTCAATCCACCATATACTTCTACTGAAGGATCGCGTGCGGCTAATACCTAGAATATTTGTGTTCTCTCATTCGTGACTCAAGGTAATAATTTGTGTTTCCTGATAAAACCAGCTATTGATAAATTTATGTGACATTTTCTACTTTTCTCTATTTTATAGACTTATTATAGATACAACTCGATAACCATTCATTTTGTCACGGAGATTTTTTACTTCTTAGGAACTACTTTCTTGTCACCCTGTTGATACAATCGTGGAACTTCGGCAATTTCCGACAATGTTCGCCTTGTTCAGATTTCTATAAGGATGAATGAATGCGGAAGACCGAAGAGCATCATATGTGCATTTAATTGTCTTTTAAAGAGAACAAACATGTGCGTGACTACTTCGGCAATTTCCGACAATGTTCGCCGTGTTCAGATTTCTATAAGGATGAATGAATGCGGAAGACCAAAGAGAACCATATGGGTATTTAATTGTCATTTTAAGAGAACAAACATGTGCGTGACTAGAAAGACGAACTGTTTTATTTCTTTCATTAGAAAATAGGATTTGCATTTTATTATCTTAAGTTTCAAGCTGATGTACGGTGGCTGAATTTGCTCATGTAAAACAGAAGTATACTACCTCTTCAGATATCTATTTACACCTAAGTGGAGTGAAGCAATCGTTAGTAAAATTGTAAAGCTCCTACATGTAGTGGGGTAAGAACTCGGGACATTAAATGCTGAACTAGCTACTGCTACAGCGCATCATATCACTATACTACTGCTTCTTTTGCATTATTTAGTACATTATGCAAGTTCTAGTTGTAGTGAGCACTGATTTCACAAATTTTACATCAGTTTTTGTGTGTAACTATAGAGAAAGCGATGTTGATGCAATTGTTAGTAGTCATATACCAATACGGTGGTTCTATGTGTTTTTCTTTTTTTAACGTCGTATTCAACACATATTTAGGTTATACATGTATATACGACGGCCAGCTCTTCCTAACATAGGTTTCCTTGACACTTTTTCTATCACCAGTACTAACTTATCCTACCACGAGGCCGACAACTCATGTGTAGGGTATGACCTACCTCGACCGGGCTCGAACCCTTAGGTGTTTTTCATTCGAGTCGGAGAGAATTTTAAGAATGATAGCAAAAATATATGTTAATTTAAAGCTAGAAGTTACTATTGCTAGGTGTTATTTTGCACTTATACAATAGCAAATTTAATTACTACATGCAATATGCTTTAACTTTTCTTCATGTCTAACAAATTTCCAAAGAACATCCGAATAATCTTAAAATGGAAAGAAAACATATCATGTGCTTATATAAACTCACCGAAAACAGCATCAGTAGATAACGGCACAAAAACAGAACCTCATCCTAGCGACAAACAACATTAATTCTGATATACTAAATTTGATTTAAACTTTTCCTCGAAAACATCCTAATTGGAAATGTCAATTTAAATCTTACTTCGGACAAAGGATGCATGTTTAAGTTTACACTTGAATTAATTAGATTGTAAACCTCGAAATAATTCGATTTACAGACAGAAATGTTCATCACGAAATAGTAATGTTGTTATTTCTATGGATTGCTGAAAACAAAATTTGACAGCCAACAATGTAACGTGTTTGTCTGAACGGTTTTAGACACATTTGTTACGACGTAAAACAATTACTTCACATTTATTTTAGAGCTTAAGAATATTTATCTAGTTTTCGATTTATATATCGTCTTTATTCCTAAATATGTGTCTGTTAAACCCCCTAGAGACATTAATGTAATTGGGTTTTGAAAATTCTAATTTCTTAACAAAAACATTATAATGGAACTACGACTTAAATCTCGAGAAATAATTCGAAAATACGTATAAATCAAGTAAGGAAGCGAATGCGCACTTATTCTGTAGAAACGTGGTTGTCACTTAATCAGTGGTTGAGGTGAATGAGCTTAAATATTTTCATAACCAAACTCCATGAAAGTATGCCCCCACCCGGGAATCGAACATACTATTCCTTGACCAGTAGACTTGTGCGCAACCGACTGAGCTAGCCAAGAGGCTAGGCAAGCAGTAGTAACTCTCTTAATCAAATATACCTTCAAATATCAGTAGTTTCTTCACGTTTAACCTTCCGTAATATATCGAGATGGTTTGATAGTTAAAGATAAATTTACCAAGCTCAAACATTCACATTGATTTTTCATTCTTTCCTTTTTTGCATTTACAAACATTTCACTCACAATGAATTCATCACTAATGACAATCAGAAAATAATCTTGACATAAAGTCATTATCGAAGGGCAGATGTTTCAATGCCTCGCTAACTAATGTAAACAAACTTATGCGAATTTCTGAACGTGCGCTAGAGCGCAAACAATAAATTTAATCAAGTGTAAAAATCTTCCAATTTGTTATTTGTCAATCCTGCAATTGTCAGTAAAATAGGAAGCTGTCTTTCCGAATGCAAACATATTTCCCGTCATTAGTGATTGCAAAACGTGACTAGAATTTAACCATAGTGTTTACAAGGAGTGCGCTATAGAAATCTTCAGAAAGAACGATTTTAATATTATCTAGGAGTAACAGTTTGCACAGATTCTTATTGCTACGCAATGATTAAGATAATCGTTTTGTATATTCTCACAAACCAGTTTCTGTCGATGCACAATTCTATTTGTGATGCTTCCTCTGTCCTTCAGATTGAGAAACAGATTTTCATCAAATAACTTGGCGTAACTTAATAGAAAACCGTATTGTTATGGACCTACATGTAAATACGATGGATTTGGTAATAGGTGATATTATGCAAAAAACATTTTTTAAATGTTGTTTTCTCTTAGTCAGTGTGGTTTCAAAAACCTAAGTATTGTGGTTTCCGGACTAAATCTTAAGGAAAACGTCAAAATTCCCAAAGTGAAATTTTGAGATGATCAAATCGTAGAAGATACATTGACCAAGCTCAAAACATTCACATTGATTTTTCATTCTTTCCTTTTTTGCATTAACAAACATTTCACTCACAATGAATTCATCACTAATGACAATCAGGAAATAATCTTTACATAAAGTCATTATCGACGGGCAGATGTTCCAATGCCATACTAACTAATGTAAACAAACTTCTGCGAATTTCTGAACGTGCGCTAGAGCGCAAACAATAAATTTAATCAAGTATAAAAATATTCCAATTTTTTATTTGTCAATCCTGCAATCGTCAGTAAAATAGGAAGCTGTCTTTCCGAATGCAAACATATTTTCCGTCATTAGTGATTGCAAAACGAGACTAGAATTTAACCATAGTGTTTACAAGGAGTGCGCTATAGAAATCTTCAGAAAGAACGATTTTAATATTATCTAGGAGTAACAGTTTGTACTGATTCTTATTGCTACGCAATGATTAAGATAATCGTTTTGTATATGCTCACAAACCAGTTTCTGTCGATGCACAATTCTATTTGTGATGCTTCCTCTGTCCTTCAAATTGAGAAACAGATTTTCATCAAATAACTTGGCGTAACTAAATAGAAAACCATATTGTTATGGACCTACATGTATATACGATGGATTTGGTAATAGGTGATATTATGCAAAAAACATTTTTTTAAATGTTGTTTTCTCTTAGTCAGTGTGGTTTCAAAAACCTAAGTATTGTGGTTTCCGGACTAAATCTGAAGGAAAACGTCAAAATTCCCAAAGTGAAATTTTGAGATGATCAAATCGTAGAAGATACATTGACCAAGCTCAAAACATTCACATTGATTTTTCATTCTTTCCTTTTTTGCATTAACAAACATTTCACTCACAATGAATTCATCACTAATGACAATCAGGAAATAATCTTTACATAATGTCATTATCGACGGGCAGATGTTTCAATGTCTCTCTAACTAATGTAAACAAACTTCTGCGAATTTCTGAACGTGCGCTAGAGCGCAAACAATAAATTCAATCAAGTGTAAAAATCTTACAATTTTTTATTTGTCAATCCTGCAATCGTCAGTAAAATAGGAAGCTGTCTTTCCAAATGCAAACATATTTCCCGTCATTAGTGATTGCAAAACGTGACTAGAATTTAACCATAGTGTTTAAAAGGAGAGCGCAATAAAAATTTTCAGAAAGGAACGATTATAATATTATTTAAGAGCAACAGTTTGCACAGAATCTTATTGCTACGCAATGATCAAGATGGTATTTTATATAGCCTCACATACCTGTTTCCGTCGATGCACAATTCTAATGTGATGCTTCCTCTGTCCTTCAGATTTAGAAACAGATTTTCATCAAATAACTTGGCGTAACTTAATAGAAAACCATATTGTTATGGACCTAATATACGATGGATTTGGTAATAGGTGATATCATGCAAAAATATATTTTAAAAAAATGTTGTTTTCTCTTGGTCAGTGTGGTTTCAAAAACCTAAGTATTGGGGATTCCGGACTAAGTCTTAAGGAAAACGTCAAAAATTCCCAAAGTGAAATTTCGAGATGTTCAAATCGTAGAAGATACATTGACAAAGCTCAAAACGATCACATTGATTTTTCAATCTTTCCTTTTTTGCATTTACAAACATTTCACTCACAATGAATTCATCACTAATGACAATCAGGAAATAATCTTTACATAAAGTCATTATCGAAGGGCAGATGTTTCAATGCCTCTCTAACTAATGTAAACAAACTTCCGTGAATTTCTGAACGTGCGCTAGAGTGTAAACAATAAATTTAATCAAGGGTAAAAAACTACATTTTTTATTTGTCAATCGTCAGAAAAATAGGAAGCAGCCTTCCTGAATGCAAACATATTTCCCGTCATTAGTGATTGCAAAATGTGACTAGAATTGAACCGGAGAGTTTAAAATGAGTGCGCAATAGCAATGTTCAGGAAGAAATGGTTTTGATATTGTTTAAAAAACATTTTGTACAGACATCAAAGAGTATCGCAATTGTTATGTAAAGCATTTGGTACTCCTACTAATTAATTGCCTAACTTTAAAGAGCACTTTTCGAAAATGTCTGACTGTTTCAATGAAATTTACACAAATAATAGCTTAACCACGTGGCCAATTTTAACTCACCACTACAGATTGGCTTACTGAAAGATAGTCATTGAACAACAATGTGTAAAGTGAGTAAACCTACCATTCTGGTGCTGTTTCAACTTGGTATACAATCAGTATACATGCAGTTTAAAAGCAAAAAAACCAACGTAGGCGACACAGAGTAACTTAAAACAACAAATAAAAATCCTGCGGGACCTCCATTTCTTAGATTACACCAGAAATCGATTGAAAATTACTTTAGACTACAATCATATTGCCGCCTTATACTAAAATATATTCAACATTGCTTGCCTTGATTCCCCATGGGATTGACAGTTTCAAGTAAATAACTTCATAAATTCTAATTTCACGAGATTGCTTCTTAAAAAACAATTAAATGACTGGCTCGATGAAGTCATTCTTGTAAAGTAAACAACTGTTACTGACGAAAAAACAGCTTCTTATTGTCTAGGGATAAATGTCCCGGAAACAGCATCGAAAATTTGAGACAATACAAATTACATTGCGATTACAGATAAGTGATTTTTTCCCTCATTACAGAATGTTATCAACAGTATACACAGTATGGTCATACATAGTTTGTAACCAAATGTGATGCACTACTTCAACTTTAGTCTAAACACAGTTCCAAATAATGTTTGCTCTGTTGCATATTATTTCAGAATCTCCTCACACTGTTTACGTAGTTACATTTAAATCAGGGGAGATAACCACAGTAGAGAGTTTAATTACCTGAATGCCAAGCAGAGTTGTCGTTCCTATCTTTAAACTGCATCAGGGTCTATATTTTTATATGTACCATGTCGTGTCTAGCTGTAACAGTAACTGTTGTCAGTTGGAGAAGTGTATTGCTCGAGGAAACAACGAGGTGTGATTTGGACCAACGGTCCAAAAATAATTTGAGGAAAATTAAAATATGTCTGCCTGTTCTTCTGAATCCCGATCGGATGACTGCTTTTGAGACGCTGACCAGTATGAGGTTGAAACTTATGTTTTTAATGAGTTTTACGTCATTTAGATTAAAAACTTTTACAATGTTATTCGTATCGTGCGTATGGTGGACGCTAGGATAACTAGTGTTCCTGGATCATCAAGTTTGTCTTTACCAGTACTTGCTAGCTTACCATTCAAAAAGGAACAGACAATTTCACCGTCTACGTATATTAGTTATTGAAATTTTGTGGAAGGGTAGGACATACCAGAAGTCAGGCGCTCTACCAATACGCACGCAGTTTTGCAGCATACCAAGATAATTGTAATATACAACAAACACAAAACAATTATAAGCGTTCTGCGAGTCTATCACTTTATTCTTTATTTTGAAACAATCCAATTATTAATAACAACTTGGTTAAATAAAATATATAATGATAAAATAATAAAAATATAAAATAATAAAATATTGAAAATCTATGAAAGAAGGACATTGCAATATACATGTACAGTACCCTGCAAATGTTCTTGGACAAATGAAAGTAGTACTACGAGTAATTTTGCTCGATATAAACTTTATTTCCTACAAATATATAAAGAGTTACAAAAGAAAAGAAAAAGCTAAGCCATGTAAAATAGGTTGTATTAATATTGATAAACTAATAAACGGTGATTTTTAAACGTGTTCAGATGACTACTAATTTTGTTTTTATCCCTAAATAAGAATTGGTTTATCCTAAAAGCAGGATCATGTCCAAGGAATTTTGGAGGGTAGCGTACATGAATAATATGGTATCATTCGGAACACCTCGACCTTTCATGAATGAATTATCTCAGAAGGATTCGTGGGGGTCTTCACAGGATTTTTGTGATTTTACTACATACGCGAGGCGAAGCACGTAACGGTTATACAAAATAGTTCTTGCATTATACACACAGATCTTTGTCTAAACATATTTCTTTGTTTTAAAGTGAACTAAATATTGTTCATCGATATCATTGAACTATGTAATTTCAAATTTACGGACTAAAAGCGAAAATTCAGTCATCGCCTAAACGAACATGTATTTGTTTACTTTAACACAAGTTTTTTTCCAAAATGGCGTCTAAATATGTCCGTGGTTATTCGTAGCGAATGGCCGAGGAGTTCCGAATGATATGGTAGAATGAGGAGGATGTATGAATCATGTTGGCACATTGTAACATAGACGGGAAACTTGGCTTCTGTAAAGTAACATCGTCATACAGTGTTGTAACACAATGTTGAAAGGTTGGCGTCTGAATCTTCATTATTGCCTTGGCAACCAGGTAACTGTAAAAGGAAAAAAAAGAAAATATGAACCATAGTTTAAAACAGAGCTATTGATGTTTGAGGTACAGAACCGAGGACTTCAAATATCACAGGAATGATAAGGAAAGTGGATTTTCTAAATGGTTACATAGCGCTTTTAATACATTACAACTTTGTTTGCATGGAGTTCATTCTCGAGAAAAATGTTGCCAAGATAAAGCTTGAAACGTTTAAAGTTGGCTTCTTGCGTGGCGTATAGCAGAAAAGTGTTCAGTTTTGAAAACGTCTCAGTGACAACCTGGCAATTTTCATCGCATGAGTATCTACCATTAGTTCTCGTTTACACTAAATTGTTCATACTATTCCTTCTGAAGTTGTTTCGAGAAGCGAAACTACATTTTTGCAAATAGGAAACCTAACAAAGTTTGGTTTGTACTTTAAAGTAACATAACAAGCAAAAAAATGAAAGCTTTATTTTATTTTACTATATAATTATGAAGTATTAACGTCAGCAAGGATTGATTTTGTGGGAATTCTAGGAGAAAGTTTGAGATAATAAATTCCTTGTTTATACTTAAGACTTAAAAATGTAGATAATGACTATACGTAGGATTGTCCAAAACCTTAGTAATTAAGATTAAAACTCGGTTAGTTCTCTGATTCCCTCCTAAGTCTTCAATCATAGTGTAATAATCACCACTAAGAACATTTTGGAACAAAAACATATCTTGAAATAAACATCATTAGTGTCTCATCAGAAAGTCTAAAAGTAAAGTTTTCACGAATTTGGAAAAATTTAACATCTTTGAGATAAATATACATACACCAACAGGATCGTTGAACCATATTTATTAACCGAGTAATAGACGGATATGCTCTTTTGAGCATGTGTCAGTTTAAACAACAGAACCTTGACATTTTGTGTCGTAGTTTGATAAATTCCTCCTTATTATTATATGTATAAGTATAACTTTGTTCAAACCGCAGGCGGACGGCACGTCCCGAACTAAAAACCAGTCTACGAAATTAGTGGGTGTACGGTTGCCTGGGACAACCAATTTCTAGTTCGGCAACCAAAATCTCTTTTGGGCAACCAAATTTCTACAAACAAGATAAAGTGCTAGCTGCTTATATGACCTGTTTGGTGATACTTTCATATCCTAATTTCGTAGACTGAAAAAATATGTGTCCGTCTGAGGTTAAAAAGTACGACACTGAATGTTTTAAAGCTAACGGTTTTAATACCTCCGTTCAATTTGTAAGCACTTTAAGACTTAAAGAAATGTCCTTAAACAATCGAAACATCTTTTTGTCCTAAATTGCTAGCTTTATTACTCATAGTGTTATTTGTATAAAATTAATTTTGCATGTAGTCAAGAAATAAATATGGTAAAATTCTACTGTTAAGACATTCATAATTGGTACTTTAAAGGCGGAATGGTTTAAAATGGACATTTTTCTTCTCAAATTAAGCAATTGGGACCGAAGAAAGTTGTAAAAAATCAATTGATTTTGCAATTAACAATATGACCCAAATAGCGGAACGTTACTTAAGTAAAACAGCCTTCCCTAGTAAGACTGCTTACAGCATCGCCCTTTCAGACAGCTTAGTTTGTTTGTTTGTTTTGTTGGGTTTAACGCCGTAGCAACACATTGTATAGGTCATATAACGGCGGTCAGTCAACCTACTCACTCCTCCTGGAAAGGCTCAATCTCTGGATTTAGCTTTTAACCAACTACTAAGCACATACTTTCGTCAGTGACTGACAACTGCCCTACATAATTAAAAATCATCGGTAGGAGGAAGAATGGCCGGAGAAATAATTTCATGACCAAACTCAACGAAAGTATGCCCCGCCCGGGAATCGAACCCTCGACCCCTCGATCAGTAGACTTGTGTGCTGCCAACTGAGCGCCCCGGGCGGCTTAAGACAGCTTAGTAAGCAACAGCCCTGAACATAGTTTTAACCACCATACATAGCTATAAGATCCATATTGGGTCCATATCTTTTTTTAAAAAAATGGTAACCTGGTGGCTGCTCATCCCAAGTAAAGTCAACATAACAGTCTATGAAGACTTCCTTTTTCATGAAACAAGATGAGTAGAGCTACAAATCATATACCTGTATAATAAATATTCTGTCACTAGGTGTTTCCTCTGTTACAGCAAGAAGACTTCCATTCACCGACATTGCAAGAGGTGAAGTTAGTTTCTGTTTCCTGTCGACAACTACGCCATCTTTACATCCAGTTTTTGATAACTTTAAAACTAAATTAGCGTCATATTGAGCTACGTAAATACTTCCTTTGTTATCAACACAAACACCACTTGGTCTGTCTCTCATGCTTTTGCTGAATTTAATTTTAGTGTTTGGAGTAATACAAGTAAGTGCGCATGCGCCAGGGTCAGATATGACTACGTCACCGGAAGTTTGGCAAGATATGGCGGCTGGGTTTCTGAACAGTATTTGTCCGTCTAGAGTTCCTGGTATCGTTCGTAGCACAGTTCCGTTGGAATCAATGAAGTCCACACACGTTGCTCCTAACTGACAACACCCTACAACGTATTTATCTTGAAACGAGGTTATACATTCGTATTTCCTCGTAGTTTTTAGTTCATAAATCACTTCTAACGAGTTTTCAAGCTTACACACTGTAATTTGTCTAATATCCGGCTCGGTTATAGCAACTTCAAGTGAATTTGGTAAACTGCATATGCCACACGGATCCCGTAAGAACAACTCCTCGTGAAATTTACCACTCACATCAAACCGTTTCAATGTTTTGTTTTCATTATCACAGACTATCACATTTTGGCCTACAAATGCTATACCTGTTAAAAGACATGGGTTCTCGTCAGGTAATGTAGCGCTAAACCAAACACAAAATAGTTGATTGTTTTGATCAATGCTAGCGTTTGCTTCTGTTAATGGTGTTTGCTCTCTGGAAGCAGGGCGATCACAAACTGGGACAAATGGTAGATCTGACTGCTGTGCCGACACAAACATACGATACTCCGCCGCCATGTTTGTTGTTGTTGTTGTTTATTTAGAAATTACCAAGGTCCCTTCATTTTCTGTAAAATACCAATACAAATATCAAATTACATACATTTCGACGTAGTTCATCCTATAATTATATTATAGAATATGAGACTGGATATTTAAATAGATGTAACTAAAATATATGGGATTAAATTCGCTTTCAATATGAATTTTCAATGAATTGATATTGAATACAAATTCAATCAAACGTATCGTTAATTTAATGGAAATGAAAATGAATGATACAGCTAAACATTAACTAGTTATAAATTATGTTAATATAAATGTTAAGTAAAAGCTTATCTTTTAATGTAAATATGCGTGTTGATTTAGATGTAATACGTTTACTTAATAACGTAAGAATAAACATTGCATACGGTGCAGCCGACAAGTTGGCACAACGGAATTATACCACCCTCGCAGGTACCCATTTACACCTGAGTTGAGTGAACCAATAGCAAATTTCTTGTTCAATGAAATTTGCTGCGCCCCTGGTGAGATTAAAACCCAGGACCACTCGATCCCTAATCGCGCGTCCTACAACTAAACTACTGCTCCTAAGACATGCAACTTTCATAATATATTATGTAGGCATATACGCCTATCCTGTCCAAACCTCTTTCCTAACGATGCAAACGCGTCAGGGAATTGTGATCAACTTATCACGGGGAACTTAAGTCAAATTGGGTACATGCCGTTGCTAATATTAAAATGGCGATATCTATACTTAAGTAACTGTAATGTTTTCTGAGTGCTTGATCGTTAGATACAAATCCTTCTGGATTGATTTTTACTTTAAACATTTCAAAGATTTTAAAATTTGTTTATATTTAAGATCAGATAGTTCACTACAAATGTGTGGGCATTTATAATTATGAATAAAAATATTGAATGTTTTAATGTATTGATATTCGCTGACCTTGTAATGTTAAACATTATTTTTAAATAAGACCTCAATGAAAAACTACAGTTATTATGTATAAACAAAGAAAGATCATACATCAGTTTTGCTCTTATCCTTCGCAATAGAGTACGGTTAAATTGTACTGAAGTCCGATCTAATCAACTATGTAAAACTCTTTTGTTTTATTCTATACCTATTAAGGTATATATTGTGTGGTGTGCTATATTTTGAATGATCGCTTAAGGTTTAACTCATTTATTATTCACATAGATAATAAAGCAAGGCTCTCACAGATTTTGTTATTTTGTATATTTATTATTGTGTTTAGAAATTGTAATTCTTAATATTTAATGGCAAAATGACCTTGTGAGAAATATTACGTGTATTAGTAATAGAAGAAGTAGTATTATAATAACATATTTGTATAGCACTTTTTTCATGTTGAATCTATGGTCATATTGAAACTATGTTCAAAAGCGCTTATAAAATATAAAACCAGGGATTTTATATAACAGGGATTTGTAACGATAAGTAAATGTAATAGATTTTCATCAAATTTCACTGTCGTCGCTATTATTTCGGCCAATACGGAAAACAAGAATAACAAGTTTAAATGAAGATATTCACATGAAATTTCGTACCAGTACCATTCAAATGGACATAAATGTTAGGAAAAATGTGTTGAGGTAAATTACGCCCACATCTGTTTCACTAAATAATGCATTTTCCCGCCGATCTGCCATTTTTAGCCCCTTTTTACATCACCTAAAGTCATACTTTCGGTCATAATTGCAACACTTTTTTGTCAAAAACTTCAGAAACATTCACAAGTTGCATGGAAGACATGAACAAAAACATAAATCAAGTTTTTAAACTCTTGAATAGTTTGTACAGCCTGCTTCAGCCAGTTATAGACAGTGACAACCGAGAAAATAAAAAAAGCACTTCGTTACAAATCCCTGTTACATAGAATCCCTGATAAAATATAAGTCACAAGAACTCACTAAAATTATCTATACCGTCACTAAGGCCACAACAAGTTGATGCTATGTTCTATGGATTTTTCTAGAAAAAAATGGGGCGAGCGAGCGAAGAAAAAAAATTTAAAAAAATCTTAATTCAGTTGCTTTATATAGCGGTTTGACCAAATTTTTATGAGCGAGCGAGGAAATAAAAATATTTTTTTGTAAAAAACTGTCAAAATTAAGGTGCGAGCGAATCCATAGAACATATGATCAATTTGTTGTGGCCTAACGGGATATTTTTAATACTTAAACTCTCGCCATCTTTTACTATATAAATGTACGTCAATTTCCAAAAAAGAATGCCATTTTGAGAATTGTACTATATTGCTTCTAAATTTTTTCAATTCATTTTTTTATTTTGTTTTAAAGTTGAAATTTAAGTTAAAATATGTGAAGACCCAGCTTTAAGGTTTAACCCATTTATTAAATATAGATATTTACAGCTGATATAGTGATAAGGTGATTTAAGTCTATCAAAGCCAGGTTTTGTTAATAAGATTTATGCCTACAATCCTTTGATCATTATAATTAGGTCATAACTTCTATGTTAATCTTATAAATTTATGACATACTTCTTTGACAACTGTGCTGATTAGATTGTATCAGTTTTGCACTAGTTAGTTTGATTGAAATCGGTCTCAAATATAACACTTAAAAACATACAGTACTCTCTTGAAGTCCATTGACAAACTCCTGATTTTAGGATAGTTCTATTTGCATTTACCTAAGGATAAAAAAACAAAGCGTCATTTGAGCCAGTTCCAAATCCGAATACCTCTCTAAAGAACAAATCCTCTGCACAACATCAGCTTTTGATACTTCCCTTTGGCGTAGTTTTAATTGAAATTAAATCTGCAGAGCAACAACATCTAAACAGCAACATACTTTGGTCTCCCCCCAGTGGGTGATGTTCAAGAGATGTTGTACTGTAGTAAAATTACTTGTTATATACATGGTAAGTATAACCACACTGGTGTGTGTTGTTTAGCCCTGGTTCACGAAGCACCAAGGTAACATTACTGAGAATATTTATTACAACACTAAGTATTTTCAATGTTTTTTTTCTTCAAAATACGACCAATAGAGTATTAACAACACAAAGCTGGACGTAATCTTGAGTCATTTTATGTCAGTATAAACATTTGTAGTTAGATAAGTCAAAGCTATGACAATTCGTTGCATATGCATACACGTACTATACCCTTCTTATGTTTTACTTATCACAAGTATGCGAGCATATCGAGCTGATAAGTTGAATTTATTATTTTACAGAGACCTTATCACTAAAGTGATTATAAACCAAATACTTAAAAAACGAAACAACTTAATATGAGTACCAATTTATCTGAAATCAATTTCGAGCAAACCTATGCATATTTGATAAGGCACATGTACATTATATGTATAACAATCCGTAGCAAATACAATGTACAATAAAACCTGCACTAGCGACCACCTTTCTTAAGCAGCCTCCTGCCTTAAGCGACAATTCCAAATTTCGCTCGAGCATTTTATTCCTCAATTTAACTTAGCTTAATACTGATAAGACTATTTGCCTTACGCGACTAGCGACCGATGTATTTTACTTTATTTAGTTTCTTTGGCAACCTTTACAATTCAAAGATTTGTATTTTTAAACGTGCATAACCATTCAGCAAAATGGTACTTTTTACGGAAATGGTTGGACGAACTATGCATACAGCTTCAAACACTTAGGAAGTTTAATTTGTACAGACGAAAACGGGTACAGATCGTGCCGGATGTGCAGCTATCAATGATTATCGACTTAACAGGTTCTAAACGTAAGAGGAAGACTTGTCACAGTTACAGTTTGCTAATTAAACACTGCTTTGCACAGATTGTTACAAACGCAGCCGGATTGAAGATTGAATCTATCGCTTTCCGGATGAGCAATACAAAAATGTGTGCCTGTAATTTAAAATAATAAAATGTAAACAACGTACCGTATTTTCTAAATCCAATCCAACAATATTAACTATTTCATTAGTTAAAATCAGCATTATACATTGCAATAAAGAAAATATACATGTACATGATCGTCTAGTTGTATTAACATGTATGTTTAATGAATTTATTTGAAGTTAAAAAGTTAGTAAAGTCACTAGACTACATTGTAAACATATGTCAACAGAAATGTACGGTACCTTAGTTTAGTTAAACAGATATATGTTATATAGGAATGTATGCGCGAGGTAATCGATAATTTTAAATCGATCAGTTTGTATAGGGACTATATCAGATCATATTTTACCTCATTGGTTGATCTGTTCTTCTCTTTGAACGAGGTATTACTTCTTGTTTCCACAGGTAACAGGTGTTACACGTTGTATATAAATGATCGCTTATACCATTCTAGTAAAAGTATTTAGTACATGTATCATGAAAATATAACTAACTAAACTATAATTGTATATTTCAAATTTTAATTTTACAAATATTGGACACATTTTGGCTGAAATGTACTCATTCACAGATTTCAATTTAAATAGATGTATCAACTTTTTCTATAACTATCAAAATTGAATGGAAATATTTTTGGAAGCAGTTCTGATAATGACTACTTTAGTGCAAATTGACATACAACTACAACCGATGGTGTTTCGTATAGTAAATATTTATCTCGTATGTCACGGTATAGAAACTTTTAGTGCATTTTGTGACTTTTATTGTATATTTCTTGCACAAATAAAGATCAGTTTGTCTTAAAAAATTAGAATTATTTTTTACACAAATACAAACACTGAATGATATTTTGAAATTATAGAAAAAAATAAACCAAATCTGTGAACTAATACCTTTAAACAGTGTCTTTCAAAAGAAAGACCCTGGCTTAAAAAACAACTTTTTACAAATTATAAAGACAATGGAATTACAACTAGGGCTGTCGCGATATACCGGTATACTGGTATATTGCAATACGCAGCTGAGGCAATACGTACCGCGGTACGATTTTTACGTACCGGTATTTGACGATATATTTTATTTCATTGGAAAATTCTTCCCTTTGCAAAACAAAAGTAGCGAAACGTCAGTTTTTCTATTGTTCATCCCATCTAAGGTTAAGTTACAAGAATATGACCGATTGGGGCGCTTCTCAGTCCTAAATGACCGTATATACTTAAAAAGACTAGATTATATCAGTACCTGCATGTAAGATTTGCAATGCTTCTGTAAAGTTCAGCGAAGACACAACGAATCTGAAAGCCCACAATATATCGTGGTACGTATCGCGATACGATGCCAGTGTATTGCAGTATATCGCGATACGCTTCTGGCGTATCGTGACAGCCCTAATTACAACATAAGTCTACGAAATTAGTGGCGTCCAGTTGTCTGGGACAACCACTTTTTAGTTTGGCTAATCAAAAATTTCAGTAGGATAAAAATAATCAAGATAGCCTCAATTTATAGCGGCTAATGAGGATAATGAGTTATAATCAATATTTTGGGTCCCTTAAGGGTCTTTTGTTTCAGGGACCAAAAATATTCGCGAGGATAGATACATTGTGACGTCATCAAGGTGTGATCGTTTTATGCCAGCGACAAAACTTGCTCAACGACTTAGGCATGCAACAGGAACAAGGATATCTGCATATACTGCAAGAAATCTATATTTTATATTATACATACATGTATTTACGTATTAAGAGGTAACATTGACATATTGAGATATATGCTGAGAGGAAAAAGTTTAGTCAGTAAGAATGTTTTATTTAATATTTTATTATAAACTCCATTTTACTGACAAAAAATTGATTTGTAACAACATTTATTCAATCGACAGTATATTGAACATTTTACAAAAAAAGTTTGATGAGATTATTGAGAATTCCAGCCATGATAACAGCATAAGGGTCAGAATAAAAAATCACAAACTAATCAGTATCTGGTATGTCCACCTCTAGCTTGAATGAAAGCCAAACAACGTCGTCTCATTGAACTTATGAGACACCGGGTGAAGTGAGCAGGTGCCTGTGCCCATTCCTCGTGCAAAACACGCTCCAAATCACGTACGCTATTGACGTCATTCCTGTCACGCAACTTACGACCAAGATAGTCCCGCATGTGTTCTATTGGCGACAGATCTGGTGATTTCTCTCAAGATGAAAGAAATATTAAATCATTTTCAATATAGTTATTTAATTAAATATAGGGAGGCGAGACAGGATACAATCTCCGTAAACAGAGATCCTGTTCTACTCGCGTTGCCGTACTGGATTTCTACTTAGTCAATGCAAGGTCACGTCGAGATGAACTTTGTGTCGACCAATCAATGCGTAGCTTTCATCTAGACGAAAACACTATTAATCACATTTTGATTTCGTAATTTCTTTTTTTAGACCAAGGTTTGCATGCAAATTTAACAGCGGTATTATTCACAGTCTGCGATTGGGTGGCTCATTTCAAATTGCGTGACGGTAGACGATGTAAACAAGTTACGTATCATAACAATTTCGTCATTAATATTATGATGAGAAAAGGTCACCTGGACGTGACCTTCGTTTGGAAAAGGCCAGATCTAAATTAGCGAGTATGCGAGCGGTGAAATTTTAGATCGGGTTTTAATCAGATTGGACAGGATAGAGCGCCATAATCGTGCGACCACATACACGACTCATGCAGATTGTTTCGTCATCGTGATGGCCTTGAACTGTCTCTATATACATGGAAACACGTCCATTTGTCATTTTTATGTCAACATTTAATAATAACCTTGTTACACGATTATCTCATTATTACATCAGAACAACGTCTCACACGTCGTATTTCTGTGCAGTTCAGACTACATCACTACAGAAACTAAATTCGTAGATCTACTTTTTCACCTTATGATATCCGAGATTTGTCTGCATAGAAGATCGCCGAGGTAAGTCCGGTGGTAAAGTTATAACTTCCTCGATCGACCTCTCTCAAAATGCCAATATTTTTCCGACAAAACTATTTTAATGGTTTCATATTGTTTGCATATTTTTAAATATCAGAGGCAATGCATTAAACTGACGTGACCGGGTGCGTAGAAATTCATTTTATGTATTTTTGAATATATTTTTGTTTATCAAAATACTGCATTTTGAACATGGCACTCTTCCTGTCTTATATTATAGGAGGTTGGATTTAAAACAATATGAATTTTTCGAAGGTGTAGTAAGTACAGAAATGTATGAAATGGACATAGCAAATTTACCAATTAATCCATTTTAAAGTGTACATTTATTCATTGATTTTTTTTCAAATTTCTCTCAAGATGAAAGAAATATTTAATCATTTTCAATATAGTTACTTAATTAAATATAGGGAGGCGAGACAGGATAGAGCGCCATGATCGTGCGACCACATGCACGACTCATGCAGGTTGTTTCGTCATCTCACGATGACGAACGCAGAAAACAAAGCGTTTGACCAAGTCCTAGCAAAACATCAACAGCTCTGGTAACCATGCCATATTTCCCTTTTCTATGAAAAAGGAACGACTTGGTATTTGGGAAGGACCAGAGCCAGTAAAATGCTTCGCCAGAAAATGGCAAACGCTTGACAAAGTGAACAGACGCAGATTGTCTGTTTGTTACAAGAACGTCCATAGATCTATATACAAAATATTAATTACAAGGTTTTTAGTTAAATTATACCGCTGTACATAATTTATTAGTATGTCAAATAAATCGTACATGGGATTATTTTACTTGAAATTTCATAACTATCATTAATACGTTTTTTACTGATCACAATTTAATTGTTTTTTTTAATTTGATAGTGCAGTTTATTTGTATTTGATAACAACTCACAAAATTTAGGATTCATCTTCCAAAATTATCTTCCCCATATTTAATGTCCTTTTTACAGTATTTAACTATTGTTACATGCGCTGCCCTTTAGGACCCAAATAGCTCAGTCGGCTAAAGGGTAGGAACGGAAATAATCATATCATATGAAATGAAAAGTTCAAGAGGTCGCTGGTTCGAAACCTAGCAAATGCATAAATTTTTATTTTTATATTTTATTTTTTATTATACATGTATATCTATATTTTATATTATACATTCATGTATTTACGTATTAAGAGGTAACATTGACATATTGAGATATATGCTGAGAGGAAAAAGTTTAGTCAGTAAGAATGTTTTATTTAATATTTTATTATAAACTCCATTTTACTGACAAAAAATTGATTTGTAACAAAATTTATTCAATCGACAGAATATTGAACATTTTTACAAAAAAAGTTTGATGAGATTATTGCGAATTCCAGCCATGATAACAGCATAAGGGTCATCATTACATCAGATGTATTCCAAAACAATGCTTTACCATAATGATTACGCTGTTAGACTTTGTAAATTATAACATTTCAAACTGACGCTGACGTAAGAAAAAATCAATTACCTGATTTTCAACTTAAAATTTCGACAATTTGTTCACGATCGACCCCTGATTTTTTTACATATAAACATTGATATAGTCCAACAGAATTAACCTGAGCTTGACCTTTATGCAAGAATATAATAAACTCAATATTTACAGTCTATTTTTGTCTTCGTTTGTAAATCGCGCTTTATCGGAAGCTTTTGGCAAAATACACGTACTAAACAATTAATGTTGTTTTCCTAAGAGTATATATACTTTGAAACTGTGCCATAATATTGCTGACTTACTTGTTTCCCCAAAAACTAATGTGTCCAAAATTAAAATTACAATAACACTCCACTTTTAATAAATTGAATTATAGTCACATCGGTTGTTAAAAACACGTGTATAATTGTATACTCACATACGGAAACTCGCGATTTAATATAAGTGAAGTGTGTAATTATTATAATTAGGTAGTTCAAGCTCAGGTTAATTCTGTTGGATTACATACATACAAAATATATTTTTCAAATATATTTTGAAAAATATATTTATTCATATTTATAGTCTTTGTATTATGAATATTGAACTGACTTAACACCAAAACTCTACAACATTGAAACAAAACCCTGAGGGGTGATTGAAACACTTTGAATCAGAAGTTTATGAAACTATTGAACCATACCTAAAAATATTGATTATAACTTAGCCTCATATGAAACTGTATGATATTAATTAGTGAACAGACCCTTCAGGGACTCAAAATATTGATTACTGAAAACAAAAGACCCTTAAGGGACCCAAAATATTGATTTTAACTCATTATCCTCATTAGCCTCAATAAATTGAGTCTATCTTGATCATTTTTATCCTACTAATTTCTTATAGGCAACCAAAATCTGCAAATGAGATAGTACTTGCTCTTAAAATGATCTGTTCGGACAGTCGCTTTCATATATCCTAATTTCGTAGACTGCCACATAATCAAAATACAATTATTTTATGAGGAATTTTCTCCAGAAATAGTTACTCCTAGACTGTCGGCCATAAGCCCAATTTCCAGTATTCTCGTACCCAGAGTCTAGTAGGATTACGAGAATGAGTTTCCGGTTGAATTTTTTCATGGTTTTACTCTGAACTTGATACACATATATGAATGACAAAAAACAATTAAACCTTTTGATGCAAGTTGTTAAACGTCAAGGTGCATATTGTGCCTTAACGTAACGTAACGTAACAGACTTTAGTTAACTCTAAGTGTGAGTGTTACAATATATGAGTATACAAAGTTGATTTTGAGCGATGTTTACAGTACCCACCAAAAGTTTGTATGCCTACCGAATAGCTTGTATCTAAAATTTGATAGCTTTTTATTTTGAAATGTTTTGGTTTTTGCAGTAATTTTTGGTTATCATTATAGTTATAACCGAGACTAGAAAAATAGCATAAAAGCTATGTTATGGAAAATAATTACAATACTTATAGGTTATTATACATTTCATTGTACAATACGGAAATATATTTGGACGAGTACACAGCTTGAAAAGTCATATTGGACGAGCCGGTAGGCGAGTTCAATATGACTTTTCAAGCTGTGTACGAGTCCAAATATATGCCGTATTGTACAGAAAAATTTATAATAACCTTTTTATTATATATCTTTCGTTTATTTTGAAATAATCATCATCGCTATCATCCCCAATTAAGCAATCACAGCCATTCTTATCACATCGTTTAGTGCACATGTACCCAACCGTACAATATGAAAATAATACATATTTTTTGGATCCAATACGGGAATATATTGGACGGTCACGTGGTACAAATGTAGATTGTTGATTGGTTAGATTTATTAGATATATAATAAAATGTATTTATAAACATGCGTTTGGAGGCTTTAGGGTATTATACTACGCTGAATCGTATCAAGTTATAAATGTATTGCATTCATGAAATTTGTTTCTTTTTCTTCACAAACCATACTTGAATATATTAAGAAATAATAATACAAAATGTACTATAAAAATAATCATCAAAACTCAAGAATTGTAGTATATTTGTCTCCAAACTTGAGGATATTAGACGCTTATTAAATGTGTTGCATTCATGAAATTTGTTTCTATTTTATCACAAAACATACTTGAATATAAAAAATAATATTTAATATTATTTAAAATAATAATTAAAAAATAATCATCAAAATTCAAGAATTGTAATATCTTTTGTCTCCAAACTTTTGGTGTTTTGGTGTATAAATGCCTGGTTGGTATACAGTTCAACAAGGGGAGTAACTGTGTAGGTAAATAACATTGAGCACATACTCGTTATCTCCCTTGGACAATTTTTATGTCGTACGAGTAAGTTCTCTGTTTTTTCTGTTTATTTTTCATTTTGCATGTATAGATGACTATGTCATCTTGATCTATTACAACCTATTAAACTATTTTATCATCAAGCATGTATACTTTTATTTTGTACCCTGTAAATTTGTTTTAAATTGTATATTTACAAATTTAGTGTTTCGCACTCAGACCGATTCGCTTTGGCACGTTTCGCACCATGACTTTGACATTAATTTGTCTTAGAAATGCAATCACTGAAAATGTATATTGTTTTGATATCTAATATTTGATAACCCAAAATATTTTTATTTGTATGTGGGTTTTTTCCTATTTCAGGTTATTGCAGGCCATAGGCCTACAAGTTTGCTACATGACACAACTATACAAATATTTTATACATGTAACTAATATATATAGTATAATTAAATGTTATTTGGGTGATTTTTTCTATCACAACACTCCATCTCAATTATACTGTGATAGAGATCATTGTTTTAAGTAATGAAAAGCAAATTCTACTTTCAGTTTGATCTACTTTCACTTTGAAATGTCACTTTTTAATGTGTTAAATAACATAAACATAATTTCTGAGACAATTATAATTATTAAAGACCTTTTTTTCATTAGAGGCGTTTGATATCATAATTGTACTATATAAATGTTTATTTTCTTTGCAGTCAATTGAATGGACAGTGTTTATCTTGACATAGGAACTTTAAGAAAGTTCTGACACATCCTTATTAAATAATTTCAAAGTTTTACCATATGATATTGTAACCCATTGTGTAAAAATCTATTGTCTATTGATCTAAACTAGATTTTTTCCATATATTTCAGAATAAAAGCGATGAGTAAATCGCTAGAAACAGTAGTTAAAGAAGAGCTAGGGTTGTCTGTACTCAAAGGTACTGGTCAGGGTGGAGGGGGTTGTATCAACCAAGGTTCTGTATATGATACTGATAAATATGGCAAAATATTTATCAAAGTCAACTCTAAATCTGGGGTGAGTAGAACTCTGTACTTTTTATGTAATCATAAATTTTGCCAAGTGATGGGGTGTTAAGCAGTGTACAATGCAGCCTCCAGTCCTGTATCAATGATAAGACAATACCATTGATAACAGTTTACAGTATGGGCCTATGAAAGGGTGCCTGATCAAGTGTTAGTCTGGTAACTTACAGGAGAGTTATTTCAGAAAATTAATGGTATTCTAGTTTTCATTTAGGTAAGAGGTACATGTACATATGTATGTTACCTGTCATATAACTTAGTTAAATATGTTAATTTAATCAACTAGAGTAATGGGTAATATTGTTTCTAAAATTTCTTTGTGGTCTTTTTTCTTGTTTTATGTAATATTGGTGTCATTATTTTCAGGCCCGTACTATGTTTGATGGTGAGTTTGCCAGTTTGGAAGCTCTAAGAAGTCCCAACATAGTGCAAGTACCCAAACCAATAAAGGTAAAGCATTAATAGGCATTTTTATTGTTAGCTTGACTTTATGAAGTAAATAGAGATCTCTCCTACTCACCCTAGCGTCGGGGTCCACGTCCACATTTCTGATTAAAGTTTTAGTGCAGTAAAATATTTTAACTATAGCTTTTTTATTTATTATTGTATCAACTTCAAACTGTAAATATATGTTCCTTATTATCAACCACATCTCATGTGACAAGGTTCTCTACATTTGTTTCTAAATTATCTCCCCTTGAACTACAAGTTTTTTTTAGAAAATGTTTTTCTTTTACTGCAGCTGTTTTATTTCTTTAGGTATCGACTTCAAACTTTAAATGTTTGTTCCTTATTATCAACCACATCTCATGTACTAAGGTTCATAACTCCAAATACATTTTTTTTTCAGAATTATCTCCCTTTGAACATAGAAATTTCTTTTAAATTTGTATTATTAATTTTACTTTAAATTTGTTTAGGTTATGTTTTCAAATTTTAAAATGTGTATGTTCCTTATCATCAACCACATCTCCTGTGACAAATACTTACTTAGTCGAGCATGCTGTCTCCTCTGACAGCTCTTGTAATTGTTTTCATTACATTGTCAAAACCAGGGTCAGTTTTCCATAACTTCACAGTATGATCTCAATTCCAAATTTTCAATATGTCCTTTTTTGGTTCGGTTTAACATTTTAGTTGCTATTACATCAATTATATGACAGCAGTCAGTCAACCTTCTCGCTATTCCTGGTATGGCTTAATCTCTGTATTTAGCTGTTTAATAGTTACTAAGCCCATTATTTCCATCAGTGATTGGCAAATGCCCTACATGATTTAGAAGTAGTGATATAATAATGATTGATGATTTTACATTGAATTTATCATGTTTAGAAAATTTCAGTTTCCAGAAGATCTAATTGGCTAAATAAATAGATAGCAGAATGATAGAAACAAAAATTTAGATAATCTGTTCTAGCAAGTGATACCCTTTCATAAAAATGCAACAAAAATATCAACATCAATTGCAAAATTGGAAGTTGCTGACTCTTTCTAAAAGGGTAGGCAACTACTGGTAAAGAAAATAGTTCAGAAATTGTGAGCTGATTGCTGCAAATATTTTAACACATTAAAGTATTCAAGTGAAGTAAATCCATTATAAGCAATCAACTAATGACTGAATGTTTTATGTTTTATGAGGGTTGCCTCGCTCTCTGTCATTTATACCTTGTTTCATATGACTGCATTACAGCTTAAATTAATTATCCCTTTAAAGGTGGTGGTTAGACACCTTTGGGGATGTATTCAGGGCCCTTTAAGGGTGATGTTTTGACACCTTTATGGAAATATCTGGTTAACAGTGGTGTTATCTTACGCTGTTCAGGACATGTCCGGTTAACAGTAGCATCATGTTATACTGTTCAGGACACCAATTTTCAATATAAAATAAATGGAAATATATAAGAAATTAGTGATAAAAATGTAAAATTAAGTCGAATCATGATCTGTGAAGGATGTAGGTCCAAAAATATGAATATAAAAGCTATAAAAAAAAACAATACAAAAAATATACTTACACACTATATTACATCATGTGTGATAAATTTTATTTTGTTTTGTGTTATTGTATATATACATTATATATTTATGGTGGAGGGTTTTTTACTTATTTTTTTTATAATTTATCTTTTTGTACAATGCCATTGAATATGTAATATAGAATTAGACATTAAATTTTAATCAAGTGAAAAAGTTTAAGTTTTATAAATCAGGTAGTAGATCAACCAGGGGGTGGAGCTGCATTAGTTATGGAATATGTGGAGATGTCTGGTGGATTAAGAAAATATGCTCCACAATTTGGTGAACAACTTGCAAGGTATATTATAAATTTTCATTCTAGCACAGCTTTATTTTATATATTAAAGTTGTATTTATATCTTTAAGTTACTCTTTAATGGTTTAACTTTAGGGGCCAAACTTTCACACAACAACCACATTGTACACATTTTGCAGAATAATGCAGCATATTTATAATACAAACTAAATAACCATTAAAATCATGTTAAGCACCGAGAAAAATTGCTTCATGCTACTTAAAAATGACTTAGAGTCAAGAAATACACTATTGGACAGGTACACTTTGGAATTTCTAGGGGGTCTGAACCCCCTGACCCCCCCCCCCCCACTAGATCTGCCTTTTTATTTATATCTTTAGGTTACATTTTCATTTTTTGATTACATTTATAGCTTCAGATTTCATTTAAATCTATAGGTTACATTTAAATCTTCTGGTTACATTTGAATCTTTAGGTTACATTTTTATCTTTTGATTACATTTAAATCTTTAGGTTACATTTTTATCTTTTGATTACATTTAAATCTATAGGTTACATTTAAATCTATAGGTTACATTTTTATCTTTTGATTACATTTAAATCTATAGGTTACATTTTTATCTTTTGATTACATTTAAATCTCTAGGTTACATTTAAATCTATAGGTTACATTTTTATCTTTTGATTACATTTAAATCTTTAGGTTACATTTAAATCTTTAGGTTACATTTACATCTTTAGGTTACATTTACATCTTTAGGTTACATTTAAATCTTTAGGTTACATTTACATCTTTAGGTTACATTTAAATCTTTAGGTTACATTACATCTTTAGGTTACATTTAAATCTTTAGGTTACATTTACATCTTTAGGGGTGCGTTGCTTAAGCATTTCGCTAGGTATCGCTTCGTAGCGAAATCCTAGGAAACGGCTTGCTACAAGATATCGCTTCATTTCGATTCGTAGCGAAAGCTAGCGAAAAAATTCTTCGCTACACTAGAGCGCTTTCACAAATCAAAATGGCTGCCCCCGCCGAAATGTAACTTCCTGTTTGCCGACAATTTATGTTTTTATGTTTGACTGACTAATCATGAATTGAAATCAATAAATATTTGTAATTGTTCAATTAAACATATATTTTTGCAGTGACTTTGTACTTGTTAAAGACTTATTTAGTTTGAAATCGCCCCGAAAACATGCGATTGCAATGAGCGCAAAAGTTTTACTCGGCAAAGGCCGCCATCTTGGTTTATGAAGTAGTTAGCCATTCGGAATCACCTGGGCGATGATCGCCGAGCTGTTCCGAATGGTAAATAGCAAGCCGTTTCCTAAGACGAATCGCTACAAGAAAGCGCTTTTTCATAGCGAAACGTAGCGATTTTCGTTAGGCAACGCGCCCTTGGTTACATTTAAATCTTTAGGTTACATTTAAATCTTAAGGTTACATTTACATCTTTAGGTTACATTTACACAACTCTACATTAGAAAGTAATGCCAAGAAGAATGAAGGAAGCATACATAAAGATGAATCTAGTAGGGAATATATAAGTCAGTTTGGTTTCCATGTCAACACATGCTGTGGTTACTTAGAGATGGTGAATACATGGTGTAATGACTGGACTGTAAGTACTTAATGTGCATGATAAATTGTTGTCTGGTTGCTATGGAGAGTTTGTTTAAAAGATTTTACTTTAACTCTTACAATTTAGGTTTAAAAGTCGGTACAAAAATAGTTATACACATTTATGAACAGTTAAAATATTTAATAATGTATTGTTTATATGTAATTATCTGCATTTTCACCATTAGGCCTCAACAAGTTACTTGTGTGTTCTATGGACATTGTAATAAAAAATTGGAGCCTGCAAAAAATTTCTTTGGATTTTTCAGATTCTCAGGTTTGGCAAAACCTACACCTTATAAACAAATGATTTTATTGCGGCTGTATCAATGAAATACTACTATTTTATTAAAACATATGATTGGTTTTTAATTGGTCCTGTCATTGTTTCAGACATTTTATGCTAACAAGATAGAATTGCAAGTAAAGATGACAGAAGAAAAAGTAAGTACATTGTATCAACCTATTAAGTATGAGCCATGATATGAGTATCTGTTATCTCTTATACTAATTGTGATACCCTATTTTTCTATATTTATTAATTTCTTCATTCTGTATTCGGATAGATTGCAGTTTACCGGTACGAGTTTGTTTACCACATCTGCGCATGCCTAACCGGTCAGAGCAGGCGCACTTCCGTTGCTATGTTCGAATAAACAACAGAAGCAAATGGCTGCATTTTTTCTCGTTTAAAACATAAAAATGGGGGTTCGGGGGCATTAGCCCCTGATATAACATGAAATCTTGTAATTTCATTGGTTGTTAGCGTTAATGATTTGCCATGCTTAGTTATTAATAAATACTACAATTTCACAGATTTTTTACGTACCGGTAAACTGCAATTGTCCCCTGTATTCATCATCATCATCTTCCTGGTAAGGGACAAGAATCCAATCTGGATTGTACTTGAGTATTAATGTACCAGGAATGGTCCGAGTATTATGGTTCATTTTCTCTCTCAATGATTTATAATGATGCTAAACAAATGTCTCTTATTATAGTTGTATAGACTTCCCTACAATTGGACAATCACTGAATATATAACTCGATCAATTATAGAAATACTCAGAATGTGTATATGATGCGCAACGCGAGAAAAGGGCCCTTAAGACGTTTGACGTCGTTTGCGGTAAACGTTACAAACGTAATCGAGGTCAATTTTAGCGTACATGTGTCACGTCAGTGACTATTGCATTGTTTATACTGAAGATTTATTGGCTCTATTGCATTATTTAAAATGAATAAATCTATGATCTGCTAAATATGAATGTCTTAGTATCAATGTTTTAAGAAATCGATAACAAATAGCGTAAAAAGGAAGGATTGTTGACCGTCATGAGTTGTTTTTTCATCCATCAACGTGCCGAGCCGCCGTGTGGTGTTGGCACTTTTAAAACTAGGCTAAATTGTTACTTGACATTTAGAATAGTCTGTATTATTTGTGCTTTAAGATTGGATTGCTAAATAGATTAGCTACAATTAGATTTTTCGGAAGAATTACACGCATAATTTCGGTACCATTGATTTAAATTGACGATGGATACAGCCTCTACACGCGTCGCCATCAAATTGTTTACTCGTAACTACGGGTATACATGCACACCCCTGAATACAGCACACGCTATAATGTTAAATGCGGACTTGCACTTTTTATTCTGATTTTTTATTCAGTTCATCTGATAATCGGGAAACTTTGTGAATAGGTAATGCAAAATTAGAATAATGTCGTCCCTTTCTGAACTGAAATGCCATTGGGGCTTTTAGACTTTTCTTAGACACATGTGCATCGAATGCAAACATGTATATGATATTGCTCTTGTTTTGCTTTCGTTTATATTTAAAATGGTCATTTACTTCGAATTATGGAATTTGTTACCAAATTATTGTCCACCAGTCCGTAGGCCTACTTTGAACAGCAGTCCCAGCTGTCACAATTTTCTTATATAGGCTAAGTTTGGTCTGGCTAGATATCGGCATTCATTATTCTTTTCATAATTTGACTAGTTCTTAATGAAGCTCGATCGACATCATTGATCAAAAAAATATAGATCTATTCTTAGCAAATTGTAGCTCTGTCTAATCACCACATCTATCAGTTGGATCTTAGAAATCCATTACAATAGTCGAGCAAGATAACAGTTGTGAGTCGATGTAAACCCGTTGCTAATAAGACTGTCTGCATAAGTTTTCTAAGGGCGTATCAGCGTATGAAATAAAAGTATTAGAAACATAATGTTTCCATCTACTCATACATCATTGTAATAAAATCCAAATTGGTTAAAGATAAAGATCGTTCTTTCTTAAATACAATTATAACTAACCGCAAGTTTGTTGGTAGGCCTACACATCATTTTTGTCATACGAAACTGTAAATACTTTTTATTTCGTTAAGAATAATTATTAAAAGTTTATTGAAAACAAAATGGTGACAATATCATCATATTAAGTCTAATGTGTGTGTACATTTTGTACTACAGTTATGTTTTATCTTATTATTTGACAACATTAAACATGCACTTCATTAGTTTCCGTATCGATTTACGACTTGGTTCGTATACATTCGTCAAGTTTCGTTGCTTCAATGAGTGACACTCTAAGGTATGGATGAAAAAGTAACGATTGTATTATATCAAACCGTTTTAGGTGCAGAGGTAAAGTACTGACTTGTCAAGCGAAATACTCCGGGTTCGATTCCCGCACAGGTTGATATTTTTGTAATTTCGCAAACACAAGTAATATAGTAGCAACACTTTTTTCTTTATTTATATTTTTATAATAAATTTGTGACATGGTTGAAGACTGGAGGACTTCCATAAATGAAAACGCCTATTATGTGTGTAATACACGATAATGTTTAAACTGCAAAAAATAAGATTTTATGTGGGATCGAACCCGTAGCCTCTTGATTGTGAGGTGGTACGTTTTACCACTACATCAAGCCCTTGGATGCCTATTTGTGTCCTATTACTAAAGGTTAAAGTAATATATTCGTGAATTTACGGATATTTTATACGGAAATTCACAACTATGCATACAGTGCACGGTTAATGTTGCCAGATAATACCTCGTGTTTAAACCAGATCAACACATGAGTATAGGCCTAGGTATGAGAAGTAAAATTCCTGTTGTTTTCTGTTTTACCCATTAGCGTTATCATGCAATCTGATTTCGTCATCAAATGACAATTAACCCTCGTTAATGATAGAGCATGCAACTTATACACAGGTCATCGTCGATCCAAAGAACTTATGTCAAACTTCAATGTAACTTGAAATAACATGAAACTTCATGGATTCAGAGCCGGATTTCCATATCTATGCTCAGTTTCGTCAACTGTACCACAACTATAACTGTTCATGCATTCCTTGGGCCAATTGAAATATGGATTACCGACTATCATCTCCGAACTTCAATACTCCAGATTTCTTTGATAATATTGCCTTCCAAAAGCGTTGTTATGTCGGCATCCATAGATCTTTCAAAGAGCTTTCTAGCGTTACTATGTTGCATGTATTGCACGATTACAATTCGCGTGTAAGCTACGGCAATGCTGACATATAAATATGTTCTGAGAGTATTGTATTGATCGTTGTCATAAAAGCAGTTCACATATTGTATATTATTTTAACATTTTGAGGTTTATTTATATATTTTCACAAATATTCACGGAAGATACATTTTGTAGGGTCCTGTTTTTGACGATTAAAATATGTTCGCGTACAAATTGGTACATACATATTCATGTTTATGTATAACATAATTTTACGTGGAAATGAGTTCAATATCAAATTATGTTAGCTGGACCCTTTATTTACACTGCAGTATACATATTTCGTGACAACTCTTACCAATAATAACAGTTTGCTAAATTAAAACGCCCTAACAAGGAAATTTGGCGTCGATGGACCCCGATAAAAATATACCTTTTCATATTTTGTTGTATAATAGATAAAACAACACCGTTTGTATCAATGCATTTTTTTCACAATCGGATTTAATAATGCTAATGAGATTGAAGTTATTTGTTAGGACCACAAATATATGGTTGTTAGTAAACTGTCAATGTAGACTTGTTATTTTGACTCATACATAAAGACTTTCTTTAAGCCTATTGTAAACTGAAATTCATTTTAAATTCGAGATTTTTTAGTATAAATGTAACGAATGTTGAATTTAAAAAAACAGCAACAAAAAAAAACCTGCAGTTAATTTACTATGGTATTCAGTTGCCATATGTCCAACAAAAACGCGACGTTAAACGTGACGTCGCTTTTTTTGGGACCGAGTATCGAATTTCAAATCGCCATAGCAACGTCATTAATTGAGATATTTCAATAAATTATACAATTTTGGAAACTACGAAGCATACTCTTTCACTTTCTGTAAAAATCTCAATTTCGAAAAATTTGACCATAAGGGCCCTTTTCTCACGTTGCGCATCATATAAGTTAAACAATATCTACTGCAATACTGGTATGATTTATTTTAATCCAAATAATGTCATACTTTCAATCCATCCATTCACTTGTACATTAATTTGTATCAACATATATTTTTATACTTTATATTTATCTGTATTTTACATACATGATACATACTCTCTGTTTTACAGGGAGACAGAAAAGCTAGAGAACTTTGGAATAAACTACAATTAAAGTTTCCTAGATTTTTTGATGGTATAGATATAAAACCTGCTATAGTACATGGTGATCTTTGGGGTGGTAATGTCAGTGAAAATGATAAAGGACCATGTATGTATTACTTATTTGTGCTAGACTTTGGTCTATATACAAAATGTACTATTCTCGGTTTGACTGATCTGTCTATAAATTACAAATTGCCTTGAAGGCCATTTTTTATTTGTTTTAAATTTATATCATAGTCACTAAGGTTGTCATATTGTGTACTGAACAAATTTGTGCATATTCTCATTTCTGTTTGTTATTTTGTGACCTTAGCCTAAATTCAATGTTTCTTATACAATGTACAGTACTTTTGAATTTCATTTGGAATAATTATATTTCAAGTCATTTAAGAGAGTGTTCTTCCACTTTGGACCAACAACTCTAATGAAACTATCGGCTGTTTTCTTCCTGTGTCTGGGAACAGTAAACCTAGAGCTTACCATGACAAAACATTTTACAAAATTTATATTGTTTGTTTTCTCTTAACTGTCAAAAATTGAATAATTTCACTGTGATTTTATATGCTGGAATATTCGTAGCGATACATTCATGTTTTTCCGAAAATGTGCATTATGATGAAGTAGAGCTGCTTATGTCGTATGATAGGTTTATAGCCAAGATATTTCAATAACAATGAGGCCGCCAGTATAAAAATAATGCATTCAGGACAATAGAGAAAAAAACTAAGACTATAAGTTCTTCTTGAGTATTTAAACAGAATACAGTTAATCATTTATTAATTACATTGTTTATTACAGTGATGTTTGATCCAGCTAGTTTCTATGGACATTCTGAATATGATCTTGGTATAAGTTATTTATTTGGTGGATTTAATTCACAATTTTATAAAGCCTACCATAATGTTATACCTAAAGCTCCTGGCTTTGAAAAGAGGAAAAATCTGTATGAATTATTTCACTACTTAAACCATTGGTAAGAGGTTACAAGTGTATTCTCTTTATCTTTGTATAACTTAAGTCTGAATTGGACTTAAATTCCATCTTGGTACTTTGACTGAAGTCATTTTTTGAATCTCCATTTAAACTAACATTTTAAGGGTAAGAATCTATAGCTGATGGACTATGCCCCACAAATTTCAGAATGTTTAAATCTGGTCTTGCATTTCAATCTTTACAGCATCAAGACTTTGTGTTAAAGTACCAGTATGTTCCTGTGATTTGTTAGACACTGTTAATCATTGCAAAATGATAAAGCATTAATCATAAACAACTTGTACTAGTGGAAGTATACTAGTACATATGTGTAATACAAAGAGTTTTTTTGTAATTGATGCTGAAAATTAATGCTGTAATTTATTGTTGAATCAAGTTAATCATTATTTTGTATTGTACTATTAAATTGCGACTATGTGCTTCACTTTTGTACAAGTAAAATTCAATCTTAAACAATCCATATTGTACTGAAAGGGTTAAGAATATATGAACAATTTATTTTTACATCATGTTCACATGTACATGTATACTATGTAATCCTAGTGGGGATTAAATCTGGGTTTTTTATTCCAGAAAAGCACAATACCACCAGGCTTCTTCTGCTATAATGCATTGTGTTCTAATTTATTATAGGAATCATTTTGGTGGAGGATATCGTGGGTCATCTATATCTACAATGGAAGCTTGTATAAATCATGTGTACAAATGAGGTCATGTGACCAAATCAACATGTGTTTTACCTACAAAGTATAATATACCAGTTCCAATCAGTGTACAATGTTCTGCTTGTACTATGTGCTTGCTTCAGACATCATGTGTGTTCATTTACCATATAAGTTTGTAAAGACATTTGAAGACTAACATCGATGATTTTCTCAGTATATATTTACGTCTGAGTGGAGTGAAACTATCGTGGATGAATTTCTTGCTTAAAGAAATTAGCAGTGCTCTGATGGGATTCATACCAGGAAGTTCCTAATCCCAAATAGCATTTCTGACCACTGGACTTATTTCTCCAACAAAAAGTCATGAGTTGTTTATGTGTGGATAAGGAAGTTGCTATCTTGCACATTCAAAAAACATGTATTTGTGTACAATCATGCTTTTTGCATTTGATTTGCTAACTACATTTAATAGCACACCATTGTAGCAAATTCTATAAGCCGCTTTTAAAATATTTTGTGTTTCATCTGATGTGGCATTAACATGTATTAACAGTATAGACATATGTAACAGTTTAGACAACTGGCTCTTAATGTTTTTATTTTTTAATAGTTGTAAATAGTGTGTACAAGTTGACCCCGACCTGACCTTTATGCAAGAATATTCATTACATTGAATACGAATGTAGTATTAGTGCTCGGATTATATCGTCAAGGCTCAAATGTGATTATAACACAGGGATTAATTTTAAAGTACATTTAAAGCGTACAATGAGTGTTTATTACACATGGATTGGACCAGATGATTATACTACGAGGCTAGCTACCAATAAAAATGTTGTGGGTTTTAGCCCCACAACCGCCATCCCCCATCCATTTTATTATCAATTATATTCAAAAATGTAAGAACACAAGTTTCCCGTTTGATTGCATTTGAATCGTGAGTTGTTTTACATGCGTGATGTGTATCCTTTATACATGTCTTATTTTATCTTAAATACGTAACGAGCCGAAGCATATAGTAGGTGTGGTATTGATTTTTGCCGGGATACGTGCAAATGATAATTAGATGCAAATGAGAAAGGTAAGGTCGGGTTCAATGTGTACGCACTATACTACTATTATAACCATGCAATGGTGATGATAAATTGTCCAGCAATTTTAACTCTAGACCTTGTATTCTTAAATTAATAAATATTTATTTCTAGAGTTTAAGAATGTGTTTTTTTCAACTCATTTGATTACACTGAAACTACTACCTGCATAGTTTTGAATTGGAAGTTAAGTCAATGGAGGTCAATTTTGTGCATATAAAATTATATTGGCTATATTACTGGTCATTCTTTGGTTTACAACTTATATATGACAAATATGTGGTTATGCAACAAAAGGGTCATCACTCAGGAATCTCAGATTGTCTAAGAATGTAGACTTTTCAGGCACCTGTATGAGTAGTCAACAGTTTAAGCATCTCTGTCATCACCAGGGTTCGACACTAACAGTGTCCCTGGGTTCCTAGGATCCCAGTGATTCTCGGCAAGGAATTCTGTCAGGATCCCTGAAAATTGCAATTATTCTTTTATCACAATTAGTCTTTTATTAACACCCTAATGTCAAAGAGCAATCAATGAGTTACTGACAAAGGATTTTCTATGGAACCCCTAATAAAAATAGTGTCAAACCCTGGCATCACCTTAAATTTTCTTGAGCACAAGTCTGATTTATTATATTACATTGTAAATGGCAAGCTTGTGAGTTAGCTGGACTATAAAGAAATAAGAATAAAAATTATTTTAACTAGTCAAAATAATTTTTCATTCTTCCCATGCTTCCAGCTAAGGGGTTTAGGCAATGGAACATCTATCAAGGATGTTCATTACAAATTGCCAGAGATTTTATGTGCATGGAAAAGTAAACAGAATAAATACAAAACTGAATTTATTTTTGCTTTTTATTGCCAGTAACAAATACATAATTATTGTCAATACAGATACAGATAAACTAATAGTTTAACCATTGAATGATTTCATGAACAAACACATCTATCCAATCATCAGTACAAAAACTAATAAATTACAAAACATACAAAACAATGAGCATGGTATAAAAACTTAGTTTACATGATTGATTCAGTGATATTAATTAGTATTATGCCATTAATGATTTAAAATGTATGATCAATATACACCATGTGCTTAACCCTTCAATGTAGCTGACTGATAATAGGGATGTATGGCACCTCCATGGATGAAAGTTCAAACATTCTAAATACCTGAACCTTCCTAAGCTTTTAATTGGTACTACACATGAAAAGTGCCAATATTGACGGGCAACTACCCTACTTGCAGAGGATAATGGCCATAGAAGGTATTTCAAGCTTACAGATGGGTTAATCATAAAGGTTGATGATGCCATGAAAGTTTGATTGCAGCATAAGCAATAATTGTGTCAATTGTACATCTTATTCTAGAAACAAGTGGACATAAAAATGGGAAATACAATAGTTCGTATTTGAAACTAAATTTTATGTTGATTTTTTCCAGCCAATAAGGCTTGTTTGTACCAGATGTATCTGTGCAAATTGAAGTTATTTGACAAATTATTGCTAGAAAGTATGTAGAAAATCTTATTATTCTGTGTACACAAATATTTATTTCAACTTTGTTCTGCACAGGTACATCTTGTATAAACCAAGTTTTTTTTCTGATGGGAAAAAACACAACTTGATTTCTTAATCAAATCTATTGACCATTTGTTGATGAATGTAGCTTCAATTACTATAGAACCATAAAATTATGAACAGCAACACAACATAAAACACCATACATAATACAATAACATAGTACAACATTTGTAAACTATTGGACAATATAAAACGTAGAAATATTAAATACTGCAAGTAATATATGCTTCATAATAGTGATGTCAATTGTAGAGTATTCCTCTGTCCTGCCATACAGTCTCACTATCTTCAACTAAACCAATATCATGCCATGGAACATGCCAGGAACAAGTTAATTTCAAAAGCGAGTTCAGGTTTTGACACATGATAATTATGAACAAGGATGTTTGGCCCAAAAACAATATTATGACAATTTTTATAATATTATGCCAACATATACATTTACTAGATGAAAACTTAGTAGTTTTACATGAAATAATCAACTAATATATTCATGACACAAACAGTGGTTAATCATAAATAAATATACTTATAAAAGTTCCATTAATAAATTAGATAAAATATATAGTCAAGTGTATGTATTATCAACGGTCTTACAAACAATTTAAGTCTTAAATCTATATATTAAATGGATAAATTTTCTAAACCAAAAATTCAGTTTAATTTCTTAAAGTTTCTTCTTGTTTCTTTTTCGCCACTATTTTTCCAGGCAATAAAACAGAGGTATCAGTCTGTATAATGGAACCTGACTTCATGTTAGATATGTATACACAAGTTCAGAGTCTGGGAACCAATTGACTGACAGAAACTGTCATTATGGCAATGGGCATGACAAAAATATCATTTATTTAAATGATCAAAACCACTTTAACATAGTTATGAGTCTTCAAATGCACATAATTTCACACACCTACAGGTGCTGTTTCAAGCAAACAAATTCAGTAGAAAAATCCATTCACCCCCATTCACCCAATACAAATGTGAAAAAATATAGCACTTAGGTATAATATAGCACAAAATTTATATGCTTGAGTCACATGTTTTATTCAGTTTACTATGAAAACTACTCTTTTATTTAGAGTAAAATTTAATGCTGTAAAATTATGACACAATATAACATGAAGGCAGTTGTACAAGGAGGTTACTATGCAGTTCTTTTAAAAAGTTTTTGTGCATGTGACAAGTTCTACACAGCAGTTTTGCTTTAAGCTAACAATCAAGAGGTCTGTCTGTATGAGTGCAAGTTTAGGTTTGATACAAAAGAAAATGTATCAATCAATAACTTATGATTGTGAAAACATTTTTTTTCCTAGAGACTTGGAGCCCGTCTGTAAAGAAATTGCTACATAGCCCTTAGTCCCTAGGTACCATTTTTACATGAAAAGGAATAAGTAAATGATATCAAATCAAAGGAACCAGGGAATGAAGCACTAGCTAGCAATATGCTTAGGCAACAGGCCCAATACATGAATGACATGTTATAAAAGAATATGAAAACTAGTAATTGTGCCCAAGCTTAATCGTACCAGCGATATCTGATTATTAACATCTGAATAAAATGACATAAAAATAACAGCTACAGAATGAGCAATTTATGAAATGTATAAAAGAAAATTGATTAAAAGCAAATTCAACAATCAAGTGATAGAAATACATGTATTACTAAATACAAGAACCTAGTTTTCACAAAACTTCTCAAAATAAGAACAATCATATCGAGGGTTGCCCGCAAGACTGTAGTAAGTGCATTGTAATGAGAGTGTAGTTACTACAATCTTGTGAGCAACCCTCGATATGCAGTTATTTCTACATGGTATAAAATAAAGGGTTAGCATATTCAAAGTTATAAATCTATAGCTATTTTAAATCAGCAAGGCTAATGTATGCACCACTGAAAAATGAATAAATTCAACAATACAAATTTAATACATCTTTAAGGTACTTCTAATTAAAAATTGGCTACAGGGACTATTCACGTCTTCAGAAGTTTTGTGAAAGACAGTCCGGTTGTAGATTCAATCTAACAATAACAGCTGATATGAAAAATGCTTTTTTTAACCTCTGGAAGAGTCTATGCCAGAAACATTTAAAAATTCTTCAAATATCCCTCAAATACAATGCCTTTCAAAAGTTCCTAGACTAACTTATGAAATTTTGTAAAAAACTGACCAAGCTTTAAAATCGAGGGTTTCCCGCAAGACTGTAGTAAGTGCATTGCTTTATAGAGAAAGTTACTACAGTCTTGCATGCAACCCTGGATTTCACAACTAATTTTACTTTTAAGTTAATTAAAGCTGACTCATTAAGCAAACCTTAAATTTTATATGGATACACAAATTAATGCCTATTTTCAAACTTTGCTCAGATGACACTCTATTTTTCCATAAGTGAATGTGATTTGTTTTTCCTATAAACAACATTTTGTCAAAGAACTTTTGGAGAGCACCATATTTTCAAATATCCCCAAACTACAAACAAAATACAAGACTAAAGTTCATCCTTCACATTCTTGCTTAGACTAAACGTAGCTAGAATATTCAATCTGTTACCAAGCTGTTCTTTTTTCTTATCACTCAATTTTCCTGATTGTAATTTTTCTAATCTTTCTACTTCAGACTCGACAAATGTATCGCCTTTTTCCAGTATTTTTTTCATTGTTTTTACATACATATCCCCGGAAGCTTTGTCTGATTCACTTGTCAGTTTACTTGCCTCTTCTTCTGCTTGTTTTATTAAGGCTTCCTTCTTCTCAGTAGAACCCTTGAAAAATTGTTTCACTAAAGTATCAAATTGTTCCAAACATGCTGGAAGACCTATCCAGAGACCTGAAAAATACAACAAAAATCTATGGCTAAAAAGTTTAAAAATGTGTGGAGTTGGATAGAAGCTTTTAACTAGATACCCACGGTTCAACATTAATTATCTAAGTAGTGTGTCCAGTTAGATAATCAACTATATATTATACTTGCCTTTAAATGTTTTCTAGGTGTAACAAGTTGCCCTTTAGAACCCAAATAAAGGTTGTCAGGGGTAATAGGATTACCTTTAATGTCAAGCCCTGATAGCAAGCTCATTATGTTGCCAGTGACTGACAACTACCAAAATATACAGAGCTAGTATAGAGAATTGCTGCAAAAAAATATGCTAATTACCAAACTTCACAATGGTATGTATTTTATGCCAAAAAATTAACCTATAACCCTTAGATTCACAGGGAATTGTCAAGTTACCTCCCTTTGATTTTTCAAACATACCTTTAATATACTTATATACAAGGGGTACAACTACATTTACAGTTACTTGACCACTTCATCTAGATTTATTATTTTGTGACTCACAAAAAATACTGATACCCTGGTGGCACTTTAACGGCATGATTAAATTGATTAAACATAACTATTCGAGCTATGAATATTAAATGTTTCATAGCGCAGACCATAAATACGATTAAATTATCAAAAACATCAAAAACGCCACAAAAATCTCAACTCAGACAAGTTTCTGCACAAAGGGAAAAATCAAAGGGAGGTAACTTGACAATTCCCTGTGCTTGGATTTGTAATCAGCCAGCCTACAGACATATTATATTGAGAATCTGAATAAAGACCAGGGGTGTGGAATTCCAAGAATTTCCAAATGTCCATGGACAAGTGAAATCTAAAATTCAAGTTGTCCAGGATCAAGTGCACTTGTCCTGATGTTAAAATACTTAAAACTAAATTATCTACTATCAACTATCTATGTATTAATTAAACACCCCTCATACCTGATTCTTTCATAACAAATTTCTTGATATCATCAGCATCTAAACCATCTCCGATATATCTAACTGGTTCATCTTTGCCTTGTAGAAACAGTAGATATGTTGGGTAATCTTCTTTTCCTGTCTTAATTTTAAATCTCTCAGCTAAATCCATGTTATCCTTGTCACCATAATCTAAAGAAAAAAACAAAACACAGTAAAACCTTCTATGTGAGCCACCTTCCTAAAGCAGGGTTTGTACAGATTTTTCATACCAGAATTCCATGATTTTTTAATTATTTTTTATGATTCCTTTCCATTTCCATGATACAGCAGAAACACATACAAAACCCATAAGAGTTCTATTATATTTTTGATAAGTAACATTTCTTCATTACTGCAGCCAATGATTATCATTTATAATACAAGCAAAATTCACATTTTTGTAACCAGGTGTGATTTGCATTTGGGCATGATTCATACCCAACATATTAAGTTGCGATTTATGTTTGAATTTATGTTTTTCATTCATTTTTATGGGTTAAAATCAAAATAGACTTAAAAAAGATTTTTCACAGCAAATGGAGATTAGATCAAATCAGTACACTGCCAATCTCCGTAAACAGAGATCCTGTAGAGCGTTGTCGTACTGGATCTCTACTTTCTCAATGCAAGGTCACGTCGAGATGAACTTTGTGTCGACCAATCAATGCATTGCTTTCATCTAGACGAAAACACTATTAATCACATTTTGATTTTGTAATTTCTATTTTTAGGCCAAGGTTTGCATGCTAATTTAACAGCGGTATTATCCACAGTCTGCGATTGGGTGGCTCATTTCAAATTGCGTGATGTAGACGATGTAAACAAGTTACGCATCATAACAATTTTGTCATGAATAATATGATGAAAAAAGGTTACCTGAACGTGACCTTCGTTTGGAAAAAGCCAGATCTAAATTAGCGAGTATGCGAGCGGAAAATTTTAGATCGGGTTTTAATCAGATTGGTACACTGCTTATCAAGTTATTGCAAGTAACATGCATATATTAGATCGACACCATGATTGCAGTCATTTGTAGTAATGGTTGACCTAACAAGTAAAAATAACTCTAAGTGGGATAAAGCTTCAAAGACTAGTCCTAACACCTATATATTGTCTATTTAGGACGCACACATTTGTATTCTCCAATTTTATTCAACCGTCAGTGGTGCGTAACTTTGCTGATTTAAATATATATTCAATACAGTATCTCTATACTCATGATCCATAAAAATATATTTAAATCAATGAAGTTAATGTATGCCCCCCTGACAGTCAAATAAAAATGAACAATATTTTAGCTAGAAATGTTACCTGCTATCTGAACTTCAGCAACCAATAAATCATTTTGTCCAAGGCATCCTTCAGCAACTTGTTTAAATGTATCTTGTTTATCACCATATGGATATGTCTCATCAAATTTAACTAATACAGCCTTATGTTTATCAACTATCTGAAATACAGAACAAGATAGGATAAATAAAAAGATAAAATAAAATGTAATCATTTTAAAAGCTTGATAAGAAATTCAACAAAAATTGTCAAAAACCTGGTACTACTTTAGTCTAAGAAGCTCTATATAGCGCTACATATCAATCTCCTAGTCATATACATTGTAGACATGATGATGCTTTTTTATTTTTTATTACATTTCTCTTAGTATACTCAGTATGCTAATTATCAGACAAAAATATCCCAATTACAGATGCATGCAAACCTAACACAGATGCATGTGAAGCTAACAGATGTCTTTACCCGCCATGTTCTGTTTACTTGGATTGTCCAATTTGTATGAAAAGAAAGTTGTTCAAAATATCATTTATTACACGAGAATGAATATACAGTCTAAGAAATTAGGCTATCTGAATAGATAATTTTAAGAGCAAACAGATACTTTATCACATTTGCAGAATTTTGGTTGCCCAATAAATAAATTGTGGGTTGCCCCGGCAACCAGACATCAACTAATTTCATAGTGTTTTTTTACCTTTACACAGATAATTACACTGATAATCGATTAAACTTTATCAGAATCGATCATCTGCATGAAATGGAAGATAAGCTATTCTAGGACAATACCATGTTTTTAGGTTTCTGAAAAGTGTCATTTGTGTCTGATTTGTACTGGACACTGATATATTTTGTATAAGTGCCAAACCTACAGCTACTATACTAGTCAATAGAACTAGTCAATTAATCATTTATTTTTAGAGGTATCTTTGATTATTTCTTCAGTTTTTGACACATTTTGACTTCAAGAAAAATTACACTAGTTAACACGTATAAAAGATGTTTGCTGTATATGAGGTAGTGCTTTAAAATGAGCCTTTAGTGTTCTGCTATGTCTGTCTTATCCTTAGCATTTGCTAACAAGATTACATAAGTAACTTAGAAAAAAAGCAAATAGCTTTAATAGTCTAAATTCAGCTTTCTAAACTAGTTGGAACCCCTAGGTTAATTGATGTATAGAAAGTTCAGATGCCCGATTTTATTATGTAAATGTTGATAGAAAGCAAATGTACAAAACAACAAATGGCACTACTCTAATACATGAATTTATTAAGGATTCACAGTGAAACATCCCTGCAAAATCAACATATCAGGAACCGATTATAATTGGAAAAATCGCATCGACAGCAGAAACCGATTCCAACCGATGATCGATTACGATTTCCACCCGATGTCCCATCACTACTGAATACCTTGAATCTTCGGGCCGTAAAATTTGTCCCATTTAAGATCATCGTATCCATGAAGTGATTATAAACTTGAATCATGTTCGCACGAACTCTTCTGTGTTCGAAGGTGACTAGACCGAGCTCACGTAGTTGTTGGTCATATGGTAGGTGTGAAAACTCGGATACTAACTTGGTTGCTCGTCTTTGAATGTTCTCTAGTCTAACTTTTTTATATGCTTTTTAAGAGATGGTGACCAAACACTTGAACCGTACTCTAATATTGGTCTAACAAGAGATTTGTATAACACAAGAAACATATCCTTGTCTAAAAATTCAAATGATCTATGTATAATTCCAAGTATTCTTTGAACCTTCGTAGAGATCTCTGATATATATTTCTCAAAATTTAAATTTACGTCAAAGGTCACCCCTAAATCCTTTTCAAACTGTACTGAATCAACATAAAAATAAAAAAATTACAAAATTTCCATCATTATCAGGCATGAAATATCTATAAAACTCATTATGGATTCCGATATGCGTAACTTTACACTTTTTATCATTAAAAGATAACTTCCATGTAGAACTCCAGTTACATGAACTATCTAAGTTTGACTGTACTAAAGTATCACAAGATGTTGTGTCCAAAAGACTAGAATAGATCTTCGTATCGTCAGCAAAAATTTTAATTGAACCATTAACCACATCTGGCAGATCATTAATAAAACAAAGAAACAACATGGGTCCAAGCATGCTACCCTGTGGGACTCCACTTATAACATCTGACCAAGATAGTCGAGCTCCAATCTGTACACACTGAAGTCCGTCAGACAGAAAAAAATCTATCCACTGTAGAACGACCCCCCTTACTCCTAATTGGTGAAGTTTGATGATTAAGCGATCGAGGAATACACTGTCAAAAGTTTTACTAAAATCCAAATCTATCTATCTATCTCTGTATACTGCCAACCCTTCTCTAGAGTGTTACAGGCAGGAGTTAGTGCACGTCGGAAAGTGATCAGTATAGAATAAGTTTAAAGAGCCTGATAAATAGTTTTGGCAGGAACAGTAAGTAACAGTAAACAGTAAAAACAGTAAAAAGTAAAAAGAAAATAATAAAAAACAATGAATACTACACAAATAATGAAGCCTTTACCACAGCCTGCTTTAAATATAACGCTGAAGCAAAACCGCTGCACAGAAATTGTCTAACACAAAGAAAAGCATTTAAAAGAACCCGGTAGCAACTTTGTAAAACTTCAACTGACTAGAAAATGCTTAACATAGAAGCATGGGAAGAAACACTCATTGACTGACAGTGGCAGTGGCAGTGACTGACTGACTTCAGAGCAATGTCTGTGCAATTTCAAGGCATAAAACTCGCCGATTCTAAAACAATTACAGAATGATTTAATAAAAGAAATATTGCATTTACCTTATCAAATACACCAGAATTCAAGGAAACTGTTCCCCTGACTGTTTCACTCCATATAAATGGGAAAACACACAAAAACAGAAGTAAAGCAAAGAGCTTCATTCTCATTTCCATCTTGGAAGTAAATTGATGATGTGGACCAATGAGATTTGTCGTTACATTTTAAGTTCGGCCACTCGGATGATTCCGTATCGCCGAGGTGTTCCGAATGTGACTTCCGGGGTGCAAGACATTTCGACCCCAAGACGTTTCGACCCCAAGCCATTTATGGAGACATTTCGACCCCACGACGTTTCGACCCCAGAGTTGAGACGTTTCGACCCCATATTTGAGACGTTTCGACCCCAGTTTATAGATAATATTATACGTGATAAATAAAATTATATACGAAATAAATTATGAATCGTTATATTATTGAAATTATGACATTACATCATTTAATTTTATTTTGCAGCGTTTGTGATCGACATGCAGCATGATGTTGTAGATGTATTTCAACCCAAGATCATAAATATGTATATTCATGTAAACTTATAAACACTTAAAAGTTTGAAAATCAATAAAATTGAATTTATACATCAAGATCTAGAACTTTATATTATCATTATATCATTATTTTACATATATGGTAGATTATTAAAGTTGATGAATCAATATGTTGCTTGTTGATATGTTTTACAGTAACTATGAATGTGTTTTCCGATGGAAATTGTTCAATAATTTCAAGACCTGATGTATGATGTATGAATGTAAAGATGAGTAGTATTCAGTACGTTGATTTGAATTATACTTCGATATTATGAAATAAGCGTACATCGGTCTAATATTATATAAAAAGGTTAAATCGATCAATAAATCTACTTTAACAATTATACAAAGCAGTAAGTATTTAAACTTCAAAAGGGGATGTTTTGTAAAGCATGATATTATTTAGCCCGAATTTAATCACAATAGAATATTTTTGTATACGTTATAAGCGATAATTACCTCCAACTATCCCTATAGAACAGAAACAAACTGTGAAAATGAAAGTGTATATGTGATTATTAAGTGAATTGAAGAATGCCTTTAAACATCATTTGTTTGCGATAACCTTTAAAAATTATCTACTTAAACAAAAGATTAATTAATACTGCATGAAATCTTTGTTTTCTACAGTTATATATATTAATCAATGGTAAATTTTAAAACAAAAACTGATAATGTATGTACACAAATCGAATTACATATTTTGTGTATTTGTGAATATGTATAATATGATAATAAAAAACTTCTTTTCCAGGATATGTATATATAAATAGTATGTACTCTCATGAGTATTTAAACAAATAATAAAATTATGAATTTTCACAATATCAAGTTTGTTGTTTATTATTAATCAATTACCTAAAAATATTAATCTGTGTGTTCTAATAAGTAGTTATAATTTGGTGCAGCAGATCACTCTCCTTTCTCTTTCGTTTTCTTACGTCTGTTTCCTTCCTAATAAACCGTTTTTTTTCATTTAAAAATCTTCTAAAATATTACATTCAAATTCTAAGATGTGATAATCAAACTACCTTTTATCAAAAATATACAAAAAGTACATAAATACAATACAACTACGAAAATTAACCTAAAATACCATCTGGGGTCGAAACGTCGTAAGGTTGTAAAAGTAATAGGTGAAGTACTGACACAATTAAAGGTTTGTGCAACTATTAAAGTGCAGTAATAAACTTTCGCCTCAAACAAATATAGAAATATAGAAATTCACACGAGTAAAACGAACACAGTACCGAGATACGTACATATATATGTCGGTAGGGCCTATAACCGGAATTGAGTTACGAAACGAGGGACGAAACATTTTTCTGGGGTATGGTATAGGTTTTTTATGCTCAATCGAAAAGTTCGGACAATATCGCCGGCAAAAAAGTTCGTTTTGATAAAACCAAGAGCGTTCGAATGAATAAATCGATGATAAAAGCCACGCATTTCGGTACTTTTTAAAACGGAACTACTTTTGTGTTCGCCCCCTGGACTCTTCGACCTAATACATGTAACTTTCGTGTTTAGTTTCTGTTGAATTCTATGCGCGTCGGTATTTTTGCTACGGATCATTTCTCGTACTCGGAATTTTTCAAATATCATTTTGTATATCTGTGTTTTTACTATTTAACTTAATTTTCTGAGTTGTAAGACCTTTTTATTAATGTTTTGTTTTTATGTCATTTTTTTGTCAAATTGGCTCTTGCAAAAGAGAAACCATATTTTGTTTTTTAATGTATAAAAATCTATATAACCAATTACTTTGGATAACTAATACCTTATGGGTCTACATGAAAAGACGTATGGATGAAAACAAGGGTGATGGTAATGATGAATGAAAAGTTAAGAAAATGATGACAAATGATGAAAATAAAGTGAAAGTGAATGACAGTGCATATGAAAACATTCCTATTAAGAATCAAAACCTTACAGATGAGAAAAATAAAAAAAGAAAGTCCGATGTCGACGCTGACACAGTAAGCGAAATGAAAAGACCAAAGATCACGTTTCGACTGGGAATGTGCCGAAAGAAAATTTAAATGAGGTTCAAGAGTGCTCCAACTCATGTGTATGTAAAGCAGGGCCTATATGAACCCTACGTTTTAAGCAACTCTTGTAAAAATTGGGCTGATATAAAAACACTAATATGAGAAGGGTGATTTTATTATCAGTAAATATAATTTGTATTATAATTGTTATTTTAAAAAATATTTTACTAACAATTAAATCTCCGTTTTGCCATTATATGCTCCTTTTCGCCTAAAAGTCTCCATTTCGTATCTTAGCCATGCCAGTTTTAAATGACGTGAATAGGCACATGGAGTTCGTGCATAATTACTTGTGTAGTTGGTGTGGTTCAGACGACCAAAATATTTAGAAATTACTTTTTAGAGAGCAACTTCTATGAAATAGAATGAGAATTTGAAAGTTAAAGGTGCAGTAATGAAGGATAAAATTCTAGAATTTATTCAATGTCGGATCTGGATATTACGAAGTGTTTGGGTAATTCAGGTAAGTGGTATAATTAACAATTGAGAGCCGTCCATGGACAGCGCGCTCGACTATTAGGAGTGCTCTTGTAAACGGAATCAATTATGCAATTCAATTGAGATGAGAAAAATTTAACAAGAATACTTTCATTGACTGCAGCTGATTTATTTTTGCAGATCTTCTTACTAAAACATTTTCAATATAAAAGGCTCACAATTTAAAATAGTAAAAATTCAAGCTAGAGTGATGCAACTTTAAAATTGACTTCCGATGGTAATACCGTAGTCATGTGTGGATATTCAAATTAATCCCTTCAGTAGTTGCCAAGATAAAATGTTGCATTAAAACTTAACTTAGAATGTATGTTTGTATGTAAGGGCCATAATTTAGTATAAATTATTGTTAGTTTTATGAATTATAGTATTTAATATCTAATGGTAAATTTTATCCAACATGATTGAAGTTTCAAATGAAACCCTTTAGAAGTTGCTATGATAAAATGTTGCGCAATAAATCTTAATCAAGAAACAGTACTCAATTATTGTGATTGTTTCAAGAAAAAATCAATGTGTGTACAATAGTATCATTGTTATTAGTATGCACTGCTCATGTAGAACCATAAGGTATTAGTTATCCAAAGTAATTGGTTATATAGATTTTTATACATTAAAAACAAAATAAGGTTTCTCTTTTGCAAGAGCCATTTTGACATAAAGATGACATAAAAACAAAACATTAATAAAAAGGTCTTACAACTCAGAAAATTAAGTTTAATAGTAAAAACACAGATATACAAAATAATATTTGAAAAATTCCGAGTACGAGAAATGATCAGTAGCAAAAATACCGACGCGCATAGGATTCAACAGAAACTAAACACGAAAGTTACATGTATTAGGTCGAAGAGTCCAGGGGGCGAACACGAAAGTAGTTCCGTTTTAAAAAGTACCGAAATGCGTGGCTTTTATCATCGATTTATTCATTCGAACGCTCTTGGTTTTATCAAAACGAACTTTTTTGCCGGCGATATTGTCCGAACTTTTCGATTGAGCATAAAAAACCTATACCATACCCCAGAAAAATGTTTCGTCCCTCGTTTCGTAACTCAATTCCGGTTATAGGCCCTACCGACATATATATGTACGTATCTCGGTACTGTGTTCGTTTTACTCGTGTGAATTTCTATATTTCTATATTTGTTTGAGGCGAAAGTTTATTACTGCACTTTTATAGTTGCACAAACCTTTAATTGTGTCAGTACTTCACCTATTACTTTGTTGATTGATTTAAAATATGTTTAACTGTTTCACTACTAGTGCATTTCATGCCATTCTATATTGCGAATGGGATAAAATATCTTTACACAGATAATTACACTGATAATCGATTAAACTTTATCAGAATCGATCATCTGCATGAAATGGAAGATAAGCTATTCTAGGACAATACCATGTTTTTAGGTTTCTGAAAAGTGTCATTTGTGTCTGATTTGTACTGGACACTGATATATTTTGTATAAGTGCCAAACCTACAGCTACTATACTAGTCAATAGAACTAGTCAATTAATCATTTATTTTTAGAGGTATCTTTGATTATTTCTTCAGTTTTTGACACATTTTGACTTCAAGAAAAATTACAATAGTTAACACGTATAGAAGATGTTTGCTGTATATGAGGTAGTGCTTTAAAATGAGCCTTTAGTGTTCTGCTATGTCTGTCTTATCCTTAGCATTTGCTAACAAGATTACATAAGTAACTTAGAAAAAAAGCAAATAGCTTTAATAGTCTAAATTCAGCTTTCTAAACTAGTTGGAACCCCTAGGTTAATTGATGTATAGAAAGTTCAGATGCCCGATTTTATTATGTAAATGTTGATAGAAAGCAAATGTACAAAACAACAAATGGCACTACTCTAATACATGAATTTATTAAGGATTCACAGTGAAACATCCCTGCAAAATCAACATATCAGGAACCGATTATAATTGGAAAAATCGCATCGACAGCAGAAACCGATTCCAACCGATGATCGATTACGATTTCCACCCGATGTCCCATCACTACTGAATACCTTGAATCTTCGGGCCGTAAAATTTGTCCCATTTAAGATCATCGTATCCATGAAGTGATTATAAACTTGAATCATGTTCGCACGAACTCTTCTGTGTTCGAAGGTGACTAGACCGAGCTCACGTAGTTGTTGGTCATATGGTAGGTGTGAAAACTCGGATACTAACTTGGTTGCTCGTCTTTGAATGTTCTCTAGTCTAACTTTTTTATATGCTTTTTAAGAGATGGTGACCAAACACTTGAACCGTACTCTAATATTGGTCTAACAAGAGATTTGTATAACACAAGAAACATATCCTTGTCTAAAAATTCAAATGATCTATGTATAATTCCAAGTATTCTTTGAACCTTCGTAGAGATCTCTGATATATATTTCTCAAAATTTAAATTTACGTCAAAGGTCACCCCTAAATCCTTTTCAAACTGTACTGAATCAACATAAAAATAAAAAAATTACAAAATTTCCATCATTATCAGGCATGAAATATCTATAAAACTCATTATGGATTCCGATATGCGTAACTTTACACTTTTTATCATTAAAAGATAACTTCCATGTAGAACTCCAGTTACATGAACTATCTAAGTTTGACTGTACTATAGTATCACAAGATGTTGTGTCCAAAAGACTAGAATAGATCTTCGTATCGTCAGCAAAAATTTTAATTGAACCATTAACCACATCTGGCAGATCATTAATAAAACAAAGAAACAACATGGGTCCAAGCATGCTACCCTGTGGGACTCCACTTATAACATCTGACCAAGATAGTCGAGCTCCAATCTGTACACACTGAAGTCCGTCAGACAGAAAAAATCTATCCACTGTAGAACGACCCCCCTTACTCCTAATTGGTGAAGTTTGATGATTAAGCGATCGAGGAATACACTGTCAAAAGTTTTACTAAAATCCAAATCTATCTATCTATCTCTGTATACTGCCAACCCTTCTCTAGAGTGTTACAGGCAGGAGTTAGTGCACGTCGGAAAGTGATCAGTATAGAATAAGTTTAAAGAGCCTGATAAATAGTTTTGGCAGGAACAGTAAGTAACAGTAAACAGTAAAAACAGTAAAAAGTAAAAAGAAAATAATAAAAAACAATGAATACTACACAAATAATGAAGCCTTTACCACAGCCTGCTTTAAATATAACGCTGAAGCAAAACCGCTGCACAGAAATTGTCTAACACAAAGAAAAGCATTTAAAAGAACCCGGTAGCAACTTTGTAGAACTTCAACTGACTAGAAAATGCTTAACATAGAAGCATGGGAAGAAACACTCATTGACTGACAGTGGCAGTGGCAGTGACTGACTGACTTCAGAGCAATGTCTGTGCAATTTCAAGGCATAAAACTCGCCGATTCTAAAACAATTACAGAATGATTTAATAAAAGAAATATTGCATTTACCTTATTAAATACACCAGAATTCAAGGAAACTGTTCCCCTGACTGTTTCACTCCATATAAATGGGAAAACACACAAAAACAGAAGTAAAGCAAAGAGCTTCATTCTCATTTCCATCTTGGAAGTAAATTGATGATGTGGACCAATGAGATTTGTCGTTACATTTTAAGTTCGGCCACTCGGATGATTCCGTATCGCCGAGGTGTTCCGAATGTGACTTCCGGGGTGCAAGACATTTCGACCCCAAGACGTTTCGACCCCAAGCCATTTATGGAGACATTTCGACCCCACGACGTTTCGACCCCAGAGTTGAGACGTTTCGACCCCATATTTGAGACGTTTCGACCCCAGTTTATAGATAATATTATACGTGATAAATAAAATTATATACGAAATAAATTATGAATCGTTATATTATTGAAATTATGACATTACATCATTTAATTTTATTTTGCAGCGTTTGTGATCGACATGCAGCATGATGTTGTAGATGTATTTCAACCCAAGATCATAAATATGTATATTCATGTAAACTTATAAACACTTAAAAGTTTGAAAATCAATAAAATTGAATTTATACATCAAGATCTAGAACTTTATATTATCATTATATCATTATTTTACATATATGATAGATTATTAAAGTTGATGAATCAATATGTTGCTTGTTGATATGTTTTACAGTAACTATGAATGTGTTTTCCGATGGAAATTGTTCAATAATTTCAAGACCTGATGTATGATGTATGAATGTAAAGATGAGTAGTATTCAGTACGTTGATTTGAATTATACTTCGATATTATGAAATAAGCGTACATCGGTCTAATATTATATAAAAAGGTTAAATCGATCAATAAATCTACTTTAACAATTATACAAAGCGGTAAGTATTTAAACTTCAAAAGGGGATGTTTTGTAAAGCATGATATTATTTAGCCCGAATTTAATCACAATAGAATATTTTTGTATACGTTATAAGCGATAATTACCTCCAACTATCCCTATAGAACAGAAACAAACTGTGAAAATGAAAGTGTATATGTGATTATTAAGTGAATTGAAGAATGCCTTTAAACATCATTTGTTTGCGATAACCTTTAAAAATTATCTACTTAAACAAAAGATTAATTAATACTGCATGAAATCTTTGTTTTCTACAGTTATATATATTAATCAATGGTAAATTTTAAAACAAAAACTGATAATGTATGTACACAAATCGAATTACATATTTTGTGTATTTGTGAATATGTATAATATGATAATAAAAAACTTCTTTTCCAGGATATGTATATATAAACAGTATGTACTCTCATGAGTATTTAAACAAATAATAAAATTATGAATTTTCACAATATCAAGTTTGTTGTTTATTATTAATCAATTACCTAAAAATATTAATCTGTGTGTTCTAATAAGTAGTTATAATTTGGTGCAGCAGATCACTCTCCTTTCTCTTTCGTTTTCTTACGTCTGTTTTCTTCCTAATAAACCGTTTTTTTTTTTCATTTAAAAATCTTCTAAAATATTACATTCAAATTCTAAGATGTGATAATCAAACTACCTTTTATCAAAAATATACAAAAAGTACATAAATACAATACAACTACGAAAATTAACCTAAAATACCATCTGGGGTCGAAACGTCGTAAGGTTGTAAAAGTAATAGGTGAAGTACTGACACAATTAAAGGTTTGTGCAACTATTAAAGTGCAGTAATAAACTTTCGCCTCAAACAAATATAGAAATATAGAAATTCACACGAGTAAAACGAACACAGTACCGAGATACGTACATATATATGTCGGTAGGGCCTATAACCGGAATTGAGTTACGAAACGAGGGACGAAACATTTTTCTGGGGTATGGTATAGGTTTTTTATGCTCAATCGAAAAGTTCGGACAATATCGCCGGCAAAAAAGTTCGTTTTGATAAAACCAAGAGCGTTCGAATGAATAAATCGATGATAAAAGCCACGCATTTCGGTACTTTTTAAAACGGAACTACTTTTGTGTTCGCCCCCTGGACTCTTCGACCTAATACATGTAACTTTCGTGTTTAGTTTCTGTTGAATTCTATGCGCGTCGGTATTTTTGCTACGGATCATTTCTCGTACTCGGAATTTTTCAAATATCATTTTGTATATCTGTGTTTTTACTATTTAACTTAATTTTCTGAGTTGTAAGATCTTTTTATTAATGTTTTGTTTTTATGTCATTTTTTTGTCAAAATGGCTCTTGCAAAAGAGAAACCTTATTTTGTTTTTGAATGTATAAAAATCTATATAACCAATTATTTTGGATAACTAATACCTTATGGGTCTACATGAAAAGACGTATGGATGAAAACAAGGGTGATGGTAATGATGAATGAAAAGTTAAGAAAATGATGACAAATGATGAAAATAAAGTGAAAGTGAATGACAGTGCATATGAAAACATTCCTATTAAGAATCAAAACCTTACAGATGAGAAAAATAAAAAAAGAAAGTCCGATGTCGACGCTGACACAGTAAGCGAAATGAAAAGACCAAAGATCACGTTTCGACTGGGAATGTGCCGAAAGAAAATTTAAATGAGGTTCAAGAGTGCTCCAACTCATGTGTATGTAAAGCAGGGCCTATATGAACCCTACGTTTTAAGCAACTCTTGTAAAAATTGGGCTGATATAAAAACACTAATATGAGAAGGGTGATTTTATTATCAGTAAATATAATTTGTATTATAATTGTTATTTTAAAAAATGTTTTACTAACAATTAAATCTCCGTTTTGCCATTATATGCTCCTTTTCGCCTAAAAGTCTCCATTTCGTATCTTAGCCATGCCAGTTTTAAATGACGTGAATAGGCACATGGAGTTCGTGCATAATTACTTGTGTAGTTGGTGTGGTTCAGACGACCAAAATATTTAGAAATTACTTTTTAGAGAGCAACTTCTATGAAATAGAATGAGAATTTGAAAGTTAAAGGTGCAGTAATGAAGGATAAAATTCTAGAATTTATTCAATGTCGGATCTGGATATTACGAAGTGTTTGGGTAATTCAGGTAAGTGGTATAATTAACAATTGAGAGCCGTCCATGGACAGCGCGCTCGACTATTAGGAGTGCTCTTGTAAACGGAATCAATTATGCAATTCAATTGAGATGAGAAAAATTTAACAAGAATACTTTCATTGACTGCAGCTGATTTATTTTTGCAGATCTTCTTACTAAAACATTTTCAATATAAAAGGCTCACAATTTAAAATAGTAAAAATTCAAGCTAGAGTGATGCAACTTTAAAATTGACTTCCGATGGTAATACCGTAGTCATGTGTGGATATTCAAATTAATCCCTTCAGTAGTTGCCAAGATAAAATGTTGCATTAAAACTTAACTTAGAATGTATGTTTGTATGTAAGGGCCATAATTTAGTATAAATTATTGTTAGTTTTATGAATTATAGTATTTAATATCTAATGGTAAATTTTATCCTACATGATTGAAGTTTCAAATGAAACCCTTTAGAAGTTGCTATGATAAAATGTTGCGCAATAAATCTTAATCAAGAAACAGTACTCAATTATTGTGATTGTTTCAAGAAAAAATCAATGTGTGTACAATAGTATCATTGTTATTAGTATGCACTGCTCATGTAGACCCATAAGGTATTAGTTATCCAAAGTAATTGGTTATATAGATTTTTATACATTAAAAACAAAATAAGGTTTCTCTTTTGCAAGAGCCATTTTGACATAAAGATGACATAAAAACAAAACATTAATAAAAAGGTCTTACAACTCAGAAAATTAATTTTAATAGTAAAAACACAGATATACAAAATAATATTTGAAAAATTCCGAGTACGAGAAATGATCAGTAGCAAAAATACCGACGCGCATAGGATTCAACAGAAACTAAACACGAAAGTTACATGTATTAGGTCGAAGAGTCCAGGGGGCGAACACAAAAGTAGTTCCGTTTTAAAAAGTACCGAAATGCGTGGCTTTTATCATCGATTTATTCATTCGAACGCTCTTGGTTTTATCAAAACGAACTTTTTTGCCGGCGATATTGTCCGAACTTTTCGATTGAGCATAAAAAACCTATACCATACCCCAGAAAAATGTTTCGTCCCTCGTTTCGTAACTCAATTCCGGTTATAGGCCCTACCGACATATATATGTACGTATCTCGGTACTGTGTTCGTTTTACTCGTGTGAATTTCTATATTTCTATATTTGTTTGAGGCGAAAGTTTATTACTGCACTTTTATAGTTGCACAAACCTTTAATTGTGTCAGTACTTCACCTATTACTTTGTTGATTGATTTAAAATATGTTTAACTGTTTCACTACTAGTGCATTTCATGCCATTCTATATTGCGAATGGGATAAAATATCTTTACACAGATAATTACACTGATAATCGATTAAACTTTATCAGAATCGATCATCTGCATGAAATGGAAGATAAGCTATTCTAGGACAATACCATGTTTTTAGGTTTCTGAAAAGTGTCATTTGTGTCTGATTTGTACTGGACACTGATATATTTTGTATAAGTGCCAAACCTACAGCTACTATACTAGTCAATAGAACTAGTCAATTAATCATTTATTTTTAGAGGTATCTTTGATTATTTCTTCAGTTTTTGACACATTTTGACTTCAAGAAAAATTACACTAGTTAACACGTATAAAAGATGTTTGCTGTATATGAGGTAGTGCTTTAAAATTAGCCTTTAGTGTTCTGCTATGTCTGTCTTATCCTTAGCATTTGCTAACAAGATTACATAAGTAACTTAGAAAAAAAGCAAATAGCTTTAATAGTCTAAATTCAGCTTTCTAAACTAGTTGGAACCCCTAGGTTAATTGATGTATAGAAAGTTCAGATGCCCGATTTTATTATGTAAATGTTGATAGAAAGCAAATGTACAAAACAACAAATGGCACTACTCTAATACATGAATTTATTAAGGATTCACAGTGAAACATCCCTGCAAAATCAACATATCAGGAACCGATTATAATTGGAAAAATCGCATCGACAGCAGAAACCGATTCCAACCGATGATCGATTACGATTTCCACCCGATGTCCCATCACTACTGAATACCTTGAATCTTCGGGCCGTAAAATTTGTCCCATTTAAGATCATCGTATCCATGAAGTGATTATAAACTTGAATCATGTTCGCACGAACTCTTCTGTGTTCGAAGGTGACTAGACCGAGCTCACGTAGTTGTTGGTCATATGGTAGGTGTGAAAACTCGGATACTAACTTGGTTGCTCGTCTTTGAATGTTCTCTAGTCTAACTTTTTTATATGCTTTTTAAGAGATGGTGACCAAACACTTGAACCGTACTCTAATATTGGTCTAACAAGAGATTTGTATAACACAAGAAACATATCCTTGTCTAAAAATTCAAATGATCTATGTATAATTCCAAGTATTCTTTGAGCCTTCGTAGAGATCTCTGATATATATTTCTCAAAATTTAAATTTACGTCAAAGGTCACCCCTAAATCCTTTTCAAACTGTACTGAATCAACATAAAAATAAAAAAATTACAAAATTTCCATCATTATCAGGCATGAAATATCTATAAAACTCATTATGGATTCCGATATGCGTAACTTTACACTTTTTATCATTAAAAGATAACTTCCATGTAGAACTCCAGTTACATGAACTATCTAAGTTTGACTGTACTAAAGTATCACAAGATGTTGTGTCCAAAAGACTAGAATAGATCTTCGTATCGTCAGCAAAAATTTTAATTGAACCATTAACCACATCTGGCAGATCATTAATAAAACAAAGAAACAACATGGGTCCAAGCATGCTACCCTGTGGGACTCCACTTATAACATCTGACCAAGATAGTCGAGCTCCAATCTGTACACACTGAAGTCCGTCAGACAGAAAAAAATCTATCCACTGTAGAATGACCCCCCTTACTCCTAATTGGTGAAGTTTGATGATTAAGCGATCGAGGAATACACTGTCAAAAGTTTTACTAAAATCCAAATCTATCTATCTATCTCTGTATACTGCCAACCCTTCTCTAGAGTGTTACAGGCAGGAGTTAGTGCACGTCGGAAAGTGATCAGTATAGAATAAGTTTAAAGAGCCTGATAAATAGTTTTGGCAGGAACAGTAAGTAACAGTAAACAGTAAAATCAGTAAAAAGTAAAAAGAAAATAATAAAAAACAATGAATACTACACAAATAATGAAGCCTTTACCACAGCCTGCTTTAAATATAACGCTGAAGCAAAACCGCTGCACAGAAATTGTCTAACACAAAGAAAAGCATTTAAAAGAACCCGGTAGCAACTTTGTAGAACTTCAACTGACTAGAAAATGCTTAACATAGAAGCATGGGAAGAAACACTCATTGACTGACAGTGGCAGTGGCAGTGACTGACTGACTTCAGAGCAATGTCTGTGCAATTTCAAGGCATAAAACTCGCCGATTCTTAAACAATTACAGAATGATTTAATAAAAGAAATATTGCATTTACCTTATTAAATACACCAGAATTCAAGGAAACTGTTCCCCTGACTGTTTCACTCCATATAAATGGGAAAACACACAAAAACAGAAGTAAAGCAAAGAGCTTCATTCTCATTTCCATCTTGGAAGTAAATTGATGATGTGGACCAATGAGATTTGTCGTTACATTTTAAGTTCGGCCACTCGGATGATTCCGTATCGCCGAGGTGTTCCGAATGTGACTTCCGGGGTGCAAGACATTTCGACCCCAAGACGTTTCGACCCCAAGCCATTTATGGAGACATTTCGACCCCACGACGTTTCGACCCCAGAGTTGAGACGTTTCGACCCCATATTTGAGACGTTTCGACCCCAGTTTATAGATAATATTATACGTGATAAATAAAATTATATACGAAATAAATTATGAATCGTTATATTATTGAAATTATGACATTACATCATTTAATTTTATTTTGCAGCGTTTGTGATCGACATGCAGCATGATGTTGTAGATGTATTTCAACCCAAGATCATAAATATGTATATTCATGTAAACTTATAAACACTTAAAAGTTTGAAAATCAATAAAATTGAATTTATACATCAAGATCTAGAACTTTATATTATCATTATATCATTATTTTACATATATGATAGATTATTAAAGTTGATGAATCAATATGTTGCTTGTTGATATGTTTTACAGTAACTATGAATGTGTTTTCCGATGGAAATTGTTCAATAATTTCAAGACCTGATGTATGATGTATGAATGTAAAGATGAGTAGTATTCAGTACGTTGATTTGAATTATACTTCGATATTATGAAATAAGCGTACATCGGTCTAATATTATATAAAAAGGTTAAATCGATCAATAAATCTACTTTAACAATTATACAAAGCGGTAAGTATTTAAACTTCAAAAGGGGATGTTTTGTAAAGCATGATATTATTTAGCCCGAATTTAATCACAATAGAATATTTTTGTATACGTTATAAGCGATAATTACCTCCAACTATCCCTATAGAACAGAAACAAACTGTGAAAATGAAAGTGTATATGTGATTATTAAGTGAATTGAAGAATGCCTTTAAACATCATTTGTTTGCGATAACCTTTAAAAATTATCTACTTAAACAAAAGATTAATTAATACTGCATGAAATCTTTGTTTTCTACAGTTATATATATTAATCAATGGTAAATTTTAAAACAAAAACTGATAATGTATGTACACAAATCGAATTACATATTTTGTGTATTTGTGAATATGTATAATATGATAATAAAAAACTTCTTTTCCAGGATATGTATACATAAATAGTATGTACTCTCATGAGTATTTAAACAAATAATAAAATTATGAATTTTCACAATATCAAGTTTGTTGTTTATTATTAATCAATTACCTAAAAATATTAATCTGTGTGTTCTAATAAGTAGTTATAATTTGGTGCAGCAGATCACTCTCCTTTCTCTTTCGTTTTCTTACGTCTGTTTTCTTCCTAATAAACCGTTTTTTTTTCATTTAAAAATCTTCTAAAATATTACATTCAAATTCTAAGATGTGACAATCAAACTACCTTTTATCAAAAATATACAAAAAGTACATAAATACAATACAACTACGAAAATTAACCTAAAATACCATCTGGGGTCGAAACGTCGTAAGGTTGTAAAAGTAATAGGTGAAGTACTGACACAATTAAAGGTTTGTGCAACTATTAAAGTGCAGTAATAAACTTTCGCCTCAAACAAATATAGAAATATAGAAATTCACACGAGTAAAACGAACACAGTACCGAGATACGTACATATATATGTCGGTAGGGCCTATAACCGGAATTGAGTTACGAAACGAGGGACGAAACATTTTTCTGGGGTATGGTATAGGTTTTTTATGCTCAATCGAAAAGTTCGGACAATATCGCCGGCAAAAAAGTTCGTTTTGATAAAACCAAGAGCGTTCGAATGAATAAATCGATGATAAAAGCCACGCATTTCGGTACTTTTTAAAACGGAACTACTTTTGTGTTCGCCCCCTGGACTCTTCGACCTAATACATGTAACTTTCGTGTTTAGTTTCTGTTGAATTCTATGCGCGTCGGTATTTTTGCTACGGATCATTTCTCGTACTCGGAATTTTTCAAATATCATTTTGTATATCTGTGTTTTTACTATTTAACTTAATTTTCTGAGTTGTAAGACCTTTTTATTAATGTTTTGTTTTTATGTCATTTTTTTGTCAAAATGGCTCTTGCAAAAGAGAAACCTTATTTTGTTTTTTAATGTATAAAAATCTAAATAACCAATTACTTTGGATAACTAATACCTTATGGGTCTACATGAAAAGACGTATGGATGAAAACAAGGGCGATGGTAATGATGAATGAAAAGTTAAGAAAATGATGACAAATGATGAAAATAAAGTGAAAGTGAATGACAGTGCATATGAAAACATTCCTATTAAGAATCAAAACCTTACAGATGAGAAAAATAAAAAAAGAAAGTCCGATGTCGACGCTGACACAGTAAGCGAAATGAAAAGACCAAAGATCACGTTTCGACTGGGAATGTGCCGAAAGAAAATTTAAATGAGGTTCAAGAGTGCTCCAACTCATGTGTATGTAAAGCAGTGCCTATATGAACCCTACGTTTTAAGCAACTCTTGTAAAAATTGGGCTGATATAAAAACACTAATATGAGAAGGGTGATTTTATTATCAGTAAATATAATTTGTATTATAATTGTTATTTTAAAAAATGTTTTACTAACAATTAAATCTCCGTTTTGCCATTATATGCTCCTTTTCGCCTAAAAGTCTCCATTTCGTATCTTAGCCATGCCAGTTTTAAATGACGTGAATAGGCACATGGAGTTCGTGCATAATTACTTGTGTAGTTGGTGTGGTTCAGACGACCAAAATATTTAGAAATTACTTTTTAGAGAGCAACTTCTATGAAATAGAATGAGAATTTGAAAGTTAAAGGTGCAGTAATGAAGGATAAAATTCTAGAATTTATTCAATGTCGGATCTGGATATTACGAAGTGTTTGGGTAATTCAGGTAAGTGGTATAATTAACAATTGAGAGCCGTCCATGGACAGCGCGCTCGACTATTAGGAGTGCTCTTGTAAACGGAATCAATTATGCAATTCAATTGAGATGAGAAAAATTTAACAAGAATACTTTCATTGACTGCAGCTGATTTATTTTTGCAGATCTTCTTACTAAAACATTTTCAATATAAAAGGCTCACAATTTAAAATAGTAAAAATTCAAGCTAGAGTGATGCAACTTTAAAATTGACTTCCGATGGTAATACCGTAGTCATGTGTGGATATTCAAATTAATCCCTTCAGTAGTTGCCAAGATAAAATGTTGCATTAAAACTTAACTTAAAATGTATGTTTGTATGTAAGGGCCATAATTTAGTATAAATTATTGTTAGTTTTATGAATTATAGTATTTAATATCTAATGGTAAATTTTATCCTACATGATTGAAGTTTCAAATGAAACCCTTTAGAAGTTGCTATGATAAAATGTTGCGCAATAAATCTTAATCAAGAAACAGTACTCAATTATTGTGATTGTTTCAAGAAAAAATCAATGTGTGTACAATAGTATCATTGTTATTAGTATGCACTGCTCATGTAGACCCATAAGGTATTAGTTATCCAAAGTAATTGGTTATATAGATTTTTATACATTAAAAACAAAATAAGGTTTCTCTTTTGCAAGAGCCATTTTGACATAAAGATGACATAAAAACAAAACATTAATAAAAAGGTCTTACAACTCAGAAAATTAAGTTTAATAGTAAAAACACAGATATACAAAATAATATTTGAAAAATTCCGAGTACGAGAAATGATCAGTAGCAAAAATACCGACGCGCATAGGATTCAACAGAAACTAAACACGAAAGTTACATGTATTAGGTCGAAGAGTCCAGGGGGCGAACACAAAAGTAGTTCCGTTTTAAAAAGTACCGAAATGCGTGGCTTTTATCATCGATTTATTCATTCGAACGCTCTTGGTTTTATCAAAACGAACTTTTTTGCCGGCGATATTGTCCGAACTTTTCGATTGAGCATAAAAAACCTATACCATACCCCAGAAAAATGTTTCGTCCCTCGTTTCGTAACTCAATTCCGGTTATAGGCCCTACCGACATATATATGTACGTATCTCGGTACTGTGTTCGTTTTACTCGTGTGAATTTCTATATTTCTATATTTGTTTGAGGCGAAAGTTTATTACTGCACTTTTATAGTTGCACAAACCTTTAATTGTGTCAGTACTTCACCTATTACTTTGTTGATTGATTTAAAATATGTTTAACTGTTTCACTACTAGTGCATTTCATGCCATTCTATATTGCGAATGGGATAAAATATCTTTACACAGATAATTACACTGATAATCGATTAAACTTTATCAGAATCGATCATCTGCATGAAATGGAAGATAAGCTATTCTAGGACAATACCATGTTTTTAGGTTTCTGAAAAGTGTCATTTGTGTCTGATTTGTACTGGACACTGATATATTTTGTATTAGTGCCAAACCTACAGCTACTATACTAGTCAATAGAACTAGTCAATTAATCATTTATTTTTAGAGGTATCTTTGATTATTTCTTCAGTTTTTGACACATTTTGACTTCAAGAAAAATTACACTAGTTAACACGTATAAAAGATGTTTGCTGTATATGAGGTAGTGCTTTAAAATTAGCCTTTAGTGTTCTGCTATGTCTGTCTTATCCTTAGCATTTGCTAACAAGATTACATAAGTAACTTAGAAAAAAAGCAAATAGCTTTAATAGTCTAAATTCAGCTTTCTAAACTAGTTGGAACCCCTAGGTTAATTGATGTATAGAAAGTTCAGATGCCCGATTTTATTATGTAAATGTTGATAGAAAGCAAATGTACAAAACAACAAATGGCACTACTCTAATACATGAATTTATTAAGGATTCACAGTGAAACATCCCTGCAAAATCAACATATCAGGAACCGATTATAATTGGAAAAATCGCATCGACAGCAGAAACCGATTCCAACCGATGATCGATTACGATTTCCACCCGATGTCCCATCACTACTGAATACCTTGAATCTTCGGGCCGTAAAATTTGTCCCATTTAAGATCATCGTATCCATGAAGTGATTATAAACTTGAATCATGTTCGCACGAACTCTTCTGTGTTCGAAGGTGACTAGACCGAGCTCACGTAGTTGTTGGTCATATGGTAGGTGTGAAAACTCGGATACTAACTTGGTTGCTCGTCTTTGAATGTTCTCTAGTCTAACTTTTTTATATGCTTTTTAAGAGATGGTGACCAAACACTTGAACCGTACTCTAATATTGGTCTAACAAGAGATTTGTATAACACAAGAAACATATCCTTGTCTAAAAATTCAAATGATCTATGTATAATTCCAAGTATTCTTTGAGCCTTCGTAGAGATCTCTGATATATATTTCTCAAAATTTAAATTTACGTCAAAGGTCACCCCTAAATCCTTTTCAAACTGTACTGAATCAACATAAAAATAAAAAAATTACAAAATTTCCATCATTATCAGGCATGAAATATCTATAAAACTCATTATGGATTCCGATATGCGTAACTTTACACTTTTTATCATTAAAAGATAACTTCCATGTAGAACTCCAGTTACATGAACTATCTAAGTTTGACTGTACTAAAGTATCACAAGATGTTGTGTCCAAAAGACTAGAATAGATCTTCGTATCGTCAGCAAAAATTTTAATTGAACCATTAACCACATCTGGCAGATCATTAATAAAACAAAGAAACAACATGGGTCCAAGCATGCTACCCTGTGGGACTCCACTTATAACATCTGACCAAGATAGTCGAGCTCCAATCTGTACACACTGAAGTCCGTCAGACAGAAAAAAATCTATCCACTGTAGAACGACCCCCCTTACTCCTAATTGGTGAAGTTTGATGATTAAGCGATCGAGGAATACACTGTCAAAAGTTTTACTAAAATCCAAATCTATCTATCTATCTCTGTATACTGCCAACCCTTCTCTAGAGTGTTACAGGCAGGAGTTAGTGCACGTCGGAAAGTGATCAGTATAGAATAAGTTTAAAGAGCCTGATAAATAGTTTTGGCAGGAACAGTAAGTAACAGTAAACAGTAAAAACAGTAAAAAGTAAAAAGAAAATAATAAAAAACAATGAATACTACACAAATAATGAAGCCTTTACCACAGCCTGCTTTAAATATAACGCTGAAGCAAAACCGCTGCACAGAAATTGTCTAACACAAAGAAAAGCATTTAAAAGAACCCGGTAGCAACTTTGTAGAACTTCAACTGACTAGAAAATGCTTAACATAGAAGCATGGGAAGAAACACTCATTGACTGACAGTGGCAGTGACTGACTGACTTCAGAGCAATGTCTGTGCAATTTCAAGGCATAAAACTCGCCGATTCTAAAACAATTACAGAATGATTTAATAAAAGAAATATTGCATTTACCTTATTAAATACACCAGAATTCAAGGAAACTGTTCCCCTGACTGTTTCACTCCATATAAATGGGAAAACACACAAAAACAGAAGTAAAGCAAAGAGCTTCATTCTCATTTCCATCTTGGAAGTAAATTGATGATGTGGACCAATGAGATTTGTCGTTACATTTTAAGTTCGGCCACTCGGATGATTCCGTATCGCCGAGGTGTTCCGAATGTGACTTCCGGGGTGCAAGACATTTCGACCCCAAGACGTTTCGACCCCAAGCCATTTATGGAGACATTTCGACCCCACGACGTTTCGACCCCAGAGTTGAGACGTTTCGACCCCATATTTGAGACGTTTCGACCCCAGTTTATAGATAATATTATACGTGATAAATAAAATTATATACGAAATAAATTATGAATCGTTATATTATTGAAATTATGACATTACATCATTTAATTTTATTTTGCAGCGTTTGTGATCGACATGCAGCATGATGTTGTAGATGTATTTCAACCCAAGATCATAAATATGTATATTCATGTAAACTTATAAACACTTAAAAGTTTGAAAATCAATAAAATTGAATTTATACATCAAGATCTAGAACTTTATATTATCATTATATCATTATTTTACATATATGATAGATTATTAAAGTTGATGAATCAATATGTTGCTTGTTGATATGTTTTACAGTAACTATGAATGTGTTTTCCGATGGAAATTGTTCAATAATTTCAAGACCTGATGTATGATGTATGAATGTAAAGATGAGTAGTATTCAGTACGTTGATTTGAATTATACTTCGATATTATGAAATAAGCGTACATCGGTCTAATATTATATAAAAAGGTTAAATCGATCAATAAATCTACTTTAACAATTATACAAAGCGGTAAGTATTTAAACTTCAAAAGGGGATGTTTTGTAAAGCATGATATTATTTAGCCCGAATTTAATCACAATAGAATATTTTTGTATACGTTATAAGCGATAATTACCTCCAACTATCCCTATAGAACAGAAACAAACTGTGAAAATGAAAGTGTATATGTGATTATTAAGTGAATTGAAGAATGCCTTTAAACATCATTTGTTTGCGATAACCTTTAAAAATTATCTACTTAAACAAAAGATTAATTAATACTGCATGAAATCTTTGTTTTCTACAGTTATATATATTAATCAATGGTAAATTTTAAAACAAAAACTGATAATGTATGTACACAAATCGAATTACATATTTTGTGTATTTGTGAATATGTATAATATGATAATAAAAAACTTCTTTTCCAGGATATGTATATATAAATAGTATGTACTCTCATGAGTATTTAAACAAATAATAAAATTATGAATTTTCACAATATCAAGTTTGTTGTTTATTATTAATCAATTACCTAAAAATATTAATCTGTGTGTTCTAATAAGTAGTTATAATTTGGTGCAGCAGATCACTCTCCTTTCTCTTTCGTTTTCTTACGTCTGTTTTCTTCCTAATAAACCGTTTTTTTTTCATTTAAAAATCTTCTAAAATATTACATTAAATTCTAAGATGTGATAATCAAACTACCTTTTATCAAAAATATACAAAAAGTACATAAATACAATACAACTACGAAAATTAACCTAAAATACCATCTGGGGTCGAAACGTCGTAAGGTTGTAAAAGTAATAGGTGAAGTACTGACACAATTAAAGGTTTGTGCAACTATTAAAGTGCAGTAATAAACTTTCGCCTCAAACAAATATAGAAATATAGAAATTCACACGAGTAAAACGAACACAGTACCGAGATACGTACATATATATGTCGGTAGGGCCTATAACCGGAATTGAGTTACGAAACGAGGGACGAAACATTTTTCTGGGGTATGGTATAGGTTTTTTATGCTCAATCGAAAAGTTCGGACAATATCGCCGGCAAAAAAGTTCGTTTTGATAAAACCAAGAGCGTTCGAATGAATAAATCGATGATAAAAGCCACGCATTTCGGTACTTTTTAAAACGGAACTACTTTTGTGTTCGCCCCCTGGACTCTTCGACCTAATACATGTAACTTTCGTGTTTAGTTTCTGTTGAATTCTATGCGCGTCGGTATTTTTGCTACGGATCATTTCTCGTACTCGGAATTTTTCAAATATCATTTTGTATATCTGTGTTTTTACTATTAAACTTAATTTTCTGAGTTGTAAGACCTTTTTATTAATGTTTTGTTTTTATGTCATTTTTTTGTCAAAATGGCTCTTGCAAAAGAGAAACCTTATTTTGTTTTTTAATGTATAAAAATCTATATAACCAATTACTTTGGATAACTAATACCTTATGGGTCTACATGAAAAGACGTATGGATGAAAACAAGGGTGATGGTAATGATGAATGAAAAGTTAAGAAAATGATGACAAATGATGAAAATAAAGTGAAAGTGAATGACAGTGCATATGAAAACATTCCTATTAAGAATCAAAACCTTACAGATGAGAAAAATAAAAAAAGAAAGTCCGATGTCGACGCTGACACAGTAAGCGAAATGAAAAGACCAAAGATCACGTTTCGACTGGGAATGTGCCGAAAGAAAATTTAAATGAGGTTCAAGAGTGCTCCAACTCATGTGTATGTAAAGCAGGGCCTATATGAACCCTACGTTTTAAGCAACTCTTGTAAAAATTGGGCTGATATAAAAACACTAATATGAGAAGGGTGATTTTATTATCAGTAAATATAATTTGTATTATAATTGTCATTTTAAAAAATGTTTTACTAACAATTAAATCTCCGTTTTGCCATTATATGCTCCTTTTCGCCTAAAAGTCTCCATTTCGTATCTTAGCCATGCCAGTTTTAAATGACGTGAATAGGCACATGGAGTTCGTGCATAATTACTTGTGTAGTTGGTGTGGTTCAGACGACCAAAATATTTAGAAATTACTTTTTAGAGAGCAACTTCTATGAAATAGAATGAGAATTTGAAAGTTAAAGGTGCAGTAATGAAGGATAAAATTCTAGAATTTATTCAATGTCGGATCTGGATATTACGAAGTGTTTGGGTAATTCAGGTAAGTGGTATAATTAACAATTGAGAGCCGTCCATGGACAGCGCGCTCGACTATTAGGAGTGCTCTTGTAAACGGAATCAATTATGCAATTCAATTGAGATGAGAAAAATTTAACAAGAATACTTTCATTGACTGCAGCTGATTTATTTTTGCAGATCTTCTTACTAAAACATTTTCAATATAAAAGGCTCACAATTTAAAATAGTAAAAATTCAAGCTAGAGTGATGCAACTTTAAAATTGACTTCCGATGGTAATACCGTAGTCATGTGTGGATATTCAAATTAATCCCTTCAGTAGTTGCCAAGATAAAATGTTGCATTAAAACTTAACTTAGAATGTATGTTTGTATGTAAGGGCCATAATTTAGTATAAATTATTGTTAGTTTTATGAATTATAGTATTTAATATCTAATGGTAAATTTTATCCTACATGATTGAAGTTTCAAATGAAACCCTTTAGAAGTTGCTATGATAAAATGTTGCGCAATAAATCTTAATCAAGAAACAGTACTCAATTATTGTGATTGTTTCAAGAAAAAATCAATGTGTGTACAATAGTATCATTGTTATTAGTATGCACTGCTCATGTAGACCCATAAGGTATTAGTTATCCAAAGTAATTGGTTATATAGATTTTTATACATTAAAAACAAAATAAGGTTTCTCTTTTGCAAGAGCCATTTTGACATAAAGATGACATAAAAACAAAACATTAATAAAAAGGTCTTACAACTCAGAAAATTAAGTTTAATAGTAAAAACACAGATATACAAAATAATATTTGAAAAATTCCGAGTACGAGAAATGATCAGTAGCAAAAATACCGACGCGCATAGGATTCAACAGAAACTAAACACGAAAGTTACATGTATTAGGTCGAAGAGTCCAGGGGGCGAACACAAAAGTAGTTCCGTTTTAAAAAGTACCGAAATGCGTGGCTTTTATCATCGATTTATTCATTCGAACGCTCTTGGTTTTATCAAAACGAACTTTTTTGCCGGCGATATTGTCCGAACTTTTCGATTGAGCATAAAAAACCTATACCATACCCCAGAAAAATGTTTCGTCCCTCGTTTCGTAACTCAATTCCGGTTATAGGCCCTACCGACATATATATGTACGTATCTCGGTACTGTGTTCGTTTTACTCGTGTGAATTTCTATATTTCTATATTTGTTTGAGGCGAAAGTTTATTACTGCACTTTTATAGTTGCACAAACCTTTAATTGTGTCAGTACTTCACCTATTACTTTGTTGATTGATTTAAAATATGTTTAACTGTTTCACTACTAGTGCATTTCATGCCATTCTATATTGCGAATGGGATAAAATATCTTTACACAGATAATTACACTGATAATCGATTAAACTTTATCAGAATCGATCATCTGCATGAAATGGAAGATAAGCTATTCTAGGACAATACCATGTTTTTAGGTTTCTGAAAAGTGTCATTTGTGTCTGATTTGTACTGGACACTGATATATTTTGTATAAGTGCCAAACCTACAGCTACTATACTAGTCAATAGAACTAGTCAATTAATCATTTATTTTTAGAGGTATCTTTGATTATTTCTTCAGTTTTTGACACATTTTGACTTCAAGAAAAATTACACTAGTTAACACGTATAAAAGATGTTTGCTGTATATGAGGTAGTGCTTTAAAATGAGCCTTTAGTGTTCTACTATGTCTGTCTTATCCTTAGCATTTGCTAACAAGATTACATAAGTAACTTAGAAAAAAAGCAAATAGCTTTAATAGTCTAAATTCAGCTTTCTAAACTAGTTGGAACCCCTAGGTTAATTGATGTATAGAAAGTTCAGATGCCCGATTTTATTATGTAAATGTTGATAGAAAGCAAATGTACAAAACAACAAATGGCACTACTCTAATACATGAATTTATTAAGGATTCACAGTGAAACATCCCTGCAAAATCAACATATCAGGAACCGATTATAATTGGAAAAATCGCATCGACAGCAGAAACCGATTCCAACCGATGATCGATTACGATTTCCACCCGATGTCCCATCACTACTGAATACCTTGAATCTTCGGGCCGTAAAATTTGTCCCATTTAAGATCATCGTATCCATGAAGTGATTATAAACTTGAATCATGTTCGCACGAACTCTTCTGTGTTCGAAGGTGACTAGACCGAGCTCACGTAGTTGTTGGTCATATGGTAGGTGTGAAAACTCGGATACTAACTTGGTTGCTCGTCTTTGAATGTTCTCTAGTCTAACTTTTTTATATGCTTTTTAAGAGATGGTGACCAAACACTTGAACCGTACTCTAATATTGGTCTAACAAGAGATTTGTATAACACAAGAAACATATCCTTGTCTAAAAATTCAAATGATCTATGTATAATTCCAAGTATTCTTTGAACCTTCGTAGAGATCTCTGATATATATTTCTCAAAATTTAAATTTACGTCAAAGGTCACCCCTAAATCCTTTTCAAACTGTACTGAATCAACATAAAAATAAAAAAATTACAAAATTTCCATCATTATCAGGCATGAAATATCTATAAAACTCATTATGGATTCCGATATGCGTAACTTTACACTTTTTATCATTAAAAGATAACTTCCATGTAGAACTCCAGTTACATGAACTATCTAAGTTTGACTGTACTAAAGTATCACAAGATGTTGTGTCCAAAAGACTAGAATAGATCTTCGTATCGTCAGCAAAAATTTTAATTGAACCATTAACCACATCTGGCAGATCATTAATAAAACAAAGAAACAACATGGGTCCAAGCATGCTACCCTGTGGGACTCCACTTATAACATCTGACCAAGATAGTCGAGCTCCAATCTGTACACACTGAAGTCCGTCAGACAGAAAAAAATCTATCCACTGTAGAACGACCCCCCTTACTCCTAATTGGTGAAGTTTGATGATTAAGCGATCGAGGAATACACTGTCAAAAGTTTTACTAAAATCCAAATCTATCTATCTATTTCTGTATACTGCCAACCCTTCTCTAGAGTGTTACAGGCAGGAGTTAGTGCACGTCGGAAAGTGATCAGTATAGAATAAGTTTAAAGAGCCTGATAAATAGTTTTGGCAGGAACAGTAAGTAACAGTAAACAGTAAAAACAGTAAAAAGTAAAAAGAAAATAATAAAAAACAATGAATACTACACAAATAATGAAGCCTTTACCACAGCCTGCTTTAAATATAACGCTGAAGCAAAACCGCTGCACAGAAATTGTCTAACACAAAGAAAAGCATTTAAAAGAACCCGGTAGCAACTTTGTAGAACTTCAACTGACTAGAAAATGCTTAACATAGAAGCATGGGAAGAAACACTCATTGACTGACAGTGGCAGTGGCAGTGACTGACTGACTTCAGAGCAATGTCTGTGCAATTTCAAGGCATAAAACTCGCCGATTCTAAAACAATTACAGAATGATTTAATAAAAGAAATATTGCATTTACCTTATTAAATACACCAGAATTCAAGGAAACTGTTCCCCTGACTGTTTCACTCCATATAAATGGGAAAACACACAAAAACAGAAGTAAAGCAAAGAGCTTCATTCTCATTTCCATCTTGGAAGTAAATTGATGATGTGGACCAATGAGATTTGTCGTTACATTTTAAGTTCGGCCACTCGGATGATTCCGTATCGCCGAGGTGTTCCGAATGTGACTTCCGGGGTGCAAGACATTTCGACCCCAAGACGTTTCGACCCCAAGCCATTTATGGAGACATTTCGACCCCACGACGTTTCGACCCCAGAGTTGAGACGTTTCGACCCCATATTTGAGACGTTTCGACCCCAGTTTATAGATAATATTATACGTGATAAATAAAATTATATACGAAATAAATTATGAATCGTTATATTATTGAAATTATGACATTACATCATTTAATTTTATTTTGCAGCGTTTGTGATCGACATGCAGCATGATGTTGTAGATGTATTTCAACCCAAGATCATAAATATGTATATTCATGTAAACTTATAAACACTTAAAAGTTTGAAAATCAATAAAATTGAATTTATACATCAAGATCTAGAACTTTATATTATCATTATATCATTATTTTACATATATGATAGATTATTAAAGTTGATGAATCAATATGTTGCTTGTTGATATGTTTTACAGTAACTATGAATGTGTTTTCCGATGGAAATTGTTCAATAATTTCAAGACCTGATGTATGATGTATGAATGTAAAGATGAGTAGTATTCAGTACGTTGATTTGAATTATACTTCGATATTATGAAATAAGCGTACATCGGACTAATATTATATAAAAAGGTTAAATCGATCAATAAATCTACTTTAACAATTATACAAAGCGGTAAGTATTTAAACTTCAAAAGGGGATGTTTTGTAAAGCATGATATTATTTAGCCCGAATTTAATCACAATAGAATATTTTTGTATACGTTATAAGCGATAATTACCTCCAACTATCCCTATAGAACCGAAACAAACTGTGAAAATGAAAGTGTATATGTGATTATTAAGTGAATTGAAGAATGCCTTTAAACATCATTTGTTTGCGATAACCTTTAAAAATTATCTACTTAAACAAAAGATTAATTAATACTGCATGAAATCTTTGTTTTCTACAGTTATATATATTAATCAATGGTAAATTTTAAAACAAAAACTGATAATGTATGTACACAAATCGAATTACATATTTTGTGTATTTGTGAATATGTATAATATGATAATAAAAAACTTCTTTTCCAGGATATGTATATATAAATAGTATGTACCCTCATGAGTATTTAAACAAATAATAAAATTATGAATTTTCACAATATCAAGTTTGTTGTTTATTATTAATCAATTACCTAAAAATATTAATCTGTGTGTTCTAATAAGTAGTTATAATTTGGTGCAGCAGATCACTCTCCTTTCTCTTTCGTTTTCTTACGTCTGTTTTCTTCCTAATAAACCGTTTTTTTTTCATTTAAAAATCTTCTAAAATATTACATTCAAATTCTAAGATGTGATAATCAAACAACCTTTTATCAAAAATATACAAAAAGTACATAAATACAATACAACTACGAAAATTAACCTAAAATACCATCTGGGGTCGAAACGTCGTAAGGTTGTAAAAGTAATAGGTGAAGTACTGACACAATTAAAGGTTTGTGCAACTATTAAAGTGCAGTAATAAACTTTCGCCTCAAACAAATATAGAAATATAGAAATTCACACGAGTAAAACGAACACAGTACCGAGATACGTACATATATATGTCGGTAGGGCCTATAACCGGAATTGAGTTACGAAACGAGGGACGAAACATTTTTCTGGGGTATGGTATAGGTTTTTTATGCTCAATCGAAAAGTTCGGACAATATCGCCGGCAAAAAAGTTCGTTTTGATAAAACCAAGAGCGTTCGAATGAATAAATTGATGATAAAAGCCACGCATTTCGGTACTTTTTAAAACGGAACTAAATACAAATACAAATACAAATACAAATTTTATTTACTGTCGGTATGTACATACAATGATAAACATAAGCTATGTATAGCTTTTGACCGACTAACACAGAGGAATATTACATTTTAGTACACTTACATGAACTAAACATAAGCTACTAGCACTAACACAGAGAAAATTACATATCATAAAAACATATATATATATAAAAAAACCAAACACAGTTAAAAGGACTTTAAGACAAATACCATTTAAATCTTAGATAATCACTAGTTAAAAGTACACATATATATAGCTTTAAGTTAAATTTTTAAGCCTAGTTATACTCTTAATCATAATTTAAAATATATAAATCATTGATTAAATATATCACAGTTTTTAATTTGTTAAATAGATGTAAGTTTAAAAGTTTAAAAATTTACAGAAAAAATAAATATAAGTATCTTACTTTAAAAATTGATAAAATATAACTGATCACAGTGAGCTACTCAAATGCAAAGAAGACAATTATGTTGTTTTATTTGTGCATAATACTGAACAACAAAAATAATAGAATAGTTGACAATAATAAATAACAATGAAAATGAAGGGACAGACTGTCAGATTTAAATCAAATTCTTACAAAGCAAGTAAAATAATAAGTAAATTATTGAGTATTTAAGCAAAGTTTTAGATTAATATTACATGTAAAGTATCAGAGCTACAAGTATCTGTAAACATATATAATATAAGCTATCTTCTAAAGCAATAAATAAATAATCAATCTCAAAACATGCTTTAACTATGGTACCATTAAATAATAGTAGCTATGTACAAAAAGAACAAGAACAGCTATCTCCATCCCATGCATCAACTAAACTTTTAAATTGGCTAAAGTTTGCTTCACTTCTAAAGTGTTGTGGTAATGAATTCCACAGCTTAGGTGCATGTGAACGGAAAGAGTTGCTGCCATAAGCAGTGGTCCTCACCTGTGGTAGTTTAACAGTGTGACGATACCTAAAAGAATAATGATTCTGTTTAAAAACAACAATATCAAGTAAGTAAGAGGGGCCTTGTTTGTACAGTATTTTATGAGTTTGTAAAGCCATTTGCCTCAAGCGTCTTAGTTTCAAAGTTGGCATTTTAGATTTTTGCAACAGGGTATCATAATCTGAAATATAGTCATCATAAATGAATCTAAGAGCACGTTCTTGTAACTTTTCTAATTTTTTAGTGTACTTTTCACCACAGAAATGCCAGGTTAATGGGCAGTAATTAAAATTTGACATAATAAAAGAGTGATAAATATTTAACTTGCCCAGTTTACATAAATTATTTCCAATACGCTTCAGAACATTTAATTGTCGGGATGCTTTTTTACATATATTTGAAACATGAGAATGAAAATTCAATTTGAAATCGATAGTGACACCTAGAAGTTTAATCTCTTCTTCACAAGGAATGCTGTTATTTTCAATGTTAAAATGAAGGTCTAATTTTTGGGTTTTGGAACCAACGGCAATGGACTGAAACTTACTTGGGTTAGCTTGCATATGATTATTAGAGAACCACTGTATAAGAGAATGACTGTCTGTCTCTAGATTTGCTTTAACTGTCTCAATATCATGATGAGCAGCTGACAGAGTGTTATCGTCTGCATAGTTATATAATTCACAATTGGAAATAAAATGGAAAATATCATTTAGAAATATATTAAAAAGTATTGGCCCGAGTATGGATCCCTGTGGAACACCCTTGTAAATTTCTTTAAAACTGCTGCCAAAAGAGCTTAATTTTACATTTTGTTTTCTGTTGGTTAAGTAGCTCTCAATTAAAGCCAAAGCACTCTCGGAAACGCCATAATATTTTAATTTAGAAGCAACAGTTTGTGAGGCAGACAATCAAAAGCCTTAGATAAGTCCATTAGTATAGATGCCACATATTTATTTTCATCCAAGGATCTTTTCCAATCTTCTATTATTTTAAGTAAGGTGCTTTGACATCCATAATTAGGTCGAAAGGCAGATAAAAATGAATTAAAATGACAGGAAAAGAAATCTGAGAGTTGTGAGTGTATAGCTCTCTCAAACAGTTTTGAGAGAGTTGGTAATATGCTCACTGGGCGATAATTACCTTTATCCAGGGTACTATTTTTCTTGTGAAGAGGAACGACTTGTGCCACCTTCAGATTGTCTGGGAACACTGACTGTAAAAAACTTTGGTTAATGATATTAGTCAAAGGGGCAACAATAGATGGTTTGGCTAATTTTATTAATTTAGATGAAATTCCATCGGCTCCAGTGGCCTTTTTACAACTCAATTTATTTATTTCCTTACTAACAAAATTAAAATCAACAGGATAAAAATACAAGTCAGGGACATCTGCCTTATTTTGTTCAATTTTTACTAGACTGGGATGATTTTCATCAATAGGGATAGAGTGATTTCCAATGTCTTTAGCAACGTTTACAAAATAGTCATTAAAAATTTCACATACCTCTGATTGGTCATTAATTAATGAATCGTTTTCACATAAAATTGTGTCTTTGTGAATAAAACTTCCTTTGTTTGTCAGAAAAGGTTTTACAGTGGGCCAAAATGACTTGTTTTTACATCCTCCGGCACATCTGTCCAAGAAATACTTGTTCATACATTTTCTTTTGAGAGATGTTACATAATTACGTTGCTTTCTAAAGTTTTCCCAGTTTTTTGAATTTTTATTTTTATTATACTTATTTTGCATCATTCTCTTTTTGTAAATTGCGCTTTTCAAATTAGTATTCATGTAAGGTACAGGTTTGTTTATAATCTTCTTTTTTTTTACTGGAGCAAACTTATCAACTACATCAGATAAAGTTTTACTAAAATGGTCATACATAATATTCACATCATCTGTATTTTCATGTAAATCATTAAATTTATTACATAATTCAATGTTAAAATCAACAGTGTTAAAATTTTTAAAACTTCTATAATTAGTCCATCTACTTTTGGTTCTAGATATTTCAGTTTTTAATTGAAAGGCAATCATATTATGGACATCACTGAGTCCACAGTTAAAGTTACATATGTTACAAATAGAATTAATACAGTTAGTCAGGACAACATCAATAAGAGTAGGTGAATGATGTCGTGTGAAACATGTTGGTTCTTTAACCATGTTTGATAAATCAAACAAATCACATACATCTGTAAGGGGAACACATTTATCAGGATCTAACATATTAAAATTCAAATCTCCAAGGAACACATACTTATCATATTTTGCAGTCACTTTGTCCAGAGTTGTAGAACAATTGTTTATGAAGATATCATTAGGAAGAGATGGTGGTTTATATGCTCCTAGAATAAGCCATTTACATTTATTATTGAAGTTTACCTCGATGGCTAGTGATTCAATGTCAGTAAATTCAAGATTTCTTTTGCGGTCACCAGCAATGTCCGATCTGAGATAAACAGCAATACCACCTCCATTTGCATTTCTATCTGCTCGCCATAAATGATAGTTGTTTATTTGGAACTGTGCATCAGGGAAAGATTCATCTAGTTTTGTTTCTGCAGTAAATAATACGTCTACAATGTTAAGTATAAGAAGTTCCTTTAAGGAGTCAAATTTGTTTCGCATGCTATTTATATTTAGATAAGCACACATAAATCTATGTGGATTTTTCTTTTTTGTTTCTAAAATATCATCAAATATGTTGACTAAATATTCAGATTCATCATTATATGATACATTACAATCAAGCTCTTGAGATATGTCAAAAAACGAATCACTAAACTTGAATTTAGTGCAGTTATCACAGCACCATGGCTCATCAGATGCGCTTAACTGATAGTATTCATCAGCTGAAACATTTGCACATTTTATATGCCACCATAAGTAACAAGATTCACAGTAAATAGCTCTGTGTGTCATGGCCACAGGTTTAAAACAGTTTCCACATGGAAATCTAGGTGGGCCAGGGTTCACGGAAATATCACCGCACTGTAACAGTATACACAGAAGAAGCTTATGTTTGTGATATACAAGCTTGATAGGCTGGGATAACGGTCGGTTTCTACTGTGCTTAATATGATAGAACAGTACATAAGACATATCACATAAATTTTCAAACCCTATCTTGAGATGATTAGGTGTGACGTAAGAACCTTGCAGCCAGTATGTGGTTGATTTTACCAAACATATGCCCGTGTCATTTGTCCAATCTTGATAGACCATGTAATTATGAGTGTTCCGTGTCGATTGAACACCATCAAGGGGTGTTTCAAGACACTGAAAAATCAGCAATAACTGCAATACAGTGTTTAACATCGTTATTAGTTACAACAGCTACAAGAAAACTATATGCTGTATTCAAAATTTCTAACAGCTTATTACATTGATAAATACTAATGAAATTCAATATAATGTTTTGACAAATTCAATCAGGTCTTATACATGTAACATGAATTTAATTTGCTAACGCAGAGATTGTTGTTATAAATAAAATAAACTAAATATAAATTTAACAAATCAGAAACTACATTAGTTGTCCATTAACATACAAAGTTGATGACAGTAAATCAGTAAAACAAACACTATGCAATCAGTTAGAATAACAATAATTGACAAATTATAAAATCTTACCTGGTGTGACAAAGATATCATACACTGTTTATACAATGTGTATTGAAAACCAATAACACATTAAAAAATTTACATCTATAATTTATAAAACAATAATATTCACTAAAATATCTTCAATGTTAAAAACAAAAATATAAAAATAAATATACCATTTAAAAGATCTCTTAAATCCAAATCCAATGACATAAAATATGTTTAGAAAACAATTAATAGAAATAAGATATTTGAGTTCGCCCCCTGGACTCTTCGACCTAATACATGTAACTTTCGTGTTTAGTTTCTGTTGAATTCTATGCGCGTCGGTATTTTTGCTACGGATCATTTCTCGTACTCGGAATTTTTCAAATATCATTTTGTATATCTGTGTTTTTACTATTATCTTAATTTTCTGAGTTGTAAGACCTTTTTATTAATGTTTTGTTTTTATGTCATTTTTTTTGTCAAAATGGCTCTTGCAAAAGAGAAACCTTATTTTGTTTTTGAATGTATAAAAATCTATATAACCAATTACTTTGGATAACTAATACCTTATGGGTCTACATGAAAAGAAGTATGGATGAAAACAAGGGTGATGGTAATGATGAATGAAAAGTTAAGAAAATGATGACAAATGATGAAAATAAAGTGAAAGTGAATGACAGTGCATATGAAAACATTCCTATTAAGAATCAAAACCTTACAGATGAGAAAAATAAAAAAAGAAAGTCCGATGTCGACGCTGACACAGTAAGCGAAATGAAAAGACCAAAGATCACGTTTCGACTGGGAATGTGCCGAAAGAAAATTTAAATGAGGTTCAAGAGTGCTCCAACTCATGTGTATGTAAAGCAGGGCCTATATGAACCCTACGTTTTAAGCAACTCTTGTAAAAATTGGGCTGATATAAAAACACTAATATGAGAAGGGTGATTTTATTATCAGTAAATATAATTTGTATTATAATTGTTATTTTAAAAAATGTTTTACTAACAATTAAATCTCCGTTTTGCCATTATATGCTCCTTTTCGCCTAAAAGTCTCCATTTCGTATCTTAGCCATGCCAGTTTTAAATGACGTGAATAGGCACATGGAGTTCGTGCATAATTACTTGTGTAGTTGGTGTGGTTCAGACGACCAAAATATTTAGAAATTACTTTTTAGAGAGCAACTTCTATGAAATAGAATGAGAATTTGAAAGTTAAAGGTGCAGTAATGAAGGATAAAATTCTAGAATTTATTCAATGTCGGATCTGGATATTACGAAGTGTTTGGGTAATTCAGGTAAGTGGTATAATTAACAATTGAGAGCCGTCCATGGACAGCGCGCTCGACTATTAGGAGTGCTCTTGTAAACGGAATCAATTATGCAATTCAATTGAGATGAGAAAAATTTAACAAGAATACTTTCATTGACTGCAGCTGATTTATTTTTGCAGATCTTCTTACTAAAACATTTTCAATATAAAAGGCTCACAATTTAAAATAGTAAAAATTCAAGCTAGAGTGATGCAACTTTAAAATTGACTTCCGATGGTAATACCGTAGTCATGTGTGGATATTCAAATTAATCCCTTCAGTAGTTGCCAAGATAAAATGTTGCATTAAAACTTAACTTAGAATGTATGTTTGTATGTAAGGGCCATAATTTAGTATAAATTATTGTTAGTTTTATGAATTATAGTATTTAATATCTAATGGTAAATTTTATCCTACATGATTGAAGTCTCAAATGAAACCCTTTAGAAGTTGCTATGATAAAATGTTGCGCAATAAATCTTAATCAAGAAACAGTACTCAATTATTGTGATTGTTTCAAGAAAAAATCAATGTGTGTACAATAGTATCATTGTTATTAGTATGCACTGCTCATGTAGACCCATAAGGTATTAGTTATCCAAAGTAATTGGTTATATAGATTTTTATACATTAAAAAACAAAATAAGGTTTCTCTTTTGCAAGAGCCATTTTGACATAAAGATGACATAAAAACAAAACATTAATAAAAAGGTCTTACAACTCAGAAAATTAAGTTTAATAGTAAAAACACAGATATACAAAATAATATTTGAAAAATTCCGAGTACGAGAAATGATCAGTAGCAAAAATACCGACGCGCATAGGATTCAACAGAAACTAAACACGAAAGTTACATGTATTAGGTCGAAGAGTCCAGGGGGCGAACACAAAAGTAGTTCCGTTTTAAAAAGTACCGAAATGCGTGGCTTTTATCATCGATTTATTCATTCGAACGCTCTTGGTTTTATCAAAACGAACTTTTTTGCCGGCGATATTGTCCGAACTTTTCGATTGAGCATAAAAAACCTATACCATACCCCAGAAAAATGTTTCGTCCCTCGTTTCGTAACTCAATTCCGGTTATAGGCCCTACCGACATATATATGTACGTATCTCGGTACTGTGTTCGTTTTACTCGTGTGAATTTCTATATTTCTATATTTGTTTGAGGCGAAAGTTTATTACTGCACTTTTATAGTTGCACAAACCTTTAATTGTGTCAGTACTTCACCTATTACTTTGTTGATTGATTTAAAATATGTTTAACTGTTTCACTACTAGTGCATTTCATGCCATTCTATATTGCGAATGGGATAAAATATCTTTACACAGATAATTACACTGATAATCGATTAAACTTTATCAGAATCGATCATCTGCATGAAATGGAAGATAAGCTATTCTAGGACAATACCATGTTTTTAGGTTTCTGAAAAGTGTCATTTGTGTCTGATTTGTACTGGACACTGATATATTTTGTATAAGTGCCAAACCTACAGCTACTATACTAGTCAATATAACTAGTCAATTAATCATTTATTTTTAGAGGTATCTTTGATTATTTCTTCAGTTTTTGACACATTTTGACTTCAAGAAAAATTACACTAGTTAACACGTATAAAAGATGTTTGCTGTATATGAGGTAGTGCTTTAAAATGAGCCTTTAGTGTTCTGCTATGTCTGTCTTATCCTTAGCATTTGCTAACAAGATTACATAAGTAACTTAGAAAAAAAGCAAATAGCTTTAATAGTCTAAATTCAGCTTTCTAAACTAGTTGGAACCCCTAGGTTAATTGATGTATAGAAAGTTCAGATGCCCGATTTTATTATGTAAATGTTGATAGAAAGCAAATGTACAAAACAACAAATGGCACTACTCTAATACATGAATTTATTAAGGATTCACAGTGAAACATCCCTGCAAAATCAACATATCAGGAACCGATTATAATTGGAAAAATCGCATCGACAGCAGAAACCGATTCCAACCGATGATCGATTACGATTTCCACCCGATGTCCCATCACTACTGAATACCTTGAATCTTCGGGCCGTAAAATTTGTCCCATTTAAGATCATCGTATCCATGAAGTGATTATAAACTTGAATCATGTTCGCACGAACTCTTCTGTGTTCGAAGGTGACTAGACCGAGCTCACGTAGTTGTTGGTCATATGGTAGGTGTGAAAACTCGGATACTAACTTGGTTGCTCGTCTTTGAATGTTCTCTAGTCTAACTTTTTTATATGCTTTTTAAGAGATGGTGACCAAACACTTGAACCGTACTCTAATATTGGTCTAACAAGAGATTTGTATAACACAAGAAACATATCCTTGTCTAAAAATTCAAATGATCTATGTATAATTCCAAGTATTCTTTGAACCTTCGTAGAGATCTCTGATATATATTTCTCAAAATTTAAATTTACGTCAAAGGTCACCCCTAAATCCTTTTCAAACTGTACTGAATCAACATAAAAATAAAAAAATTACAAAATTTCCATCATTATCAGGCATGAAATATCTATAAAACTCATTATGGATTCCGATATGCGTAACTTTACACTTTTTATCATTAAAAGATAACTTCCATGTAGAACTCCAGTTACATGAACTATCTAAGTTTGACTGTACTAAAGTATCACAAGATGTTGTGTCCAAAAGACTAGAATAGATCTTCGTATCGTCAGCAAAAATTTTAATTGAACCATTAACCACATCTGGCAGATCATTAATAAAACAAAGAAACAACATGGGTCCAAGCATGCTACCATGTGGGACTCCACTTATAACATCTGACCAAGATAGTCGAGCTCCAATCTGTACACACTGAAGTCCGTCAGACAGAAAAAAATCTATCCACTGTAGAACGACCCCCCTTACTCCTAATTGGTGAAGTTTGATGATTAAGCGATCGAGGAATACACTGTCAAAAGTTTTACTAAAATCCAAATCTATCTATCTATCTCTGTATACTGCCAACCCTTCTCTAGAGTGTTACAGGCAGGAGTTAGTGCACGTCGGAAAGTGATCAGTATAGAATAAGTTTAAAGAGCCTGATAAATAGTTTTGGCAGGAACAGTAAGTAACAGTAAACAGTAAAATCAGTAAAAAGTAAAAAGAAAATAATAAAAAACAATGAATACTACACAAATAATGAAGCCTTTACCACAGCCTGCTTTAAATATAACGCTGAAGCAAAACCGCTGCACAGAAATTGTCTAACACAAAGAAAAGCATTTAAAAGAACCCGGTAGCAACTTTGTAGAACTTCAACTGACTAGAAAATGCTTAACATAGAAGCATGGGAAGAAACACTCATTGACTGACAGTGGCAGTGGCAGTGACTGACTGACTTCAGAGCAATGTCTGTGCAATTTCAAGGCATAAAACTCGCCGATTCTAAAACAATTACAGAATGATTTAATAAAAGAAATATTGCATTTACCTTATTAAATACACCAGAATTCAAGGAAACTGTTCCCCTGACTGTTTCACTCCATATAAATGGGAAAACACACAAAAACAGAAGTAAAGCAAAGAGCTTCATTCTCATTTCCATCTTGGAAGTAAATTGATGATGTGGACCAATGAGATTTGTCGTTACATTTTAAGTTCGGCCACTCGGATGATTCCGTATCGCCGAGGTGTTCCGAATGTGACTTCCGGGGTGCAAGACATTTCGACCCCAAGACGTTTCGACCCCAAGCCATTTATGGAGACATTTCGACCCCACGACGTTTCGACCCCAGAGTTGAGACGTTTCGACCCCATATTTGAGACGTTTCGACCCCAGTTTATAGATATTATTATACGTGATAAATAAAATTATATACGAAATAAATTATGAATCGTTATATTATTGAAATTATGACATTACATCATTTAATTTTATTTTGCAGCGTTTGTGATCGACATGCAGCATGATGTTGTAGATGTATTTCAACCCAAGATCATAAATATGTATATTCATGTAAACTTATAAACACTTAAAAGTTTGAAAATCAATAAAATTGAATTTATACATCAAGATCTAGAACTTTATATTATCATTATATCATTATTTTACATATATGATAGATTATTAAAGTTGATGAATGAATATGTTGCTTGTTGATATGTTTTACAGTAACTATGAATGTGTTTTCCGATGGAAATTGTTCAATAATTTCAAGACCTGATGTATGATGTATGAATGTAAAGATGAGTAGTATTCAGTACGTTGATTTGAATTATACTTCGATATTATGAAATAAGCGTACATCGGTCTAATATTATATAAAAAGGTTAAATCGATCAATAAATCTACTTTAACAATTATACAAAGCGGTAAGTATTTAAACTTCAAAAGGGGATGTTTTGTAAAGCATGATATTATTTAGCCCGAATTTAATCACAATAGAATATTTTTGTATACGTTATAAGCGATAATTACCTTCAACTATCCCTATAGAACAGAAACAAACTGTGAAAATGAAAGTGTATATGTGATTATTAAGTGAATTGAAGAATGCCTTTAAACATCATTTGTTTGCGATAACCTTTAAAAATTATCTACTTAAACAAAAGATTAATTAATACTGCATGAAATCTTTGTTTTCTACAGTTATATATATTAATCAATGGTAAATTTTAAAACAAAAACTGATAATGTATGTACACAAATCGAATTACATATTTTGTGTATTTGTGAATATGTATAATATGATAATAAAAAACTTCTTTTCCAGGATATGTATATATAAATAGTATGTACTCTCATGAGTATTTAAACAAATAATAAAATTATGAATTTTCACAATATCAAGTTTGTTGTTTATTATTAATCAATTACCTAAAAATATTAATCTGTGTGTTCTAATAAGTAGTTATAATTTGGTGCAGCAGATCACTCTCCTTTCTCTTTCGTTTTCTTACGTCTGTTTTCTTCCTAATAAACCGTTTTTTTTTCATTTAAAAATCTTCTAAAATATTACATTCAAATTCTAAGATGTGATAATCAAACTACCTTTTATCAAAAACATACAAAAAGTACATAAATACAATACAACTACGAAAATTAACCTAAAATACCATCTGGGGTCGAAACGTCGTAAGGTTGTAAAAGTAATAGGTAAAGTACTGACACAATTAATGGTTTGTGCAACTATTAAAGTGCAGTAATAAACTTTCGCCTCAAACAAATATAGAAATATAGAAATTCACACGAGTAAAACGAACACAGTACCGAGATACGTACATATATATGTCGGTAGGGCCTATAACCGGAATTGAGTTACGAAACGAGGGACGAAACATTTTTCTGGGGTATGGTATAGGTTTTTTATGCTCAATCGAAAAGTTCGGACAATATCGCCGGCAAAAAAGTTCGTTTTGATAAAACCAAGAGCGTTCGAATGAATAAATCGATGATAAAAGCCACGCATTTCGGTACTTTTTAAAACGGAACTACTTTTGTGTTCGCCCCCCTGGACTCTTCGACCTAATACATGTAACTTTCGTGTTTAGTTTCTGTTGAATTCTATGCGCGTCGGTATTTTTGCTACGGATCATTTCTCGTACTCGGAATTTTTCAAATATCATTTTGTATATCTGTGTTTTTACTATTTAACTTAATTTTCTGAGTTGTAAGACCTTTTTATTAATGTTTTGTTTTTATGTCATTTTTTGTTAAAATGGCTCTTGCAAAAGAGAAACCTTATTTTGTTTTTGAATGTATAAAAATCTATATAACCAATTACTTTGGATAACTAATACCTTATGGGTCTACATGAAAAGACGTATGGATGAAAACAAGGGTGATGGTAATGATGAATGAAAAGTTAAGAAAATGATGACAAATGATGAAAATAAAGTGAAAGTGAATGACAGTGCATATGAAAACATTCCTATTAAGAATCAAAACCTTACAGATGAGAAAAATAAAGAAAGAAAGTCCGATGTCGACGCTGACACAGTAAGCGAAATGAAAAGACCAAAGATCACTGCAGCTGATTTATTTTTGCAGATCTTCTTACTAAAACATTTTCAATATAAAAAGCTCACAATTTAAAATAGTAAAAATTCAAGCTAGAGTGATGCAACTTTAAAATTGACTTCCGATGGTAATACCGTAGTCATGTGTGGATATTCAAATTAATCCCTTCAGTAGTTGCCAAGATAAAATGTTGCATTAAAACTTAACTTAGAATGTATGTTTGTATGTAAGGGCCATAATTTAGTATAAATTATTGTTAGTTTTATGAATTATAGTATTTAATATCTAATGGTAAATTTTATCCTACATGATTGAAGTTTCAAATGAAACCCTTTAGAAGTTGCTATGATAAAATGTTGCGCAATAAATCTTAATCAAGAAACAGTACTCAATTATTGTGATTGTTACAAGAAAAAATCAATGTGTGTACAATAGTATCATTGTTATTAGTATGCACTGCTCATGTAGACCCATAAGGTATTAGTTATCCAAAGTAATTGGTTATATAGATTTTTATACATTAAAAAACAAAATAAGGTTTCTCTTTTGCAAGAACCATTTTGACATAAAGATGACATAAAAACAAAACATTAATAAAAAGGTCTTACAACTCAGAAAATTAAGTTTAATAGTAAAAACACAGATATACAAAATAATATTTGAAAAATTCCGAGTACGAGAAATGATCAGTAGCAAAAATACCGACGCGCATAGGATTCAACAGAAACTAAACACGAAAGTTACATGTATTAGGTCGAGGAGTCCAGGGGGCGAACACAAAAGTAGTTCCGTTTTAAAAAGTACCGAAATGCGTGGCTTTTATCATCGATTTATTCATTCGAACGCTCTTGGTTTTATCAAAACGAACTTTTTTGCCGGCGATATTGTCCGAACTTTTCGATTGAGCAAAAAAAACCTATACCATACCCCAGAAAAATGTTTCGTCCCTCGTTTCGTAACTCAATTCCGGTTATAGGCCCTACCGACATATATATGTACGTATCTCGGTACTGTGTTCGTTTTACTCGTGTGAATTTCTATATTTCTATATTTGTTTGAGGCGAAAGTTTATTACTGCACTTTTATAGTTGCACAAACCTTTAATTGTGTCAGTACTTCACCTATTACTTTGTTGATTGATTTAAAATATGTTTAACTGTTTCACTACTAGTGCATTTCATGCCATTCTATATTGCGAATGGGATAAAATATTGCACATTGAACTGCATATTACATACATTAGAATAACTGTATATAAAGTTGTATATTGAATATAAAATTGTAAATAGTATAAAAATGTATAGATCTATGTGTATCAATAAAAAAATAATGTATATTATATATAGTTAATTATTGTTACAGCTTAACCAATTAAACTTTTCGCTAGTTACATGTTACAAGAAAACTTTTTTTGTAGACGAGAGAGTCAAATAAATTTCGAACGTATTTAATTTGACATTGTCTCCCTTATATATTTTCCGTGCTTATAAATCACCAAAATAACTAGTTACATGAGTTTTGTATACACCATTAAATCATGGTATATAACAGCTTCTATTCAAATACATTAAGAAATAAACATACTACAAAATTATTAATTTTTTGGGACAGACCACGCTTCCAACCAACCAAAAAAAAACTGGTAAAAATACAATAACATAAAAAACTTAAACAATAATTAACTATATATAATATACATTATTTTTTTATTTATACATATAGATCTATACATTTTTATACTATTTACAATTTTATATTCAATATACAACTTTATATACAGTTATTCTAATGTATGTAATATGCAGTTCAATGTGCAATATTTTATCCCATTCGCAATATAGAATGGCATGAAATGCACTAGTAGTGAAACAGTTAAACATATTTTAAATCAATCAACAAAGTAATAGGTGAAGTACTGACACAATTAAAGGTTTGTGCAACTATTAAAGTGCAGTAATAAACTTTCGCCTCAAACAAATATAGAAATATAGAAATTCACACGAGTAAAACGAACACAGTACCGAGATACGTACATATATATGTCGGTAGGGCCTATAACCGGAATTGAGTTACGAAACGAGGGACGAAACATTTTTCTGGGGTATGGTATAGGTTTTTTATGCTCAATCGAAAAGTTCGGACAATATCGCCGGCAAAAAAGTTCGTTTTGATAAAACCAAGAGCGTTCGAATGAATAAATCGATGATAAAAGCCACGCATTTCGGTACTTTTTAAAACGGAACTACTTTTGTGTTCGCCCCCTGGACTCTTCGACCTAATACATGTAACTTTCGTGTTTAGTTTCTGTTGAATTCTATGCGCGTCGGTATTTTTGCTACGGATCATTTCTCGTACTCGGAATTTTTCAAATATCATTTTGTATATCTGTGTTTTTACTATTTAACTTAATTTTCTGAGTTGTAAGACCTTTTTATTAATGTTTTGTTTTTATGTCATTTTTTTGTCAAAATGGCTCTTGCAAAAGAGAAACCTTATTTTGTTTTTGAATGTATAAAAATCTATATAACCAATTACTTTGGATAACTAATACCTTATGGGTCTACATGAAAAGACGTATGGATGAAAACAAGGGTGATGGTAATGATGAATGAAAAGTTAAGAAAATGATGACAAATGGTGAAAATAAAGTGAAAGTGAATGACAGTGCATATGAAAACATTCCTATTAAGAATCAAAACCTTACAGATGAGAAAAATAAAAAAAGAAAGTCCGATGTCGACGCTGACACAGTAAGCGAAATGAAAAGACCAAAGATCACGTTTCGACTGGGAATGTGCCGAAAGAAAATTTAAATGAGGTTCAAGAGTGCTCCAACTCATGTGTATGTAAAGCAGGGCCTATATGAACCCTACGTTTTAAGCAACTCTTGTAAAAATTGGGCTGATATAAAAACACTAATATGAGAAGGGTGATTTTATTATCAGTAAATATAATTTGTATTATAATTGTTATTTTAAAAAATGTTTTACTAACAATTAAATCTCCGTTTTGCCATTATATGCTCCTTTTCGCCTAAAAGTCTCCATTTCGTATCTTAGCCATGCCAGTTTTAAATGACGTGAATAGGCACATGGAGTTCGTGCATAATTACTTGTGTAGTTGGTGTGGTTCAGACGACCAAAATATTTAGAAATTACTTTTTAGAGAGCAACTTCTATGAAATAGAATGAGAATTTGAAAGTTAAAGGATAAAATTCTAGAATTTATTCAATGTCGGATCTGGATATTACGAAGTGTTTGGGTAATTCAGGTAAGTGGTATAATTAACAATTGAGAGCCGTCCATGGACAGCGCGCTCGACTATTAGGAGTGCTCTTGTAAACGGAATCAATTATGCAATTCAATTGAGATGAGAAAATTTTAACAAGAATACTTTCATTGACTGCAGCTGATTTATTTTTGCAGATCTTCTTACTAAAACATTTTCAATATAAAAGGCTCACAATTTAAAATAGTAAAAATTCAAGCTAGAGTGATGCAACTTTAAAATTGACTTCCGATGGTAATACCGTAGTCATGTGTGGATATTCAAATTAATCCCTTCAGTAGTTGCCAAGATAAAATGTTGCATTAAAACTTAACTTAGAATGTATGTTTGTATGTAAGGGCCATAATTTAGTATAAATTATTGTTAGTTTTATGAATTATAGTATTTAATATCTAATGGTAAATTTTATCCTACATGATTGAAGTTTCAAAATTTTATGAAACCCTTTAGAAGTTGCTATGATAAAATGTTGCGCAATAAATCTTAATCAAGAAACAGTACTCAATTATTGTGATTGTTTCAAGAAAAAATCAATGTGTGTACAATAGTATCATTGTTATTAGTATGCACTGCTCATGTAGACCCATAAGGTATTAGTTATCCAAAGTAATTGGTTATATAGATTTTTATACATTAAAAAACAAAATAAGGTTTCTCTTTTGCAAGAACCATTTTGACATAAAGATGACATAAAAACAAAACATTAATAAAAAGGTCTTACAACTCAGAAAATTAAGTTTAATAGTAAAAACACAGATATACAAAATAATATTTGAAAAATTCCGAGTACGAGAAATGATCAGTAGCAAAAATACCGACGCGCATAGGATTCAACAGAAACTAAACACGAAAGTTACATGTATTAGGTCGAGGAGTCCAGGGGGCGAACACAAAAGTAGTTCCGTTTTAAAAAGTACCGAAATGCGTGGCTTTTATCATCGATTTATTCATTCGAACGCTCTTGGTTTTATCAAAACGAACTTTTTTGCCGGCGATATTGTCCGAACTTTTCGATTGAGCAAAAAAAACCTATACCATACCCCAGAAAAATGTTTCGTCCCTCGTTTCGTAACTCAATTCCGGTTATAGGCCCTACCGACATATATATGTACGTATCTCGGTACTGTGTTCGTTTTACTCGTGTGAATTTCTATATTTCTATATTTGTTTGAGGCGAAAGTTTATTACTGCACTTTTATAGTTGCACAAACCTTTAATTGTGTCAGTACTTCACCTATTACTTTGTTGATTGATTTAAAATATGTTTAACTGTTTCACTACTAGTGCATTTCATGCCATTCTATATTGCGAATGGGATAAAATATTGCACATTGAACTGCATATTACATACATTAGAATAACTGTATATAAAGTTGTATATTGAATATAAAATTGTAAATAGTATAAAAATGTATAGATCTATGTGTATCAATAAAAAAATAATGTATATTATATATAGTTAATTATTGTTACAGCTTAACCAATTAAACTTTTCGCTAGTTACATGTTACAAGAAAACTTTTTTTGTAGACGAGAGAGTCAAATAAATTTCGAACGTATTTAATTTGACATTGTCTCCCTTATATATTTTCCGTGCTTATAAATCACCAAAATAACTAGTTACATGAGTTTTGTATACACCATTAAATCATGGTATATAACAGCTTCTATTCAAATACATTAAGAAAAAAACATACTACAAAATTATTAATTTTTTGGGACAGACCACGCTTCCAACCAACCAAAAAAAAACTGGTAAAAATACAATAACATAAAAAACTTAAACAATAATTAACTATATATAATATACATTATTTTTTTATTTATACATATAGATCTATACATTTTTATACTATTTACAATTTTATATTCAATATACAACTTTATATACAGTTATTCTAATGTATGTAATATGCAGTTCAATGTGCAATATTTTATCCCATTCGCAATATAGAATGGCATGAAATGCACTAGTAGTGAAACAGTTAAACATATTTTAAATCAATCAACAAAGTAATAGGTGAAGTACTGACACAATTAAAGGTTTGTGCAACTATTAAAGTGCAGTAATAAACTTTCGCCTCAAACAAATATAGAAATATAGAAATTCACACGAGTAAAACGAACACAGTACCGAGATACGTACATATATATGTCGGTAGGGCCTATAACCGGAATTGAGTTACGAAACGAGGGACGAAACATTTTTCTGGGGTATGGTATAGGTTTTTTATGCTCAATCGAAAAGTTCGGACAATATCGCCGGCAAAAAAGTTCGTTTTGATAAAACCAAGAGCGTTCGAATGAATAAATCGATGATAAAAGCCACGCATTTCGGTACTTTTTAAAACGGAACTACTTTTGTGTTCGCCCCCTGGACTCTTCGACCTAATACATGTAACTTTCGTGTTTAGTTTCTGTTGAATTCTATGCGCGTCGGTATTTTTGCTACGGATCATTTCTCGTACTCGGAATTTTTCAAATATCATTTTGTATATCTGTGTTTTTACTATTTAACTTAATTTTCTGAGTTGTAAGACCTTTTTATTAATGTTTTGTTTTTATGTCATTTTTTTGTCAAAATGGCTCTTGCAAAAGAGAAACCTTATTTTGTTTTTGAATGTATAAAAATCTATATAACCAATTACTTTGGATAACTAATACCTTATGGGTCTACATGAAAAGACGTATGGATGAAAACAAGGGTGATGGTAATGATGAATGAAAAGTTAAGAAAATGATGACAAATGATGAAAATAAAGTGAAAGTGAATGACAGTGCATATGAAAACATTCCTATTAAGAATCAAAACCTTACAGATGAGAAAAATAAAAAAAGAAAGTCCGATGTCGACGCTGACACAGTAAGCGAAATGAAAAGACCAAAGATCACGTTTCGACTGGGAATGTGCCGAAAGAAAATTTAAATGAGGTTCAAGAGTGCTCCAACTCATGTGTATGTAAAGCAGGGCCTATATGAACCCTACGTTTTAAGCAACTCTTGTAAAAATTGGGCTGATATAAAAACACTAATATGAGAAGGGTGATTTTATTATCAGTAAATATAATTTGTATTATAATTGTTATTTTAAAAAATGTTTTACTAACAATTAAATCTCCGTTTTGCCATTATATGCTCCTTTTCGCCTAAAAGTCTCCATTTCGTATCTTAGCCATGCCAGTTTTAAATGACGTGAATAGGCACATGGAGTTCGTGCATAATTACTTGTGTAGTTGGTGTGGTTCAGACGACCAAAATATTTAGAAATTACTTTTTAGAGAGCAACTTCTATGAAATAGAATGAGAATTTGAAAGTTAAAGGATAAAATTCTAGAATTTATTCAATGTCGGATCTGGATATTACGAAGTGTTTGGGTAATTCAGGTAAGTGGTATAATTAACAATTGAGAGCCGTCCATGGACAGCGCGCTCGACTATTAGGAGTGCTCTTGTAAACGGAATCAATTATGCAATTCAATTGAGATGAGAAAATTTTAACAAGAATACTTTCATTGACTGCAGCTGATTTATTTTTGCAGATCTTCTTACTAAAACATTTTCAATATAAAAGGCTCACAATTTAAAATAGTAAAAATTCAAGCTAGAGTGATGCAACTTTAAAATTGACTTCCGATGGTAATACCGTAGTCATGTGTGGATATTCAAATTAATCCCTTCAGTAGTTGCCAAGATAAAATGTTGCATTAAAACTTAACTTAGAATGTATGTTTGTATGTAAGGGCCATAATTTAGTATAAATTATTGTTAGTTTTATGAATTATAGTATTTAATATCTAATGGTAAATTTTATCCTACATGATTGAAGTTTCAAAATTTTATGAAACCCTTTAGAAGTTGCTATGATAAAATGTTGCGCAATAAATCTTAATCAAGAAACAGTACTCAATTATTGTGATTGTTTCAAGAAAAAATCAATGTGTGTACAATAGTATCATTGTTATTAGTATGCACTGCTCATGTAGACCCATAAGGTATTAGTTATCCAAAGTAATTGGTTATATAGATTTTTATACATTAAAAAACAAAATAAGGTTTCTCTTTTGCAAGAACCATTTTGACATAAAGATGACATAAAAACAAAACATTAATAAAAAGGTCTTACAACTCAGAAAATTAAGTTTAATAGTAAAAACACAGATATACAAAATAATATTTGAAAAATTCCGAGTACGAGAAATGATCAGTAGCAAAAATACCGACGCGCATAGGATTCAACAGAAACTAAACACGAAAGTTACATGTATTAGGTCGAGGAGTCCAGGGGGCGAACACAAAAGTAGTTCCGTTTTAAAAAGTACCGAAATGCGTGGCTTTTATCATCGATTTATTCATTCGAACGCTCTTGGTTTTATCAAAACGAACTTTTTTGCCGGCGATATTGTCCGAACTTTTCGATTGAGCAAAAAAAACCTATACCATACCCCAGAAAAATGTTTCGTCCCTCGTTTCGTAACTCAATTCCGGTTATAGGCCCTACCGACATATATATGTACGTATCTCGGTACTGTGTTCGTTTTACTCGTGTGAATTTCTATATTTCTATATTTGTTTGAGGCGAAAGTTTATTACTGCACTTTTATAGTTGCACAAACCTTTAATTGTGTCAGTACTTCACCTATTACTTTGTTGATTGATTTAAAATATGTTTAACTGTTTCACTACTAGTGCATTTCATGCCATTCTATATTGCGAATGGGATAAAATATTGCACATTGAACTGCATATTACATACATTAGAATAACTGTATATAAAGTTGTATATTGAATATAAAATTGTAAATAGTATAAAAATGTATAGATCTATGTGTATCAATAAAAAAATAATGTATATTATATATAGTTAATTATTGTTACAGCTTAACCAATTAAACTTTTCGCTAGTTACATGTTACAAGAAAACTTTTTTTGTAGACGAGAGAGTCAAATAAATTTCGAACGTATTTAATTTGACATTGTCTCCCTTATATATTTTCCGTGCTTATAAATCACCAAAATAACTAGTTACATGAGTTTTGTATACACCATTAAATCATGGTATATAACAGCTTCTATTCAAATACATTAAGAAATAAACATACTACAAAATTATTAATTTTTTGGGACAGACCACGCTTCCAACCAACCAAAAAAAAACTGGTAAAAATACAATAACATAAAAAACTTAAACAATAATTAACTATATATAATATACATTATTTTTTTATTTATACATATAGATCTATACATTTTTATACTATTTACAATTTTATATTCAATATACAACTTTATATACAGTTATTCTAATGTATGTAATATGCAGTTCAATGTGCAATATTTTATCCCATTCGCAATATAGAATGGCATGAAATGCACTAGTAGTGAAACAGTTAAACATATTTTAAATCAATCAACAAAGTAATAGGTGAAGTACTGACACAATTAAAGGTTTGTGCAACTATTAAAGTGCAGTAATAAACTTTCGCCTCAAACAAATATAGAAATATAGAAATTCACACGAGTAAAACGAACACAGTACCGAGATACGTACATATATATGTCGGTAGGGCCTATAACCGGAATTGAGTTACGAAACGAGGGACGAAACATTTTTCTGGGGTATGGTATAGGTTTTTTATGCTCAATCGAAAAGTTCGGACAATATCGCCGGCAAAAAAGTTCGTTTTGATAAAACCAAGAGCGTTCAAATGAATAAATCGATGATAAAAGCCACGCATTTCGGTACTTTTTAAAACGGAACTACTTTTGTGTTCGCCCCCTGGACTCTTCGACCTAATACATGTAACTTTCGTGTTTAGTTTCTGTTGAATTCTATGCGCGTCGGTATTTTTGCTACGGATCATTTCTCGTACTCGGAATTTTTCAAATATCATTTTGTATATCTGTGTTTTTACTATTTAACTTAATTTTCTGAGTTGTAAGACCTTTTTATTAATGTTTTGTTTTTATGTCATTTTTTTGTCAAAATGGCTCTTGCAAAAGAGAAACCTTATTTTGTTTTTTAATGTATAAAAATCTATATAACCAATTACTTTGGATAACTAATACCTTATGGGTCTACATGAAAAGACGTATGGATGAAAACAAGGGTGATGGTAATGATGAATGAAAAGTTAAGAAAATGATGACAAATGATGAAAATAAAGTGAAAGTGAATGACAGTGCATATGAAAACATTCCTATTAAGAATCAAAACCTTACAGATGAGAAAAATAAAAAAAGAAAGTCCGATGTCGACGCTGACACAGTAAGCGAAATGAAAAGACCAAAGATCACGTTTCGACTGGGAATGTGCCGAAAGAAAATTTAAATGAGGTTCAAGAGTGCTCCAACTCATGTGTATGTAAAGCAGGGCCTATATGAACCCTACGTTTTAAGCAACTCTTGTAAAAATTGGGCTGATATAAAAACACTAATATGAGAAGGGTGATTTTATTATCAGTAAATATAATTTGTATTATAATTGTTATTTTAAAAAATGTTTTACTAACAATTAAATCTCCGTTTTGCCATTATATGCTCCTTTTCGCCTAAAAGTCTCCATTTCGTATCTTAGCCATGCCAGTTTTAAATGACGTGAATAGGCACATGGAGTTCGTGCATAATTACTTGTGTAGTTGGTGTGGTTCAGACGACCAAAATATTTAGAAATTACTTTTTAGAGAGCAACTTCTATGAAATAGAATGAGCATTTGAAAGTTAAAGGTGCAGTAATGAAGGATAAAATTCTAGAATTTATTCAATGTCGGATCTGGATATTACGAAGTGTTTGGGTAATTCAGGTAAGTGGTATAATTAACAATTGAGAGCCGTCCATGGACAGCGCGCTCGACTATTAGGAGTGCTCTTGTAAACGGAATCAATTATGCAATTCAATTGAGATGAGAAAAATTTAACAAGAATACTTTCATTGACTGCAGCTGATTTATTTTTGCAGATCTTCTTACTAAAACATTTTCAATATAAAAGGCTCACAATTTAAAATAGTAAAAATTCAAGCTAGAGTGATGCAACTTTAAAATTGACTTCCGATGGTAATACCGTAGTCATGTGTGGATATTCAAATTAATCCCTTCAGTAGTTGCCAAGATAAAATGTTGCATTAAAACTTAACTTAGAATGTATGTTTGTATGTAAGGGCCATAATTTAGTATAAATTATTGTTAGTTTTATGAATTATAGTATTTAATATCTAATGGTAAATTTTATCCTACATGATTGAAGTTTCAAATGAAACCCTTTAGAAGTTGCTATGATAAAATGTTGCGCAATAAATCTTAATCAAGAAACAGTACTCAATTATTGTGATTGTTTCAAGAAAAAATCAATGTGTGTACAATAGTATCATTGTTATTAGTATGCACTGCTCATGTAGACCCATAAGGTATTAGTTATCCAAAGTAATTGGTTATATAGATTTTTATACATTAAAAAACAAAATAAGGTTTCTCTTTTGCAAGAACCATTTTGACATAAAGATGACATAAAAACAAAACATTAATAAAAAGGTCTTACAACTCAGAAAATTAAGTTTAATAGTAAAAACACAGATATACAAAATAATATTTGAAAAATTCCGAGTACGAGAAATGATCAGTAGCAAAAATACCGACGCGCATAGGATTCAACAGAAACTAAACACGAAAGTTACATGTATTAGGTCGAGGAGTCCAGGGGGCGAACACAAAAGTAGTTCCGTTTTAAAAAGTACCGAAATGCGTGGCTTTTATCATCGATTTATTCATTCGAACGCTCTTGGTTTATATCAAAACGAACTTTTTTGCCGGCGATATTGTCCGAACTTTTCGATTGAGCAAAAAAACCTATACCATACCCCAGAAAAATGTTTCGTCCCTCGTTTCGTAACTCAAGTCCGGTTATAGGCCCTACCGACATATATATGTACGTATCTCGGTACTGTGTTCGTTTTACTCGTGTGAATTTCTATATTTCTATATTTGTTTGAGGCGAAAGTTTATTACTGCACTTTTATAGTTGCACAAACCTTTAATTGTGTCAGTACTTCACCTATTACTTTGTTGATTGATTTAAAATATGTTTAACTGTTTCACTACTAGTGCATTTCATGCCATTCTATATTGCGAATGGGATAAAATATTGCACATTGAACTGCATATTACATACATTAGAATAACTGTATATAAAGTTGTATATTGAATATAAAATTGTAAATAGTATAAAAATGTATAGATCTATGTGTATCAATAAAAAAATAATGTATATTATATATAGTTAATTATTGTTACAGCTTAACCAATTAAACTTTTCGCTAGTTACATGTTACAAGAAAACTTTTTTTGTAGACGAGAGAGTCAAATAAATTTCGAACGTATTTAATTTGACATTGTATCCCTTTTATATTTTCCGTGCTTATAAATCACCAAAATAACTAGTTACATGAGTTTTGTATACACCATTAAATCATGGTATATAACAGCTTCTATTCAAATACATTAAGAAATAAACATACTACAAAATTATTAATTTTTTGGGACAGACCACGCTTCCAACCAACCAAAAAAAAACTGGTAAAAATACAATAACATAAAAAACTTAAACAATAATTAACTATATATAATATACATTATTTTTTTATTTATACATATAGATCTATACATTTTTATACTATTTACAATTTTATATTCAATATACAACTTTATATACAGTTATTCTAATGTATGTAATATGCAGTTCAATGTGCAATATTTTATCCCATTCGCAATATAGAATGGCATGAAATGCACTAGTAGTGAAACAGTTAAACATATTTTAAATCAATCAACAAAGTAATAGGTGAAGTACTGACACAATTAAAGGTTTGTGCAACTATTAAAGTGCAGTAATAAACTTTCGCCTCAAACAAATATAGAAATATAGAAATTCACACGAGTAAAACGAACACAGTACCGAGATACGTACATATATATGTCGGTAGGGCCTATAACCGGAATTGAGTTACGAAACGAGGGACGAAACATTTTTCTGGGGTATGGTATAGGTTTTTTATGCTCAATCGAAAAGTTCGGACAATATCGCCGGCAAAAAAGTTCGTTTTGATAAAACCAAGAGCGTTCGAATGAATAAATCGATGATAAAAGCCACGCATTTCGGTACTTTTTAAAACGGAACTACTTTTGTGTTCGCCCCCTGGACTCTTCGACCTAATACATGTAACTTTCGTGTTTAGTTTCTGTTGAATTCTATGCGCGTCGGTATTTTTGCTACGGATCATTTCTCGTACTCGGTCTTTTTCAAATATCATTTTGTATATCTGTGTTTTTACTATTTAACTTAATTTTCTGAGTTGTAAGACCTTTTTATTAATGTTTTGTTTTTATGTCATTTTTTTGTCAAAATGGCTCTTGCAAAAGAGAAACCTTATTTTGTTTTTGAATGTATAAAAATCTATATAACCAATTACTTTGGATAACTAATACCTTATGGGTCTACATGAAAAGACGTATGGATGAAAACAAGGGTGATGGTAATGATGAATGAAAAGTTAAGAAAATGATGACAAATGATGAAAATAAAGTGAAAGTGAATGACAGTGCATATGAAAACATTCCTATTAAGAATCAAAACCTTACAGATGAGAAAAATAAAAAAAGAAAGTCCGATGTCGACGCTGACACAGTAAGCGAAATGAAAAGACCAAAGATCACGTTTCGACTGGGAATGTGCCGAAAGAAAATTTAAATGAGGTTCAAGAGTGCTCCAACTCATGTGTATGTAAAGCAGGGCCTATATGAACCCTACGTTTTAAGCAACTCTTGTAAAAATTGGGCTGATATAAAAACACTAATATGAGAAGGGTGATTTTATTATCAGTAAATATAATTTGTATTATAATTGTTATTTTAAAAAATGTTTTACTAACAATTAAATCTCCGTTTTGCCATTATATGCTCCTTTTCGCCTAAAAGTCTCCATTTCGTATCTTAGCCATGCCAGTTTTAAATGACGTGAATAGGCACATGGAGTTCGTGCATAATTACTTGTGTAGTTGGTGTGGTTCAGACGACCAAAATATTTAGAAATTACTTTTTAGAGAGCAACTTCTATGAAATAGAATGAGAATTTGAAAGTTAAAGGTGCAGTAATGAAGGATAAAATTCTAGAATTTATTCAATGTCGGATCTGGATATTACGAAGTGTTTGGGTAATTCAGGTAAGTGGTATAATTAACAATTGAGAGCCGTCCATGGACAGCGCGCTCGACTATTAGGAGTGCTCTTGTAAACGGAATCAATTATGCAATTCAATTGAGATGAGAAAAATTTAACAAGAATACTTTCATTGACTGCAGCTGATTTATTTTTGCAGATCTTCTTACTAAAACATTTTCAATATAAAAGGCTCACAATTTAAAATAGTAAAAATTCAAGCTAGAGTGATGCAACTTTAAAATTGACTTCCGATGGTAATACCGTAGTCATGTGTGGATATTCAAATTAATCCCTTCAGTAGTTGCCAAGATAAAATGTTGCATTAAAACTTAACTTAGAATGTATGTTTGTATGTAAGGGCCATAATTTAGTATAAATTATTGTTAGTTTTATGAATTATAGTATTTAATATCTAATGGTAAATTTTATCCTACATGATTGAAGTTTCAAATGAAACCCTTTAGAAGTTGCTATGATAAAATGTTGCGCAATAAATCTTAATCAAGAAACAGTACTCAATTATTGTGATTGTTTCAAGAAAAAATCAATGTGTGTACAATAGTATCATTGTTATTAGTATGCACTGCTCATGTAGACCCATAAGGTATTAGTTATCCAAAGTAATTGGTTATATAGATTTTTATACATTAAAAAACAAAATAAGGTTTCTCTTTTGCAAGAACCATTTTGACATAAAGATGACATAAAAACAAAACATTAATAAAAAGGTCTTACAACTCAGAAAATTAAGTTTAATAGTAAAAACACAGATATACAAAATAATATTTGAAAAATTCCGAGTACGAGAAATGATCAGTAGCAAAAATACCGACGCGCATAGGATTCAACAGAAACTAAACACGAAAGTTACATGTATTAGGTCGAGGAGTCCAGGGTGCGAACACAAAAGTAGTTCCGTTTTAAAAAGTACCGAAATGCGTGGCTTTTATCATCGATTTATTCATTCGAACGCTCTTGGTTTTATCAAAACGAACTTTTTTGCCGGCGATATTGTCCGAACTTTTCGATTGAGCAAAAAAAACCTATACCATACCCCAGAAAAATGTTTCGTCCCTCGTTTCGTAACTCAATTCCGGTTATAGGCCCTACCGACATATATATGTACGTATCTCGGTACTGTGTTCGTTTTACTCGTGTGAATTTCTATATTTCTATATTTGTTTGAGGCGAAAGTTTATTACTGCACTTTAATAGTTGCACAAACCTTTAATTGTGTCAGTACTTCACCTATTACTTTGTTGATTGATTTAAAATATGTTTAACTGTTTCACTACTAGTGCATTTCATGCCATTCTATATTGCGAATGGGATAAAATATTGCACATTGAACTGCATATTACATACATTAGAATAACTGTATATAAAGTTGTATATTGAATATAAAATTGTAAATAGTATAAAAATGTATAGATCTATGTGTATCAATAAAAAATAATGTATATTATATATAGTTAATTATTGTTACAGCTTAACCAATTAAACTTTTCGCTAGTTACATGTTACAAGAAAACTTTTTTTGTAGACGAGAGAGTCAAATAAATTTCGAACGTATTTAATTTGACATTGTCTCCCTTATATATTTTCCGTGCTTATAAATCACCAAAATAACTAGTTACATGAGTTTTGTATACACCATTAAATCATGGTATATAACAGCTTCTATTCAAATACATTAAGAAATAAACATACTACAAAATTATTAATTTTTTGGGACAGACCACGCTTCCAACCAACCAAAAAAAAAAAACTGGTAAAAATACAATAACATAAAAAACTTAAACAATAATTAACTATATATAATATACATTATTTTTTTATTTATACATATAGATCTATACATTTTTATACTATTTACAATTTTATATTCAATATACAACTTTATATACAGTTATTCTAATGTATGTAATATGCAGTTCAATGTGCAATATTTTATCCCATTCGCAATATAGAATGGCATGAAATGCACTAGTAGTGAAACAGTTAAACATATTTTAAATCAATCAACAAAGTAATAGGTGAAGTACTGACACAATTAAAGGTTTGTGCAACTATTAAAGTGCAGTAATAAACTTTCGCCTCAAACAAATATAGAAATATAGAAATTCACACGAGTAAAACGAACACAGTACCGAGATACGTACATATATATGTCGGTAGGGCCTATAACCGGAATTGAGTTACGAAACGAGGGACGAAACATTTTTCTGGGGTATGGTATAGGTTTTTTATGCTCAATCGAAAAGTTCGGACAATATCGCCGGCAAAAAAGTTCGTTTTGATAAAACCAAGAGCGTTCGAATGAATAAATCGATGATAAAAGCCACGCATTTCGGTACTTTTTAAAACGGAACTACTTTTGTGTTCGCCCCCTGGACTCTTCGACCTAATACATGTAACTTTCGTGTTTAGTTTCTGTTGAATTCTATGCGCGTCGGTATTTTTGCTACGGATCATTTCTCGTACTCGGAATTTTTCAAATATCATTTTGTATATCTGTGTTTTTACTATTTAACTTAATTTTCTGAGTTGTAAGACCTTTTTATTAATGTTTTGTTTTTATGTCATTTTTTTGTCAAAATGGCTCTTGCAAAAGAGAAACCTTATTTTGTTTTTGAATGTATAAAAATCTATATAACCAATTACTTTGGATAACTAATACCTTATGGGTCTACATGAAAAGACGTATGGATGAAAACAAGGGTGATGGTAATGATGAATGAAAAGTTAAGAAAATGATGACAAATGATGAAAATAAAGTGAAAGTGAATGACAGTGCATATGAAAACATTCCTTTTAAGAATCAAAACCTTACAGATGAGAAAAATAAAAAAAGAAAGTCCGATGTCGACGCTGACACAGTAAGCGAAATGAAAAGACCAAAGATCACGTTTCGACTGGGAATGTGCCGAAAGAAAATTTAAATGAGGTTCAAGAGTGCTCCAACTCATGTGTATGTAAAGCAGGGCCTATATGAACCCTACGTTTTAAGCAACTCTTGTAAAAATTGGGCTGATATAAAAACACTAATATGAGAAGGGTGATTTTATTATCAGTAAATATAATTTGTATTATAATTGTTATTTTAAAAAATGTTTTACTAACAATTAAATCTCCGTTTTGCCATTATATGCTCCTTTTCGCCTAAAAGTCTCCATTTCGTATCTTAGCCATGCCAGTTTTAAATGACGTGAATAGGCACATGGAGTTCGTGCATAATTACTTGTGTAGTTGGTGTGGTTCAGACGACCAAAATATTTAGAAATTACTTTTTAGAGAGCAACTTCTATGAAATAGAATGAGGATTTGAAAGTTAAAGGTGCAGTAATGAAGGATAAAATTCTAGAATTTATTCAATGTCGGATCTGGATATTACGAAGTGTTTGGGTAATTCAGGTAAGTGGTATAATTAACAATTGAGAGCCGTCCATGGACAGCGCGCTCGACTATTAGGAGTGCTCTTGTAAACGGAATCAATTATGCAATTCAATTGAGATGAGAAAATTTTAACAAGAATACTTTCATTGACTGCAGCTGATTTATTTTTGCAGATCTTCTTACTAAAACATTTTCAATATAAAAGGCTCACAATTTAAAATAGTAAAAATTCAAGCTAGAGTGATGCAACTTTAAAATTGACTTCCGATGGTAATACCGTAGTCATGTGTGGATATTCAAATTAATCCCTTCAGTAGTTGCCAAGATAAAATGTTGCATTAAAACTTAACTTAGAATGTATGTTTGTATGTAAGGGACATAATTTAGTATAAATTATTGTTAGTTTTATGAATTATAGTATTTAATATCTAATGGTAAATTTTATCCTACATGATTGAAGTTTCAAATGAAACCCTTTAGAAGTTGCTATGATAAAATGGGGTGCAAGACATTTCGACCCCAAGACGTTTCGACCCCAAGCCATTTATGGAGACATTTCGACCCCACGACGTTTCGACCCCAGAGTTGAGACGTTTCGACCCCATATTTGAGACGTTTCGACCCCAGTTTATAGATAATATTATACGTGATAAATAAAATTATATACGAAATAAATTATGAATCGTTATATTATTGAAATTATGACATTACATCATTTAATTTTATTTTGCAGCGTTTGTGATCGACATGCAGCATGATGTTGTAGATGTATTTCAACCCAAGATCATAAATATGTATATTCATGTAAACTTATAAACACTTAAAAGTTTGAAAATCAATAAAATTGAATTTATACATCAAGATCTAGAACTTTATATTATCATTATATCATTATTTTACATATATGATAGATTATTAAAGTTGATGAATCAATATGTTGCTTGTTGATATGTTTTACAGTAACTATGAATGTGTTTTCCGATGGAAATTGTTCAATAATTTCAAGACCTGATGTATGATGTATGAATGTAAAGATGAGTAGTATTCAGTACGTTGATTTGAATTATACTTCGATATTATGAAATAAGCGTACATCGGTCTAATATTATATAAAAAGGTTAAATCGATCAATAAATCTACTTTAACAATTATACAAAGCGGTAAGTATTTAAACTTCAAAAGGGGATGTTTTGTAAAGCATGATATTATTTAGCCCGAATTTAATCACAATAGAATATTTTTGTATACGTTATAAGCGATAATTACCTCCAACTATCCCTATAGAACAGAAACAAACTGTGAAAATGAAAGTGTATATGTGATTATTAAGTGAATTGAAGAATGCCTTTAAACATCATTTGTTTGCGATAACCTTTAAAAATTATCTACTTAAACAAAAGATTAATTAATACTGCATGAAATCTTTGTTTTCTACAGTTATATATATTAATCAATGGTAAATTTTAAAACAAAAACTGATAATGTATGTACACAAATCGAATTACATATTTTGTGTATTTGTGAATATGTATAATATGATAATAAAAAACTTCTTTTCCAGGATATGTATATATAAATAGTATGTACTCTCATGAGTATTTAAACAAATAATAAAATTATGAATTTTCACAATATCAAGTTTGTTGTTTATTATTAATCAATTACCTAAAAATATTAATCTGTGTGTTCTAATAAGTAGTTATAATTTGGTGCAGCAGATCACTCTCCTTTCTCTTTCGTTTTCTTACGTCTGTTTTCTTCCTAATAAACCGTTTTTTTTTCATTTAAAAATCTTCTAAAATATTACATTCAAATTCTAAGATGTGATAATCAAACTACCTTTTATCAAAAATATACAAAAAGTACATAAATACAATACAACTACGAAAATTAACCTAAAATACCATCTGGGGTCGAAACGTCGTAAGGTTGTAAAAGTAATAGGTGAAGTACTGACACAATTAAAGGTTTGTGCAACTATTAAAGTGCAGTAATAAACTTTCGCCTCAAACAAATATAGAAATATAGAAATTCACACGAGTAAAACGAACACAGTACCGAGATACGTACATATATATGTCGGTAGGGCCTATAACCGGAATTGAGTTACGAAACGAGGGACGAAACATTTTTCTGGGGGTATGGTATAGGTTTTTTATGCTCAATCGAAAAGTTCGGACAATATCGCCGGCAAAAAAGTTCGTTTTGATAAAACCAAGAGCGTTCGAATGAATAAATCGATGATAAAAGCCACGCATTTCGGTACTTTTTAAAACGGAACTACTTTTGTGTTCGCCCCCTGGACTCTTCGACCTAATACATGTAACTTTCGTGTTTAGTTTCTGTTGAATTCTATGCGCGTCGGTATTTTTGCTACGGATCATTTCTCGTACTCGGAATTTTTCAAATATCATTTTGTATATCTGTGTTTTTAAATTTTAACTTAATTTTCTGAGTTGTAAGACCTTTTTATTAATGTTTTGTTTTTATGTCATTTTTTTGTCAAAATAGCTCTTGCAAAAGAGAAACCTTATTTTGTTTTTGAATGTATAAAAATCTATATAACCAATTACTTTGGATAACTAATACCTTATGGGTCTACATGAAAAGACGTATGGATGAAAACAAGGGTGATGGTAATGATGAATGAAAAGTTAAGAAAATGATGACAAATGATGAAAATAAAGTGAAAGTGAATGACAGTGCATATGAAAACATTCCTATTAAGAATCAAAACCTTACAGATGAGAAAAATAAAAAAAGAAAGTCCGATGTCGACGCTGACACAGTAAGCAAAATGAAAAGACCAAAGATCACGTTTCGACTGGGAATGTGCCGAAAGAAAATTTAAATGAGGTTCAAGAGTGCTCCAACTCATGTGTATGTAAAGCAGGGCCTATATGAACCCTACGTTTTAAGCAACTCTTGTAAAAATTGGGCTGATATAAAAACACTAATATGAGAAGGGTGATTTTATTATCAGTAAATATAATTTGTATTATAATTGTTATTTTAAAAAATGTTTTACTAACAATTAAATCTCCGTTTTGCCATTATATGCTCCTTTTCGCCTAAAAGTCTCCATTTCGTATCTTAGCCATGCCAGTTTTAAATGACGTGAATAGGCACATGGAGTTCGTGCATAATTACTTGTGTAGTTGGTGTGGTTCAGACGACCAAAATATTTAGAAATTACTTTTTAGAGAGCAACTTCTATGAAATAGAATGAGAATTTGAAAGTTAAAGGTGCAGTAATGAAGGATAAAATTCTAGAATTTATTCAATGTCGGATCTGGATATTACGAAGTGTTTGGGTAATTCAGGTAAGTGGTATAATTAACAATTGAGAGCCGTCCATGGACAGCGCGCTCGACTATTAGGAGTGCTCTTGTAAACGGAATCAATTATGCAATTCAATTGAGATGAGAAAAATTTAACAAGAATACTTTCATTGACTGCAGCTGATTTATTTTTGCAGATCTTCTTACTAAAACATTTTCAATATAAAAGGCTCACAATTTAAAATAGTAAAAATTCAAGCTAGAGTGATGCAACTTTAAAATTGACTTCCGATGGTAATACCGTAGTCATGTGTGGATATTCAAATTAATCCCTTCAGTAGTTGCCAAGATAAAATGTTGCATTAAAACTTAACTTAGAATGTATGTTTGTATGTAAGGGCCATAATTTAGTATAAATTATTGTTAGTTTTATGAATTATAGTATTTAATATCTAATGGTAAATTTTATCCTACATGATTGAAGTTTCAAATGAAACCCTTTAGAAGTTGCTATGATAAAATGTTGCGCAATAAATCTTAATCAAGAAACAGTACTCAATTATTGTGATTGTTTCAAGAAAAAATCAATGTGTGTACAATAGTATCATTGTTATTAGTATGCACTGCTCATGTAGACCCATAAGGTATTAGTTATCCAAAGTAATTGGTTATATAGATTTTTATACATTAAAAAACAAAATAAGGTTTCTCTTTTGCAAGAACCATTTTGACATAAAGATGACATAAAAACAAAACATTAATAAAAAGGTCTTACAACTCAGAAAATTAAGTTTAATAGTAAAAACACAGATATACAAAATAATATTTGAAAAATTCCGAGTACGAGAAATGATCAGTAGCAAAAATACCGACGCGCATAGGATTCAACAGAAACTAAACACGAAAGTTACATGTATTAGGTCGAGGAGTCCAGGGTGCGAACACAAAAGTAGTTCCGTTTTAAAAAGTACCGAAATGCGTGGCTTTTATCATCGATTTATTCATTCGAACGCTCTTGGTTTTATCAAAACGAACTTTTTTGCCGGCGATATTGTCCGAACTTTTCGATTGAGCAAAAAAACCTATACCATACCCCAGAAAAATGTTTCGTCCCTCGTTTCGTAACTCAATTCCGGTTATAGGCCCTACCGACATATATATGTACGTATCTCGGTACTGTGTTCGTTTTACTCGTGTGAATTTCTATATTTCTATATTTGTTTGAGGCGAAAGTTTATTACTGCACTTTTATAGTTGCACAAACCTTTAATTGTGTCAGTACTTCACCTATTACTTTGTTGATTGATTTAAAATATGTTTAACTGTTTCACTACTAGTGCATTTCATGCCATTCTATATTGCGAATGGGATAAAATATTGCACATTGAACTGCATATTACATACATTAGAATAACTGTATATAAAGTTGTATATTGAATATAAAATTGTAAATAGTATAAAAATGTATAGATCTATGTGTATCAATAAAAAAATAATGTATATTATATATAGTTAATTATTGTTACAGCTTAACCAATTAAACTTTTCGCTAGTTACATGTTACAAGAAAACTTTTTTGTAGACGAGAGAGTCAAATAAATTTCGAACGTATTTAATTTGACATTGTCTCCCTTATATATTTTCCGTGCTTATAAATCACCAAAATAACTAGTTACATGAGTTTTGTATACACCATTAAATCATGGTATATAACAGCTTCTATTCAAATACATTAAGAAATAAACATACTACAAAATTATTAATTTTTTGGGACAGACCACGCTTCCAACCAACCAAAAAAAAAACTGGTAAAAATACAATAACATAAAAAACTTAAACAATAATTAACTATATATAATATACATTATTTTTTTATTTATACATATAGATCTATACATTTTTATACTATTTACAATTTTATATTCAATATACAACTTTATATACAGTTATTCTAATGTATGTAATATGCAGTTCAATGTGCAATATTTTATCCCATTCGCAATATAGAATGGCATGAAATGCACTAGTAGTGAAACAGTTAAACATATTTTAAATCAATCAACAAAGTAATAGGTGAAGTACTGACACAATTAAAGGTTTGTGCAACTATTAAAGTGCAGTAATAAACTTTCGCCTCAAACAAATATAGAAATATAGAAATTCACACGAGTAAAACGAACACAGTACCGAGATACGTACATATATATGTCGGTAGGGCCTATAACCGGAATTGAGTTACGAAACGAGGGACGAAACATTTTTCTGGGGTATGGTATAGGTTTTTTATGCTCAATCGAAAAGTTCGGACAATATCGCCGGCAAAAAAGTTCGTTTTGATAAAACCAAGAGCGTTCGAATGAATAAATCGATGATAAAAGCCACGCATTTCGGTACTTTTTAAAACGGAACTACTTTTGTGTTCGCCCCCTGGACTCTTCGACCTAATACATGTAACTTTCGTGTTTAGTTTCTGTTGAATTCTATGCGCGTCGGTATTTTTGCTACGGATCATTTCTCGTACTCGGAATTTTTCAAATATCATTTTGTATATCTGTGTTTTTACTATTTAACTTAATTTTCTGAGTTGTAAGACCTTTTTATTAATGTTTTGTTTTTATGTCATTTTTTTGTCAAAATGGCTCTTGCAAAAGAGAAACCTTATTTTGTTTTTGAATGTATAAAAATCTATATAACCAATTACTTTGGATAACTAATACCTTATGGGTCTACATGAAAAGACGTATGGATGAAAACAAGGGTGATGGTAATGATGAATGAAAAGTTAAGAAAATGATGACAAATGATGAAAATAAAGTGAAAGTGAATGACAGTGCATATGAAAACATTCCTATTAAGAATCAAAACCTTACAGATGAGAAAAATAAAAAAAGAAAGTCCGATGTCGACGCTGACACAGTAAGCGAAATGAAAAGACCAAAGATCACGTTTCGACTGGGAATGTGCCGAAAGAAAATTTAAATGAGGTTCAAGAGTGCTCCAACTCATGTGTATGTAAAGCAGGGCCTATATGAACCCTACGTTTTAAGCAACTCTTGTAAAAATTGGGCTGATATAAAAACACTAATATGAGAAGGGTGATTTTATTATCAGTAAATATAATTTGTATTATAATTGTTATTTTAAAAAATGTTTTACTAACAATTAAATCTCCGTTTTGCCATTATATGCTCCTTTTCGCCTAAAAGTCTCCATTTCGTATCTTAGCCATGCCAGTTTTAAATGACGTGAATAGGCACATGGAGTTCGTGCATAATTACTTGTGTAGTTGGTGTGGTTCAGACGACCAAAATATTTAGAAATTACTTTTTAGAGAGCAACTTCTATGAAATAGAATGAGAATTTGAAAGTTAAAGGTGCAGTAATGAAGGATAAAATTCTAGAATTTATTCAATGTCGGATCTGGATATTACGAAGTGTTTGGGTAATTCAGGTAAGTGGTATAATTAACAATTGAGAGCCGTCCATGGACAGCGCGCTCGACTATTAGGAGTGCTCTTGTAAACGGAATCAATTATGCAATTCAATTGAGATGAGAAAATTTTAACAAGAATACTTTCATTGACTGCAGCTGATTTATTTTTGCAGATCTTCTTACTAAAACATTTTCAATATAAAAGGCTCACAATTTAAAATAGTAAAAATTCAAGCTAGAGTGATGCAACTTTAAAATTGACTTCCGATGGTAATACCGTAGTCATGCGTGGATATTCAAATTATTCCCTTCAGTAGTTGCCAAGATAAAATGTTGCATTAAAACTTAACTTAGAATGTATGTTTGTATGTAAGGGCCATAATTTAGTATAAATTATTGTTAGTTTTATGAATTATAGTATTTAATATCTAATGGTAAATTTTATCCTACATGATTGAAGTTTCAAATGAAACCCTTTAGAAGTTGCTATGATAAAATGTTGCGCAATAAATCTTAATCAAGAAACAGTACTCAATTATTGTGATTGTTTCAAGAAAAAATCAATGTGTGTACAATAGTATCATTGTTATTAGTATGCACTGCTCATGTAGACCCATAAGGTATTAGTTATCCAAAGTAATTGGTTATATAGATTTTTATACATTAAAAACAAAATAAGGTTTGTCTTTTGCAAGAGCCATTTTGACATAAAGATGACATAAAAACAAAACATTAATAAAAAGGTCTTACAACTCAGAAAATTAAGTTTAATAGTAAAAACACAGATATACAAAATAATATTTGAAAAATTCCGAGTACGAGAAATGATCAGTAGCAAAAATACCGACGCGCATAGGATTCAACAGAAACTAAACACGAAAGTTACATGTATTAGGTCGAAGAGTCCAGGGGGCGAACACAAAAGTAGTTCCGTTTTAAAAAGTACCGAAATGCGTGGCTTTTATCATCGATTTATTCATTCGAACGCTCTTGGTTTTATCAAAACGAACTTTTTTGCCGGCGATATTGTCCGAACTTTTCGATTGAGCATAAAAAACCTATACCATACCCCAGAAAAATGTTTCGTCCCTCGTTTCGTAACTCAATTCCGGTTATAGGCCCTACCGACATATATATGTACGAATCTCGGTACTGTGTTCGTTTTACTCGTGTGAATTTCTATATTTCTATATTTGTTTGAGGCGAAAGTTTATTACTGCACTTTTATAGTTGCACAAACCTTTAATTGTGTCAGTACTTCACCTATTACTTTGTTGATTGATTTAAAATATGTTTAACTGTTTCACTACTAGTGCATTTCATGCCATTCTATATTGCGAATGGGATAAAATATTGCACATTGAACTGCATATTACATACATTAGAATAACTGTATATAAAGTTGTATATTGAATATAAAATTGTAAATAGTATAAAAATGTATAGATCTATGTGTATCAATAAAAAAATAATGTATATTATATATAGTTAATTATTGTTACAGCTTAACCAATTAAACTTTTCGCTAGTTACATGTTACAAGAAAAAAATTTTTTTTGTAGACGAGAGAGTCAAATAAATTTCGAACGTATTTAATTTGACATTGTCTCCCTTATATATTTTCCGTGCTTATAAATCACCAAAATAACTAGTTACATGAGTTTTGTATACACCATTAAATCATGGTATATAACAGCTTCTATTCAAATACATTAAGAAATAAACATACTACAAAATTATTAATTTTTTGGGACAGACCACGCTTCCAACCAACCAAAAAAAAAAACTGGTAAAAATACAATAACATAAAAAACTTAAACAATAATTAACTATATATAATATACATTATTTTTTTATTTATACATATAGATCTATACATTTTTATACTATTTACAATTTTATATTCAATATACAACTTTATATACAGTTATTCTAATGTATGTAATATGCAGTTCAATGTGCAATATTTTATCCCATTCGCAATATAGAATGGCATGAAATGCACTAGTAGTGAAACAGTTAAACATATTTTAAATCAATCAACAAAGTAATAGGTGAAGTACTGACACAATTAAAGGTTTGTGCAACTATTAAAGTGCAGTAATAAACTTTCGCCTCAAACAAATATAGAAATATAGAAATTCACACGAGTAAAACGAACACAGTACCGAGATACGTACATATATATGTCGGTAGGGCCTATAACCGGAATTGAGTTACGAAACGAGGGACGAAACATTTTTCTGGGGTATGGTATAGGTTTTTTATGCTCAATCGAAAAGTTCGGACAATATCGCCGGCAAAAAAGTTCGTTTTGATAAAACCAAGAGCGTTCGAATGAATAAATCGATGATAAAAGCCACGCATTTCGGTACTTTTTAAAACGGAACTACTTTTGTGTTCGCCCCCTGGACTCTTCGACCTAATACATGTAACTTTCGTGTTTAGTTTCTGTTGAATTCTATGCGCGTCGGTATTTTTGCTACGGATCATTTCTCGTACTCGGAATTTTTCAAATATCATTTTGTATATCTGTGTTTTTACTATTTAACTTAATTTTCTGAGTTGTAAGACCTTTTTATTAATGTTTTGTTTTTATGTCATTTTTTTGTCAAAATGGCTCTTGCAAAAGAGAAACCTTATTTTGTTTTTGAATGTATAAAAATCTATATAACCAATTACTTTGGATAACTAATACCTTATGGGTCTACATGAAAAGACGTATGGATGAAAACAAGGGTGATGGTAATGATGAATGAAAAGTTAAGAAAATGATGACAAATGATGAAAATAAAGTGAAAGTGAATGACAGTGCATATGAAAACATTCCTATTAAGAATCAAAACCTTACAGATGAGAAAAATAAAAAAAGAAAGTCCGATGTCGACGCTGACACAGTAAGCGAAATGAAAAGACCAAAGATCACGTTTCGACTGGGAATGTGCCGAAAGAAAATTTAAATGAGGTTCAAGAGTGCTCCAACTCATGTGTATGTAAAGCAGGGCCTATATGAACCCTACGTTTTAAGCAACTCTTGTAAAAATTGGGCTGATATAAAAACACTAATATGAGAAGGGTGATTTTATTATCAGTAAATATAATTTGTATTATAATTGTTATTTTAAAAAATGTTTTACTAACAATTAAATCTCCGTTTTGCCATTATATGCTCCTTTTCGCCTAAAAGTCTCCATTTCGTATCTTAGCCATGCCAGTTTTAAATGACGTGAATAGGCACATGGAGTTCGTGCATAATTACTTGTGTAGTTGGTGTGGTTCAGACGACCAAAATATTTAGAAATTACTTTTTAGAGAGCAACTTCTATGAAATAGAATGAGAATTTGAAAGTTAAAGGTGCAGTAATGAAGGATAAAATTCTAGAATTTATTCAATGTCGGATCTGGATATTACGAAGTGTTTGGGTAATTCAGGTAAGTGGTATAATTAACAATTGAGAGCCGTCCATGGACAGCGCGCTCGACTATTAGGAGTGCTCTTGTAAACGGAATCAATTATGCAATTCAATTGAGATGAGAAAATTTTAACAAGAATACTTTCATTGACTGCAGCTGATTTATTTTTGCAGATCTTCTTACTAAAACATTTTCAATATAAAAGGCTCACAATTTAAAATAGTAAAAATTCAAGCTAGAGTGATGCAACTTTAAAATTGACTTCCGATGGTAATACCGTAGTCATGCGTGGATATTCAAATTATTCCCTTCAGTAGTTGCCAAGATAAAATGTTGCATTAAAACTTAACTTAGAATGTATGTTTGTATGTAAGGGCCATAATTTAGTATAAATTATTGTTAGTTTTATGAATTATAGTATTTAATATCTAATGGTAAATTTTATCCTACATGATTGAAGTTTCAAATGAAACCCTTTAGAAGTTGCTATGATAAAATGTTGCGCAATAAATCTTAATCAAGAAACAGTACTCAATTATTGTGATTGTTTCAAGAAAAAATCAATGTGTGTACAATAGTATCATTGTTATTAGTATGCACTGCTCATGTAGACCCATAAGGTATTAGTTATCCAAAGTAATTGGTTATATAGATTTTTATACATTAAAAACAAAATAAGGTTTGTCTTTTGCAAGAGCCATTTTGACATAAAGATGACATAAAAACAAAACATTAATAAAAAGGTCTTACAACTCAGAAAATTAAGTTTAATAGTAAAAACACAGATATACAAAATAATATTTGAAAAATTCCGAGTACGAGAAATGATCAGTAGCAAAAATACCGACGCGCATAGGATTCAACAGAAACTAAACACGAAAGTTACATGTATTAGGTCGAAGAGTCCAGGGGGCGAACACAAAAGTAGTTCCGTTTTAAAAAGTACCGAAATGCGTGGCTTTTATCATCGATTTATTCATTCGAACGCTCTTGGTTTTATCAAAACGAACTTTTTTGCCGGCGATATTGTCCGAACTTTTCGATTGAGCATAAAAAACCTATACCATACCCCAGAAAAATGTTTCGTCCCTCGTTTCGTAACTCAATTCCGGTTATAGGCCCTACCGACATATATATGTACGAATCTCGGTACTGTGTTCGTTTTACTCGTGTGAATTTCTATATTTCTATATTTGTTTGAGGCGAAAGTTTATTACTGCACTTTTATAGTTGCACAAACCTTTAATTGTGTCAGTACTTCACCTATTACTTTGTTGATTGATTTAAAATATGTTTAACTGTTTCACTACTAGTGCATTTCATGCCATTCTATATTGCGAATGGGATAAAATATTGCACATTGAACTGCATATTACATACATTAGAATAACTGTATATAAAGTTGTATATTGAATATAAAATTGTAAATAGTATAAAAATGTATAGATCTATGTGTATCAATAAAAAAATAATGTATATTATATATAGTTAATTATTGTTACAGCTTAACCAATTAAACTTTTCGCTAGTTACATGTTACAAGAAAAAAATTTTTTTTGTAGACGAGAGAGTCAAATAAATTTCGAACGTATTTAATTTGACATTGTCTCCCTTATATATTTTCCGTGCTTATAAATCACCAAAATAACTAGTTACATGAGTTTTGTATACACCATTAAATCATGGTATATAACAGCTTCTATTCAAATACATTAAGAAATAAACATACTACAAAATTATTAATTTTTTGGGACAGACCACGCTTCCAACCAACCAAAAAAAAAAACTGGTAAAAATACAATAACATAAAAAACTTAAACAATAATTAACTATATATAATATACATTATTTTTTTATTTATACATATAGATCTATACATTTTTATACTATTTACAATTTTATATTCAATATACAACTTTATATACAGTTATTCTAATGTATGTAATATGCAGTTCAATGTGCAATATTTTATCCCATTCGCAATATAGAATGGCATGAAATGCACTAGTAGTGAAACAGTTAAACATATTTTAAATCAATCAACAAAGTAATAGGTGAAGTACTGACACAATTAAAGGATTGTGCAACTATTAAAGTGCAGTAATAAACTTTCGCCTCAAACAAATATAGAAATATAGAAATTCACACGAGTAAAACGAACACAGTACCGAGATACGTACATATATATGTCGGTAGGGCCTATAACCGGAATTGAGTTACGAAACGAGGGACGAAACATTTTTCTGGGGTATGGTATAGGTTTTTTATGCTCAATCGAAAAGTTCGGACAATATCGCCGGCAAAAAAGTTCGTTTTGATAAAACCAAGAGCGTTCGAATGAATAAATCGATGATAAAAGCCACGCATTTCGGTACTTTTTAAAACGGAACTACTTTTGTGTTCGCCCCCTGGACTCTTCGACCTAATACATGTAACTTTCGTGTTTAGTTTCTGTTGAATTCTATGCGCGTCGGTATTTTTGCTACGGATCATTTCTCGTACTCGGAATTTTTCAAATATCATTTTGTATATCTGTGTTTTTACTATTTAACTTAATTTTCTGAGTTGTAAGACCTTTTTATTAATGTTTTGTTTTTATGTCATTTTTTTGTCAAAATGGCTCTTGCAAAAGAGAAACCTTATTTTGTTTTTGAATGTATAAAAATCTATATAACCAATTACTTTGGATAACTAATACCTTATGGGTCTACATGAAAAGACGTATGGATGAAAACAAGGGTGATGGTAATGATGAATGAAAAGTTAAGAAAATGATGACAAATGATGAAAATAAAGTGAAAGTGAATGACAGTGCATATGAAAACATTCCTATTAAGAATCAAAACCTTACAGATGAGAAAAATAAAAAAAGAAAGTCCGATGTCGACGCTGACACAGTAAGCGAAATGAAAAGACCAAAGATCACGTTTCGACTGGGAATGTGCCGAAAGAAAATTTAAATGAGGTTCAAGAGTGCTCCAACTCATGTGTATGTAAAGCAGGGCCTATATGAACCCTACGTTTTAAGCAACTCTTGTAAAAATTGGGCTGATATAAAAACACTAATATGAGAAGGGTGATTTTATTATCAGTAAATATAATTTGTATTATAATTGTTATTTTAAAAAATGTTTTACTAACAATTAAATCTCCGTTTTGCCATTATATGCTCCTTTTCGCCTAAAAGTCTCCATTTCGTATCTTAGCCATGCCAGTTTTAAATGACGTGAATAGGCACATGGAGTTCGTGCATAATTACTTGTGTAGTTGGTGTGGTTCAGACGACCAAAATATTTAGAAATTACTTTTTAGAGAGCAACTTCTATGAAATAGAATGAGAATTTGAAAGTTAAAGGTGCAGTAATGAAGGATAAAATTCTAGAATTTATTCAATGTCGGATCTGGATATTACGAAGTGTTTGGGTAATTCAGGTAAGTGGTATAATTAACAATTGAGAGCCGTCCATGGACAGCGCGCTCGACTATTAGGAGTGCTCTTGTAAACGGAATCAATTATGCAATTCAATTGAGATGAGAAAAATTTAACAAGAATACTTTCATTGACTGCAGCTGATTTATTTTTGCAGATCTTCTTACTAAAACATTTTCAATATAAAAGGCTCACAATTTAAAATAGTAAAAATTCAAGCTAGAGTGATGCAACTTTAAAATTGACTTCCGATGGTAATACCGTAGTCATGTGTGGATATTCAAATTAATCCCTTCAGTAGTTGCCAAGATAAAATGTTGCATTAAAACTTAACTTAGAATGTATGTTTGTATGTAAGGGCCATAATTTAGTATAAATTATTGTTAGTTTTATGAATTATAGTATTTAATATCTAATGGTAAATTTTATCCTACATGATTGAAGTTTCAAATGAAACCCTTTAGAAGTTGCTATGATAAAATGGGGTGCAAGACATTTCGACCCCAAGACGTTTCGACCCCAAGCCATTTATGGAGACATTTCGACCCCACGACGTTTCGACCCCATAGTTGAGACGTTTCGACCCCAGTTTATAGATAATATTATACGTGATAAATAAAATTATATACGAAATAAATTATGAATCGTTATATTATTGAAATTATGACATTACATCATTTAATTTTATTTTGCAGCGTTTGTGATCGACATGCAGCATGATGTTGTAGATGTATTTCAACCCAAGATCATAAATATGTATATTCATGTAAACTTATAAACACTTAAAAGTTTGAAAATCAATAAAATTGAATTTATACATCAAGATCTAGAACTTTATATTATCATTATATCATTATTTTACATATATGATAGATTATTAAAGTTGATGAATCAATATGTTGCTTGTTGATATGTTTTACAGTAACTATGAATGTGTTTTCCGATGGAAATTGTTCAATAATTTCAAGACCTGATGTATGATGTATGAATGTAAAGATGAGTAGTATTCAGTACGTTGATTTGAATTATACTTCGATATTATGAAATAAGCGTACATCGGTCTAATATTATATAAAAAGGTTAAATCGATCAATAAATCTACTTTAACAATTATACAAAGCGGTAAGTATTTAAACTTCAAAAGGGGATGTTTTGTAAAGCATGATATTATTTAGCCCGAATTTAATCACAATAGAATATTTTTGTATACGTTATAAGCGATAATTACCTCCAACTATCCCTATAGAACAGAAACAAACTGTGAAAATGAAAGTGTATATGTGATTATTAAGTGAATTGAAGAATGGCTTTAAACATCATTTGTTTGCGATAACCTTTAAAAATTATCTACTTAAACAAAAGATTAATTAATACTGCATGAAATCTTTGTTTTCTACAGTTATATATATTAATCAATGGTAAATTTTAAAACAAAAACTGATAATGTATGTACACAAATCGAATTACATATTTTGTGTATTTGTGAATATGTATAATATGATTATAAAAAACTTCTTTTCCAGGATATGTATATATAAATAGTATGTACTCTCATGAGTATTTAAACAAATAATAAAATTATGAATTTTCACAATATCAAGTTTGTTGTTTATTATTAATCAATTACCTAAAAATATTAATCTGTGTATTCTAATAAGTAGTTATAATTTGGTGCAGCAGATCACTCTCCTTTCTCTTTCGTTTTCTTACGTCTGTTTTCTTCCTAATAAACCGTTTTTTTTTTCATTTAAAAATCTTCTAAAATATTACATTCAAATTCTAAGATGTGATAATCAAACTACCTTTTATCAAAAATATACAAAAAGTACATAAATACAATACAACTACGAAAATTAACCTAAAATACCATCTGGGGTCGAAACGTCGTAAGGTCGAAACGTCTTGGGGTCGAAATGTCTCCGTCAAACCTGGGGTCGAAACGTCTTGGGGTCGAAACGTCTGTAACTCGTGACTTCCGTAAACAAGATTATTCACATTCAGCGCCGAATTTTTGGTGCGTGTGGAGAAATATCAAGTAATTATTTATTTTTTTGATGCAGAATCTCTTGTATTGAATAAAAGAAAGTCTATTATTATTTTATAAATGTCTTTTCGGTGACTATCTGCTGTCATTGTTACGATTTGTCTGTATCGAACATATTCGTCCCCAAACCGATTCGCCCTAATTTTTAGGAAGTTCTTTTACTTATACCTGTTTCTCGTATTCTCGTGGTTTCTCATATTCTCGTGTCGTAATAAAAATGGTCCGAACCGACGCTCGCGACGATTGGTAATATCCGAAAATACGTCAACTTTTTACTCTGATCAATATCAAACTCGCCCAAAGTACAAAAACGACAAAAGACCGTTAGAAACCCTAAATATGAGTGAAAAAGTGTATTAAATTAGCAATTTTATATGAAAAACTTCATAATCCTCCCCAGAATAACTGTTTTAACGACTCGTTTTTTGCAAAAGCCGTCAAAAGTAGGTCATGCATCATTATTACATAGATGCTTTGTCACACAAAGGTTAAACCCCAATAAATTCTACATTGAAGTTCAGAAAGTGTGTTCCACGCCAATTGAAATAAAAATCCAATTACATGATTAGTGTTGTGCCTTATTTTGAATCAAAATTGAGCTGTGACCACTGAGTACCACTTAGTTTTGGCACCTTAGTATGTGTTTTCAAGCTACACTGTGCGTTTCTGAAGATATGTTGTCAGTAAGAAGAATTTGTATGAAAATAGACCACAGTTTACCATAGTTTTTTATGATTATTGCACTTAAATTGCCATTTTTTCATGCATATGTTAAGCCTGATATCAAATTTTCTTCATACTCAGTACCATAGCACAGTTAAATGTCCGTTACAATATAAAAAAACTCATTCCACAGATTCAAAAACTCGCCAAAATGTTTAATTTAGAGTGAATTAAGATATCTGAACTGAATTGTATAATAAATATGTCACATAGTTACAAGCCTTGACAGCCAATCAAAACCCACGAGAATATGAGAAAGCTCTTTAGTGATCTAGAGTAACAGGTTATCATTTTAAAACGTTAAATTGACCTATTTATCCTTAAGTTTCGCTATTATTGTTGCTTGTTCATTGTAGACGAAAGTTTTGTGTCTTTTGTGCAACAATATAAAATTAAGACATTCCTCTTATTTGTGCCTGATACCCAAGTATAGTCTTAATCCCACGAGAATACGAGAACACAGGTTCAGTTAGGCAGTGGCCAGAGTTAGCTCTAGACCTGGGATCTACAGTTTCTGGAGTGGCGTAACTCAAGATAACCATTGCAAAGAAGGCATAGAGTTAAGGGAGTCTCAAAACATGAGTACATACAAGTAATATGATCGAATGTCAGACGATCCGCCCCAGTCACATTCGCCCTTGGACGATCCGTCCCCAAATTAGGGACGATTCGTCCCCTTATGTGTAAGCCCTATGAATACTTTTAATCAATAATACGACTTGGTATTACAATTATATATCTGTGTATTTTGTGTTTAATTATTTATTAGATACATGTATTTTTTACGAGAAAATTCCAGTAATACATACATCATTTCTTGCCAACCATATTTTAAAATTATTTGTTAAAACAGAATTGTTTTTTATTAGCGAGTGTTTAAACCTAATGCTTCAAACCGGCAAGAAGATTGTTAAAAAAACAGGTTTAAATCACCTAATATATCGTTTTCAAATAAAAATTTTGGCAATCTCCTTATATTTTAAAAATATGAATTTCAATGATGAAAATATAAATTTTGTAGTAAAAATATATTCTTGTATTTTCATAGTCAATGATGTCATCTTAGAAAATAAATGGCGTCATCTTGAAGAAGAAATGACTTCACATTACAATTAGTGTAAAATACATGTAATGAAACACAAAACTAGAGATAAAAAACAGAATATTTGTCAACTTTGATGTAAGATCTTTTTATTTCAACTTGTGAACTTAGAAAATTAAATTTTCACTCATAGTTATGCCACTCATGAAAATATGTTGTCTGAGCTCACTCAGTGAAATAAAAATCGATCTTACACCAACATTACCACCACGAATATCCTCTATTTAGCATAAAATTGAAGTATATTAAAATTAATATTGTGGTCTTGTGGTTTTTTTTCAGATTCATTATGGCCTCAGACACAACTGTTAGTTTGTGGGTAAAAGCAGAACCATTCAGTTATGGAGCGTTTCATATTGCTCCTCATCCAAGGCTCAATTTTAATGTAAGTGAAAGCATTTTCATTTAGAAATAAAAATACATGTTTGTCTTAAGGGATCTTTATTATTTCATGACCAAGCTCCATGAAAGTATGCCCCACCCAGGAATAAAACCTTTGCTCCTCAATCAGTATTCTTGTGCGCTACCGACTGAGCTAGTTGGGCAGGCTCAACTTCTTTACATACATGTAAAAATTAATATTTAATAAAGGTTTGTTATGTGACTGATATTTTTTTGACAAGTTGAGTCTTTGAGTCTAATTAATTGTTATTTTTAGTTTTAAATGAAATATAAATGTACTTTAAATTTCACTTTCAGAACATAAAGAAGATTGTTATATATGCTAAAAATAAAGGTGATACTGGATTTCCTAGGCTGAGGTATTAAAAATAATTTTTGCATTATGTCGTGTTTTGCAAACTACATGTTGTATTAATTTTAGAAACTCAAAATGTTCAGATTTTTATCTGCAGTACCAGATCTAGAATAACTTGGACACTATATGCCCTGCAAACAGAGTTGGGTGGATAAAAGGAGTAATTTAAGTCACTCTAGCCCCAGAAATCTAGCCCCTGACTGTCTTACTAGTACATATGAAATATAGGGTATAAAAGTAGTGTTAGGGCGTTATTATCAATGTATCGTGATATTAGCCTGATGATAGTGTATCGTGATATTACTTCAAACTATCGATACATGATGATAGCTAGTAACTTGTTATCATGCTCAATGAAGACTGAATACACTTTTTGTGTTGCATGTCAACATCATTTTTTTTAATGGAACAGTTATATCTCTAGAAAGGTGTTCATAATGATTATTAAGGGCAAATTCAACATGTTTTTAGCTCGACTTTTCAAAGAAAATGAGAGCTTATTCTGTCACCCTGGCGTTGGCGTTGCAAATCAAGGGTAAAGTTTTTACAAATTTAAATAACTTCAATACTGTCAAAGATATTCAACTCAAACTTGGAATACTTATTCATCATTACAACTTTCTCCTTACTATTAAAACCCATTCACTGATTAAATTTAACTGAGAAAAGTTGAGCATGCTGTCTCCTCTGACAGCTCTTGTTTACATAATTGTGAAGTTAATACTAGTACAATGATATGACCATTTTTGAAAGTTGCTTGCTTGCTTTTGTCTCCTTCCAACCCTTTGGCATATGGCATATAAACTATTGTGATACATATTGTGATACAAACTAGCTGGCAATACCCAGCTCTAGTTAAAATATGATCCAAGTCAAGTGTCAGAACTAATTAAACCGTAATGCCTGTACATTGAGTTTGAAGATAGATATATTAAATAGCATCTGCATGATCTTTGGAGACTTAATTTACTTACCAGTATTTGTTCCTATTTACCATTTGATATATTTTTGTTATTTTGATTGATGTTGTTCTATGAATCTTTTCAGTTATTCTGTATGGAGACATATAGCTTGTAATAAACTACATTTGTCTGAAGATTTAGCTTGGTTGTAAGTATTACTTTGGCTGTCATGTTGCCATAGTTTTTCTTTTTTTTTCCTACTTTACATAAATAATAAATGTTGAAGATAAAGGAAATTGGAGGCAATTAATATACAATTAATATAAGTTTGACTTACCAGACCCTTTTTTTCCTTATGTAACAGGGGTCATTTACAGGTGCCTTCCCCTTCTGAAATTTCTTTAAAATCATGTAGTTTTCTCAAAATTTGGAGTTTACCTTGGATTTTTTGTTCCCTATCTATGAAATTGCGATAAAATTTCCCCCAAACGTTCTACATAAAGAAAGGCCCCTGGCCCCTTCCCCAAATACTGAAAATAAGCTCTGCCTACTTGCATCAATCTGCAGTTGTTATAGAATCGATCAATTTGAAGGAAAGTATATAGGTTCCAGGTCAAATTTTTGTGAGTTTTTCCCAGACCAATTAATTTCAGGATTTTGAAATCTCAATCGGTCCAAGTTCAAAAAATTGGTCTCAGAACTGATAAGCTGGCAATTTCCTGGTCCCTGATCACAAGTATTCCTTATCAAATTCAGTTAAAACCCTGTAACTGTTAGGTCAGGGTATTGCCTTTTGGAATTTCTGTGGCCACCCTGATTGCAGTTTATGATACCATAATGAAGCCCAATAGAACCATATTGACTGCACAGACATAGATCATACATAAATTGACTATAATGTTTTAGGAAATAGCTAAGGAAAACATCTTATTCACTGGAGGGCAGTCTTGATAGAATAGTTTAGTTTATACTAATTTATTTTAGCTGGATTGTGAAACAAGTTCTTACAACTTAGATTTATCACTTTCAAGTCGGCTTCCTGGTCCCCCAGTACTGAGCCAGTTGGATAAAGTTTCTTGCTCAAGGAAACAACAGTGTAGGTTTTGGATGGGATTCGAATCAACACAGAGCTGGTTATTAAATGATTACCACCAATACTATATGTTGCTGAGCGATTACCAGTCCAACGTCGTAACCACTTGGCCACGCCTTCTCCTTAATAAAGGATATTATCCTTAATTAATCTCCCTACTGATAAAAGCTTCACTATAACTTGTTTTGATTAATAAAATTTCTGTTCTTTACTGATTTTAAACTTACTTTGTAATTATTCTTAATAAAGTCTTTATATTGTTTGTAGATACTTTACAACATGTCATTTGTTAAGTGAGAATATATCACATATAGAAAGACAAGACTGGGATCAGAGATACGCTGCAGCTTCTGCAACTACCAGAGGTAAATATATAAACATATTTGCTTCCCTTTTTGTTAACTTTGATTTGAGTCTAAATTTTTGAATCGTAAGTTTTTTAGTCTCTGCGATTTTGACGCATGCACATCTAAACCTTTTCGTGTTGTTCCGGTTACTCTTCAAAATGTAGAGAAAATCGCTAACTTAAATTCGAGAGAGGAGGATAATCAACAAATTAACGATATTTAGTTGTTTAACATTGAAAGTATGTTAGATATTACGGTGTAATCGAAGAAATAGGATGTATCTCGATCTGTACAAACTGTAAATACTACAAGGAATAAAGGATTAGATCGCTCTGTCTTCGGCGATAAATCATCTTTACATAAATCTATTAAATACGTTATAGTCACTTTATCAAGTCTATACGGACTGATCACCTCCCGGTCGGTTATGTCTTGTAAAGAGGTCTTTCTGTCTCTGAACACCCTTTCTTTTCTACGGTTTTGAAACTGGAGCAGTACCGTGGCCATTTTATCATATATGTACGACTGGTATATAGTGATCGTGAGAATATCGACAATTTGGCAAAAATCGTACGATTTCAAAAAATCGAGGATGTTTAGTAAGACACCAGCAAAATCGTAAGACCGACATACGATTTTCGTAGGTCGAAATTGAGAGTACGATGTTTAGTAAGACGCCCCCCCTGGCTACTGTTTTCTATCAATCTCCCTGAAGAGTCTTTTAATCCACTTAGTGCAGTCAACAAATTAGTGTGACTTAATTATTCCAACCTTGCAGGTACTCATTTACACCTGGGTGGACTGAAGCAATGGTAGGAAAATTTCTTGCTCAAGGACGCAGGGCCCCTAATGGGAATTGATAAAAATATGCCTATAGTTAGTTGAGAATGCTTTGACTGTATAGTTTTCTCTATTTTTTCAGATGAAATGAAGAATAAAGTAACTGTTAACACTCTGAAGTTTGTATTATTTCTGTATATTCAACAGTTACATAAAGTATCATTGAAAGCTTCACTTGTTGCTGGTGATGAATATCCTTTTTTATACCTGTTATACAGATACATGTTACAAATGTTTGTTTGCTTAAATATAGGTTTGAGTTTGGACTTTAATTCTCAGAGAAATTGAGAACTATTAGTTTACCCATTATCACAATATAACAGAGATCAGCCAACCTGCTCACTGTTCCTGGAAAGGCTAACTCTCTGGATTTAGCTGTTAACCAACTACTAAGCACATACTATGGTCAGCGACTGAACAGTTGCTCTACATAATTAAAAATCATTGGTAGAAGGGAGAATGGCCGTAAAAATAATTTCATGACCAAGCTCCACGAAAGAATGCTCCGCCCGGGGAAAATTACGCCTTAGGGAAGTATCAAAAGATGTTGTTGTGCAGAGGATTTGTTCAGTAGATATTAACTACTACAGTAAAATCTTCACATATTTGGAGATCGTGTTTGATTGTAAGCTTACCATACTAGGTAGAATGTATCAAAGGTTAATGCTTTCAATGCTGGTGTGTGACCTCTCTTTCATCAGTATAAATATTTGAAGGCACCTAAAGGCAGAATGACTTGAAGCTTTTTTATGCATGTGTATTGCTTTTAGAGAAAATGCCGAATGCAAGAACCCTAACTTGACTTAGTGCTGAACATTTTAATTCCCTATGATTGATTTTAATAGTCTTGTATAGAGTGCTTGGAAAAACAATCAATTTTTTTTATAATTTTATACATACATGTATATAGTATTGTATTGAATAGAATGATTTACCTTAACTGATACTAGATGGCCAACTAGAGCTTCCTCTCCAGATTTAGACTCCAGTGGTCGTTCAACACCAAGAAATAATAATAAGGTTTGATCTTTTGTAGTTTTTTTGTCAATGTAAAATATGTTGAAATTTTTAATAATTACTGTGATTGAAAGCAGTAAAGATATCAAGCGAAAACTAATCTCAATACATGTAATACTTAATCAATCCTATACAATCTTGATTTCTAATTGTTTGAAGTCACATATCATGCTAAGATTTTTTTAGTCCTGTAAACTTTCATTCCGTCAAGTAAAGTACAAACTGCATTTCACTTTGCTGCACAAAATGTCCAGAGCTAAAGAAAGTTTCTGTGAATACAGTTTTATCTGCTTAATAGATAGTCATATTTTGACTTGCCTAGAGATATGATTGTTTACCAGTACAGAATATAAGTGAATTTTTTAACTTGGCATGTCAATTTAACAAAAGAATAGTCAAACTGTCAAAATATCAGAAATATTATATTATCTGTATAAAAAACATAGAGAGTAACATCTACTCTTATTCACTGACCCACACATACTGAATAATTAATTTTGTTTTCACAAAAATTTAAATTTTGAAACTGCTAGCAGCTACACAATAGTGTGGATTCATGAGTTTCCCCCCATTAATGGATAAATCTGAAATTAAAAGTACAATAACATGCCATGTTTTGAAAATTGATTTATACATAACATGTTGTTTATTGTTTCCTGATGTTATATTTATTTCAGGTTCTAGATGATCATAGTCACATGGTATTTATGCAGAACAATATACATGAAATGTTAGAACTTCTTATTGAACATGGTATTATATTTAAGTATTAATTATACAGTTATTTCATGTGTAATTTAGGAACTGTTAAACTGTTGGCCTGAGGTGGAGGGAATAGTGTTATGAACTGTTTCCTGAGGCCGTAGGCCGAGGGAAACAGTTTGAAACACTATTCCCTCCACCTCGGGCCAACAGTTTGACTGTTCCCAAATCACACATGAAATAACTGTTTTATTACCTGATCAATGCAATTACTTTTTTAACAGTACATGACATGTTTATGTCTGCTTAATCGAGATCGATAGATGCTTGATGCATTCAAAAGCATCTGGTAAATCATTAAATCCCAAAGCAGTTACTTCCCTTATATCAGTACAGTAACTTGATGTCATAGCACGCGCGGGAAACGGTCAAAACTATTGATTGGTCAATAGTTCACTCAGAAAACAGTTAAAAATATCAAATTACACTTATATAAGCAATCAGGTAATAAAACAAAATGACTTGCACCTTCCAATAACTGCAGCATTAAGAGATTTTGTAAAAATCTGTCTCTGTAATTAGATAGACACACTTGACTATTGACAATTTACATTGGAGCCTAGTTCACAAAAATCATTTTCAATTTTTTGGTTATGATTAGGTTTTAACATTAAGACTCAAGCATTATTAGCTGAATTTTTCAACAAATTACATTAAAGTGTTTTTTTTCCATATATTTCTGCCATTTATTGTCAGATCTTTATGAAACCACAACTCTACCTACCTTTATTATGGGTTCTTTTCCTTTGTAATTTTTGTGTTAAAGTTTTTAAATCTGGCTTTAATGTGGTTTCCAGATTACATTTCTTGTATTTCAATATAATATATTGATATTACATGTATATAATTATGTTTATCTTAAAAGGTAAATGTATCACATAATGTTACCAGGTATATTATATGTTTACAGATAGTTATGGTACAAATCAAAGTGATCCAAGTCTGACTATATCTGCCATGGAAGCTTTAGGGTTTATTATAGCTGGATCTGTTGATAGATGCAAGTATGTATGACCTTTATATACTAAATGTTAGGTATAAATGTTCCATAGTGTTTCCAACTCTAAAATAAATCTGTCTGTTTTTAATATTGATTGTATTGTTGTTTGGCCCATTGAACGTGTTGGGAATTCAGAGCTACCCTTTTAGCATAAATGGAAAAAGTAAGGGATGTGCATACTTAGAATGGTCATGAAGTCATGTTTTTATGCTAAATGGAAAAAGCTATTGTCCGGGGCATATAGCAATCAAAACGTACATCCATCTCACTTTCAAGTTTCAGACACATTCAAGTGCTTTATACGTATCAGCCAAGTTTTTCTTGCTTACAGTGAAAGCTTCTATTGTTTACAATAGAATTTAGTTGAATGCAGCACTGTAATTGTAGTTAGCTAATTTTGTACAAGTTTTTATTTAAATGATATATTATTTGATAGAGTCAATGTTAACTATGATCCATTGATGTATTATATTTTACAGAACTCTACTACCACTACATGATATTGCTATGTTACAGACAATACAACATAGAAGTGGATATTCTAAGGTAGGTATTCTGTATTCTTTATCATTAGTCTTAAAAAGACATGTTAGTTAGAACTGTATTTTGAGAAATGAGAGCTACTTACAATATAAGTTATAAATTTGATTTTAAGCTCTAATCTGGAAAGATTTTTTTTTTAAAAATTTTATCGGCATACATATGTAGTACCAATGCTAAAACTATATTAACTTTGACTGACATAAAATGAAATTATACCCCCGCTTCGAAGAAGAGGGGGGTATACTGTTTTACCCTTGTCCGTCCGTCCGGCGTCTGGCCGTCCGTCCGTCCGTCGCAGTTTTCTCAGCAACTATAAATGCAGCAGCCTAATACTTTGCATATTGCTTCATCCCATAGTCCCATGTGGTGTAAAGCGATTTCATGCTCCTTGCTCATCTACTTTCTGTTTGTCGCATATTTTTAGATTTTTGCGGGGGTATCACTAGTGAGCATTAGCTCACAGATTTACTTGTTGTTATTATCATCTTATAATTATATTTCATTATTTCAGCTAATGAAGAGTTTCTCATTAAGATTATTACAGAATTGGATAAAAGAGTCACTTGTACAGAATCCATTTGGTATATCTGGTTGTATTGCTAGTGGGAGAAGACTATCATGGCCTATGGGAGGTTGGTTGACTCTGTTATTATTATAGTTTAAAACTATCATTTCTTAACTTGTAAACAGGATTGTGAACAATTACTAGCACAATCATGTAATAAATTACATAACATGTTATGGATTAATAATTTGTTACATATGGAACACATCTAGTTTAGCGGACCCCGGAAGTAAATATAAATATGCGTGCGCAGCGTGCTGTTTCTACGCGCGAAGGTAAAATGCGGCTAATTTTTTGTTTTTATGGGGGCTGCTGCCCCCACACCCCCCGCTGATATTAAAAATGGATAGCAAAAAAGCATTTTAAAATAGTTATTGAAAATAATTCATTTAAATAATGAATAAAAAACTTGATCGTTAAAAACAAAATGGCGTCCAAAATTTGTAAACAACGCAACGTCCGAGCATGCGCAATAGCGGGGTCCACTAAACTAGATTCTATCCGTTACATATAATAGAGCTGTGTAATGGAATACTTTTGATTATGTTTGCAAAGGTAATCATGCTTACTGGCTGATTACATCTGATAAATTTACACATTTAAAAATGCTTATTCAACTGCATGGTATAAAGCTTCCAGAACAAAAGTAGAGTAAAACCTGCTGACATCAACTTCAATCCATTGGAATGAGACCTGTAGTCCTGTTCTTGATTTACAATGCTAGAGTTGTTGTAGATTTAGATTTAGATCTATGTAAACTATTGAATATGCATCAAGTGCTTGGTTAATTGAAACACTATTCCTGGCACCGAGGGAAAACGGTATGATTGTATTGATACATCCATGAGTTTACTAAAGTGTGTATTATGATCGAGTAAAGCTGCTTACGCCGTATGATATATTTTATCTGAGCAAAATATAACAAAAAATCATTTTGATTAAAAAAAAATTTGTTATAATAGTTATCGATGAAGCCCATGATATTGACATTTGTATATTATTATATTGATATACAGGTGATGAGAATAAAGAAAGTAAAGAATCCCAATCAAAACGTGGTAGAATTGCTACTAATGCTCATGCTGTACCTAAGGAACATATGAGAGGGTTAGTTGGATCTTTCTTAGTCTTTTTTCAACACTCAAACTTATATTTTATATGAATAAAAAAAAGACATGTATGATAATGCATATTTGTTCATAAAATATTGTATTGAAATAAGCTCTGTTCTGTTTTGTTCTGTGCTGATAAGACTTTGACTGTTTTATAAAACACATGTTCTGTTCTGATTAAGTTCTGAGGTGCTTTTAATTTATTCTTAATGTGTAAAATAGTTCATTGTGTTTTTTCTTAAAAATACTTGATTGTATTTTAATAATTTATTATTGTATTTCAGGAATAAGATTATAATTATGAGCCAAGTAGGAAAGCAGACTATAGCACGGGTATGTTTATGATAATTTAGATTTTGTTTTTGGTGATAATTTAGATTTTGTTTTGGTGATAATTTAGTAAAAGTAATGAGTTTATAGACTCCAACAGCAGTGGATTATATCCTTCCATAAAATTTGATTAATAAGCATCAATATAGTATGTTGGGAAAGTGAGGCAATGTAGTAGAGTTGGAGAGTACTGGTTAAAAGTGTCCAGGAAAGCTTGCATAACTAATCTAACTACATGTACAACCTGTGAATAAAGAAGGATGTAGACTAGTTTTTGCACTGATTCCTCACTTTAAATTTTACCCATATCTAAAGCAAACAAACCATTGATAAAAAGGTTTATCTTTACAGAAAATAAAGTTCTATTTTATTAACCTGTCACAACTTAAATAATTACACGGTCCCTGAATGTGTTATTATTCAACTGCTTTTCAACCACTGAGCCACTAATCCATATTAAATATTGATGATCTAACTATATATGCCGCATTTTTGAATATTGGTGAAATAACAAGTTCAAAAGGAGTTGAAAATATCAGATTCAGTGACTGTGTAATTATTTAGGTTGTGACAGGTTAATATAACAGAACTATACAAACATCTTTGTATGTATATTACAAAAATTTGAATACTTACGTGCAATTATTTTTGTTAATAAATCATTATTTTCAGAGTTCAAATACGTTAGAAAACAGTAGTGTAAAGATACATAGATGTCATTCTGCCTTTCTCTATCTTCTTTCACCATTAAGGTAAGTTCATACCTTTAGTATTTCTTAGTTGTTTCTTTTCACTCTAAATTTTTATGCACAACATTTTTAGTACAAGACTTAGAAGCATAAAATGTACACAATTGTATTTACATAAACCACAGACCTGACGTATGTATTTACATAAACCACAGACCTGACATATGTATTTACATAAACCACAGACCTGACATGTATTTACATAAACCACAGACCTGACAGATGTATTTACATAAACCACAGACCTGACATATGTATTTACATAAACCACAGACCTGACATGTATTTACATAAACCACAGACCTGACAGATGTATTTACATTAACCACAGACCTGACAGATGTATTTACATAAACCACAGACCTGACATATGTATTTACATAAATCACAGACCTGACATGTATTTACATAAACCACAGACCTGACAGATGTATTTACATTAACCACAGACCTGACAGATGTATTTACATAAACCACAGACCTGACATATGTATTTACATAAATCACAGACCTGACATGTATTTACATTAACCACAGACCTAACAGATGTATTTACATAAACCACAGACCTGAAATATGTATTTACATAAACCACAGGCATGACATAATATTATGTATTTACATAAACCACAGACCTGATATGTATTTACATTAACCACAGACCTGATATATGTACATGTATTTACATTAACCACAGACCTGACAGATATCATGTTAAATATTGATCAATATCTACACAAACTACCCATGAAATGAATATCATTCTCTCAATAATAGAAACTAATCTGCCAGATCAAATATTTGAAAATTATATGTTTAAATTATACATAATATTATGCCTATAATTTAACTCCATGCTATTGAACATCTACAAGTTTATTTTCAGCTTGAAATGAAATGATAGGAAATGATATATCATGAGAAAATATAAACCCAGGTCGATAGCTCAGTTGGTTGCGAGCCAGGAGAACCCTTCTAATTCTGATTGGTAGCTCCCAAAATATTTGGTGTGTGGGATGGTATCCTCATTATAACAGGAATTACCTTAAAATAATCAGAGTTATAACAAGATTGGAATAATTCTGAAATATATCATTGTTTGAATTTAATTCATGAAGGTATAAAAAGCAATTGGCTGAATTGTTCAATAAATAATATACTTACTTACTTTATTCAATAAACATAAGGCATGACACCCAACAGTTTACAAGTAATGCAGGGCTCGAATTTAACAGAAAATTGGACTTGCAAAATTTTGCGAGTTGATTTTATTCAAAATTTTAGTAGCATACATAATTTTGCGAGTTGATTTTATTCAAAATTTTAGTAGCATACATAATTTCTATTCTTATATGCAGTATAATAACAACATGGTACCATAGTTAGCTGTAGATAAAACAAGGGTGTTATTGTGGAATGGACAAAGAATATCAAACATTTTTAGGGCGAATCTTTAATCAATAATACCGATCTATCTGGCCGTTACAATGCTGATTTGAGCCTCATTAGTTTAGACAGTAATTTTTTATATCAATTTCAACTTGCGAAAAATTGCGAGTTGGGAGCAGGGACCAGGAAATCGCCGGTTTTTCGGTTTTCGGACCGATTTTTTCAGTTTGGACCGATTGAGATTTCAAAATCCTTAAAAAAATCGGTCCGGGAAAAATTCGCTAAGTTTGACCTCAAACCATTAATTTCCATAATTTTCAAGAAAACGTATCGATAAAATATTATCAAACAACTATCAGTTGCTAAAACCCACTGTTTACTGATGTAATATCCTGCTTAATTGCCCACAGGTTACACATCAAGGACCCTGTATAACGTATCCATGGTTACAGGTATCATGTGGGGTTGAGGCAGTGATATTTTTTTTGATCGAGCACAGCAAGGTACGCTTGATTTGCACTCGATTAATTTGAAGAACAGCAGAAGAATATGTTCTTCCTTAATCTTACGTTTTTCAATCGGTCTGTTTGGAACCTGTAAACTTGTAAAAAACAATAATCTTTTATAAAGGATGTTTTATGAATAATTAAAGAAAACAATTTAACTGCTTTTGTTGTCAATTCCTGATTGATGTATTCGTTTAATCTTTAATTTGTTTGACTTGATTTATGATTTATTTTTACGTCTTAAATTGAGGTGTGAATAATAAGAAATTATCTTAGGCATGTATCTACGCAAATTCTTATTAATCGAAGGTACAGTTGTTGATGATCAAAATTCAACCCTCTCTTCTCCCTTCTTTGGTGAACAAAATTAATGATTACTATTAAATTCCAAATTCATCGAAAATAATTTTCAAAACGAACAGTTTTGTCATTAAACTATCTATAAATGGTGTACTATGCACGATTGATATTCTTTTGTGTTAAAAGAAACCGCTTGAACCATTGTGATGAGATGTCATACATTTTCAAGACCCACGCTAGATCGTCACTTCGTATGAGAAACGTTTTAATCTACGTGTGTAATTAAAAAAGCTTATCATTATTTTACGTTTTCTTTCTTAATTTAGCGAACGACGCTTAAATGCGAGACATTTACTTCCAACAACATTAGAACTAGATGAAACAGCCTTTTTTCAAATTCTGTTTATTGAACGACCGACGATTGCGGAGAGTAATTTCGGAAACCACGCTTTTATGCTAGATAGAAGTTAAGTTTTGTAAAAAATTAAACAAACAATGCCAATGTATCGTATGCCTTCCTATTAAAAGGGAGCAAAAAATAAGTACTAACATGGTCGTGAATAAAGTACAGTAAACGGTCGGGTCCGTACGGTACACGTTAAAACCCGTATCCGGTACTCGGACGGCTTTGGACCGATTGACTTCGGCGAATTTCCTGGTCCCTGGTTGGGAGTATGCGAGCTTAAATTTGAGCCCTGAAGTAATGCATATAAACAGAACACAAATACAATACACAATTATAATTATATATACATGTATGTGATATCAAAACGTTAAATGTTGTTAATCAGTAATGGTGTACAAATAAAAAAAAATGATACATGTTTCTGCATGGCATTTCGACAAACATATTAGGGCATAGAGTGACAATACTTTTTTTAACATATTTGATTCTTATTATTCTTTCAGATCTGTAACCATAGAAAAATGTCGTAATTCTACAATAGTTCTTGGTCCTGTAGAAACACATGTATATATGAGTCATTGTGAATCTGTTACATTGATTGCTTGTTCTAGAATTGTTACAATAAGGTAAGTATCTGCTGACTGTGTAATGTTGTTTTTTTTAATTTGTTTTGAGAAATGATCATGTACAAAATGAAATACAGCAAGACCATTTGTATGGGCCATCGTCTGAGACAATAGCCCCATTTTATAATGTTATCTAGTAATGGGAGAAATTATAAACTAGCCGGATAAAATGACACAATTTTCAGCAATTATTCTAAAACTCAGAAAAGAGCTGAGAGGCTGAAAAAAAGAATCAGGATGCATAAAAAATGGTTGATGTTTCAAAGCAACAATTTCTGCATATGTAGGAGCAAAAATGGGCAGAGGAGACAAAAAAGGCAAGGCTCAGTGTCCTGCTATTCTGTTTTAGAATAATCTCTTATTGTTGAAATGCTGTGTTATCCAAGCTTTTACATGACATTTTATATTTCAGTTCTTGCACTCTATGTACATTTCATCTTCTTACACCAAACCCACCTGTGATACTAAGTGGTAATGATTCTCTACTATTTGCACCTTATCATACATATTATCCTAAACTACAAGAACATATGACTGAAGTAGGTCTAGGTGAGTATTCTAACTTACATTTATCACACACTTCTCATCTTATCAGTTTATGCTAATTTAATTTAGCTTGGTTTTTATACAAGTTCTTACAACTAAGATTAATCACTTGTTGAGTCCGCTTTCTGGTCCCCCAGTATTGAGCCAGTAGGATAAAGTTTCTTGTTCAAGAAAACAACAGGATAGGTTTTGGATGGGATTCAAACCAATGCAGAGCTGGCAGAGCCAGTCCAACATTGTAACCACTCGGCTATGAGTATTAAATCAATTAATTTTATACTTACACCATGAAACTAATTACTTGAAAAACTTTGAAAGATGTAAGGCAAAGATGAGCATACTTTCTAAATAAAAGAATGTTTACGATTACAGGTTCAGAAAGAAATGTTTGGGATCAGCCTCTATGTGTGGGCCCTGATCATAAAGAGGAAACCCCAGTTTGGGAACTACTTCCTGCTAATGAATTTTTCACGTTTAATGTGCCTTTTGAAATGGAAGGACCGACGAAATCTATTCCTGGTGGTTTGCCAAGCAAATATCAACGTGCTGTTACCCATCGTCATCGCCAAATAGATTCCTGGCAGAAAATGGTGAAGGAAGCTGGTTTAAGTAGGGATCAAAGAAAGGAATTCCAGGGATTAGTTGAGAGTAGGTTTCATGTTTGGTTATCAGAATCAGGACACAAACGGGAATTAGATAGCCTTGTAGTGCCTACTGTTGGAAAGAAAGCTCATTAGTGACTAAATAGTGTTTTAATTAGTTTTTAGCTGAAGATTAATTTGTTAATGTTGAATTTTATTCAACTGTCAGTGGTGCATACATTAATCTCAGTGATTTAATTACTAATAATTACAGTACCAGTCCTGTGTATTCACGATATGTAAAAATCCAATAATTGTATTTATGTACAGCAGCTGGGTTAATGTATGTACTGCTGGAAGTTGAATAAAATGGAACAATAAATTGTTTAAATGGATAATCAGTTTACTTCTATTTTTTTTCATAATATATTAAAGGGTATATGCCTATATCTAATGATAAATGATTGGACAATATAATTTTCATATTATGATAAGATTAACTTCAATAAGTCCCAATTTAATTCACATCATGGACTTATGATTTTACTACACAAACATGTTAAACAGGAGACTTATTTTATGTTATAATAATCTCATTTGTTGTGATACATTTATCAGTGTAAGATGATAAAGAATGAATCTCATCAAGTAACTTGACTTTCAACAGCTTTTAGAGCTAGCTGTAACAAGGAAATGCACATGCTCTTTTTGTGAATTCCTTAATTGATGAAAATTGTCCTATTTCAATGAATGTACAATACATACAGTATTTAAACTTTACTTTTGTACATTTATAAACATTCTTGTGCTATGCAATTATTTCATTAATTGAATAAATTCTATCTAGATCTATCTAACTTAGCTTTCAGTGGAGACTCCAAAATAGTAATTAATGTTGTCCAGGGTTGTGGAATTCTTATGCCCAACTTGTCCAAATCATACATTTATGTCTGGGGACAAGAAAATAAATCAATCCCACTGGTTCGGAGACAAGTGATATTTTAGCTGTAAATAAACTTAATACAAATGACCGGGAAGTACGGATTTTAACATGTACATAAACAAAAACAGCTGTTTTGCAATCGTTATTAAAACCAAAGCTTCACTTAATTGAAATAAATTATAGCAATTTAAAGCTGAATTTAGGATGTTAAAAAGAAAGAAAATCGATTTGCCCATTACTTGTATGCAATTGACCACAATTAAATAAAAGCCCATCAATTAAAATCGTCCCGTTGAGACAGATTAATCTTCTACGAAAATGATGAATTTTAAAATGTCAGTACAGCTTCGAGGTCGGTAATCAACATAAATTTTGTCTCAAGAGACCATTGTCTTAAACGACCACTTTTAGTCTTTCCTTTGGATGGTCGCTTAATACAAGTTTGACTGTAATGTCAATGTTTAAATGTTTTAGTCAAATGCAACAGTGTACTTTACTGTATTATATTGTCAATTATTTCTTATTGAATGTATTTAGAAGCATAGTTTTCAAAATATCTTTATATATTATTTATATATTTTAAGATACCACGTTTTCCAAGGACAAGTGGAAAAAACTAGGAATTCCACACCTCTGATCTTGACCATACAAAGATTGTTCCTGGAGATATGAAATTAGAACATAAGACCACAACAAGTTGATGATATGTTCTACGGATTTTTCTAGAAAAAAATTGGGCGAGCGAAAAAATAAATTAAATAAATCTTAATTCAGTTGCTTTATATAGCAGTTTGACCAAATTTTTATGAGCGAGCGTGGAAATAAAAAAATTTTTTTTTTAAAAAACCATCAAAATTAAGGTGCGAGCGAATCCATAGAACATATGATCAATTTGTTGTGGCCTAAGATAAATAAATATCAGTATTATTTTTAAGATTTCTGTTTATCTATATTGATTATGACTAAATAAATGAAATATCCCAGTTGTATCAGAAACTTAAACTAAACGAGAATGAACACATAGTAATTAAGATAGAAATGGTTGGGGTTGTGTTGTGTTTGATAGTGTGATACTAGTTCCATTTGATTTACATGTACATGTATTTATTTTATAATGCCATGAGTTTTTGTATGTTTTACAGAAAATAAAGAAAAAGTAATAATTTCATTGTTTTGTTTTCATCAATATATGTATACCCAGTACTAGCATTGATTCTATATTATTCTACTGTGAAACTTATCTTCAACAGCCAATAGGTTTAAATCCTGATATTTAATCACCTGCTGTCCAACCATTTCAAAATAATTTAGTCACCCAATAGAAATTTTGGAATCAATGAACTTTTTTCAGTTTGCTTAAGTAGGCCTAATTTGGAAATTAAAAATATTTCAGGGTTTTACGGGACGCAGGAATCCGCGTCCATATACGCATAAATCACCAAGTTGTACGCATAAAAATTGAAGGCTGCGTCCATGTGGACGCACAAAATGTGTCTGAATCATAGGTAGCGAAATCAGCTGTTCGGGTCGTACATTTTAAGGTCCGGCCGTACAAGTCATTTCATTCTTCATTTATTAAAAATGCTTTTACCTCCGAGTAACTTCGTGGCAATTATAGATATATGTACACAACGGTACAAATCGTCGAGCAGAGTTGTCGTATATTCGGCGAGAACATAACGTTTTCAAATTAACGTCATTTTCTGTGTTAAAAATTTGGTGCTATATGCCATGCGTATTTGGGTGTATATAATATTAATTTCAATAAGAAATCTTGACTTATTACATTACAAATTGTTATGTACATCCAAGAAGTTAATTCTTTAATTGTTTGCTGCAATCAATATTAATCCATTGTTTGATGACAAACATAGGTAAGCAGTTTCGTACGGAATGTTAATGTAACAATTTATGTTAAGATGTTTGTCGGAATTTTTCACACTTTGTCGATGTTTAATTATGTAACAATGTCATAATTGCTAAGACTCATTGTGAAAGCTTATAGTCCAATTTAATTAATTGTTATTTTGAATTAATTCTTAAAATTAGCATGGCCTAGTATTTTAATTGTTGACTTTAGTTGTCAAGCATATAATGGCCGACGATCGCAGGAAATCGGATTTGCTTTGTTACAAAATTCCTTGAAAATAAACGTCAAAGCAAACTGTTTTAACATCATTTTACATTTGAACAATGTTTTTATTTAAAATTAAGAATAATTTTTCGTAAAAATGAATCCCTTTCATCATTGGGACAAATGTCATATATTTTCGCGACCCACGCTATCGCAAATTTGAAAGAAACATTCTTATATAAACGTTCGTAATATAATTAGCTTATTATTTTGCAAATTGGATTGTCTTAATTTAGCATACAATGCCTCATGAAATGACAAATTCAAACATAAGAGCTTGTTTTCGCTCTTGCGTAGTTGTAACAAATAACCGATATTTTCTTTCTTTCCAACAATATTTGTTCTGGTAAAATTAAAAGCATATAATGTCATATTCATAAATCTAAAAAAACTTGATTAAATACTGAAAATGATATCATAACTTCGCATGTAACATTGACATGGTATCTTTCTTGTAATCAATGGCACACAGTTGAAAAACCAAACTCCTAGATGAATGAAATTATTTCTGTCTAGTCACATGTTTCAAGTCATAGTTTATCTTAATTTGAATTACATTGACTATTTATTTGTATCTTTATATTGCTGCCATTTATATAAAGAAAAAAAAACACTAAGTGTGAGCAAATCTGATGGACTCCCAAATTTGCTCATTGGACTCCTATTTTCACAGGACCTGCGTCCATTGGACCCTTAAAAGTTGAGTGCAATGTAAAACCCTGATATTTGTCAAATAATTATTTGGCCCTCATTCACACTGAATTAAACTTAATAGCTTCTTTCTTAAACTAATTTATTTTAGTTTTATTATTTTATTAAACGAAGTTAATTGTACGTTTTTTTATATAATTATAACAAACTTGTCTACCGTTCAGTTATGTATAATTTTAAAATATCTCAGTAGCGAGGGTATGGTATAGGATTTATTGAACATTATTTGGATTTCTTGATTCACGCTAAGTGACTGATAATTAGCTTTACTAGCTGTCAACTTATGAAAGTAAAGTTGCATAAAAGAAAGTAGGTAAACAAAACGCTGTTATTGTGATTAAACAGAAATGACGTCGAAATCGGATGATAAAGTGTTGAACAATATTCATAATCCTAACATTAGCCATGTTTTACACCCCATGACAATTCGTCATTTAGCAAGGGAATGGTTAAAAGAGGACACGCCTAACTTTGACTACGGTGGATTTGTGGTTGGGGAAAAAGAAGAGTCGGCCGTGTTGCTTATGAAAAGTGCCGGTGTACTTGCAGGCCGACCCTTTTTTGATGCAGTATTTAAGGAATTAGAGTGCAATGTCGTATGGGAAAATGTTCTCGAGGGATCGTACCAGGAACCAATTAAAACAATTGCTACTGTCAGTGGAAAAGTTCGTCAAATTTTACTTGGAGAAAGAGTAGCCCTGAACATTATATCTCGTGCAAGTGGGATAGCAACAGCTGCCAGTAGGTTAAATAATATTGTTAAAAAACTTGGTTGGCATGGTGAAGTGGCTGGCACCAGGAAAACAACACCTGGTTTTAGACTTGTTGAAAAATATGCATTACTAGTTGGTGGAATATCAACACATAGATATGACTTATCTTCTATGATCATGTTAAAAGATAATCATGTATGGACAGCTGGCAGTGTCTCACAGGTATAACCTACTTATAGTACAACAAAACTTATCTATTCTCAAAATTCCATACATGTAATTGATCATTAAACTTTTGGTAAACTGCAAATTTATGCAAGCTAAAATGTGATTTTATGTCAAGTGCTATCAGCCTATCAAATACATGTATATATTGAGTTTAATTTGGAAGTATCAGTCTGTTTCTGTACAAACAGTTCATATGAATATGATTGAGTTCATTACAACAGCTTTTTGTGGTTGTGTAAATGGCTTTGTTTTCTACATTAAAATTTGTTATGTCAAGAGCTTTATTACCTACGTAAAGAGTTTCATTACCTAAACATAAACTGATTACGTAAAGAGCTGTATTACCTATATATTAATACTGGTTATGTAAGGAGGTTTATTACCCACACAGAAACTGGTAACGTAAATAGCTGTTTTATCTATATTAATACTGGTTATGTAAAGAGCTCCATAACCTACACAATAACAGGTTATGTATAGAACTTTATTACCTTCACATGAACATGTTATGTAAAGAGCTTTATTACCTACATATAAACAGGTTGTGTAAAGATCTTTATTACCTACCTGATTTCTGATTATGTAAAGAGCTTCATTTTGTACTTAACCTACATATATATATAATTTATTTATCTATATAAAATAAAGAGTTTCACTAATAACCTAAATTAAAAGTAGTATAATATTTTCATCGTGGCATCACAAAGTATTGCAGGTGGATGCCCCAACAAAGATATTTTTGCACAGGATAATTTGTTGAACCAAGTTCTATTATCAAATTTTAACTGTGATTATATATGAGATTTTAAAGACACACATTTCTGCATCAATCCCTGTCCATAATGAAGCACCACCCATAACTTGTGTTAAATCTATATGAAGATTAAGTAATTTAGTAATAATTTAGTTTAAACCCAAAAACCAAATCAATATTTTTCTAGCCTTATTTAAATAAGCCCAATAACATCAAAATTGTTAATGTTAGTATGAGAGTAAAATAACACTTATATAAAGAAATTGTACAAATATTTCTCTTTAAAATCAATAAAATTGTAAAATTCTTTCAATGAAGGATGGATTAATGAAAATTCTAGATGGGATAATCAATATTTGAAAATTTTATGTAAAGATAGGTCGTCTACATTGATCTTAAACTTTAATCATATTCCTTTAATCTTTTATCACCTTTTTATCAATGTTACTTGAAATCTCATTTACATGACAAACATAGCAACTTAATTGAAATTCTGGTATTCATTTAAAAATGTACTTGTGCATTGGCGGATCCAGGATTTCTAGTAAGGGGGGGGGCGGAAAAATTCTAGATAGAGTTGGCGAAAAATGAACAAGAAACATAGGGTTCCAGGGGGCCGTAAGGGCTTTGAATGGTTCAGGGCAAAGCCCTGCCTGACCAGGGGTCCAGGTGACCGACAACCCCTAAATTCCCGAGTTTTTGGTTATTTCTTAGGGATTCATGCACATTTCCAGAGCCTCAACTATCCTTTATCAGGGTATACAATGTAAAGCATCTACATATAAATGTAGATATATTATTATATTTTTTAACAGCTGTTGAATCATGTTAAAATCTTACAATATTGAGAAGGAATTGTTTTAAATTGTATGCTAGGTCATTGTCTTTCTGTATTCCACGTCTCGTAACTTATTGTAGGTGTAGTGTGCAAATATTTTTGACATATATATATTTTCCAATAAATATCATATTTCAGGTTAATAAAAAAAAACTTGGGCAATTTTAGGGGGGGGGGGTAAGCCGGCTCTGCCCCTCTCCATGGATCCGCCTATGCTTGTGGGTGTAGCTAAATTACTTAATATGAATAGTGAAATAGAAATTGAAATTTGCTTCAATAATACCTTCTTAAATTGATGTTCCAAGTTTTATACAAATATTATGTTAATGTACTTGTTTATAAACACAGACTTTTGTAATGATTTGATCTGTAACTCTTCAATGAGACAGTTTGAAAATTGATAAAAAAAAGGAGGTGCAGCTATTACCTCCCTTTTATTTAAGTTTTTTTATACGCCCGTTTTGAAAAAACGGTCGTATTATGTTATGCTGTTGTCCGTCTGTCCGTCTGTCCGTCCGTGCGTCCGTCCGTCTGTCCGTCCGTGGACAATTGCTTGTCCGGATGATAACTCAAGAAAGGATGAACCTAGGTTCCTCAAATTTTATGTGTTGATAGCCCTTGGGTGGAGGAGGTTCCCTATTGATTTTGAGACCCCAGGGTTAAAGGTCAAGGTCAATGGGACTTAAAATAGGTAAAACTTGTCCGGACAATATCTGAACCACCAATGTACCTAAGTTCACCAAATTTAATGTAAGAGTAGCCCATGTGTCAAAGATGTTCCCTATCGGTTTTGGGGCCCCTGCGTCAAAGGTCAAGGTCACAGTGGCATCATATGGGTAAAAAACTTGTCCTGACAATAACTTAACAACCAATCTACCTAGGATCACCAAATTTTATGTGAGAGAAGCCCATGTGTCAAGGATGTTCCCAATGGGTTTTGGGGCCCCTGGGTCAAAGGTCAAGGTCACAGGGACATCAAATTGAAAAACCTTGTCCGGACCATAACTCAACAACGCCTGTACCTAGGTTCACCAAATTTTATGTAAGAGTAGCCCATGTGTCAAAGATGCGCCCTATAGGTTTATGGGGCCCCAGGTTCAAAGGTCAAGGTCACAGGGGCATTATATGGAAAAACTTTGTCCGGACAATAAATGAAACACCAATGTACCTAGGTTCACCAAATTTCATGTGAGAGTAGCCCATGTGTCAAGGATATGCACTATTGATTTTGGGGCCCCTGGGTCAAAGGTCAAGGTCACAGTGGCATCAAATTGAAAAACATTGTCTGGGTAATAACTCACTAATGACTGTACCTAGGTTCACCAAATTTCATGTGAGAGTAGCCCATGTGTCAAGGATGTTCCTTATCAGTTTTGGGAAAACAGGGTTAAGTTTAAATCTTAAACCAGAAGATATCAAATTACCAAGCTGTGACTTCAAATGTTCTATCAATATGTTTATAAAGTCAAAACGGCAAACAATGAAACACTTGTCCAGACAATAACTGAACCACCAATGTACCTAGGTTCTCCAAATTTTATGTGAGGGTAGCCCTCGGGTAAAGGTTATGCCCTATTGGTTTTGCGGTTCCTGGGTCAAAGGTCAAGGTCACAGAGGCATCATATTGAAAATCCTTGTTTGGACAATAACTCATCAACTACTGTACCTAGGTTCACAAAATTTTATGTGAAGGTAGCCCTTGTGTCAAGGATGTTCCCAATAGGTTTTTGGGCCCCAGACCCAAAGGTCAAGGTCACAGAGGGATCATATGGAAAAACCTTGTCCAGACAATAACTGAACAACCAATGTACCTAGGTTCACCAAATTTTTTTAGGAGAGTAGCCCATGTGTCATGGTTATGTCCTATTGGTTTTAGGGCCCCTGGGTCAAAGGTCAAGGTCACAGGGGCATCATATTGAAAAACATTGTATGTGTAGTAAATCAACAATGACTGCACTTAAGTTCACCAAATTTCATGTGAGAGTAGCCCATGTGTCAAGGATGTTCCCTATTGATTTTGCGGCCCCTGGGTCAAGTTTAAACCATCATCCAGAAGATATCAAATTACCAAGCAGAGACTTCAAATGTTCAATCAATATGTTAACAAAGTCAAAATGGCAGACCATGGAAATAATGCTATATTTAATAAGTAAAATGAATTTAGTTCACCAAATTTTATGTGAGGGTAGCCCATGTGTTAAGGATGTTCCCAATTGGTTTTGGGTCAAAACTGGGTCAAAGATCTAGGTCACATGGGCATCATTTGGACAATCCTTGTTCGGACAATAACTAAATAATGATTGTACCTAGGTTAACCAAATTTTATGTGGATCAGCCCATTTGTCAAGATGTAATGTGTTGATAGCTCTTTTGTATTTGATGTTCTCTTTTGATTTGGAAACCCCAGGGACAAAAGTCAAGGTCACAGGGACTTAATTCATATTGAAACATTTTCCGGACAGTAACTCAATAATAATTGTACCTACATTGTAGGTTTTCCAAATCTTATTTAAGGGTAGCCTTAATGTCTAGCATATGCCCCTTTGGTTTTAGGTCCCTGTGTTAAAGGTTAAAGTCAAAAGAAAAATCATGAGGAAAAACCTTGTCCAACAACCAACTTTACCTAAGATCACCAAATTTTATGTATCAATACTCTTTGGGTCAAGGGCGAGAACTTTTGGTTCTGAGGCCCCAGGGTCAAAGTCACTGGAAGTTTGTATGGGAAAACTTTGTGTCGGTGATAAATCAACCATGGCTGTACCTAGGTTCTCAAAATCTTTGCTTTGGATAGCCCTCCTGTTAAGAATAGGACCTATTCTGAGATCCTGGGGTCATTGGTCAAGGTCACAGGGACTTTATATGAGATAGAACACAGCATGGACTGCACACGGGCGTATAATGCCCCGCCCAGCGGAGCTCTTGTTTACTTTGACTAATAGATTTTAAATAAAATTTAAAATGTTTAATTTGCATGATTATAATAATCATGATGCACCCACCTTGGCACAAACATAAATTGCTTTTGCCAAATTGGAACAGATTACTTGTTAGGCCTAAAAAAGTATAGTGTATACCTAATAATTAAAAGGATTATGGTCATCAGTAAAAATTAGAATCAGTCAGGAAACCAGAAACATAACTACAATGTATTTGTTTAGGCCATTTGTTTAGGTAAAATTCTGTTGGATCATTACAAATCAATTCCTTAGACTTAGATTATGAATTATTTGATAGGAGGAGACAAACTAAAAGCAGTCTACAAAATAAGTGTGTGTCCTGTTGCCCGGGACAACCAATTTCTAGTTCGGGCAACCAAAACTACAAACAAGATAAAGTGCCAGCTGTTAAAATGACCTGTGTGGGCAACCACTTTCATAATCCTCATTGTGTAGACTGTAAAAGTACCTGATGTGAGGCTGGAAATAGCAACCTCCTGATTCTAAGTCTGATGCTGCTCTAACTTAACTAATTGGAATGCTGAATAATCACATACATGTAGCAGTTTCTTGATGTTTTAACACAATTAAGGTCATTTCACAGAGGCCTGTCTGCTAATTGAGTATATTGTATATTGAGACTTGATATATATGTAGTTATTGACTGCCATTGAGGTTAGTATGTTAAATATGTCCTCTACTGAATTGAACTCAATTAATTTAAACAAAAAGTTTAATACCTCATCCATGTGATAATAAAACTTGTCAATGTCATCACACTTTTGACTAATCAAATGTTTGCATGAATAGACTACATGTATATTATATTAACTATTTTATTTTAATTGTATGTTTTAAGGCAGTAAAAGATGCTAAAGTTGTTGGAGGTTTTTCTACTAAAATAGAAGTTGAATGTCGTAGTGTTGAAGAAGCAATTACTGCTGCCACAGCTGGTTGTGATGTTGTTATGTTAGATAACTTTTCACCTCAGGTAAATGCAAAATGATAAAAATCTATGATCCAAGCTTTTATCAAACCAACAATGGTCCAGATAGTAAGCAAACACTTTGATATGTTGCCATGAAAAGCTAGCTTGAAGGCAGGGCACTCATTTGGCATATTTTGGGGCCAAATATGGGCCCCATTCCCCTTTCAAAATCATATGGTTTTTCCCCTATCTCTGATAAAAATTCCTCTATAAATTTATAGAAAAATGAGTACGGATAATAAAGATAGTTTAGAAACAGCTTCAGATCATTTGTTTTATTTGTCATTCTACAGTCACAATCTATACTAGCTATTCAAATCAATGGTAGAAGTGATTAGAGTAACAACTGTACGCATTTATGAGTTGACTGAAAATTTCCCATATTGTCTTGAAATGGCGCTAAGTTCCCCTTTCTAGGATATGGGTACCTGTCCCCAAAAGTTGTCTAGTGCCCTTGAAGGTAAAGGAGTCCAAGTGCTGTATTAATGATATTATACGTCTGTTGCCCTCTCTTCTAAAAAGAACCAGACTATTGGTTAGCTTGCTCAACTGTAACCAAGAGACATGGGTTTAAATTTGGCAGTGACAGGTTATGGTTGCAGATAATCCTTTCTTAAAAATTGACAATATTTGATTACTTGAAATTACTTTTGCTCAATAGATCTCTATGGAAAAGTTGTCTGCTCTTTGTAGAGAAGTGAATTCTATTAAAAGAAATTTGGCATGCTGAATAAAAGAGCTTTGTACCCTAAATAACCTGACAAAGAAGGTTGATTGGTAAACATTGTAAAACCCCAAGTGCATCTACAATATGATAAAAGAATTACATTATATGTGTTCTGCATTACCTCCCTTTAAAACTTTTAATGTGGTATGCAATTTTGCTATTTACTAATTTTAGAGGTATCTTCCTTATTTCCCTTTGATGCTTAAGCATATTACATCCCTAAGTCATGTAATAGACTATATCTGGAATCACATAATGTGTTTTTCCCCTGCTGTACCAACAAACTTTCACTGTCACAATAATATCATGTATCCAGAGAACAGTTGGATTTAACTCAAATTTCGTTCAAATCGTTCAAATTTTCGTGCTTTTCAGCAACAATGTGTAACAAACTTCATTTGTACCGCATGTGCACAGATAGAAAAACCCATGAATTTGAGTCCCGAAAAAGGTCTATGAACAAAGGTCCATATAAAACTAAATGTATTTTTTTCCTATTTTTTCAGGCTTTAAAGCAAGGAGCAGCTGAGGTGAAGGATAAATTTCCTAATATTATTATTGAAGCCAGTGGCGGTATTACAGAAGATAATATTTCTAGTTACTGTGATAAAAATGTGGATGTTATATCATTGAGTAGACTAACACAAGGTTATGAAACTGTGGACTTTTCTCTTAAAGTACGGAAGGAAGGAATTGATCCAAGAAATTTAACTGTTAAACTTTGATAGTTGCTGCAATTTAGGATATTTTCAAATGGCAATAAGGAGGATTTTATCCTTGAAGCTTGCATTTAAAACTTTGGTATTTTGAAAGAAATAATATGAATTTTTAAAAATGGCAATTATATTACAACATGTATTATTTTCTGTTATATTACTAAGTATTTGTTTTTTTCAATACTTTTTATTGGAACTAAGTTTTTTATCATTCTCGTACCCAAAGGCTACATGTGTCGGGATTTATGATACTAGTTAGATCAAGAATATTGATAACCTCTGGGAATGAGAATGAGTTTTTATTAGCTCAGCTATTCATAGAATGGTCTCGCTAATGTGCTCAGCCATGTGGTGGCATTTCTTTGATTAAATGTTTACACTTATGCTGACATCTCCATAACTATTGTAGGGAATGGCTTAGACTTCCTACATTTATTCTCTGTGATTAAAAAAAGTTTTAAAGTGCGGTTTAAAGTCTGCTTCCTTATACATGTTCAGCTGACTACAATCTTGTTTGATAACTCCTGATCATTGAAATCACCCTCTGGCAGGCGATCCCTCACAGTACCCATTCTCACCTGGATGGAGTGGAACCACTGGACTACTGCTCCTTTCTGGTTATCTAACTGTTGATTTGCTTTTATGCAGAGTTTGGGTATGCCCATTTTTGTGCTTTGAAATTCTTTGTTCAGTTTGCATCAATCTCCGTAAACAGATATCCTGTAGAGCGTTGTCATACAGGATCTCTACTTTCTCCCTGGAAGGTCACGTCGAGATGAACTTAGTTTCGATCAATCAATGCTTAGCTTTCATCTAGATGAAAACACTATTAATCACATTTTGATTTCGTAATTTCTATTTTTATACCAAGTTTTGCATGCCAATTTAACAGCGGTATTATTCACAGTCTGCCATTGGGCGGCTCATTTCAAATTGCATTACATAGACGATGTAAACAATTAAGTTACGTATCATAACAATTTCGTCATGAATATTATGATGAGAAAAGGTCATCTGAACGTGACCTTCGTTTGAAAAAGGCCAGATCTAAATTAGCGAGTATGCGAGCGGAAAATTTTAGATCGGGTTTTAATCAGATTGAGTTTGCATGTGAAGGAACACATTATTTTATTCACTGTGATTTTCTTACATTGCTTTTTATTCATAGAAAATATTGCTTTCATTTACCCAAGCACCTGGAACAGTCATTAGTGTTATCCATGGACAGCTCTTACATTAATACTTATTATGGGACATATACCAATACTTTGTTAATAAAAATGGCAATTACTTTAGTGCATTAACATTATTTTCATTAGAATTGTTGTATTTTATGCCTGGATATATTATCCTGAGTTCAGAATTATCAAAGATCTTATGACCCATTTTTCGTAAATCATTCTAAACAGAGACATAGATACAATGTATTGGGGAATTGCAACTTACTCTATACGTATATATTCTAAATTTCCAAGTTCCTGTGCAATCTAAGTCTCACAGAAAGTTGTCTCTGTTCTATACTACTGTGTAACATTATTGTTAGATTTTTTTATGATTTGCCCCCTATTCCATATGAATATATGACATTACATGTAGTGGGTGAGCTTATAATAATGGATTTTCTCAGTTAAGATGTGAAAGCTTTTGAAGACAACAACAAAGGCAATATTCATTACACTACAGTTATTATTTTGTATAGATCAGATTTATAAAACAACTTGCAATTACTAAATTAAATTATAAATAAAAATTAAAGTGTGTGATGTGAGCAATTGTCATATTTGAAATAAAAATCTACCAGTCTACAAAATTAGTGGGTGTCTGTTTGCCCGGGACAACCACTTTTCTTTGGGCAACCAACAATTTCTTTTTGGCATCCAAAATTCTGCCAATGAGATATAGTGCTTGCTCTTAAAATGATCTGTTTGGACAACCACTTTCATATCCTAATTTCCTTGACTGTATCTATAATTAACTATTGATTACCGTAAATAATTGTACTATTTTAGTTATTCCAGATCATTTTAATTAATTTGAATAAATGAAAAATAAATATCAACAAAGCTTTTTGGTTTTTTTATGTAAATGCAGACTTCACATTTGTTTTATGCTGTAATATGAAGATGTACATTCTCGTTTCATATGCTAATTGCTATTAACAGTGAGTGACATATACCCAGTTCCATATCCAAAGTTAATATTAAGCATTAATCTTTGAAAGCTGCAAACTGGAGTCCAATTATTGGACTTTAGCCAGTTATCTTTCCCTAATAAAATCTGAAGCAATCCAATTGGTAAGTAGGTCCTTACAGTTGGAATCCTCAGATTTTATCATTGAATTTCTATGTAAAGATAACAAAATATTTCAGCATATATCTTTCTAGTAAATGAAGATATTAACAGAAGTGATGAAATTTAGATAGTTCTTTACCTTAAAAATACTTACCTTGAATTTCAAACAAATGAAACGATTTACAAAAAAGTCATTTAAGATTAATTTTGGCAAATTGACATTGAAAAGTAAGGGTAAAATCCGAGTAATTCAACTAATTGGACCTACATATTTTAAGAGTATACAAGGGGGAAATAACTGACCAAAGTCTCTTATTTGTGCCTCAAGGATTGGGACTGTTGAGTTATATAGTCTGTTGCACTAGCTGCTTGCACATGGGATGTAAAGCCAGTGAAATAGATGCTGGACTGAGTTGAGTTGTTGGAACATGCGTTGTAAATATATTGCCATGGCAATATATTGGGCAGGGTGCCAACAAAGCACAGGTTTGTTAAATTTATTCAAATGTCTGCAGCGCATATATTTAATAATGTTGTCAAACAAACATTGAGTATTTAAATCAGCATGGTTAATGTATGTGCCACAGACAGTTGATTCATGAATATACATGTAATTTTTCAAACAGTATATTATTTACAGACCCAATGTACAGTACAATATATGTAATCAAAAATAGATGAATAGATAGATTTATTCGGTTAACAAATGAAAAATAAACATAAAACATTACATCAAACATGATTAAACAATAAAATTGATCAATCATGAAAAGCAAGGGGTCTGTCTGTGTCAAAGTACATCAATAACCTTGATAACACAAAAGGGAAACCCTTAAATTATTTCCATTGTGGTCCATTAAACGCTTAATTGACATGAAAGATTAAGTATAAAAGTTATATGATTAATATTTAAGAATTTAGTAAAAATTGAGCATTATCACAATTAAAATATCATATGCGATTCTAAACTGTCTGAAGGAAATAAATATTTATCACAAAATATAGTACCTAAACAGAGACATAGATGTGTATAGATCTAATTCCCTGGACCTAAACCATTATAATTCTGTTGCATTAATTGTTACTATCAATTGCTTTCGGCGCGATATATATTATGGTCCTTGTTGATACGTTATAAACTTGTAATTAAAGTACATTGGTCGTTTATGTCTATGTCAACAAAATACTTAGTGTATACACTTTCATGCATGTTTTTCTTTCAGGCAAGCTAAAGTTTTCACATGTGACGATATCAACATTTCCGATATTAAGGAAATATTTAGTCCGTACCAGAAATAACTTCCTGTCCAATTTCCAAGTTCTAAAAATAGAAAATGAGAATTCTGCCAATGATCACATGTGGTTATAAATAAACAAATGTCAGAGAAACGACCTTTCAGTTTCGAGAAATCTTTCAACGTTTAGAGACAGTTGTGCAATTTTAGATAATTATTTTGGAATAACAGTAAGTACTTTAAATTATTGTAAAATCATGAAATGTAGTTTTAGTTTCGTTTTGATTTTTCATTTTTTGACAAATTAGTTATTCAATGACAATGTGAGTTGTTTATTCAATTATTGTGATAATTTATTGTTTAGATTTATAAATGTTAGTTTATATTTTATTGACTTATTTCGCTTTGTTGTCATTCCTGGAAAACCTAAAGTGGTGATATAAATGTTCATAAAAAAGTTTAAAAAATATAATTTTACCATGATATTTGGCACCCTGCATTTATCCTGCTCTTGTTTTTCATTTGGACATAAATTGAGCCAGTCACATGATTGAATTGTGTTTTAAAGACAGTAAAGTGAAAGTGGTGTTTTATTTAGGGCTTGATTGGTATTTGGTTTCCGGAAAATACATTTGTATTTGGCAAAACCAGTGTTAGAACTTCTAGGGTAATTTTTCATTACTGTCAGGGAATAAAATATTGATGTCTCTGATTACTGTTTAAAGGCTGCTTCCATATTATTTTATTAATGTTCAGACAGTGACCTCACACCCCTGATCTTTGAAATAACTTTCAGACAGCTGGAGCAGATCCAGGATTTTTTTCTAGGGGGGGGTTCGGACTTTTTCTAGGGGGGGTCCAAACCTTCGCACCACTACCACATTATACACATTTTGCTGAATTATGCAACATATTAATAATAAATACTACATAACCATTAAATCTAAGTTGAGCACCGAGAAAAATTGCTTTGTGCCACTTAAAAATGACTTTCAGTCAAGAAATACACTAATGGACACAGGCCTTTTTTTCCTTAAATAACAGGGGCCGTTAACAGGCGCCTTCCCCTCTTGAAATTTCTTTAAAATCATGCAGTTTTCCCCAAATTTGGAGTTTACCTTGGATATTTTGTTCCCCTTTCTATGAAATTGCGATAAAATTTCCCCAAATGCTCTATATATAAAAAGGCCCCAGGCCCCTTCCCCAAGTACTGAAAAAAAGCTCTGATGGACAGGTACATTTTGGAAATTCATGGGGGGGGTCCTGACCCTCCGCTAGACCCGCCTATGGACAGGTTTTCCCTCGCCATATTCACACCCAGGTGGAATGTAACAACTGTATATAGGTTAATTTCTTGCTCAAGGAAATAAGCAGTGCCCCGCTGTGGGGATCAAACCAGGGACCTCTCAATCCCATCGGCGTCTGGCACATGAAGCCTTCTGTGCCAAAACAAAACTGAGCAAAATCAAAGCACTGAAGGCACTGAATTTGTTCGGGTTTAAAAAGTAAAATGAGATATCCTGCTCCAACAACGTTTGTACACAAAGAACAGTTCAGTGATATTAGTTTGATAGTAAGAACAGCATTGTCCCGGTTCAAAACACTTCAAACAATCGACCTTTAAATACAGCAGGTTGACCCGTCAGGCCAACACAATTTTGATTTGTTTTCGCACAATCACAAAAGCCAAGGGGCAATTATTACCACTTTAAAGTTATCATTTATTCACATTGATTGCTTCTGTATGTAAAATAAATAAAGTCCACTATTCAGACATCATTCAAAGTCATCAACTGTGATCTTTAAACTTTTCCTATAGAACCATTCTATTACATAAGATGATGTAACAGCTCTACTGACAACTGGCCCAAACAGCGGGTCGTGACTGAATAGTTGATACCATTCTATTACATAATACAACGTAAAAATCTCTACTTAGACGTTTAACTCATAAGCTGATATACATAAGCTTCAGTACAGACTGATTAACAAGTGTATTTCAGGAATTATTGCGCCTGTTCGGTAAATTTTCAAAGTGGGAAAGGGTCTGAAATACGGTAAATATATTTGTTCAGGACTGACGTCCCAAACAAATAAAAAATGGACATAGACTATATATCAATAGTCTGTCTTAAAAAATATGAGAAGACAGTTAAATTCCTTGTCTCTGTCTATCGTCTATATCCATTTTTTTTTGCTTAGAAGACTATGTGTGAGACCTCTATGTTCAATCCCTAAACATGTGGCCTACCACTGGACATCTGCTCCTTCAATATTAGACCCTACAAAACTTTTTTATCAATCAGACATAATTCTGCTACACACATTATCCGAATGATAAAAAGTTATATAGGGTTTTATTAGAAGGGACTATTGTGGACTCTAATAATTCCAGAAAACTTGAAGGACATAGAAAATAATTTATTCAACACGGTTTTGGGCACTCACTTAGAAATTTATGGTAATAAATGCTATGCTAAATACAGATCTATCAAAGATTCTTTTAAGGGGGTTTATTCAGTCAATGCCTTAATTAACCAATTAATACAAAGTTCTAGCTGAAATGAAAATTTTATGCAAGCTAATGATATTAACAAATTTCATATAAAAAGACTGGTTGATAATTTTGCCCTTTACAATGTATTTATTATTGCTCCATGAAGAGTGAGGCACTTACTGAAGATAAACTTTAGTTATTGATTGCCATCCTAGTCTTTGATTGGTTTTCTATTGATCATTTTATTGTTGTGATCCTGGTTACGAGATCGGTTCATAGTTTGTACATTAAGTTTCCTGCAGTAATCAATGATATTGATTTTCACTTTAACGTTGATAAGAACTGGTAGATTTTAAAACCAGTTAGTTGAAAAACCATTATTTTAATCAATTAATTTTATTGTTCAAACATTAGTTAATCAACAATTTATTTATTTATAAGAGTACACAAGATGTGACATGTAAGCTTCTGCTTGTATCTGTGACAGTGTCACAGCCAGAGATTTCCTCTGTTGTGATTTCTCCCTGACTATAAAGTCTAGGTATCTTCCAGAAACTTCCATAAAAAGACTTTGAGATCCCAACTTTAAGTTTTATTATTTTAAGTTTTTCCAATTGGATTTTTTTCTACCCTTAAGCCTAAGTTTAACTCAAAGTAGTTATTGTTTTGTCATTTGGAACACCTCGACCTTTCATAATATGAATAATCTCGGAAGGATTCGTGTGGGGTCTACCCTGGCGACTTGGGTTTTTACTACCTAAACCTGGCGAAGCACAGGCAAAGCACGTTATGGTTATGCAAAATAGTCCTTGTTGTATACACACAGTATCTTTGTCAAAACATATTTCTATGTTATATATTAAACCAAATATTGATCAGCAATATCATTGAACTTAGTAATTTCAAATTTATGGACTAAAAACAAAACATTACTCATCGCTTTAACGATTGTATATTTGTTTCCTTCAACACCGGTAGTTCCAAAATGGCGTCTAAATATGTCCGAGGTTATTCGTAGCGAATGGCAGAGGAGTTCCGTATGATTTTTTTGTGTGTAACCATATTGTTTAATTGAGACATTTTATTTAATCCAGTCTTAAATATAATTCAGGTTTGTTAGACTATTTCACAATAAATTGATTTTACTTTTTATTTACTTGAGTCCACCAGTCCACTATCAGTCAAGTATTGATTGTAGTTGAGTATTTTTTTGATATACCTTTTTTTCAACAATTGTCTCTTATTTATAGAGGCCATGTAGTGAACTCGAAGTTTTATTGTTTGGTTCAAAGCAAAAATGACTGACATAAGTTCGACATGGAACTGATCCACTTCTATGTATATATATGAAGTTTCATTTATTGATTAAGACTTTGGAAGCTGCCTGTTGTTAAAAGTGTATTTTATATATTTTCAGACTCTCTGTAAATTGAACTAGATACAAAATGAGGGTAAATCTTGACGAACTACTTGCACAACTAGGAAATCCTGGACGTTACCAAATATTTGTATTCCTACTCTTGTGTCTGAACTACTTTCCACTGGTGTTTAACCATGTCATCATGGCGTTCTTTGGTTCCCGGCCCACATACGAGTGTAGGTCAAGAGATTACTTAAATGGTTCCTACAGTGTACAGGGTACCAACTTCACAGAATTGTCTCAGAATTTGACTATTACTTCTCATATAGAAAAATGCTCAGCCACTTATATGATTGGTGATTCTAAGAATGAGACTGTGAGATGTCCAGATAGTAATAATGGTGTTGTAGTGTTTGATATACAAGCAGATGAGGCTACTATAGTTACTGAGGTATGTAATTTACATTGTTATATATTAATAAACTTCTATTGCACACTTAGGCTGCTGGCATGAAATTCTCCCCTCCCTAGGACCCTACAATATTGTGTGTGTATATTATAAAATAAAAAATTAACTTATTGATAAAATCTCGTTGTAACTTGTATGCACAGGTAGGGCTCTACACCGGTATACGATATATATCGAATACCGGTATTGTAGGTTCGATAGATATATCGGATCGAACGTTTCCGTATCGAACAAAATATCGATCAATGACGGTAATACAAATAAAATCCATGGCCTGCAAATCAGTTGATATTTTGTATCGCCAAATCAATATTCCACCAGTTCCGGTACGGTATGAACTAATCTGTGGGCGAACAACCTCATAATATGACGACATTACAAAAACGTCTTACACCGGTTACGTCATGTTTAGAATTTGTTCTTTTCAATCAAAGGGAAGTAACTGTTGCGGTTAGAAAGGTTTTTTATATGTATTATACTTTCGTTTTCAATTAGTCAGGGAAACAACAATCAATACTTAGAATACAGTGGCCTATTCATTTACCCCGGGCGTTAGGTTCGGAACAACTCAACCCGAGACTGCTCAATCCCCTACTAACGGGTAGAGTTGACCCAACTTCGAGCTGAGTTATCCATGGGTTGAGTTGTCTTCGGGTTAAGTTGCAACGTTCGCTAACAGTCGTTACTGAACACGCTGCAGATCAATTCTGGGAATCAGTAAGCATTCGGATTTGTTCGGGCAGATCCGCAATGTAAAGAGAACTTGATTATACAGAAGCGATATGTCAAAATGATAGCTTAGGTTCTGAAAAAGTATGTTTTTTCATTTGCCGAATCTAGACCCAGACTCACTGGATGCAATGCTACATCTTTAAAAATATGCAAACGTCAAAGATTTTATCATTTAGATATTAAAAAGACCGTGAATGTATTAGTATGGTGCTTCTACAATGAATTAAATGAATTAAACAACTCTGTTTTGCTGTTCTATAAAACTTATATGTATTATTAAAATATCATATGATATATCGAATATCGATCATTTCGTATCGATATGAATATCGTATCGATCTTTCTGATCGATATAGAGCCCTATGCACAGGCTACCAGCATAAAACATCCCCTCACCAAAAAAAAGTGTATATAATACAAAAATTGTTGAGGGGGACTCAAAATATTTTGAAGGGGGACTCTCTCATGTTGACAGCCAATGGTTGTACAGTAATGTATTGTGTAAATGTCATTCTGCCATTGTCATTCTGACCAAGTTTTGAAATCAATATACATAATTTAGTTTTAGTATTTATTTGCTTTGTTAGACATTCAAAAAAGCAACATAGTCTAATTATTTCAAATGAATGTAATATTGTGCAAATAGAAACTTCACATTTTGTTTGTTTTCTTGCTTCCACATATATATAGGTAGACAGTAAGTTGTCTTAGTCTTAACAGAGACATCTATGTCTTTGGTCTTAACCATTATTTCTTACTGGTTATGGTGTTATAAAGTATTAAGCATAATATCTCCTTCACAGATCAAATTTCATATTGGATTACCAAAAAACTAAGATTAATTACATAAGTTTTATTAGATATCCAAAGTTATGATAAAAGATAAAATATCCTTAATCTGCAAAAAATTATATTCTCTGGCTGCTTAACTTGTTGTTATTCATGAATATAGTATTGTTAAAGTAAAAGAACAGTGTACTTTATACAACTGTATTGTGTAACGAAACAATGGAAGATAATATTTTTTCTACATGTCATATCGAAGCTTGTTTTTGTACTTTGAAACAATGGACTTCCCCAGTCAGTAGGCGAATATGCTGGTGTACATTTTTCCTAATCAAGAAGATCTCTTTGACATTTGCATTTACTGGATCGTGTTTTAATCAAATTTTTGTTTTTCAGATGTCTATCCAGATTGTAATTAAAATATTGCGTGATTTATACTGATACATATGTGTTGTTTAATTAGAAATATGCATGTATATATTTATTTCATTATTAGAAATATGTAAATTCATTAGCCAGATTTTTAAAGGAAAAAATTGGGCTTATAGTGTGGCGAAACCCGGTAGGGCGGGCATCTGGTGTCATTAACAATTGCATCATAGTTTTTCTTTACCATATATTTCTGCCATTTATTGTCAGATTTTTATGAAACTTCATACAATGATAACATACCATACCATTTGCAGAATTAGACAGTAACCACAACTCTATCTGCCTTTATTATCGATTACTTCCCTTTGTAATTTTTGTGTTAAAGTTTTTTAAATCCGGTTTAAATGTGGTTTCAACATAACATTTTTTGTTTCATTATTAGAAATATTTACTTTTATTTTATTATTAGAAATAACTAACCAGATAACATTAATGGTCTTCTTATTTAAAACTTCGATTGTTGAGGCTATTTATTAATCAGAGATTTCAAAATCACACTAAAAATGGGTAATAAGAAAAAGTTTACTTCAAAACTTAAAGGACAGATGTATTTTACTTCAGGGAAGGGGGAATTGTATACTTTTTGGAAGGTAAATGTGGGCCAATTTCAGGGAAAAAAACCACTGTTAATTGCCTATTATATGAACTCCAAACTTTACTAATGTAGTGTTAAAATTAGAATTTTAATTAAATTTCTACAATTATGATGTACATTAGGGTGTAACGGTTAATCGATATATCGGTTTATATTGCAATACGAATTCACACGGTTTTTAACCAGTTTGTTTTTTCCAGAACCGGTTTTTGTAGTTGTGTGTCAAACTGATTGATTTTATTAGAATCTAAGATTTAAATATTTGAATGAATGTTAAAACGTATTGAAAACTAGTAATAATCTTATTGTGCTTTAAAATGTAAAGCATTTCACCAAAAATAAGCAGATAACTCCCTTAGGAGTATGCATTTTCTAACACATATTTTATTTTGTACAAGTTGTTCAAATATTTGGATAAGAGGTCATTTGAAATACACATGTAAGTGTAGCGACTGCAATGCAAGTGCATTAATTCATGCTTCGCTCGTCTACTAACAAAACCGATGAGTATTGCAATACAGGTTTTGAATATTGCAATATATTGCAATACGGTTTTGGCCATACTGTTACACCCCTAATATACATGTTACCTATATATTTCAGTGGGATCTTGTTTGTAGTAAAGCCTATCTTTCCCCACTGGCTACAACAATATATTTTTGTGGTGTGATGGTTGGTGGTGTAGTATTTGGTCATCTTGCTGACAAATTTGGACGTAAACCTATAATGTTGTTTACATTGTATACGCCCATCATTGTTGGTGTGGTAACATCTTTTGCTCCATGGTATTCAAGTTTTGTTGCTCTAAGATTTCTGCAGGGCATTCTTATGCAGGTTTGTAAATGATTCATTAATGAGGTTTTTTTCACCACAACCTCTAGTTTATACCGATTTCATTTTAGCTTGATTATGAAATAAGTTCTTACAACTTTTAATTATCATTTTTAAGTCTGCTTCCTGGTCCCCCAGAACTGAGCTAGTTGATTTCTCAAAGGAACAATGGGTTATGTTTTAGATGGGATTTAAACCAACGCGGAGCTGGTCATCCAATGATAACATGTACGAATCTAACATAGTAACTGCTCGGCCACGTCTGCTCCAACTACAACCTCTCTCTGTCTATTGCTGAATAAATTACATGTAGTTATTTACATATTATATATGTCTACTTCACATGCATAGTACATGTTGTATTGTTAAATACTTTGAATAGTTTACTTCCAATGTATATTTAAACAAGTTTACATACAGTGTAAATTTAAAACTATTCAAGTGCAAAGTCAGTGTTGTAAATTTTCTGTTGATAGTGAAAAACTAATATACATCCTTATTTACGTGTAGTTAGATTCAATTTTGCTGACTCATGTAGAAGTAGGATAAATCTATGCTTTGTGAAATTGAAATACTTGTAATATGGTTTCTTTATTGTGGCATTTACGTTGTTAAACAATCATACAGTCGTCAATTAATGTGATGGTGATACCTTCTCACTGTCCTTGGAGTGACATAGATTGTTTTACATAATAAGTTGTGCCATTGAGTGAGCAAGGAAGGCTTAGAGATAAAATATGCTTGAACATGTTATTAATCATCTTGTATAATGATAGTCACTTTTTTGCCTTAACAAATATGTATTTTTACAAAATGAAAATTAGTTTGTTTATTGACAATATTTTATGGACATATTGTAGGGTCTACAAACATCAACATATACATTAGCTATGGAACTATTTCTACCTAAACATCGTAGTTATGCTGGTGCTATATTAGAATGTTTCTGGGGACTTAGTGTAATGACTATACCATTACTAGCTTACTTTATACGTAACTGGAGACTGTTACAACTGGTTATTTCTATACCCAGTGTTCTTGCTGCTTTCTATATATGGTAGGTTTTAATTTGTTGTTTTTAGCTAAGACAAATCCTATATCTTATTTGGAATAAAGCATTGTCAGCATTCAATAGTGTAACTTGTTCTCAACCCGCATTGATTGTGCAGTTGGTAGCAACTTGGGTTTTGGAATCTTGTGTCCCGAATGGGGGTACTGTTTGAATCCCACCTGGGGAGGGTATACCCTTCCATGAAAATTTGACAATAACGTCAATTTTCTTCCATTGATAAGATATATGGAGAAGTTTCCGGCCTTGTGGAAGGGTTGGTAAGTACTGGTTAATAACAATGGTCCAAGAAAGCTAGGTTAGGTGTGCTGGATGCTGTAAAATGACCTAAATTGTATTGACACCGCGTAAAACCCAGTAAAATAAAAAAAAACAGTAAATTGTTCACTGAAGGATTATGTCACATGAATTTTAAAATTTGGAATTGTTTAATGGTCTCACATTCTAATGACTATTGTTTGAAGATTGTTTGTAAAAATATGTCTCCTTGATTTAATAGAGTTACTCATGGCAAAATATGAAACATTGACTGACAGAATTTTAGCCTTGTTTAGAATGACATAAATATAGAAAATAGTAGTCTAACGACAAATGAGTTTATTTAAGTTTATTTGCCCAAGCTTTCGGCTATAATTGCCTTCATCAGGGTTTAAACAAAAATACAGGAAAACCCTTTCAATTTAAAATGCAAAATTTGAATATGGGGGGACAGCTTTAAAATAAGATTTTGGAATTCATCCCTAATGGGAATAAAGTGCCCAAATGATGTATCCAGGAAGAATCTTTTAATAGCCTGTTCCAATCATTTTTTACCTTATCAATTGGCATAAACTATAAATCCTGGATAGTATGACCTTGGGAATTAAAATGTATAGAAATACATGAAATATACTCATCACTTAAAAATATTGTTGTTGTAGTAAAGTTGGAATACACAGTGTGTAGTAAGTCACGCTTGGTTCTGTTTTGGTATTTAAAAATAATTTTTATGTACATGTATATACGATATCTATATGCGATATCCTATCTATCACTGGTTGTCCCAAGTGGGGGAGATGCTGTCTAGTGGTTTGATTCAGGCTTAGGGTGGGTCAAGATGATATTTGTTTGTATACCATTAGGGACACCACTAATTTCTGTGAGTATGAAATTTATTTTCGATTGCTTTACTTCATTGAAGTTTTAAAGGTTGAAATTGCCTTATAACTGGGAATTTAGTCTAGTAACAGTCTTTGAAATTAGTGGGTGTCTGGTTGCCAGGGACAACCAATTTCTAGTAAGGGCAACCAAAATATTTCTTCTGGGCAACCAAATGTCTACAAACAAGATATAGTGCAAGCTGCTAAAATGAAAATGACCTGTTCGGGCAACCACTTTCATATCCTAATTTCGAAGACTGTAGTAAAGTACTTGAATTTCAGTTAAAGATTTGAATATGAACTGGGGTCACATTATAGAATGTAATTTTAATACTGTGTTTATCTATGTTTTATACAGTGTAATGCCAGAATCTCTACGTTGGTTGATATTAAAGAACAAAGTGGAAGAAGCTGAGAACCAGTTATATAAAATGTCTTCTTGGAACAAGGTTACATTTCCTCAACAAACTTGGGACAATCTCAAACAACAACTTGGTACTATGGACCATAACAACAAACAATTCTCATTTGTCAATTTATTGAAGACTGTAAGACTGAGGAAAAGAAGCATTGTTCTTTTCTATCTATGGTAATGTATATTTGTATATTTTCAAGTCCTTTCCAATTGAAGCTCACTTCAGTAAATGTTTAGGCCGAGCTGTTATGATCAGCCAACAATTTCATTTTTATACCCCCGCTTCGAAGAAGAGGGGGGTATACTGTTTTACCCTTGCCCGTCCATCCGTCCGTTACAAAATTTCCGTCGCAGTTTTCTCAGCAACTATAACATGCAGCAGCCTAATACTTGGCATATTGCTTCATCCCATAGTCCCATGTGGTGTAAAGCGATTTCATGCTCCTTGCTCATCTACTTCCTGTTTGTCGCATATTTTTAGATTTTTGCGGGGGTATCACTAGTGAGCATTAGCTCACTGATTTACTTTTTAATTTTAATTCCTCTAAGAAAAAAATTTAAATTGTGATTCTTGGTAAAAATTGACTTCTCCTGAGCGGTCTCATTTTTATACGCCCATTTTGAAAAAACGGTCGTATTATGTTATGATGTTGTCCATCTGTCCGTCTGTCCGTCAGTGGACAATTGCTTGTCCGGATGATAACTCAAGAAAGGATATACTTAGGTTCCTTAAATTTTATGTGTGGATAGCCCTTGGGTAAAGGAGGTTCCCTATTGATTTTGAGACCCCAGGGTTAAAGGTCAAGGTCACTGGGACTTAAAATAGGTAAAACTTGTCCGGACAATAACTGAACCACCAATGTACCTAAGTTCACCAAATTTAATGTAAGAGTAGCCCATGTGTCAAAGATGTTCCCTATTGGTTTTGGGGCCCCTGCATGAAAGGTCAAGGTCACAGTGGCATCATATGGGGAAAAAACTTGTTCTGACAATAACTTAACAACCAATCTACCTAGGTTCACCAAATTTTATGTGATGGTAGCCCTTGGGTAAAGGTTATGCCCTATTGGTTTTGGGGCTCCTGGGTCAAAGGTCAAGATCACAGGGGCATCATATTGAAAATCCTTGTTTGGACAATAACTCATCAACTACTGTACCTAGGTTCACAAAATTTTATGTGAATGTAGCCCTTTTGTCAAGGATGTTCCCAATAGGTTTTTGGGCCCCAGACCCAAAGGTCAAGGTCACAGAGGCATCATATGGAAAAACCTTGTCCAGAAAATAATTGAACAACCAATGTACCTCGGTTCACTAAATTTTATGTGAAAGTAGCCCATGTGTCAAGGTTATGCTGTATTGGTTTTGGGGCGCCTTGGTCAAAGTTCAAGGTCACAGTGGCATGATATTGAAAAACATTGTCCGGGTAATAACTCAACAATGACTGTACCTAGGTTTACCAAATTTCATGTGAGAGTAGCCCATGTGTCAAGGATGTACCTGATCAGTTTTGGGAAAACAGGGTTAAGTTTAAATCTTAAACCAGAAGATATCAAATTACCAAGCTGTGACTTCAAATGTTCTATCAATATGTTTATAAAGTCAAAATGGCAAACAATGAAACACTTGTCCAGACAATAACTGAACCACCAATGTACCTAGGTTCTCCAAATTTTATGTGAGGGTAGCCCTTGGGTAAAGGTTATGCCCTATCGGTTTTGGGGCTCCTGGGTCAAAGGTCAAGGTCACAGGGGCATCATATTGAAAATCCTTGTTTGGACAATAACTCAACAAGGACTGTACCTAGGTTCATAAAATTTTATGTGAATGTAGCCCTTGTGTGAAGAATGTTCCCAATAGGTTTTGGGGCCCCAGACCCAAAGGTCAAGGTCACAGAGGCATCATATGGAAAAACCTTGTCCAGACAATAACTGAACAACCAATGTACCTAGGTTCACTAAATTTTTTGTGAGAGTAGCCCATGTGTCATGGTTATGTCCTATTGGTTTTAGGGCCCCTGGGTCAAAGGTCAAGGTCACAGGGGCATCATATTGAAAAACATTGTCCGTGTAGTAAATCAACAATGACTGCACTTAAGTTCACCAAATTTCATGTGAGAGTAGCCCATGTGTCAAGGATGTTCCCTATTGATTTTGGGGCCCCTGGGTCAAGTTTAAACCATCATCCAGAAGATATCAAATTACCAAGCAGAGACTTCAAATGTTCAATCAATATGTTAATAAAGTCAAAATGGCAAACCATGGAAATAATGCTATATTTAATAAGTAAAATGAATTTAGTTCACCAAATTTTATGTGAGGGTAGCCCATGTGTTAAGGATGTTCCCAATTGGTTTTGGGTCAAAACCGGGTCAAAGATCTAGGTCACAGGGGCATCATATGGACAATCCTTGTCCGGACAATAACTAAACAATGATTGTACCTAGGTTAACCAAATTTTATGTGGATCAGCCCATTTGTCAAGATGTAATGTGATGATAGCTCTTTGGTATTTGATGTTCTCTTTTGATTTGGAAACCCCAGGGACAAAAGTCAAGGTCACAGGGACTTAATTCATATTGAAACATTTTCCGGACAGTAACTCAATAATAATTGTACCTACATTGTAGGTTTTCCAAAACTTATTTAAGGGTAGCCTTAATGTCTAGCATATGCCCCTTTGGTTTTAGGTCCCTGTGTTAAAGGTTAAAGTCAAAAGAAAAATCATGAGGAAAAACCTTGTCCAACAACCAACTTTACCTAATATCACCAAATTTTATGTATAAATACTCTTTGGGTCAAGGGCGAGAACTTTTGGTTCTGAGGCCCCAGGGTCAAGGTCACTGGAAGTTTGTATGGGAAAACTTTGTGTCGGTGATAAATCAACCATGGCTGTACCTAGGTTCTCAAAATCTTTGCTTTGGATAGCCCTCCTGTTAAGAATGGGACCTATTCTGAGATCCCGGGGTCATTGGTCAAGGTCACAGGGACTTTATATGAGATAGAACGCAGCATGGACTGCACACGGGCGTATAATGCCCCGCCCAACGGAGCTCTTGTTTATGTTGATATGTAAGAAATCACAAAAAAGTTTTGTGCCAGAATTATGATTTAAATTGTGCTTAGGGGTCCTCAGAACCTCCATTGTTCTTGTGTAAGCCAGATTTCTCCAATTTAAGGGTTTTGACTTTATATTATGTTTATAAATATTTGTCAACTTAGTTTGGTTGTACATCCAGTATGAACAAATATTTTGCAAGAAAAACTAATCAATTTTAGTTCCAAATCAAATCTATTTTGTATTTAATGTAGTTTTTATACTTATTAATACAGGTTTGCTATATCTGTTGGTTACTATGGACTTACATGGAGATTGACAAGTTTACCAGGAAACAAATATCTTAATTTCTTCATAGCTGGAGCAGTTGAGTTTGTTGCTTATACATTGGTCATCTATATAACGAAGAAGTGAGGTTTTTTTCATATTGTATTTAGTTTTGTTAAGATGTTTGAAAGACGCATTGACAGTGTTAAGCTTAGGTCTTGTGAGTATTGATTCCTGATAGTAGAAATTACATACATTTTTTGTATCTTATTATAATTTTGCTAGTTTGTAATTTGGCTTAATATTATTAAATTAGATCAATCAGCCAAGTACTTGAAAAATTCTAAGGCAAAGATTGCATTTAATTAGTTGTCACTGTACATGTGTTGAACTTCAAAAATGAAATGCAATGGCATTACTAGATATAAGCATGCATTGGTGCTTTTTATCTCTTCAAAAAAGGTTCCCCATAGAGTATATCATACTGCGTAAATAATTTTGTGATTTTAATTAGGAGAAAAATGCTTAAAAATTGATATATTTTCATAAAACTTTCAAAAGTTTGTATTCCAAAATGTTAACTATGATATTTTATTTTTTTTCATACAGATTTGGAAGAAAGAGACCATTATTGACGTATTTCCTGTTTGCATCTTTGTTTATGATTAGTGCAGGAGTTATGCCCCTTGTTTACTCTTCATCCAATACAGTTTACATATCAAGTATATTAGCTATATGTGGAAAGTTTGCTATGGGAGGGTTATTTAGTGTAATATTTTTGTACACCTCTGAGCTCTACCCAACCATTATAAGGTAAGATATGACTAAAAGGGTCTATTTCCCCTATCACTGCTGTTAGCGGTGCCTAATGAGTCAACACAATTTAAGTTATTTTACAACTGCCAGCACACCTAACCTAGCTTTCATGGGCCCTTGTCTATAACCAGTTCTCTCCTACTCTTTAACAAGACTGGCAACTTCTCCATATACCTTATTAATGAAGAAAATTTATATTATTTGATAGCAATGTTGATTATTAATAATAAAGTATCCTTCATTTTTGTATTGTTTGTATTCATTCAGACTGAAATAACAATGACATTAGTAGGCCTAATTCACTGATGATAACAATTTAAATTTATCATAACATTGAATTAAACTATGCCTTTACATTTGGGAAACACTACAATTATTTAATTTGAACTAATACCCTTAAAATTATATTTTAACATTCATGATAGCAGCCTTCAGTTGTATTATGATATTTAATTAAGGTAGACTTGCCAGGTTTGGGTGATTTTGCTTACATAGTGTAGGAACGGTTTTTCCAAACATTTTAGAGGGCACTTTAAAAAATGTATTACAAACATTGGCTTAGTATTACTGGAAATCCCTTTCTTATGTATATGGGTGAAAAATATGGGTGAACAATTTCTGTATTAATTCTGATTTCAGTATTTTGAGTCTGAGAATAAATTACTGTAGGAAATTTATTTGAAATCAGTTTGTTTCAGTGTTTGAAAGCAGTATATCAGTATTTTCAACACTTTACACTCATGGGTATACATGTATAACAAAAAACTATTATATCAAAATATTTACTGAATGGTATTACCTGGAAAGACTGTATTTATTTATTGTAGTTATATTTTTCTATAGGAATATAGGTATGGGTAGTTGTGCATTCTGGACCAGAGTTGGTGGTGTGATAGCTCCACAGATTATTGTACTGGTAGGTATAACATTAATATGAGCACAGTCTTGTGAAAATAGGTCTTAATGACATTGTTTGTGTTTTTGAATTTTTTACATGATATGAAAGCTGACTCTTTGTTCTTTTCAGTGATGCCAAGAATTTGTGTATTAGATGTGCACTTTAGGTTTTATAACAAATTAAGTGAAGTCAGGTATCATATCTGTGATGTTGACATTCGGCCATTTTGATGTTATGTCCTAGACATTTGTATATGCTGTTCATATATCAACCTTTGAATGATATTAAAGATAATTTTGATTAATGGCTTAAAATCTAGCTAAATAAAATGCATTTTTTCTGACAACCTTTTTGTTTTGTTTAACAATTCAGTGGGCCACTAGCACATTTAAGCCCGGTATAATGGCTCGCTGCCCTAATATGGTTGAATAAGGCCTGCTATGTTTTATATATGTAAAGAAGAAGCAATTTTTTGTAAGGTTCAATATTGGTATTTGTAATGGCTTAAGTCTATCATATTTACAGGACCAGTATGGTGGAAGTAAATCATTGTCATTGATATTATTTGGTGTTGTGACCATGATTGGTGGATTCTTGACCTTGATGTTACCTGAAACTCTCGGTCGAAAATTACCCGAGAGTATCGAAGACGTTGAAGACAAATCTATGGTGGGCGGAATTAACGATGATAACGCTGAAGAGATGAAGAGTTTGAATTGTTAAGATTGAAGAAGACATTGTTGCCGTGGAGATTAAGGACTAATAAGGGTCCAACATATTTCAGATTATTGTTTTGTGATATTTGTGCTTTAGTTTAGCAGATTTCAATATGTATGTAAAATGTATCAGTTTCTTAATTTGTGGGTTTTTTAATTTGAATGACATTTTATAAATTGAATTAATTTTTTGATATGTCAATAATATATACATATGTGTGTTAAATGTATCATTTTCTTAATTAAATAATGTGTTTTTAAAATTTAAAGGATGGTTCATAAATTGAATTATTTTTTGATATGTCAATGTTATAACCATGTTTGCTGCAAATTTTGTTCTACTAACAAGTCACGTGGTCACTACATTGTATAATGTATGTAATCAAACTTAATTAAGTATGTTGAATTACTTTTATAAACATATTTTCAATTCATTATTACATCTATTACTCTTTGATACAGTACCTTTTATTATAATCTTGTTAAATTTAAAGGTTGGCCTGCAAGTTGTTAACCAAGAATGGTCATGTGTTGACTATAGAATAAATTTGATAGTACCCGGAGACACTGTGCATAGAGAATATATTAGGTTATTATATAACCCATCACAACTTCATGACAAAAGCAAAACACTGTATTGAAAAACTATATACAAACATGTATGTATGTTGTTTCAATTTTATACATATTGATATAATGACATTGGAAATCCATTACAATTTACTCTTTGAATCCATTACATTTGACACGGCTTTGCTTGAGCATTCTCCATTTTGAATGTTAAGACCATTGATCTTTTGAATTTACATTTTTTTATATATGTTATTTGAACTTGATATTATATTCATTGTTTTTATTATTTTATTTGTGTTGCTTGCAGTAAGAAAAAATTATCCCTCTCACTTATTTGTGCAGTCTTCATCTTAACCCACTAGCATTCAGTCAGAGACTTGGAAATTGATTCAGGCTTTTAAACATTGCTTATCTTATATAATTTGGCTTGCTGATAATTTGGTTCATTCTATATAAAGAGGATGAGTGATTATGATATTAATATGATGAAGACTGTATAAAGTGTGATTGAATAGACCTAATCCGGAATTCAAATTTATGGGTTTTTCCATCCGTGCACAGGCAATACAAGCAAAGATTGTTACACATTATTGCTAAATAGCATGAGCTATGGATTAAATCCTATTGTTCTTTGTACATGTGTTACATTGTAATGGTGAAAGTTTGTTTGTACCAGAGGGGAAACCCAACTGTTTGAATTCCAGATATAGTCTATTGATGTGGGGTTTTTGAAAATCTTTTTCATGTATTATACATTTGCTTTTACTATTATTTCTTGCTTATTGATTGATCATAATGACTACCTTTTTATATAGTATTTACATATCAGCAGTTGCCCGTAATACTCTATAAGGTGCATTTTGTAAAGAGCAAGGTACTACATTTGTGTGGGCAACCCTTGATGTAGTCTATCAAATTTTACCTGATAAACTTTACCCATATTGTAATAATTACACACTTGGATCAAATCAGTTTGACTACCTTTTAAAATTAGTCACAAAACCTTAAAAACAAAGTAGTAATATAAACACTAATGAAAGATATTAAATGATTGATAAAACTTTGATAGTAGTATTATGACTTCGGCATTCATTTTGTAAATATTTGATTTATAATTTATGATTGTTACAACTTAAGTGTGTTATGATACCAAAAAAACTTATTTTTCCTACCACCATGGAATTATTCTAAATGAATAATATAAAGATATCAGGTAAAATTTGACAGACACAATTATTCATTTAACAAATGTAAAGATTGTATGACAGATATATTGTTGTGTTGAATGTCAAGATAGATTGCGCTGCTCTAGGGATTAATGCTATGATTTTACTGACTTGTTTTAATCTACTTGTAGTTGTTATAAATACTTTGAGCAGAGTTTTGGTAGTGACATTCATGTACGATATAATGTTGCTTCATTTTGAGTCGAATCTAAATTTTATGCATGCAGAACCGGGCATGGCCGAGCCGTTACAATGTTGGACTTGTAAGCATTGGATCCCAAGCTCCGCATTGGTTTGAGTCCCATCCAAAAACCTTCCCCTATGTTTCCTTGAGTAAGAATCTTTATCCTGCTAGCTCAGTACTGGGTTACCTGGAAGCCGACTCAAAAGTGATTAATATAAGTTGTAAGATTTTGTTTCACGATCGAGCTAAAATAAATTAGTTTAAAATTTAATACATGGTCTTCATACAAAATTAAGATATCTGCGTTTTTACTCTTGCATTGATGCAAAACTTCCATTGAGATGAGAACTCCTTACAAAAATATATATCTTAATTTTCAAAAAATGAATAAGCTGATATTATGGTTTTATGCTTTTTGAATTGAAAACATTTACTGAACTAAGATTAAAATTGTCTGAAATGAAATTATGCTAGAAAGTCATGTGGCATTGTAAAGCTATACATTTTGTTGTGGCATGTTAAAAAAACATTACCAAAATACAAGTCAGTAAATTATAGCATTATCTAAACAAAAAAAATAAACTTAAAAAAATGAAATATTAATATGGTCATCTGAAAAGATAGACCAGCGAAGTCAGAGTAATTTAGCTACGAAAACATTTTAATGGGTCATTATAAAACTAGTTTTAACTAGATGTAAATGTTGAAAGATTTAGCCATAGTTTTGTAACGACCCTTATGTTTTATACTTACTTTTCTGTATGGTCTGATTTTGGTAACATCTTGTATGGAAACAGTAAATTACAGTAAAATCTTGTTATTTAGACCACTACCTATAGATCCTAGGTTCTCATGGATGGAATTTTTCAGGTATTTTTTTCTGCAATATCCAGAATTTAGGAACACTGGAGACAAATATGTTATATTTGTATACTGTACTGTTTGTACATGTAAGAATATCATAAAATCTAATGGTTTCAAAATTTTCAAATTTTTGGAAGTTCTTCAATTGTAGTTATTTTGGTCTGTATTATCAAAGTACATTTGTACACAAATGTTAAATTATAATTATTACAAGTTTACATGTTATGAGATGAAATAATTTTTCAATTTGCTAATGGTATATTTACATTGAGTTGTTCTTTTACTAAATATATTAAATATGTCCATTTTTTACAGTTTCAAAAAATCAACTAAAATGTACTTAGGTTTAGATACTAAACATGTTTGACTTGACATGCTTTTATAAAATGTAATATGAGCTGTCATTTTAATTTTGTGTCTTTGGTCTAAATACAAGATTTCACTGTAATTTATTGAGCATTTGGTTCTGTTACCAAGTTATTGGCATTGTTGTTATACAACCGTCCTATATAGATTTATGGTGTATTAACGTAAGGGATGAGAGCTGTCCAGTATGTTAGATATTGGATAGCTGAAGTGTGTAAGTGCTGAAACATACCCAATGTCTAACATATTAGGAAGCATGAGGGGGGTATATCTTCCTTATATCACAGCTCAACTACATACAAAAAGGTTATCCGAAGCAAACTATATCAGTACATTATCAGATGTACTGAACAGTGAATACAATTAAGTGACATCAGAGCTGTGGTTTTAAATAATATAATTGTGCTATTGTCCAGATTTCTGTATGGGACGTTTGTGTAATAACAATATGACTAGTTAGTGAAAAGTAAACAAAAATTGCATGGTAGTGTTTGTCATTTGATGCAAATATATTTATAATGGTGCTTTTCTCCCTGATCTTTGGTAAATTAGGTAATTTTTAACTCATTTTACCGTGTTAACCTTTTTCATTTTGCATACATTATGGTCCAAGTTTTTCTCATTTTTCAAGCATACTGCGGGTTATTTTTTACTTTTGAAAGTGTTTTTGGCTTTAGTTCTTGGGTTTTTATTCTTGAAATTTGCTCTGGTTTTGGGTTTAGACTGTATTCTTGAGATATTTATTTCATATTTTTGGTATTTTGTTATTTGAAATGTGTTAGGGACCAACTAAGGTAACTTGAAATTTAATACATGTATACAAAATGAAGAGAATGTATTTGTAGATTCAAATGACAAACAAAACTATGTTTATATAAGCTAAACCTCTGACTGTATCGATTTACTAGAGCAGTGTAATTATAAATGTCTTGCTGGGGGGCTGGGAATTGGGGAGGGGGGGCTGGGAATGGGGGAGGGGGGGGGCTTCTGGGAATGGGTGAGGGAGCTTATTGGAATGGGAGAGGAAAGAGACTTGCGGGGAAGGATCAAGAGAGCTGGTTAGAGATTTAAATGAAAATCTGAAATTTGGGTGATAGAGAGAGGTTTGGAGAAATGTAAGGGGTTTTGAAGAATGGGTAATTAAAGAAAAGGTAGATCAGAAATCAGAGTGACTGATAAAGAGAGAGTTAACATTTGTATTATATTTCTTTGTTTTGAATTCATGTATTGTATAGTTCTATTACATTAACCTGTCACAACTTGAATAATTACACACTCACTGAATGTGTTATTATTCAACCTCTTTTAAAACATTGAGCCACCAATCAATATAAATCATTGATAATCTAACAATGTATGTGGCGATTTTGAATATCGGGGTTATAACAAGTTTGAAAGGGGTTAAAAATAACAGATTCATTGACCGTGTAATTATTTAAGTTGTGACAGGTTAATGTAATAGAACTATATATGTATAGTATTGTTTGTGTCTTTTATGATGTATAAATCTTTGCTTCTTTAATCATACTACTGTACTTTTTTCTTCCATTTTTACTGGATCAAGAGTTTTTAATGCAAGATAACTTTACATGCCATGTATGACTGAGTCTATAGTCTCCGGCTAGCTTAGTCAGTAGTGCACAAGTCTATTGAGTGAGGGGTCAGAGGTTTGATTCTCGGGCTGGGCATACTTTCGTGGAGCTTGGTTATGAAATAATTTTCTATGTCCATTCTTCCTCCTACCAATGATTCTAAATCATGTAGGGCAGTAGTCAGTCACTGATAGAAGTATGCACCTAGTAATTGGTTAACAGCTAAATCCAGAGATTTAGCCTTTCCAGGAACTGAGTAGGTGGACTGACCACTGTGATATAACTTATACAATGTGTTGCTATGGTGTTAAACCCAACAAAAAAATAACAATGAAAATATTGCACATTTTTAATACTGTCTTATAATACATGTATAACATATATATATACCAAGTCCACAACCAAAAAAGAATATTTCAATCTTTTCATTCGAGAGAGATAATACAAAATGTCTATGGTTTAAGTTTCCAAACTTTGATGTAATCAACTTGCATTGCAGCATCTTCTCCATTGTTCCTATCAGGGTTCCATGTTGGATACCATTGTCCTCGTGCATTCCAGAAATCACGTGCAGCAGTGCCTGATTGATCACTCCATGGTTTAGGTGGATTACTTTGATAATGATCTGGAAAATATCCACCAGTTCCCCCGACTGCTACATTCAGTATAAAGAAGAACTGGAACAAGAAACCAGAGAATGTCGTTCATTTCAACAGCACATAATTATACTGGTAAATTTATTCAACTGTCAGTAGGGCATACCAGTACATTAAACCCACTGATTTAAATACTTTGATAGTCTATATACCGAGTACAGAAATACTGTAGTGTATATTTAACTCAATGGGTCAATTGCATGCCCAACCATTGTGATAAAAACTCGATCTAAAATTTCTGCTCACCTAGCTAATCTCTAATTTTGCATTCCACAGGATATCTGTTTACAGAGATTGATGCCCAACTGACGGTTGAGTAAAATTTATCAATACCACTCACTCATGATTTCTTAATGTACTGGACCAGGAATTGCTGGTTAATTAGTATTCAAAACAAATATTCATTTTCAGAGTGAATGATGTTCAAAAATTTGTAAATCTTGAACGTGCACTTGAAAAAAATGTTTTCTGTAGAAATTGTACAATGGTCTATATAGATTGAAATTGATAAATTATTTATTGGTAGACGTTTACTTGATAGGTTCTGTATGAATCCCATATGGATGACGGTCTTCAGTATAAATGCTGATTTAAATATTTTGAGAATTAATTACTTTATATTATTTCATATAGAATCTGTCTATTTCAGTATTTTAAAAGTAGGTTGTCTGTATTTTCAAAACTTTTAACTTCCACCCATACAATATTCTTACAGTTTGACATTGTAGCCCATCTATACCGTTTCTGATTGCTGTACTAACCTTTTGATCAAAAGGAGCCATTTTAGATCCACCAACCCATGGGTTAGCTACGTTGTCTTTATCAAGTCCACCAAACTCCCACATTGTTTGTTGTGGTCTTACATCCATAACTCTTGTACCATCAATTGATGCACTAAAATAATAAAATAAAAGTTAAAGTTAGAAAGGGTTTTAAGTCTGCATCAATACACAGGCGATCTTCGACCATGGCTCTTATACACATACATGTAGAGAGAGAAACTCTTTCAGACAAAAATCACCCCCATCTTATTATTGTCTTCGTGTACTCTTTAAATAACTAATACACACAAAACTGTTATACAATCCAAAAAATAATGATTAATCTACGTAATAATAAGCTTACATGCTTCGTAAAGTGCCAAATATTTTTTAATACAACCAGATCGGTTGTGCATCAATATACTTGTTCAGATGACTTTACAAGTTTGTAATATAACCCCTGATCATTGAAATCACCTTCAAGCAGACAATCTCTCACTGTACCCATTTACACATGGGTGAAGTGGAACAACTGTTGGTAAATACTTGCTCAAGTAAGTTAGGAGTGCTCCTATTGGGATTAAATCTGAGGAGATCTTGTCCCTAAGCAAGTGTCCTACCACTAGAGCAGTGCTCCTACATTAGTATGTCTAGGCTTAAGCAGAGCTTTGTATAAAATATGATAAAATTTCATAAAAAACTGTTTACAAAAATGTAATTCAAATGTTTGATTAAATTTTGTAATTTGATTGTTCTTTTCACATTTCCAAACTGTTACCATTGATATCAAAAACAGTCTAGTAGAATTATATGCATGCTTCAGACTTCATCATACCATGTACTGAAACTTGTGATTCAAAGATGTTTATATTTATGAACTGTTACATGCTTGTTTCTCAAATAAGAAAAATGGCTCATAAGCATAATCTATCTAACGTCAGGAAAACAAAATACAATTGCACGAGCAGGGCCAAAACTAACTCTGCATGGTTGCTACCTTCTGCCTCTAATGATTATATTTTGCTTGTCCAGAGGAATTTCTTGTTGGAATTGTTATTGTCAGACTTAAATTGACATTCAAAGTTACTTACCTAATGTGTTCTTCATCCCAGACTAGTTCATATAAATGAAAACCATCAGCATAGTTGCCTTGATTAGCCAGCCTGTAAAATACGTACATGATTTAAATATGTCTTCATATCAAAATTGTCTGCAAATTATTACACATAACATTTTTTATTATTAAAAAAAGGAGAATGCAATTAGAAATAAAATACTGAATTTTAAAGCCATTTTTCAGCTTCCTCAGAGACATTTCCTGAAACAATATTTATTCTTAAGTCCATTTCCCAATCACTTTGAAATTGGTCAAACAAAGCTCAGAGATGGCATTACCGGTCAAATACTGCTTATGAACAATTTCAGAACAAATGAACATCATGCAAGGATTCTCTTTAGATGACAATGTAGATTTGTGGAATTGGAAATTATTAAACACACGAATACTTGATAGTTTGTATTCTAACTCATAAGCTTCAAATAGACAAATAATTACTTACTTTTCACCATGAGCTGTGTAGAATTTGTTATGCCAAAAATTTGGTCCAAAATGTAGAGTACTGCCAGCATTATCTATACCTTTAGAATGTCCGTTTGAGTTTCGATAGTTAGCATTACCTGTTTGGATATAAAAAAGAAAATTTATCATAATAATTTTGAATCAGAAGAAATAGGATTTATACACATTTTGTTTGGCAACTTAATACTTCATTCTGATTCTCCGAGGATATAAAGACTCTTGACTTGATTTGAGTCTCTTGATATTTGCTTGGAACCTTTTAGATTGGGATTTATAGATGATTAATGGGCAATATTGATAAATATATATTTAAAATTTACTTTTTATGGATTACATTATGGAATTATGACTTACTATTTAAGGTCTCTTTGGCTTAAACTCTTGTCAAAAGGAGTTAACCCACACACTTCAACCCACTAATTAGAACTAATCAAAACTATATTACACCACTTGATATATTATTTTAAACATTTATTTATATCCTTGGGTTTAATGCCATAGCAACAATTCGTATAGGTCATATAACGGCTTCCAGGGCACCTTACCTAGCTTTCCTGGACCATTGTCTATAACCAGTACTCACCTACCCTTTCACAAGGCTGGGAACTTCTCCATATATACCTTATTAGCTGAGAAAAATTGACATAATTGTCAAATTTTCATCGAAGGGTAAAACCTCCCGAGTGGGATTTGAACCAATACACCCTCGGGACACTAGATTCGAAATCTCTGAGCGCAACCAACTATGCTACCGACCAAGGTTTTATTTTAAACAAACTGTCCAACTATAATAATGTACATACCTCTAACTTCAACTATATCAATTTCTCCGGAGGCTGGCCATTGTCCATAAGCATTTCTTAATGGTAACATCCATATAGCTGAAGAAAAAAAATATGTACGTGAAACATATAATCATTATTAGAAATTTATGTTAAAAGTGCACCAATATTACATCTGATACAAAGCTACATACTGTCGTATAACTAAGTTTTTCTCAAAGACAATAGTATGACCAAAATGGGCTGAAAGGCTGGCAAATTATGCAATGGGTTCCATTGGTAAAAATAATAATTGCAATCATGAACCACTTATGTAGATGACATACAAATAATTCCAATGCATTAGGTACTGCCATTAAACCTGGTCAGTTTATAAGTATGAAATAAGGCCACAACAAGTTGATCATATGTTCTACGGATTTTTCTGGGAAAAAATGGGGCGAGCGAGCGAAGAAAAAAAATAAAAAAAGTCTTTATTCACTTGCTTTATATAGCGGTTTGACCAAATTTTAATGGGCGAGCGAGGAAATAAAAATATTTTTTGTAAAAACCATCAAAATTAAGGTGCGAGCGAATCCATAGAACATATAATCAATTTGTTGTGGCCTAATGCAAGTTCCAAACCCATGCACTGATCACGGTGTAAACACTAATTGCACTGTCATTTTACTCATACGTGTATAAATTTGGAAAAAAGTTTATTTTAAACCTACCAGGCCATATCCAATCTCCTTTCGGCATTTTTGCTCTTACTTCAACTTTACCATATTTAAAATTAAAACCTCGTGAACTTCTTAATCTAGCAGATTGTATAGGATTGATGATATTATTTGCCGAACCTACACGTTGACATCCCCACCAACCATTTCCTGTACATACATCACCTGGCAATGAACCTACAAGCAACAAATAGAATTTCTGTAATACATTTTTCATAACAAAATGCGGAAATGAAAGAGAGATTCTGAGCAATAATGATAATAACAAATAATGAGAACAATGATAATGATTATTATTATAATAAAGGCTTCATTTATTTAATTTAACAATAAAGGGTACAAGTTTTGATAAAACTATTCGAATTAAAAATTCCATAGAACTAACAAGACTTACGATGATAAAACTGTTTGTGTAAACATCTTTGGAATCAATAGTATCAATTTAAGGGTATAGAAGGCATAAGATCATAAAGGCATAATTGCTTAAAACGGCCACATCTGGTGCTTTTAAATACACAAAGTATTGTTTTTTTGTGCTGGCAAGACTAAGTAAAGAGCAATAGATTTGCTTCAAGGTTGCAAAACCAAACTTCGCAAACGTTCGAGTGATCACAATGTATTTAGCTAGCCAGGAAGTCTATGCAAGCGAGCGCTAAATTATCGCAAAATGTGTTGCATAGGGAATGACTGTGTGGCGTTGGGTAGCCATATATCTTGACATAGTTGGCTATATGTTATACCTACCCCATAAATCTAAAGAGCCCCAGGTTAAGCCATCAGGTCCACGGTTTAAAGTATCCACTGTAAATGTCTGAAAGAAAATGTTTATATATTGTAAGCATCTACGAGTATATGCACATTTATTAATAAATAAATACGTTCAATTGATATTACTCTTCATGCCAGTCTCAACTTTCAACACCCAAACCAAAGACCGCTCATTCTTGAAATTATTCAACTTCGTCAGTGGAACGATGTTCCATACAAATCAATATTTCTGTTTAAAAACTGAATATTAGGGTATAGTATTTCATAAGCGAAAGGTGGCTTATTTCATTTTACATGGAGATTAATGCTTAACTAAGATAAGAACTACATAATGTGTACAACTAGACTGCAGCCAAGTAAGTTCATTTGGATTACTTGTGGATAATGCAATGCATCATTGGATGCCCACAACAAATTATTTTCATTTAAAGTAAAACTTATCAAACGTGGGTTTTCAAGCAATTGTATAATCACCGATATTTGGTATATTTATAATAAAAACTATAAAATATTAAATGGTATTTACTGGTTTTATAAATAATTTTCCATCACGAACATAACTGTTTGTACGATTGTTGGTGTAGTATTGAAACTCCCAGTTCTGAAATAAAGACGACAATAGTACGATGATATGTATTCTTGTACCCAAAAGTACTGGCACCAGAGTCCTTAAATTCGTAAAAAACACCCCGAATATGCTTTAATAATAATACAGTTGTACCTAGTGTATAATAACAGTTGAAATCGGCCCCGTACACATTATCATCATGCACGAATTGTATCTTTACTTTCATTTTAATAAGGCAGTGTACATGGTTTCATGTATACGAGGGACTATACGAGTATATATAGGGACACGTTATTTATCTTCATAAGTTATGGACTCTGGTGCCAGTGTTCAGATGAAATCTTGAAACCGTCTTGGTACCAGAATGGATGATGTACAGTGGCCTCCAAAACTTTATCTGGAAGCTGAAGCTGCCAGGCCATTATTTATCCAAGTGGGCCGAAAATTGCCATCAGACAATCACACATCTGACGTATAATTTAACCTCTAAGTCTGGTACTCATGTTTGTATGTTATGCTTTAGTCACATTGCCATGGTTGTACCGAGCTTAAAGTCGATTCAAATAAATTTTTTGACGTTTCAGGAAAAAGCAAAAGCTGTCATTTGTTTCTCGATGTTACTAAGCGTTGGTTAATCTGTGTTTATGTAAAAATATTCTGGTTATATTTGATGTTACTATATAATGCAGTATAGTTCCACCTGCTATGACGATCATCAGAATGGTGCTTATAATAGCTAAATTTATCAAGGGACCTTTTTCTTCTCCAATTTAACATTTTGGGACTTAAGAATCGTTAAACTTTTCATTTTTTTGCAATTACTAATGTGGTACGTCTTATAGCAGAATTTATTGTATTTAACACTGTACGCTTGGCACCGATACAAATTTTGCGCATTTAATTAATAACTAACATCTTTAAGTTCTGAAACTTTATTTTCCCAAAAGGGCGTTCGTGTATCAAAGGGAGCTAACTGTATTTAAAGGTTCACATTTGATTCAAGTTTCATCCCTTTTGTAACATAAACGATGCTATATACAATGGCGATCATGTAACAAAGGGAAGTAACTGTCTTTAGAATTTCACATTTGATTCGAGTTACTTCCCTTTTTTAATTCATTTAGAAACGATGCTGAGAATCATAAAGAATAGCATATGGAAAATATAGATAATTAAGGTTATAAACTTACCCCACCACCACCGGCAGTTATCTCATGTTCCCAAACATCAAGATTCAATGTATCAAAATTATCTTCAAATATCAATCGAGGATAATCAGGCGATGATGGTGTCTTACTAGTTGTTTTTGGTCCTTGAGTTGGTTCGTCTATTTTTGTTGTTACAATTGGACCTTGAGTTGTTTTGTCTGTTTTTGTTGTTACAATTGGACCTTGTGTTGATGTTGTGGCAGGATCTAGTTACCATAGAAACAAATTGTTGGATAACATATGGTTTTGGCTTCTTGTCAATTAACACCGAAGTTTTGCATATAACAAGCTTGTGAAAATTGACCCGAGACATGGAATGCATTATATAAATCAAAATACCATTATAATATACCATACTTAAATAATGGCCCCATCCATCACAAAACGCTTTGATTGGAGTCCATTAACATCCATTACACAAAATACATAACACATGACATAAAGCTGAGGTAATGATGTAACCGAAACATAATGTATTGACTATTTATATGTCTCAGGTCAACGCGAATGAACTATAGGGCTGTCACGATAAGCCAGATGTTAATCTCCGTAAACAGATATCCTGTAGAGCGTTGTACAGGATCTCTACTTTCTCCGTGTAAGGTCACGTCGAGATGAACTTTGTTTCGACCAACCAATACGTAGCTTTCATCAAGACGAAAACACTATTAATCACTCATTGATTTCGTAATATCTATTTTTAGACCAAGTTTTGCATGCTAATTTAACAGCGGTATTATTCACAGTCTGCGATTGGACGACTCATTTTAAATTGCCTGACGTAGACGATGTAAACAAGTTACATTTCATAACAATTTCGTCATGAATATTATGATGAGAAAATGTCGCCTGAACGTGACCTTCGTTTGAAAAAGGCCAGATCTGAATTAGCGAGTATGCGAGCAGAAAATTTTAGATCGGGTTTTAATCAGATTGGCCAGAAGCGTACCACGATATATTGCGTTCTTTTAGATTCTTTGTTCTTCCGCTGTATCTAACAGAAAAATTGCAAATCTTATATGCTGCTACTGATAGGATCTATCATTTAGGACTGATATGCGCTCCAATCGGTTAAATTCTTGCAACTTCAGGTGGAATGAACAATGGAAAAACTGACGTTTCGCTGCTTTTATTTTGCGAAGGGACGCAAAGGGAATTTTCCAATGAAATGAAAAAAAAATCGTGAAATACCGGTACATTAAAATAGTACCGTGGTACGAATTGCTGCAGCTGCGTATTGCAATATACCGGTACATATTGTGTCAGCCCTAATGAACTATATATGATATGAACATTATATTTATTATCTACGATCAATTTTCTTCACCTTCATGTATACAATGTTTTGAACAAAATAAAGCAGCCACGTGAACGAAATCCATATTTAGCCACAAGTGAAACTGGGATTGACCTATTGAACGTTTATCTGTAGGCAAATCATGTACGAAAAGTGATGCATCACGGTAATTAAAGTTCATATATCAAAACTTATTAACATAGTCCATTTGCTGCTATGAAAATACAAATGTAGACGCTTTTTAAGTGTAAATCTTATTTTGTGTTCCTCTAAAGAAAATTTATTATTTTATTCTTCTAATGAATGAAACTTTCACTTAAATGTGTATAATTACTAAAATTACAATCTCAAATCGATTTGAATCATATTCAGATAACATTAATAGAAAGTGAAATATGATGTTCCCTCATAAAAGGACCTCCATTTTTAATAAATTGACACGTTTTCAAACTTAAGAATTAGAGAGCAAAACTGTCTGAGATATTTAACTATGTTTCTAATGTATGTTATATCTAGATAACTTCGCGGTTGTAACACAGTTCCCATGACATCTGTAAATTAATGTACTTTATAAATTTACATGTACATGTACTACCATATTTCAAATGATATATAATGTTTAATACTCGTATATAAGTATTTTTCAAATTTGATACGGCAACGTTTTACAATATTTTAACTGTTTTGTATTGGAAGACATTGACTACTGAAATTTGCTGTATATATTTTAGATTGATAGACATATTGTCTTTTTCTGAAATAAACTATCTATCTATATCTTCATGTAGTAGCTTAATTAACTATACGAAATTACTGTAATTAGCACTACACAAGTGGATAAAGAATTGAACTGCAATCTACGAAATTAGAATGTGAAAGTGGTTGTCCGAACAAGTCACTTTATCAGCTTACACTATATCTTGTTTGTAGAAATTTGGTTGCCCCAAAACAATTATTGAAATCCCGAACTAGACATTGGTTGTCCCGGGCAACCAGACACCCACTAATTTCCTAGATTGGAAATGCCTATACTGACCAGTATTTCCAGATGGTGTCCACGTTTTATCTCTGACAAGATGTCCTTTTCCATCTTTTATAACAAGGAACCAATAATACACAGTATCCCCTGGTTTTACAGAAACATTAGGGTTCTCATGTATCCAGGCATTTCCTGAAATATTTAAGTGTGCATAGTAAGGTATAGTATTATTGGAGCTTTTTTCAAACTCAAAGTAAATACCAAAGCATTTTTGCACACATGTGCTCGATGTCTTTTTTACCTTTACAGTAATGCCTCAGTCCCATAAAATCGTGGCTTGTTGCGGACCCGTACGTGCAGACAGTCGTAGGCCGTGGGAAGCCTTGCGTATTAGAGGTGACGGTATGCACATGGTACAAAACAACACACCCGTACGAAGACGTAGCCGGAAGATATGCATGTTTAATCCATACTCGGCCACGTTTTTGTTCACGATTTGACTTTGAAACTGATAAGTGTATCCTGGGTTCATCTCACGGACCCTGGTAAATCGTAACAGTCCGTATGGGTACGCAAGAGTTCGTACGGGTCCTTGCGAAACTTGGTCGCACGGCGCCCGTACGGTGCCCTCGCGGTTATTTTTATGTTTATGGGACGGTACCATTAGAAGGAAAAAATGCATCGGGCACCTGTGGTTTTACACAATACTGTGCCTATATGAACTAGTTATTTAACGGTAGCTGCTGCATTGTATGTTTTAATCAATAATTATATGCATTCAGTATAAATTATTAAAAGGACATACTAATATGTTTACCAGTTTTAGAGTTTATATCAACACCAACATGTCCGTGTTCCAGTCCATCCATTGGTTCATTTATGTTATAATGTAAACCCACCAGGGTTATACCAGCTTGATCTAAAAGAGAATCAAATTTTGAATTTTAAAATCTCATTACATTATGTTTCTGTTAACCACAACTCCGCATATTCAACGTTGTGCGTATTGCATTAAAGTTTCAAAAGTGTGGTGGCATATTAAATAAAACTTAGAGAGATAGCTTAACATTTTGCATTGTTCGAATAAAAAGGTCAATAGGGTTTCCTTCTAAAAGATCACAATGTTCATATGCACTGTTTATAACAGATGTTGAATATCAAAGTGGCATGTTTTCATCAGTAAAAATGTTGTACATGAATTAGCTTATTCACATATTTGCGTGGGCATGTCCATTGTTCAAGGTACTTTTTTATTGGATTTAACGCCGTGTCAACACAATTTTAAATTAAGTCATTTTACAGCGTCCAGCACACCTAACCTAGCTTTCCTGGACCATTGTCTATAACCAATACCCACCTACCCTTCCACAAGGCCGTAAACTTCGCTATATACTTTAACAATGAAGGAAAGATGACATTGTAAAATTTTCATGGAAGGGTATAACCTTCCCGGGTGTGATTCGAACCCGCACCCCCTCGTGCACGAGATTCCAAATGCGGGCGCGCTACCAACTGCACTATCGACCCTGGTTTTGTTCAAGGTACAAAAAAACGCATGGCCCATAAAAAGACTTGTAGAATGTTAAATGAAAGTTAAATGGATTACTGTAACTTTACCTGGAAGGGAAAATTTCAATCCCTGGGGTTGCATCAAACTAAATAGTTCATCTTGAGCTAACACGACCAACGACCAGCAGAAAATGACCGACACACCGTATATTATCTTCATTGTCTGAAATAATCAACAACATTTGTCTAGCTATAATCACTTCACATTTGAACCGACATCTAACTAATTTTGTAGTATAGTGCGTATGGTGCTTCGATCGAGACAGTGCTTGTCGCTTTTTATTTTAACATATTTCGAAGCAGTCATCAACTCGCCATCACTTAATTCAACCGATTTTATTAATATTAAAACAATAATAACAAAGTGGGGAGTATCAACTTTATTACAAACAAGACGAATTATTACCAAGGACGCCTCAATGACTTATGACCCCTTTCCGTTTCCTTTTAGTCAGTGCTCAACTAAACTATCAACGGCATACAGATATACAGCGAATGATTATAAATGTAGTCGTAGATTAGTTAAAAATCATTGCTCATGTATTAGTTATATAAACAGTTATTTGTTGCTTTTTTCACGAGCTATACGAAGAGACACGTGGTCATGAACAAAAAGAAATTATAACTAAACAGTCTTGGCAATGAAAGATTTAAGATAACAATTTAAATTATGCCGAAGACTTTTAATAATGAAGAAAAAATAAAGTAAGAGAAAGAAATACCTGGTTTGGCGAAAACACAAATTCAGAACAACTGGTGTAAGTGAAGTGAAGTGAAGTGGGGCAATGACTTATAAGTTTACCGTGCGTGGTTATTGAAAGAATGGTCACGTGATGGGTGGCACGATTATGAGTTGAAATGAAGTGTTAAATTTACGATGTATTAGTATACTCATAGAAATGGTGATGGAACGTACTGAACTACAACTATACTACTGATAAAAACTATGGTATACTAATTTATTTTAGCTCGATTTGAAGATTTATCACTTTCGAGTCCGTCTCCTGGTCCCCCAGTATTGAGCTAACAGGATAAAGTTTCTTGCTTAAGGAAATAACGGGGCAGTTTTTGGATGGGATTCGAACAAATGCGGAGCTGGCTATCCAATAATTACCAGTCCAACGTCGTAACCACTCGACCACGCCCGCTCCTAAGGGTAAAAAACTAAGGATCTAAATCTACCTATGACATTTACAGGCGTGAAATAAAACATATTTTTAAAGATTGTTTTAGCATTAACTCTTAAGAAATATACACGCTATACACACTGTGTATGCTTTAAAATATTTTGTATTTTTTTCTAATCAATGAAAATTGTAGTAAAAAATTGTTTCACACTCTAAGTAGGATAAAAATAATCAAGATAGCCTCAATTTATTGATGCTAATGAGGATAATGAGTTATAATCAATATTTTGGGTCCCTTAAGGGTCTTTTGTGTCAGGGACCCAAAATATTCGCTAGGATAGATACATTGTGACGTCATCACGGTGTGATCGTTTTATGCCAGCGACAAAACTTGCTCAACAATTTAGGCATGCAACAGGAACAAGGATATCTGCATATACTGCAAGAAATCGACTAAGAGCCGCCAGGCTTCGCGCTCGACGTTTCTACAAGGGAGTCCCTTTAAGGGCAAATCACCGCCTTCTACGCTTGAATTGGGCACGTCGGTATAGTCGTTGGTTAAGGAACCAGTGGAATAGGGTTGTATTCACTGACGAATCAAAATTTAACCTTCATTGGGCGGACGGTAGAATTCGTGTTTGGCGACGCAGAGGTGAACGTCTCGATCCAGCTAACGTAATTGAATGTGACAATTACGGCGGCGGAAGTGTAATGATCTGGGGAGTAATTTCTTATAACGGAAAAACAGAGCTAGTAACAGTACAAAATCGCCTAAATTCCGCACGTTATTGTGACGAAATAATCCTACCCATTGTTGTTACATACATACAGAACGGTAACACTGACGTTTTCCAACAGGATAACGCACGATGTCACTCCGCTCGGAAACACACAACACGTTCTGGCGGAAAACAACATCAACACACTTGAATGGCCTGCGAGATCAACAGATCTGTCGCCAAAAGAGCACATGTGGGACTATCTTGGTCGTAAGTTGCGTGACAGGAATGACGTCAATAGCGTACGTGATTTGGAGCGTGCTTTGCACGAGGAATGGGCACAGACACCTGCTCACTTCACCCGGCGTCTCATAAGATCAATGAGACGACGTTGATTGGCTGTCATTCAAGCTAGGGGTGGACATACCAGATACTGATTAGTTTGTGATTTTTTATTCTGACCCTTATGAAAAGTTCAAGAGGTCGCTGGTTCGAAACCTAGCAAATGCATAGATTTTTATTTTTATATTTTATTTTTTATTATAAGAAGAAGAAGAAGAAGATTTTATTTCAGATCAATAGGTCAATAGACCCGCGTGAACATACAATGAATTTCATAAAATATACTATCACGTGACAATGACATTACATGTAATCAATAACATACAGTTGAAAAAGAGAGAATATTCGAGATCAATGTACACTTAAATATACATATATGTGCAGTGTAGTACTTTTGTATAAAGCTATAAAGGATTGGTTTTATGAAAATTCAATCAAACTTGAGCAGGTATCACAGTTAACAAAGGTTATAAAGGTAATATATTATAAATTATATCAAAATATCTTAGACAGATACGCAGGAGAAGGTGACTTATACTTGTTTTGTATCGCTGTTATAAGCAGAAACGAGTTGCTTGTGGGATATCACACATTTGTACATATTTACAGACAAACTAATACCAGTACTAATATATAAAACTCGTAATTGGCATATACCAAAATAATATCAGTACTTATATATGATACTCGTAATTGACATATACCAAAAATAATATCAGTACTAAAATATAATACTCGTGATTGACATATACCAAATAATATCAGTACTAACATATAATACTCGTAACTGACATATATCAAATAATATCAGTATTAACATATAATACTCGTAATTGACATATATCAAATAATATCAGCACTAATATATGATACTCGTAATTGACATATACCAAAATAATATCAGTACTAATATATAATACTCGTAATTGACATATACCAAATAATATCAGTACTAACATATAATACTCGTAATTGACATATATCAAATAATATCAGTATTAACATATAATACTCGTAATTGACATATATCAAATAATATCAGCACTAATATATAATAATTGTAACTGACATAAGGCAATTTTCTGCAAAAACAATTTTGCAAAAGGAAATCGTACATTTATATATACTCAGAGTCAAAATATATATAATATATACAGTAATATATACAATATTAGTTATTTTACAATTTGCATGTTCAAGTTATTTGTGACAAACAACAATACACATTTGTATGTGTTTAGAGACAAATACAAGAAATCATCATATATATTACTCAGAAGTTTTAACGGATTAAAATATAAAATCTGTTGATATGTAATAATCAAACTTCGACTTAAGGAAGTCTTTAAGCAAGAGAGTTGTTTTTGATAGATTACGTATTCTACAAGAGGCATGAGGAGTATAATACGTGAAGTATTAAACATAATATATTATACTCATAATTTAATATATGACATGTATTTGGTAAAAATCAGTTATTTGTGAACAATCACGTATTTTGCGACGGATATAAAGTCTTATATTTGCGCATTGTATGATTCATGTATCTTAAAAGCTTTAAAAATATAAACACTTAGGTTTCTTATCTTAGCATCGTTTTTGCTTTCGAAAAGTTCCTTAAGTTTAAACATACTGGGATGAAATCTATAGTGCCTGTCAATATACGTTTGTCTTAAATCATTATATAGAGAACATTCTAGTATGAAATGATACTCGTCATCAACTTTGTTACATTTTGTACATAACCTATTCTCTCTAGGGATTTTATGAGGCTTATGCCAGCGACCTGTTTCAACTCTTAATTTGTGCGATGATGTTATAAGCCTTGTCATGGCTGTTCTGTATTTAATTTGATCTATGCTAGTTAAATAAAATTGACACTCAAAATTTATAATTGTACGAAAAAAATCAGCTCTGCTAGAATTTCTAAGTCTTTCATTCCAGTTTTGGATACGAGTGTCTTTAAGTCGTTGTCTAACATTGATGATAAATAACTCATTGTTACCAACGCTTTGCGCATCCCACGCATCATAAAATCCTAGTGTAGACAGAAGATTTCTCACAAGTGTAACCCAAGAAGTTTTGTTCGGCATTTTTTCGGCATCATATTTTAAAAGTTCATAAATGATTTTGCAGTATTTAGAGTCCGGGCAAGAGATAATTTTTAACCAATATTTGACAATCTTAACAAGTCTGTAGTACATTAGGTCAAAACGACCCAAGACACCATATACAAAGTCATTCTGTGTACATTTTTTTACACCAAGTAATGTTTTGCAATATTGGATATATACGCGTTCTAGACTATTGCCCCTATGAAACCCCCATACTTCGCACGAATAGTTTAAGATAGGAAGTATGAGTTTGTCAAAAAGGTCTAGTCTATGGTTTATAGAGACATAAGGAAAGTTAAGTAAGTATTTGTTTAGACTAAAAACCGCTTTGAGTGCCTTGCCCGCAAGAGTGGATTGCGTCATATTGAAAGAACCACTTTGACTAAAAACAATACCCAAGTAATTAAAAGAACTAACAATTTCTATGGGTTCGCCATTATACATGAAGCAAATATCTCTAGGCAATGTACCACCTTTACGAAAAACAACAACTTTAGTCTTAGTAACATTGATTTTTAACTTCCATCGAATGCAGTATTCGTATAATATATCAAAACCTTTTTGTAGTCCGGACGCGCTTTCCGAGAATATAACTATATCATCTGCATAGAGTAAGATGAATATCTTGGTCATTATAATATCGATACCTTCGAACTTGTTAGCTATTAGTTGCTCTTCTAGATCATTTAAAAACATACAAAAAAGAAATGGAGATAGACTCTCACCTTGTCTAACTCCTAATGAACAAGTAAATTCATTGCTTAACATGTTATTGAAACGAACTTTTGATTTGATATTTGTGTACATGTCTTTGATTATTGAAAACATTTTACCACGTATACCTAGTTTTATAAGCTTGTACCATAAAGTATTTCTTTCAATGTAGTCGAAAGCCTTACTAAAATCAATGAATCCACAGTATAACTGTTTACCATTATTTATCATGTGGGTTAACAGACCATGTAATGCAAAAAATATTATCTGTAGTACCCATGTTACTACGGAATCCCGCTTGAGCCTCAACATAGACGTTATATGTTTCAGCCCAAAGGTTCAAACGATTATTTAAAATACGCGTGAATAATTTGCCTAGAACGCTTAATAAAGTTATTCCGCGATAATTCTCTGGATTGTGTATTGAATCCTTTTTGTGAAGCGGAATTATGTACCCTTCGGACCAAGCATTCGGAAGGAAAATTTCCAGTGGTAAAAACAATATTAAAAAGATTTACTAAATATGGCATTAACTGAAATGTGCCATGTTTAAAATATTCATTAAGCAAATTGTCGGGACCTGCACTTTTACCTGATTTAAGCTCTTTAATAGCGGTTTTCACCTCACGCTCAGAAATACTAGTGTCTAATTCACTGAACATGAGCTGGAACTCGCCATTAACAAAGCGTTCATTAAAATACATAATGTCTTCATCAGGATTAAAAAAATGATCGTTTGGATTATTGACTGCTTTGAAATAATTTTCAAAGCTTGATAACTGTATATTGGGGCTTTTAATATGGGATGACTCGCGTAAAAGTTTCCAGTATTGTTTAGCATTCTTTAATCTATAGGATTCTAAAGTTTTAGTTCTATTTGTCAAGTGTAATTTTCGATAACGCTTAAGAGTGTTTTTGTACAAGCTTCTTGCATTGACTAAAAGAATACGATTTTCATCGTTAGGACTTTTTCTGTAATGATTTAACGTTAATAAAAATTTGTTTCTAAGTTCATCACACTCATCGTTAAACCAAATATTGTCACGACGAACTGAGTGATTATTGTTGTAATTAAGCGTGTGTTTAATTGAGTGTCTACATATATTGCTCGTTACATCATTCATAATAGTCGAGAATGAATCTAAATTTGACGTTATGTCCTCCTGAGTAGAACATAACGTCACTTCATGTGCTAGATCGTTTAATTTACTCAAAAAACTAGCACTATTTATACTATTGATATACTCTGATTTATTTTCATTCGACCATGTATACTTATAGTCTATTTTAGTATTTTCGCTATCGACTATAGTCTCCTCAATATTTACATGATTGTGCGATGTCGTATAAAATTGTAAAGAAAAGTCAATTAAACAATGATCGCTTAAAGGGTTTGGATCATTTACATTAAAAGAAGAAATGAATTCGAAAAGATTCTGAGACGCTAAAACGTAATCAACTAAAGTAGATCCCCTGTGACCGACAAACGTATATTTACCTATGTTAGAGTCTTGACCACAACGACCGTTCACTATTCGTAAACCGGTTTGCTTACAAAAGTCTAACAGAGCAGTGCCATTTTGATTTGTATGCCCTTTGTCTTGTGATGATCTCTTAGTATTGATATCAGCGTTATAATTTTCGGGTAAAGGGACATAACTGTCAATTGAATCGTGAGTAACATAATCCGGACTTTCGGATGTACGGCTATTAAAATCGCCAGATAAAATAATATAACAATTTCCATTAGTGTGGCTGTGTATAGAAGCGACAGAGTTAAGTAATCTATCAAAACAACCCTGCTCGATAATATTAAACCTACTACTACCTTCAGGCATTACGTAACATAAACCTATATATAAGTCATGATCAATCAATAGTTTTTGGCCATTAATTTTAAGCCATAATATGTCATCTTCACTTTGAAAGAAAATACAGTTTTCATCAACAAGATAATCTCGTACATATACAATAATACCACCTGAGTCTCTCTTACAGCCCTTAGATTTAGCCCTGTGCAAAGCAAAGTACGTAAAATTATTTACATGAAAATTCTGGAGTTCATTTGACCATGTCTCTGTGAACATCACTATATCGTTCGAATTAAACACTTCCAACACATCAGGACACATAAGTTTGTCACAACTGTGCGACACTAAACATTGAATATTTAAAAGTGCGCAATTAATGTTCACCTTCCCCTGTGACCCCTAGCCGGTACCGCCAGGTAAGTTCACTGAACCAGGGTTTTGTACTTCGGGGTTAACGCCCGTATTTCCAGTATTTACTGACTCTTGTGTTGAGTTTGGTTTACGTCTAGGTGGCAGGGAATTTGTCCTCGCACGACGACGGTTAGGTTGAGCACGACTTGTTGATCTAGATTCGTGCTGAACTGATGTGGTCAATTTATCACTATTTGTTTGTCGGCAACCCTTTTTGGGTGCTGACTTTTTATTATTTGATTTAGATTTTGATTCAGTTGAAGATATACTTTGTTGAGTGACTCCAGTATTATTGGTTTGTGAATCATTGTTACATGGTTGACTGATCACTTTGGATGATTTTTGTGTTGACTCACTTGTTGTTTGTTGATCATAAATCACCGACGGCTGAGAACCAGGTACTGTTAATGTTGTTTGGTCAATAATAGATAGCTCATCATTATCTTCTGCGAATAAGCTACTAAAGCTGGATTGTGTATAAGATTGCCCTGAGCTAGATATTTGTGAAAACTCACAACCGGAAGTAAACGACACTCCCTCACAACTAGGGATTTCAACCAGTCTACTACGGGATAGTACGCTGTGCCAGTCAGGAAATTCATCTTGTATCACAATATTGTCACAAATTAATTTTGCAGGGTATACTATACGCACATTTTTCTTAGGGTTGGTGCGTTTAGTGTCCTTGTAAAGTGGCCATAGACGTTTCCTAGCCTCAATTATTTCTTTGGGTACATCACGATCAATAGAGTATCCTGGACAGAATTTCAAAGTTTTGGCATTTGATAATATGTATTCAACGTCACAATAGTTTAAAAAATTGGCGATAAGAGGTCTAGGTGATTTTTGTGAATTTTGAGGACGACCAAGCCTGTGAGCTCGTTGAATTATCATGTTTGATGTGTCAACTTGTAATATATCAGCCAGAAAACGGAATAGTTCATCGGTACAATTTTCACCTCTAGATTCTTTAATGCCTCTAAATAACAAATTGTTTCTTCTACCACGTGCTTCACCGTCGATAGATTTATAGGCCAGTGTTTTAAGTAATGACGATTGTTTATTCATAGTGTCAGATATACAATTGATCTCTTTACATAGTTTTGGAAGACACTCGTTGGTTGCCATCACAAGTTTACGGGTAGAAGACTGGTCATGTTTTAAGTTGATAATTTCTTCAAAAATCATGTTCAATTTTGTATCAATGTTTTCATTAATAAATTTACTATCGTACGATTGAGGTGAAGGTGGATTAGATACACTAGTGTTGTGTCTTTTTCTCTTATTATCACGTGCGACAAATTGCCAATCACCATTTTCATTGTCTTGTTCGATATTTAACTGTGAGAAACTTACCGACATCTTAATATCTAAAGGAATGTGTCCTATATATCCAAATATAAACACTAGGTCAATGTTTATTTACACATATATAAACACAAGGAGTAATGGCCATTCAAAAAGAAAAAGAAAATCCTTTGTTTGATCCGCGGGAAATGTTCATTCCAAATTTACTCAAAAAATAATCCAATTTATCACTAAATTTTATACTAGATGTGTTCACAATGTTCCAAGCATAAAGCATAAATATACATGTATATCTATATTTTATATTATACATACATGTATTTACGTATTAAGAGGTAACATTGGCATATTGAGATATATGCTGAGAGGAAAAAGTTTAGTCAGTAAGAATGTTTTATTTAATATTTTATTATAAACCCCATTTTATTGACAAAAATTGATTTGTAACAAAATTTATTCAATCGACAGAATATTGAACATTTTTTACAAAAAAAGTTTGGTGAGATTATTGAGAATTCCAGCCATGATAACAGCATAAGGGTCAGAATAAAAATCACAAACTAATCAGTATCTGGCATGTCCACCCCTAGCTTGAATGACAGCCAATCAACGTCGTCTCATTGAACTTATGAGACGCCGGGTGAGGTGAGCAGGTGTCTGTGCCCATTCCTCGTGCAAAGCACGTTCCAAATCACGTACGCTATTGACGTCATTCTTGTCACGCAACTTACGACCAAGATAGTCCCACATGTGCTCTATTGGCGACAGATCTGGTGAGTTCTCTCAAGATGAAAGAAATATTAAATAATTTTCTATATAATTATTTAATTAAATATAGGGAGGCGAGACAGGATAGAGCGCCATGATCGTGCGACCACATACACGACTCATGCAGGTTGTTTCGTCATCGTGATGGCCCTGGACTGTCTCTATATACATGGAAACACGTCCATTTGTCATTTTCATGTCAACATTTAATAATAACCTTGTTACACGATTATCTCATAATTACATCAGAACAACGTCTCACACGTCGTATTTCTGTGCAGTTCAGACTACATTACTACTTAAACTAAATTCGTAGATCTACTTTTTCACCTTATGATATCCGAGATTTATCTGCATAGAAGATCGCCGAGGTAAGTCCGGTGGTAAAGTTATAACTTCCTCGATCGACCTCTCTCAAAATGCTAATATTTTTCCGACAAAACTATTTGTATTAGTTAGATTATGTTTTCATTTTACTATAAGGTTTAGTGCGTGGGGCGGAGCCCCGAGCACTGAACCTTATAGTAAAATGAAAACATAATCTAACTGGCTTAGCACAGCAATTTCCCCAAGTTCAACACGTTTCTATACTATACAATATAGTACATGTCTACTATCAACAATCCTCGACAGCTGATTGGACGAGGGGAAAATGCTATGTGCTAATAATGGTTTCATATTGTTTGCATATTTTTAAATATGAGAGGCAATGCATTAAACTGAATTGACCCGGGTGCGTAGAAATTCATTTTATGTATTTTTGAATATATTTTTGTTTATCATAATACTGCATTTTGACCATGGCACTCTTCCTGTCTTCGATTATAGGAGGTTGGATTTAAAACAATATGAATTTTTCGAAGGGGTAGTAAGTACAGAAATGTATGAAATGGACATAGCAAATTTACCAATTAATCCATTTTAAAGTGTACATGTATTCATTAATATTTTTTTTCAAATTTCTCTCAAGATGAAAGAAATATTAATTAATTTTCAATATAGTTATTTAATTAAATACAGGGAGGCGAGACAGGATAGAACACCATGATCGTGCGACCACATGCACGACTCATGCAGGTTGTTTCGTCATCTCACGATGACGAACGCAGAAAACAAAGCGTTAGACCAAGTCCTAGCAATACATCAACAGCTCTGGTAACCATGCCATATTTCCCTTCTCTAAGAAAAAGGAATGACTTGGTATATGGGAACGACCAGAGCCAGTATAATGCTTCGCCAGAAAAATGCAAACGCTTGACAAAGTGTACAGACACAGCTTGTCTGTTAGAAGAACGTCTATAGATCTATATACAAAATATTAATTACAAGGTTTTTAGTTAAATTATACCGCTGTACATAACTTATTAGTATGTCAAATAAATCGTACATGGGATTATTTTACTTGAAATTTCATAAATATCATTAATACGTATTTTTCAAATCACAATTTAATTGCTTTTTTAATTTGATAGTGCAGTTTATTTGTATTTGATAACAACTCACAAAATTTAGGATTCATCTTCCAAAATTATCTTCCCCATATTTAATGTCCTTTTTACAGTATTTAATTATTGTTACATGCTCTGCCCTTTAGGACCCAAATAGCTCAGTCGGCTAAAGGGTAGGAACGGAAATAATCATATCATATGAAATGAAAAGTTCAAGAGGTCGCTGGTTCGAAACCTAGTAAATGCATAAATTTTTATTTTTATATTTTATTTTTTATTATTCATGTATATCTATATTTTATATTATACATACATGTATTTACGTATTAAGAGGTAACATTGGCATATTGAGATATATGCTGAGAGGAAAAAGTTTAGTCAGTAAGAGTGTTTTATTTAATATTTTATTATAAACCCCATTTTATTGACAAAAAATTGATTTGTAACAAAATTTATTCAATCGACAGAATATTGAACATTTTTACAAAAGAAGTTTGATGAGATTATTGAGAATTCCAGCCATGATAACAGCATAAGGGTCAAAATAAAAAATCACAAACTAATCAGTATCTGGTATGTCCACCCCTAGCTTGAATGACAGCCAATCAACGTCGTCTCATTGAACTTATGAGACGCCGGGTGAAGTGAGCAGGTGTCTGTGCCCATTCCTCGTGCAAAGCACGCTCCAAATCACGTACGCTATTGACGTCATTCCTGTCACGCAACTTACGACCAAGATAGTCCCACATGTGCTCTATTGGCGACAGATCTGTTGATCTCGCAGGCCATTCAAGTGTGTTGATGGTGTTTTCCGCCAGAACGTGTTGTGTGTGCCGAGCGGAGTGACATCGTGCGTTATCCTGTTGGAAAACGTCAGCGTTACCGTTCTGTATGTATGTAACAACAATGGGTAGGATTATTTCGTCACAATAACGTGCGGAATTTAGGAGATTTTGCACTCTTACTAGCTCTGTTTTTCCGTTATAAGAAATTACTCCCCAGATCATTACACTTCCGCCGCCGTAATTGTCACATTCAATTACGTTAGCTGGATCGAGACGTTCACCTCTGCGTCGCCAAACACGAATCCTACCGTCCGCCCAATGAAGGTTAAATTTTGATTCGTCAGTGAATACAACCCTATTCCACTGGTTCCTTAACCAACGACTATACCGACGTGCCCAATTCAAGCGTAGAAGGCGGTGATTTGCCCTTAAAGGGACTCCCTTGTAGAAACGTCGAGCGCGAAGCCTAGCGGCTCTTAGTCGATTTCTTGCAGTATATGCAGATATCCTTGTTCCTGTTGCATGCCTAGGTCGTTGAGCAAGTTTTGTCGCTGGCATAAAACGACCACACCGTGATGACGTCACAATGTATCTATCCTCGAGAATATTTTGGGTCCCTGACACAAAAGACCCTTAAGGGACCCAAAATATTGATTATAACTCATTATCCCCATTAGCCTCAATAAATTGAGGCTATCTTGATTATTTTTATCCTACTACTCTATGTGTCAATCTTCACTCCAAGATGAAAATGAAAACATAAATTATATTATTAGGTTAATGCAAATTCAGTATTAATAACATATTGTATTGTATTACTAATCTTGTTACATGCCATGTACTAATTTGTATGTTTACTTGCTGTAAATTAAGAAAATTACAAACAAAAAAAATAATATTTTCAACATTTTTTATAGGTAGGAAAAATCTTTTATGTTAGCTCACAGAAATATGAAACTTTCAAAATAAGAATAATTATTAAAGAATGAATTTACATACCATATTAAGTTTGCTTGCTTTTCTTTTTGAATATCTCGCTTCAGACATTTAATGAAAAACAAACTACTGCTTCCATAATATATAGTAAACTGGAATCGGTTATCAGGGGTGGATCAAGCATTGGTCAAACTGAGGTATTTAAGTCAATTTTAACAAATCGTTAAAATACGGGAATATGTGTGAAGTTAATGGGCTAATTTAGTGCGAAACTAGAATACACACACTGTTTTTTATTTCTAAATTACTTTTTGTTTGCGAAAACCCTATGTACTAAAGCTCACTTCATATGAACCCCCTTACAAATGTTCTAGATGTGCCCCTGAACAGATGTCTGATGTAAACAACCAAACAAGCAAACAAACAAACTAATAAATAAACAAGCTTGTTATTACGATATATCATTTAGATACAATACTAAATTCTGTGACTAATTTTCTATCAAAAACAAATTTATTTTGTCATGTTGCCTTCAGGATAATACAGTTGTAGATGGAAGAGAGATATAATACAAGTCAATACATGTATACGTGTACGTAAAATCTATGGTAAATAGATACTTATTTCAAAATGGTCAACATGACATGTTTACGACCATAAGATTAACCTATAGGTAAATTCTAAACTTTGCGGGTCAATCTAACAAAAGACGAGTCTAATTTTCAAATACGAGAAGGAAAGAATATATTTAAAAATATTCTATTTACAAACGAAAAACAAAAGAGTAATATCTTCACACCTATCTTTACTAAACCACACGTATTGACCAATTAAGTTTTATTCCATCACAATAAATACCCTGAAACTGTACCACAATATTGGGAATCTACGTGTTTCCCCAAAAACGGATGAGTCAAAAATTAAACGTCAATAACATACCATGTTTACAAATTTTGATTTATAACTGACGCATGGTGTTTTTACATTAATATTCCCCCTTTTTGTGCTGACCAATATGTTTGTTTGTTTATTAGGGTTTCATATCGTCGTTATTATATTTATTTACGACAACTGACTCACTTTACTGAATTTCTGGTTCCCTGTTTACAAGGAATTAGCGACAAAATGGACCATGAGACGAAACTGACCATGACAGAACGGACCATACTTCGGGACAAAACGGACCATATTTTTTGGACAAAACGGAAAATTGTCGGGACAAAACGGACCATTATAATATACATGTATAATTCATATTATTAGATAATAAAGATATTGATGTTTACAATAAAATTCAGTTCTTGGGTAATAGTGTTTTTGTTTGTTATTTCAATGATGAAATCAAAGGCTATTGGTCTCTCGAAATCCTCTGTCACGTGGTTTACTTCCTACCTGCCCGGCTGGCTCAGTTGGTAACACGCAAGTATATTTATATAATGAGCAAGCGATCGTGGGTTCGATTCCTGGGCGGGGCATACTTTCGTGGAGCTTGGTCATGAAATTATTTCTACGGCCATTCTCTCTCCTACCAATGATTCTTAATTATGTAGAGCAGTTGTCAGTCACTGACGAAAGTATGTGCTTAGTAGTTGGTTAACAGCTAAATCCAGAGATTTAGCCTTTCCAGGAACAGTGAGTAGGTTGACTGACCGCCGTTATATGACCTATACAGTGTGTTGCTATGGTGTTAAACCAAACAAAAACAAACACACTACCTGTTTGATAAACAACAATCACGGTGTATAAACGAAAACGAAACTGTACGATCGCTGTTGATCGGTATTTTATGATTTTCCTCAATATCCAACCTAAACACTGAAAACTGAAGTAAAATAAGATTAAATTCTGTACGATGTCTGTTGATTTGATGTAAAATGATGTGTACGACGTCTGTTGATGTGCTTGTCCGACTACTGTTGATGCAAATTGTTGATTTGTTACATTCTGTACGATGTCTATTGATATAAATTTATGATAAATTACTTGTTGCTTTATCATTTCCGCCACCGAAGTTAAAAAGTAGACCATGTTGTGAAGATGTGCTTAAAGAAAATAACCTCTAGTAGAATTTTAGATTAGGGAGATATTTCACTTTAATTTTGTACAATTAAAATTTTAAGCTTGAGAGCAGTAGATACACAAAAAGTTTCATACACTGACCACAAAAAGAAAGTATACAGTTCATTAAAAAAAAATTTCATTATATAGTATTTTATTATCTTCTCTTTTGCTTTTGTAATTTTATTTTACATAGTGGAAAAAAACATGCTTAACATTTATTTATATTTCAATACAATAACAACAAATTCAATATAATTGAATTATCAAATTTCAATCAAAATTACAGGAGAGGTCCGTAAAGGCCTGTCAACGACGGCAATACAAATAACACTTAAACACAGTTAGTATTTGGTGTAACCCTCTACAACAATCCTGCGTGGCATACCTCTAACCAGCCTCTGGTACTTCTCCACAGTGGTTCTGGACTAGTCCTATTAAAGATTAGCTTCCAGCTCTGTAAGGTTACGTGAGCGATACTGTCGCACAGCTGTTTTCAACTTAAACCACAAGTGTTCAATAGGGTTTAAGTCTGGGCTCTTCGGGGCCAACATATCAGTTCCATGATGTCATTATTCTCTTTCTGTTTATGTGTTCATTCATTCTCCTGCGAAAGTAAAACCCACCATCATTCTGGAAGAGAGTGAATCTTGACTCATCTGTACACAGATGTACATCACTTCAGTCTACCCTGGTCCAGTCTGCATGATTGTTGGCAAATTCCATCCGTTTTGCACGATGAACGGCTGTCAGGAGTGGTTTCTTCGCTGCTCATTCTGCAATAGAAACAAATGGTTAACTCGGGTCAAATAGGCAAAAGTGAAATGCACTAAGTATCAGGTTCAATCTGATAATAACCCAATCAAATTTCTGCTTGCATACTCGCTTATCCTGGACAACAACGCCCTACTAGACATCCGTTTACGAAGATTTTTTAAGGTCAAAACAACAATGAAAGTGAAAGAAGAAAGAAAATACTAAGCAAAACCTCACCTTGTTACTCCCTTTCTTCGGCAAACTTGACAACAAGCTCCCTTTGCTGGAACTTGGCCGCACACTCAACCCTCTGTTCAATTGTTAGTCACTTTATCACTTTTCTTCTTGAAAATAAGTGTCAGCAAAAGTGAATAACTACCAATACCATTATTTCAAGGCATTTCATTCAATTGATGAGTACCAAAGTAAACAAAATTTTACCCCCCCCCTCATAGCAGAATACTGAAAAAAAATTTCTTCAAACCTATGAAATTGTGTACCTTAAGGAAAAACTGATGTTTGGTCATATTTTGTCTGTAAAATTAGTTTTAGACACTGTATACTTTAATTAGGTGGGCACAAACAAAGGATACAAAAGTACAATTAAGTTAAATATAACCTGTTTTATGAATTATGCATTGCTTAAGCTAGTGGTACATGACTAAACTCTTAAAACGCAATAATATCATATTAAATCACACAATTAAATCAAACGAAGTCGTACAATACTTTAAAGCCCGTGTCACATATTCGCGAGTTGGTACTGCGAGTTTCCGCGACGATGGGCGAGTTTAATCTCATGGCCAAAACGAAAGAGTTGTCACGACATTTGTTTATAAAGAGTCTTGCACGACATCTGCTCGAGTGTTGTACGACACTCACACGAGACATCCACGATCATCGACGGTCAGCGACGATTTATAGCGATCGACATACGAGGGACATGTACACGATATTCTCTCGACATCTAACGACATTCATACGAGCTACTACGAGTTTCGACGATTTATCCCGATTTAAACGCGACATGTTAACGAGTTCATTACGATCCGTGGAGAGAGTAGTGCGACACACATTTTAGATGACACGACATCTTGCGAAGGTTGTATAAATAGCAAGCAAAGCGCATGAGCACCAAAAGGTGAAAGACATGCAGGATGATCAGACTGGTGGCATTGATGGCGCATGTTGATGAAGAAGATGCCGAAGATGAACTTGAAATATCAAGATTGATTTAAAATCGTTTAACAAGAGATAGTATTGGCAGAGCGCGCCGACAGTGTTGGGTTAGACCATGGATTATGAGAAGGGTTGACTTTGGACATACTGACCGTCTGATGCGTGAGCTTAAAATGGAAGACAAAAAATCGTTTACCAACTTTCTGCGTTTACATCCAGAGATGTTCATCGAAATGAATGTTGACAGATTTCTTCCGAAGTATATTTAATTCGCGATAATGTCGTGTGATTGTCGCAAGGAGGTCGCGCAAACTGAAGATGTTGCAGAAACTCGCAAAAACTCGCGCACATATCGCGGTGGTAGATTTCACGGCGACATGTGACGACATTACTACGACACGAGTACGAGTTTTCACGACACGCATACGACATCCTCCCGACATCTACACGAGATAAAAAGCGACCCACCGCGAGAATTTTAAACGGTTTAAAATTGTCGCTGCGACAAGCCAAGACGCTGCGACATGTGGAGAGATGCATCGACATCAGTACGAGATCTACACGATACCAGCCGAGTTGCTGCGAGTTGAATCTCGCAAAAACTCGCGGTCAAATTTTTTGCCTGTGTGACACGGGCTTTACATAAAATCGTTAGTAGTCGTACACAATCATTTGTCGAAGTCGTACAGTATGTCGGCGAATGCACATGACATAAACGTCAAGTTTACACATAGTTGCATTCAACATTCTGATAAATTATTGATATAATACAATAAATAATTTATTTTATACCAAAAAAGTCTTCATACAATAGCATGAATGTGATTTGTTTTCTCGAAATCGAGTTTACAAGACAAGCTATGGATGTCAACAAAGCAAAATAGTTCGTGATTTGGAAGTGATTGTTAACGTTTTTACTATAAAAGAACGATATGGAATCAGCAAAACTGCTGCAAATAGTTTATCACGAGCTAAGGTTTATTTTGAAAATCTGTCTATGTACCAGAAGATTTGTTATCCCAATAAAAACTAATAAATTGTACTTCTGTATAAATTCACTACCAATCGCAATCACTGATGTCGTACAGTCGTTTATACACCGTGACAATTAGATGTCTCAAGTGCACTGTGTTCTTGCGCTAATATTTCATGCGGATTACCAATGGGATCAATTTTGGACCCCTACTTTTCTTGATATATGTAAATTATATGTCTGCTGCGGTGAAGAACAAATAAAACCTGTATGCAGATGATTCTGGTATCCTTGTATCAGGTAAAAGTCAAGCCCAGATAGAATCTGTTCTTAGTTTTGAGCCTGAATCAATCAGTGAATGGCTTGTTTTCAACAAATTTCATTTCACTTGGGGAAAACGGAATCCATTCTGTATACGTCATTCCCGTACCCAGAGTCTAGTAGGATTCTCTTTTGATTACCTCGGGGTACGAGAATGGTATAGGTCAATACCAAAAAGGTTAATCCCAGTCCTCTCTGAATGTAACATGTACTGGTCAATGCATTCAGTCACAGAATTCAGTCAGTTATTTGGGAGCAACCATTGATCAAAAACCTTACATTTGATTCTATGGTAATGCCATTCATTCATAAGACTATCTCTAAACTGAAGTTTCTTAATATAAAAAGAGAATGTATGTCTTTCTATACCAAAACGTTGTTTGTCTTGGCAATTATTCAATGCCATTTTGATTACGCTTTTACTGTATATTCAGCAAACTTTTAAAAATAAATTACATGTAACTCAGAACGGGGATCTTATGTAACATGTTATATAAAATTCCTGCTCAGAATAAGCTTATAAGATTTGTTATGGATCTTGATACCAAGGATTATATTGGCAATAAACAGTTTTCGTTTGTCAATTGGTTACCAGTTGAACAAAGGGTTAATTTTAAAACTTTATGTCAGGTGTTTAAAATTCATTCTATAGAGCTTATTTGGGAGAGCATTTTGTTTCACCTAGCCCAGTACATACTTATTGCACTAGATTTAAGGTTAAAACAAATAACATGAATGATCAATCTTACTCTGACTTTGGCCGTTTATTTACTCCCAAGATCAAAGGGTTTGGTAAAAGTCCATTTGCTTGTATAGGTTCTTCTTTATGGAATAATCTTTCACAAAGTATTAGTATATTTAAGTCTCTAAGTATTTTCAAGGTCAAAACTAAACAGTACCTATTAAGCTCATTTTAAATTTAGTTTTGATTTCAATTGCACAATAGTCTATTATTCAGTATTTTATGTTTCATGTGTATTACTCATTTACACCTCGGTGGAGTGGAACAACTATTGGTTAATTGCTTGCTCAAGGAAATTAGCAGGGTCCCTAGTAGGGTCTGAACCCGGGACTTATTGATCCATAAGCGCGCGTCCTACCACTGACCACTGCGCCTTAATGAACATACAATATAAAATGGAATTCACAATACTCGCCGCACAGTCTTTTTTGTTTATCATAATATCATATCGACAGTTAATTACCTATATTATACAAGGTCTATAATCACGTGGTCTACTGTTATGATACTAAAGCGTCGAGTGTAATGGCGGCGCCCACCGGATCAGAGGTAAATCTAATTTTTGTTCTTTATTTTAAATTTTTCGAATGTTTCATGTAGCCTATGTTCTAGCCAACAACTTTCTGAATCTATCGGTACCAATATATGCTGAGTCAAGACCGTAGTTTGTGAGAACACTCTGTAGAAAAATTTGAAGTGGGCAGAATTTTCATTAAAATCCGTGATACTAAAGAGGAACAGTTTATAAAATGACAATATAATGTCCTATTTTATATATTAAAGAACAAAAAAACATGTAATGTAACACTGTATGAGCTTTACTTTATGTACATGATACAAAATTGAATTTGTTTAGGTAATATAGAAAAGAAACTAGAAAATAAAACAAATGATACTAAGGAGAATCAAAACTTATATGATACTAAGGGGGAACATAACTTTTTATGATACTAAGGGGGGAACATTTATAAATGTTTATGAATATACTTTTATATTACAGAAAATTGACGTCGGTGAAAATAGAAACATCACTATTGTCAAAACGGTATTTAACAGATGTAAAGTTAATCAAGACAGTCGTGTTTATGAATAGCCAATAAGGGTGCAATATGTATTATGCATGGTGTGCTTTTGCAGGGACCACATTACATACCATGTGTATGAACATATCCGAAGATGAAGAATGTTGAAGTCGTCAAGTTTGAATCTACGGTTATGATATTCGGATATAAAACTGTTTACGTGAATTTGATTTTGAATCAGTTTGATTTTCTTTAGGGTTGTATCCATTTTGATAAAAATTTGGCGCAACAATTTATATTTGCCTAAAGTAAACAAAACTGTTTGTTTATGTTACAACATGTTTACAAGTATGAAATAAAAAAGTAGTAATTACATGAATATTTTTGTTAATTGTTTGATATTTCACTAATTGTCTGTTGTCATCGTACTTGGTGTATTATTGTTTTAAGAAAGATGCATGTGCATCAATTCTTATAGTTTTATGACACACCATTTTGTGTCTTAGTATTGATATGTTTTGAAATGTAAAATTCAAATACATGTACAAGTACATGTATTATTTATTATATATTTTCTGGCACCCCATGTGGTGAAGTCGTTTTTTTCTTGACTTCACAAAGCCATGAGTTCGAGGCTATTATATACCAACAATACATTTGTTGCTGTTTTGTTCTCATTAGATCTATACTTAACGAAACTTCTAAGTACATCGATTTCAATATTGTAGGAAATGTTTATTTTTCAACATTTGATTCACGGAAATCTGTCAAGGACCATACTCTCGTCTGCTCGCATGGTTTTATGCTACTTTATCGATGCAAAACCAGTTAAGTCGTGCATGCGTTGATATGGGAAGATTTCTAATTGGTCTGATTAAACAGACAATTAGCAATTATAAATCATATCCTGCACCGCTTTGCAAAAGTCCTTTGGCAATTTCTCGTTATTGAAGCGACATTCGAGCTATTTCTTGATTTTTCTTTGTTTATACCAACACACTAACGATTACCAAAAACTGACCACGTAGGATTTTTGCACGAGAAGCACCTGCCCATTTCCGCTTTTCGGCACATGCAAGACACAACCAATTTTGCATCAATTAAAAAACATGAAAACTATGCAAAATAACGATAGTATTGTTCGATACAACTTATCATGTTAACAATCGGACATTAATGGTGAAAAATAAATAAAAAAAAGTCCAACAACATTGAAATCGGGGTACTTAAAAGTTTCGTTAAGTACATGTATATATTTATATCCCATTGTACTTTTAAGAATACAATTGTATCTTTCATTTGGAGTTGGGGATTGTATAATAATAAAATGTAGTGTCGAACCCAAAATGTACAGTTTGAGAGACAAATGTGCTAACCACAAAGCCACAGTCCTATATTGATCAGTGATTAACTAAAATACATGGGGCGATTTTAAATATCGGGAAAATATTAAGTTAAAAAGAAGTCGGAAATAACTCAATCAGTTACTTTGTACTTGTTTAAGTGACAGGTTAATCAAACAAAACAACACGCTCTTAAAAACCAAATAAAAATATACAAGACAAATAAAAAATAATTGTCGTTTACTAATAAATTATAAGAAAATATCAAATATACAGTATGAATCAATGACAATCACAAAACAAAAACACTGTAAAACATAGTACTGATTCTAAAACGTACATCAGTTATAATCATCACAGACTAATAGATATGGATTAAAAAGTGTAATCACAGTAATAATACAATGAAATCACAGAAACTAAAAAAAATCTTAAAACATAATTTCAAAAATGATCCTGACTAGATATTGAAAACGTTTTTAATTAACTGAGAGTATTAATGTTCAGTGCTTTAAGCACTATTAAGTTAAAATCATGTATTAACTTATACATACTTTTCAATTGCATAGCAGGACCAATATCAATTAAGAAGTGTTCATAAACTAACGAGACGAACTGTTTTGAAATCAGAAACAAGTAATGAACTTCATTGATTTTACCAACTATAAAACAATAATCAGATCATCGGGAAGTCGCTGTATCATAACATCAAACATCGAAACATCAAACAATACACTAACTAAAACTATCACTTTCGTGATCGATGTCTTGAAAGACTAGATGGTAACATTTGCCACAGACACAGACATGCTTTTCCCCCATTGTGTTTAGACATGTGATCAATTAATTGCTGTTTAGTTAAAAAGTTTGCATCACAATGGATACATCTGTTATCAGGAACATGGACCACTTTAGTGTGTTGTTGTAGAGAATGTGGTGTAGCAAATAATTCCTAGCACCTTGGACATTTCATTATCTTCTTTCTGCCATGTAAACTGCATCTGGAAATTAAAGAGGTTGATAATTATGTAAAAGTTAAATATTCCAGCGCTAAGAATTATTTTGCAACAAAATCAAACCATGAAGGTCATATTTGCACATACTGCCAAATAGGTTGTATGTTTGACAGGGACCTAAACGGCATAAAATCTAATTAAAAATACCTGTGATCACGTGTAATTACAATATATAATTATGTATATTCTACATAACGACATTGTCGAATACACCTATACATTAATTTTAACATAAAAAAGGAAGTGATATTGTATGGACCTGTGAATATGAAAATGCTCTCTGTCATAGTAGTTTCTTCCACAACAGGCTAACAGTTTCTTCCACAACAGGCTAACGGGTTTTTGTTGTGGCGCCTGCAATGGCGACTATATGTACTTTTTTATTTTCACACTCACTGCATAAGAGAACATCTTCATTGTTGTTTTCATCTATAATATAGCAAAAAATGTAGTCAGTGATTTTGAGTACCTAACTATGAATACCATTTTTGTTCCCCCTTAGTATCATAAGATTTTGGTTCCCCCCTAGTATCATTTGTGTTTATTTTCAAGTATACATTATATGTTACAAAATTAAATTAAATTTCAAATTATTTACAATAGTATACGTTTTAGAAACTCTTTTAGATTGATATTACATGATATACATCTATATATATCTAAAATGGGACTTTAAATGGTCAATTTATAAAATGTTCCCCTTTAGTATCACGGGTTTTTATGAAAATTCTGCCCACTTCGATTTTTTCTGCAGAGTGTTCTCACGAACTACGGTCTTGACCAAGCATATATTGGTATCAATAGATTCAGAAAATTGTTGGCTAGAACATGGGCTACATGAAAAATTCGATAAAAATAAAATAAAGAAGAAAAATGAGATTTACCTCTGATCCGGTGGGCGCCGCCATTACACTCGACGCTTTAGTATCATAACAGTAGACCACGTGATTATAGACCTTGTTATAGTTCGAACAAAAAAAAACACTATTTACAATAACAATACAATGAACTAACCCACGGCAAGGGATGACCATGATGACTTTGAAATAAACAATTGTGATATGTTTTACTTGTGTCTTAGTTGTTGGTGTAATGGAAAGCGTTCTACCATAACAAGCATGATTTATCAAGTGGTGGTGGTTTATCAACCATGCAAATTTTGTTTAAATGAATTACACAAATTTTATTTTCAATAGTGCCTACCCCTGAAATGAATTGTCTCATTTTTAATGTTTACTATACATCGATTATATAATTCTAAATTGCATATTTATTTCATTATCACTTTTGTTAATGTATTAAAACTCTGGTAGCCGCGGCTAGCCTCGGTTAGCATGTCTGACTTCGAATCCGGAGATCCGGGTTCGGGTCCCGGTCGCGGCAGGTCATACCCTATACATGAGTTGTCGGCCTCGTGGTAGGGTAAGTTAGTACTGGTGATAGAAAAAGTGTCCAGGAAACCTATAGTAGGAAGAGCTGGCCGTCGTGTATATGACCTATATATGTGTTAAATGCGACGTTAAAAAACCCCCCAAAAAAACAAAAACAAAAAACTCTGGTTACAGAACAATTATCCACAGGATTCAAAACTATGAAACTCAAAACTTAATTTAGTTCATGCGCACACGAACAATGTTCACAGTAGTCTCTTTTGAAAATTTTAACTGGTACATTTTGTATATTGAATATGAAATTGAATAATAACATTTGCTCATTCAACAAATGGGATTAATTTAAAATCTAAGACATGTTATAGAAATGAGCCATCTATATGCTAATATTTTGGTTAAAACAGACAGCGGATATTAAAGTGAATTCGTGTTTTATATTGTACTCCATGTTGTCAGAAATTAGACTTTCGCCGATTTCGCCGAAAAGCTTAAGTTTTACCATAAATCGATAACTATCGACTACCAGACTAATTTAATCTGCGGAGTGATACATGTGTCACTGGTTTACTATGCAGTAAATATCTACGCGATAAAAGTTGTTCCGTCATCTGAATCAATCAGTGACAGGTGTTTACTTATTCATTTAAACGAAATAATATTTCGTAAAAAACGAAAACGTTTTCGTAAAAAAGGAATAATGTTACGTTTAAACGAAATAATTATAACGTTAAAATCGTTGAAATTTCGTTTTTACGAAATACTATTTCGGTGTTTTTTTTCGAAATAAGATTTCGTTTTTTCCGAAATATCATTTCGTTTTTTGAATTAATTATAAAGGTTTTTTTCGAAATATTTTTTTGCAAAAAAAATGAAATAGTATTTCGTAAATACGAAATATTTTTCGAAAAGAAAAAGGAAATAATATTTAAAAAAAACGAAATAATATTAGGTCAAGTATTTTATACGATTCAATTATGAAAACAATAAAACTGAAATGAAAAATATTACACTTTATTTCTATAGTTTAGGGTATCCATAATTAACAAATAATACATGGCCATGAGGGCAATATGCAAGTTTACGGACTGGTTGGTCAGACTGAGGAAGGTTTATGACCCGAAGCGCTGCTGAGGGCCATATAGCTTCCGAGGTCTGAACAACCAGTCCGTAAACTTGCATATTGCCCGTAAGGCCATGTGTTATTTGTTATACTATACCGAATTTTAATCCTTTCACCATTCATGTTGCTGACATTTTACTACGAGTATAATAATGTGTTTTCAAATAAAAATTTTATTCTTCAGTATGTCAAATATCTAAAACCCCAGTCTGACTTTCATTTTCACGCAACGTAGCAAGATAACATGCTCTTCTTGTTATATTTCATTTTTGTTAATCGACTTAGCCATTTCGTCTGTTTGTGTTTCAGTGTAATTAGCACTACATGAAGGTCGCGTTAAATAAGACTGGATGACGTCATAAACGGTCAATATAAAAATTATGGACTGGCTAGCCGGTCAATATGCCATTTATGGACCGGATGACGTCACATTAAATACAGAGGACCTTATGCAAATGAGGTGTAATATTATCGAATGAATATCATTGAAATGTTTGATACATTTTGATTCCTGAGTCAATGTTGTCAGTCAATATATTTTTACTAAGAATGTTAAAATGCCCACAGTTTGAATTGTTTAAACCTTTCTTTTTTCTCATCATGTCCAAATATAAAGGTGTTATGTACGACAACGACCTTTGACCTTTCTTTGTAATCAAATTCCTTAAAATATTGACGACCACTTGGAAAGTACTTCGTGCTGAGCATTTGATATTTAAGAAATCTTTTTTCATTGCTGAAAACTTTGTTGAATGGGGTTTGATTCTTTCCTGGATGAGCACTCATTTTGTTATGCCATTGTAGCATCAAGTTTTTGGAGTTTGAATTACTTTTGAACGCCATAAATCCTGTACATACACGACTACCATTTTTCTGTTTGATTTCCTCTTGAAAAATACAATCAACCGAATCATTAAAATAAGTCAATGGATTATGCAACCAAACAGTGTCTATATCAGAATAAAGAACATTTTGTCCTTTACTTAGTATATCCAGTATATACCATGGACGTTTTGAAACGATGTACTCGTAGTCCCGTTCAGTATATCTTGATGCCATTGAAATGTTCAAGTCACCCCTAACAACAGAGCAGTAACTACAAGCTGATTTTAATCTACCATACACGATTTCATCTTCTGCAATTATTGTAATTGGTAAATGTAAATCAAGCTTTTTATAAAACCAAAACCAGTTTTGAAAGAAATCGAAAAATCCATTATTTACTGTCAACAGAATGGTCCAATTTGTTGATTCTGAAGTTTTCTTAGCATTGCCAAATGTGTTTTGTTCAGCCGATATTTTCTTAGTCGTTTCAACATTGTGGTTTGAACGTCGGACTAAAAGGTCACGAATTTCTCCAATATTAATGAAATAACTGTTGTTCTTTTGTTTTAATCCATCTGATACCAATACGTGTACTTTATATATTAACATAACCAACAACACTATAATACACCCCAAAGTAAGCATCCTTCCATTGCTGTGTAAACGCATTGTTGAGATTGGTGTTTCGCCGCTTTTAAACCTCTCAATTGACGCTAAATGTCGCACTTGATAGGAAAGTCTAGTACGATATCCAACAACACACACGTATTACTTAGGACAAAGATGACTTCAAAGCAATCCTAAATGTAATCATTAGATACACTTAAAATTCGTGCAGATCGCAATCTGAGTTAAGATAGTTTTTAGCCGAACCTTTTAAAAACAGTAACCAGTAAACATTTAGAGTACGAATAATTTAGACCAGCAATCTGATTTTATTCGTTGAGCCGTGACAAGTTGGAAGAGTCAATTATTACCATGACGTTAGGTATAACCAGTAAATACTGCACTTAAAACAATATAAACTTTAATATCTCCAATACGAAGACGCAACAGTTTCAAGAGTTTATTTCAAACAAAATATATTACAATAGAGTTGTTATTTACGTATAGGTCAGAAATGACACATGAGCATAGTATTAATACATTTTATAATATAATGGGTTAAATGGTTATGGTGGCATATTTCTGCCTCCAGATAACCACATAACTAACACGTTATTTGAGTGGTTTACTAGTTACGTAACTAGTTATTTTTTCAATAAATAAAACATCATAACAGGGAATAAATGCAAGTTAGTGCCTACAACTGCAATTCTTGTATTAGTTTACCAATTTAATGGTAAGTGGTTAACTAGTTACGTAACTAGTTAATCTCTTAATTAACTAGTTAATTAAGTCATTATCTAGTTATCGTAACTAGATAACCACTTACCAGTTAGCGATATTTTTTATAAGTGGTTAACAAGTTACGTAACTAGTTAACCAATTTATTAATCAGTTAATTAAGTGATTATCAAGTTAACGTAACTAGATAACCACTTACCACTTATCTATAAATAGATATTGCGCAGTGTGACTGTGTATCAATACAGTTGACCAAAACAATGCTATTTATAGATAAGTGATAACAGGTTAACTAGTTACGTTAACTAGATAATTACTTAACTAACTAGTTAATAAAGCGGTTAATTAGTTACGTAACTAGTGAACCACTTACCACTTATTCAAAATTGCTAACTGGTAAGTGGTTTATTAGTTACGTAACTTGTTAACCAGATAATTAACTAGTTAATTAAGTGGTTAAATAGTTACGTAACTAGTCTTACCGTCATGACCACAGGGGTCATTCAAATCCATATACTATAATTATAATAAAGACAATAGTCAAATGCTGGTATAGATAGCTATGTTACCTTCTCATAGGAACGTTCCAAAATATCTAAACATGATAAGTGCAGTCAGGGCTCACTTGATAAAATCATACTATAGTTGGCCCACTTTTCAACGAGAATACTCATGATAATATTGCCATAAACAATTCTTTAGACAATTTGTAAACTGTCGCATCTTAACTCGTATTTCAGCCTGTAAGTCATTTTTAAGTAGCAAGAAGCAATTCTTCGCTGTGTTTAAATAAGGTTTAATGGTAATGTAGTTTTTATCATCAATATATTGCATTTTTTTTTCTGCAAAATGTGTATAATGTGGTTGTGGTTCGAGGTTCGGACCCCCCCCCCTAGAAAAGTTCGGATCCCCTCCCCTAGAAAAAAATCCTGGACATGCCCCTGCATGGATCATTTGGAGCTCATTTGACCGTAGCAAATTGAAAAGCTTTGTTGTGAGAGATAATGGCGGTGTTTGCATTTGACAAACAACTGAGCTCACTCGGTGAAAATGATATATGAATTTACGACAAAATCGATAAGTATCCTCTATTTCATAATTGAATAAAACTAACTCTAAAACAATAAAAATCAGTTTCAAAAAATTATTTATTTGACTAAAAGATGTTGATAACGATTCAACTGTTTCTTTGTCAATCACTTTTCTCCTTAACCGTGACATATACTTAACCCTCTTTTTCGTTCGTTTATATTATTTTGTTTGTTTGTATATTAATCAAATTGCACGTAATACACTGTCCTAAAATTGCTCTTTCTCAGGACATTTTTTTTAAATTTCCATTACTTCCTAGTTCAAGTTTGGAGACTTATTATTTCATGATTTAGCTTCCCTGTTTATTCTTACAGTGATAAGAACATTTTATTGGAAAAGTTTAAAGGAAAAGTAATCTTTTGACCTCCAAAACTATAGTCCGGCCAACACCAAGGATGACCTTGCACTAAATGATGTAGAAAATGTTATTCAATTTATTGGTAGACATGGTCTTACTGATTCCAAATCCGATTGATGCCACTTTGTCATCCTTGGGCAACTCCCAGAATTCAAGATGGCGACCAAGATGGCGGCTAGAGGCTAAATTATACATGCAAAATGTATTTTTACACATCATGGTTTTAAAATGAAGGACAAAAGTGATTTCAACATTTACAGATCGAGTTGGTTAAATTTTGTAATTTTTATACAAACTTTTAAATACAAAATGGCGGACAAAATGGCGGTCAAAATGGCGGGTAAAGGCTATTTTCCCAGTATCTAAAGAACAAACTGGCAGAAAGAGACTGAGTGCTGTAGAAATTTATTTACTTATAGAATATTTCATGTAATTAAAGAAACCGATTGATTTCACTTAGTCATAATTTATTATTAACAATTATAAATCCAAAATGGCGGCTAAAAAACCGATATGATCTAATAGTTCAGTACATAATATACGAGTACATACATGGACGGAAACAAACACATTTGGGTTTAAGTTTCAATGTTTGTTATATGATTTTTGTAATCTTTATAAACTCTCAAGTTTGTAAAACTAGTTAATCCCTCCTGATAATCTATTAGCAACTCAAGATTCAAGGTGGGGTCAAAGATTACGATTACGAAGCAAATTCAACCAGTTAATTTTTTAGCAATAATGTATTGTAAATAATGAAGTGTTTTCATAATGGCCTAGTTATTTGGCTGAAAACAGTCATATTGGCCTTCGCCTGTGGCATCGGTTAATAATGACTGTCTTCAGCCGAATACAGACCGTTATGAAAACACTTAATTCACCATAGTCGCAGATAGGGTCCTAATAAAAAACGCCCAGGTTGTACCAACATTCAAAATGGCGGCATTTTTGTGGAAAAAAGAAACACGACCTTCATGAGAAACTCGGTCACTATGAGATTCGGAAGCAATCAAAATGACTGAATCTCCTAAAAGCCAAGGTTTAAATGAAATGGAAATTTGATAAATAATTCGAGGGTTGCCCGCAAGATTCTAGCTCTTCAACGCAATGTACTTATTACAGTCTTGCTGGCAACCCTCGAATTGTGATGGACAAACTTATTTAATTTCCAAAATATAAGCCATTTAAATGAAGAAAAACGGGGAAAAATTGGGTTAATATACAATTTACAGTAGACAATTTAATTTAGGATTATTATGAAGTGCTATCATTTTGTTTAAGATTGCAATATGTGTGGATATTTGAAAAGCTTATAATCCTTTTAGTTGAGATATTTCGATGCAGTGAAAATAAACTGAAACATGGCAATAGCAAAATAAGCACGTGCCAAAAATGAGGAAGAAACTAATTGACTGAGCTCTATTAATATCATTACACAATGATACAGTCTGACTAAACTTGATTTAATTAGAATATGTACTTAAATGTTTAAGTTTGCTTCTGTCTAATAATATTACATGACGATAGCACAATTTCTCCGGTTGTTTTATATGTTGATAACAACATGTTCAAGTGACGACACAAATTATTGTTGACAGAGTATTTTGAACTCAACACTCAGCATATGCAATGGTAAACTAAACATATTAATGATTATTATCTTTAGAAAGTATCCAAGTGGGTACTAGCTTATCGCCAAAAGATATCATAAATGTCTTCACTTTGATGTAGAATATGTGAACTAGCTTTAAAAGCATATTTTACACCTATGCTAATAGTGTACCTTCTTTACATTGTCAAAAACTGACTTTTAACATTACATTTTGGACGAATGTCAGTTGACTGCATAGTTATAGTGTCACTCCAACAAGATATACATCCCAAAAGAATATCAGCACACCAATGTCGTCAGATATTTTTGATGCTCAGCAAATTGCAGCAGAAGTGATCATTTGTTGAACAATTTTGTTGTCTGTGCTTGTCGTGCCAAGTCTTAAAGGTTTATGCGATTAAACATATATATAATGTTACCGAAAAAATGAAGAATCACCATATCTTGCAATGCATCGCCTATAATGTTTGGAGTGGAACATAATTATTTAAATAATACAAACGAGATGACAAGTTGTCTCAACGTACCATCCTTCTTTGGGGTAGTCTTTACAGTTGATAGTGAATATACTCCAAATGTGTTTAGTAATCAGACATGTTTAAACTTTTGGCACTGATGCATTAGATCTGTTATGTGTTCTTTCAAGATATTTAGTGTTAAGTGAAACAATACATTTTTTAATTTTCTACTTGGCCGTGTTTTGTAATTAATGAATCCCTAAAACCATCATCTCGCATAGTGTAACACTATTTGCTAAATCAAGAGCTAGATACTGGGTTCATTTTCCATTTTTTATCAATGGCCAGAGTCATTTACAATGAAATAAAGAACATTCATGATTCAGTTGTGATATCTGATGTCTAGATCGGACTTGAAATGATCCTATTGCAATTTCTCTTATTTACTATCAAAATGTGTTACAATGTCAACAGAATTTCTATCAATTGCTTTGGCATAAATATACTCTTGAAAGATAATAGAACATGCACACAATACTTACAATGTCATTAGTTTTTTTTCTTTTTTATAACCTCCTCTAAATACATATTGATTATTATTGAAGTGGCAAACATATTGGGAAAGTGGTCGCTATTCTAAGGATATCACAACATAATTATGTTGTTCAATGAATTAAATATTATCAGAATAGTGTCTAAAAATTGCCATCTTAGAAACAATTTGCTTCCAGAGTCAACTGACAAGCTAACAAGTATCAACGATTAGATATAAAAACCTAAACATAATGCTATATACCCATTAGTTACGAGTTATGTCTTTCAATGTGAATTGAAATTAATTTTCAAACTCTAATCATTCATTTTGACCACCATCTTTAATTCTTGAAGTTATCCAAGAATACCAATATGGCATCAATCGGTTACATAAACAAAAAAGGATTAACTACGAAATAAAATGCATTGAAATCATTTTGTGTAGTTTTTATCCGCCATCTTGGATTGGATTATAAACGAGGGGTACCAAAATTGCAAAAAAATAAAATTGCAGATAATGTTAGACTAATTTCAGCTATTTAAAAATTAGACTGTGATAAGGATGGATTATTATACATTAATTAGCATTCATCCGCCATTTTGTCCGCCATCTTGAATTTTGGGAGTTGCCCATGAGTGCCAGAGTGACATCATCCAGTTTCGTAAACTACGATGTCTTAGCTTCAAGAAAATGCAAAAACATCTTTTACATCCTTCCATGCACGGTTAAATTGCTTTGTGTAGTTTATATACCGGACTAATATATACCCGACAGTTAGTTATTTACGCCATTCTAGCCGCCATCTTGGATTTTGGAAATTGCCCAATGATGCCAGTGTGGCATCAACCAGTTTTATAAACTAAACTCAAGAGTTATTACTTCAAAAATGCATTAAAACTTTTTAAAATGCCTCTATGTACGATTCTGCTCATTGGGGTTGATATTCCCGACAAATGTTGCTTTTATCCGCCATTTTGTCCGCCATCTTGGATCGGATACAAAACGAGGGGTACCAAAATTGCATGAAGTAAAATTGCAGATAATGTTAGACTAATTTCAGCTATTTAAATGATCAGACTGTGGTAAAGATGGATTTATTATACAATAATCAGCTTTCATCCGCCATTTTGTCCGCCATCTTGAATTTTGGGAGTTGCCCAAGAGTGCCGAAGTGGCATCATCCAGTTTCGTAAACTACAATGTCTTAGCTTCAAGAAAATGCAAAAACATTTTCTACATCATTCCATGCACGGTTCAGTCGATTTTTGTAGTTTATATACCGGACTACTATGGTGATTGTATCTTAATGCACCAATGTAATGTTTGAGATAGTTTCATAGTTTCATATTCAAAAGCAAAGTGTACTGATTTTCAAAAGCAAAATCGCTTTACAACAAACTGTTTGCAACTTTTGAAATTCCATTTATTACTATGTAAATTGTAAATGTATTATGAAGAAAATTTTAGAGAGCTGTGTGTATATTGTTATAAAGTTATCCAAATTCCTTCAATGATGTTTGTAGTTTAACATTCATTACCTCTATATCTTCAATTGATATACTAAATTATAGAATACATCAAAGGGAGGTAACTTATGATAAATGATGCATTGCTACACGCGATAGTCTCCCTTGTATCATAGAACACCAAGTACAATAAGGGACTTTAGTCAGTTATTTCCCCTTGTATATTCTTCAAATAGGTAGGTCCAATTAGTTGGATTACTCGGATTTTACCCCTCCCTTTCAATGTCTGTTTGCCAAAATCAATCTTAAATAACTTTTTTGTAAATCATTTAATTTGTTTTAAATTCAAGCTAAGTATTTTTAGGGCAAAGAACTATCTAAATTTCATCACTTCTGTAAATATCTTCATTAACAAGAAAGTTATTAGATGAAGTATTTTGTTATCATTACATAGGAATTCAATAATAACATCCGAGGTTTCCAACTGTAAGGACCTACTAACCAATTGGATTGCTTCAGATTTTGTCAGGGACAGATAACTGACTAAAGTCCCTAATTGTCGTGTGCTTTCTGGCAAGAGAAAAAGTTAAATTTGTAGAGGTGAGTAACTTCATTTACTATAATACACTGATCTGGTTATGAGAGGCTATGGTAAAATATCCGTTTCATTTTAGTAACAGAGATTTTATACTTTGGGTTTGTCCATTTTGTTTTATTTCACATTTGTTTCAATCATTATAATAACAACTGAAACGTCTGTAATACAATCTATTGTTGATAAAAAGGAATTAAATGCCAATTACATATATTCGTGTTTTAATTAAGAATACAATACATTTACGTCCGGGGTGTTGCAACATCTACTTACTGACAACTGACCATACATTAGGACGAATAAGGACCACAATGGAAATAAGGGATGTTTATTCTCGTTTTTGTGTTATCCTTTGTGTATGTAATATGGATGGCATAATATTATTATCATGTTTATTTTATTACTACATGTATGATGATTTTATGTTAATTTATATTTTTATACAAAAATAAATCTATCTATCTGTCTACATTGACCTGGTTATCTTACAAGGAAACATTTTAAGTCATACAAGCAACGTGGACGAAATTAGCATTAAACGTACTCATTCACAGATTTCTACTTAAATATCACCCTTTTCTAAAACTACCAAAATTGTATGGAAATAATTTTGGAAGCAGGAAAGTAGTGTTCTAATAATAACAATTTAGTGCAAATTGAAATACAACTACAAATGATGGTGTTTCATGTAGTTTATTGTCTACCTCGTATGTCACGGTATAGACACTATTAGTGCATTTTTGTGACTTTTATTGTATATTTCTTGCAACATTTAGGTCAGTTTAAGATAGCAAGAATTATTTTTGACACAATTACAGACACTGAATAGTATTTTGAAATTATAGAAAAAATAAACCTAATCTGTGAACTAGTACCATTAAACGAAAAAGTAAAACTACGTTACATTGAAATTTCCGTAACACACATTGTAACGCTAGTAATTGTTTTTGTTACCTTAGCTTCTTTGTCAATGCGTACTAGATGCTTCATATACAAGTAAGTGTTATAATAGCATATTAATAACTACAATATTGAAGATATGTTTTGTAAATGTCCTATTTACGAGCCATCAGTTACTGTATTAAAAATTGGTTCTACATCATATCATGAATAAGTTCCAAATGAAGCGAGGACATTGTCCTTTTTGTTGGTTCGAACGACATTAGTCTGGTAGTAAATAACTTTAAATTCGTCAATGAATAATGATAGAACTCAGTTTGGCAATTCCATTTAAATCTCCGTTACCCTTTACCAGCGTTTTATTGTATTTGAAGGGACGTACTTAAAAATCAAAGTACTGAAAATACTGTTCGAAGGAATTTTGAAGGATTTTTTCATTTTAGAGTTCAAAGATACTAATTCGATATCCCTCATTATCTCTTTATCATTCATAGTCAACTATGTTTCATATTACATTTTACAGGCCCATTATTCAACTGATCCAGGGGTCGTAGGTTTGATTCCCGGACGGGGCATACTTTCGTGGAGCTTAGTTATGAAATAGTTTCTACGGTAATTCTCCCTCCTACCACTCAGCTACTGATGCGCCTTGTTGTTGGTTTACAGCTAAATCCAGAGATTTTGCCTTTTCAGGAACAGTGAGTGGGTGGACTGATCTCCGTGATATAACCTACAATATGTGTTGCTATGGCGTTAAGGCCACAACAAATTGATCATATGTTCTATGATTTTTTTCTTTAAAAAAATGGAGCGAGCCAGCGAAATTTTTTTCCTCCATTTTGGCATTTTGAGAAGCGAGCGAAAGGAGAGGAATAAATGTGTGATATTTTCATGAACATTTATAAACCAAATGTAAAAACACATGTTAAATATGAACTTTATACAGAAAACCACATTATAACGTGTAGTTCAGAAAATTATTATAAGTAACTTTTTAGTGTTTATACCAGTTGGTCATTTATTCAGCATATTGATGTGATACAATCATGTACATTTCAAGATATAATATGTCAAATCTTTCTTACTTGAACTTTATTATTTTGATATTGGGGTATAGGGTATATAGTTCTGATTATTTTGCAGGTTGTTGTGAGAAAGATTACTTGCTGTTAACATGCGTAAATGCTTTTAATATGGTTGAAGTTCGTCCATCGGTTTCGATGAGGACCACTGTAGCACATCAGTTTCTTGCTGTCGGTTGATTCTTGTGTGTCCGGAGGTGGCTCGTGAGACCTATACGGGCACGGAAGTAGCGACCGCAGACGTGACATCTGAAGTCTGTTGTTGTTAAAGTTGAGGAGTTGGTGGCGGCTCGAGCCTTACGCTGTAGGCGCTTCTCTTTCTGGACTTCCGTACGCACACGTTCAGCTTTCTTGGCACCAGATGTTATCGTGCTGCGCCATTCTGTTCTATTTGCTGCTAGTATTTCCCAGCTATCAATGTCAATGTTCAATTGTTTAAAGGACTGCTTCAGACTGTCTTTGTATCTCTTCCTCTGACCCCCAACTGAGCGTTTGCCTGTAGTTAGCTCACCATAGAGAAGCTGCTTTGGTATGCGCTCATCTTACATGCGACAGACGTGACCAGCCCACCGTGCCTGGTATCTCTGTAGAGTAGAATGGATGGACGGGATGTTTGCTCTGGCAAGGACTTCTGTGTCCGGTATCTTGTCTTGCCATTTGATGCCAAGGATGTTACGGAGCCGTGTAGTGTGGAAGTGGTTCAGCTTGCGTGCATGTCTACTGTACACTGTCCACGTTTCACAAGCATAGAGAAGGGTCGTCAGGACAACAGCCCGGTACACTTTCAGCTTGGTTTCTGTTGAGATGCCTCTTCGTTCCCATACCGATGACCTCAGCCTACCAAATGCAGCACTGGCCTTGGCTATACGACAGTTCACTTCGTCGTCAATGTGGACACATCTGGACAGCGTGCTGCCTAGATAGGTGAACTTTTCTACTGTCTGAAGAGTGATGCCTTTCACCTTGATGTTGGGCTCAGTGTATGGTTTTCCTGGGGCTGGTTGGTGCATGACTTCAGTTTTCTTTGTACTGATGGTAAGCCCGAAGTTGTCACATGATGTTGCAAACTTGTCCATGGTCTGTTGCATACGCTCTTCTGTATGGGCGTTGAGCGCACAGTCATCAGCAAACAGGAGGTCTTTTATTTTCTTGACTTGAACTTTGGTGGTGGCATTTAGGCGCCGGGGGTTAAACAGTTTGCCGTCGGTTCTATAGCGGATTTCTATGCCTTCATCTTCTTGAGAGAATGCATCCGTGAGCATTGCAGAAAACATCAAGGAGAACAGGGTTGGGGCAAGAACACATCCTTGTTTAACACCATTGTTGACTGGGAAGTCTCTGGATGTTTCACCATTGTCATTTACGTGTGCTGTCATACCCTCATGGAACTGTCGAATCATAGTGATGAAGGTAGATGGACATCCAAATTTTGCCATGATCTTCCATAGGCCATCACGACTGACAGTGTCGAAGGCTTTTGTTAGATCAACAAAGGTGGTGAAGAGATCTTGATGTTGCTCCTGACATTTTTCTTGAAGTTGGCGGGCAGCAAAAATCATGTCCACAGTGCCTCTGCCTGCACGGAAACCACACTGACTTTCTGGAAGGTGACCCTGTTCTAGATGTTTGATAAGTCTGTTGAGAAGGACTCTGGCTAGGATCTTGCCGGCAATGGACAGTAATGAGATTCCTCTGTGGTTGTCACATGATTGTCTATTTCCTTTCCTTTTGTACAGATGGATGATGGAAGCATCTTTGAAATCTTGGGGTAGGGTGCCTTTATCCCAAAATGACTGGAATAGTTCTGCTAGTTTCTGTGTTAGTGTATCACCTCCTTCTTTGTATACCTCTGCTGGTATAGCGTCGGAGCCTGGTGACTTGCCCTTCGACAGTTGGTTGATGGCCTTCTTCACCTCAATGATGGAGGGTGAGTGGTCTAGGTCTTCATTTATTTCAATTTAAGGCAGACGGTCAATGGCAGCTTGGTTGATGGAGGATGGACGGTTCAGTACCGATTCAAAGTGTTCTGCCCAGCGGTTGAGGATGGACTCCCTCTCTGTGAGAAGAGTGGACCCATCAGACGCCAGCAGTGGTGCTGTGCCTGAGGGTTAAGGACCGTATAAGGCTTTGAGGGCATCATAGAACTTCTTAGAGTCTTTCACATCAGCGAAGTGCTGGATTTCGTCAGCTCTAGTACTAAGCCATTGATTCTGCATAGCTCTGAGACGGTCTTGGATTTCCCTGCGGATGTTGTTGAATAAAGACTTCTTTGATGAAGATGTTGGGTCGAGCTGATAGGCCAGGAAGAGTTGTTTTTTGCGTTCCAGGAGGGCTGTGATTTCACTGTTGTTGTCATCGAACCAATCCTGGTGTTTGCGAGAAGCTGGACCTAGCTGTCTGTGTGATGCAGCATATATTTTGTCTCTAAGTATAGCCCATTCTTCCTCAACATATGCTTCACCAAACTTGAGGTCACTAATTTCACTGTTAAGGTCTTCGATCAGATTCTCAGTAACCACTTTGTCATTTAGCTTGGATGTGTTTAGACGTTTGGGTGTTTGTTTCCCCTGGGGTCGGCGTTTTGGTTTGATCTGAAGTTTCACTTTGGAGATGACTAGGCGGTGGTCTGTCCAGCATTCAGCCCCACACATAGCTTTGGTGACACAGATGTCCTGACGGTCAGCTCTGCGTGTGATGACATAGTCTAGCATGTGCCAATGCTTAGATCTGGGGTGCATCCAAGTTGTTTTCTGGCGGTTTGCAAGGCGAAACATGGTATTAGTGATAGTCAGATCGTGAGTACTGCAGGTTTGAAGCAAGAGTAATCCATTGCTGTTACATTTACCGATGCTGTGTTTACCGATGATTCCCTCCCATGTGTGATGGTCAACACCAACTCTTGCATTGAAGTCGCCGAGGATTAGTAGTTTGTCATCTTTTGGTGTGCTGGTAATAATAGTGTTAAGCTCTTCATAAAACTTGTCCTTAATGTCATCAGGATTTGTCATAGTAGGTGCATAGGCACTGATAAGGGTAGCCTGTTTTCCGCCAGTAAGAGGTAGTTTCATAACCATGAGTCTGTCGTTGATTCCTTTTGGTAAGCAAGTAAGCTTTTTCACAAGGTCTGACTTGATGGCAAAGCAGACCCCAGCTTCACGACGTTCATCTTGACTTCTTCCACTCCAAAAGAATGTGTATCCAGGACCTTTTTCTGTAATGCTACCTTCTTCCGCAAACCTGGTCTCACATAAGGCAGCCACATCAACGTTGTATCTGGCAAGCTCGGTGGCAACTAGAGCAGTCCGTCTGTCTGGCCGGTCAGCAGTTGGGTTGTCTAACAGCGTGCGTACGTTCCACGTTCCAATGGTGAGCTCAGTCACCTTCGATTTCTTTATTCTATTATTTCGACCGCTAGAAGGGATCCCTGCCAGCCGCGGTAAGCTAGCCCGGGTATGATGAAGCAGGCAATGTTTAGGGCACCTTTTCTAGCCCCTTACCCAGACTACGGAGGTAAGCAGTGCATTCCTGAAGAGGGCTGCTTAGTCGTTCAGGGTGCTGCCGGGTTCCACTGCTGCTTCGGTCAGTGAAAGACGACCAATATCCTGAACCGCCTGCGTGTAGGTTTGCGGCTGCAGCTGCCAGTGTATCCACACCTGCTACGTCGTCGCTCCCCCATCGCCACAGGACTTTCCAAGTTGAACTTCAACAGCAATGATGTCTACGTGACTTGCGCGTGAGTTGATTTAAAGTGTAGGAGACTTGCGCAGCATCTACCACACTCTCTCGGCCAGAATCACTGAACCTGGTGGCAAGACAGCGTCAAGACGGCCAGGGATGATGCCAGATGCAGGAGTTGCCAGAAACTTGCCAGAGTTTGACACGAGACTGCCTCACGGGGCTCCACTCCGAATTTTCTGTAGGGGTTATTTCCCCAGGCCTTCGCTGATCCAACAGCACCACAAGGCAGTGGTTGCCCCCTCACATGGGTTTAGCTTGCCTGCTGAAGCAAGGTACCGGGGTATGGCGCGGGGAGCCACCATGTGAGAGTTGGGAGATGGCTCGAGAACCAATTGCAGTCGTCCACCCCGCAGTGGCAGGGTGCAGCAGACGAACTGACAGAAGGTGCTATCTCTTCCAGCGCCCCCTATACCCTTTTAATATGGTACATACATCATAAATGACTGTATTTGTTCCATTTGCATTTACTATACTGCATAGCTAATACATTAAGTGAATTCATTCATTATTAACCTTCAATTAAATACTTCCAATATTTCTGTATAATTTAGAATCAGCTCGGCTAACATCATGATGGATCAAACCTGTTGATTTTGTTGTTTAAGTAAAGTCTTAATGTTATTGGGTAAATAAGAGATGGACTCAACAACATACAACTGCTCAATATAATTAAGTAATCCAGAATGAGTACCAGCTGAGTACCCTTGTAAAATATAAATGGACGAGTCCTGTTGACTTTTTGAGTACATGTATAAATAAAGTTACATTATTTGGATAATATGGGAATGACTCAACAACAAACAACTACTCAGAGTACTTAAGTCATCATGTATGAGGATTTTAGAGTCACCATCCCTATAAAATAAAAATGGACCAAACTAGTTAATTTTTTAGTGAATAAATACAGGGCTTGTCATTTATGCCAGCTATGCTACAGACTAAACAAGAAACAACTGCAACATGTAAATATACCTAAATGTGGAAGAAAACAATTACATCAGCACCCTTCAATACTAAAAATTGACTAAACCTTTTGGTATATAAATATAGTCTTGGGGTACGTTATGCAAAATACAACTTTATTTCAAAATAAGTCTGTTGAGTATTTTGGACATTAAAAATTATAATGTTAAATATTCTACCCTGTCTAACCTGCTTGTCACAATAGTATTTTGAATTATTTTTACACAACAGGGGGGACATATGACGTCACATATCCAGAGCTGTGTAGAGTTGATGGAGACATCAAGTTTACGTCAGTGTTCAACTGATGATCATGTGTTAATATAAAGTTTATGGTAAACGTGCATTGCAATTATAATTGATGTAATCATTTTATAAGTAAATATATTAACTGGAGCAAAAATAAGTTTTTTTCATTTTCTGAATTTTAAGTGTGGTAAATCTGACGAACATATGATCAAATTCTTGTAGCCTTAACCCCCAAAAATTAAACATAAACTCTTATGACATACCGCGACCATGATTCGAAACCGCAATCTCCGACTTCGTAGTCAGACATGCTAACCACTAACCCACGGCCGCGACTATATTGAAGCCTGCTAAATGTGTATACATATACAAGTGCGGGGCAGATTGAAAATGCGCAATAATACAAAATAACTTTTCTCCGTACACAGAATAATGTTTGATAAATGTGAAAAAACATTGAATATCATAATTTTATAAAATAATAATAAGTATTTATTTAAATTTGTTTTTTTTTTCAATACATCTGCGATTGATAGTAAACACATTTTTCTGTTGCACTATTTTCTGGGTCGCAACAGAATTTAATTATGTGTTGTTCGTTCTTTTTCAAATTTCTTAGAGCGCTGACATAGAAAGGAATTTTTGGAAAAAAATTTCCTTCCAATAATATAGTATGTCTGTAGCGCCGGGAAATGTCGCATCGCCGGAAAACGTCATAATCTACGGAAAATGTCGCACCGTCGCCGGGAAATGTCGCAATCTGCTGAAAACGTCGTAAACCCCACTGCCGGTATATGTCGCATTGTTGACGGGAAATGTCGCAAAAAAAATTGCTGCCGGTATATGTCGTAACATCGACGGGAAATGTCGCAATAATGATTAATATTGCATTTAATTAATCATTCATCATGGTCAAACGCCTGGCTATTTCTTCGAATGGCAACTATTTGCGGGTGGTACATAGTAAGGGATTTGGTTCAGACGCCACGGTTACTACAATAAGAAATAAACATTTCAATAAAAATCATGTTTCATTAGTACATTATGACTGCGCCACATTTCTTTTAATAAGGTTGTGTCGTCTCGAGAGACAATTTGTTGCATAAATAATGTGACTTTTTACAGTTGATATTGTTTTGAAACAGTTCGCAGTTATTGTGTAGTATCGACATAATGTTTGTTTTCAGTATTTTACATAAAGTCAGATTTGACAGAGTATGTTACCTTATGTTTTGGGTCGCTCAATGACGTACAATCATTATCGTCATTTATACGTTCACAGTTATACAGTTTTTGATACTTGTTCTTATTCATAAGCTTGTTTGAAGTGTGTTTTGTTTTTATAATGGTTGATTTTGTTTATAGCTAACTAAGTAGTTTTGTAAATTTGATAACGCTTGTAACATGCAATGTCTAGATTTATTTTGTTTTATATTGAATATGTTTTCTTGCACACCGATACATAATGATGTATAATTTGAACCGTTCTTAAAAATAAAAATCTCAAACACACGTCTTTTGCTATGCCATGGTCACTAGCAGTTTCACAAAAGGGCAACACATATGTTAGAGCGTCAGATCATTGACAAGAGTTGTAATTTTTCCCAAACCAACACAGTTTAAATACACCATCCTAACGATACACGGACAAAGCAAGCACGTGTTTCCTGTATGTATATAATTTCTAATAAATGTGCATGCTAATATCATATGACTTAAATTACTGTTATCATAACACGTTTTAAAAAGCCATAAACATGATTTAATGTGCATCAAACACATGCTTGTTTTGTAAGTCAATCATTTTATAAAAATAGACGTAGCTTAACTAAGGCGTAGCTCTTATTAAATTTTGATTTACTGACGAGATAAGACATTACGGTAATTCAGATTTCAATACAATTGGTACAAAACTAATAGAAAAATGCATGCATGACAGAACACTACTAACAGTATATAACAATACAAGGGTATACGTTGTCATAAACATTGCGCATCAAGCATTGATAAAACCGATTGAAACGATCATTTGTCGACAGATGCGTTAAATTAATGAATCGATGTTGATCAGCGAATTTCGAAAAAGTCAATGTGACGTTATTCAAAGAGTAAATATAAAGTCAGTTAAAAGTATGAGCCAATAATAGGATCATTATATAGATCCATTATTATTATTATTAATTTGTTTTTGGAAGGCTGAATTGGGCTAAAGCTCCCAAGTTGGCTGAGAAGCGACCAGTAAATAAATAAACCCGAAAAGTACTCAGCTGTTTCAAACATGGGCAAAACTCAGCTTTAAATCCCCCTAAGTATTTTTTTCCTAGCCCGTCACTGTCATGCAGGTATTAATGCATCATTATTATGATTAATCAATACATGTATATCGTTAATGGTTAATCATTGTCTTGATCATTGTTTTAATCAAGCAACTGTGATTTTACCATAACAGAGTTTGTAATGAAGTAACTCCCCGTTCCCACAAAGTGACGACTGTACGACGACCATCCCGATCATACCACGATCTGGAAAAAAATATGGATCGTAGCTGATCGGCGTCGGTCAGGGTCAACGTTGAGCATTTTGGCAGTTGATGGTCTTTAGTACAAAAGCACTACGGTGATACTACGTCTTATACGCTGCTACCCAGCTTCTACTACGATGTTACACAGACTTCAGCTGTCCATCTACTGAGTTTATTGCGTTTACGGTACGCCTCTACTACGACATTCAAGATCATAATACGACGCTACGAAGTTCTAGACGACTGTACAACGTTACCACAACGTTCGGTGGTGCTGATCATACTAGGATTCTACTATGCTTTTAGTATGGTTAAGCGATGATGTGCATATCTTTTGGGTTTCTGAAACGTATTTTACTTTATTTTTCGACATGAAACACGTATAAGTGATTATTTATCTGTCTTTGTTTTAACAAAAAACAAATTTAAATGGAAATTGAGCTTGCGTAATTTTTTTCATTTACAGGGATGTTTAACCAGTTAGATGTAAAAAGCTGTACAAATGATCGTCATTACAAATGATGCTACATTTTAACATTCTAATATTAACGCTTTGAAACAAACTGCACAAGACTGTACGACGTTGTTACTGGTATACGCTTTTACTACAATCAATTGAATTGTATTTAATTTATAAAGAAGACCTCACCACCAACCTTCCCCGCTGCTGGTACAATTGTGCTGCGTCTACCACGCTCCTTATACGCTTCTACCCTGATTCTTGTTTGCTACGATCCTACTACCCTTGTTTTGAACATGTCCAAAATAAGCGTGTTAGGAGCGTAGTGCTCCCCGATCATAAAGACACTACCTCGACCCTACTACGCCTATGAAGACCCAACAAAGCTTTTACTACGATTCGACATGATCGACATTTATAATAATTGCGACATTTCCCGTCGATGTTGCGACATATACCGGCAGCGAATTTTTTTGCGACATTTCCCGTCAACAATGCGACATATGCCGGCAGTGGGGTTTACGACGTTTTCAGCAGATTGCGACATTTCCCGGCGACGGTGCGACATTTTCCGTAGATTATGACGTTTCCCGGCGATGCGACATTTCCCGGCGCTACAATGTCCAAAAACAATTGACGAAGACAATTATTTGTCGTATATTTAATCAAATACAACAATAAGTACCAAACAAATTCTGTTTGAAGTTTTATGTATTTCATTTAACAGCAAAAACAGAAAGCTAAGAAATAACATACATTTTCTACAATCTACAATTCATTCCCATTATAAAAATGAGTATGTCAACGGCAATTCTGCTAAATTAAATGACAAATATACAATTTCAAAAAGCCAAATGCAAGTTTAAATAGAATATCAATATGCATTGATTTGTTATGACCGTAGTGCCAAGTATTGGAGATTTAAGCAAGATAGTTTCTGATTACAGAACAGTGTTGATAAGGTTTTCTAAGATATTTAATGATTATGAAAAAAGTATTACATATTATAAACACATTTTGCTTGTTGACGCAAAAGGCGTGTTACCATCTGATCAATTTGTTTGTTTTGTTTGTTTGGGTTTTACGGCGCATCAACACAGAAAGGTCATATCGCGCACCATCTGATCAATATGTTTCAATAGTGCAACTAAGAATACTTAATTAATCGGCATTGTTCAAACCTAATTATTTTTACTTATGAAAATGCGAGACAGCTGTAGATTGAATAGAAACTAAATGCACGTAATCACCTGCTATGTATAGAATGAGTAAAAACATACTTACGTAAAATCTCGGGTAAGGTCTACTTATTTTATAAAGGTTAACATGACATATGATCGAACGATTTACCTTTAGGTAATTTTCAAACTTCGCGGGTCAATTTGACGAGGTTAAATTAGAATACAAGATGGAATTAATATTAAGAAATATTATAATATCATCTAAATGAAACAAGTGTGTAATATCTACACTCTTACATGTATCTACAGAGCCACGCGTACTAAATAGTATATGTACGTTGAAACTGTGCCTCAGTATCGTTGACTAAGATGTTCCTGATTTGGACATATGATTAAAAATATAAGTGTTATAACATACCATGTTTACAAACTCTGATTTACACTTTACATTTTATTTTACTAAGTTATTCCTACTTTTTGTGATGACCAATTGGTTTGTTTTATTTATTAGGGATTTATATCGTCGTTATCATATTTATTAACATCAACTGACTAAGTCGCTCGCGTTACACGGTCACATGCCTTAGGCCGGTATTCCATCTATACGGGAACGTGTAGCGTAAACGTGAAGCGCGAACGTGAAAAATCAAACAAACGATTTTCTTTTGTATGTATTCCTTATCGGCGTGAACGCGATGTGACCGTGAAACGCTAGTTTTGGTCATTCATTTTCAATAAGCGGGTGCAAATGGTGTCGTCGGTCTATTCTCTTTGTCCCATACGATAAAAATATTGGATTATCAGCTCAGCCTAAAATATGCTATAGCAGTAGTCCTTCAACTGCTTGTTTTAAAAAAAGTATTATCTCATCAAATTTGCGAAAATTTCAATGAATGAAGTTGATTTTTGACATGTTCGTTACTGTCGCCGATCAATAAGCTGTGTCTTTAAACATGCGTAGAAATTAAACAAAGCAGTTTAGTTCAATTTTGCTAAGGTTATTTAGAAACTTAAACCTTATATTCATAAGCCAAATGTATTTCCCAACAACTTTCGATTGTTAATTGACCTTCAAGCTCATGAAAAGTCTGGGTTTTAGAAATCGTATTTTCCGGAAATGTACCTTACTAAGTTTTTACATGGCAGCATTTCAAAGAATAACACATCAAATAGTATCGGTTTGGTTATTATCATAGACGTTAGTCTTATATTATTACATAATGCTTAAATCCATGTTAAGAATTTAAATACTTTAGACAACATACAAGTTTAAAGTTAACACTCACCCTAAATTGACTTAATTGACATATTCGTTACCTTAAGTTTCTAAAATACCATACCTTTAGAGAGACATTAACTTACCTTAAAATAAGTAATGCTGCGTATTATCTCAAAAGAACATGTTAACTTTATATTCTTTTGAAATTACTGAAGGATTATCAGGTAAAAGCTCCTAATTTGAAGTGTCCGTTACTGGCATGTTCGTGACTGAAATATACATACTACGTGATTTTGGCGGTTTAAGTGCAGTTTTTAAATGTCTTTGTACATGATGTCATTAAACTTGATGATATCACTCCTGATGAAGATTACAGAGAAGGTCAATTGCCGCTTTACAGAAATTAAAATGAGATCTCGAAATAAGTTATTTTCTTAAAGCCACAAATTTGCTTAAATTGTTTTTCTTATATTTTATTTTACTAAACCATTTGATATTGGAGTGAAATTTGAATATATAGTATCTTTTATTGGATGCATAGTATAGGTTCAAAATATAAGCCATGACAAAAGTATGACATATTCGTTACGAAAATGTAACGCACATGTCAGCTGCATTTACGATTCACTGTATCAGTCTAACATAAAATTTAGTTGTTTCTTCAATTTAAGTACATCATTCTTTCCTTATTTTCACTTTTTACTAATATCTAAAGTTAGCTGAAGCATGATTTCTTTTGAAATCGTATTTATTATACGACACCTTCATTTCGTTTTATATTTTTGTATGGCCAACGAATTAAATTGTCTGTTCCTGTCTTTAGTCAGTTTCAGAAAAATGTATCGGAGAGTAAAACTAAAAGGGAAATAATTACACGTCTAAGCAGTGTACAAACCCAATTCATGGCAGTATTCTATTTGCAGTGATACACCAATAAATGATTAGTAACGAACATGTCAAGATTAGTAACGGACATTTCATATTGTTTTTTCTTCTCTTGTGAAATCAAGGGCAGGAAATCAGAAATATTTATCGTCGATGGCTTAAACAGAGCAAAAGCAATAAGACCCTAAATAGAGAAAGATTGAGAAAACAAATCACATACTTTTGGTAACGAACATTTCGGTGACATTTTAGTAGCATTTTTGAAAAAAATATTGTGAAAAAAACCTATAAGAGAAATTCATCAATCATACTCTATCCTTCCAAGGTTCCGGTGTAAGATTTAAATGGAATTATAAACGTTATTATACTCGATTACAATTTTCCTTGAACCACAGTGTACTCAGTTTGACCTAGCATATGGCAATTGAATATTATTTGTCAGTACGAATATCTTTCTTAATTTTCTGAAGATTAACACTTTGTTTATATTAGGGAAAATTCTTAAATGTGTAATATACCAACTATTTATGGTTAGTGACATTGAAAGTTAGCATAACGAACATTTCATGGCTAAATTTGTACCCCTGACAGTCCTACTTCAAGTAAGCATATGGCATTAATTATTGATGTCATGATCAAAATATTTCAGAAAGTTGTAGTTTACACGTTATATTCTTCGATTAAAATGCTAAATACAGAATTCTAAAACACTGATTTTCCTGTCTTTCATATCTCCAAAATGCACCCGCTAATTGAAAATGAATGTAGCGTGAAACCGATCACTACATGTAGTGATTTTTCACGTTCACGCACTGCATTCACGGACGAGAAGCCATGGTGAAACATACCCAACTTTTAGACCCATCAAGATTTTCGCTGTTTGATACAGTCATATAGCACTGACTGTAGATACATCGATTTTGCGATAACATTATCTACAAGCCTTGACCACATGTTGTAATCGGTAATGTAAGATAAGGATCATAGATCACAATCATAACCATATAGATTTTACTTTATCATTGGGGGATTAAATCTCTTGTAGACAAATGTTTTAAATTTGTATTATTGTCAATTGTGCATGAGGCGTAAATGAACAGATGGAGACGTTTCCTTTATTTAGTGGCGACATTTTGTATACATGACAGTTGAAACAGGGATTTTAAATATCAAATGTATACATGTAAAATGTTATATAAAATCCCCGGTTGAAACAAAATTAACGAATGGAATATATTTTTGATTGTTTAATTGTGTTAGAAATGAGAATTATATTACACTATTACATGTACATCTCTTTTTTGGGAGCCGGACAAAAGGTCCCATGGACAAAAAGTCCCATGTCATTTTTGACACGGGTGGACAAAAGGTCCCATGTAGTTTTGCCACCCTGGACAAAAAGTCCCATCTCAGTTTGTCAAGGGTGGACAAAATGTCACATCTCATATCTGTTTGAAATGGTCCCATATTTTATTTGACTTAAACAAGTAACAAAGTTATGATTTGTACTCAATGACCACACTCTACTTGTTAACTTTTATATTATGCAAATTAAATCAATTAAATGTTGCAGTCAAACTGATCACACTAACTATTGAAAATGTTATTATTTGTCACAACAATAAAAAACCAAAGCTAGATGAAAATCAATTCAGATCCATTCAACAATATAAGTAGTAATAACTAGGAATTGGCAATCAGTTATGCTTATTATGATTTAAACAAATTTATCAGCTTTAAAAATCATCTAAAGCCATCTGGATAAGATAGAAGTTGTTATTACAACTATTAGAATTAATTGATAGATGGAGACAGTCCACCTATCACTGGGACAACATATAACAATAAATATGTTTAAATTTAACAGTTTGCATTAAATGATAATATATTCTATTGATCACCTAACAATGGGACTTAAATGAATGAGGACCTTATCATCACATTAGTCAAATTTAGATGGTACCAGTTGTTCAGTCTGTAAAATTGACATTGGACTTTTTGTCCACCCCTTTCAAACTAAGATGGGACTTTTTGTCCAGGGTGGCAAAACTACATGGGACTTTTTGTCCACCCTTGTCAAAAATGACATGGGACTTTTTGTCCGTGGGACCTTTTGTCCTACCATCCTCTTTTTTATTAATTTATTGCCCGTCTATTAATTTTGATATGCCATAGTTTTATTGTAACAAAAGCTTTAAAGTTAAATTTCAACAACTTATTCAATCTTCATCGTTATTGTTAAGCCGTCAATAACTATTTTTTGTTTCATTTATCCGTTGCAATATTTTACTTTGACTGAAATGTCTGTGCATTCATTAGTATAACTGTTTAATTAATTTCACCTTTTTAATGCAATTGTTTTACTTGAATAAACGGTAACTAGATAATCACTTAATTATCTAGTTAATAAAGAGGTTAACTAGTTACGTAACTAGTTAACCACTTACCACTTATACAAAATATCGCTAACTGGTAAGTGGTTATCTAGTTACCTAACTAGTTAACCAGATAATTAACTAGTTAAATAAGTGGTTTTTTAGTTACGTAACTAGTTAACCACTTAGCATTTAAATGGTAAAATAATACACAATGGCAGTTGTAAGCACTAACTTGCATTTTTTCCTGTAATGATCTTTTCTTTATTGTAAAAAATAACTAGTTACGTAACTAGTTAACTACTTAATTAACTAGATAATTATCTGGTTAACTAGTTACGTAACTAGTTAACCAGATAATTATCTGGTATGTTATGTGGTTATCTGGTGGCAGAAATATGCCACCATATTTATTTAAAGTAATATTATTTTTAATAGTGATTCCAGTAGTTCTTATACATGTAGTCGAGTAAATCAACCAAAAATTACATTATAATAGTCTAGAATAATATTTTTTTCTAAACCTTTATTGATAGATCATTTGACAAATACAATCAATTATCAATGAAACAGAGACAGGATGGTTATCCTGTCATAAAAGTGTACCCGCTGTGCCTTGCTATGCACAGTGTATTATACAATCACACCGGGGGTCCCTATATATGACAGCGCACATTATAGAATTGAGAAAAATATACATAAAAAATCCAAAAGTTTTTTAAAAAAGTGCAAAACAGACCAAAACTTCATTTAGAAATTTTAAAAATAAAAGATGCTCCGGAAACTAGAAATATTTAGCTTTCTCATGCCGTTTGCACAAATTTGATCAAAGAATCGGAAAGGCTTCTTTTTTTTTTTAACTTATATCAGCATGGTATTTCTTTTCCTTCTTATTTTATTGTAACGAGAGTAATCAAATAAAACCTTAAAACAGACCAAAACTTTACAATTTTTCAAAAATATGATAACAACCTAGTGAAAGAGGAAAATGTAAACTATTTAGCATCATTTGCACAAAATTGATATATTAAAAAATAAAAGAGATATGGCCGTTTAAAGAATTTTTCCCTATACTTCTTTTCTATTGAAAATCGAACATTGACTTGAGATCATGTTTGGGCCTAAAAGTTGGACATGGGTCCTCTGTCTATGCCAGATGCAACAGCCGCAATTAGAAAATGCCATATTCTGCACGGCCAGTCCCTAAAGAAGTACAAGGACTCAGACATAAAAGACCGGGTGTTGTAGACAATTGCTGACTCTCTGACATCTAACATATATTTTTTTAGTGGCAAAACAATGTTAATTTAAGTGTGTGTAGTTTTTGCAAGCATGCTAATGCCATTTCTGTTGTAATTACAAAAAATAACTAATACATTATTATGCCATTACGGATAACTTGACAAATCAAAACAATTGTTTTCACGCTAACTGAATGAATGGAATACCGGCCTATACCTGTATGCAGATGATTCTGGTATCCGTGCGTCAGGTAAAAGTCAAGCCAAGATAGAATCTATTCTTAGTTTGGAGTTTGAATCAATTAGTGATTGTCTTGTTTGCATCAAATCGTCATTACACGGAAAAAAGGAATCCATTCTATTGGGGTCAAAAAAATGTTCCGTAGTAAATATTCAAATTAGTAGAGTTAATGTTCATTACTGACATTTGAATAAAATTTTCAATTACATCATTGTATACAACTAAACATGTACTTGAAGCAGTGAGCTGTGGCACTTACTGTGTCATATGTTTAAAAACGCCATATGATATCATTATTTTGAGTGTTGAAAAGTCAAAACGTGAGTTAAAGTCTGCTTTCATATTTATGTGCAGCCAACTTTACAATTGTGTACGATAATTCCTGCTCATTGAAATCACTCTGAAGCAAAATAGGCTGAAAATACAAAAACAACGACGTCTATGTTTACTTATTGTAGAATTAACCTCAGTTTATGCATGTGTTTTTTATGGTTCTAAATGCGTATGGATAAAATACTTTTACTATATTATTTTATGTGATGTCCATCACTGGTGTCTACTAGTATGGCATTAGGCCAAAAACAACGGAAACTGAAACTGAAATTTGGCATTTTAATTTAAAACCAATGAATAAAACTTACCACATATATATTGTTCGTTTTTTCTCAACTGTCAAAACATGAATAATTTCACGGTGAATGCATTTGTTAAAATTATCGTCGTGATACATTCATGATTTTATATGATATGCTTTAGTCAAGATATAATTAATAACAATTAGTCCACCAGTACAAAAACAATGCATTCAGTCACCGGCGAAATAATTCAAGCTTTGACAGTTGAGAAAAAACGGAGTATACAAACTGAAATAGCGTATCTGGACAGCCAGACCAACAAAGGGTGAATACCACCACCTGATAGACAACAGTACTTTATATGATTCATTTTGGAGGAAAATAATATATAAAAGATCTAACTGAATTGAAAATTGGTATTACACTTTATAATTATCAGTTAAGGGTGTCTATAATATTGCATGAAATGTTTGACACATGTTTTTCTGAGCCAATGTTTTCAATAAATATATTTGACAAAAAATATTCACTCCGTTTAAATTGCCCATAGTTGGAATTGTTTAAATCGTTCTCTTTTCTCATCATGCCCAACAATAAAGTTATTATGAACAACGACGACCTTTGACCTCTCATTGTAATCAAATTCCTTAAAATATTGTCGACCACTTGGAAAGTATTCCGTGCTGAGCATCTGATATTTGAGAAATCTTTTTTCATTATTGAAAACTTTGTTGAATGGGGGTTGGTTCTTTCCCGGATGAGCGCTCATTTTGTTATGCCATTCTAACATCAAGTTTTGGGATTCCAAATTACTTTTAAATGCCATAAATCCTGTACATACAATAGAGTCATTATCACGTTTGATTTCTTCTTGAAAAATACAATCAACAGAATCATTAAAATAAGTCAGTGGATTATGCAACCAAACAGTATCTATATCAGAATAAAGAACATTTTGTCCTTTACTTAGCATATCCAGTATATACCATGGACGTTTCGAAACAATGTTCTTGTAGTCCCATTCCTTATACCTTGATGCCATTGAAATGTTCAAGTCACCCCTAACAACAGAGCAGTAACTACAAGCTGATTTTAATCTATCATACACGATCTCATCTTCTGCAATTAGTGTAATTGGTAAATGTAAATCAAGCTTTTTATAAAACCAAAACCAGTTTTGAAAGAAATCGAAAAATCCATTATTTACTGTCAACAGAATGGTCCAATTTGTTGATTCTGAAGATTTCTCAGCATTTCCAAATGTGTTCTGTTCAGTCGATATTTTCTTAGTAGTTTCTACGTCTTGGTTGGAAGTCCGGATTTTAAAGTCCTGAATTTCACTCTCATTAATGAAATACCTATTGTTTTTTTGTTTTAATCCATCTGACACTGATACGTGTACTTTATATATCAACATAACCAACAACACAAAAATACACCCCAAAGTTAGCATCCTTCTATTGCTGTGTAAACGCATTGTTGAGATTGGTGTTTCGCCGCTTAACTTCTCAATTGACGCCAAATGTCGCACTTGCTAGGATAGTCAAGTATCGATATCCAACAACACACAAGTATTACTTAGCGCATATATGACTTCAATGCAATCCGAGATTATTCGATACATTTAAAAATTCGCGCAGAACGCAATCAGATTTTAGATAGCATCAAGCCAAGCCGTTTAACAGTAACCAATACATGTATACGTTTTGTACAATAATCATTTGAACCAGAAGTAGTTAGCCAATTTTTTTTAACGAAAATATACATGATCTTGTTATTCACGGTCCTGATCGGCGATATACTCAATTATCAAGATTTGAGCATTTTTTGTGTCGACACCGGTTGCCTTAAGCCAATCAAACGGTGCATTTGAGGTCACATGATGAATAAATGGACGTCGACCAGTCAAAATAGGAGTGCGTGTATGGACCGATGGTAGGACAAAAGGTCCCACGGACAAAAAGTCCCATGTCATTTTTGACAGGGGTGGACAAAAAGTCCCATGTAGTTTTGCCACCCTGGACAAAAAGTCCCATCTAAGTTAGACAGGGGTGGACAAAAAGTCCCATGTCAATTTTATAGGCTGGACAACTGGTCTCATCTCAATTTGACTAATGTGATGATAAGATCCTCATTCATTTAAGTCCCATTGTTAGGTGATCAATAGAATCTATTATCATTTAATGCTAACTGTTAAAATTAAACATATTTATTGTTATATTTTGTCGCAGTCATAGGTGGACTGTCTCCATCCATCAATTAATTCTAATTGTTATAATAACAACTTCTATCTTATCCAGATGGCTTCAGAGGTTTTTTAAAGCTGATAAATTTATTTAAATCATAATAAGCATAACTGATTGCTAATTCCTAGTAATTACCACTTATCTTGTTGAAATGGATCTTAATTGATTTTCATCTAGCTTTGTTTTTTATTGTTTGTTGTGACAAACAATAACATTTTCAATAGTTATTGTGATCAGTTTGACTGCAACATTTAATTGATTTAATATGCATAGTATAAAAGTTAAACAAGTATAGTGTGGTCAATGAGTACAAATCATAACTTTGTTACTTGTATAAGTCATATAAAATATGGAACCATACAGAGATGAGATGGGACTTTTTGTCCACCCCTGACAAACTGAGATGGGACCTTTTGTCCAGGGTGGCAAAACTACATGGGACTTTTTGTCCACCCGTGTCAAAATTGACATGGGACTTTTTGTCCATGGGACCTTTTGTCCGGCTCCCGTATGGACCCGTCACCTCTATGTTTTGTCGGGTTACCTGTTTGTATTACCAGAAAATACCATTATTAATATATGGACGACCACCGGTTTCAAGACAGTTACATGTATAATATAACACAAGAAAATATGCACAACTGATTGTAAGATGTTTTTTTTCTTTTTACAACTCGCATTTGTTGAAAAAAATGCAAACCTATCTTCTTTACTTTCTGACGAATCTAAATATACATGTTTTGGGGGTTTTGTTTGGGGGAGGGGGTTAACGCTGCAGCAACACATTGTATAGGTCATATTACGGCGGTCAGTCAACCTACTCACTCCTCATGGAAAGGCTCAATCTCTGGATTTAGCTGTTACCCAACTACTAAGCGCATACTTTCGTTAGTGTCTGACAACTGTCCTACATAATTAAAAATCATTGGCAGGAGGGAGAATGGCCGTAGAAATAATTTCATGACCAAGCTCCACGAACGTAAGCCCCGCCCGCCGAACCCACGACCTCTCGATCAGTATACTTGCATGCAAACAACTGAGCTAGCCGGGCGACTACTTATTTATATGTATTTATCATATTGTCAGTCTACGAAATAAGGATATGAAAGTGGTTGTCCGAACAGGTCATTTTAGTAGCAAGCACTATATCTGGGTTGTTCAACAGAAATGTTTGGCTGTCCGAACTAAATAATGGTTGTGCCAGGCAACCAGCCACTCACTTATTTCGTAGACTGATATATTGTCTTCATAGAGTAGCTTTAAGCTAAATATTTTATAAATCTTATTAAAAAGCACATATTTCAGCAATGCAAGTTTCTGTTATTTTGTATATATATCAAAATCCTTCCTTATCAACAAGGCAATAAACTTGTTTAAATATGTTATCATCTTTGCACCTTATTCTAAGATATCCATTATAACGTGGTATTCATGTACTCATATTTTGTCATGTATATTTACTTTGAGCTTACTGTACAAGTTGTATATATATATGTATACATGCGATACCTCTGGTATCTTAATACATGTTTGCCATCTACTTTGTTTTAACTGTCATTGTACTGTATAGTGTATGTTATATGTGTATGGGCCGGAGGCCTAGTATCATGAATAAATGTTTATACATATTCTCTCATCGACCGACGTATTTTTGCCCGTTCGATAAACATCAAAATGCATGGATTATGTGTTGTTTGAGAGAAAATTACAAATGTTTACATTTGACAAACAACAACTGAAATATGATTTTACAACAAAATCGACAAGTATTCTTTATTTTATAATTGAATAAAACTAACTACATGTATAAAACAATAAAAATCAGTTTCAAAAATTTATTTAATTGGCTAACTTAAAAGAGAATGATAAAATATATCAACTTATCGATCGTACACTTGTCAAACACTTTTTTCCTGATCCTTAATTAAGATATACATTGTACTTAGCTTTCTATTTTCGTTCGTTTTGTGTTATTGTATCATGAATTGTACGTATACACTGTCCTCAAAAAGTCCTTTCACAGTACAATTTTTTTAATTTCAATCACTTCCGGGTTCAAGTTTGAAGAATGATTGCTTCCATGATTTGCTTTACTGATTAGCCTTTGCAGTGAAAACAAAAATTATTGGTTGCAGTGAAATCAAAATTGTATTCGTACATTTTATTATTTGCATTTAATCTTTAAGTCTCCAAAACTATGGTCAATGTATCTATAAGAATTAATGGTCAAGTTTGAGATAGTTTCATAATTTGATATTCATAAACAAAATGTACAGATTTCAAAAAAGCAAAATTGGAAATCATTTAATACTTAACTGTTTAATTTTTTTGATATTCCACCTAATAAAATGAATATTAAAAAAGTGCAGATACCCAAAAACAAAATTGGAAATCATTTGATACTTAACTGTTTATTTTTTTATATTGCACCTAATACGAAGTGTGAATATACGAAGACATTTTTAGAGGGCAGTGTATATATCGTAATAAACCGTAATATTTTTGCTAAAATAAAATGTTGAACTTAAACTTGAGTTGATTTTTTAAATATCAGGTCCAAGAATATATTACATGGTAAAAAATGTCTATGGTTTTAATTTCCAAACTTTGATGTAATCAACTTGCATGGCAGCATCTTCTCCATTGTTCTTATCAGGGTTCCATGTTGGATACCATTGTCCTCTTGCATTCCAGAAATCACGTGAGGCAAACTCGGATTTATCTTGCCATGGTTTACCTACTGAATTTTGCCAATTATCAGGGAAAAATCCTCCTGTTCCACCAACCGCAACATTCATTATCAGGAAAAACTAAAACAAAAAAGAAATTATTTATTTATAAGGTTTAACGCTATGTAGACACAATCATGGTCGGTTTACGGCGACCAGGTTGCCTTAACTAGCTTTTATGGATCCTTGTCTTCAACTTTCCCTTCCTCAAGACCGATATCTTCTACTAATACTGTATTAATACTCGTAGAAGAAAATGACATTATTGTTATTTTTCATAGAAGGGTATAACTAACACCAGGTAGGATTCGAACCCGTACCCCCTTGGGAAACTGTAATGTAGATTCAAAATCCAGATATTCTACCAACTTCATTACAAACCCGGTAAAATGAGGGCCTTGATAACAAGAGGCTAAAATTTGAAGTTTCATGAAATATTGATAAAAATATTATTGAGTTAGATGTTTTGAAACAAATCTTAAGTTTGAACACAATACTGAAGGAAAGGGGGATCATTCATACCTCTTGATCAAATGGAGCCATTTTAGATCCAGCAGCCCATGGGTTATCTACTCCATCTTTATCCAGTCCACCAAATTCCCACATTGATGTTTGTGGTGTGACATTCATTACTTCTGTTCCATCAATTGATATACTAAAATACATGTAATAAAATACATCAAAGGGAGGTAACTTATAATAAAATAGTGTACGATTACACTGTATAGTCTCCCTTCTATCATAGCGCACGCGCATGTACTCGCCTTGGTGAAATGAAGCAATCGCAAGTTAATTTCTTGCTCAACAAAATTAGCAGTAACCTTGTTTTAGGATTGAACCAGGCAATGTCGATGCGTAAGCCCTTGTGCAACTACAATTTCTATTTTAAATATATATGTACAAATACTACTCTATATTATGGCGAGAAAATAAAGAAAATCCACAAACGATTTATTCGTCAAATAGCATTACTAGATCAAAGTTCTTATTGCGAGCACTGGTCTGGTATCTGAACTATTTTTTCCTTCATCCGTACTTTGGTATTAAATTTTCGTTTATAAGTATTATAGTTTAAATTATAATCAGTACAGTTGACCGAAATATGTTTGCAATATCCTTGCTATTACGTATAACACTCAGATAGTCGTATTCAAGGTAAAAACACAAATGACAGAGTCAAGTTGGTTTAACTATGTAAATTAACATAGTCAATGTTAATCGGGTCTTTCACTATGAAGGGTTCTGTTCCATTCAGAGTTGTACACTACTGAGTATCCCAAGCCAAACTCTCCTGTCTGACTGACTACAGCCGGCCACCCTGTCAATCTTGATTGTTGTCGTTGATTATATATATTTGATTATATATGTTTAACCATGACCAAGAATAATACTGTGGACTCGGCGATAAAATTTTATATCACACTCAAATCAGGTTGTAAAAGTTAAAAAATCCTACAAAAATGTATTAATGATAAACTGTAAGATCGCAATTACTTCGGTCAAAATTATGATCAAATTTGAAACGACGCAAGCCGCCCTACCTGATATGATCTTCATCCCAAATTAATTGATATATATGGAAATCATCAGCATAAGTTCCTTGGGATGATAATCTGAAAAATAACATAGTCGGACAACATTAGCTTGATTTTGAAATTCTTTATACATACACTTAATTAAGTAGTTTTCATATTTTGCTATATTGGATTTACTTTCGTTTATCAACTATCTATTAGGTTATGTATAGCAGCTCAGTCCCCTAACCAGCTTTCTTCGATGATAATTTTCTATACTAATACTTGCTTACCCTTTTTTCATGATGAAAATATCACCTTTGATTACTAAATTTACGTAAAAATATTACCTTTGATTACTAAATCTACGTGAAAATATTACCTTTGATTACTAAATTTACGTGAAAATATTACCTTTGATTACTAAATTTACGTGAAAATATCACCTTTGATTACTAAATTTACGTGACAATATCACCTTTGATTACTAAATTTACGTGAAAATATCACCTTTGATAACTAAATCTACGTGAAAATATCACCTTTGATTACTAAATTTACGTGAAAATATTACCTTTGATTACTAAATTTACGTGAAAATATCACCTTTGATTACCAAATTAACGTGAAATTATTACCTTTGATTACCAAATTTATGTAAAATGTCACTTTTGTTTACAAAATGATATGAAAATCTCAAGCACTTAACTACTAAAGTGTATAAAAATCTTACTTTTCTCCATGAGCCTTTTCCCATTTGTTATGCCAGAAATCAGAACCAAAATGTAGTGTACTACCAGCATTATCAATACCCTGTGAATGTCCTTTATCATCATGATAATTAGCATTACCTGTAGTTTGGATACAATGATATTTTGATAAGGACTGGGTGTGTCACAATGGTTAAGACATTGGGCGGGTAATCATTGATTAGCTAGATCCGCGTTGGTTCAAACCACACCCAAAACTATCTTCTTTGGTTCCCTGTGCAAGAAACGTTATATATACAGACTGCTAAGTGCAAGGGGACCAGGAAGCGGACTCGAGCGTGATTTTATTAGTCTACATTGCAGGAACTTGGTTCAAATTCGAGCTAAACAATTTGTATGGTTATATAAATCATAGTGATGACTTTACTTTGTCCATTGAATAAAAAAACACTATTACCGGGGTAAGTTCTACAGGACAAGGGCTTTGGCATAGAACCGCTTTCTAACTTTACATTTATTTCGGCACCCATAGTTATCTGGCTACGAGTGATTGTCAATCCGGCTATCGTCGTCGAGTAATTTAATCGTTCTAATCAGCAGAAACAAATGAGTCAACTGAATTACGCCCCCTTTATTATAACATATACAATACATCTGGGCGAATCGAAGCATAAATAAAAGAAAACACTATTGTCTTTAGCTGGGAACACTTTGCAGAGGGTGAGATAATTTACGTGACGTTACAGGTATTTTGAAAGTTCCATTTGGCCCGAAGCCGTGTAATAGAACTCCTATAGCTAAGGGTTTCAGGACATATGAGTTTCTAATTCGGTGTTGTGTGATACATGTGTACATGATACATTCCATGAGTCATTGAAACAACATGTGTGATATGATAACAAGACAAAATGTTGCCACTAATTTCAACATATACATATACAAACAAATATATATAAACCCACCTCTTGGCCGAGTGGTTACAACGTTGGACTGGTAATCATTGAATTATCAGCTCCCTGCGGGATCAAATCCCATACAAAACCTACCACGTTGTTTCCTTGAGCAAAAAACCTTATCATACTAGCTCAAGAAGCGGACTCGAAAGTGATTTAATTAAGTTGAAGGAATCTGTTTTATAATCGAACTGAAATATATTACTTTAAAATAAGTATACACACATAAGCATGTAAATAAACCAACCTCGTGTTTCAACTATATCAATTTCTCCTGATGCTGGCCATCTACCATAAGCATTTCTTAATGGTAACATCCAAATAGCTGAAGAAAACAAACATAAGTACGACAAATGAGAGGGCTTTTACATGCAAGATCCTGGAGAAGATGTATTTATATATGCTTGTTATCCAATCCCGTATTTCAAATAAAATATTTAAGGTTCGAAACACATAGAAGCGTCTATATGCGCAATGCTAAGCATTAATGTATGGTATCTCAAAAAGTACGTAGCACATATGTAGTTACATTTTCTCAAATAAGTACATAGCACATAGGTACATTTTCTCAAATAAGTTCATAGCACATATGTACATTTTCTCAAATAAGTACATAGCACACAGATCTAGGTACATTTTCTCAAATGAGTACATAACACATAGATCTAGGTACATTTTCTCAAATGAATAGGCTTTGTAAACTATAGACCCTTTGCGACTAACATACGAATTTGATTTCCGACGGTTTTGTCGTTTAACATTTTGTATGTGTACACTGTGTTTAAAAGATTTCCGAGAAAGCGAATTTTGTCTCTACGTGTAATTGACAAATTCGTCAATAAATATGGAATAATAACATCTAGCCTCGAAATCAATGATCATTTGAAGATAATAAAAAAAAAACTTTAAAAAAGCTAGTTAATGATCAGACATCGTGTAACATTACATTGCCTAGATAAACTTTAATGTAAACTTCTAACATGATTTAACCCTGGTTTCAGCACAACTTGGGTTGCACATTTTGTGTTGCATGACTGAAACTACGGTTGCCAAAAATATCTGTCTTTGACTTTAGAACTTTTGACTTTAGAGTATATGATGGATTTTTGGCAGAAAGGCAGCCACTGGCCAACTGAACTGTTTGAACCCTTCCATCTACCCTTCTACATGTATATTTTATATAATACAATTTGCTGTACCATACCTGTTTGTTTAATGAAATTAATTGATTATACATACGTGTGGTGTGCTCCTGGTGGTATCACTGAACAGCGAATATGATTATTTATACATTAAACAAAATGAGCTTTGTATAGCGCCGGAATAACTTTTTGAAGATACTTCTTCATCCAAACTAAACCTTGGAAATCGCTAATGTATAAATAAATTGTAATAAACATACCAGGCCATATCCAATCTCCTTTCGGCATTTTTGCTCTTACTTCAACTTTACCATATTTAAAATTAAAACCTCGTGAACTTCTTAATCTAGCAGATTGTATAGGATTGATGATATGTTCCGGTGTTCCGTCACGACGACATCCCCAGAAGTTGTTTCCTGTGCATACATCGCCTGGTACAGAGCCTGTTAAACAAAAAAGATATTCGTAACATTTCTTCATTTTCTGCGAAAATTTCCATTTAAAGATGCGGAAACGGACGAATTACTTTGATTGAAATACTTTGGTAATTTTGAATTCAAATGACTCATCATACTTTCACGTCAACCTGGTCTGAAAACATATTGCCTGGTTCTGAATCTTTCAAACATTTTCGGAAGTATTCGTTAATTTTCGTGAGTTTCCGTCGTAAAATTCCTGTAATGCAGAAAACGTTCATGCGCAGAAATATTACCATATACAAGTGCTATATAACAGCATTGCATTTAATCTTATTATCTCTACACCAGAGCATTCTTCGATAGTTTCTGGCTTATAATGCTCGCTGGATATATAAGTAGCGGTATTTAGTCCAGTGAGCCCAGTGGCATTTACTTTGTCTCGGTCAGTTCCAAGCCGGAAACTGTTTTCGTCATTTGTTTGTGACGTTCTTTTATAACAAAAATGTAAAAATATAAAACTGCTACTTCATCTTCGCTTTCTTGCTGTCATCGTTGGTTATCCCACAATATATTACTCCGCTATACGTATGGAGTGTAACGGAAGAAAGTACTGTGGTTGCCGACGAAGTGTTGCTTTGTAAAAAAACGGTGTTTTTATGTTGCTGTTTTATATGTTTTCCGACTCCCTTTTTATGAACTTTCAATATTTATACCTACCCCATATATCTAGAGCTCCTCTGGATAAAGCATCTGGTCCATCGTTGATCGTTTCCAATGTGAAAGTCTGAAATATATTTTGATATATGTGTGACTGAACAAAACGTATAAGGTACATGGTTTGCTCTACAGCAAACAATTAGCTTTTTGATTTGAAACTTTTTTCTATGGGTTTAAAGCCGTAGCAACACATTGTATAGGTCATAAAACGGCGGTAAGTCAACATTCTCATCATTCCTGAAAATGCTAAATTTCTTGATTTAACTGTTAACCAGTTACTTGGTGCATACTTACATTATTGACTGACACCTGCCTTCATGATTAAGAATCAGTGGTAGGAAGGAGAAGGCCGTAGAAATTATAGTTAGCACAACGGAGGGGGCAACCAAGAGTATACTTCAACGAAAACCCGTTCTGGGCCCAACATATGACTGCTTTCTGGGATACAGTATAAAATCGAAATAAAATAATAAAGTAAAACTACTCACAGGTTTGATAAATAATTTTCCATCACGAACATAACTGTTAGTACGGTTGTTGGTATAGTATTCAAATTCCCAGTTCTGAAATATGGATGAAAGTATAAGGGCTACTAGTTCACAAAATTAGTTGCAATCGGGTTTTTAACTTAAAATTATCTGTCAGTGTCTGTAATTTTAATACTTTAAGGAACATTATCTTTTGACTGCCATTTTCGTGCCCCTAGGTTATCAAAATTCTCACGAGTATCGAGAATCCTATAAGACTCTGGGTACGAGAATGTAGATTGCAAGAAGTGTAAAATATAAAAGAAAATGCCAAAAAACACTAAATTCATCAATTCCGTTAGACATTCCCTATGGTACTTTATAAACAAAACTCACCAGTCAGGCTAAAAAGTCATAACAAAAATATTAAAGTTAGCAATGATAATAACTTACCCCACCACCGCCGGCTGTTATCTCATGTTCCCATACGTCAAGGTTTAATGTATCAAAATTATCTTCAAATATTAAACATGGGAAGGAAGAACAGGACAATTCAGAACCTGGTGGTCTTATAGACTTGCCAGTACATCCACATGAACCGCTGCTAGATGTGGATACTGATTGACTTCCAGTTCCTGAGACCGAGGTTTGAGTCTGTGGCTGAGGTTGTGCTGTTCCTGTCACAGGTGCCTGTGTCTGTACTCCTTGGTCCTTGTTGGGTCCCGAGTTAGTAGGTCCATTATTTACCACAGAACTTGTAACCATTGGTTTAACAGTCGGTGCTGCTGTTGGTGGCTTTGTTGTTGTTGTTGTAGTTGTTGTAGTTGTTGTTGTCGTTGTAGGACCTGGTTACCATAGAAACATACAATATAGTAATTAAACAATTGTTACTGAAAGTGTTAATCAAAGTACATGTATTTTGTTGTTTTTTGTCAATTATGTTTATGAGTAAAATATATGAAACAGTTTTTTGTCTATAGCTTTTAATTAATTAAATTACCAAACTGATATTTTCTAGAAACAAATGCATTCCTTTTAAAATAACCTAAATACTTTAATGAAGCATTTTTATTAGATCTTCTCTTGTTATCTATTATGACTTTTTTCAATTCTGTAACAACTGGGTCGTAGGTTTATATGCCTTTAGATAAATTCTGTAATCCAGGGTATTACTCGTCATTTATTACAACGATGAGTTCCGTGGGTTTCCGAAGATGGTCTTTCGCCCTCTTATTGTGCATTAGATACTCTATGTTATGGTTCAATGTCGTTTGAAACTGCTACACAATAGTGCGGACTCATGTGTTTCCACTATACACTGACGAAACCAAAATTAAATGTACAATAACATGTCATGTTTTGAAAATTGATTTATACATACCAGTAGCAATCCATTGTTGGTCTTGCACTAGATGACCTTGTCCATTCTGTATATAATTATACCAATAATATACTGTATCCCCTGGTTTTACAGAGGCAGTAGGGTTCTCATGTACCCAGGCATTGCCTGAAAACAATCATGCACAAGATAATTATAGTAACATTTCCTTATTGAAGGAACAAAATAGTGTAACAACTAATGTTTTGGTATGATGGTCTCAGAGTAAAAAATTCTAGTCGTTTAAATATTCGTCAGTCAGTACATAGATTCTTTTGAACATGCACGTCAAGGTCATAACTCTGTGTTTGGGTGCTGCAGGTTACCTTATCTAGTGTCATTGTTCCTGCTCACAACGTTATGGTCACTTTTACAAAGAGAAATTAATAAAAAAATCATTTTTTATTCAACACAATTACAAACACCGACAGGTAATAAAATACAAAACATTACTAAATCTATGACTGTGTACATGTAGTTTAAAATTACACATACCAGTTTTAGTTGTTATATCTAAACTATACTGTCCAGCTCCTACACCTTGTAACTGTTGATTGATACTATAATGTAAGCCAACTAATGTTATACCTGACTGATCTGAAAGATATAAATATGTTTGTTTTTCATATATTCTGTAAGCCTTTTGGCCCATGAGGACAACTTGTTTACATATACAGACATAAACTATACATGAAAATACATAAGTGCCTTGAAATATAGTATTTATATAACATAAAGTCAATATATTAAAGCTAATCAACAACAAACGAAGTGAATACACAAACATGGTCATTTCTAGACACTGCTCCTTTTCATGAATCGCATCTATTCGAGAAATCCGATGAATATGACCATGATCATATCTCGTTTATTCGAGACATCGATAATATTCGATGATCATATCTCGTTTATTTGAGACATCAATAATATTCGATGATCATATCTCATTTATTCCAGAAATCGATATTAGTCTATGATCGTATCTGGTTTATTCGAAAAGTTGAATTTTGTTCTACCTCTGTATTAAGTTGGACAGTCGGCAGTCTCGGGCGAGTGTATGTGATCCATTGCTTAGTACTAATTTAGTTAAAATATTTGACTTAGAGATCTAGGCTTGTTAATGGAACGCTAGTTGGACGACTTACCGGCACTTAATGACTGACAAGAATGTTGAAATACAGACTTTTGTATATAGATATTAACATCAATACTCGAATGGGACATGTTATAGTGCTGATATCTCGCCTATTTCAAAACAAATGACTAAGAAAAGGAGCAGATTAATTCGGCCACTTTGGCTTTTTTCAGTAACATATGCAACGGGGCAGTATTTCTATGGAGAGAAATTTTATAAGAAGTAAATGATACATTACCAGGGAGTGAAAACTTCAATCCTTGTGGTTGTAACATGCTGAATTGAGCATTTTGTGCTGACACGACCACTAACAAACAGGCTATGGCCGACACAATGGGTGTTAACTTCATTTTCTGAAATTATCCACATTAATAAAATATATTGTCTGCACAGTCCCTCACAACTGTGGCGCTTTTACAAAAACTTTACGATAAAAATCATCGTACGTGAAAAGCAAGAAACATTTATATTACAGCCGTTTTTTGGTCAATCAATATAAAATATTACTGAATTATGTAGAATATTTTTTAGCTTTTGAATATCATATCATACTTATGTTTATTTTCTTTCCGACTTTGAACAACAAAATTTATGAAATTGACTTACGGATAACTTTTATTATAAGAATTTTTGTGAAAAAGTAAACTGGCGTGGTAAAATTGACCTGACAAATCATCCTCATTAAAATTTGCTACTATACGTTCGACTGCCACCTTAAAAAAAGTTACAACATGTAAACGAAGGTAGTAAATGAAATAAAATCACTAACAATTTTGGCGTAATATTAGTTTGTAAAACATAATTCGGCGCGATATAACCTTTCTGTGTTGATGCGCCGTAAACCCAAACAAACAAACATAAAGCATGATAATAATTCAGTACGAACTTATAACTAATAAATATTAAAAAAACATTTTTTTTAAAGAACAGAATAAAAATTTATTTCGAAAGAAAATTATTAATCGATATAACATTTCGTAAAAACGAAATAGTTATAAATATATAAAAAGTATTTCAAAAGTCATAAATATTAAGTACCATTTTTTTAAAGAACAGAATATTATTTCTTTGAATAATAAGAATTTTTATTTCGAAAGAAAATTATTAATCGATATAACATTTCGTGAAAACGAAATAATTATAAATATATAAAAAGTATTTCAAATTATTTCGTTATCTCCGTGCATTATGTATAATTTTTTATGCTCACCATTTTTGTGATATCCCTACTGGTAATCACTTAAATGAAATACAAACTGCCACTGCCTGTTTATTATAAAGTATATTTATATAGGAAATTGATATTATATAAAGATAGAACAAACAAGGGTATCTTCAACGCAACTGAAATATTTAGACAAAATGTGATATGAAATATGAACCTAAATCGTTACGTTACTATAAATTATTCCCATTTCACGATCAAAGCATGTTTTATAATGAACTTGAACTACTTCAGTTTCCTGCAGAGGTTGAAAATCTAGCTGGCACTTGTTTAAAAGGGTAAATTCATGCCCGCTTTGTTATTACACTTTGGACACAATTTCACAATATAATTTGGTCTCTATGTATTAAAGGTATTTTGTCCCATGTCTGTGTCATGATTTTGTTTGTTTACTGTCCGTAGTATTCTCAAGATGAAAGATTCATGTTGTGTCCCGAAGGGGTTGTTGCTTCGCTCTAAAAGGTTATACCCTTCCTCCATTTAAAAGATATAATTATGTAGTTGTTGTGGAAGGGGTAAGTACTGGTTATAGAGAAAGGTTAAAAACTAGATCAGGTGAGCCGTCCGACGTAAAACGACTATAATTTCTGTTGTCTCAGCAATAAACCCATCATAAAAAGGATCAATTTAATAATATTATACTGGTGTTAAAAGCTCCAAACTTAGTTTAAGTGATGTCTTAGTTCTACCATATACATTACTGATTCTCATCATCCAAGATGGCTGCCATTTCTTATGACAACAATATGCTATGAATTATAAATTATTTTATTCATAACTTAATATACTTTGATTTATGTGTAATAAGATACATTATATGTATACGTTACAAAAATAAAACATATGTTCTGCTCTGTTCTGTTCTGTGATTATATAATTCTAAATCTGAAGTAACGATTATCATGAACATTTTACCAAGGACTCTACACACAAGGACAATATATTAAACATCTACAGGGTCCATGATTTTACTTAACAAAATGTTTGATGCTTTAAGTCACACACATGTATGTCTTTTTTTCTTTCATATTGCAGCGTTTAGTCATCTTTACACTCATGGTCTCTGGATCACATGCCGTCGGCACGGTCCTGAATCAAAAGCAATATATATACATTGTACATGTATTGTGTGTATATTGTGTTTTTTGATTCGAGACCGTGCTGGCCCCCTGTGCTCTGGATAGGCTTTGATTTCGAGATACAATGTTATAACATTAGTACACGTCCTCACCAGATGGCCAACAATTAGGGACTCTTGTCAGTTATCTACCCCAGTTAAAATCTGAAGCAATCCAATTGGTAAGTAGGTCCTTACAGTTGGGATCCTCGGATTTTATCATTGAAATCCTATGTAAGGATAACAAAATATTTTATCGAATATATTTCTTGTTAATAAAGATATTAACAGAAGTGGTGAAATAGATAGTTCTTAACCCTTTAAATACTTAGCTTGAATTTCAAACAAATTAAACGATTTACAAAAATGTTATTTAAGATTAATTTGACAAATTGACATCAAAAAGTAAGGGTAAAATCCGAGTAATCCAAATAATTGGACCAACCTATTTGAAGAGTATGCAAGGGAAAATAACTGACTGACTAAAGTCCCTTATTGCCCTACTTGATGCAGAGGTAGGCTGGATAATGGCTGTAGAAAATATTTCATGAGCATACTTCATAGAGGTACGTAGGTTCTGCCAAAAATCAAACATACAACCTCTTGATAGTAAGACAAGCTATCAACTGAGCTCACAGAGGGGAGTGGCTTTACTTAAGATATTTCAAACTCCTCACAGTGATTGCGTCATTGTAGTCCTGCAGTAAAATGCCATATTTTAGGTGAACCGTGCACTTGAGTCCCCACAAAGTTTTTTTGCTGTTTCTATATCTTTGAAAGGTGCTGATTAAGAATCCGAGTGATGACACCCTGTTATCCTTGAGCAATTTGCATAATATGCAAATTAGGTCCACCATTATAGAAATTCTGTTTTTCGCTAATAACTCAATAACCAACTTAGATACAAAATTAAAATATGTATCCATACCCATGTTTTCAGGGTCTATCTATCACATGGTACTAATATCAGCTTGATCAGATCATTTAAATATGCAAATTTATGCAAATTAGGTATGTAACGAAATACAATATTCGGTTTTGCTATACAAATCAGCGTCTGTAGTTTTTACATTGATATTTTGAGTAAAATATGTTTATGTTAAGCTACTGTTGTATATATTAAATACAAATATATCTAATAATTACATTAAATCAGTTTATGATACTATAAAGATATGCAAAATATTCAAATTACGTTAAAACTTGTAGGATTTGGCCTCAAACATTACATGATGTCATGTATATTTATTCCGTTGTCTATCATTCTGTGGAGGTCTGGATGATTTTGATTCAGTTTTTTTGGACAGAGCTGACTAAGAAATTTAGTTAGGACATCCTGTCACTCATGAGCAATTAGTATAATATGCAAATTAAGTCCGCCATTACCGAAATTCCGTTTTTCGCTAATAACACAATTACCAATCATGATAAAAATTTAACATATGTGTCTGCATCCATGTTTGTAGGGTCTAGCTATCATATGATACGAATTTAAGCATCATCAGAGATGATTTGCAAATGCAGATGTATGCAAATTAGGTCTTTAAGTATAGGAAAGTGTTTTTTTTTCACTATATAAAATAAAGATCGTGTACCAAATTTCGAGTTGTTATGAACAGATTAACGATTATTTACAAATAATTAAAGACAAAGCATTAAATTAGTATATTTAGTGTGACGACACACTTGAAAAAATCATAATATATCAATAACCATATATGACAAACATGAACAGTATGTATTTTCCTATATATATGCTTCCATGGCATTAGCTTGTTTTGTGTCGGATAAAAATATACTAATGTTATAATGATCAGATGATTTGGATATGTATACTTATGCTAATTAGGCGCATAAAGTAAAGTAATATCCATTTTCTCTATCCAAGTTAAAGTCAGTGTATAGAACAAAGGTATTCTACATAAACTAAGAGCATGCATTGCTTATTATATATAAATTTTAGATAATTAAGATACGCGGTCCTTACAGTCATTAGGTTGTAAAGAATATTGTTTTTTTTGCCCGTAATGTCTCCAATGACTTATTTCCCCTACTAAAATATGTTCTGTTATCAATTTTTTGATATAATAAGGAAGATAAGTAAGGATGCATTCAAATGATTGTAAGAACATACTATGCAAAACAACTTTTAGTCAAAATAAAGTCGAAAATTTAGTCATACAAAGACAAATTAAGTGTGTGTAGCCATGATCATGTACAGCTTACTCCGAGTTTAGCTATCCCAATTCAATTCTTGCAGATCATGACCTTTTGTGGTAGTCCAAATTCACCGGTTAGTCTGATTATCATGGCGTTACAGAATTGAGATTCTTGCTCACCTTGCTATTACAAATTATGCTATAAACATTCATATGAATTCTAGTTATCAAACATGCATGCAAGGTCTCATTGTCATATTCATGATTCTGAAAAGCAACTAATATTTATTTTATTGAACTTGCTAGCTATAGATTTATGTATACGACATTCATTAATGCTGGCATTGTTATTATATATTTATATACATGCCTAGAACGTTCTATCTTATCTTCAGTAAATTAATTAGTGGAAACTATGAGCAAATGAATAAAGTTGACACATGTAGTTTCATGAATTTCTTTCCACAGTAAACAATGTTGAGAGGTCAAATCTTCACGAAAATAAGTAAGACTTCTCAGCTTCTACTATTGCCATGAAGTACATGTATATCAATCAAATAGATGCTTAAATTATGTCAATGACAGGCTGTTTTATGATAAGGAAACGCTTTTGAATTCAGTAGCTTTAATTTTACAATCAATTTTACGATGTACTATTAAAATTAATTTATTGTTCTTCCTTTTTTCGGTTCTGGCGTAAAGGCACACCACTTCAAAATGTTATATTGAGCTGAAAGCACAAGTGCGTATGCCACACGGTAATAAGTAACACATTATAAACATTCATTTTATATTAATACATTGATTAGGTGTGGTATATGAATGGTCTCATAATGTGGACATTCTGGACATTGAAATCCAACCGAACATAAAATTGGGTCGCAATTGACAGATTACTTGATTCAATTATATTTTCTGGAATATTTCCTCTTTGAAGTACTTAAATTTGATCAAAATAAATTCACTTAAAAACAGTTCATTTGAAAACCCTTTTTTGCATACATTTGCATATGCAAATCATCTGATCATGCTGAATGAGGTATCATATGATAGCTAGACCCTATAAACATGGTTGCAGACACATATTTTAAAATCGTATCATGATTAGTTATCGTGTTATTAGCGAAAAACGGAATTTCGATTATGGCGGACCAAATTTGCATATTATGCTAATTGTTCAAGGATGACTGGATGTCATCACTTAATTTCTTAGGCAGATCTGTTCAAAGGTATAGAAGCTGAATCAAAATTATCAAGGCATCAACAGAATGCTAGACAATGGCATAAATATTCATTACACCATGTAATGTTTGAGTCAAAATCCTACAGGTTTTAACGTAATTTGAATATTTTGCATATCTTTATAGTATCATAAACTGATTTAATGTAATTATTTGATATATTTGTATTTAATATATATAGTCCTGCAGTAAAATGCCATATTTTAGGTGAACCGTGCACTTGAGTCCCCACAAAGTTTTTTTGCTGTTTCTATATCTTTGAAAGGTGCTGATTAAGAATCCGAGTGATGACACCCTGTTATCCTTGAGCAATTTGCATAATATGCAAATTAGGTCCACCATTATAGAAATTCTGTTTTTCGCTAATAACTCAATAACCAACTTAGATACAAAATTAAAATATGTATCCATACCCATGTTTTCAGGGTCTATCTATCACATGGTACTAATATCAGCTTGATCAGATCATTTAAATATGCAAATTTATGCAAATTAGGTATGTAACGAAATACAATATTCGGTTTTGCTATACAAATCAGCGTCTGTAGTTTTTACATTGATATTTTGAGTAAAATATGTTTATGTTAAGCTACTGTTGTATATATTAAATACAAATATATCTAATAATTACATTAAATCAGTTTATGATACTATAAAGATATGCAAAATATTCAAATTACGTTAAAACTTGTAGGATTTGGCCTCAAACATTACATGATGTCATGTATATTTATTCCGTTGTCTATCATTCTGTGGAGGTCTGGATGATTTTGATTCAGTTTTTTTGGACAGAGCTGACTAAGAAATTTAGTTAGGACATCCTGTCACTCATGAGCAATTAGTATAATATGCAAATTAAGTCCGCCATTACCGAAATTCCGTTTTTCGCTAATAACACAATTACCAATCATGATAAAAATTTAACATATGTGTCTGCATCCATGTTTGTAGGGTCTAGCTATCATATGATACGAATTTAAGCATCATCAGAGATGATTTGCAAATGCAGATGTATGCAAATTAGGTCTTTAAGTATAGGAAAGTGTTTTTTTTCACTATATAAAATAAAGATCGTGTACCAAATTTCGAGTTGTTATGAACAGATTAACGATTATTTACAAATAATTAAAGACAAAGCATTAAATTAGTATATTTAGTGTGACGACACACTTGAAAAAATCATAATATATCAATAACCATATATGACAAACATGAACAGTATGTATTTTCCTATATATATGCTTCCATGGCATTAGCTTGTTTTGTGTCGGATAAAAATATACTAATGTTATAATGATCAGATGATTTGGATATGTATACTTATGCTAATTAGGCGCATAAAGTAAAGTAATATCCATTTTCTCTATCCAAGTTAAAGTCAGTGTATAGAACAAAGGTATTCTACATAAACTAAGAGCATGCATTGCTTATTATATATAAATTTTAGATAATTAAGATACGCGGTCCTTACAGTCATTAGGTTGTAAAGAATATTGTTTTTTTTGCCCGTAATGTCTCCAATGACTTATTTCCCCTACTAAAATATGTTCTGTTATCAATTTTTTGATATAATAAGGAAGATAAGTAAGGATGTATTCAAATGATTGTAAGAACATACTATGCAAAACAACTTTTAGTCAAAATAAAGTCGAAAATTTAGTCATACAAAGACAAATTAAGTGTGTGTAGCCATGATCATGTACAGCTTACTCCGAGTTTAGCTATCCCAATTCAATTCTTGCAGATCATGACCTTTTGTGGTAGTCCAAATTCACCGGTTAGTCTGATTATCATGGCGTTACAGAATTGAGATTCTTGCTCACCTTGCTATTACAAATTATGCTATAAACATTCATATGAATTCTAGTTATCAAACATGCATGCAAGGTCTCATTGTCATATTCATGATTCTGAAAAGCAACTAATATTTATTTTATTGAACTTGCTAGCTATAGATTTATGTATACGACATTCATTAATGCTGGCATTGTTATTATATATTTATATACATGCCTAGAACGTTCTATCTTATCTTCAGTAAATTAATTAGTGGAAACTATGAGCAAATGAATAAAGTTGACACATGTAGTTTCATGAATTTCTTTCCACAGTAAACAATGTTGAGAGGTCAAATCTTCACGAAAATAAGTAAGACTTCTCAGCTTCTACTATTGCCATGAAGTACATGTATATCAATCAAATAGATGCTTAAATTATGTCAATGACAGGCTGTTTTATGATAAGGAAACGCTTTTGAATTCAGTAGCTTTAATTTTACAATCAATTTTACGATGTACTATTAAAATTAATTTATTGTTCTTCCTTTTTTCGGTTCTGGCGTAAAGGCACACCACTTCAAAATGTTATATTGAGCTGAAAGCACAAGTGCGTATGCCACACGGTAATAAGTAACACATTATAAACATTCATTTTATATTAATACATTGATTAGGTGTGGTATATGAATGGTCTCATAATGTGGGCATTCTGGACATTGAAATCCAACCGAACATAAAATTGGGTCGCAATTGACAGATTACTTGATTCAATTATATTTTCTGGAATATTTCCTCTTTGAAGTACTTAAATTTGATCAAAATAAATTCACTTAAAAACAGTTCATTTGAAAACCCTTTTTTGCATACATTTGCATATGCAAATCATCTGATCATGCTGAATGAGGTATCATATGATAGCTAGACCCTATAAACATGGTTGCAGACACATATTTTAAAATCGTATCATGATTAGTTATCGTGTTATTAGCGAAAAACGGAATTTCGATTATGGCGGACCAAATTTGCATATTATGCTAATTGTTCAAGGATGACTGGATGTCATCACTTAATTTCTTAGGCAGATCTGTTCAAAGGTATAGAAGCTGAATCAAAATTATCAAGGCATCAACAGAATGCTAGACAATGGCATAAATATTCATTACACCATGTAATGTTTGAGTCAAAATCCTACAGGTTTTAACGTAATTTGAATATTTTGCATATCTTTATAGTATCATAAACTGATTTAATGTAATTATTTGATATATTTGTATTTAATATATACAAAATTAGCATAACATAAACACATTTTACTCAAAATATCAATGTAAAAACTACAGACGCTGATTTTTTATAGCAAAACCGAATATTGTATTTCGTTAAATACCTAATTTGCATAAATTTGCATATTTAAATGATCTGATTAAGCTGATATTAGTACCATGTGATAGATAGACCCTGAAAACATGGGTATGGATACATATTTTAATTTTGTACCTAAGTTGGTTATTGAGTTATTAGCGAAAAACAGAATTTCTATAATGGCGGACTTAATTTGCATATTATGCAAATTGCTCAAGGATGGCAGGGTGTCATCACTTGGATTCTTAATCAGCACCTTTCAAAGATATAGAAACAGCAAAAAAACTTTGTGGGGACTCAAGTGCACGGTTCACCTCATATACTGCAGGACTATTGATTTAATAAAGGGAAACAACTGCTGCGGGGAGTTTGAAGATATTTCACTAGTAGCAAGCCTTAAACAAAAGAGACTAGGGGCAGTTTAAAGTGTGCTTCCATATAAATGTCCAGCAAACTTTGTACAAGAACCCCTGATCATTGAAATATTCTATAGGCAGGTGATCCTTCACAGTAAACATTTACACTTGAATGGAGTGGAACAATTTATATATAGGTGAATTTCTTGCTCAAGAAAATTAGCAGGGCCCATAATGGGGTTAAAACCCAGGAATGCTGGATCCCTACTATTCTCATTCCCAGAGTCTAGTAGGATTCTCAATACTAGCTAGTATTGAGAATCCTACTAGACTCTGGGAACGAGAATGGATCCCTAAGAGCATGTCCTACCACTGGGCCACAGCTCCTACAAAAATAGCATCAGCCATAGAAATGTCAAAACACACAATAAAAAATGAGAACAAACTAAGTATTAAACAAAGAGTAAACGTTTAATCACAATTACTGTTTCTGTACATGGTACATAATATATATGTAAAGAAAAAGAGTGAAAAGTAGAAAATAAAGTTATATTACCTCGTGAACCCTCATCACAGTCAAAGAAGTACATATATTACAAAATATATATAAAATACATGTTTATATGTATCTTTAGAAAATTTAATACAAGTCATTATAAATACAAAGTGATAAACTCAGTGATAACAACATCTACAAAACAAGAGAGAATTAGACAGTAACAGAAACTCATCATAAGAATACATTACTATAAACATAATATAATAATTATAATAGTGCTTAGAATAAGTTAGGTTATTAATTTGATAATTATATAATATAGTAAAAAATGGCACACACAATGCCATACTTCACAAAATCAAATCTTTAATAAACTTATGCTGCCAACTTTGGCAAGGTTATTTTGCCAGGTTAACCTATGGTTTAGTGTCCTACTTAGCTAAGTATATTGTTCAGTTTAGCTAAGGTATAGTGCCAAGTTTGGCAAAGTATGATGCCAAGTTTGGCAAAGTTATGTTGCCGATTTTGGCAACTTTGTACAAATGGCTGCCTGTATAAATAATTTATTTCATAGTCACATTCCTATATCCACACAAATTTTATAATTCAACTTCAATAACACTTATTATGATTTTTCGTCACTTGAGTAACCATGGAAACAAGAGTATCAACATTGAATTTTGATCAGTTTCCCAGCAACCATCAAAATTTGAAACATTGCACTTTTACCGTTAAGGAACAAAAAAAGATATGCTTTGAGAATGAAATGTATGTTTAGATTACATTTAAATAACATTTGTATTAAAGTACAATGGGTTTTTATACATAATATAAATACAAAAAGTAAATAAGTATATCTTTACTATAAGCACAACACCTTATATAATATACAAAATATTTTCTAACAAAAATACACTTAACATTAACTATCAGCACAATATTTTACACAGCACAGTGGTGGGTACGCTTTGATATTTGATTTTCAAGTCTACCAATAGTACACTAATGTAGAATAGCTCCTATAGGATAACGTGATACATTCGATATATATAGTATTGTATAGATTTGTCTTAAGCTATCAACTTATCCTTAACAACCTATAAATGTGTTTTGTATGTACAGATTTACCATGATTGCAATTATAGTATAAACATGTCAGACTTTATATCAAAATGTCAGTAACAAAGTTTATAAAATTGTCCTTATTTACAAAATAACAAAATTACGACGAAAAAACAATGTAAGAACAATTATTATTGTTAATTTATTCATAAATTACAATTCTACGAATTGTTTTCAGCAGTTTTCATATATGATTGGTTCAATCATCATCTTCGTCATCATCTCTTCGGGAACGCTTGGAGGGTACAACAGACCCGCCTCCAATTCCTCCGATTAGACCATGGGCCGTGTTAAATAGATTGACAGGTGTGGTACCATCAGTGATGATGGTTGATTTCATACCAAGAGCTTGTAACATCTTAACCTGTAGATCTGGACCAGAGGTGGCAATGGCTTGGAGAGTACTGGCTCCAATGGCATCAACCATTTGCTTGAATTTGGTGGTCTCAATTTCAGCAGTTTCTCGAGACTTTGAAAGTTCCATCTCGTTCTGTTCTCTAAGAAATTTAAGCTCAGCCTCTCTGGCACTGGTTAATCTTTCTAATTCAGACTCAGCTTCAATCTTCATAGCTTGAGCCTGAAAGTAAAAACAAGTTATAGAAATTAGTAATGACTAGATAACAGTTAACAGCTAGGAATTTTTTCTGCGTAGCTGTCTAAGCTGGATTTTGACCTACATTTCTGTATAATGACGACTGTCTGGGGATTTCGGAAATCCGCCGTTCTATTGGATGATTTTATAAGCACTGAGAATGACGTATGGGGGAAACAGAGAAAACCCCCTCTTCGATTGGATGGCCCTGACACGCGCGAAAAAATAAAGGCCACACTATTGTAATGCAGTGTTTTACGAAATTTTGCTTCGTTCGTAGATAATTTTTTTTGGGTAGACTTCTATTGCTTTCCAAAGTGTTTTTTTATTTTGTAACAATAAAAAGTTACGTGTCAAACACAATATTTTATGGGTAAAATGAATTACGTCTCCAGATCTGAACCGGTTTCTAGTAAAAAGTCTGACATATAACCCAATAATTATTAAATTAGCCTCACTACGTCCAGTTTCCGGGGTTTACACTTTGAGAGTCAGAGCTCCACATATACACCAGTTCATTGTTATTGTTATGATGTCTATAAATAGTAACAAGGAGCTGATAAATACTACAGGTAACCGTTCGCTGGTTGGCAAGAAATGATAGCGAGTAAATACAATGAAAACACAGTAATTTTAAAATTGCAATTACTAAGTCATTTTTCATCAAACAATTTTGCATTTTATATCACTAGAAAGGTCTTGAAATTCATATTTTGAATATCTAAAAATTATTTGTCAAAAAGAATTGTTTTTTGTTGGCGAGTGTTTTAATGATCTGCCCTATGAAACATTTAATATTCATAGCTCGAAGAGTTATGTTTAATCAATTTAATCGTGCGGTTAAAGTGCTACTAGGGTATCAGTATTTTTTGTGAGCCACAAAATAAGAAATCTAGATGAATCGGTCTAGTAAACGCAGTTGTACCCCTTGTATATAAGTATACTAAAGGTATGTTGGAAAAATCAAAGGGAGGTAACTTGACAATTCCCTGTGGTTATCAGTGTACGGCAATTGCATTGGCTGTCATATTGTTTACGGTAGGCAATCATGTGCCAAGTCTGCGAAACTGGTCTGCAAATGTTGTTGATGAAGTGATGATGCGTGGTCACAACTTGTATGAGCAAATACTAACGGAATCTGGCAATCCATCACCACGTCAAAAATAGGTTTTAACATTAGTGGTCCTATGTAAATGGCTCTTCTGTGACCTTTGACCTTTTCCTTAGGTGAGCACCCAGGGCCCTTTGGGCCCTCTTGATTTTAAATCGACGCCGTTTGTCTTTTTTAAAGACATTTCTTGTTTTTTGCTAATACAGTTATACAGAAAAGTTCAACTATCAGGACCACCAAAATGGATGGTGTTAAACTTAAAGCAGAATGGTCCCAATATAGGTAAATGTTTCTGCTAAATTAAGCATTTGGGACTTACAAATAACAAAATATTTGCACGATTCTGCAATTAGCATGTCTTTACAGTAGAAATTTACAGAAGTTAAATTCTTAACGAACACAATGTATAATAATCATAATGGTCATAGCCAACAAAGGAGTGGGAGTGGCCATGGAGTTAGATATCATGTTATCTATGTCTCTGGAGTGGCTGACTGGTTACAATGTTTGACTAGTAATCAAACGATAGCCAGATCCACATTAGCTTTATCATAATAAACACTAAGTTTTCATCACTGATAATTTGCTTCATTGATTTCACTGAAGTATTGTAAAGTCACATTAAACACAATAAACAACAGTATAAACTCATACCTTAAGTTTAGCTTGTTCAACAGCAGCTTCACCTTCAATTCTTGAAGCTTCAGCTCTAGACTGAGCTTCAGCTTTAGCTTGACCAGTAGATTCTACAGCAGCACTATTAGCTTGTAGTTCTAGAAGATCTTTACGAGCTTTCTCAGCTTCAGCTTCGTCACTAATCTTTTGTCTTTCTAAACGACCTTTAGCCTCTTGTTCTAAACGTTCAGCTTCATGTCTGTAATGAGATATTAATGGAAATTGTTAGAACTGTGTACATGTTATCTTCATGCAAATTGTGAAACAATACAATTTCCAATACAGTGGGTACAATATCATATCCTTTTATAATAGTAAAATTCAAATGGCATGTACATTTTGAACTCTTGTCCTAAATCAATATACCAGCCACTTATACATTATCATAATTATACAGCAAAATGAATGATTTTCAGATTATAGATTTATTTTAAGGGGTCTGCAATGGGTTGTTATGGGATGACTCATGTTTGTATTGTCCGTTTTTTCTTAACTGTCAAAACTTGAATAATTTCACGGTGACTGAATGCATTGTTTTTGTACTGGCGGCCTAATTGTAATTAAACTTATGTTGACTTAAACTTATCATACGGCATAAGAAGCTTTACTCAATCATAATACACACTTTCGGAAACTCATGGGTGTATTACGACAATAATTTTAACAAACACATTCACCGTGAAATCATTTATGTTTTGACAGTTGAGAAAAAACGAACAATAAGAGTAGTTTCCCTTTAATAAACTTTAATATCGTTTTCAGGGTTAAAATACAATATAACATATTTGATAGTCATACAGTTTCAAGATGTGCAGCCTTATTTGTCATATAACTCTACATAAACATACTTAGCAAAAATATGAACAAGGGCGGGAGTTACTATGTACCAGCATGAATGATTGTCAATTAACTCCATATAAAGGTTGATATTTAGCAGTAATGACATACCTAGCAGCAGCTTCCTGGGAGTTAGTAGTAATCTCAATAGCAAGTTGTACAGATTTCTGTAGAGAATCTCTGGTACGTTGATCTACTGGTTCTACAGATTGGATATCAATACTTGTAATAACCAAGTTATTTTGACTAAATCTAAACATATCACGAACTTTATCTTTTTCATCGAAACCAAACACAGATGATCTGATTACACGAGCTGAATTCTGCAATAAAAAGAATATAATGTACATCAATAAGCAGTTATAGCCTCATATTTTCTTGATCACTACCCAAATTTATTATTTTTTATTAACAGGGGTGAAACAGAGGAGCTAGTGAAAAAGAGGAAATTTCAGCTGGGGGCGGCTAGGGCTGCCGGTGGGTCTAGGGCAACGCCCTGGTCAGGGGTCCCGGGGGCCTCTGGACCCCAGAAGCTCCTGGAATTTACTGTTTTACTAACAAAGTAATCAATTCTCCATGCAGTTAGGGCACATTCATGTGGCACAAAAATGAAAGAAGAAAGTTTTGAAATCTCTTTGCAGAGTGAATAAAATAGTTCAAAACTTTTATAACAGAAAACAATTTGTTATTATAATAATAGCAAATTGTTAGTCAAGTATTATGTAATATACAGATACAATTAAACATCTCTGGATACAGTTTGATAAAGTGGCATCTCACACAATGTTTCATTCATGCTATGTTACATTAAACTCCAAACAACCATTTAACAGAAGTTTGCAAGGGAAACTAAACCAGTGTAGAGATATATCAATACAAAAAAGTTCAGCTGATGACAAAAAGTCATACTGATAATTAGCAACAATTCTTCAAAATACTTAAGTAAGAGCGTATTGTGGCCTTAGCACAAAACAATCGTAACTCACTTTTTTTTAAAATTGAGTTATGACCATTTTGTGCTAAGCCAGCAATATACCGTAAATATAAAATATGTTCACTTTATATACAAATAATACTTCAAAAGTAATAACAATCATTGCTTTAATTTTTTTTAAAGTACTAGCCCGCCTATATAAGAATCAGTTACTTTAATTAGCCCAAGGCTTCAAGCCAGTGGGTTAAAGCTATAGCTAATATATGTTTACCTTATGGAAGTCATCAAAGGCAACTTGTGCAACAGCTCCTCTAACACGTGAAGCAATTGCTTTACAAGCATCACCAACAAAATCTGGTACACTAAATAATTTAGCTGCATCAACTGTGTCATCTTTATTTTTAATCTCAAAATGCCTGAAATATTCAAATATAATTATATACATGTATTTAAACCAATACATTGGTTTGAATTGAAGTCAAATACCTTAACCATGTAAGTTAAGGCAAGTTGAAGTCCAGAAAAACTTGTTATGAAAACAGACTGGCACGAGATGATTGGAAAATTGAACCCGACAAAAAATATCTTGGACATTTGAAAGTTTATTCCGATTCATTTTACTTTGATTAGGGAACAGATTCTTAAAACTTAAACTAATCACTCTCCAGTCAGCTTACTTGAGCTGTCTATTCAATAGTTACCAACGTTAAGTGGAATAAAAGCATGTGGACAAGGTGAAGAATTTCACATATCTGGAATGATCACAATATCTGCTTAATGTAACACTGCTCTGACTAATTTGTTTTTCAAAATTCACTTTTTTGATAATTCTTTACAACAATTCCATAAAATGGATTCAAAACATAAAACAATTCGGCCATATTTGAAAAAGTTTTAATCATATCTGAAATTTAGGGGTTAATTGGCATTTCCCTCTAATTGAAAAAGGTCTACTTTAAACGCAACATAGTAATATTAGAAAATCTGTGTTACACCTTTGATGCAACCACCTGACTGAATTAAACCTAGCACTGCATGTGATAAAATACCCCGCAACAGGTGTTGGTCAAGAAATTGGGTGCTGAGAAAATGAGTGGACAAGATTTTTCATCAAAGGGCCACAACTCAGCAACTCAGTGACCAACAAGCTGACTCCTATATACCCCCTCAGATTTCAGATTTATTTGGAGGGGGGGGGGAGATATATGTAAATTAAGACTTACCAGTTGTATGAGAGTTGAAGTGAAAGACGAGCATGGTCTGATGTTTCTACTACAATAATATCAGTACAGAAATCTGGTCCTAGTAATAAACATAATGATTTGATGGCATTAGGCTTCTTTGGTTTACCACCAGATAAACTTAGCTGTGTAAACTGTTCATCGGGTCCTAACATAACTAATTCTGGACCAAATACAACTCTGAAATTATACAAGAAAAATATGGTTGAATAACCCTTTGTAGGGTGTGATATTTTTATTTTATTATACCAAGTTTATTTCATCTGTTTTATTGGCTTCTGAACTCAAAGACATTTTCACACTTTTTTTTAAAGTTAATAGTTTGGTAAAAAGCAAGCGTCTGAGCAAAGAAGGTAATTCAAATTGAATGGCTAAAACTCAGGTCCCAGTTTTTAGCAAACTCACAGCAGTGGTCTCCAATTGCTTTAAGCGGGCAGATAAGGTGATGTCAAGCAGGCCTATAGGTAATGTCAAGCAAACTGATAGGTGATGTCAAGCAGGCCAATCGGTGATGTCAGGAGGAGGCCATTACTGATTTTCACCCAATGACGTCACATTAGGCTATATAGTAAACAAATTACGTGAGGTATAATAATATAGAATATCTGGTTATAGATTTGTTACAATGTATCTCCTTAGCATATTCATTAGAATAATGTGGCAATAATATATATCAATAAATCTATACAGGTATGTAATACAACAGAGTTGTTACATAACTAAATAGGGATCAAACCTGGGATCCCTTGACTACTTAGCACCTCCCACTAATGTTCTACTGTTCCCATTAAGTTTTATTAATAAGTCCTACATTAAATCACAACCTACCTAGCTTGTTTTTCCTTGTAATCATAGATCTGTACAGCAGCGTTATGTGGGACACGGAAAGTGATGACACGGGTCTTATCTCTAGCTTTTGCCTCGCCAGATGAACGTCCTCTATCACCTCTATCTGCAAGAGGATCTTTAGCGGCCATTAATAAATTCTCTACGGCAGGTGGTAACTCCTTAGCCCAGAGTTCTTCATCTTGATTCAACATATATGTCTCACCAGTTATGGCACGGACCTACAAACAGAAAAATTATACTTTATTGAAGTTAGAAAGACAGAAAAACTTGATTTATGAATACATAAAGATATCAATAAAAGAAAAAGGTACAACACTTATAACATTAGTTTCTATCCATGTATCACAATAAATTTTATAGAATTTTATTTTATGTGTAAAACATCTGAAGATGTATTCAATTTATGATTGTTTTATATTCAAATTGTTATCACCACCTATTTGTTTAAATTTGACGTAAGGTGATCTATCAATGCTTTCTATTGCATTTTGTATAGTGTTCATCTCAGCTAACAAGTTTTTCTAGACACTTTCTATAACAGCATTTGCCAAACCCTTTCACAAAGAAAACTGCTCCCCCTATGGAGGAAAATTAACACTACAAGTATTACTTTTATAGAAGGGTAACAGCCATGGTAAGGAATTAAACTGCATCATCAGATTCAAAATCATGCTATATGGCTGCAGCTACGTAATCCTCGCATAAATGTTCTTATTTTCAAATCACAAACTTACTGAGAATACTTATCAGAAAAGTGATATGAAAACAAGCCAAAATCAAACCAAATCAGATGAACAAATTCTGCAGCCTATTTCACTAAACACACATAATACATTGAGGGTTGCTCGAAAGACTGTAGTAAGTGCATTTCGATAAAGAGCCAGTTACTACAGTCTGGCAGGAAACCCTCCACATGTAAGTTCTAGTGTAATGTAACATACCTTTCCAGATTTAACATCACGGACGTAGATACCCTCATTCTCATCAAGTGGTATAGCTTGTCTCTTCATAACAACTTCAACTTCTACAGGTGGTACATATTCTTTAGGTCCTCTTATCATCCATCTATCTCCTGGTTTTCTATCAACATCCTGAGTGTAGGGAACAATTAAAATATTAACATAGAGCACTTACACTAGTCTTGAATGAAAAACTATTTTTTGATATCTAAATTTTAAAGCAACAGTTAGAGAAAATATACTTAAGTCTTAAATATTGTCAAACTTGAGAACACTAAAACCATAACATTTCTGTAAAATATGTTTTAGATCAAAATTTGAAACTGTATAGGTATGATATACATGTATATTATGGTCTACGAAATTAGTGGGTGTCCGGTTGCCAAGGACAACAAATTTCTAGTTTAGGCAACCAAAATTTTCTTTTGGGCAACCAAATTTCTACAAACAAGATATACATGAAGCGCTAGCTGCTAAAATGACCAGTTTGAGCAACCACTTTCATATCCTAATTTCTTAGGATATGCAAATATATTTTTCATTAGATTTTATGACATTAATAATCAACTTTACTTAATTGTATAAAAGAGGCTGGCTCATCAAACAGCACTAGTTCTCACCTACACTTCCATAGAGAACCAACAACTTTGTATAATATGATTAAAGGCATTACAATGACTTGTCAAAGAAGTTACTATATTTGCTTATCAGTGAAACCACTTGAATATAAGACTAAAGTAACTATCAAATCAAGATGAATATTCCTCTTCCGTAAGAGAGTAGCATTCAAGAGAGTATTCAAGGGAGATAACTATAACAACTTACCACATCTTTAAAACTTTCATTAGCTCTCAATATAAGACCTTCATCTTCACCTAAGATATAGACATTCTGTATTCCACGTTCTAATCTTTCACCTGGCATCAAAAAGAAGGATTTCTCTCCCTGAAAAGTATTTAAATATTTATCATTAACATATATGTGTGCAATAGTACATGAAACAATAGAAAAAGTCAGCACAAAATCTTTAAATTTGTCATCTTGATATTGGCAACATTGGCCAATGGTCAGAAAAATATTCATTTCACTTTAGTTAAACTAAAACTATTATACAAAGAAGGCAGTGGGATTTCATGCACAGACTAAAAAGTAGAGAAAATTCTCAACAAAAATTGACATTCATATACAACATACCTTAATTTTGTAAATTTATCTTCCCTTAGGATTTTGATTCAAAAACTCAACAAAGCAATCACTTATAACAAACTTGATAAACATTTATCTATATGTAATACTTGGTTTGAAGTCTATAAGATGCAGGGGCTTTTATATTACTATAAACATACATATATGTACTATTTCTCCAACTAGAAGCAAATAGTTAATGGTTATATCAGTGATACAATAGTGCTATATCATTTCAATCAACTACATTGTGAAAAGGTCAAAGTAAAGAAATAGTTCTCCTTGTTCATATTTAACTAAGTATTCTATTGAAAACCGATAGTCATAGAATAATGGACCCAAATTAAAGGCAAAACAATCTCAAGCCTGGTAGTAAAATATAGTGGCACTGAAGGTAAAACTATCAAAAAAATCAAGGCAGTTTTTAGTGAGGTAAACACAGATTTGAAACAAGGAATTCTTTAGCAAAATAGATCAAATTAACACAAGGGTAACAATGAAACCTTTCAGGACAAAATGCATCTTGAAAAACATTAAATCCATCACAGATAGATTTTGGTACAGGAAAACACAAAGTGAGCACCCACTTCAACTAGAACTTTTTTAAATTACCACAACCAAGGAAATATGTCATTGGATCAGGGTAAAACTAGTCTAAAACCATTTATTAACATCTAGTTACATTAGTTTTGCTCTGATCCATGCATGTAAACCTGTCGTTCATAAATTTTTAACTGTTTAATATTTCCCTTTTTCAAACTCCAAACAATTTTCAAAATATTAAAGTTTAAGACACTAGGTATGTATTGGATATAGCAATGATGAGATTCAATCAATGACTAAAGCCTAAATAAGTTGTCGCTGGTTCATCTAGTAAGACAAAAAGTGTGTTCTTATATACCAAAGCCAGTGTATAGATGTAGTCTATTTAACCCAAAGTGTGAAAACATGTAGTTAAGAATAAAGATATTACATTATAATGTGTGCGTTCAGGATTCTCAGTATAAATCTGAAAGTTCTCAATATTTCTGGGCTGCTGGCATAGAATTTTGAAATTTGCTGATTTTTCCAATGCAATCAGCCAGTCATTACATTAATCAACTCGCAAAATGAGTCAAGCACAAAAAGACAAGGTAATCCAAGCAGTAAATACCGTCTGGGTAGATAGCGAACTTTCTAGTTTTCCATCTAGAGTAATATTTGTGAATTTCCACTTTCTCTTTATATAGTCTTAATTAGGAACTTTAGTCAGTTATCTGTCCCTGATAAAATCTGAAGCAATCCAATTGGTAAGTAGGTCCTTACAGTTGGACTCCTCAGATTTTATCATTGTCTTCCTATGTAAGGATAACAAAATATTTAATCTAATATCTTTCTTGTAAATTAAGATATTAACAAAAGTGATGAAATTTAAATAGTTCTTTACCTTAAGAATACTTAGCTTGAATTTCAAACAAATTAAATGATTTACAAAAAAGTTATTTTAGATTAGTTTTGGCAAATTGACATTGAAAAGTAAGGGTAAAGTCTGAGTAATCAAACTAATTGGACCTACCTATTTGAAGAGTATAAAAGAGGAAATAACTTACTAAAGTCCCTTATTGTAGGCGTACCAAAGGTCATAATCAATTTATCAACTCTATACTACTAACTGACTTGCTATGGTCGCAGTATAATAGAAAAGTTAGGCTAAAGCATTTGTATGGGTCAGTACAAAACTGGTCAAAATTTCTCTTTATTTACATGTAGTTAAGACTAGTTTTGCTCTGATCCATTGATATGCAGTGAATTTTTACATTGAGTCATTCTACATAGAAAACATTTAGGACTGTGGAAGCAAAGTTATGTGGTTTACACATATCATAATTAAAGCTCAAAATATTAAAGCACTCATTTCATTACCTCATTTCCTCCCTAAAATAAGAGACATTGCTGTATAAAAGCTACTCCCTCACAGATTTAGTTTTTTTTTGTTTGAAAAAATCCTTAAGTGTCTGTCGCTAATTTAGATGATTAAAATCTTAACAGTCTTCAAATTTAGCCAGTGGACCGGGGTCTGAGTCCATTGAAATTGTTGCTGGTCCAGTAACTTTTAGAATGCGAGTGGTCCGACGGTCCACCAACATTTTACAGCCACAGTTTTCCATATTCAATAAGTAGTGGTTATTTGTTGTTTCTGTATATTGTTCACTAAATTTATCATAAATACAATTGAAACACGCTAAAACATTAAAATGGACTACAAATTTTCACATATGGCTAAGAATCATTTTGGTCAAGAAATACTTTCATTCAGCTATGTAAAATAATTCATTTTGCTGGACAGAATGTCCACTGCTGATGAAAGTTTGTCATAAAGACTAATTCTTAATATAATCTTAAGCACAACCTAACTTTTTATTGTAAAATTGAACAAGAGCACCACTAGGCGGAGCATTATATGCCGAAAGTGTTGTTTTTTTTAAGTTAAGATGAAGCATTTGTAAGACATGAGAATATTTAAACTTAAGTTATGCTCCGGAAACTGTTCTCAGTTTTAAGGTAATAGTGACCTTGACCTTTGACCTTGTGACCCCAAAATCAATAGGGGTCTTCTACCCAATATGGACAATCATTGTATGAAGTTTGAATATTGTGGACCAAATGGAACTTAAGTTATGCTCCAGAAACTGTTTTCAGTTTTAAGGTAATAGTGACCTTGACCTTGTGACCCAAAAATCAATAGGGGTCTTCTACCCGAAATGGATAATCATCGTATGAAGTTTGAATATTGTGGGCCAAATGGAACTTAAGTTATGCTCCTGAAACCAAATTGCTAACAGACAAACAAACGGACAGACAGACACCAGGGGGTATAACATAATATGCCCAAAATTCTTTGAATAATAGATTCAAGGAAGCAAGAGTGCAATAAACAAGTAAAATATCAGGAAATTTATGTTTGTGATTAAATTGATAGTAACTTTCTTTGAACTTATCACTGACTTGACTATCTTTTCTTTCCTGATATACATGAAATGAATTTGTGTACACTGTGAACACAACAGTTTACAGTTTATTTACTCTGCACAATTATGTGATATAAGGTACAGCAATTATTAAACAAGTTGATATGATACCAGGCTACTGGTTGAACATGATGTACAAGATACAGTGTATGCAATGTATGCATATATATATTAATACGTAGTAAATAATATTTAAAAAATAAACTTTTGTGATCAATATCTTGATAATTTATTTTCGTAGACACATAGATAACAGCTTATTAAGATCAGTCAAACATGTAATAGAAAAATTCAATAAGAAATAGTTAATCTAAACTATTTTTCAAGGTCCAGACAATGTCGAGGAAAATAACAAAAAATGACAGTAATTTAGTTAAAAAGTACACACATACAGTACTAATGGTACATATTAATAATAAAGGGTTGTCTGCAAGGCTGTAGTAAGTGCATTGCGTTAAAGAGTATGATACTACAGTCTTGCGGGCAACCCTCAAATTATTGAATAACAGACAAAGAGATGGGACAAAAGAACAAAAAACAAGAAAAAAAGTTGAAGACAAATCAAACCAGGGTAGATAGTCTAAATGTCTATCAAGTTTGTAACAGGTGATCAATTGGTGAAACAAGTATCTCAACATTAACAGGCACTCAATCTTACTTTTGAATCATTGATTGTCATTAAATTTCTATGACCTTTAAAAACATCATTTAATAATTTGCTAACCACATTTTAAAAATGATAAGTTTGCAGCAATATGACCAATAATTGTCGACAATGTATTAAGAATGATTTTTAGATAGTTTTTTATGATTTGCCAGAGTAAAACATGTACCTTCATACATGTATCAACAGAATTGTTTCACTCTTGCTGTCGTGCCTTTGATTTTTAATAATATCTTAAAGTAATTGGCAAAATTATCAACTAGTTTTACTACATGAAAATAAAAATTTCCACTAGCCTGAATCCATTTTCACTGGTTCAATGCTTCCAGCTAATATGGATTTTGGCAATGGCTATTCTTGTGTCAAAACAAAATTTCTATTGGTCAGAACAAATTCAGATGAAACTATAGTAGCCATGATGCTGCAAACAACCATTTTTTAAAGAATAATCTAAATGGAATGTTTACTTACCTTAACCAACTTCTTTCTACCTAACTGTGGTCTTCCTTTCTCATCAACAGGATCTAAGATAACACAATAATGTCTGTTGCTAAGTGATGTAATGTTGACCACGCCTACAACCTAGAAAAAGAAATTAAATATTATCTTACAAAATTCAAGTCTTCAGACCATATGGATTAAACTCCTATAGAATAATATATTTTAAAAATATGAGTTGTGTCTGAAAACATTGCCTCATGCATCTCATCAATTTAGATATCATCTACTCCAATATTTTCATAAAAAGTTATGAAACTACACTATGAAAAGTACTAGTATGCATTATAGTTGAATGTTGAAAGGATATGATCTACCAAAACCATGAATCCATCCCTAATAACTTGAATTTAACTCCAGTATTAGGTCTCAATATTAATTTTCCAATAGCTTGCCTGATTGGACAACCAGCTATGTAATTTACTTGCTTGAACCAATATTTTACTAACATTAACAAGTTGCAAAAACCCATATATTGGACTGTCTCCAGTTGAGCCTTCAGAATACTAACCATTGAAACACAGCCATGCCCCCACAATGAAATAGTATGTCTTACCTCTTCATAAACATTAGGAATATGTGTTTCTGTCATATCCATGGTGATCAACCATTCTTCACCATTTTTTCTCGTAACACCAAAATCATCTTTAAATGTTCTTAAGGATCTCATATGTAAGGCTTTCTTCTCGGTCAAAACGTAGGCGTTGACAATATCTACTACTTCCTCGTAAGCTCCTGGAAGATAAGCTCCAGTTTTCTTCACTTCCCACTCTTCGCCCGTTACACGAGCGTTACCTTCTCTGTCAGTGCATTCTTTACGTGCACGTAGACGAATAGCCTGATTTGGTTTGATGACGGTTGATCGCACAGTTTCCTCGACAACTACTTCTTTCCTGGGAATGTATGTTCCTAAAATAGATCAATACAGTATTTTGGTCAATCTACAATGTTACTTACTCATATAATTTAACTACATTGTAGGAGCAGTGGTCCAGTGGTAGGACCTATCCCCACTAGGGGCACTGCTAATTTCCTTTAGCAAGAAATTCACCTACAATTTTTCCACTCCACCCAGGTGTAAATGGGTACTGTGAGGGATCGCCTGCCTGAGGGCGATTTCAATGATCAGGAGTTATTGTACAAGATTGTAAAGTTGGCTGTACATGTATATGAAGCAGACTTTAAACCACACTTTAACATCCAATTTTATTCTATTTAATTGGTAATACTCTAGTATTATATCAAGTGAACAACTCATATTCTGATTTTTTCAGCTGAAGCCTTTATCAAGAAAACTTATATATTCATAACAAAGTCAATCCCATGAGGCCAAAATTTCTATACCTTATTTGCTATATATTTCATGTTAAATGTATAAAGTCCATATAAAAGTTTCCTCAATTAAAGCTTTCATGGAAATATCAGAGTTGTTATTTTCATACAATTAATTAGTCTTAATGTTGAGGTCATCTTAGAAAAAAAGATAAACCCAAGGGTACAGTCTTATTAAATTAATTCAATAATAAATGTACAAACTATTATCATTATGAGTGCACTCACATCAACAAAGTAGTGTATTAATGCACTTATTGAGCTACAGTAAAGTTCTGCTATTAAGACCACCTTAAATATTTTAAAATCATGCAATTTTCAACAATTTGTAAGTCCCAAATGCTTAATTTGAGAAGAAAAGGTCCCTATAATAACACTGGTCTGCTAATAACACTACTTATTTTGATGGTCTTAAATTCTTAATAGTATAACTTTACTGTTTTATTGCAGCACACTGTTTTCCAATACAACAGTTTGTTTAATTCATTATGCAGATCTAGCTATGTAGTGATGCCCTCAAACAACTAGCTCATATCCTTACCAATTTCATACAGGTTACTAATTGTTAAAAGCAAGCTTTCAGTGATTTTTGAACCAAACATACAATGTCTATAATTCTGATAATCACAGCATCAAAAAACTTTGAAGCAAAATATGTTCTTGCAATTTAATTCACACACTTTAACATGATTATATTGATATATCAGACGATGCTTGTAACAATGTTTTAGATAAAACACTGAACCAACCTGGTCCTTCAAACAACCATTCATCACCAGCTGTCCTTTTATCACCTAATTCATCTTCAAAATCAAGAATGGCACGAAGTCTAAGGGCTGAATTAGGGGCTACAACTTTCAAAGGGGTAACAGCCTAAAATATAAAGAAAGTGTATAATGTACACTGTACCTAATAAACAGATTTTTATCATTTAAATAATTTTGCCCTTAAATATACAAATAGAAAACTGATCATTATGAATTTATTCAATAAAAGAACTATACTGACAATACTGTAAGTTATTACAGTAGAATAACAAGTCATTTCTCCAATGAAGATCATGGGCATTGGCAAAACGTTTATCAAGAGATTTACTAAGTACAAATATATAGAACCTGAGAACAAAGACCACCCGTGTACAAAGACCACTTTTGGTCTTTCCGCTGAGGGGTCTTTGTAGACCGGTTCCACTGTATTACATAATAAATTGGGCCAACGCTAGAAACAATGAAGGCAATGATGCTTAAAACCTGCTGATTTAGCAAATCTTGTGAAGATGTCAACCTGGCTTGCATCATTGTTATAAGTTGATTTACAAGTGATCAACATTTAATATATTTGACAGATGTCAGCGTAAAAGATGCATCATTATATTTTCACATTGACTACATCATATTATATTAAATACCAGTCAGCCTATAGATTGTAAATGTTAACTTTTTATGATTGAGACATTCAATTTTTATCGATCCTGATATTTACATTAAAATGTTATTGTAACAATAAACATAATAGAAAATGGAGCTCTTCAATAACCAAAAATGCAACATTCAAAAGCATTTTATGTATTCATTGATCAATATTGATTATTAATAAGTAGACCAACAAACACACAAATACACATTTACTGTATCATATTCCAAAGTTTCAGCTTAAGGCTTTTTGTCAAGGATTTTTTTTCTAATATTGATTATGAAATAGATTGATATGCATGACATTTTGTTAAATATTATGATTTATTTAACACAGACTTGAGATATGTAAAGTAACCTACTAACATCATCATGACATTATTAACATGAAAATTTGAACAATATTTCATGGTGAGCTTAAACTAGTTTACATCCTAGAACTTTATTCATATATTGAAGTACTGACCCATTAAATTGTATTTATGCTGTTTTAACATGTTCTCAGTCATTTGGTGGCAATCAGTTGTCATAATAATGTTTCAATGACAGGCCTAGATCTCTGGACCCAAGTTTTTAACCAGTACTAAACACATACAGAGATACAGACAACTGTCCTACTTTGTAAATAGGTAGGGATGAGAATAACTAAAGAAAATATTCAATGACCAAACTCCAACAACATAACTATTATATAGGTTCTGCCTGAGAATACAATCCAGTGCCCCTGGATTTGTAGTCAGAAGCTCTATAGTCAGAAGCTCTATAGTCAGAAGCTCTAAGCTAACCAGGTGGGTTACTTGCCTTAAGTTAATATAGCTCCATACAGAATCAAGGTACAAACACTGGCTGTTAGACACAAATATTCTATGACTTAAGGAGCAGGTGTGACCGAGCAGTTACAACATTGGATTGGTAATCATTGGATAGCCAGCTCCGCGTTGGTTCGAATCCCATTCAAAAAATACCCCATTGTTTCCTTGAGCAAGAAACTTTATCCTACTAGCTCAGTACTGAGGGACCAGGAAGCAGACTCAAAAGTGATTACTATAAGTTGTAAGCACTTGTTTCACAATTGAGCTAAAATAAATTAGTACAGTATGACTTAACTTTAAGGGTCAATTTAGTTTCATTAATTAAAAAAGACATCTTTAATTCAACTATAACTTACCAATTTTAAAGCTTCCCCAGGATAAAGAGGGAATGGATCTTGTGCCTGTCTAATTTCTTGATCAGCATGTAAAAGTTTAACTTGACCACTAGCATCAAGGATTACTTTACCATCTTTATCTTTTAATGTAGGGTTTTCTATAACACAGTAATGCCTTGGTGGCACTGTGATCATCTTCTCTGGTCCAACAACAACCCTGTAACAACAAGGTCAAATTTACAGTGTTTTGTCGAGGATCTAAAAGGTGGTACAATCCAAAAGGTAAAAAATGTTAGGGTATTAAAAACTTATTTAGGCCCAGAATGTGGAATGAAACTGGATAAGGATGCGCCACTCAGCACACTTACATGATTTTGTTGGTGCCATAATTTTTTGTAGAGGTAAATGTACATCCATGGCAAAACAATAATATGGCTGCATGCAAGACTTTAGAAATTGCACTCTTTTTAGAAGTCTACAAAATTAGTTGGTATCCAGTAGACAAGTAAAACCACTTTTTAGTCTTTGAACTGAAGATTAGTAATCAAAGCAATTTAAACTGGATCTCCACGGAATGAATCATAAATAGATCAAAATTTAAAATAAGACAGGTCCTTTATTAAAATCCATCATGGTAGTTATGATAATGGACAAGTTGTAGAAAGATTTTGATAAGCCAGCTCCAAGTTGGCTCAATTCTCTTCCAAAAACCATCCAGTTGTTTTCTTGAGCACAAGGCTTTATTGAAACTGCAAAGAATATAGGGACCAAGAAACAGACTTATGCATAGTTTATTTAACATATATGAAAAAACTCGGCATAAAACTAAAATTCATGATTAGATTACCTTTCATTGTCTTGACGGATATAGGTCTGTGGACCCACCTCCAATCTTGTAACATTTTTGTTCTGATCTAGAACATGTATATAATAATATGGAGGAATCCTAAATAGGGATTCTGTATCTTTTCTCGTTGCCATGGTTTCAGCTCTTAATCTGAAAATAGAAATAATAAGATACATTATTCAATCTGTCTTGGACAGTTTGTGCCAGGAGTTACATTGAAGATTGCTTCTGTCAGTATAAATACCAACATTGGTCTTCATATAGAACATCCTGTCTTCAACTTGCAACAAAATGGAATGTTATAGTGACCTAACTACATTGTTATGTTTAAGAATATAGCTATTAATATGATGAACTCATGATTTTGGTGTAAATCAAATGTTCAGTTACTTCACCAATAAAATTTGGGGAAAAACACACAGGAAGTTCTGCACTGTGAGTTAAACAAGTATTCTTTCCATTATATTGAGTTTGTTTGTTTGTTGGGTTTAACACCGTAGCAACACATTATAGGTCATATCACGGCGGTCAGCCCACCTACTCACTGTTCCTGGAAAGACTGAATCTCTGGATTTAGCTGTTAACCAACTACTGAGCGCATACTTTCGCCAGTGACTGACTACTGCCCTACATGATTAAGAATCAGTGGTAGGAGGGAGAATGGCCGTAGAGATTATTTCATGACCAAACTCCACGAAAGTATGCCTCGCCCGGGAATCGAACCCACGACCCCTCGATCAGTAGACTTGTGCGCTACCGACTGAGCTAGCCGGGTGGCTTATTATATTGAGTTTATTTCAATAGTTTTCAAACATAATGACGTGGTGTCACAGTAGTTACATCCTCACCACTCATTAATAACCTAGATAATATAATACTCTTAGAATGCTAAAAGTTTTTATTTTTTCAAGGTTTAAAGTATACGTTTTATCTATGTAAAAAGTATGTATAAAAGTACATAATAAAGTTATGCATACTATTTAAGGTATAATATTTATCAACTTGATTGATGTTATGCAGCCTGTAGGTATATAACTTAACTTTCTTTCCTCCAATATTGGAGAGCTTCACAACTACCATGATATCACGAACACTTTTTATGTAACTTGATAAAATATGCTTCGTAGGAAAGGAGATTCGAACCCACAACCATACAAGCAGTAAGCAGACACTACTATGTCACTATGAAAGCTTGCTTGAGGGCAAGGAAGGTCAAGTATTACACCTCTACTATAGTGTGGACATATTGACACCGACCTTACCTTTCTCATTTGCATCTTATTATCAGATAAACATATCCCGCCGAAAATCAATACCACGCCTAATCTACACTTCTGCTCGTTATGTATTTAAAATAAGCAGTCGATTTACATTGATTGTAGATAGCATCGGCGGGTACTTAGTAGGGTTGCATGGGGCTTGTAGGTTTTGAGGGTGTAATGTCGGCTATGGCTTACATTATAAGTTTAACAAGACATGTATAGAGTTACATGTGCATTCAAACGTGAAACTTATTTTCTTACATTTGTAATTACAAATTATAATAAAATGGGCGGGGATGGCGGTTGTGGGGCTAAAACCTACAACTTCTGAATTGGTAGCTAGCCTCATCGTATAATATTCTGGTCTGGCCTATGTGTAATAGAGACTCATTGTACACTTTAAATGTACTTTAAAATTAATCCCTGTGTTATAATTACATTCCAGCCTTGACGGTATAATCCGATTGCTTTCGAACATTAATACTACATTCGTATTAAATGTAATGAATATTCTTGCATAAAGGTCAGGTCGGGGTCAATGTGTCCGCACTATACATTTTCAGAATAAATTACAAGCCTTGGGTAATAATATTTTCAATATCCAAGTAAATAAACATTCATTCAAGGATATAATCTTACAGTAAGCAACTTCCTGTTTTATAAACTCAATGTTTTGATTGGATGTTTACAAAGCTGGAAATTACCTTAAACTTAAACTTTTTCAGACTAAAATTTCAGACTATACATACAGTACCCACCAAAAGTTTGGAGACAAAAGAAATGTTTACAACAATTCTTTAAGTTTGATAATTATTTTTTTAGAATCATCATTTTCAATATATTTCAGTATGGTTTGTAATAAATGAAAACGAATTTTAAGAATGCAACACATTTATAAGATTCAGCATCTGACATCCTAAAGCATCCAAAACTATGCTAGTTGTAAATTTATATTTTTCATAACATAGCTTTTATGCTAATTTTGTAGTCTTAGTTATATTTATATTCATAATCAGAAAATAAATTAAAAACTAAAATGCAGTTAGAAATACTCAGTTATCAAATTTTAGATAAAAGCTATTCAATAGGCCTACACAGTGAAAATGTATCCAAACTTGTGGTGGATACTGTATTTCATCCTCTGTAACCCAGGATATTTTGTGAACTGGAAGTTCATAGGTCAAAAACAAAATTAAAAATCTTAAGGGGTAATCTCCAGCTTACAGTGGAGGAGGTTTAACCAACTATAATATGTAAAACTATCTTAACCTGATCAATTATACATGCAGTAATATAAAACTGACTCAGGTCAAATTAGATGTACTTGAAAGATGATCCTTAAGGTCATTATTGTAATCATTTGATTTAGAGAGCATACATACAGCTAAAGAGGGGATTTCTTTCTAAATTTATTCTATGCAAAGTATATAGAAACATGGAACTTATCTCTTTTCGTGAACAGAATTGTTATTTTCTAAATATATTTAGTAACTACATGTGCATACTAAATTATGTAGAAAATTTAAAATGCTATGTTATAGCTTATTTGAATTAACCTGACACTCAAAGCATAGTCTGAAGATTATGCAGAACCTAAATTTAGAACTACAAACAACACTCACTTTGTAAATCTTGTGAATGTTTAAAACCAGTATCTTTGCAATTTCATATAAGTGATGGGTATAAATAAATTTATAATAATATCAAAAGGAAATTAATTGAGCACCAATTCAATACTCATCTAAAATAAAATATTGGAAAACATTTTGAACCTGAATAATGATGATTCCCATTGATTATGTCAAAGTTCAAGGGCAAGAAAGAAAATTAATATCCAAGACTGAGAACTATCTACGTTTACAAAGGTAAATTGATTGTTCAGGCACTATTGTATTATCATAGATCAGTGCAAAACTGGTCTAAAATCTTCACAATTTTAACACAGTAAGACTAGTTTTGCTTTGATCTGTCATATTGATCAAAGAACTCATTATTAAGGTATACAGCACTGTAATTGTATATCAATAGTTTAAATAATTGAACCGAGACCAAATACATGTAAATCTATATACCATTTAATACATAGATCTATATATCAGGTAAAAGTATTGCTACATTGTAGACATGTCACAAGGTTATACATTCAATCTATAAAAAATGAAATTATAACCCCTGATATAGAGCTTTGTCTATTGCACAATATTAGATGAAAACTGACACCACTGGAGTGAGCAATTCTAAGTAAATTTCTCGCTCAAGCCAGGAAATTAGTTGTTTCCCTCGAGGGGTTCAAACTTGAGATCTCTTGATCCCTTCAAGCATGTGCTCAGCTACCACTGGACTACTGCACATTAATATACATCAATATATTATTATTTGTCCGAGATCAGAGATTGATTCAGGTTATATACAGTATAATTCCCCTATCAAGACCAGCAAAATCGATGGTCTTAATAGCGAAACGGTCTTAATAATAGAGACTCTTTTGTTCACAAATTAAGTAGTTGGGTCTTAATAATTGTCAAGAATTGCATGATTTTGAATTTACAAAAGTGGTCTTAATAGCGGAACTTTACTGTATCATATGTTTTATGGGGGTCCTTGTATGTTTATAGACATAAATCTGGCATAAATTTAACAAGCCAATTTATTATAACTCAATTCTGTCAGTCAACAATACAATATGTTATCCATTGTTAAGATCTAGACTGAAGGGTCAAAGTCAAACTAACGTAAGATATTTCATACAAGTACATAAATATAAATATTAAACGTCACCAGCCTACATGTCATAACTAGTTGATAAAAGTAAATTTTATATACAATGTACTCAATAATCTACATGTAGTAATCTCAAGGTTACAGATCAATATTTTATAAATTATAGATTAAATATAATATGATAATATAAGAGTAAAGTCAGCCTTTATAATATATAGCCATGTATTACAGTGTTTGTATAAATTTACTTCAGTCATGAATGTATTTAGTCACTTTAAATGTTGAACGTTATAGTTCTATGTTAATCTTAGGACAACAATAATTCTAATCAGGTAATTGGCCCTGATAACCAAAAGACATCATATGCATATACATGTATATAACAATTAGGCAATGGAGAAAACCAAACCATAATAATAATTAAGTACATGTTAAAAGATAATTTGTATCAGATTTTACCAAGCATTATTAAGATTTTGTTTTCACTTCAGAGAACTAGACTTGTTTTATATGTTATACATTGAATTTAGAACTAGCCTAACTTAATTGAATCAGTAACTTTAACAAGCCCAATTAAATAAATTAAGTAATTTTACTAGACTGAATCAAGTTTCAACAATTTCAGACTTAAGGCATTGACTGTAGCCATACTGCACATATAACTTGCCTTTCAGTCATTATAACTAAACAATTATCAAGTATTATATGTATTCTAATACTTCATATTATCATGCATAAAACATGTTACATATGAAAAGTATATAATAACATAAAAGCAAAAAGTAAAAAAATAGTATACAAAAAACACAAAAATATTTTCATATGAGATAAAGTACTTCAAAATAACCCACCTTATTAAACCAAGTCCAACATAAAATGAAAACTATGTTAATATACAACTATTTAACAAGCTTACCTATATTTTCCAGTTCCGTTCACACATACAAACTATATAGACTAAGTATAAAAATAGCTATTACACTCCAGTGGTTTGTAATCGATAAAAATAGTATAGGTGGTTTCAACATACGTAGTCCATATTACAGTAGTTTTAATATGATAGCAACACTAAGTCATAGTGACGTCAGTATGGTTTTATATCATAAATGACGTATTTAACCTATTTACAAGCTACCCTAAATTACTAATACTTGTGTGATAAACATTCATATACAATAAGTATATACTATATAGTTCGTTTTTTCTCAACTGTCAAATCATGAATAATTTCACGGCGATGCTTTTGTTAAAATCATTGTCGTAATACATCCACTGACATCCATGAGTTTCCAAAAGTGTGTATTATGATCAAGTAAAGCTGCTTATGCCGTATGATATGTTTTAGTAAAGATATTTTTATAGCAATTAGGCCGCCAGTACAAAAACAATGCATTCAGTCACCGTGAAATTATTCAAGCTTTGACAGTTGAGAAAAAATGGACTATAACATCAAACAGATACAGTACAGTGATAAGGATGAGATAGATTTGACAAATTTTATTCAACTGTAAGTCTCTCAGTGAACCCTACTGGTTTTAATACTCATTTTTGTTTGATAATCTCAGTATGTAAGGAACAGATATCATCAATGTTCATTGATTGCAAGTACAAAAGTACTGCAGTGAGTATTAAACTCAGCAGGGTTAATCTAAGCTCCACTTAAAGTTGAATAGAATTTAACAGTAACAAAAAGGTCAGCTTACAGTTATATAATGTGATGAGGACAAGTCTGTGAAAAAATCAAGTTTTTTCATTAAGAAATAAATGATATTAAGGTCAAGGTCACAGAGATAAGCTGTATTATCATGAATGAAACAAAAAATCCATTTATTTAATATACCCCTACATACATACATTACAATATTTTATCTCACAAAACCTTTTCATCCAAAACCCAAAATAAAATATTAGTGCAGAAGATTCAAAGCAAACAATTACAATACACCAGCCTATCAAAGCATTTTTGGAAACAAGAAATAAAATATTAATTTTATAAACTATCTGATTTTTTCTTATTTTTCAGCTGCTTCAAGAACTAGGGAAAATATAAAAGAGTTTGTTGACATTCTGAAGATCATGTGACAATACATTCTTGAATCCTTACTTGAGAATTTCCTTTCGGTTCCATTGCTATTTTATCACCAATTATATACAGCACAAATGTATTGACTACCTTGGTCAAAATAATAAACTTTAAACATACCGAAAAAAACGTCTTGATATTCAATGCAAGAAAATATTAATATCAAAAGTAAACAAAGATCACTGCATAACAATTACATTGAATAACAATATTTGTAAAAGATTATAGGTCATGTATTCACATGATTTTATCACAAAATATGTTTGAAATGGAGATTTTTTTTACTGGGTTTAACACCATGTCAATACAATTTAAATCATTTTACAGCGTCCAGTGCACCTAACCTAGCTTTCCTGGTCCCTTGTCTATAACTAGAACTCATCTACCCATCCACAAGGCCAGAAACTTCTCCATATTATCTAATCAATAGAGTAAAATTGACATTATTGTCAAATTTTTATGGAAGGGTATAAACTCCTAGGGTGGGATTCGAACCTGTACACCAAATCCCAGCTCGCTACCAACTGCGCTTAGACCCGGGTTGAAATAGAGAATTTATTCAGAAGCATGAATTTAAAGAATCTAAAGAAATCTGATATGTTTTTAGATAATGTTATATATCAATATGCTGATATTTTCACATTCAGGTACAAAAACCAGCAGCATGTTTACTTTTATCTACCTTCCAAGGTAAACTTTTGTAGATTTTGTTTACTTGGCAACAAATTTCTCATAAAATGTTGTTTTATTTCAAAAAAAAAATTACAGTTGATCGGGTACATGGTAATCAAACTTAAAGGGTTGGTATGACTTAATAGCAAATAGTTGAATGCTAGATTAAAATACATGGTCGATCTGCACCCCCCCCCACCTTTTAGGTATCATTTTTCCTTAGTCCATCAGCCACGAAAAATCATTACTTGGCAAGATTTGAAAATGTTCATATGTTAAAGATGATATACATGTAAATAACCAGAAATTTACTACAGAAAAAATACTATAATTATGTATACAATATAATACATAATTTAACATGAATAAACTTACTTTTAAATAAAGCCTATGAGCTCCTAGCTTTCCCCTTTGAGTAAAAATATGGAACTAACTATAACAGAAATATCAGAGTACTTTTATAAGTCATACATGAATGCTTTGTCAGCGATATATTCAGTAAGATCTAACAGATCAATATTGGATTGAGAGATTTCACAACCAGTATGAAATATAACATAGAATATAGAACATTGTGGTATACGATAAACTAATCTATCATGTATAAGTGTATATGTACATGTATGTACCAGTAGTTAATATATTTATAAAAAGCTATAAATAGACATTATTTAACCTTGGACGATATTTTTCTTTTTAAATAGTGTTGTTTTTTTTGGTTAGGTTTAACACCGTTGCAACACATTGTATTGGTTATATCAAAGCAGTAAGTCAAATTCACTCATGGTTCCTGTAAAGGCCAATTCTTTGGATATAGCGGTTGACCAGTTACAATGTACTATAGGAGCATACTTCTGTCATAGACTGACAACTTCCTGTCATCATTTAGAATCAGTGGTAGAAAGGAGAATGCCCATAGAAATTATATCATGAACATAGTCCACAAAATTTTGCCCTGCTCAGGAATTGAACCTTAAATCCTTAGATCAGTAGACTTGTGTGCTACCAAGAATTGAGCTAGCCAGGTGGCCGAGTCTGGAGTATACGCCACCAAGAATATGCTTGTACATCGTGAAAGCTCGTCACAGGCAGGAGGGAGAATGGCGGTAGATTTATGTTGAATGATTGTTCAAACTCAAGACACTTTTCATGAAAGTAAGCCCCACCCAAGACTTAAAAACCTACAGCCCCTTGACATGTAGACTTGAATGTTACCGACTGCGCTAATGTATATAGTAACAAATAATATACCTACTTGACTTAAAAGCAAATAAATGAATAAAAAATTGTTATATGAACGAATACTTAGCTAAGAAATTAAAAAATTTGTATTCAAATGCAAATTTTATGAATACATAATACTTACCTGACATTACATTCTGGATTATACTTCATCCTACTTTCTAACCCGCTCTGACCGGAAGTGTGCATTTGTTTATCTCCCATAAACCATTGCGCACTCCGTCAAAAAACTTTTAACCAATCACAGGCCTCTTCCGGTCCACGCATGAGGCATCACTTTCCACTCTTCGGCGACTACAAATCGCCATGGAAACTTAATACCTTGTGGGGATGGAAGGGTGGGTTCATGTAATGTCAGGTAAGTATTATGTATTCATAAAATTTGCATTTGAATACAAATTTTTTAATTTCATTTCATACAAATACTTACCTGACATTACATTCTGGATTATTTCAGATTAACAAGCAATACTAACAAGGAAGGTGGGATTAAGTTTCAAATAGTATTACTACTACAAAAAATTTCTCACCTTTGTGCTTTTTCCATTTCTGTAAACTGCTTGTAACTGTTAATCAAAGAATTACTGTCTGTAAAATGTCTTTGTTCCCATATTTACACCAGAATAATCAGTCCTTGACTTCAAATAACATATTTACAAATGAACATTTAGGCAAAAAACCTTCCTGGTTACACACTGTATATAATGTCTCAAATTACCAAAGGTAAACCCTCTACTGTACAATACTTAATTCATATTTACACAGTTTTAAACTCAGCAACCCGCCGGAGAATGACTGACAACTTCTTGTTGCTTAATCCTTTAGGAAATCAATATTTACTGTATTTAAATAATGTTTTATGAATGTGGATTCTCTAGACCAGTCTGCAGACTCCATCACATTCCTTATTGATACCCCTTTGAAAAGTGCCCATGAAGGACCTATACTTCTTGTTGAATGACCTTTAATATTTTTCACTGACTTGTGCTTTTGTTTGTAAGCAAATTTTATTGTGTTCACAATCCATCTAGATATAGTTTGAGATGACACTGGTTTATGTGGACTTTTTGTGGACAAGAATAAGTCAGTAATATCACCTTCAGATGAATTTCTGAATTGTTCAGTTTTCTTCAAATAAATTGCTAAGCATCTCTTAGGATCTAACTTTTTGTTGTCCGGGAAAGATGGTATAAAAACGTGAGTGGGTGTATGACCCGGTCTATCTTGTTTAGAGAGTTTCTGTCTCACAAAAGTAATACCTTTCCTCTGAACATTTACACAACCTTCACCAAGTTTCAAAGCTCTTAAATCACTACACCTTCTGAAAGATGTTATTGCTATCAAGAAACAGGTTTTCCAGGTAAGATGCTTCAAAGATGCTTGTCTCAAGGGTTCAAATGGAGTCTTCTTTAAACAACCTAAAACGAGAAGAAGATTCCATTCAGGTATAAGTTTTTTTGCAGGTGGTCTTTCATTAAAAACACCTCTCAGTAACCTAATAACATAGGGATGTTGACCAACCGGTACTTTATCAACTAGAGGTAGTACAGCAGACATCATAGATCTATATCCAGCTATAGTTCTGTATGCAGCTCCTTGGTGAAATTTGAATGTGAGAAAATTTACACAGTCTTTCAAAGATGCAGCATATGGATCAATGTTTTGTTCACTGCACCAACTACAGAACAATCTGAATTTAGATCTATAATCTTTCTGGGTACCCAACCTCCATGATGATGTGAGCAGCTTTCTGGATTTCTCAGAAAATCCTTCTGTTTCGAGACATCTGTTGATATGAGCCATGCAGTCAGATTTAATGATTTGGGATTTGGATGCAGAAGTCTCCCCTTTGCTTGTGACAACAGATCCATTTGCACTGGAAGTTTCAAAGGTCTGGCAACCAACATTTGCAACAGAATTGGAAACCAGTGCTGTCTCGGCCAATTTGGTGCTATCAGAATCAGAGTGCAATTGAACTGTTGCATGTGTGATAGTACACGTGGTATTAGCTGTACTGGTGGGAAAGCATAGGCAAACATGCTCTGCCATGCAATTGACAGGGCATCCAATGCATATGCCTGTGGATGAGGAGTCCATGTGCAAAATAGTTGTGTCTGTTTGTTCTCCACTGTGGCAAACAGATCCATCAAAGGAGTACCCCAATGATGAAATATCTCCCTCACAACTGTTTTGTTCAGACACCATTCGGTATCCCTGACTGACTGACGACTCAATACATCTGCCAGGCAATTCTGACTGCCCAAAACATGAGCTGCCTTCAAAGTCATCCCATTTTCCAATGCCATCAGCCAGAGTTCCCAAGCTTTCTGACATAAACTGAGAGACTTCGTGCCCCCTTGTTTGTTGATGTATTGAACCGTCGTCGTGTTGTCTGACCGAATAAGAACAGTCTTGTTCTTCAAATGAGGCAAGAAATGTTTCACTGATAAAATCACAGCATCCATCTCCAGACAATTTATGTGCTGAAGCTGTTGAATCTGAGACCAACGGCCTTGCACTGTAAGGCTGTTCATATGGCCACCCCAGCCCCAAGAGCTGCTCGCATCTGTGGTCAGAGTAACATCTGATTGGTTGTGTTGCAAACAACGACCCTTCAAAATGTTTACTTCCTGTAGCCACCATAGTAAATGGGGTTTCAGTGCGAGTGTAAATGGAATTTGATGTGCTATAGACATTCTTTGGGGACTCCAATTTTGCAACAGATGGAGCTGAATTGGCCTCATGAACAGTCTTGCATTCGGTATAACATCTATACAAGAAGCAATCTTGCCCAGCAGAACCAGATAATCCCTTGCTGTATTCTGACCTATCAGAATATTTTTTACAGCTTGTTTCAGACTTGATACTCGTTCTGGAGTTGGAAACACTAAACCTTTGTCCAGATGGAAAAGACCCCCTATGTAAGTGATTATCTGAGTTGGTTCTAGGCAAGATTTCTCTTTGTTTATTATCAAACCTAATTCGAATAGGAGATTTAACAGAAGTATTCGATCTTGCAATATGTGAACTTTCATGTAATTTAGAGACAGCCAGTCGTCTAGATATGTTGCTAGACGAACACCTTGCTTTCTGAGATAAGAGGCTACAACCGAAATTATTTTCGTAAAAACTCGAGGTGCTACTGTTGGACCAAAACAAAGAGCCCGAAACTGGTAAGCTACCCCCTTGAAGTAAAATCGTAGATATTGTCGATGATGTTTGTAAATTTCGATATGGAAGTATGCGTCTTTTAAATCCAAATTTAGACAAAAATCTCCTTTTCGAACTAGGTTTATGACTTTTTTCATTGTGTCCATTTTGAAGTGTTTTTTCTTGAGATACTTGTTGAGAGGTTTCAGATTGATTACAGGTCTCATTTCCCCATTTTTCTTTGCTACTAAAAACAACGTACTGTAAAAACCTGTTTTTGTCAAGTGTTTTGGTACTATCTCTATTGCATTTTTTTCCAAAAGTTTGTGAATTTCTGAATTTATAAGTTTTTGATCTTTTAATCTGACATTTGTTGATTTTATTCCCAAAAAAGGTGGTTTCTGGACAAACTCCAATTTGTAACCGTTCTTTATTATGTCCAGTACCCACTGGTCTCCCGTAATTTGTTCCCATTTTGGTAAAAAATGTTTCAATCTGCCTCCCACAGGTATCTCTGGAAACTTCGCTATGACACTTACCTTGTCATTTTTTATCTGTTTTTCCACCTCTTCTGTTATTTGATCGTGCAGTGCCTTCTGACCTACTGGGGCGAAAACTGGATTTTTTCTCATAATTGTAACTGTGTTTTTCTCTGTCATTTGATTTAGGTATCTTTGGGATACGAAAATTATCATATGAAGAAGAAGGTTTGTCATGGTATGGTCTTTTACTTTGTGGCTCATGACCTGTGGCTGACGAAGACTTGCGCTTAAGAGGCTCTTTCTTTGAAATTTCAGGCACCAAATCTTCAAGTTGCTTCTTTTGTTCCTTTCTGGATTTCAAAAGATTCTCTAATTCAGAACCAAATAAACCATCACCAGTCAACGGTAAATTTTGAAATTTACTGGAATCTGAAAGTTCATAAAGAGCTGTATCTGTCATAGCTAAAGTGCGTCTTATAATATGATGAAAAGCCCCAGCTCTTCCAATTTGATCAAGTCCCTTTGTGGCCATAGAAAAAATATCTTTGACCTGTTTTTCTGCCTTGTCTTTTTCAAAAGATGTGGCCTGAATAGTTTGTAACAAATTTCCTAAACTTTGCTGAATGTACAATTGGATAATAATGCCTAAACGAGCAGCATGAGATCCTTTGTATGCTATTCTTTCCACCATTTTACTAGGTTGTGAATATAAACCTTTTCCTCTGGTTTTTGAGCTAGCAAAGGCAGCCTTTTGACCGTGACGTTTTATAAGACAATTTTCAATCAACGGATCAATGGGTGGAACCTGTAAAAATGTTTCAGTTTCCTGATCAACTGGAAAAAGATCAATCACACTTTCATTATAAGATGTCAAAAAAGAAGGTTCACTACACCTGTAACTATTTAAAAGTGCTTCCTTTTGTGAACTGTCAAGTGAAATACCAACTGGTTCTGTTTTTGTACATTTGACCTTGGTATCATCTCCGAACATTTCAAATAAACACTTTTTTGAATTTTCACTTAAATTTTCATTGTCAGAATCTGAATCTGAAGAAATCTTATCATGAACGTCATGTAAAGACAACAAATCATCCTCTTTGTGAGAAACCGAACGAAAATGTCCGCCATTGTTGTTGTCATCTGATTCGTCCTCAGAAATTTCGACCCGATTCGGAGATGGCTTTTTAGGTTCTGACTGTTCATCATTTTTGGTTTGTAACATTGTGAATAGTCTTTCAAATTTCTGCTCGAACGAATTGAACTTTTTATCGAATTTTTCTTCTAGTTCATTGTATTTTGAGCGACGTTTCTTGTATGGCGTTTTCGCCGGAAACGTGCGTTCATTAGTAGAGGCCTCCGAGTCGCCATTATGGGTAAACCCCGGCGACTTTGCCTCGTAATTTTCAACCTCAGCAAGCTCTGACGAGCGTCTCACTTCCTCCTGCGACATGACAATAAAGCGAATACAATACCTTCACTGTCCAACACTTAAAACTAAATATCCAACACTGAATAATGTTAAAAAACAGCGCAGAGCGTGGTAATACGTCCGATTTGTAGGCGCCGAAGAACGAAAGTGATGCCTCATGCGTGGACCGGAAGAGGCCTGTGATTGGTTAAAAGTTTTTTGACGGAGTGCGCAATGGTTTATGGGAGATAAACAAATGCACACTTCCGGTCAGAGCGGGTTAGAAAGTAGGATGAAGTATAATCCAGAATGTAATGTCAGGTAAGTATTTGTATGAAATGAAATTGTAATAGCCACAGTTAAATAACTTATCATGTCATGGCTGGGTAAACACCTTTATAACAAGTTTAAACACAATGAAATTGTGAAATAACATTTTGGAAAGTATTTTTGTTACATTTAAGAAAATAATACGTTTCTAGTAGATATTTAATTTCATTTTCTGATAAACAAGTATTCTGAATACAAATTCAACAGGTGATTAATTGAAAATTTAGATAAAGATTCATTTTTACATTGCAGTAAAGTTTTCACCATTACAATAATATAATGAGTTCAAAAAGTTTTGCAAGCTAGAACTAAGTTCATACGGTATATTTAGTTCATGCATTTCAATTTCTGTAAACAGATACCCTATACAACCAATTGGTTTATAAGTTAGCAGAGAATTTTTCAATTTCTTTGGTACATGTACAATTCATACATAATAGTATAAAAATAGCTACACAAGAATGTGTTTAAATACTCTTTCAAGCCTCAGTACACTTGCTTTAACAAACAAAAATGAGTGTCAAAATGGGTTTTCAGAACCTGGCCTAACAATAGTAAGTTGTCTGCAAAACTGTACAGCCCTATTGATCTAAGATGAATATATAGTACTGTATATACTTAATGTATAAAAATATTATAATATAGATCTACGTACTATATTGGCTTGGACTAGAATTAACATTTTCATGTTTAAGCTAGTCAATGCATATTTTTAAGTGTTAAATTATGATTATTTTACAAAACAAACATAACAAACAAGTCCTGACGTCGAAAGAAAATCACACAATTATGAGTATTTCACAACACCCCATACATACGTCAATAAGGTGTGTTAATTTTCCGACCTGACAACGACGTTTAACAACGAACAACATGAAAACTATTTATTGTCATGCCTAAAAATAACATGCACCGCAAAGCGAACATTTCAATTAACATAATGACTACAACAACATTAATGAACAAAATTTACCTCAAAGGAAATAAAGAATTTTGCAAGCGCTCAACAAGATTTCTGGCCTCTTCCTGGTTTTCGATAATTTCCGTATTCTAACGTAACATGGACATAGCAAGGCGATAAAATCCGAAAATTCCGATCCTGATAAAGAGCGTTAATATTAACCATTGAGGCCGTCATGACATCAACCATCCATGCAAATCCCTCCCACAATAGTCCGGTATATAAACTACAAAAATCGACTGAACCGTGCATGAAAGGATGTAGATTTTTTTTTCATTTTCTTGAAGCTAAGACACTGTAGTTTCCGAAAGTGGATGATGCCACTTCGGCACTCTTGAGCAACTCCCAAAATCAAGATGGCGGACAAAATGGCGGATGAGAAACGATGAATCAATAATAAATCCATCTTTATCACTTTCTAATCATTTAAAGAGCTAAAATTAGTCTAACATTATCTGCAATATTATTTCATGCAATTTTGGTACCCTTCGTATATTCTCCAATACAAGATGGCGGACAAAATGGTGTATAAAGGCCACATTTGTCATGTATGTCAACCACAATGAGCCAAATCGTACACAGAGGCATATCGAAAGAAATAATGCATTTTTGTAGTTATACCTGAGTTTATATAACTGGTTAATGCCACTCTGGCATCATTGGGCAATTCCCAAAATCCAAGATGGCGGCTAGAATGGCGTAAATAACTAGCTGTTAGGTATATATATCAACCTCAATGAGTTAAGTCATAGAGTGGGGTATACCAAATAATTTCAATGCGTTTTATTTTGTCGCTAGAAAAAAATTGTGTCACATAAATAGACATGACTCCACACTAATGAGTATACAGCGACATGTTATGGTTTTTATATCTCTTTGTCTTGCGAATATTAAATAATTGATACTAGCTTGTCAGTTGACTCTAGAAGCAAATTGTTTCTAAGATGGCAATTCTGATAATATTTAATTCATTGAACAACATAAGTTGTGATACGAAATTTTAATATACTTAGAATAACGACCACTTTTCCATATATGTTTGCCACTTCAATAATAATCAATATGTTCTAGAAGGAAGTTATAGACAAAGAAAAAGACAAATGATATTGAAAGTATTGTGTGCAAGTTCAATTACATTTCAAGGTATTCTAAAAGTACATTAATGCCAAAGCAATTGAAAGAAATTATGTCGACATTGTAACACATTTTGATAATATTAAGGGAAATTGCAATTAGATTTCAAGTTCGATCTTGATATTAGATATCACAACTGGATCATGAGTGTTCTTTTTTTCACTGTAAATACTCTATCCATTGATCAAAAAGGAGAAATATCAAACGCACATTTTCCATCAAAGTTTGTAGTATAATTTGTTTTGTAATTTACAAGGATAGAGAGAAAATAGATGTCAATTCTATAAGTGTATACACTGCTATTTGAACCCAGTGTCTATAGCTCATGATTTAGCAAATAGTGTTACCCTGTGCAAGATGGTGGCTTTAAGGGATTCATCAATTACAAAAATATGACAAAGTAGAAACTTTAGAAGTGTCTTGTTTCACTTGCAATGCACTCGTGCCTGCATTTCTAGCATTATTGTCAACATTATTCATTAAAAAGTTAATATGATCTATACAATTACTCGCTATGTGTATTGCGGTTTTATAAAACTTTTACAAAACAAATTTGTAAACTCGCCAGACGAAGTATGGGTCTATGCGATCGTTATTATATAATTTCAATTGAATGAAAAGCAACACGGAAGTAAAATTTCGAAATAATCGACCAATAAACGCTAAGATAACAAACTTATTCATTGTCAGGAGGGTGTCTGCAAACTTTTAAGTAGAAATATAATTTTTGAATAGCCCTACAAATAAAGACCACGTGATAATGAGGGTTATTCAATTGAAACACAGACGTATTACATCTTTTGTAAGAATGGATTTTAAACAAAATCTGTTTTGAAGCAATATCATATTACCACACGGTTTTTACGAATAATAATTTTAGGCTTGGTTATAACGATCAAGTTTCTTTAAGTAGTAAAATTATTTTGAATGCAAAAAAAACAATTTGAATTATTATCTGACTAGAGTGACACTGGTAAATGCTATTAGCTATAAGAAATTAGATTTTGTATGAAACATATGTGAGAGCAACTCATCATTTTGTCCTTGTTTATTTACAATACGGCGTCCAGCGCATCTAGCCTAGCTTTCCTGGACCCTTGTCTATAACCAGTACTCAACTACCTTTCAACAAGGTTGGCAACTTCTCCATATACCTTATTAATGGAGGAAAATTGACTTAATTGTCAAATTTTCAAGGAAAGGTATAACCTCAACGGGTAGGATTCGAACCCTTAACAAACAAGTCCTGACGTAGAAAGAAAATCACACAGTTATGAGTATTTCACAACACCCCATACATACGTCAATAAGGTGTGTTAATTTTCCGACCTGACAACGACGTTTATCAACGAACAACATGAAAACTATTTATTGTCATGCCTAAAAATAACGGGATTCAATGTTTCTCAACCGATTTTCGTCGATTTCATCCCAACCGATTTTTGATGAAAGTAGTAATACACAAATGAATATAATTAAAATTAAATTTGCTTATTCTATCTCAGGATTGACTTAAATGTAAATGTTAACGTATTGTTTATAAAATATAACTGTTTTCTAAATACCAAATGCTCAAAATCAACACCTGTAGATAAAAAGTGTTGGAACTATTTGACATAAAAACCACGCCCACCTAGTTAGAAATGTTTATACCCCGGTTTCAAAAGAAATAATTTACGGTAATTATTGAAAGAAACTGGAAATAAAAATTACTGTTCTTTAATGATAAGTTTGTCGAAAATCACATATATCGTCTATTTGTTCAGTCTAAATGCCAACCGATTTTCGTCGTTCTGTTTAGTCTAAATGCCAACCGATTTTCGTCTAATTTTAGGGGCTAGATGCCAACCTATATTTGTCTATTTGTTCAGTCTAAATGCTAAAACCAATAATCGACTATTTGTTTAGTCTAAATGTCATTCGATTTTCGTCGTTTTGTTCAGCTTGTATCCCAACCGATTTTTGTATATTTGTTCAGTCTAAATGCCAACCGATTTTCGTTTATTTATAGTGGTTAGATGCCAACCAATTTTCGTTAATTGGTCAGTCTAAATGCCAACCGATTTTCATCGTTTTGTTCAGTCTAAATGCCAACCGATTTTCGTCTATTTGTTCAGTCTAAATGCCAACCGATTTTCGTCGTTTTGTTAAGCTTTGATCCCAACCGATTTTCGTCTATATTTAGCGGCTAGATGTCAACCTTTTTTGTATATTTGTTCAGTCTAAATGCCAACTGATTTTCGTCTATTTGTAGCAATTTGGTGCCAACCGATGTTTGTCTATTTGTAGCGGTTAGATGCCAACCGATTTTCGTCTATTTGTTCAGTCAAAATGCCAACCGATTTTCGTCGTTTTGTAATGTCAAGATGCCAACCAATTTTGGTCAATTTGTTCAGTCTAAATGCCAACCGATTTCGTCATTTTGTAGTGGTTAGATGCCACCCGATTTTGGTCTATTTGTTCAGTCTGAATGCCAACGGATTTTTGTCGTGAACCCGGGTCGATAGCGCAGTTGGTAGAGCGCCGGGATTTGGATACTCGTGCCCGAAGGGTGCGGGTTCGAATCCCACCCGGGGAGGTTATACCCTTCCATGAAAATTTGACAATAATGTCGATTTTCCTCCATTGATTAGATAATATGGAGAAGTTTCCGGCCTTGTGGAAGGGTAGGTGAGTACTGGTTATAGACAATGGTCCAGGAAAGCTAGGTTAGGTGCGCTGGCCGATTTTCTTCTATTTGTTCAGTCTAAATGCCAACGGATTTTCGTCGTTTTGTATTGGTAAGATGCCAACGGATTTTCGTCTATTTGTTCAGTCTAAATGCCAACCGATTTTCGTCGTTTTGTAAAGTAAGATGCAAACCGATTTTCGTCTATTTGTTTAGTCTAAATGCCAACCGATTTACGTCGTTTTGTAAAGTCAAGATGCCAACCGATTTTTTGTCTATTTGTTCAGTCTAAATGCCAACCGATTTTCGTCGTTTTCTTAAGCTTGGATCCCAAACGATTTTCGTCTTTATGTAGCAGCTAGATGCCAACAGATTTTTGTCTATTTGTTCCGTCTAAATGCCAACCGATTTTCGTCGTTTTCTTAAGCTTAGATCCTAACCGATTTTGGTCTTTTTGTTTAGTCTAAATGCCAACCGATTTTCGTCTTTTTGTTCAGTCTAAATGCCAACTGATTTTCGTCTATTTGTTCAGTCTAAATGCCAACCGATTTTCGTCGCTTTCTTAAGCTTGGATCTCAACCGATTTTCGTCTTTATGTAGCAGCTAGATGCCAACCGATTTTTGTCTATTTGTTCCGTCTAAATGCCAACCGATTTTCGTCGTTTTGGCTTTACACATCAAATGAAAGTTTATACAACAAGGGATATGACTGTGTATACTGACTTTTGATCGTAATTTAACAGGTACAATTATTCTGCAATGTCCGTACATTGGCTTGTTAGAAATGTCTATAAATTTTACGCCAATTAACAAGCAATTTACTTAAGCTGACAGTTTTAACAAATTAAGTCACGTGTTCGCAAACGTGTACTGCTGTTTAATAGACCGACGCCTAATATACAAAGTGCCACTTGTTAATTGGTAACTTCCGCGTGTCCGTTGTTTGGGGTAATATAATGGATTTGGGAGACAATACAGGTGTCCGCTGTCCGCAGACGACAGGTGTCCGCTGTCCAGAAGTAATTTAAAGAGCATTTTTGATGGGGGGGATTGATGTGTCCGTTGTCCACAGGTGTCCGTTATCAAGAGGTGTCCGTTAGCTCAAGTTGGACTGTATATCCGTAGTATACATAAAAACTGATCAAATTTCATCCCGGTTGCCCTCAAATATTTTCGTGCATCATACATTCTTAAGAACCCTATAACTTTTTAACCACTGGTCAAAATCATCTGAAATTTTCACAACTTATGTTTGAAAATATATAGTTTCAGAAAATGTTAAAATCTAAATTTTTGATTTTTTCGCCATTGGCCTGGTTTTTCCATGGGGCGTCACAAATAAACTTTTTATTTCCTATTTTTCTAATTGTGTATATTTTTTTATGTTTTATTTCAATTTTATCATGCTTGCTGTAAACAATATGTAAATAGCGTTTGTTAAGATACTCACAAGGAATATGGACACTGCCTGCCTCCATTGTCTCTATAAATAAAGCCTTTATTATTATTTATATATTATTATTATGTTGCTCAGGGATTCTATATAACTGTGATTTGTAACGAAGTGCTTTATTAAATTTTCTCGGTCGTCACTGTCTATAACAGGCTAAAGCAGGCTGTACAAATAATGTTTTGTACATGTCTTCCATGCAACTTGTGAATGTTTTTGACAAAAATGGTTGCAATTATGACCGAAAATATGACTTTAGGTTATGTAAAATGGGGCTATAAGTGGCAGATATGCGGGAAAACGCATTTTTTTGTGAAACAGTCTGTTAGCGTAATTTACCTTAAAATCATCTAGAAACCCATTTTTCCTAACATTTATGTCATTTTGGATGGTACTGGTACAAAATTTCATGTGAATATTTTTATCTAAACTTGTTATACTTGCTTTCCGTATGGGCCGAAATAATAGCCACGACAGTGAACTTTGATGAAAATCTATACTTATTGTTACAAATCCTTGTTTCATATAACTCACTGTATTGCTGGACTAAAATTATAAAACCTAGACTTTCATTAAAAGTATAGGCATGCATTTCACGAGGAAGATGAATGATTGGCCATGGAAGAATTAGAAATTAAATATTTGTATTTTAATCATGTACATTCAATAATATATGAAATTTATTTCAAACTGCTGTCGGCATTCACACAATTTGGACAGTCAAAACAATAATCAAGTATATACAATGTACTTGTAAACTGACTATTTTTGGTGGTGGAAATGTGTATGCAGCTCGAACTTAAGCTGCTGGCAGTGAGAGGTCCATGATCTTGGGATCGAATCCAAGTCAGGAAACATTCACACAAGTCAAATCGGTAATCATATAAATGAATAAATAAATCGAAGTCCACTTTCACATTACGGGTATTTTATTTCAAATTTACAACCAATATCCAACGTCCAAAATATTTATAAATTGTTCACTGAAAGATCCTATAGATAGCTATAAGTTTTAAAGTTAAAAGCTTTCAAAAATAGCGATCTAGATCTAGAGCCAAAGAAGAATTGAATCTGAAATTTGCTCGTGCGGGCTTCTTGGAATGTATTTTTCAAATAGAGGCTGGATGAGCTTGTAATGTATGTAACCTGTCCGAAACGTGTAACCATAAAAGGATTTGGCATGTGCTTTTGCACTAGTGATGTTATGATCTTTAACCTCTATAGTATCATCAATGAACTGCTCGATATAATGTATATTTCATAAACAGAACAAGGTAGTATAGATACAGAGAAACGCCGTAGTGTTTTGTACTGGCCGAAGTCTAATACGTGTATGTATATACTTCCATTGTTCAATGTAATACCTATATTCTACTGTAGCAGAGATTTTCACTACATTAATGGTTAAACCATTTTAATGGATAATGTTGGTTTGAACATATGCTGCTTTTTTCTTTTGGACAAGGTTCCGTCACGATATAAATATTACTGAATGAATTTATATTAATTCAGACTTATCCATATAGATCTACACAATTTTATATGAAAAATATTTAAACAAAGTTAATTTAATATTTCTTAATATTTCATCTGGACTTATTAATATGTTAAGCCACTTTAAATGAAAACGATATTAATATATTATAACAATGTGAATTTTGCTCGATTGATTGGATAATATGGAGAAGTTTCTGGCCTTGTGGAAGGGAAGGCGAGTACTGGATTAACCCCTACAAATAGACGAAAATCGGTTGGCATTTAGACATCACAAAACGACAAAAATCGGTTGGCATCTAGCCGCTACAAATCGACCGAAATCGGTTAGGATGCAAGCTCAACAAAACAACAAAAATCGGTTGGGATCCAAGCTAAACGAAACGACGAAAATCGGTTGGGATTAAGACTGAACAAATAGACAAAAATCGGTTGGCATCTAACCGCTACAAATAGACGAAAATCGGTTGGCATCTAGCCGCTACAAATGGACGAAAATCGGTTGGCATTTAGAGTAAACAAATCGATCAAAATCGGTTGGCATTTAGAGTAAACAAATCGATCAAAATCGGTTGGCATTTAGACTGAACAAATAGACGAAATTCGGTTGGCATTTAGACTGAACAAATAGAGAAAAATCGGTTGGCATCTAGCCGCTACATATAGACGAAAATCGGTTGGCATCTAACCGCTATAAATAGACGAAAATCGGTTTGGATCCAAAATTAAAAAAAACGACGAAAATCGGTTGGCATTAAGACTGAACATATAGACAAAAATCGGTTGGCATCTAGTCGCTACATATAGACGAAAATCGGTTGGGATGCAAGCTTAACAAAATGACGAAAATCAGATGGCATTTAGACTGAACAAATAGACGAAAATCGGTTGGCATTTAGACTGAACAAACAGACGAAAATCGGTTGGCATTTAGACTGAACAAAACGACGAAAATCGGTTGGCATTTAGACTGAACAAATAAACGAAAATCAGTTGGCATTTAACTGCTATAAATAGACGAAAATCGGTTGGCATTTAGACTGAACAAACAGACGAAAATCGGTTGGCATTTAGACTGAACAAAACGACGAAAATCGGTTGGCATTTAGACTGAACAAATAAACGAAAATCAGTTGGCATTTAACTGCAATAAATAGACGAAAATCGGTTGGCATTTAGACTGAACAAAAAGACAAAAAACGGTTGGGATCCAAGCTAAACAAAACGACAAATATCAGTTGGCATTTAGACAGAACAAATAAACGAAAATTGGTTGGCATTTAGACTGAACAAATAGATGATAATTGGTTGGCATTTAGACCGAACAAATATACGAAAATCGGTTGGCATTGAGACTAAACAAATAGACGAAATTCGGTTGGCATTGAGACTGAACAAATAGACGAAAATCGGTTGGCATTTAGACTGAACAAAACGACGAAAATCGGTTGGCATTTCTACTGAACAAATAGACGAAAATCGGTTGGCATCTAACCGCTCTAAATAGACGAAAATCGGTTGGCATTTAGACTGAACAAATAGACAAAAATCGGTTGGAATCCAAGCTAAACAAAACGACGAATATCGGTTGGCATTTAGAATGAACACATAGACGAAAATTTGTTGGCAACTAATACCTACTAAACGACTAAAATCTGTTGGCATTTTGACTTCACAAATCAACCAAAATCGGTTGGCATTTAGATTGATCAAATAGACAAAATCGGTTGGCATCTTGACTTCACAAATCGACCAAAATCGGTTGGCATTTAGACCGAACAAATATTGAAAAATCGGTTGGCATCTTGACTTTACAAATCGACCAAAATCGGGTGGCATTTAGACTGAACAAATAGACGAAAATCGGTTGGCATCTAGCCGCTACATATAGCCAAACTCGGTTGGCATTTAGGTTCTGCAAATGAAGGCATAAAGACTGAACAAATAAACAAAAACAGGTTGGCATCTACACTTCACAAATCGACCAAAATCGGTTGGGATGCAAGCTCAACCAAACAACCAAAATCGGTTGGGATCCAAGCTAAACAAAACGACGAAAATCGGTGGGCATTTAGACTGAACAAATAGACGAAAATCGGTTGGCATCTAGCCGCTACAAATCGACCAAAATCGGTTGGGATGCGAGCTAAACAAAACGACCAAAATCGGTTGGCATTCCGACTCAACAAAACGACCAAAATCGGTTGGCATTTAGACACTAGTAATCAACCTAAATTGGTTTGCACCTAGACTCTACAAATAGACAAAAATCGGTTGACATTTAGACTGAACAAATAGACCAAAATCGGTTGGGATCTAAGCTTAACAAAACGACCAAAATCGGTTGGCATTCAGACTCCACAAAACGACCAAAATTGGTTTGGATTTAAACACTAGTAATCGCCCAAAATCGGTTGGCATTTAGACAATACAAATCTTTCAAAATCGGTTGGCACCTTGACTCCACAAATGGACAAAATTTGGTTGGGATCCAGTCTCTACAAAATCAGTTGGCAAAAAGGGCATTTGTGGCTCTACAAATCGACGAAAATCGGTTGGCATCCAGAATCCGCAAATTGACAGAAATCGGTAAAAATACTTATTCTCAAAATATCCAAAAATTCGGTTATCAAATACACATGTATACTTTCTAAAATTGGAACGGTTGACATCCAGACTCAACAAATTATTCTTAATCGGTTAGCATCCAGAATCTGCAAATTGTCAAAAATAGGTTGGCAAATAAACTCTACAATCGACCAAAAACGGTTGGCATCTTGACTCTACTAATAAATGAAATCGTTTTGCATACAAAGTCTACAAATGGACCAAAATTAGTTGGAAGCCATCCTATCAATACTTAAAAATCCGTTGGCATCCAAGTTATACAAAACATCATTTCGTCGGTTCATTTTTACTTATTGAGCTGAACGAAATTATGCACAAATTACAAATGTCGAAGGCATTGTACATAATAATACTCATATCGTTGAAGGAACAAAACTTTTTTTATTTATAAAATATGTATTATTCAAAAATCATAAAAACTACAAAATTGTATGTTGTTATAGTCTAGCGAAGTTCCATTTAATCCTTATTGTCCATTATGCATTAAAATCTGGTCATATTTTCATAGCATGAAATTAATTATAAAAGTAAACGAGTGTTTTTAAATGAAATCTTGTTAAACTTAAAAGCCCGTAGGAACCGGGGAGGTTAGGAGGGCTCAGCCCTGTCACACTCAATTCATTGATACATTCGTGCTTTTTCAGCAAAATCAAAATTGCACGCTATATATAACTAAAACGGCATAGTCAATCTTAAGCCTGAGAAAAAGGCGAGGGTTTTTATAGGACAAGACTAGATGTATATGAAAATTAAGTACTGTTTTCCTCTCCTTAAAAACCCTAAATCTGAAAATGCTTCCTACGTGCCTGACAAGTTATACCAAAGACAAATGTGACTGCAGTGCCATATCACCTTACTACCATCTAAATTATACTACAAATGTACTATAAGGCAACCCTTTTAAACAGGAAGGCGGGGTTATGGGCGGTTCTAATATTGGACTACTTTCATCAAAAATCGGTTGGGATGAAATCGACGAAAATCGGTTGAGAAACATTGAATCCCAAAAATAATATGCATAGCAAAGCGAACATTTCAATTAACATAATGACTACAACACAATTAATGAACAAAATTTACCTCAAAGAATTTTGCAAGCGCTCAAGAACACTTAGACTGGCCTCTTCCTGGTTTTCGATAATTTCCATTAAGGAAATCGGTTTATGTACAACACTCAAGCAGATTTTATGCGTACAACACTCAAGCAGGTACCGCCCCGATATCACTAGTTTATTCAACCACGCCCTATCACCTCACTGTTTATGAAATAAGACTATGTTATTTTACCTTGCTGGTTACAAATTAACGGGTCAAATGAAAATCAAAACACTGGAAGCACTGAAGCTCATATATATGTATATATCTAAAACCATTTTAACTCCATTAATTGGTTAAAATAAGCCTCTATTAACATGTAATTGAAATAAAAGTTAATAAAGAGTACCTTGTTATTATTGTTTGTATATTCGAAGGTGTTTGTGCATATAAGATCTTAAAATTACTTTTGTGGCAGGCCATGAAATATCCATTGTAAATGATTAAACCATAGGCGCATGGACGGTTCCAGCGGTGGGGGGGGGGGTCCGGGGGGTCCGGACCCCCCTAGAATTTGGAAAATGTACATGTCCATTAGTGTATTTCTTGCTTGTAAGTCATTTTTAAGTAGTATGAAGCAATTTTCTCGGTGCTTTACATAGATTTAATGGTTATGTAGTTTTTATTAACAATAGGTTGCATTTTTTTCTGCAAAATGTGTATAATGTGGTTGTGGTTCTAGGTTCGGACCCCCCCCCCTAGAAAATTTTGGACCCCCCCCCCCCCTAGAAAAGTTCGGACCCTCCCTTAGAAAAAAATCTCATATTAATTTGAATAATGTATATATGTGAAATATATTTCGCACTCTACACGTGCAATAAGTTACATGTAAGTGACTTGAGAGTATATTGTACAATGATACACAGTAACGTAAAATACGCAAACAAGATACTAAGATGATCCACACGGCCTTCGCAGGAGCTTGACATTTTGTGTCGCAGTTTGCAAATATTTCTCCGTCTTAAATTAAAAAAAAACCTCTGCCTTTTGTAAAACTAAAGAGAATTCGGGGGTCTACGCCCCCCCTGTCTGCTGGTGTGATTTCAGCCTCTTTAAATAGAAATCCTGTCCCGCCTGTGTAAACCATTGATCTTATCAATATCTGCACAATATGATAGTATTTTCTAGATTGAACTTTCGTGAATCTAGTCGCTTGTGTATAGTAAAAAAGAGAATCGAATTTCATTTAGTAATTCATACATGCATTTGTATGTTAGTAAGAGCTTCAGTGACTACGGCATTACACTATGTTGACTAAATCCTCTCGCCCTCAAAATACTTACGATATGTTTCGCAAGACCCCTTTAGAATGATACCCCTTCACAAAAAACATTTTGTCGGTATGATTAGCAAACGTGTTCGTCTACATTTCAAGAAATGAAGTTGCACGAAACCCATTATATTTTCGCTATATCGGCTGTAACAATACAATAAAAATACAATTTCTTGTATACACAACTATATCTGTCCTCAATTATGTCCTTTTATAAAACACGGCACCCCTGCATGCATCATAATTACTGCTGACTGAGGTAAGCCGCGAGTTGCTATACATAGCCAAGCACGCTTTCAATTGATACCTTATTAAAATATACTTCTAACAAAATAACACAACGTGTATGTGTAAACATAAAAATGAACCAGTCCATTCCAGAAGTATGCAGTGTCGAAAATAAAAGTATTATTTTTAATTTTTACAAAATTAGTTTGGCGGATAAACCACCACCCGTTAGTCAATCATGCTAGTAATGGTACCATTACACCGACAAGACACTCATAAAACATGTTAAAATAATAATATGTTATGGTCATCCTGAGCATCCCCTATCGTGGATTAGTTCATTGTAACGTTTACATAAACAGAGTTTTTGTACGCTCTATATGTAGCTATATAATTAGTATTATTATTTTACCCAGTCATGACACACTAGCATATTTGACAGCCCTAGTTTATTCATACATATGTTACGATAAACCATTCATACGATAAACCATTCATACGAATCATACTTAAACATTAATCCCTAAGAAATAGGGAATTTCTTTGCTCATTTAGGATTTGCTTCCATCAACTAAGAATAGAGACAGTCGGTACTGAAATAAACCAATGAATCGCTATCTACGTACATGTAAAATAAGCAACTCATTCAACCAAACAGTCATGTTTTCATGTTAACATACGTTCTAAGCTGATGAAGTTGTATTTTGCATAATGTACTCCAAGAATATATTTATACACCAAAAGGATTTGTACATTTTTATGTTAGAAGGGTTTTCTTCCACATAACATGTATATTTACATGTTGCAGTTGTACCTTGTTAAGTCTATAGCATAATTTGCCCACATGACAAGCCTGTATTTATCATTATTATTATTATCATTATTATTATTATATACCGCATTTGTATAGCGCTCTTTTCATATTGAATGTATGTTCAAAAGCGCTTCACAATCATATGCATAATTAGGAAATACGAGTTTAAATAAAAACGAAAATGAAAAATGAAAAAAGATTAAGTGATGATAAAATATAAAAACATAAACTGAAGACTAATATAAAACTAAGAATTAGTGATCAATAAAGGGCTCATAGTAGTTTAAAAACATCAACAACAACATAACAAGAGGATTTTTAACTGTAAAAGATAGTGAATGAGTGATAATGGATTGTTAGTAGAACGGCAGCCAAAATGTTGATGGGGAATCAGGTCGGATGCCACGAAAATCCATGATTGCAAGGTGCAAAGCTGGATTCTAATCCAAGGCTCCCACCCGAACATCCATCATTATCAGTGCCCGCGCGTCCCACCAACCATCATGCATTATATAGTGGTCAGATAAAGTAAAAGAGATAAAGGTTATGATTAGATTATGAATAAGCGCAGCCACCAACTAATGGGAACCAGACAAGATGCCTTGAAAAATCTATGATTGCAAGGTGCAAAGTTTGATTCCAATCCAAAGATCCCTACAGAACATCCATCAGCGTCAGCGCCTGATTGCTAAGATAAAGTTTAAGTAATATAGGTAATGATTAGATTATCAATGGAAAGGCAACCCCTATCCAATAGGGAACCCAGCTAGATGCCTTGGAAAAATCCACGATTGCAAGGTGCAAAGTCGGATCCCAATCCAAGGACCCCGCCAGAACATCCATCAGCTTCAGCGCCTGATTGGTTAATCAAAGTTTTAATCTTAAAGGTAATGAGTATAAAATCGATGGAAAGGCAACCCTCAGCCAATGGGGAATCTGGCTAGATGCGGTAAAATCCATAATTGCTAGGTGTACAGTCGGATTCCAATCCAAGGATCCCATCAGAACATCCATCATGCGGCCGCACATTATTTTGTAATAAACCTAGTGCATAATTATGGTTTGTAGTTAAGAATTTAATATTTTCATAATTTCATGGTGTTAAATGTTCGTAATTTGGGTATATTTTAAGATCATTTAGCCAGAAAGTTTATATTGACTAAAAAAATTTTCACTGTAGTATTAACATCACAACTGGACTTATTAATAAACAATTTTAAGCAGTTTAAGATTGGTTCATTTTACTGGTCTATTCCAAAGTCGTAGTTTATTGTCCCAGGGTGATTGATTTAGTGATCATAGTAATTAACAAATAAGTAGGTTTTTAACTTTTTCTTAAAAGTATTTAGAGACTGGGCACACTTGAGTGAGTCCGGAAGGGAATTCCACAGGTTTAGCGCCGCATGGCTGAAACTACGATTGCCAAAAGTAATTGTCCTAGACCGTGGGACTGTAATAGATAATGAGTTGCTAGAACGGAGGTCTCTGTTGTGTTTGTAAACATGTATTAGGTCTTGAATATATATGGGACATTGGTTGTTAAGTGCTTTTTGTGTATATATATCAAGAGCTTGTAGCTGATCCGCTGACAAACAGGGAGCGAATGAAGTTCTTTGGGCACTGGTGTTATATTATCATGACGATGGGTTCTGGTGATGATTATTGTTGCCGTATTTTGAAGACGTTGAAATTTACTCAGATTTGACTTTGAAGTATTTTCAAGAAGGGCGTTGCAATAGTCCAATCTTGATGTAACCAGAGAATTTACTAACGTTCTTGTAGCATCCACAGTTAGAAACTTTCTTATGCGACCTGATAATAAGACGATATGCATACAATATTAACAAGCTTCTCCATATCCATGTGTGGTGTGAACTAAGCACCAAGATTTCTAATACAGTCTTTAGAGTTTATGATAGAATCACCAACTCTAATGGACATGTCTTCAACATGTTTACGATTATGTTTTGAAGAGAACAACATAACTTCCGTCTTATCTGCATTCATTTTTATTTACGCACTTAAAAGTCAACAAGTTTGGTCCATTATTATTTTATAGGAGTGTTGACTCTAAGGACTGGTTCATTTATATTTTACAGGGGGGCTCATTCTGAATGACTTAATTCTATTGAGCAGTTGCATGTTTTTGTGTCCATCTCTTATTTACCCAATACATTAAGACTTTACTTATTCACCAAAATCAACAGGTTTGGTCTATCATGATGTAATCAGATCTCATTTTTTTTACAAAATCCATAGAATATAATCATGATCAATTTGTTGTGGCCTTAACGCCGTAGCAAAACATTGTTTAGGTTATATTGTGGCGATCAGTCAACATACTGTTCCTGAAAAGGCTAAATGTCTGGTTTAGCTGTTAACTAACTACTACGCGCAAGTCAGTGACTGACTACTGTCTTACATGATTTAGAATCAGTGGTAGGAAGCGAGAATGACCGTAAAAAATATTTCATACCTAAGCTCCACGAAAATATGACCCGTCCGGGAATCGAACCTGCAACCCCTCGATCAGTAGAATAATGTGCATGTGAAATAAAATATGAAACATAGTTGACAATGAATAATAAAAAGATAATGATGGATATCGAAATAGTAACTATGAACTCTTAAATCTTTCAAAAATTCCTTCCAACAGTACTTTCATTAATTATTTGTTCTAAGTACAACACTATACATGTACATGTATAACAACCATGCAGATTTGAGCGAACTAATACTGTGCAAGTTTAAGCGTACAACAACTAGGCAGATTTGCCAAAAACAAACCCGTGCATGTATAGGTCGTTTGCGTTATTGCTGGACCCCTATTTGCCGTAAATATCTTTTAAACTATAACAGCGATTTTGCTAAAAAATTTAATACAATCTTATTTCAATTTTTCCTTCTAGAATTAAAATTTTCAGAATTTTTAATAGATAAATAAAAAAGTTTTCCATAAGGTACAATGCAAAATATTTGGATTTTTTTTATCAAAATTCCGGCGGGAGGTAAAATAAGCTGTTCTGATTATAACATTGTCATTCTTCCAGTGTATTTATACAAAGTCCCGTGCGTTTACTGTAAATTTGTCGCTAAAATAAACACTCGACGGTCTACTGAAATGTAAAGCAGAGGCCCGACTTTAAAATCATACGTGTAGAATTTGTATAGATTTTGACGATACAGACGACAGTGTTGATGATATTTGAGTTTGTATATACTGTTATACTTTGTTATCAAATAAAAATTTCTAACCGGGCCTCATATGTAGCTATTATTTTGTATCTACTATTATGTGGCTGTTCTGATTATGGCACATACCCATTTAACAAAAGTCTCTTTTTGGCTTCAAAATTTGCATTGCATGTCTATGGGAAGTATGTTATGTAATTAAAGAAAAATTCTGAATTTTTGGATTTGAGAAGGAAAATGCTAATTATGATCACATACAAAATTTGAGATAATTCCATCCGATAGTTATTGAGATATATCATGATTTTAGGGGTCCAGCTTTACCGCAAACGACCTATAATCTATTGCAGTTTTTGCTATCCCTTGGTAAGTGATCCATCCACACTTTAATTTGATACCATTTGGAGACGTGAAGTCGCTCAATTAGTTAATTTCAGGTCAAAATAGCCAAAATTCCCTGCACAACTCTCAGGCAGATTTCAACAATACGTATACATGCACATATTTTATTGCTGATTTTTGGATGTATGTAAAGACAGCAGTAACAGCAGTACAGCAGTACAGCAGTACAGCCCTACTGCCAGAATTTTCGGCAGTAAAGCAGTACTGCCCTACTGCCAGCAGTACAGCCCTACTGCCAGCAGTACAGCCCTACTGCCAGAATTTTCGGCAGTACAGCCCTACTGCCAGAATTTTCGGCAGTACAGCCCTACTGCCAGAATTTTCGGCAGTACAGCCCTACTGCCAGAATTTTTGGCAGTACAGCAGTAGAGCCTTACTGCCAGAATTTTAGGCAGTACAGCCATACTGCCAGAATTTTCGGCAGTACAGCCTTACTGCTAGAATTTTTCGGCAGTACAGCAGTAAAGCCTTACTGCTTGAGTTTTCGACAGTACAACAGTAAAGCCTTACTGTTAGAATTTTCGGCAGTACAGCATTACTGTTAGAATTTTCGGCAGTAAAACCTTACTGTTAGAATTTTCGGCAGTAGGGCAGTACTGTTGCAGACTGCTGTATCATTCTAGCAAATCATTCTTTATTTTGCCTCTCAGAATTCTCAGATCATAAAAGTTATATGTTTGAATTCTCTATAAGGTCCAAAATTTAAAAAAAGAACATATAGAGCCAATCTAGGATGTGGGATATGTTAAAATCAATACTATGAAATATGAAAATAAAAAAAGTTTGTTTGTTTTAATTGGGTTTAACGTCGCATTCAACTCACATTTAGGTTATACAATGTATATACGACATCCAGCTTTTCCTACTATAATACCCTACCACGAGACTGACAACTCATGTATAGGGTATGACATCGTACCGCGACCGGACTCGAACCCGTGATCTCCGGATTCGAAGTCAGACATGCTACGCCACTGCTGCAGCTAAATAAAGAAGTAGAATGAAGGAACACATTCAGTGATCCGAGGACTTGGATAATTATATACATGTTTTTTCTTGTTAGGTTTATATCTATGTTTTATGTACAAAAAAATGTTCTACACGATCACAAGTTACTGCTGGTTCTTGTGACACTATGACCATGAAATAAGTCATTTACTTCCCATTTTCGGAAAGCTGAATGAACAAGCTTTCTTTTGGTATATAATACTGCTACAAGTTCGAGTAAGTATTTAACTCTGGATGAGTTATATAACGAACAGTTTTTCATTTTTTTTAATTCTCTACACAGAGAACTGCTTCAAACGTACAGAAGGACCTATCTCTGATGGCAATATTTGCAACGTAGATGTAACAATATCAACGACAAAAGCATGTTTATGCAATGTTTAAAACTAACCATAAAGAATAAAAAATACGGCTTTATTAAGTGATCGAAGTGCTTCAAGAAATGTACTAAATATTTTTGTTTGGTAGGTACCTTTCTTACAAAATAAAATGTCCTGCACTACCGCAAGTTACTGCTGGTTCTTACGACATTATGACCACAGCATATGCCATAAATTACACATTTTCTGAAAGCTGAATGAACAAGCTTTCATTTTGTATATAATACTGCTAAAAGTTCGTGTAAGTATTTAACTCTGGACGAGTTATATAACGAACAATTTTCAATTTTTATTTCATTTCTCTACACAGAGAACTGATTTAAACGTACAGAAGGACCTGTCTCTGATGGCAACATTTTTAACGTATTTGTAACAATATCAACGGCATTACATGCATATGCAGTGTATAAAATAACCATAAATAATGAAAAATACGGCTACATTGAGCGATCGAAGTGCTTCAAGAAATATATTCAATATTCTAGTTTGGTAGGTATTTTTTTACAAAAAAATGTCCTGCGCTACCGCAAGTTACTGCTGGTTCTTGCGACATTATGACCAAAACATATGCCATAAAATTCACATTTTCTGAAAGCTGAATGAACGAGCTTTCATTTGGTATATAATACTGCTACATGTTCGTGTAAGTATTTAACCCTGGATGAGTTATATAACGAACAGTTTTTTAATTTCTATTTGAATTCTCTACACAGAAAACTGATTCAATCGTACAGAAGGACCAATCTCTGATGGCAATATTTGCAACGTAGATGTAACAATATCAACGGCAATAACATGTTTATGCAATGTTTTAAACTAACCATAAAGAATATAAAATACGGCTTTGTTAAGTGATCGAAGTGCTTCAAGAAAAGTACTAAATATTTTTGTTTGGTTGGTACCTTTTTTTAAAACAAAATGTATTGCACTATCGCAAGTTACTGCTGGTTCTTGCGACATTATGACCACAACATTTGTCATAAAATTCACATTTTCTGAAAGCTGAATGAACAAGCTTTCATTTGATATATAATACTGCTACAAGTTCGTGTAAGTATTTAAATCTGGACGAGTTATATAACGAACAATTTTCAATTTTCATTTCATTTCTCTACACAGAGAACTGATTTAAACGTACAGAAGGACCTATCTCTGATGGCAATATTTGTAACGTATTTGTAACAATATCAACGGCATTACATACATATGCAGTGTTTAAAATAACCATAAAGAATGAAAATACGGTATATTAAGTGATCGAAGTGCTTCAAGAAATATACTAAATATTCTTGTTTTGTAGGTATCTTTTTTACAAAAAAAATGTCCTGCGCTACCGCAAGTTACTGCTGGTTCTTGCGACATTATGACCAAAACATATGTCATAAAATACACACTTTCTGAAAGCTGAATGAACGAGCTTTCATTTGGTATATAATACTGCTACAAGCTCGTGTGAGTATTTAACTCTGGATGAGTTACATAACGAACAGTTTTCATTTTTTTAATTGTCTACGCAGAGAACTGATTCAAACGTACAGAACGACCTATCTCTGATGGCAATATTTGTAACGTATTTGTAACAATATCAACGGCATAACATGCATATGCAATTTATGAAAATGACCATAAAGAATGAAAAATACGGCTACATTTATTGATCGAAGTGCTTCAAGAAATATATTCAATATTCTTGTTTGGTTTGTACTTTGTACCAAAACAATGTGCTACGATACCGCAAGTTACTGCTGGCTCTTTCGACAATATGACCAATACATATGCCATAAAATCCCCCCTATTTTCAAAGCTAAATGAACAAGCTTTCATTTGGTATAAAACACTACTACTACTTCTCGTTTGTTTTTTTACACCATATTAGTTTTATAAACAACATTTTTGTTCATTCGAATTTCTACGCGAATCCAAGGTTGTTTGTTACTGCTGGTTCTTGTGACGCTAAAAACGAAAACTATGCCATTTAATAACTATTGTCGTAAAGCTGAATGAACAAGCTTTCAATTGGTATATAATACTACAACGAGTGAGTATTGCACACTGAACTAGTTTTATTGCGAACATTTGTTCAATTTTCATTAGAATTCTCTACTTTGGTTTGGATTAATGTGTAGGTAGGACTTTTTTTCTATGTCAATATTTGTTGCAAATATGGATAAAAACCAATGAAAATTTATATCAAAATAACGGGAAAAAAATACGATTTCATAATCATAAGAAAGTTTTTTTCTATAATGGTTGAAATAAGTGCTCTAATGGGTTGGTTATGTTCAGATACTTCGCTAAAAATTTCACTTCGCTCAAAATTTTACTTTGCTATAGTAAGTTACTGCTGTTATTTTTTATCCGAAGACCGGGTCTGTGTTCCATTTAATATACATATTCACAAAGCTGAATGAACAAGCTTTCATTTGGTATATAATACTGCTTTATGTTCAAGATAGTTTTCCACTTCGGATATGTTTTATTAATGACATTTCTCGATTTCCATTCGAATTATTCATCTGGAGTTGGAAATAAATGTGCGTATATAAGGCCCATCTTCAATGTCAACATTTGTTACAGATCTGCATCAAAAGACAAGAATTATTTATATCGAACTAAAGATAAAACATGCACGATTATATCAACATGAATTACATAATACTGGTAGAAGTAAGAGCTTAAGCGTTGATTATGTTCACGTATTTCGTACAAAATTTAACATCGCTTTATATTGCGAGTTACTGCTGTTTTAGTGTTATTATGGTCAATAAATATACTATTTAACATACATTTTCAAAAAGACGAATGAACAAGCTTTAGTATGGTATATTATTCATCTCAACTGTCATGTTAGATTTTATACACTGAATAAGTTTTTCTTATGACAAATTTTTCAATAATTTCATCGTGGTTATCATTCATGATATTTTCTCCGCCGAATGAAATATTTAGCCGCAGATTAAACTTGCGTACCGAATATCTGTTAGATGTTAAACGTTTGATTTTGAACAAAATCATTCCCTTTCGTAAATCTTATCTTGCACGTATGATAAGTCATGTTATATTTGATAAGTAAAGTGTAAGAAAATAATGCAAATAAAAACAGAATAATCATGGTTCATGTTATAAAATTAACTTGTATTTTAGATCAACTTCTGGGTATAGAAAGACAGCGGAACCAAATTGTTTTCGCGAAAACATTTTTTTTTACGCAAACAACAAATTATTATGTGAAGGACTTTTGTAACAAAACTAGCTCATTTAACGTGTTTTATAATATGCTTTCATAAATATCAAGTTTGTTTGAATAAAAACCATATAGTATTTATGTAACAGGTGGTAACGAATATGTAAAAATGAAAAATCAAGTTGTTTCCGCTATCTATCTTTACCCGGAAGTTGGTCTTAAATGCGGAGAAAATATCAAGATTAATTACCACGCTGAAAGAAATGTCATAAGATATACTTATACAGTTTATAAAAACCAACATAACAATGTATCATGTATAAAATTAAAGCTTGTCCATTCGACTTTTTGAAAATGTATATTAAATGGTATATTTACCAGTCACAACAACACCAAAAACAGCAGTAACTTACAATATACATGTAAAATGGTATTAAAATTTGCACGAAGTACGTAAACTTTACCAAAGCTTACGCTCTTTTTTTCAACCAATAATAAAACAATTCGTGCTGATGTAATCGTCCATGTTTTCTCTTTATTTTGATATAAATTATCATTGATTTTTATGCAGATCTGTAACAAATATTGAGAGAAGTCTTTAAATCTGCACATTTAATTTGAATCCCGAGTAAACATTCTAAACTTGAAAGATATGTATTAAATTAGATATATCCGATGTTGAAAACTATCGACAACATAAAGCAGTACTATATACCAAATTAAAGCTTGATCCTTTAGCTTTGTGAATATGTGAATAGTATAGTATGTTTACCCAGTCATTGGATCACAAAAAACAGCAGTAACTTACAATAGCGAAGTTAAAGTTTGAACGAAGTACGTGAACATAACCAACCCTCAGAGCTCTTATTTCTGCCAGTATTAAAGCAATGAATGTTAATGTAATTGTCAATGTTTAATATGAATAACCATTGTTCTATATCCATATTTGCAGCAAATTTGAAATTTAAGATAAGTCCTATCTGTACATTTAATCCAACGCCGAGTAGGGTTCGGATAAAAATTGAAGAGCATATTCCTAATAAAACTCGTTCAGTGTGAAATTTTGCCACGATCTGGTAGAAATATTATATACCAAATGAAAACTTGCTCATTCAGCTTCACGAAAACGGGTGATAAAAAGCATCGTTTTAGCGTCACAAGAACTAGCAGTAACTTGTAAAACTTTTTGGAAAAACACAGGGATACTAAATCTACAAGATTTTTTTAAAGTTGTATAATAGATTATTATCTTTAGCCGTAGTCTTTTACGCCTATTTAATACATACATGTAAAACCCTAGATTTTTTAAACATATTCGATGCAAATATTGACATCATAAACAGGCGCTATCTGTACGTTTAACTAAGTACTCTGTGTTGAGAGTTCAAACGAAAATTGAAAAACAGTTCGTAATAAAACTCATCCAGCGTAAAATACTTAAATGAGCCTGTAGCAGAATTATATATACCTAATGAAAGCTTGTTTATTCATCCTTACAAAAATGGGCACTACAAAGCATACTTTTCATTCATAACGTCACAAGTATCAGCAGTAACCTCTGATTGCAAGGGAAGTTTTTCAAAAAAATCACTTAAATTTTAGCATCCCAAAACGAATGTATAATATGTATATATATTTTTAAACAGTCAAGTACTTACAATGTTGTTTGTAGCTGAGTTCTTTCATTCTTCATTCTCATTTAGATAAATGTTACGTCATAGCTTTTTTAAAATGAAAAAAATGTTGTTTATAAAACTAATATAGTGTCAGAAAAAACAAGAAGAACTTGTGGCAGTATTATATACCAAATGAAAGCTTGTTCATTCAGCTTTCAGAAAATGGGTATTTTATGGCGTATGTTTTGATCATATTGTCGCAAGAATCAGCAGTAACTTGCGGTAGCGTAGGGCATTTTTTGTAAAAAAGTACATACCAAACAAGAATATTGAACATATTTCTTAAAGCACTTCGATCACTCAATGTAGCCACATTTTTCATTCTTTATGGTTATTTTTATACATTGCATATACATGTAATACCGTTGATATTATTACAAATACGTTGCAAATATTGTCATCAAAAGTAGGTCCTTCTGTACGTTTGTATCAGTTCCCTGTGCAGAGAATTCAAATAAAAATTGAAAAACTACTTGTAATATAACTCATCCAGTGTAATCTACTTACGCAAACTTGTAGCAGTATTATATACCAAATGAAAGCTTGTTCACTTAGCTTTACGAAAATGAGTAGCAAATGACACAGTTTTCGATCATAGCGACACAAGAACCAGCAGTAACTTCTGATTACGAGGGTTATTTTTTGTAAAAATATGTTTATTTTACTAAACCAATAGAACTCATCCAGTGTACATAACTTACACGAACTTGTAGCAGTATTATATACCAAATGAAAGCTTGTTAATGCAGCTTTCGAAAATATGTAATTTATGGCCAATGTTTTGGTCATATTGTCGCAAGAACCAGCAGTAACAAGAGGTAGCGTAGGACATTTTTTTGTTAAAAGGTATCTACCAAACAAGAATATTGAATATATTTCTTGAAGCTCTTCGATCACTTAATGAAGCCGTATTTTTCATACTTCATGGTAATTTTTATACATTGCATAAACATGTTATTGCCGTTGATATTGTTACAACTACGTTGCAAATATTGCCATCAGAGATAGGTTCTTCTGAACGTATAAATCAGTTCTCTGTGTAGAGAATTGAAATAAAAATTGAAAAACTGTTCGTTATATAACTCATCCATAGTTAAATACTAACACGAACTTGTAGCAGTATTATATACCAAATGAAAGCATGTTAATTTTACTTTACGAATATGTGTAATTTATGGCATATGTTTCGGTCATATTGTCGCAAGAACCAGCAGTAACTTGCGGTAGCGTAAAACATTTTTTTGTCAAACATGTACATACCAAACAAGAATATTGAATATATTTCTTGAAGCACTTCGATCACTCAATGTAGCCGTATGTTTTCATTCTTCATGGTTTTTTTATGCATTGCATATCCATGTTATGCCGTTGATATTATTAAAATACGTTGCAAATATTGATATCAGAGATAGGTCGTTCAGTACGTTTGAATCAGTTCTTTGTGTAGAGAATCAAAAAAAATGAAAAACTGTTCGTTATATAACTCATCCAGAGTTAAATACTTACACAAACTTGTAGCAGTATTATATACCAAAAGAAAGCTTGTTCATTCAGCTTTCCGAAAATGGGAAGTAAATGACTTATTTCATGGTCATAGTGTCACAAGAACCAGCAGTAACTTGTGATCGTGTAGAACATTTTTTGTAAATAAAACATGGATATAAACCTAACAAGAAAAAACATGTATATAATTATCCAAGTCTTCGGATCACTAAATGTGTTCCTTCATTCTACTTCTTTATTTAGCTGCAGCAGTGGCGAATTGGTTAGCATGTCTGACTTCGAATCCGGAGATCACGGGTTCGAGTCCGGTCGCGGTACGATGTCATACCCTATACATGAGTTGCCAGTCTCGTGGTAGGGTATTATAGTAGGAAGAGCTGGATGTCGTATATACATTGTATAACCTAAATGTGTGTTGAATGCTACGTTAAACCCAATTAAAACAAACAAACTTTTTTTATTTTCATATTTCATTGTATTGATTTTAACATATCCCACATCCTAGATTGGCTCTATATGTTCTTTTTTAATTTTGGACCTTATAGAGAATTCAAACATATAACTTTTATGATCTGAGAATTCTGAGAGGCAAAATAAGGAATAATTTGCTAGAATGATACAGCAGTCTGCAACAGTACTGCCCTACTGCCGAAAATTCTAACAATAAGGTTTTACTGCCGAAAATTCTAACAGTAATGCTGTACTGCCGAAAACTCAAGCAGTAAGGCTTTACTGCTGTACTGCCGAAAAATTCTAGCAGTAAGGCTGTACTGCTGTACTGCCGAAAAGTCTGGCAGTAGGGCTGTACTGCTGTACTGCCGAAAATTCTGGCAGTAGGGCTGTACTGCTGTACTGCTGTACTGCTGTTACTGCTGTCTTCACATACATGATTTTTGGTTACTTAAGGCTAGAGATCTATCTACGCTTCCATTTGATACCTTGTTGATGTTAGTTGCTGCATTATTGACTAAATGGGGACCCAAATCTACATTAGGCCACACCAAATTAATTACTTGTTCTACGGATTTTTTTGGAAAACAAATGGGGCGAGCGAGCGAAAAAAAAATTAAATTTTTTTTTTTTACTTTTGAATTAAACCAAAGGCGAGCGAATAAAAAAAATTAAAAATTTTTTTTTTCCTTTTACATAAAATCTTAAGCGAGCGAATAAAAAAAATAAGCGACAAAATAAGAAATCGCAACAAAAGTTAATTCGCGACAAAAAATTTAGTTGCAACAAAGCACTTGAATAGGAGCTTTTTCTTGTCACATTGGATGATGATATGAATAGCTTATCATCCTTAGTTCTCCATATAAATACATGTTCAATGGCAATGACTGTTTATGTTATTTGCTTACATCTTTAATAAATAAATTCTACGCTTTTGTCTATTTAGGACAGCATATTTTTTATTTGTTTTAATAGTATTTTGTGCACTGAAGCCCTTTCACATGTCTGTTCAAAGCCAAATGTCAAAGATATAATCAGATAATACAGTACCTATTGATCCCTACCATCAGCATGTTCTGTGCTCTAAGATTTGAACTATACATAAGCATTAAAACAAAAATGGTTAAAATTGATGTTCTAGAAATAGATCAATGCCTATGATAGACATAAACATAACTGACCTTAATTATTGGAACGATGCTAATTTAGCATCGTTCCAATGGTAACAAGAAAGTATAAGATTACTATTTTCACGCTTCAACAATTTTCAACATAGACAAAGAGGCGTAGTTCAAGCGTGAAACTCATTAACATCTCATTTAAATGTAATACAACGCTGGCTTGTGTTGTCGTTCTTGAAACTCTTCAGGAAAAGGGAGGTTACTCTCAGGACATACAAATCTTGCAATGGAGACGGGACAACTCAACCCGTAGACAACTCAACCCGTGACAACTGCAATGGTTACTTGTTGGAGTAAAAAGGGCCTACGATGTTTTTGACAATGCATGTTATATGCGTAGCATAATTACGTCATTCGATAGTAATAAGCAATATAAAATGATCGTATTATATTATGTTACTTATACCAATACATTAAGGACGATTTTGGTAGTTTTTGTGCGCACCGTTCTGTGCATATCTAAAACACGGTTTGACACGAAAAACCACACACCACACACACCACACACACACCACACACACCACTTTGTATAACATGATATAAGACTTATTTTCGATTGTTTACCTGTTTTAAACCCTAATTGTGGTATAAATTAACAGAATTACATAGATGAATTAATAATTAGATCGTAAAACGCGTTGGAAATTGTCATAGAAAATGTCATTAGATGTTCGTGTACACACCACACACACACTACTTTGTATAACATGATATAAGACTTTTTTCCGAATGTTTACCTGTTTTAAACCCTAATTATGGCATAAATTAACAGAATTACAAAAATAAATCAATAATCAGTAGATCCCTGGTCCAATCTCCAGTCATAGCAGGTTATATCAGTGTATGAAAACTTGATTTTAATATCACATTACATGCACAAAATGAGAAGTTGTCAGCTCCTTGTGGTTAAAGAAAATAGTCCAGAATAATCTTTAGTTTGGTGAGATGGTTACTGTACATGACCCTATATAGTGTTGATGAAAATTAATTCTTTGACTGGTTTATTTTGTTTGATAAAGTAAGATGAACCTTGCCATAAGCAAACCACTTGAGAAGTCTAGTGCTATGATCTTGTTAAATTCTGTTAATTGATACTTAATACATTTTTTGTAGATAATATTCATATTTTGGCATAATTATATATTCTTTAATAAAAAATAAGTTCAGGACATCGTTCCTCCAGCACTCCAGTGCTTTGATTATTAATATTAGTAACAATTCAGACTTAACGTGAATTTCTGTTAAAATCAACTAATGTACTCGTATTCTTTTAAAGCAATGTACATAATTGATGATAAAAAAAGAAATTTACACGTCAAAATGCAATTGTAACGTACTTTCGCGACCCCACGAAAATGATTAAGACTCTCAGTGAAATAACGTAGATCGACGTAGGTTCTGTACGTCACCAAGCATTGAATCTATTCTAGCTGTCCTATTCATTTGACTGTTGCGTTGTAAACGAACAATCAGATTTGTAGATTTAAAACGCTAGCAAATACGAATTTCGATGATTGAATTTTGACGCGACGATAGCGCATCTGTTTTAATTACTATGCGACGATTGGCTCTTGCGTGACAAGGGCACGTTATTGGCAGAATCATAAAAAACAAAACAAATAAATACTTGTTGATAATACGATCAAGGGTTAAAAAACCCAAACAAAAAGGTCTATCAGACTAAATGTTATTACGTTTAAAACTGAAATTTTCACAATTATTTAGCATTAATTGTGATAATTATCCTACTTACCGCTAAATTTTAATTACCCTTAGCAGAACAGAACAGAACAGAACAGAACAAACCTTTATTTCTCAAATCATGATACATGATACATGAGTAATAAGTACATTTTATCAATAGAAATATAAGAAAAGAAGAAAAAAAAATACATGTATATATATATAAGAAATATTAACACTTCTAGGGGGGAAAGAGAGAAAGAGAGGGGAGCGATAAGAAAGTTAAACATTTGACTGTCAAAGAACCACAACTTTTACATGTTATTATAATTACCGGAACTGTACCGGAAAATGGATTTTTTACACATAGACGCTTGATATATGGATTTTGTTGCGAGCGTCTTATGATTCTGATAGAGCAGGGAGGCGTTTTTTTACATCCAGTTCATGCTACATCTAGATATCGTATGCAAGTGTAAAATATTGAAATTATTCAAGGTTTAATTTCATGCATAAAACATATATAATTTTACTCCAGTCAATTAAATTATTAACTATTTTGATATATTTAACTCATATTGACCAAAATATTGCTTTTGTCGACGAGTATGAGTTTTTTATTATCGAACTACTTTTTCTTTTACTCCGTTAAGTTAATGCCTACTACTGAAAGTAAACGCCCACTGATACAGTAGAGTTCGCGTACAATTTTGATTAAACTTTTAACAGTACATTCTTTCAAATATGTCTTTTAACTGAACTTCTCCTGTAATGCTCTTAGTAATTATTAGACTTTGAAGTGTATTAGAGAGAAATATTATTAATTATTAAGAGAAATAAAGGTTTCTTCTGGTATAAAATTGCCATCAAAGCGCATTTATGAACAAGGAAGTCGAGAATAATAAGTTTTCGTGATATCACCGTGACATTGAGTTCGGATGCTTTTTTTCTTGCTCTGACAACGTAGAAACAGAAACTTCTCAGCAAGGAAAACATCCCCAAAATCTGTCAAAAAGGCCTTATAGATGTCACAAATGCTTATGTATCACCCCAGATAGTCATTGTAAAACCTATTAAATAGTTTTCAAGACATCATGATTTTTTATTCACATGACATCCAGTTCGTGTTATTATATGTACTTGGAAAGCAGCGGAACGCACCCAACAAAGTCAAAGATCCTGTTGAAGCCCTAAATATGTTTTATTAATGTCATCAATGCTCATTTATTACAATAATAGCCATAGATTAAACATATTGTCAAGTTTTCATAACATCATGGTTTTCTACTTTAAAAAAATGACAACCAGTTCGTGTTGTTTTCTTGCTCGAACTTAATTTAACATATGTTTAAAGAAACGGAACGCACCTAGAAAGTCAAAGATCCGTTCAAATCCCTTAAAAATAGTTTAAACATTTCATAAATGCAATTTACGAACAAGAAAGTCACTGTTAAATCAATTAAAAAGGTTTCTAGACATCATTTATTTTTTAAATTAAATGACATCCAGTTGATGTTTTTTTTGCACGAACTATATATCGCGCGAAGCAATGGAACGGAACACATCCAGCAAGTCAAAGAAACCCTTAAATAGCTCACTAAAGCTTTAAAGGGGTCATCAATGATCATATATCACCAAAATAGTCAGGGTTAAATGGTGCCATCAATGATCATATATCACCAAAATAGTCAGGATTAAAATCCATTCTTATTTTTCTAGAAATCAATATTTTGTACAAATGACATCTAGTTCGTGTAATTGTCCTTGTTCTACAAAGCATCGGGATACTTCCAGAAGTCAAAGAACCCGTTAAACCCCTTAAGTATGCTTCATAGATGTCATAAATGCTCATTTATCGCTAAGAAAGTCATTGTTTAAACATATTTATAAGTTCTCTATACATCACGACGTTTTTGCATTCATGACATCCAGTTCGTGTCGTTATCTCTCCTCCTCCAACGTTTTAGTTCTACAAAGCATCGGGGCGCACCCAGCAAATCAAAGAGCCTCTTACACCCCTTAATTATGCTTCATAGATGTCATAAATGCTCGTTTGGACAAAAAAGTGAAGATCTAAAGCTATTGAAAAGTTTACTACACATCACTATTTTCTACTTAGTGACATCCAGTTCGTGTTATTTTCCACGCTCCAAATTTATACATCTATAATGCAACGAAACACATACAGTAAGTAAAAAAAACCGCTAAACCCCTTAAGTGTGCTTTATGGATGTCATAAATGTTCATTTATCCACAAGACAGTCATTGTTTAAACATATTTATAAGTTTTCTACGCACCATGATGTTTTTACTTTAATGACATCCAGTTCGTGTTGTTACCTATCTTGCTCCAACATCATACATCCTCAAAGCATCGGGACACTTCCAGAAGTCAAAGAACTCGTTAAACCCCTTTAGTATGCTTCAAAAATGTCATAAATGCTCATTAATCACCTAGAAAGTCATTGTTTAAACATATTTATAAGTTGCTATACATCACGACGTTTTTGCTTTCATGACATCCAGTTCGTGTCGCTATCTCTCCTCCTCCAACGTTATAGTTCTACAAAGCATCGGGGCACACCCAGCAAGTCAAAGAGCCCCTTTAACCCCTAAATAATGCTTCATAGATGTCATATATGCTCATTTCGTCAAAAAAAAGTGAAGATCTATAGCTATTGAGGAGTTTTCTACACGTCACCATTTTCTACTTAGTGACATCCAGTTCGTGTTATTTTCCATGCTCCAAATTTATACTTCTATAATGCAACGAAACACATACAGTAAGTAAAAAAACCGCTAAGCCCCTTAAGTGTGCTTTATAGATGTCATAAATGTTCATTTATCAACAAGACAGTCATTGTTTAAACATATTTATAAGTTTTCTACGCACCATGATGTTTTTACTTTAATGACATCCAGTTCGTGTCGTTACCTATCTTGCTCCAACATTATACATCCACAAAGCATCGGGACACTTCCAGAAGTCAAGGAACCCGTTAAACCCCTTAAGTATGCTTCATGGGTGTCATAAATGCTCATTTATCACCTAGAAAGTCATTGTTAAAACATATTTATAAGTTCTCTATACATCACGACGTATTTACATTCATGACATCCAGTTCGTGTCGTTATCTCTCCTCCTCCAACGTTATAGTTCTACAAAGCATCGGGGCGCACCCATCAAGTCAAAGAGCCCCATAAACCCCTTAAGTATGCTTCATAGATGTCATAAATGCTCATTTGGGCACAAAAGTGAAGATCTAAAGCTATTGAGGAGTTTTCTACACGTCACCATTTTCTACTTAGTGACATCCAGTTCGTGTTATTTTCCACGCTCCAACTTAATACATCTATAATGCAACGAAACACATACAGTAAGTAAAAACAACCGCTAAACCCCTTAAGTGTGCTTTATGGGTGTCATAAATGTTCATTTATCCACAAGACAGTCATTGTTTTTAACATATTGATAAGTTTTCTACGCACCATGATGTTTTTAGTTTAATGACATCCAGTTCGTGTTGTTTCTTATCTTGCTCCAACATTATACATCCGCAAAACATCGGGACAATTCCAGAAGTCAAAGAATCCGTTAAACCCCTTAGGTATGCTTCAAAGGTGTCATAAATGGTCATTTATCGCCTAGAAAGTCATTGTTTAAACATATGTATAAGTTTTCTATACATCATGACGTTTTTGCATTCATGACATCCAGTTCGTGTTATTTTCCACGCTCGAACTTAATATATCTACAAGGCTACGGATTACATGCAGTAAGTAAAATTAACCATTAAACCCATTAAATATGCTCTATAGATGTCATAAATGCTCATTTATCACAAAGACAGTCATTGTTCAAACATGTTTATAAGTTTTTTTGACATCATGGTTTATTACTTAAATGACATCCAGTTCGTGTTGTTATCGTCCTTCCTACAACGTTATATATCTACAAAGCATCGGGGCACATCCAGCAAGTCAAAGAACCCATTAAACCCCTAAAGAGCTCTTTATGAATGTCATAAATGCTCATTTGACACAAAAATAGCCAAGGTAAAAACCATTGATAAGTTTTCTACTCATCACCATTTTTTACTTATTGACATCTTGTTTGCGTTATTTTCCACGCTCGAACTTAATTTATATCTTTAAACCATCGGAACGTACCTAGCAGGTCAAGGGTCCCGTTGAACCTCTAAAAGATACTATATTAATGCCATAAATGAAATTTATGAAAAAGATAGTCAGTGTTTAAACCTATTAAAAAGTTTCTATACATCAGGGTTTTTAACTTAAATGACATCCAGTTGATGTTTTCTTGCACCAACTTTATATCTAACGAAACAATGAAACGGAACACATCCATCAAGTCAAGGAAACCCATGAATAGCACACTATGACTTTTAAAAAATGTTATCAATGAGCATTTAACAACAATATAGTCTAGGTTTAATACCATTGAAAAGTTTTCTACACACCACGATTTTCTCCTTAATGACATCCAGTTCGTGTTATTTTCCACGCTCGAACTTAATATATCTACAAGGCTAAGGATTACATGCAGTAAGTAAAATTAACCATTAAACCCATTAAATATGCTCTATAGATGTCATAAATGCTCATTTATCACAAAGACAGTCATTGTTCAAACATGTTTATAAGTTTTTTTGACATCATGGTTTATTACTTAAATGACATCCAGTTCGTGTTGTTATCGTCCTTCCTACAACGTTATATATCTACAAAGCATCGGGGCACATCCAGCAAGTCAACGAACCCATTAAACCCCTAAAGAGCTCTTTATGAATGTCATAAATGCTCATTTGACACAAAAATAGCCAAGGTTAAAACCATTGATAAGTTTTCTACTCATCACCATTTTTTACTTATTGACATCTTGTTTGCGTTATTTTCCACGCTCAAACTTAATTTATATCTTTAAACCATCGGAACGTACCTAGCAGGTCAAGGGTCCCGTTGAACCCCTAAAAGATACTATATTAATGCCATAAATGAAATTTATGAAAAAGATAGTCAGTGTTTAAACCTATTAAAAGTTCCTATACATCAGGGTTTTTAACTTAAATGACATCCAGTTGATGTTTTCTTGCACCAACTTTATATCTAACGAAACAATGGAACGAAACACATCCATCAAGTCAAGGAAACCCATGAATAGCACACTATGACTTTTAAAATGTTATCAATGAGCATTTAACACCAATATAGTCTAGGTTTAATACCATTGAAAAGTTTTCTACACACCACGATTTTCTCCTTAATGACATCCAGTTCGTGTTATTTTCCACGCTCAAACCTTATCCATTTACAAGGAAACGGAACACACAGAGTAAGTAAAAAAACTGCTAATCATCATAGGTATGCGTTATAGATGTCATAAATGCACATCTACTTCCAAGACAGTCATTGTTTAAACATATTTATAAGTTTCCTAGACATCATGAATTTTTACTTAAATGACATCCTGTTCGTGTTGTTATCTTTCTTCCCCGAACGTTATCTACAAAGCATCGGGACGCATCCAGCAAGTCAAAACACCCGTTAAACCCCTAAAGAATTCTTTATAGATGTCATAAATGCTCATTTGACACGTTTTTGACAAGTTTTCTACACATCACTAATTTCTACTTAATGACATCCAGTTCGTGTTATTTTCGAAGCTCGAACTTAATATATATCTTTAAACTATCGGAACGTACCTAGCAGGTCAAAGGTCAAGCTGAACCCCTAAAAGATACTATATTAATGTCATAAATGAAATTTATGAACAAGAAAGTCAGTGTTTAAACCTATTAAAAGTTCCTATACATCAGGTTTTTTTTAACTTAAATGACATCCAGTTGATGTTTTCTTGCACCAACTTTATATCTAACGAAGCAATGGAACGGAACACATCCAGCAAGTCAAGGAAACTCATTAATAGCTCACTTAAGCTTTAAAGATGTTATCAATGAGCATTTAACACCAATATAGTCTAGGTTTAATACCATTGAAAAGTTTTCTACATACCACGAGTTTCTCCTTTATGACATCCAGTTCGTGCTATTTTCCTCGCTCGAACTTAAAACAAATACAAGGCAACGGAACACACACAGTTAGTAAAAAACCGTAAAACATCTTAAGTATGCTTTATAGTTGTCATAAATGCACATCTATCTCCAACAAAGTCATTGTTTAAACATATTTATAAGTTTTCTAGACATCATGAATTTTTACTTAAATGACATCCAGTTCGTGTTGTTATCTTTCTTCCCCGAACGTTATCTACAAAGCATCGGGACGCATCCAGCAAGTCAAAACACCCGTTAAACCCCTAAAGAATTCTTTATTGATGTCATAAATGCTCATTTGACACAAAAATAGTTAAGGTTATCAACTATTGATAAGTTTTCTACACATCACTTATTTCTACTTAAAGACATCCAGTTCGTGTGATTTCAACGCTCGAATTTAATACATCTATAATGCAACGAAACACATACAGTAAGTAAAATAACCGTTAAACCCCTTAAGTATGCCTTATAGATGTCATAAATGCTAATTTCATGACATCATGATTTTTTTACTTAAATGACATCCAGTTCGTGTTATTATCTTTCTTCCTCCAACGTTATATATCTACAAAGCATCGGGACGCATCCAACAAGTCAAAGAACCCATTGAACCTCTAAAGAATGCTTCATAGATGTCATGAATGCTCATTTGACTAAAAAATATTCAGGGTTTAAATAGGTTGTTAATTGTTATAGAAATCACGATTTTCTACTTTAAATGACATCCAGCTCGTGTTATTTTCCTTGTTCGAACTTAAAACATCTACGAGGCAACGTAACACGTTGAACATCGAAAGAATGCATTATAGATGTCACAAATGCTCATTTGACTCAAAAGAAGTCAGGGTTAAAATATATTGTTAATTGTTCTAGAAATATGATTTTCTATTTAAATGACATCCAGTTCGTGTTGTTTCCTTGCTCGGTCTTAATATATAACTTTTAACCATCCGAACGCACCTAGCAAGTCAAAGATCCGGTTATCCCTTAAAAGATAATGTATCAATGTCATAAATGAAATTTATGAACAAGAAAGTCAGTGGTTAAATCTTTTAAAAAGTTTCTAGACATAAAGGTTTTAAACTTTAATGACATCGAGTTGATGTTTTTGAACCAACTATATTGCACGAAACAATGGAACGGAACACATTCAGCAAGTCAAGGAAACCCATAAATAGCTCACTAAGGCTTCAAAGATGGCATCAATGATCATTAATTACCTAAAAAGTCAAGGTTAAAGCGCATTGTAAAGTTTTTAGGCATCACTATTTTCAACTTAAATGACATCCAGTTCGTGTTGTGAAAATGATGATGTGTAGAAAACTAATCAATAGTTTTAACCTTGGCTAGTTTTGTGTCAAATGAGCATTTATGACATTTATAAAGAGCTCTTTAGGGGTTTAACGGGTTCTTTGACTTGCTGGATGTGCCCCGATGCTTTGTAGATATATAAGGTTGTAGGAAGGACGATAACAACACGAACTGGATGTCATTTAAGTAAAAAACCATGATGCCAAAAAAACTTATAAACATGTTTGAACAATGACTGTCTTTGTGATAAATGAGCATTAATGACATCTATAGAGTATATTTAATGGGTTACGGTTATTTTTACTTACTGCATGTAATCCGTAGCCTTGTAGATGTATTAATTTCGAGCATGGGAAATAACATGAACTGGATGTCATGAATGCAAAAACGTCGTGATGTATAGAAAACTTATAAATAATTTCAAACAATGACTTTCTAGGCGATAAATGAGCATTTATGAAGCATACTTAAGGGGTTTAACGGGTTCTTTGACTTCTGGAAGTGTCCCGATGCTTTGTGGATGTATAATGTTTGAGCAAGATAGGTAACAACACGAACTGGATGTCATTAAAGTAAAAACATTATGGTGCGTAGAACACTTATCAATATGTTTAAACAATAACTGTCTTGTTGAAAAATGAACATTTATGACATCCATAAAGCACACTTAAGGGGTTTAGCGGTTTTTTTTCTTACTGTATGTGTTTCGTTGCATTATAGATGTATAAAGTTGAAGCGTGGAAAATAACACGAACTGGATGTCACTAAGTAGAAAATGGTGCTGTGTAGAAAACTCATCAATAGCTTTAGATTTTCTCTTTAATGTGTCCAAAAAAGCATTAATGACATCTATGAAGCATACCTAAGGAGTTTAAGAGGCTCTTTGACTTTCTGGATGCGCCCCGATGTTTTGTAGAACTATAGCGTCGGAGGAGGAGAGATAACGACACGAACTGGATGTCATGAATGAAAAAAGGTCGTGATGAATAGAGAACTTATAAATATGTTTCAACAATGACTTTCTAGGTGATAAATGAGCATTTATGACATCTCTGAAGCATACTTAAGGGGTTTAACGGGTTCTTTGACTTCGAGAAGTGTCCCGATTCTTTGTGGATGTATAATGTTGGAGCAAGATAGGTAACAACACGAACTGGATGTCATTAAAGTAAAAACATCATGGTGCGTAGAAAACTTATAAATATGTTTAAACAATGACTGTCTTGATGATAAAGGAACATTTATGACATCCATAAAGCACACTTAAGGGGTTTGGCGGGGATTTTTTACTTACTGAATGTGTTTCGTTGCATTATAGATGTATAAAGTTGGAGCGTGGAAATAACACGAACTGGATGTCACTAAGTAGAAAATGGTGATGTGTAGAAAACTCCTCAATAGCTTTAGATCTTCACTTCTTTTGTCCAAATGAGAATTTATGACATGACATCTTTGAAGCATACTTAAGGGGTTTAACGGGTTCTTTGACTTCGAGAAGTGTCCCGATTCTTTGTGGATGTATAATGTTGGAGCAAGATAGGTAACAACACGAACTGGATGTCATTAAAGTAAAAACATCATGGTGCGTAGAAAACTTATAAATATGTTTAAACAATGACTGTCTTGATGATAAATGAACATTTATGACATCCATAAAGCACACTTAAGGGATTTGGCGGGTTTTTATTTACTTACTGTATGTGTTTCTTTGCATTATAGATGTATAAAGTTGGAGCGTGGAAATAACACGAACTAGATGTCACTAAGTAGAAAATGGTGATGCGTAGAAAACTCATCAATAGCTTTAGATCTTCATTTTTTAGGTCCAAATGAGCATTTATGACATCTTTGAAGCATACTTAAGGGGTTTAAGGGGCTCTTTGACTTGCTGGATGCGCCCCGATGCTTTGTAGAACAATAGCGTCGGAGGAAGAGAGATAACGACACGAACTGGATGTCATGAATGCAAAAACGTCGTGATGTATAGAGAACTTATAAATATGTTTCAACAATGACTTTCTAGGTGATAAATGAGCATTTATGACACCCATGAAGCATACTTAAGGGGTTTAACGGGTTCTTTGACTTCTGGAAGTGTCCCAATGCTTTGTGGATGTATAATGTTGGAGCAAGATAGGTAACAACACGAACTAGATGTCATTTAAGTAAAAACATCATGGTGCGTAGAAAACTTATCAATATGTTTAAACAATGACTGTCTTGTTGATAAATGAACATTTTTGACATCCATAAAGCACACTTAAGGGGTTTAGCGGGTTTTTTTTACTTATTGTATGTGTTTCGTTGCATTATAGATGTAAAAAGTTGGAGCGTGGAAAATAACACGAACTGGATGTCACTAAGTTGAAAATGGTGATGTGTAGAAAACTCATCAATAGCTTTAGATCTTCACTTTTTTTGTCCAAATGAGCATTTATGACATCTATAAAGCAAAATTAAGGGTAAGAGGGGCTCTGTGACTTGCTGGATGCGCCCCGATGCTTTGTAGAACTATAACGTTGGAGGAGGAGAGATAACGACACGAACTGGATGTCATGAATGCAAAAACGTCGTGATGAATAGAGAACTTATAAATATGTTTAAACAATGACTTTCTAGGTGATAAATGAGCATTTATGACATCTATGAAGCATACTAAAGGGGTTTAACGGGTTCTTTGACTTCTGGAAGTGACCCGATGCTTTGAGGATGTATAATGTTGGAGCAAGATAGGTAACAACACGAACTGGATGTCATTAAAGTAAAAAAATCATGGTGCGTAGAAAACTTATAAATATGTTTAAACAATGACTGTCTTGCTGATAAAAGAACATTTATGACATTCATAAAGCACACTTTAGGGATTTAGCGGGTTTTTTTTACTTACTGTATGTGTTTCGTTGCGATATAGATGTATAAAGTTGGAGCGTGGAAAATAACACGAACTGGATGTCACTAAGTAGAAAATGGTGATGTGTAGAAAACTCATCAATAGCTTTAGATCTTCATTTTTTGTGTCCAAATGATCATTTATGACATCTATGAAGCATACTTAAGGGGTTTAAGGGGCTCTTTGACTTGCTGGATGCGCCCCGATGCTTTGTAGAACTATAACGTTGGAGGAGGAGAGATAACGACACGAACTGGATGTCATGAATGCAAAAACGTCGTGATGTCTAGAAAACTTATAAATATGTTTAAACAATGACTGTCTTTGTGATAAATGAGCATTTATGACATCTATAAAGCATTCTTAAGATGTTTAACGGTTATCTTTACTTACTGCATGTGTTCCGTAGCCTTGTAGATGTATTAAGTTCGAGCGTGGAAAATAACAAGAACTGGATGTCATTAAGAAGAAAATGGTAATGTGTAGGAAACTTACCAATGATTTTTCACCAAGACTATGTTTGTGTTAAATGAGCATTTATGACATCTTACTATAAAGACTTCTTTAGGGTTTTAACGGGATTTTTTGACTTGCTTGATGTGTCCCGATACTTTGTAGATGTATTAAGTTCGAGCGTGGAAAATAACACGAACTGGATGTCATGAAGTAAAAAGTCCTGATGCGTAAAAAATTATCAATGGTTTTTAACTTTGACTATTGTAGTGATAAATGCTCATTGATAACATCTTTAAACCCTTAGTGAGCTATTCATGGGTTTCTTTGACTTGCTGGATGTGTTCCGTTCCATTGCTTCGTGCGATATAAAGTTGGTTAAAGAACACCAACTTGGTGTCATTTACGTTAAAAAACCCTGATTTCTAGAAACGTTTTTAATAGGTTTTAAGACTGACTTTCTTGTTCATAAATTTCATTTATGACATTAATCTAGTATCTTAAGGGGTTAAATGGGACCCTTGACTAGCTAGGTGCGTTCCTTGATAATTATGAAACCGGTAGGGTTAAAATATAAGTATTAAACGTCCATTTGGATGATGTTTTTTGGTTTTTTTTGTATTTTGCTTGTTACAGCATATTTTAACCTTTATATATATATATATATATATATATGGAAAATTACACGAACGGGATGTCACTAAGTAAAAAATGGTGATGTGTAGAAAACTTATCAATGGTTTTTAACCTAGACTATGTTTGTGTCAAATGATCATTTATGACATTTTTAAAGAATTCTTTAGGGGTTTAATGGGTTCTTTGACTTGCTGTATGTGTTTTGTTGCTTTGTTAATATGTAAATCTCGAGCAAGAAAAATTACATCAACTCTATGTCATTTGAGTAAAAAATAATGGTGCCTAAAAACTTATCAAAAGGTTTTAACCCGGACTTTTATTGTAATAAATTAGCATTGATGACAATTATTAAGCCTTTTTGAGAGGTTAAAGGGGTTCTTTTATTTGCTGGATGTGTTCCTTGGCTTTTTAGATATTTAAAGTTTGAGAAAGAAAAATAACACGAACTCGATGTCATTAAAGTAGAAAATAATGATATATATCAAAACACACTGAAAGGTTATATAAATGACTTTTTTTGGTAATAAATTAGCCTAAATAACATCTATTAAGCATTATGTAGGGGTTAAAAGGTTCTTTGACTTACTGGATGGGTTTCGTTGCTAAGTACATATATAAAGTTCGTGCAAGAAAAATTACATCAACTCGATGTCATTAAAAAAAATCATGATATCTAGGAAAGTTATCAATAGGTTTTAACTCTTACTAATTTGGTGACAAATGAGCATTAATGACATCTATTAAGCCTTCTTGAGTTGTTGAAGTGGTTCTTTTAGATGTGTTCCTTTGCTTTTTAGATAAATTAAGTTCGAGTAAGTACAAATACACCAACTCGATGTCATTGGAATAGAAAATCATAAAAACATCAACTCGATGTCATTTACTTAGAAAAATCATGATGTATAGAAAACGTAATATTAGGTTTTGACCCCGACTATTTTGGTGATAAATGAGCATTGATGACATAGGTCTATAAAGCATTATCTAGGGGTTTAAAGGTTTCTACGAATTGCTGGATGTGTTCCGTTGCTTTGTAAGCTTATAAAGTTTGACCCTAAAAAATTACATCAACTCGATGTCATTGAAGTAATCAATCATGCTGCATGAATAGTTAATAATATAATAATAATAATTTTATTTCGGTATCAATGACATGGCACATAGCATACAAAAAGTGATTAACACAGTGTATAATGCCATATGTCATGCGCATCAATACTGTACGGAGTTCAGAAGCTTCCATAAAATAAACAATTAACTGTCTGCAACTTTGGCAATATATAGATACTTAAAAACTGTGACCATTCTTATTCACCAACCGCTGAGGATTAAGCGGAGCAATCTTATTGGGCGGGGCTAACTGATAATAAAAACCGGATCTACTTTTACAGTAACTCGATGTAGCACGAACTGGATGTAAATAAAAGCCTCCCAAACGAGCACATCGGATTAAGTGGAAGGATTACAATAATTAATGACATTTTAATTCATTTATGAATGGTTAATGTGATGTAAGGATGCACTGCATTGATTTAAATACTTCACTGGTCATCATTTTCAGGATGTAATTATTAATTGGATTAAAAGTGTTTATTTGTAAGCATGATAATAAGGAGTGAAACAAGGAAACAGTTCAAACATATGGAGTATAAGGATGACAAACAGTTTATACAAGGTCTAGGATTCATACAGAGGATTAGGAATTTGAGTCAGCCCAATATATACTTTTATCTATGTTTGGCTGTTCGATTTACACCAGTCAAACTAGGTATTTGATACATATTGGTTGACAAAGCATCAAGTTTAACATACTACATAGTTAGGTGTTTAAGGCCAAGGATCATGGTACCTAAGAAGATAAGTGATGGTAGATTTAAAGGCTAAGGTATGTCTATCATAATTAATACAATAATATAAAACAACATTGGTGAATAATCTACGTAAGATCATACCCCATTTGAGGTTGTTGTTCCATAATACACATAAATTATAAATGGAAATGGAGAAAAGGAAATGATGCATTTAGTGTTTGGTGTCAGAATGCATATCAAATAGAGCTCATCCTGTATAGGTACACTTAATCATCAATGAGTGTACATAAATACTTTTGATCTGATAAAGAATATATAAAATTAGAGTATAACATTTACTATTATCAGACATGTATAACTTTTATATGTATATAAAAGTTAATATACACTGACAGACATATAATAGTTTACATTACAGTTAGTCGACATGATACAGTATATTGACATATCATAACATCAAATGATAAGAGAGAAACGACAACAAACAAACAAAATAATAACAAAGAGTAAAAAATAAACTAAAAATAAGAAAGATAATAAGCTTATGCTAATCAATGAGATATGTAAATAGTTAGGTTAGGGTGTAATTTATACCAAATGCTTAACAGGTGAGTAAGTCATATTTTAATTTGCTTATCGTTTGAAAAAAGAGAGTATATGGGTTATAAATTTACATAATTTATCAAGTTCTGTTTTTGATGTAGTGCACAGTAGTTGTTTAAATTTTAAGATGTTGGGTCTAGAATGGTAATATCTTTTCACTAATTGTTTTCTTTGGTCTATAAAGTGGGGACATTTTAGTAAGTAATGGAATTCGTCTGCAATTTCGCTGTTGATATTACAAAGTGGACATTTCCGGTTATATATTTCGATTCCTTGCCATCTACCAGTTTCTATAGGGAGATAATGATTTCCTGTTCTGAACTTGATAAGCTGTATAGCATTACATTTTGTTAGTTTTGTCAGATACGGTTCAAATTTGATATCATCCTTAAATGTCGAGTAATTTTTTGCTTTGTTTGATGAGGTTAGATTGTTATGCCATTCTTGTAAATTTTGGTCTATTAGTATTTGTTTAATCGATTTTACTGCATTTATAGAGTTAATTTGTCTTTGGTTGTGCCATAAGTCTGCTCTACCTGTTTGGGATAATATTGTTTTTATATTTTTTATCCATTTAGATTCGAAGTTTGGAGTATTTAACATGCATTGGTAAAGTTTGAAAGCTAATTTGTTTCTATTGCCTATCAGTAAATTATTCCAGAATTGTAGTATGCGGGTTTTTATTGTTATAGATAGTGGATATCTGCCTGTTTCTGCATAAATCATGTATAATGGTGTACTTTTTCTGAGTTTAAAGATATATCTTAAAAAATCCTTATGTATTTGTTCTATCAGGGTGATGTCTTCATATCCCCATATTTCGCATTTTAGTTTTATTTTCATTTATATGAAGTTTCCATTGAGTGCAGTATGATGTAAAGTCATTTATGATTTTTTGGAGTGAGTCTGCATTGTCAGAAAATAGTATTGTATCATCAGCATACAGTAGTACTATAATTTTAATGAAAGTGAAGATATTTTCGTCGAAGTTTTCAATTTCAACTCCTGTATGGCCCTTTTCTTCAAGGTATTGCTCTAGGTCATTTAGGTATAGGGCAAATAGAACAGGTGATAGGTTTTCACCTTGTCGCACTCCACAATTGGAGGAGAAAGTGTTAGAGAACATGCTTTTTGTAGGGTCTGCAACACAAGTTTTAATATTTTGGTACATGTTGAAAATTACTTTAAAAAATTTCCCATTTATGTTAGTACTTAACAGCTTTTGCCATAGCCCTACATGCCATATAGTATCAAAAGCGCGTGAAAAGTCTACAAAGGTACAGTACAGTTTCTTTTTGTAATGTCTTAATATTTCTATGATGAAGTTTAGAGTAAATATATGGTCTAATGTGGAATAGTGTTTTCGGAAACCTGCTTGATTTTCTGATAATATTGAATTATTTTCTATAAAGCGATTTAGTCGATTGTTCAATACAGATGTAAACAGTTTGCTTGTACAGCTAAGAAGAGTTATGGGCCTGAAGCTGGACGGTAGGTCTTTGTTGCCTTTTCCTTTGTATATTGGAATTATGATACCTTCAGACCATTGTGATGGTAGGTTACCTGTCTCAAGTATTAAATTAAAGAATGAGGTGTAAATTGGTAGCATTAATTCCTTTGAGTGTTTAATGTACTCATTAATGATTTTGTCTGCACCAGCGAATTTATTATTTTTAAGTAATTTGATACATTTTTCAATCTCTGTTTGTGTGAATGGTACATTTAAGATATCGTCATATTGATCTAGATTGATTTGACCAAGGATGTCATTATTATCTACCTCATGGTCAGTGTTGTTACTTATATGTAGCAAACTTGATGTGTAAGACTGTTAGCTTCGTTCAAAATAGAAAGTGCAATGTGACCTCTTTATTTTTGGAAAATGTGTTTATAATGTCATCAATTTTGACCTTTCTTTGTTTAAAAAAGAATAGATCTTAAGAAATTGATTTTCATCAAATTATTCGTTTCTGCTACCGAGCTTATAGTAAATATTATTTTAAAAGTTGTATACATGTTTTATGCACGCACAAAATTCGAAATTTTCTGTCTGATAATTTTTTAGCAAAACAAGATCACTATTACGGAGATTGTACGGCCAATACGGGCGTTAAACACGATCCCGATATGTGTATAATTGATCAAGGTGTATTACGTAATTCATAATTATTGGATCATAAAAGTGTCACTTTGTTGATTGTATACTCGAACACCTAGTGTTAATGATAGCTAACTATCGATTTTAAAGCCTGCCACAAGACTTGAGATGATAAATTATGATACGACGTACATCCGGCTTTTGATTTGGCGAAAAATACGATTTTTAACGATTTTCGCCAAATTCAATATATCTAGGCACATATCGAGTATCTAGGCGCTTGGTTAAATTGGCGTTTTCTCAACTTTTTATTGTTTTTTTTTCCGGTTGCCATTTGCTTCAGCAGCGCATAATTTCTTCGAACGTGCGGGCGGTTAAAAAAATATTATTTTTTTGGAATGTGGAGCTTTTAAATGTGCGGGCGGTAACAAAAAAATTTTTTTTTTTTGGATGTGGAGTTTTTGAATGTGCGGGCGGTAAGAAAAAAATAAAAATATTTTTTTTTTCAAAATCAAGAAAACTGGTGCGCTGCATCCGTAGAACAAGTAATCAATTTGGTGTGGCCTTACTTCATTTTTTATATTATTTGTCGATAAAAACATTAAGGAAAAGCGAAAACTAAAATTCATGAAACATTTAAGGCATGTATTTAGTAGAACAAATAGAAAAGTTACAACAAAGTGCTAACATAACTTAATATTATAATCTGACATTATTTTATCTGAAAAATCAAAAACATATAAACAAAGTAACAAATATCAAAACGTTTTAAATACATATCCCATACTTATAGTCGATTATGGTATATAAACTACAGTACAAAGTAATACTCAACTGGTTGTATGATATATGCTGTTAAAGCACTACAAGATCTAGCTGTCAAAGTTTAGAATATTTTTTATTTGTTTTTGTCTGCCTTAGTGTTGTGCGCGGAATTTTGGCTATTTTGACCCTAAATTCTCTAATTGAGCAACTACACGTCTCCAAATGGTATTAAATTAAAGTGTGCGTAAATCACTAACCAATGGATTGCAAATAAGCTACAATAGAATACATGCACGGGTTTGTTTTTGGCAAATCTGCCTGAGTGTTGTACGCGCAAATCTGCCAGAGTGTTGTACATAGAAATTGGACGATTTCTTGGCACCATTTCGTCAATAATGCAGCTACAAACCTCAACAAGGTATCAAATGGAAGCGTAGATAGATCTCTAGCCTTTAGTAACCACAAATCAGCAATAAAATACAGTAAAAAATACAGACATTCCTGAAAGAACTCGAGGCCCTTGCAGAACACGCAAATTCCATCCATGAGAACATTAAAGTGGATCTACGACACGGCAGTAAAAGTATTGAGTTCCTTGACACATTTGTACACCTGGAAGACGGTCATCTATATACAGACTTATATGTAAAACTGACTGACAAACAACTGTACTTGCGGAAAACGTCAAGTCACCTCCCTAACATGAAAAAATCACTTGCGTATGGTCTTGGACTACGCATCCATAGAATATGCGAGAAAGAAAGTGACTATAAACGGCACAGGTTCGATTTGAAAGCTCAACTAAGAAAACGTGGTTATAGTGGCAAGTTCATTGAGTCTCAGCTGAAGAGAGTAAACCAGTTAGACAGACCCACGCTACTTTCACAAGACAGAAAGAAGGAAACATCGAATGGCAGAGTTCCGCTGGTACTAACATATTCTAGTAAACTCCCTAACGTGCATGAAATCGTTCGCAAGCATATGCACGTGCTACATCAATCAGCGCGTATGCAGCAGATCTTCACAGAGGCACCGCTGGTTGCATATCGCAGGGACAGTAATTTCGGGGACACCCTAGTCCACGGCAATACTAATCGTATTACAAAACCGTTGTCCCAATTATGCAACAGTGAATGTACGTTTTGCGACAAGCTATCGACTAATGCCATCATAGATACGAAACACCACTCGTTTAACCAACCAGAAAACAATGTCTTTTGTAGATTACGCAACGTAGTCTACGCAATAAGCTGCAATAAATGCAATATAATGACATACGTTGATGAAACTGAAAGACTATTCCGCGACAGTATGGGAGAACACATCCGTGATGTAAGACTCCGCACTGACAAACTGTCCATTTCGACCGTAATCACCACGAGGGCGATCTCCAGTTCACTGTTCTAGAAAAACTATATGGTGCTAGTCGTGCAGAGCGTCTGATTCGATAAGCCATATGAATAAAAAATTAGTGACAACGCGACCACATGGGTGTAATGTCAAGGGTAGCTGGCTGCCGAACGCGCTAAAACATATGCTATAGAAAGAACTGCATGAGACTGTACACCAGTGTAACTTTCTAATGAGTCTTACGACATAGGTTATCGTAAATATATTCTATAAATTTTGCAATTTAAAATCGGAAGAACCATTAAGCATAACCATGATAAGTAAAACAAAAGTATTCAGTATTACAAATCACTCGAAAATAATTGTAATAGTTTGAAAAAAGTGACCGGTTTCTTACAAAGAATTTGTATTGTATTGTATTGTATTGTATTGTATTACTTTTGACTAACGATGATCTTTGTCGTAAGATTTTTCTGTGCGCTCTATTGATTTTTGGCGCGTAACGTCACGATATAAATTTTGATGTTACGCCCGGTTTCACTTTATAATTTCCGGTTTTTAAAAACAGCTCATAATGTGAACGTTTAAAGTTTTTCATTTTCAAAATTGCTGAAGAAGGCTTCTTAAAGCCGAAAATTTCAATAAAGAGTATTTTATTAAATATATGTATTTATCTATCTTCCCTTCGGAGGAATATTACAAGGACATAGTATCTTTTATGTTCTTGACTTTAAATCTTATCGTCAAATACATTTAAGTATTCAAACAATCATAAGAAGGTACTTTTTACTAACATTTAAATATTTTAACGGATTAATATCCGTTCATTCAAATATACAAAACAATCATAACAAGGTACCATTTATTAACATTAATATATTTAAACATATTAGTATCGATTACTTCAAATATTCAATAAAATCATAAGATGGTACTCTTTATTAACATTTTATTATTTCAACAGATTAGTATCGGTTAATTTAGCGATTAAAATCAGTTAAAATTATTCACACAGGCTTTATATATAAGATAGGGCGGAGTTAAATATAATAGAGTGGAGCTATAGGAGCACTATATATATACGAGTGGGCGGAGTTATGGTGGAGCTATAGGATGGGCGGGATCTGCCTGAATGTTGTCTTCATGAGTGTTGTACATAAAGATTTTACGGTATTCTAACGTAACATGGACATAGCAAGGCGATAAAATCCGAAAATTCCGATTCTGATGAAGAGCGTTAATATTAACCTTTGAGGCCGTCATGACATCAACCATCCATGCCAATCCCTCCCACAAACAGTTTTAATTTGTATATCTAGCAGAAGTTAATTGTGATAGATATTGAGGAGGGATTAAACGTCAATAATGAATTATGTAGATTATTGATACCTTTTGAAAATTTATGTTTATTATCCTTCTGACTTAAAAATGCAAATTTATGAGAATGACTAACAATTTATTTTTTTGAGAGTATTTTTGTGATAAGTTGCACAGGTCTGTGTTGGTTCAAATCACATTCAAAATCCACAGTTCAAACCATAGGATCACTCAAGGATTTTACATGTTATATAAAATCCCTGGATCAGTGGAAGCAGTGACACAGATTAATGTCTCTGCTGGAAGGAAGCTATCAAGCCTCAAAAGGACTTAACTAACACAAGGACCCTATATAACATGTTATATACAAACGGTAATTTTAAGTATATACATGTAACTAACATCAGCATATTTTCATACATCATCATACTATGAGGAATCAGAGTGGGTGTGGCTGAGTCCTTTCACTGTGCTTGTCAGATCTATGTTGGTTTAGATCAACACCCTAAATCCACCTAGTTGTTTCTCTTGAGCAAGAAACTTAATATTCATTGCTCAGTACTGGGGGACCAGAAAGCAGAAGTAAGAGTGATTAAGTCGCAAGAACTTGTTTCAAAACCGGGCTAAATAAATTTGCATAATAAAATATATTACTGATAATTTTTATTCAACTATCAGTGGTGCAAAAATCAACCCTGCTACATTATTGCAGTACTCACTATTGATTATTGAGTATTTAAATCAGCAGGGTTATTGTATGTATGTGCCAGTAACAGTTGAATATAATTTACAAAAGATTATAAAACAACTCAAAGACTTTTTCATAACTAACTTTCGTTTATTCACTAACTCTAGATTGGTTCAACCGTTATGGTACTATAATTATGCTAGGTAAAACAAGTACAGGTTTAGTACATGAGATAGACATAAACAAATACTATAAAGATTGCTGCCACAAAATATGCATGTACATTTAATACATGTAAAAAACAATTTGTGTTAACAAGTAAATCTGTGAGCTAATGCTCACTAGTGATACCCCCGCAAAAATCTAAAAATATGCGACAAACAGGAAGTAGATGAGCAAGGAGCATGAAATCGCTTTACACCACATGGGACTATGGGATGAAGCAATATGCAAAGTATTAGGCTGCTGCATGTTATAGTTGCTGAGAAAACTGCGACGGAAATTTTGTAACGGACGGACGGACACACGCACGCACAGACAAGGGTAAAACAGTATACCCCCCTCTTCTTTGAAGCGGGGGTATAATAATGAGACAAGAATAGTTTCTCCTAACAAAAGATCTTTTAAAATCTAAACTGATATAACAAATTCATCATCAAAATTCAGAGGTCAAATTTCCAAATAGGTATTGACCAACTAGGGACAACAATGCAAATGAGGGCTTGTCCATTTTGTGCTGTCACTGGTGTTGGTGTGCTTGTCATAACTAATTGCCATAGTTATGCTGCAATGAAATATGTTTTTATTATGTTGTATTTTTTCTATGGATACACTATGTCAAATACATATAATTATTATTAGTTTTATCATTAAATCAAATGTAAAGATAAAATATACATGTATATAAAAACATGATAATAGCAAACAATGGCAATAGTTAAATAAATCTCCCTGAATCTAAGTACATGTACTAAACTTGTGGTGAACAAATTTAGTTTCCCTTGTGAGTACCCAACATTATAATTGTCAATTTAAATGCATGTTTTTTTTTAATTTATCCGATCATAGGTAAACTGCAGATCAGCATCAAAATATTTTACAATTTTTAAAGCAGGTATAATTACAATTTGTTGATAAAACATAGTAAGACATCATCTGAGGTTCAATCAAAGAAAAGCTGCATGAGCAGATGATTTTATTGTAAATCATATGATTTTCTAGTATCACCATGTTAATTCACAGCATCAACTCTATAGTGACAAAACTCTATACTAATGGTCTTCAAATTTAACCAATGGACAGTGGCCTAAGTCCCCTTAAACAATGCAAGTTGTCAGATGGTCCGCTACATTTTTCATATTCAATAAAAATTATTATTTGTGTATAGTTCATCTAATTTTAGTATATATTATGCCAAATCATTAAAATAGACTGCACACTTAAAATTTTGCTCAGAATGTTTTTGGTTGAGTCAACTTTCATTTAGTCCAGCAAATAATTCTGTTTTTGCTGGACCAAATTTCCAGTGCTGATGAAAGTTTGTTGTAAAAACTGTATCAGGATAAACAATAAAAAAATTTCTTTCATGCTTTACGGTGAAACGTCGCGTTATTCGATGAAAATAAACGATGAAAATATAAATTTTATATTTTCATCGCAGTGAAAATATAACCTTATATTTTCATTGTTCATGACTTCATATTAGATGATAAATGACGTCATCTTGGAGTAGAAATGACGTCACGTTATAATTTGTGTAAAATACATCAAATAAAACGCAAAACTAAGCATGAAAGAAACAGAATATTCATCAACTTTGGTGTAAGATGATTTTTATTTTTATTTCAACTCGTGAACTCAGAAAGTGACATTTTCACTCGTAACTATGCCACTTGTATAAATATGTTTTCTGAGCTCACTCGGTGAAATAAAATCAATCTTACACCGAAGTTGACGAATATCCTCTATCTCTTCGATTATTAGTAGTGACAAAAAAGTGGCTGGTAAAAAAGTTATAAAATTGAATTAGAAACCAACAATCCTATATCAAACAAGTGCCAATCAAAATCAAAATGTGGAAAAAATAAAACTGAGTACATAGTAATAAAACCAACCAAATTCTCTATAAGAGAAAATAAAAACAAATTTCTGTTACTATGGTAACATTATACAGTATCAAATGATCTATAAAAAAAATCTATAAAAAAAATACACCTGCTATAAAACTAGCAAAACTTTTCAACAATTGGAATAGTATAACAAAACTAACAGTGTTAACATTAATTTGTTTAATTAATTGACTAATAAAAGACTAAAAGAATAAAAACTAAGTATACAATGACGACAAATCATATAAGCCTCCTAGCAGGTTTTCATAAAGATACAGATTTTTAAAACACTCCATAAAAAATCCATAAGGTTCCTTAAACAGACATTTCCTTCCCAAAAAAGGGCCTGCGAAGTAAATTTCACAAAAATAAAGAGCATATAGTGGTCACTTTATTCTTAAAATGTTATTTGAAAACTAGTTCACTAAGGGTATATTCTTGGTGTCAATCCCATCTGGTCAATTTTTAGACCTAATGCATAAAATAACACATTTTGAAACACATAACAATGGCTCATAAACAGACAGTTTTTGGATATTTTCATTACAAAATTCTACACACTAACAATAAATTTGAAATGACAAAAAAAACCTTCCATTTTGATTAATTTTTCCAATTTTAAATGGATAAAGGTTTCATCTTAGGGATGTACATGTATATTTTTTACAAAATGTACCCAATTTTTTTAAAGGTTTTGCTAGGAGGCCCATATATATAATCAACATAGGAAGACAATATAAACTGAGTGTAATAATTAATTTGATACATGGACACAATAAAATAGTGTTTGTGTTAGTAATTGAGACATAATTGTTTGAGTCAACAATTTAACTTTGCATCTATGGCAGTACTATACATGTAGTTCATACAAAATAACATAATGTGTTTGTGTAAACATTAAAATGAACCAATCCATTTCAAAGGAGTTAACCACCCCCTAGCACAGAATTGAAAAGACCACAACTCGAGTCAATCATGCTCGTTAAGGTAGAACGCAGTACCATTACACCAACAGGACACTAATTAAAACATATCAAAACTAATACTGAATAATATTTTATTGTCAGCATGAGCATTCCCCAATCTCCATAAACAGAGATCCTGTAGAGCGTTGTCGTACTGCATCTCTACTTAGTCAATACAAGGTCATGTCGAGATGTACTTTGTGTCGACCAATGAATGCGTAGCTTTCATCTAGACGAAAACACTATAAATCACATTTTGATTTCGTAATTTCTTTTTTAGACCAAGGTTTGCATGCTAATTTAACAGTGGTATTATTCACAATCTGCGATTGGGTGGCTCATTTCAAAATGCGTGACATAGTCGATGTAAACAAGTTACGTATCATAACAATTTTGTCATGAATATTATGATGAGAAAAGGTCACCTGAACGTGACCTTCGTTTGGAAAAGGCCAGATCTAAGTTAGCGAGTATGTGAGCGGTAAAATTTTAGATTCAGATTGGAGCATTCCCCTGTCATGGATGAGTTCATTGTATTGTTTAAATAAACAGGTTTTTTTGTACAAACTGTAATCGTTAGTGTCTGTTAGTGTATTTTTGTTTTACTCTGCTTTCAAAAATCAGGTGTACTATATTTGATAACAAATCAATACATTTTGTGTAACATCAATATAATTCAAACAGAACAAGATCCTCGAAACAACACTTTCATGTACCTATAAGACAGAGCCACAAAATCTTGAACATGCTATCTATTACAATTTTAGTGAAGAAAATGTGATAGAATACAAAACTGGAATTAAGAATGCATGGAAAGCAAAAAATAAGTAAAGAAGATCTATTTGTACATTATAGTTTTGTGCGTTAAGTTTGACCCCGATCTGACCTTTCACATTTGCATCTAATAATTATCTACACATATCCCCACGACAATAGATACCACGCCTATTCTACACTTTGGCACATACGCTTTTATATATGTTAAAAATTAATCTATGTGAAATAATTACATTCAAGCTTTGATGATATACTCCAATCGGTATCGAGCATTAATACTAAATTTGTATCTAATGTAATGAATATTCTTACATAAAGGTTAGATCGGTGTCAAACTTAACACACAATACACAGTCAATCAGCATTAAAACAGATAAAGCAACATGAGATTCATGTAAAAAGAGATCAGTCTCACTAATTATATTCATAAGCAGGGTTCAAATTTAAGCTTGCATACTGGAAAAAGTGAGTAGATTTTAATAATTGCTAGTAACTGTTTTTTTAACTAGCAAATTTTCGTGAGTTGAAATTGTGGCAAATGTATTACTGCCTGAACTAATGACGCTCAATTCAGCATTGAAACACCATTGAAGATCAATAGTACGATCTTTTTGCTCAACTAATCTGTATTGCTATATGTTACAATAATATCGGAGGTATACGTGTTGCCGAAGACAAAAGCAAAATTCTGACATAAAAATGTCACAGTCTGCAAATCATGGTACTTTGGTATCAATTATGAACAATTGTGGTAGATCTATAAATAGAGAGTGCATTTGACCCAAATAGGTGACACGTTTTTGATAACTAAGAGAGTTGGGTGAATTTATAATCTGACTCTGTTCAAAGAGTAATAAATTTGGAGAGAAAAAAATGCGAGAACTTCTTCATTTTGCAAGTTTAAATAATAACTACTCGCAAAAAATTTGCAAATCCAATTTTTTGTTAAATTAGAGCTCTGTTCCTAGGTACTTCTTTTGCAATTCATCTAATGAAAATCACAGATCCATACAGTTGTGCAAAAATGATGGAATTAAAATCAAATATAATGATAAAACACAAATATGAAATCAAAATTTTGCATCAAAAAAATAAAATGCCACACAAGTTGAAAGAACTATTCAATCAAGAGTTCCAAAGGACTAGAAAGTAGACTAGTTTAAAACAATCTAGCTTGTATAACTTATTTCACAACCAAACTTAACAGATTACAGTTAAAGTTCATTTTCTTAAACACCACCAGGTGGAATTAATTGACCGAGACGAATACACATTGTCTGGCACCGATCAATTTCCCTTCTATATCTATATAAGTCAACCTCTTTTAAGTCAAACAGGACTGAGTCGAACTCTCGAACCAATATCACGGTCCCACAGTTTGCAAATACACTATAATACCATTGTCTCTTTAAAACGAAAGATTTTCACACATCGGTGGTAAAGTCTTAATCGTAGTCATTGTTTGTGACGCGTGATAATAACATGGCATGAAAATCGCTCAACAATAAATTTGTTAATTGAAGTTAATCTGTTCAAAACATTTTGTTGTGTGATCACATTCATTGTCGCACAAAAAATGCTTAACAAAAGAATTATTGTTTGATTGCACGTTGTTGATGGACACATGTTGTAAAGTATCATGGTATGATTAAAAATCAAGAATAAGACGAGTAACTAAGGCCTTGATAAAACAATTGAATTAGCCCGTATACAGCTTGTATGGTTGTTTTAATTGATAAAAATTGCAAACAAAAAGTTTGTGCCATTTTAGTTACATCAAATAACTTGTAGGCAAATTAATTTGCATTTTGTACTAACTACGTTCACAAGAAACTTGAACGAACTGTGTGTTCGGGTTATATATTAAACCAAGAGAGATAACAAATAAAAACAATTACAAAACAAAGTGAAGTTATAACGTCAAACTCGGACAAATGTTGGCCAGGTGGAACACCTGGCTGGCTCGAATTTTTGTTTCACGTCCCTTCGAGTTCGAGCCAGCGAACTTTTACTGTATTTAGTAAATATAAGTATTATTCAATTTTTCTCAACTGTCAAAACATAAATAATTCCATGGTGACTTCGAGTTCTTTGTCTTACACTCGTGATATTGCGATAGTGTGTATTCAGTCAGTGTGAAATTATTCAAACATTGACAGTTGAGAAAGAATGGACTAAAACATGTTAAGCAGCCTGTACATTAATAAATAAACAAAAAACTAAACTAAGTACAGTAACTCCATTCGGAACATCCTCGGCCATTCGCTACGAATAACCTCGGACATATTTAGGCGCCATTTTGGAACTATGTAAACAAATACACGATCGTTTAGGCGATGACCTAAGTTCCGTTTTTAATCTGTAAATTTAAAATTACACAGTTCAATAATACCGATGAACAATATTTGGTTCAATTTAAAACAAATAAATATGTTTAGACAAAGATCTGTGTGTATACTACAAGAACTATATTGCGTAACCGTTACGTGCTTTGCCTCGCGTAGGTAGTAAAATCACCAAAATTCAGTGAAGACCCCCCACCAATCCTCCCGAGACTATTCATTCATGAAAGGTCGAGGGTGTTCCGAATGTAGTAACTCAACAGTGTACTAAAATTCAGCTTAGAATATTTTGAGACAAAAATTAACATGTAACTTCGGTTTATATATTCTGATACAATGTTTAAGTAGTTTGCACACAATATAGCACACAATAAATGATTATAAAAAATTAACAATCACAGGCTATTTATTTAAATCATTATTTAAAATAAACATGTTAAAACAAACTTTCATTAATACTACACAGTTAGAAATTTGTGTATAAAAGGTATAATGAGTGTGCAATCTCCGCTACAAAATGTGAGGAAAATAGTATTTGATTCCACATATACAAATTTTGAGACTGGCTGTGTGTGATCCCATTTACATATTGTGAGACAGGCTGTGTGTGATCCCATTTACATAATGTGAGACTGGCTGTGTGTGATCCCATTTACATATTGTGAGACCGGCTGTGTGTGATCCCATTTACATAATGTGAGACTGACTGTGTGTGATCCTATATATTGTGAGACTGGCTGTGTTTGATCCCATTTACATAATGTGAGACTGACTATGTGTGATCCTACATATTGTGAGACTGGCTGTGTGTGAGATCCCATTTACATATTGTGTGACTGACAGTATGTGATCCCATTTACATAATGTGAGACTGGCTGTGTGTGATCCCATTTACAGATTGTGAGACCGGCTGTGTGTGATCCCATTTACATATTGTGTGACTGACAGTTTGTGATCCCATCTTCTACCATATAAAAGTAACATTGACAGATATGCAATTGGACATTGGCAAAACTATGAACTTTTTTCTTATACAGGGTGCATAATGATAGACTTGAAACAATAATACAGTAACATTATGACAAAAATCAACAAACATACTTCAATGGTATCAATTAAAAGAAAAAAATGTATATTGTTTAAAATAAGACAAGGATTAGACAAAAATAAAATCTCATCAAAACACTGGCAACCATGCATGGATTTCTTGTATAAACTAAAACATCTGTGTTAATTTATCATTAGCTCTTTGAATGAACAATGATAAATGAATAAAATCAGTAACAAATTAAAATACATAAAAACTCTGTCCAAATGTAACAGTAAGACACATTTTTTTTAGAATATATGCACATATATATATTGGGGTGGGGGGCAAAATACTTATTTTACATTTTGCTTAGGCGGTTGTCCCCCACCTTTGCTTTTGTGTTTAATGTTTGATGATATATATGCATATCTTTTAAGTATTTAGTTGTAAGTTTTGTACTAAAACATTGTTTTTAATGTGTGCATATATATATATACATGTACGTCATTTACAAATAAAATGACATATACACATACCTTGGTGTTTGTTTCTTATTTTGCAAATGTAACCAGGATCTTTATCTGAGAGTATTACTGTTGTATAAATGTATAGTGTTGAAGATTGTGAGATGGATAATATATATTTGTGTCAAGTACAAGTCCAATCAAATATACAGCATTATAATTTTGAAGAGAAACTTTTCAGTGTTTTTTTTTTCTTAATTCAATGATTTGAGATTAACAGTTACTATTGCAAAGCCCAAAAAAGAAAACGTGTACTAGTATCAAATACTTCAGTGCCCCAATTGCTTGCCTCATATGCCAACAACTTTCTTTCTTAAACTCCTTAGACAATTATTTTTTAAAGTACAGAGACAATGACTCACATTATAAAACAATAATAAACTAACAAAACAGAGTAAAAAAACCCATAACATTGACTTCTTACAGGAATTGACAAATCCTTCAAAAATGAATGAGAATAAAATTTAATTACATGAAAACCTAGATCTACTAAATTATTATACATCAGTGATATATCTATTATAACATAACAAATAATTGATTAACTATTAAATAACTCTAATATATCTAAGAAAAATAACTTGAAAAAAATTCAGATTTCCGTTGGCTTTTACTTAATTTTGCCTTAATCAACTGTGTTTATTAATTCACAGAGACATATATCTCTAAAATGTCTTAATGATGTGGTAATTTGAATACAAAACCAATAAATATTTAAATGTATGCCAAAAAATACTTAAGTTTAGAGCTGTCATTGATTCCTATGATATCATGTATTGTCGATATTTATTTTCCAATCAATAATCCATATGCATTTTGAAATATCGATAATAAAGCCTATATAGGTAAATAGATCATAAAAGTTAGTCTTAAAGGTAAAAATTTATGAGACGAATCTTTGATCGTAAGCCGAAACAGGTGCGCTGTCCCAATATTAACTGATAGGTCTAAAACATTGATGGCAACCCCATTGGGGAAATAGCTCTAGTCCACAGAAGGTATAACATTTATGACAAATATACATCTATTATGAGTTAATGACAACATAAATGGTCTGTATAGTATCGCAGTTAAGGTATTGATATATATCGGTGTATCGTCAATATTAATTTCTTGATACAGTACAACCTATCTTGAACAACACCCACTGGGAGGGACTAAAGTGTGTTGCTGTTCAGAGAATGTTGCTCTGCAGAGGTTAAATTCAATTAGAATTAGGCCTAAGGGAAATATCAAAAAGCTGTTGTTGTACAGAGGATTTTTTCTGTAGAGAGCCGCTCTGCAGAGGTTATACTGTATATCGATATTGTCAATATGCTTCGAGCCCATTCAATGACAGCTCTACTTAAGGGATAGATTTTTACAATTTAAAATTTATTAAAAAAACATTAATCTTTCCCATACATACATGATAATAATAATTCCACAAATATACATGTAACAAAATGGAAAAAAATGGAAATAAAAAAAATCACATGAATAAATGAATGTACAGTATTTTATGTGATGGAATAAAAACAGTGTAAACTACATTATATATAAGGTGTCTATCCCTGTATTTGTTCTATGTGTCTTCATCATGCACAGTACCATTCTTCTTGTTTGGAAACAATACCTGAAATCATAAAAATAGAGCTGTCATAGATTCCAACCATATCGATGTATGGCAAATAATTTTTTTCTGATCAATATGCATTTTGAAATATCTATAATAAAGGCTAAAAGTTAAAGGTAAATAAATAAAAGTGTCAAAATTTCCAAACAAGAACAGAAAATAGTGAATTAATTTGTGTTAGATAGTTTTATTTATTTATCAATACAAATCCTTTTGACAACTACTTACCAATTTAATACAGGATACCAAAGTATAAGATTCATGACAAATATACATCTATTATGAGTTTATGACAACATTAATAATCCGTGTAGTACTGCAGTGAATGTATCGATATATATCGATGTATCGTTGATATTAATTTTTCTGTATGTTGATTTGTCAATGACAGCTCTACATAAGATATTTATCCATTGAAATTACAAGTAGCAGGTTAAATGAAAATATCTGCAGGAACTGCTACTTTAATAACACTTGTACTAGTAGAATGTCATTTGCAAAAACATTTGTTTCCTGTAGGCTCCAATAAGTTTTACATGTCCCAAACTTTCAAGACATATGGGACCACTAGGCCTATCATTCTAGAATCCTCCACAAAGCACTGCTTTCCATACCATGAAAGTTCAACTATTAAGTCCATTTTTCTCCATAAAGCAATAAGTTCTAGACCCATTCGAAGTATAAGCTAGAAAAGGGAAAAATGTCAAGAAAAGCCAATATGAGCCATTTAAGAAATGATATTTGTTTGTTTTTGTTGGGTTTAGCGCCATAGCAACACATTGTATAGGTCATATAACGGCGGTCAGTCCACCTACTCACTGTTCCTGGAAAGGCTAAATCTCTGGATTTAGCTGTTAACCAACCACTAAGCGATATTTTCGTCAGTGACTAACAGCTGCCCTACATAATTAAGTATCATTCTTAGGAAAAAGAATAACCGTAGAAATAATTTCATGACAAAGCTCCCCGAATGTATGACCTGCCCGCGAATCGAACCCACGACCAGTAGAAAAGCTTGCTACCAACTGAGCTATCCGGGTGGCTATAAGAAATGATAAGTATTAATACAGTTTTAAACAAGTAAATCTGTGAGCTAATGCTCACTAGTGATACCCCCGCCAAAATCTAAAAATATGGGACAAACAGGAAGTAGATGAGCAAGGAGCATGAAATCGCTTTACACCATATGGGACTATGGGATAAAGCAATATGAAAAGTATTAGGCTGCTACATGATATAGTTGCTGAGAAAACTGCGACGGAAATTTTGTAACGGACGGACGGATGCACGGACAAGGGTAAAACAGTATACCCCCCTCTTCTTCGAAGCGGGGGTATAATAAAGACCACCAACCTTTTTAGCAAATGTAGGTAAGACAAAAGATGCCCTATGTAAATCTGTATTATAAAATGAGAAATCCATTTTATTCACTTCCATATCAGTGTAGGTTCTAATAGGATCATTAAATTTTATATCCTGAAAATAGAAGAATATCACCACACCTTTTCACAGAAATTCTTACGAAAAAAATTATCGTACCTCAAATTAGTAATTTTTCAGTTCAAAGTCAGAATGAATATCAACATTATTCTAATATGATATCTAATATGATATACAATATTCTACATAATTCAATAATTTTCAGAATTTACAGGCCAAAAAATGACAAAATTAATAATGTTTCTTGCTTTTGCCTTACGGTGGTTTTTATCGTAAGATAGTTTTGCGAAAAGCACCACTGAACTTTAATATAGGACTACTAGCATCAAAGTAAAGTTAAGTTGTCAGTAGATTGCTGCAAACTTAATAGTGAGTAAACAGCTGATGACAAATTTTCATAGCTCTGTTAAGAGTATAATATAATGACACATGAAAAAGACATTCATCAAACAGAAATAAACTATGGGTATTTAAGTTAACAAAAATATGTTGTTGTATAACTTATATTACGAGTAACAATCATTAAAAATAATGACATATGACTTCAAATATTAAAATAACCATAAAAATAGAAAAAAAAGTAAAAAAGGATGCTCAATTTTAAAAACAAATAGAATACAGGCATGTATTGTTTAGTTCTACAAAATACTGCATGATATAACTGTTCTGGTGTGCTATCAATACACTAAAACAATGAATAAACAATGAACAAAGAAAATCTACAAAAACCCCACATTCAAAATCTTTTTCCCCTCTCTAAATCAATCTATAAGCAACTCAGTCGGCGGGTTCCATTGTCAGTGGTAGTACCTAGTGATGGGACATCGGTGGAAAATGCCAACCGATTATCCAAAGGAATCGGTTAGTAAAATAATCTGATTAATCGATTAAATAATCGATTCACTATAATTTGCAATATATACAAGTAACTTAGTCAATTGAGGGCTTCAAAGCAATTATTTTTTAGTGCAGTATTATGCCAATTAATTCATATTCCGCTGGACTTCGTTTTGCACCTGGATGGTTATAAAAAATTTGACTCGTCTTGATCGTCCACTATGTTAAACATTTGGAAACTACTCAAAACCCGTCTTTTTAGACTCCGGAATCTTTTTTGGTACCCGGTTTATTTCATTCCCGCTATCGATTCGGGGAGACTAACATCGATTATTGGAATCATTTGGTGTTTTCTAGCTGTTAATGGATAATTCATGATAATCAGTGCATCAGTAGCAGTATCTACAGATGTCATTTCATTCTGACTTTGTTCTATATATAATACATATAAGCGCTTTTGAACATATATTCAATATGAAAAGAGCGCTATACAAATGCGGTATATAAAAATAATAATAATATATACTTACTGGATTAGTACTAGCCATAATAAATCCTATGTGTCCGCCAGCATATGATGGCATACTAGCATAGGCATAACCAGTAGATGGGAATAAACTACGACATCCTGACAACAGTTTCTCTACAATGTCTAAATCAAGCCACATATTTTCTCCTTAAATCAAAATAGTTTAGTATTAATAATACTAAGAAGTTTTTAAACATAGTAAATAATGCTCAAGGCATCTTTCTAGTCTCTCAGCATTTTTATGCAAACTATCTTACTGACCTTTGTACAGAGATGCTAAGCATCATAAGTAAAAATGTTTATTTTACATGAAAACATGTGGCAATGTTTACAATCTAATATTACTCCCTCCCCTCCCTCGTTCAACTGTACTGAACATATATAAAATATGTTTTTATGACAACTCAATTTGATATTAATTTGTAATCAAGTACGCACGTGAAATAAACTTTTAAACATACATAATATCTATGGATTGATATTCCTGTAGTTAAAAGTCATCCTTTATTTTACAATTTTACAATTTAATAATGATAGTATCTAAAAATGAAAATATGCGATACAATGGTACAATAACATCAGGAATTTTCAAAATTCCCAAAACATTTCAGGAAACCTGCTGTATTCAAATTAAATGTTCCACCCAAAAGTCAGTGCTTCAACCCACTAGCCTGTTGCACGGGCTATTGTTGAATATTGGGCAAAATTAGGGCAAGCGAAAATTACTTATTTCATAGAAAGATAGTTTTATTTATTTCTATAACATAAACAAATGTATGAGTACTATAATGATAATAGATGGCAAATTATAGTAATCCAAGCCTGCCAAGGTTTATAATTTTGTTCTTTACAATATTACAAAGCAAATCAGGCAAATACCCCTGAAAATTTAAGGCGACTTCAATGAGGATTGTATTTCTCTGGTCATAGTGCACATGAATGAATGTATGAGTGTTACATATATGTATATTACCTTGACTACATATGATTCCATTTGGTTTTAATGCTGCTTTTAAACATTTATAATAATCAATTTCATACAGACCTTTGGCTGCACCTGAAATAAACAATATTTTATACAACAAGTAAATCTGTGAGCTAATGCTCACTAGTGATACCCCCGCCAAAATGTAAAAATATGCGACAAACAGGAAGTAGATGAGCAAGGAGCATGAAATCGCTTTACACCACATGGGACTATGGGATGAAGCAATATGCAAAGTATTAGGCTGCTGCATGTTATAGTTGCTGAGAAAACTGCGACGGAAATTTTGTAACGGACGCACGCACGCACGAACACACGCATGGACAAGGGTAAAACAGTATACCCCCCTCTTCTTCGAAGCGGGGGTATAATAAAACTTTTTCCAATTTCAATTATCTACATTTCAAGCTGGTACTTTTGTATACAATGGAAAGTGGACAGAAGAAAAACATTCATAAAATGAAAACAGCCTTAAACTTGTAATTTCAGGCCGTGGTGTAGTGGTTAGCATGTCCGACTTCGAATCCGGAGATTGCGTGTTTGAGCCCAGTCGCGGTAGGTCATACCCTATACATTAGTTGTCGGTCTCGTGGTAGGGTAAGTTAGTACTGGTGATAGAAAAGTGTCCAGGAAACCTATAGTAGAAAGACCTGGCCATCGTATATGTGACCTAAATATGTGTTGAATACGACGTTAATACAAAAATAAAACAGGTAAGAATAAAGAAAATATTGATTGGACCAAGCTCTTAAATCAGGGTTGGGTTTTTGCTAACAAAAATAAGTTTTTTACTTCCCAAAATCTGTACTTTTCCATGATATTTTCACGTAAACTCATAATTCCATGAAAAAACAACAACATTTTTTACATACCAATAGGATCGGGTGCATCTGTAATAATAACATCGAAACAATCTTTATGTTCTTTCATAAATTGTACACCATCACCAATGTATACATGACATCTGGGGTCATCTAATGATTTAGCCATATTTGGTAAAAACTTCTTACACACTTCTACCACTTTCTATAAAAAGAGAATAACAATATTATCATATTAAATTATATTATTAAATTTTGTTTGTTTGTTGGGTTTAACGCCGTAGCAACACATTGTATTGGTCATATAACGGCGGACAGTCAAACTACTCATTCCTCCTGAAAAGGCTAAATCGCTGAATTTTGCTGTAAACCAACTACTAAGTGCATACTTTCTTCAGTGACTGACAACTGCCTTACATAATTGAAAATCATTGGTAGGAGGAAGAATGGCCGTAGAAATAATTTCATGACCAAGCTCCACGAAAGTACATCCGCCCTGCAATCGAACCAACTACCCCTCAATCAGTAGACTTGTGTGCTACCAACTGAGCTAGTCGGGCCGCCAAATTTTGTTTGACTGTCAATGGTGCATACATAAACTCTGCTGATTAGTATATTCATGACAGAACTTCTTTTCTCACAATTAAAATTAGTGTAGATAATGTATTGGCCACTCACAATTGAAACAAGAGCAGTCCATGGACAGCAGGCTCGACTATTCGGGGTGTTCATGTAAACAACAGCAACAACCAGTAAACATTTAGCTAGAGTTATGCAACTTCGTAATTGATCTCAAATGGTAACCCTGTAGGTATGTGAGAAGTTTCAAGTTAATCCCTTCAGTAATTTCAAAGATAAAATGTTGCACCTAAAAACTTTACCAAGAAATGTTTTAAGTATAACAGGGCCATAATTCAGCCCAAATTCATGCAAGAGTTATGTAACTTAGTATTTGACTTCCAATGGTAACCCGGTAGACATGTGTGCAGTTTTAAGTGAATCCCTATAGTAGTTGCAAAGATAAAATGTTGCACCTAAATCTTAACCAAGAAATTTCTAAGTATATAAGGGCCATATTTCAGTTTTAATTCATCCTAGAGTTATGTAACTTGGTATTTGACATCCAATGGTAACCCGTAAAATAAAGTTTTAAGTGAATCCCTCTAGTACTTGCAAAGATATAAAAGATACAAAAAATGTTGCACCTTAAAACTTAACCATGAAGAGTTACGCCAACGCTGACACAGACGCCAACGCACAGCTAAGTAGGATAGCCCCACTATTCTCCAAATAGTCCAGCTAAAAAACCATACTTACAAGTACATTTTGTATTCAGAACATCTATGTTATTGCAAACTAATGAGAATTGGGCTGTTCTTGAGAACATTTAAGGGAATGACTGTCAAGATACCAAACTTTGTTCATGAGTTAGGCAGTTTACTTTACAACAACTTTCCATGCTTAGATTAAAACATTAGCAAACATGATTATAACATAGAATAAAAGTAATTCAGATTCCTTACATCATCAATTTCACAAAGTGTTACTTTCTCTACACTGCTATGTTTAAGTACCTCCCTAACCACGCCTCCATCCCCACCTCCAACAACCAGTACCTGTAAAATAAACAAGAAGAAAAGAAGATAGAAATGGAAACTAAAATTTATCTGTTAAGTGAACTGAATCAGAAATAAATGTATTCATAATAATAACTTAAGGTTATTGGATTTTTCTAAATGATGCAGATAAAAGATTTTTAACATTATTGCACAATGGCATGCAGAATGAGTGTCCATCCATGTCTACCTCATACGCAACTGTGATAAAATTTATAGGCCTGATGCCTGAAATGTATTTACACTGTTTTCCCCTTGGCGTTGCAAGATCAAAAACAAGATGGTGTGCTTTAGTAAACAGCAACATGATACTTTAAAAGTACACTTATGTTGAGATTTCTTATGCAAAAGTTATGCATCATGACTTATTGCTGTACAAGAAAGTTCAACAATATCTTACAAATTCCTTCCAAATAACTGAAATCATTGGTAAGGTTCATTAAAAACATTGAATCATTTCAACAATGCTGTACTTATTTATTAACTAAATAATGTTTGGACAATCAGACACTGTTAAAGTTTAACTATTCAATCAAAGAACTCAACATAATTATCTTACATTTTTAGGGTTAGTATGGCAGCTGAGAGGCAAATGAGCAATCATTTCTTGATAACAACATTCATCTCTTTCTGTGCATTGTATACATCCATCTAAAACCAAAACGTTACCAAATGTTGTACTGAAATAAAAAAAACCTAATATATATCTATCATTCGGAACAACCTCAGCCGTCATCTATGAAGATATACCTTGGAAAACAGACGTGGTAGGAATACAACCAGGTTATAAGGTCCGGCCACTGTCATTTTCATGTCAACATTTAATAATGACATTGTTACATGCTTTATCACATAATTTCATCAGTACAATGTCTGAGACTCTCACATGTCGTATTTCAGTGAAGTTCAGACTAAATTACCACAGATACCAAATTCCTAGATCTACTTTTTCACCTTATGATATCCGAGGTTTATTTGCGAAGAAGATCGCCGAGGTAGCTCTGAATGATATATCAATAATATACAGTAAAACGTCTCAATAACTGCATGCAAGTAGAGATATACATGTATGCTGAGTAGGGCATAACTATGAAAGAACCTTAGATTGAATAATGCATGAAAAATATATCTTATATGACTTAATTCTAGAGCTCTCCTTAATTTAGCAATGTTTTGTTTTTCTTACGTAAATTCCCACAAGATTTCAGAGGTGAAGATCAGTCATGTTGGTCACAAGGTCTAATTTGCAAACTGATTAATTTTCAGCACACAACATGCAATAATGACAGGTAAAAACAACCAAAGATATATCATTCTCATTAAAATGATGCATTTAATAAGACACACTATTTTACCATCCTTGATAGTCGAACTGTCTAGGGGTCAAAATGTCTCTGTCAAACCTGGGGTCCAAATGTCTTGGAGTCAAATTTGTGTAAACCTTTATGACTATAAACTGTCATCAGCATCACAGGCTGCCGGCATGAAACAGTCCCATCAAAAATATTGTATACACACACATATATATAGTAAAGGTATGTAACTCATCACCTCAGAAACCTCGAAAAAAATGACCTGTCTCATTCAATGGGCTCCTGTGTTTTTATTTCAGGATCGATTTTCAAAAACTTGATCTTATTTATCAAAAAAATGGTTGATCTGTCGATTGCATATAAAAGCTTATTAATTAAAAGCCAATGAAGAATGTTATGTGACGTTAAACAGGAAAATTGTTTAGGTCAGTAATGGATCGTATCAACCAAAAAACCGTTTCCCTCCCGAATGTAACTCATAGTTGTGTATGTGGAACTCCGATAAAAATGGACTAATGTAGAGTTGTATCATCCTTAAAACGGTATGAGTTTGGTTTTAGCCTAGACTTCTTTCTCAAAATGGAGGCCAACGAAAAAAACTAACGACAAGTCAAGGAAATTTTATGATAGTGATCAAATGATTTGTCTTAGACGACTGCGAGAGAGGTTAGTGACTTTAAATATTATTTTCTCTGTTTTTAGTACATTTTTATCAGAGTTCCACGTTCACATCTGAGTTACGCTATATGTGTGTATACAATATTTTTGATGGGACTGTTTCCTGCCGGTAGCCAGTGATCAGTATTTCACCATTTGACAATGGATCCAACGAAAATGGATTTCTGTACCGGATCGCAAGAAGGTTTATGAATTCAAGTTACCTTGTTGACAAAACTGACAGGATTTCAAAGAAAGCACTGAATCGCAAAGTAAATCAATTGATTATCATCAACACCATTTCATGATATTAAAATTGTGACAAGTTATCTCCCTTTTACCTTTGAAATACGAGAATATCCTGATATTTAGACTTTTCCTCGTACAAAATCTTATCAATCTTCAAACCAACACTGTAACCTGCCCATTGCTCATTCATTTCACGGTACCAACCATTTTCAATGAGTGACATTGTTGCTAAATCTTTGCTTTATAGATTTATTGATGAACTATTTCTAGATCGTGATCATGCATCAAGCAGACGCTTGAAATCTGGTACCCCGCTCAAGAGATTTATTTACGCGAAATGCGGTAACCAAGCATTCATGGTTCTTTGTACTTTGTGACCAAAAAATTAAATTTTACTTAAATTTGCTCGAAATAAAAAGGACGAACTTACTTGAAAGCAAATTTTATAATATTTTGAATTAATTATTTGAATGTAGGAATAATTAGTCAATATATACTAACACTATGCCCCTTGCGAGTAACTGGCTCCATAGCTCAGTGGTTAGAGCGCCTGTCTAGTAAACAGGAGGTCGTGGGTTCGATCCCCACTGGAGCCTTTTTGTATTTTTTTTTCAGAATACTTTCTGTGAAATGCAATTAATATTGCACGTGCTCACGCTATCGTGAAGGTTAAGTTCTCATCTAAATAAACTGTATATCAAATTTAGAATCGCCAGCATCTAATAAGTCTAGAAAAACGACACATGCTATCACATAAAAAAACTCAACATAAATTATGGGTTGACTGAAAACCTCTTGATGAAACAACCTTCTATATTAAGCCACTTTAATGGATTTCCGGAAAGTGGCTTTGTGTTGAGGTTGGTCAGTTTTTTTTCCAGGTATTCAAATGAAAATTGCTTTATCATGTACAGTATCCAAGTATAGTCCGGTTTTTTTTTCAACGGTCAAAGCTTGAATAATTTTACGGTGACTGAATGCAATTTTTGTACCATGCGCCCTAGTTGTTATTGAAAATATCTTGACTAAAACATATTTTACGACATAAGCAGCTTTACTCGATCATAATACAAACTTTTGGACCCTTGTGGATGTATTACGACAATAATTTTTACAAACGCATTCACCGTGAAATTATTCATGTTTTGACAGTTGAGAAAAAACGAACTATACATATGTAATGGTTCGATTTCTTGCTTATTCTGCTCTGGCGGTAGAGTTGTAGTGGTTGAGTGATTATATCATAAGTTGTATTAATATTCTTTAGACCTTTAGATGGCGCTAGGTCTAAGACCCGGTGGTACTGGTCTGGATCGTATAGTGGTTTTAGTACAAATTAATAAATGAATAAACAACAAAGATTTAGATAAACTTATACCCTCTATTGTATAGTAAATTTATAGTTTTACATTCATATATATATATATATATACACACATACAAGTACAAATGATATTTATTTATTTATTTATTTATTGACATTTAAGATTATTAGCACATTATAACACAATATCACAGAAATATTCAATAAAATCACAGATAAAAGTTTAACATCAGTATATATGTTGATAAGACAAGATGAACTAAAAACTATTGACTAGCATATTATGACTTAAAACAGTGTACAACCATAGCTCGACATACTTTTAATAATATATTAGAATAGATATGTGTTGTAATCAAGTACTAAGAACCTATGGATAACCCATTAAGCTGAAAGCTTATTTCCAATGGGGTCCATTTAAGGGAATAACAAATTGTTTAATATAATAGAAAAAAAACAATTATTGAGGACAAGACTTTGTTCAAAAACGGGATTATTAAAAGTATGCTACAAGCACATATTATCACAGATGTATATGTCTAATAAAACAGATCAATAGTATATGTCTAATAAAACATGTATTAATAGTACAGTAAAAGTTCATTTTCTCGAACACCACCAGCTCGAATTAATTGCCTGGGTCGAACACATTGTCTGGCACCGATCAATTTACCTTCTATATCTATATAAAATCTTGGGTACATTCTGTAACCTGTTTACTAAGTAAATATTTTTTCACAAGAAGTTTGTATTTCTGGAAATTTTTCACAGCTTTGATTTCTTCTGGAAGTGAATTCCAGTCTAAAATACCATGGTAATAAAAAGTCTGTTTACTGACATTGTTAACATTTGGGACATTAAAATTAAAACTACTAGATCTGGTATTATACCGCATGTTATATTCTCGTCGTTCAAAGTTCTTTTTCAAATATGACGGACATTTGTTATGAAAGACTCTGTGAATATGGCTAAGTCTCAGCTGTTTAACACGGTTATTTACATTTAACATATTTAAATCTACATAATCTTGATATGAAATAGATTGTCTTGGAGAATACCCTTTAATGAATCTAATAACCTTATTTTGCATAATCTGTAGCTTCTTTTTCAAACCTTTAGATATACCTTCATACCAAGAAGAACAAGAATAGTCAAAATGACACTGTAATAATGCAGAACATAGTATTTTCCTGGTGTTAAAATCTAAACAATTGTTATTTCTATATAAAAATTTAAGTTTGGCATTTACTTTGGATATAATGCTCTGAACAATTGATTCGCCTGTTAAATCATTATCAATGACTAGCCCTAAGTACTTAACTTTTTTAGATCCCTTAATGTCATGACCATTACAATTAACAATGAATTGACTGTCTTTGTTCAATTTACGTTTTGGCCCAAACAAAATATATTCTGTCTTGACTAGGTGCAATGACAGTTTGTTATCTACCAACCATTCAGAGCATCCTTCCAAAACCTGGCCAAGTTTAACTGAGATGAACTCAGGATTTTTGTGACTAAACAAAATAGTACTATCATCGGCATAAAGTATAAGTTTACAATCTTTATCAATACTAGTGACCATGTCATTGACATAACATAAAAAAAAATATATATTAATTAGATCAAATTATATTTATTTTAAATTTGATTTATATTTAGATATTTTAATAAACAATTTTATATATTATTTTATACAGTAGAGCTTGAATTAAAGGATCTAAGGTATATTCTTAGAATAAATAGGGACTAAAGCATATTATGCTTTATAAAGCGACAGAAGCATTGAGCTTCTATGTACTGGCCTATGCAGCCAGTAGCTGATACATGCGCTTTTATAGCGAAATATAAGGTCACATGACCAAAAATACAGGTGAATTAAACTCAGGTTTAAATAAAGAAAATCAATAATACTAATGTATACTGTACTATACTGTATCTATGTATAAAACCAATAACAGTGACAGTAGTTTATAAAATATAAAATGAAAAACAGATGAAAATTTATAATTTGATTAATTCTTTACAATTTGTTAACAATAATGAATTTATTTTAAATAAGTATGAACATAAACTATTGAATTAGATTCTACACTATTACACATATATACAAACAACACCATTTTTCAGGTGAATTTCTTACAATGAGAGTTCTGCAGTCTATAAAGTGACAACATGTTATTCTACATGAACTATATACTTTAATTCCATTTTCTGACCACAACAAGTGACTACACAGCAATACATGTTTTGTAAGTCGAACAACTCAAGTGCTCTCAGCGCTTTGATTTGTGAAAAGCGCCACTGCAGCATAATGCAGAGGGATGGTCTCTGTTCTATTGCGAACCCCTCATCGGAGCAAAGACTAAGACTCATTGTAGCATTGTGATAGTCTAAATTACATTTTCTTATTTTGTTTTGGTGGCATATTTCTGCCAAAAGAAAACCACATAACTAACACGTTACTTAAGTGCTTAATTTAACTAGTTACGGTTAATTGTTTACTACTAAACTAAATTCACTTAAAAGGTTAACTCGTTTCAGTAATAGTAAATCACTTAACTTAACTTTAATTAATTAAAGTGATTAACTAGTTACCGTAACTAACCATTTAACTAACTAGTTAATTAAGATGTTAACTAGTTATCGTAACTAGTTAACCACTTCAATAATGTGTTACTTATGTGGTTATCTGTTGGCAGAAATATGCCACCATATTTTGTAACTCCCGACAATAAAAATACACAAAACTATCAGTTTTAAAGGTATTTGTTCACAGATTTGGTTATGATTTTTCTATACTTTCAAAATACAATCCAGTATCTGTAATTGTGTCTATTAAGTAATTCTTAATATCTTAAGACAAACTGACAAATGAATTGCACGAAATATACAGTGACATACGGGTTAAATGTTTACTACTTGAAACATCGTTATTTGTATTTGCATGGCCATTTGCACTAAACTTGTCATTATCAAATCACTAATTTTCCGCTTAAAATATGTTTCCAAACAACTTAGTTAGTTTCAGTAAAGTTGATATTTATGTTGAAATATGTGAATGAGTACCTTTGATCTTGTAGTGTCGTTAATGCAATAGAGATTTTTTGTCTTGACAATTTCGGCAACTAGATTCTTAAAAGTAACAATATGAAACAAAATAAACTACATGTGTACATATTTTATACATTTATTATATACATAAAACGATAAAAGAAAACACACATACATTTTGTACATAATTATAGCAGTCTACGAAATAATGATATGAAACTGGTTGTCTGAACAGGTCATTGTAGAACCAAGCACTTATCTTTTTGTAGATTTTTGGTTGCCAAAACAGAAATTGTTGGTTGCCCGAATTAAAATATGGTTGTCCCGCGCAACCGGTCACCTACTAATTTCGTAGACTGCATATAAATACAATTCATATCAATTATTGTTAAAAGACATACTTATATATGATCGTTATAGAATCAAATACTATGTTCATTGAAAATATAAATATACATGTATATACATCTTTATTGCCTCCAAGATATTTGAAGATTTACAGTTTATAGTATAATAGAACATAAAACATTCAAATAATAATGATAATAATAATAAATATGTACAAACATTGACTTACATGAGTAGATTATTAATAAATCTAATTTACAAATACTACCAACACATAGCTTGTTTTCTTATTGTTTATTTACAACGTTTCGCCATTTAAGGCTTCCTCAGGTATAAACAACAGAGCGGGGATAAACAGACGATGACGTAACGTCATCGCGCGAAAAATCACGTTACAAAAATGCGAAAAATGCACAATATTTAATATATACTAATAAAACATAAAATAACGGGTTAAGCGAAAGACGGTTTCAGTTAAAGATAAGGAAATATGGAGTTATAACCGCCTTGCGCCGCAGCCGCTATATAAACTCAAATCATAATATGTATATTTTTTTGTATTATATTATTATTTATGTTTTTTTTTTTTTTTTTTTTTTTGTTGTTTTTTTTTATGAGTAGATTATTACAATACGTAAAAATTAGCAATATATTTACATGTACAACAGTATAAAGAATATAAATGAACTTGAAACAATTACCTAAAAAAATATGTATTAGACATCTTGACAGTTTCAGATACATCTTTATATTATATAGTGAATATTTTTGTCATTGTTTTAGCATAGTAAATAGAAAGCGTAATGACGAAAATGTCCTATTGTCCTGAAAGAATATCAAGTGTCATAGTTCAATGCATAAATCATGTATCTAGTTAAAAAAAAATTCAACATAATTATATCGATAGCTATTCAGGTAAATTACATTTTCTAGATTTTTAAATTGAACATTCATTTAATCACCACTTTTACTAATACATGTATGAACTCAACGTGGCCAGAACATTTAACTATGAAATTCAAAACTATGAAATCGACCTCTACATTCAGTTCATGCGGCGCATGAGCAAAATTCACCGTAGTTTTTATAGTCAAATAACTTGCATAATAAACAATGAATGTAAATTTTTATTTATGCCTCATATAGACAAAATTAAAATATCTGTGACCTCTTGAATGATCTGTTGAGCTAAAAAGGTTTTGGATGTAGAATTATGTTTACATGGTTTCTGTTTATATAGATAGATAGCTAGATTAGGCAATTTGTGGAATATAGAGTTGATTTTCATGAAATTGGAAAATGACTGGGAAATTTGCTTGAGACCATCATATAAAATATAGGGTCTAAGTTAACATAACATAACATAAATTTTATTTTAGGCTTAAGCCTCGAGGCCCATCGCCATGAACATAATTATATACATTTACATAATATCATAGTACATATTAAATTACAATTGTAATATAAACATACATTTAATCAATACATATAATAAATCTTAATTATTAATATTTAATAATAAAAAATTTAACAATTATATTAAGTGTATATTGAAAATATATTTAATTATTCATTAACCATAGGTAGGAAAACATCGGTTTAGTTACATTTGTATCATTGTTGACGATAGTCATATAGTCTATTTGGAAAAGCACCTCTGATAGAAAGAACGCTATAAGGCCCAGGCCTCCGTTGGGAACCATCATGCTGTCCACTCCAAGAATACCCCGGGTAACAAGGCATATCTGACCAAAGTCTCTGTTGTAAACTATCTTGCTGTCCGTTCCAAGAAGCCCCTATGTGAGGAGGCATGATTTGCCAAGGTTCCCATTGCAAACCACCGCACAGTTCGTTTGGAAAAGTTGACACACTATTTAACACAGAGTCGTCGAGTTTTTTTATGATTATATTTTCACAGCTCATTTCTTTGATGGATTCTTCTTCATATGTAGATTTGTAACTTGTTATCCATCCTATAGTCATTTTACAACCAGTCCCTTCAGCAAATCTCTTTATCAGCTTAGCACACTGATGTTGTGAATTTGTACATGGAATATAATATGTACATATTAGAAGTCTGTGATTGAGATATTCATTACCTCGAGCATTTCGTAGACTGTCCAACATTGATGTTAAATATTTATTCCGAAAACGTCTACGATCTTCGGACTGCAGCAGAATATCGTATGGATCGAAAAATCTCTTCTCTGTATGTTCATAACTAAAACTTGTATTTTTGTCATATAAGTTCATAAAAAATACAAATCTTCCGAATATGTACCCTCTCTCTCTCAAATTTATTGTCCTGTTTTGTACCATGTATCTAAATTGTTTTTGAATTTTCTGTAATTGTTCAATACAAGAATTTCCAGTCTTTAATTCATTTTCTGATACCAAATACGCAACCATGTATTGTTTTTCATTCGTACCCTGTCTACAATTAAACTCGTATATCATTTCTTTTCCTATATCACGCAGTTTGTTCAGAACTTTTTCCTGATTTGTCATTTTCCTTTCTTATTCACTGAAGGGGTTGTTATTCAACCAGTTTAAATAGTTGTAAACGTTAGGAAAATCAGTTCATAAAATCTTTGAATGTTTAACAATTTAACAAAACTTGTATTTTTAGCAAATTTTAGAAGCTCTCAGTTTAATACGATAACAATTTAGATATTATATTCAATGTTTCAATATATTTAGAACGATAAAGTTTAAGTCCAAGTTAAGTTTTAATAAAACATGCAGTTAAACTCTAATTTTATACTTAATTTAACCTAAAAATAGAAAATCGGAAAAACACGCGTACATTTTCTGAAAAGAATTACTCATCGATAATATTGGTATTGTCTAAGGTTCTGGACCATTCTAGGCACAGGGATTCCTAACGATAATCATTTAAACCACAGGGAATTGTCAAGTTACCTCCCTTTGATTAAAGGTATGTTTGAAAAATCAAAGGGAGGTAACTTGACAATTCCCTGTGATTTAAACCTATAATATATAAATGATAATCGTTAGGAATCCCTGTGATTCTAGGGTCTTCGTCAAGTTTTGTAATTGCTATTTTTAGTAATTTTCACCACGTGACCTGGGTTATTCCAGAAGTCATCGGGTAACACATTTTCCGAAAATGGCGAAAGCAGACGCTCTAGTACAGCGTGATCGTAGAGGTAGTTATTGTAAAAATAATGGTTTAGTCGTAGTGGAGCATAACAATTGTGTTGATTCTGTATGTACAGGTATAAAATACACTGTTTCATCGTGTGTTTGCGATGTAAATTTGCCATCACAACCGAGAGAGTAAGCGACAAGGAATGTTTAAGATCGTCCTGTCGGAATGCCATGCTTTGGTTTAAATACAAAACTTGAGACATGTAAATACTTTTTAATTAGTTCTTACTTCTATCAACCTTTTCAGTCTCTGTTAATGATAATTCTGTATCACAATGAATGTTCCTAAGCAACACTAATTTGAAGGCCATGGACAGACGAGCTGGGGCCTCTATGGAGGTTGTGTTAGACCGTAGAGCAGCAGCCCAATATACGTTTTGGAAAGAAATGAGGTATTGTTTACATTAAAATGCATTTACTCTGGCTCATTGGCTGTATTAAAAAATAACTTTGTCAAATGTTCTCTTTGTTTAAAATATCCACTAAGATATACAAGCAATCAGTTGACATAAAATATGATGATCAATAGTCAGATAGTAACGATAAAATTATATTATTAAATTTGCGAGTTTCCTGTTTTGTGGAAGAAACTGCGCAGCTTTGAATAAATCTTTTGTTTGCCGCTGGTGCACCTATATACCGGCATATCAAGTTGACAATTCTTTTTTGCCAAAGCCTCTTGATATTTGCAAAAACTGCCAAAAATCAACAAAAATATTGTTTTTTTTTGTGTCTAAAAATAGTTCTAGATAAAACTAAAAATAGACTAAACTCCCCACAGCGGTTATTTCCCTTTATTAAATCAATAACCATGCCTGTTTCGAGGAACAGTTTCAAGAACTGTCATTACCTAAAGCCCGTGCTTGCACGGGCTCCCATCTAGTAAATTATTAAATTTACCCGTTCTTAGGTCGAGACCATTATAATGATAGGGTGGATAGGTTATGAAATTATGAGGCATGTAAAAACTGTGACCATTATCCTTGTTTTGCCAACTTTTTTGAAATATGTTGAAACTCAATAAAACTAAAATGCTACTACAAGATATATATATACTAGGGATGTAACAATTTGGTAAAAATCGTATTGCAATATATTGCAATACATATTGCTCTTTTGCGCATTCATGCATATTATGAATTAATGAACGTGCATCGTCTTAATTTGTTCACCATTGCACATAAATATTTGTACATGCATTTTCAAATGATCTATACGTATTAAGCAAATGTTTGAGTTAGTTAGAAAATAAAGTTTTGAATGGACTTTTAAAGATAATTACTCTCTCATTTTACGAAAAATATTTCAAGTTTCCGAACACATTTTAACATTTATTCAAACATTTAAATTTCAGACTCTGATAAAACAATCAGTATGGAACATTACTAGAAAAACCCGGTTCAGAGAAAAACGAACTGGTTCAAAACCGTCAGAAGTCGTATTGCAATATTAACCGGTATATCGGTTTTAACCGTTACACCCCTAATAGATACTGCTTCTCATAAAAGATAGTATAAACTGGTTTTGGGGTAAAAAAATAGTTTTAAGATATTCGGAATGTTGCGTTTTTATTTCAAGTTTGTAGTGGTTACATTCCAGACATCACTCAGATTGCGGCAAGTGAGGTCAGTGACAAAGAAATATATATTGAAATAGGAGCACTGTGGTAGACTACTTGGACTGTGTACAGTGATGGAATAATGAGTGTACATAATTATATGAATAAACGGGGAAGATATTAAATCAATACTAAGACACACGATCCGTCGAAGTATTCCACAATTTATGTATTTAGTAATACATAGTGCAGCATATAAAGACCAAACCGTTGTACATTTTCTGTTTATTGTATCATCATTATCTAATTATAAAACAAAACGATACCATAATCAGCATTATTTGAAAGCTAAGGCACAAAATGTGCCAACATTACTAACTCTGACGTCAAACTGTTAGTGCAAAAAACGATATCAGCGAAAACATAACTGGTACAGATTTAATCCCCAAATAGTTCTCTCAAGCTAGCGAAAATCAATGGAGAGAAGGTTTTTATATGATAATGCAGAGTCTTGCATACACTTTTCCATCTCCAATACCAATTTTAGATGATCTATTTGTATAAAGTTATATCTGTTATTGACCATTGTGACATTATTTTTCTCTATAAAATCTCTTGCAGTTTCATTATAGTAATCTCATACAAATTCTTATAATTTTTTTAGAAACGGTAAAATTTCTTTAATATTTCATATTGTGGGCAGTTTATACTGCAGAAAATTTGTCTAACTAACTTTAAACTTGAGATATTTGCTTTAAAGATACAGTAATTTTTTAACACTCTCAAAAACTTGGATATTTGCTTAGGGGGTACATGTATGCAAAGCTCTGTATTTTTATAAGTATTCGTCCAAAGTGTAATCTGATTGCTCTAATTTTTATCATAACATGATTGTGTAACAGGAAAATTGATAAAAATTTGAAAATAAAACAGCATAATTTGATTTTTTTTCACTTTTTGTCCCAGCACAATTTACTGTCTTTTTGAAAATCAAGAGTCACGTTATAAAAATGCATATACAATGTATCTTAAGTTACAAACAGTAAATTTCTTTAAAAATTCACCATTCAATGTCTTTAATAGTATAGATCCAAGAAACAATATCATTATTAGGATTGTGGAAGGTCACCATTACAGTTTCAGAACCTTAAAATATAGTTAGATATGTTATTCAATAAACATAAGGCATTACGTTCAACAGTTGACAAGTTTTGCTTGTAAATACACCATCGATACTATGTATAGAAATCGTTATCATAAAAATGTTCCTGTTTATTGTGTCAACGACAGTATGATTAATAAGTGCAGATAACACTAATTCAATCCATGCCCTGATAAAGACAGAATGCAGAGAAATACTAATATTATTATATGACAGGGGGTAAGATCTATTCCGAACACCTTAGAAATCGTCGTCTCAGATATTTCCTTCGGACATTATAAGTAGTAGTAATTAAGTTATTTGGAAAATAATTTGCTGACGAGACCGTGCTTTAAGTATTCATACAAGGACATGCTTAATATATCTTCACAAAGAATCTTGTGCCCACTATTCAGTCAACTGGTAAATGACGAACATAAAGAAGTATTGCCCTATTACAATACGTATAGGGTTATTTAAATGTTAAAACACGACCAGTGGTCATTCCCATTCCTCGGAACTCATATTATAATAGTTAAAGAGTTTTTAAGTTTCATTTTTTTATTTTAATAGTCTACGAAATCATTGGGTGTCCAGTTGCCCTGGACAACAACTTTTAAATTCGGGCAACCAAATACATGTGTTTCTTTTGGGCAACCAAAATTCTACAAATAAAAGATAGTGCTTGCTGCTAAAAAGACCTGTTTTTGGCAGTTTTCTTTCATATCCTAATTTCGTAGACTGGTCATTCGGTCACCCACAAGTCGGATTTCTAGGTAGTTAAGATAATATTTCCATATTAAATAGATGTTTTCCTTTGTTACTGGATCAATGTTATGTAGAAGATATTTGTTTATTTCGGTGCAAGGTCGATTTTTATTTCACGAGTATGCTAAGGATTCATTATTTTTTACGAGTGCCGTAGTCATGAATGAAAATATAATATCATTAGCTCATCAGTGAAATAAATAGATCTTACACTGAAATAAACACATTTTCTGTTTATTATATGCTTCAAACCGACTTTAGTATGATATTTCATCAGAACGGCGCACCCAACCGTGAAAAATAGCAAATTTATTTTCATTGTTTCAAAACAGTTGCTTATCGTTTTTTATTTCACCGATAAATCCCGGTATTCCACTGGAAAGCATATAATAAAAATACTTTCTCTTAGAACTATTGTTAACCGAGATAAACTTGCGTGGAAAAACCGTCGAAATGTCTGAATGGGATACCAACCTTACATTGATTTTTATAAAATACCTGTACATATGCATGCTGACATAATCGTAGTTATTTATGCATAGCTCAAAATGATAGAACTGTATTTGGACTTTTTAAAGTTTAATCTCAGGCATGATTAAAATATAAGCGAGTGAGTGATTGAGTGAGTACGTGAGTGAGTGAGTGAGTGAATGAGTGAGATAGAGTGTGAGTGAGTGAAAGAGTTAGTGAGTGAATGAGTTAGTGATTGTGTTTTGACAATTCCTATCATACTTACATAAATTGTACTTTATTTAGTAAGATTCATGAAGGACATCATTTTAACATGTATGATATGAAATGTTTTATATAAAATGAATCTTGTGAATAAATGAGAAAAAAATGATTAAAAGATAACCCACTTAACCCCCCTCTCCAACAAACTAGCGTATTACATTTTGTTATTGATCTTTTCATGAAACGAACGGTTTTGAGAAATGATTATTACTTTGGAAAGTTCTATGGTGATTTTGTAAGTCTACTTTGTGAAAATTACCAAAAATTACGTCATCTTATGCAATATCAGAAAAATACCAAATACCACGATATTTGTATTTACGGAAAATATACTTACTTTCTTGTGAATGTAATATATTCATTGAGCTGCCTGGGGGGGAGCGTAAGCCTTACAAAGCTTGTGATCAAAACATTTTATATGATGATATTCGAATTCTACTTTCGGTTTCGATATACAAATATGTGTATTCTCTCCAAAACGCTAAAATAATATTCTCTTTGAGTTATTATTTTGGTTGAATCAGTAAAAATATAACTCACTAAGGTCGGAAAGCATTACAGATAGTTTATTTTGCAAAAAGTAATAACATTTATAGTCTGAGTTTCATTCATATGCACGTTCACCGACTTTACAGTTATTACCCCTGGTCTTCGGTTTACTGGTATATTATAAATATCCCCGGAAAGTCTTTGTTTTCGCTTGATGCAGCCTACACATTGGCGCACCGGAATCATACCACCCTCACAGGTACTCATTTACATCTGGGTGGAGTGAAGCAATCGCAGGTAAGTTACTTGCTTCACATGATTATTAATTCAATGAATGGACGAGGTGTTCTAAATGCTCTGACATGATAAGGCGCCATCTTGGGTCTACTTTTGTGTTATGTTTCAAATGCATCAGACCAAGGACCCTATAAGGTCCTCGATCAGACTCAAATACAATCTATAGATCCAGATGATGTATCTGACAATTACTAGTTATCGTAACTAGTTAAACCCTTAAATAACGTGTTAGTTATGTGGTTATCTGTTGGCATAAATATGCCACCATATTTTGTAACTTCAGACAATAAAAAAACTAACATCAGTTTTAAAGGTACTTGTTCAAAAATTTGGTTAAGATTTTCCTATATTTTCAATATATCATATCTGTAATTGAGTCAAATAAGTAATTCTTAATATCTTTAGACAAACTGACTAATAAATTGCAAGAAATATACAATGAAAGACGCAAAAATACACTAAAATTGTCTAAACCGTGAAATAAGTGTTAAATTTTTACTAATAGAAACATCGTTATTTGTGTTTGTATGGCCATTTGCACTAAAATTGTCATTATCAAAACACTTATTTCCTGCTTTAAAAATATTTCCAAACATTTTGGATAGTTTGAGAAAAAGTTGATATTTAAGTTGAAATCTATGAATGAGTACCTTTAATCTTACAGTGTTGTTAATGAAATTGAGATTTTTTGTCTTGACAATTTCGGCAGATCAAAAACTTTGAACAAAGCAAAGTTTTACTACATTCTTACAAGTAACAATATGAAAGGAAATAAACTACATGTACATGTACATATTTTATACATTTATTATATTCATAAAACGATAAAAGAAAACACACATACATAATTATAGCAGTCTACGAAATAAGGGTATGAAACTGGTTGTCTGAACAGGTCATTTTAGAAGCAAGCACTCATCTTTTTGTAGATGTTTGGTTGATAAAACAGAAATTGTTGGTTGCCCGAACTAAAATATGGTTTTCCTGCGCAATCGGACACCCACTAATTTCGTAGACTGCATATAAATACAATTCATATCAATTATTGTTAAAGGACATACTTATATGATCGTTATAGAATCAAATACTATGTTCATTGAAAATAACAACATCATATAAAATTATTATTGTATGAATATGGAATGTATAATTCAACATGTAATTAGCTATATTCGTTATACAATCCCTTTTTCAACATAATAATATCGATAGCTATTCAGTTAAATTATATTTTCTAGATTTTTAAATTGAACATTTATTTATCACCACTTTTACTAATACATGTATGAATTCAAGGTGGCCAGAACATCTAACTATGAAATTCAAAACTATGACATTCAAATATACATCGAGTTCGTGCGGCGAATGAGCAAACTTTACCGTAGATTTATCGTCAAATAACTTGCATAATAAACAATGAATGTAATTTTTTATTTACCCCTTCTATAGACAAATCTAAAGTATCTGTGACCTCTTGAATTATCTGTTGAACTAAAAAAGGTTTTGAATGTTTAGCGAAGATTCGCTAATGTACATTCCATGTTATATAATACATTCCATGTTAAATTAATAGGACGTTCAAACGTTTGCTCATTTTAATGTACAATCTATATTTAAAATATTGCTGTGTAGACAGGTATGTATATTATCCATGATCTAGAATTATGTTTACATAGTTCCTGTTTATATAGATAGATAGCTTGATTAGGCAATTTGTGAAATATTGAGTTGATTTTTATGAAATTTGTAAAATGACTGGGAAATTTGCTCAATTTGAGACCATCATATAAAATGTAGGGTCTAACATAACTATAGATAGGAAAACATCGGTTTAATTAGATTTGTGTCATTTTTAACGATCATATAGTCTAATTGGAAAAACACCTCTAATAGAAGGAACGCTATAAGGCCCAGGCCTCCGTTGGGAATTATGCTGTCCGCTCCAGGAATACCCCGTGTAACGATTCATATTTGACCAAGGTCTCTGTTGTAAAATAACTTGCTGTCCGTTCCAAAAAGCCCCTATGTGTGAAGGCATGTTTGACATAAGTCTCTGTAGGAAGCCATTATACTGTACGTTCCAAAAATTCCCCAAAAGAGAAGGCATGTTTTGCCAAGGTTTCCGTTGGAAACCACCGCACAGTTCGTTTGGAAAGGAAGACACACTATTTGACACAGAGTCGTCGAGTTTTATTATGTCTATATTTTCACAGCTCATTTCTCTGATAGATTCTTCTTCATCTGTAGATTTGTAATTTGTTATCCATCCTATAGTCATTTTACAACCAGTTCTTTCAGCACATCTTTTAATCAGCTTAGCACATTGATGTTGTGAATGCGTACATGGGATATAATACGTACATATTAGAAGTCTGTGATTGGTCCATTCACTACCACGATCTCCTTGTAGTCTGGTCAACATTGGCACTAAATATCCATAAGGAAAAAGTCCATGGTCTCCAGGTTGCAGCAGAGTGTTGTTTGGATCGAAAAACCGCTCCTCAGTATGTTGATAGCTAAAACTAGTATTATTGTCATATAAGTTCATAAAAAATACAAATCTTCCGAATATATATCCTTTCTCACTCAAATTTATTGTTCCGTTTTGTACCATGTCTCTAAATTGTGTTTGAATTCTATGTAATTGTTGAATACAAGAATTTACAGTATTTAATTCATTTTCAGATACCAAATAAGCGACCATGTATTGTTTTTCATTAGTACCCTGTCTACAATTAACCACGTCAGTCATTTCTTTTCCTATATCACGTAGTTTTTTCAGAACCTTTTCCTGATTTGTCATTTTCCTTTCTTATTCACTGATGTTACCAATTCAAATAGTTGTGAACGTTAGGAAAATAAAAGTCAGTTCATAAAAGCTTTGAACTTTTAACAATTCAAAGCTCCTACAGCTTGAAACAGTTTAACTTGTATTTTTTAACAAATTGTAGAAGCTCTTAGTTTATTACGATAGCAATTTAGATATTATATTAACTGTTTCAACATATTTAGAACGATAAAGTTTAAGTCCAACTGTTCACGTATTATAATTATACTCATTGGTGTTAAACTGTAATTTTATACATGTACTTATTTTAACCTAAAAATAGAAAATCGGAAAAACACTTGTACATTTTCTGATAAGAATTACTCATCGAAATATTTGATCGTTAATATATGTAATGTTTAAATATACAATGTAGTTACATAAGGCATGACGTCCAACAGTTTACAAGTTATGCATGTAAATACACCATCGATACTATAGTGCGTACAAAAAACAAAACGTGTTTTGGTAAACATTAAAAACGAGACAATTTATTTTAGGGGTAGGCAGTATTGAAAATAAAATTTTTGTAATTCATTTTAACAAAATTAGCATGGTTGATAAACAACCAACACTTGGTAAATCATGCTTGTTATGGTAGAACGCTTTTCATTACACCTACAACTAAGACACAAGTATTTAACATATCACAGTTGTTTATTTTAAAGTCATCCTGGGCATCCCTCTTCGTGGGTTAGTTCATTGTATTGTTATTATAAATAGTGTTTTTTTTTTCTGTTCAAAGTATATGTATAGAAATCGCTATCATAAAATGTATCCTGTTTATTGTGTCCACGACCATGGGCGAATCCAGCGGGGGGGGACAGGGGAGACCGGACCCCCCCCCAATAATTTGGAAAATGTACATGTCCAATAGTGTATTTCTTGCTTGTAAGTCATTTTTAAGTAGTATATAGCATTTTTTTCTCGGTGCTTTCGGTGCTTAACGTAAATTTAATGGTTATGTAGTTTTTATAATCAATATATATTGTATTTTTCTGCAAAATGTGTATAATGTGGTTGTGGTTCGAGGTTCGGATCCCCCCCCCCTAGAAAGATTCGGACCCCTACTAGAAAAGTTCGGACCCCGCTAGAAAAGTTCGGACTCCCTAGAAAAAAATATTCTTGATCCGCCCCTGGAATAACATATAACAAAACTATTTTCTCTCCTATTGATAACCGAGGTAAATTTGCGTGGAAAAACCGCCGAAAATTACTGGGATACCATCCTTACAATGCTTTTCATGAAATACCTGTACATGTGCACGCTGACATAATCATAGTTATTTATACATTGTTCGAAATGATATTTTTGTATTTCGACTTTAAACGCAGTTTTATGATTAAAAGATAAACCGCTTGACCCCCTCTCCTGCAAACTAGTGTATTACATTTTGTTTTTAATCTTTTCATGAAACGAACGATTTTCATGAAATAAACGATTTTGAGAAATGATCATTACTTTGGAAAAGCCAATGATGATTTTGTTAGTATACGTTTTTTGTGAAAATTACCAAAAATTACGTCACCTTATGCAATATCAGAAAAACAAACAGAGACCACGATATTTGTATTCACGGAAAATATGAAAAAATGTTATACACTTTAAAACGTGAAGTCATTTAAATATCACACACATTTGAGAAATGATAAACATGTCAAGGAATTTAGCTTTAAGTGATGCTTTTTATACGAATGATTCATGGTTCATTCTTTTCCTTATTAGACCACAATTATAAATACATGATCAAACATATGTAGTTTCATTTATGCCAGACTCGGTCTTCCAAACTCTCCTGTGTATTGCTCAAAAAATTCACTTGTTCATTTTACTTTCTTGTGAAAGTAGTATATTCACTAAGCTGCTAGGGGGAGCTTATTACTTTGGTTGAGTCAGTAAAAATTTAAGACACTTAGGTCAGAAAGCATTACCGATAGTTTTCTTTTTGCAAAAAAGTAATAACATTTTATAGTCTGAGTTTCATTCATATGCACGTTCACCGACTTTAAAGTTATTAACCCAGTAGGGCGTTCAGTTACCGTAACGTTCCGTAACGTTCACTAACAGTCATTATTGAACGGCCTGTTAGCGGAAAACGTTTAAGACCAACAGCTAACGGTTTTAGTATATAGTACGCGAGTATGAAACAACCTGAAACAATATAGTTCCAGTACATTTTGCACATTAGTAACTGCCATTGCAATGGACATTATCCGGAATTCAAATATTCTGGTTTTCCCATGCGGTACAAATTCACTGTAACAATGAAAACACATGTAAAAAGAACAATAGGTTTTAATCCATAGTTCGTGCTGTTTTGCAATAATGTGTAGATCGTTCAATTAACCGTTCATAACAGTAACGGTGATTGGCTAACGTCAAATGCTTACGGAACGCAGGGCTGGTCTTCGGGTTATTGGTATCTATATATCAATATCCCCGGGAAGACATTGTCTTCGCTTGATGCAGCATACACATTGGCGCACCGGAATTATACCACCCTCACAGGTACTCATTTACATCTGGGTGGAGAGAAGCAATCGCAGCTAAGTTACTTGCTTCACATGATTATTAATTCAATAAATGGTCGAGGTGTTTTAAATGCTCTGACATGATAAGGCGCCATCTTGGGTCTACTTTTATGTTTTGTTTAAAATGCATCAGACCAAGGACCATTTAAAGACCTTGATCAGACTGAAATACAAATTATAGATACAGATGATGTATCTGACAACTGCTAGTTATCGTAACTAGTTAACCCATTAAATAACGTGTTATTTATGTGGTTATCTGTTGGCAGAAATATTCCACCATATTTTGTAACTTCAGACAATAAAAAAAACTGACATCAGTTCACAAATTTGGATAAGATTTTTCTATATTTTCAAAATATCACCCAGTATCTGTAACTGGGTCAAATTAGTAATTCTTAATATTTAAAGACAATCTGACTAATAAATTGCAAGGAATATACTTTAAAACTCACAAAAAATACACTAATATTGTCTATACGTTGACATGTATATGGGTTAAATTTTTACTACTTGAAACATCGTTATTTGTATTTGTATGGCCATTTGCACTAAAGTTGTCATTATCAAAACACTTATTTCCTGCTTTAAAAATATTTCCAAACAATTCAGATAGTTTGAGAAAAAGTTGATATTTAAGTTGAAATCTGTGAATAAGTACCTTTAATCTTAAAGGGTCGTTAATGACATTGAGATTTTTTGTATTGACAATTTCGGCAGATCAAAAACTTTGAACAAAGCTAAGTTTTACTAAATTTTTAGAAGTAACAATATGAAAGAAAATAAACTACATGTACATGTACATATTTTATACATTTATTATATACATAAAACGATAAAAAAACACACATACATAATTATAGCAGTCTACGAAATAAGGGTATGAAACTGGTTGTCTGAACAGGTCATTTTAGATGCAAGCACTCATCTTTTTGTAGATTTTTGGTTGCCAAAACAGAAATTGTTGGTTGTCCGAATTATAATATGGTTGTTCCGCACAACCGGTCACCTACTAATTTCGTAGACTGCATATAAACACAATTCATATCAACTATTGTTAAAAGACATACTTATATGATCGTTATAGAATCAAATACTATGTTCATTGAAAATAACAACACCATAGAATTATTATTGTATGAATATCGAATGTATAAATCAACATGAAATTAGCTATATTTGTTATACAATCCCTTTTTCAACATAATTATATCGATAGCTATTCAGGTAAATTACATTTTCTAGATTTTTAAATTGAACATTCATTTAATCACCACTTTTACTAATACATGTATGAATTCAATGTGGCCAGAACATCTATGAAATCCAACCCTACATTGAGTTCATGCGGCGAATGAGCAAAATTTACCGTAGTTTTTATCGTCAAATAACTAGCATTATAAACAATGAATGTAAATTTTTATTTATGCCTTATATATATAAAAATTAAAATATCTGTGACCTCTTGAATGATCTGTGAGATAAAAAAGGTTTTGGGTGTTTAGCGAAGAGAGTGCATTCCATGTTATATCATACATTCCATGTTAAATTTATAGAACTTTCAAATGTTGGCTCATTTTAATGTACAATGTATATTTGTAATATTACTATGTAGACAAGTATGTATATTATCCATGATCTTGAATTTATGTTTACATAGTTCCTGTTTATATAGATAGATAGCTAGATAAGGCAATTTGTAAAATATTGAGTTGATTTTCATGCAATTTGTAAAATGACTGGGGAATTTTGTCAATTTGAGAGCATCATACAAAATAGGGTCTAACATAACCATAGGTAGGAAAACATCGGTATAATTACATTTGTGTCACTAATAACGATCACAAAAATATTGCCTATTTGGAAAGGGACCTCTGATAGAAGGAACGCTATAAGGCCCAGAGCTCCGATGGGAATCATAATGCTGTCCTCTCCAACCATCCCCCATGTTAGGAGGCATGCTTGGACTAAGTCCTCTTTGAAACCCATGATGCTGTCCTCTCCAAACATCCCCCATGTTAGGAGGCATGTTTGGTCGAAGCCATCTTTGAAAATCAAGATTCTGGCTGTTCCAATCATTCCCCATGTTAGGAGGCATGTTTGGTCGAGGCCATCTTTGAAAATCAAGATTCTGGCTGTTCCAATCATTCCCCATGTTAGGAGGCATGTTTGGTCGAGGCCATCTTTGAAAATCGAGATTCTGGCTGTTCCAATCATTCCCCATGTTAGGAGGCATGTTTGGTCGAGGCCATCTTTGAAAATCAAGATTCTGGCTGTTCCAATCATTCCCCATGTTAGGAGGCATGTTTGGTCGAGGCCATCTTTGAAAATCAAGATTCTGGCTGTTCCAATCATTCCCCATGTTAGGAGGCATGTTTGGTCGAGACCATCTTTGAAAATCAAGATTCTGGCTGTTCCAATTATTCCCCATGTAAGGAGGCATGTTTGGTCGAGGCCATCTTTGAAAATCGAGATTCTGGCTGTTCCAATCATTCCCCATGTTAGGAGGCATGTTTGGTCGAGGCCATCTTTGAAAATCAAGATGCTGGCTGTTCCAATTATTCCCCATGTTAGGACGAATGTTAAGCACAAAATTCTGTTGTAAACTATCACACAGTTCGTTTGTAAAAGATGATACACTATTTGACACAGTGTCTTTTAATTGTATTATGTTTATTTTTTCACTGCTCATTTCTTTGATAGCTGCTTCTTCATCAGTAGATTTGTAATTTGTAATCCATCCTATTGTCATTTTACAACCAGTTCTTTCAGCATATATATTAATCAGTTTAGCACATTGATGTTGTGAATGCATACACGGAATATAATATGTAAGTATAAGAAGTCTGTGATTAGTCCATTCTCTACCTCGTTCTCTTTGTAGACTGGTCAACATAGGTTCTAAATATTCATTTTGAATACGATCTTCGGACTTTAGTAGAACATCGTGTGGGTCGAAAAATCGCTTTTCAGTATGTTGATGGCTATACATAGTATCATAGTCATATAAGTTCATACAAAATGCAAATCTTCCAATTATGTACCCTTTCTCACTAAAATTTATTGTTCTGTTTCGTACCATGTATCTAGAGTGTGTTTGAACTCTATTTAATTGTTCAACACAAGAATTTCCAGTGTTTAATTCATTTTCTGATACGAAATAAGCAACCATGTACTGTTTTTCATTCGTACCCTGTATACAATTAACCACGTCAGTCATTTCTTTTCCTATGTCACGTAGTTTGTTCAAAACCTTTTCTTGATTTTCCATTTTCCTTTCTTAATCACTGAAGGTGTTGTTGTTCAAGCAGTTTAAATAGTTGTAAACGTTAGGAAAATCAGTTAATAAAATCTTTGAATGTTTAACAATTTAAAGATCCTAGCGCTTGAAACAGTTTAATTAACTTGTATTTTTAGCAAATTTAAGATAACAATTAAAATATTATATTCAATGTTTCAATATATTTAGAACGATAAAGTTTAAGTCCAAGTTAAGTTATAATAAAACATGCAGTTAAACTCTAATTTTGTACTTAATTTAACCTAAAATAGAAAATCGGAAAAACACGCGTACATCAGAAAAGAATTACTCAAAGATAATATTAGTATTGTCTAAGGTTCTGGACCATTCTAGGGTCTTCGTCAAGTTTTGTAATTGCTAATTTTAGTAATTTTCACCACGTGATCTGTGTTATTCCAGAAGTCATCGGGTAACACATTTTCCGAAAATGGCGAAACCAGACGCTCTAGTACAGCGTGATCGTAGAGGTAGTTATTGTAAAAATAATGGTTTAGTCGTAGTGAAACATAACAATTGTGTTGATTCTGTATGTACAGTTGTAAAATGCACTGTTTCATCGTGTGTTTGCGATGTAAATTTGCCATCACAACCGAGAGAGTAATTAGCGACAAGGAATGTTTAAGATCGTCCTGTCGGAATGCCATGCTTTGGTTTAAATACAAAACTTCAGACATTTTTTATTAGTTCTATCAACCTTTTCAGTCTCTGTTTAATGATAATTCTGTATCACAAGGAATGCTCGATTCTAAGCAACACTAATTTGAAGGCCATGGGCAGACGAGCTGGGGCCTCTATGGTGGCTGTGTTAGACCGAAGAGCAGCAGCCCAAGATACGTTTTGGAAGGAAATGAGGTATTGTTCACATTAAAATGCATTTACTCTGGCTCATTGACTGTATTAAAAATAATTAACTTTGTCAAATGTTCCCTTTGTTTAAAATATCCACTAAGATATACAAGCAATCAGTTGACATAAAATATGATGATCAATAGTAACGATAAATAAATTATTAAATTTACCCGTTCTTAGGTCGAGACCATAATAATGATAGGGTGGATAGGTTATGAACTTATGAGGCATGTAAAAACTGTGACCATTGTCCTTGTTTTGCCAACTTTTTTTGAAATATGGTAGCTTAAGGTCTTCAGCGAACCCGTGTTTATACTGTCAATGAATGCCGCATCTGACGAAAATCAAAATGTTAAAAAAGCGGCTTATAAAGTTTTGGAAGCCAGAACTAGGTGAAACTCAATAAAACTAAAATGGTACCACTAGATAGATACTGCTTCTCATAAAAGATAGTATAAACTGGTTTGTGGGTAAAAAAAATTACAAAAATAAAAATAAATTTTGTGTTATTCTGAATGTTGCGTTTTTATTTCCCGTTTGTAGCGGTTACATTCCAGACATCACTCAGATTGCGGCAAGTGAGGTTTGTGACAAAGAAATATATTGAAAAAGGAGCACTGTGGTAGACTACTGGGACTGTGTACAGTGGTGGAATAATGAGTGTACATAATTATATGAATAGACGAGGAAGATATCACATCAATACTAAGACGCACGATCCGTCGAAGTATTCGACTATTTAGTATTTAGTAATACATAGTGCAGCATATAAAGACCAAACCGTTGTACATTTTCTGTTTATTGTATCATCATTATCTAATTATAAAACAAAACGATACCATAATCAGCATTATTTGAAAGCTAAGGCACAAAATGTGCCAACATTACTAACTCTGACGTCAAACTGTTAGTGCAAAAAACGATATCAGCGAAAACATAACTGGTACAGGTTTAATCCCCAAATAGTTCTCTCAAGCTAGCGAAAATCAATGGAGAGAAGGTTTTTATATGATAATGCAGAGTCTTACATACACTTTTCCATCTCCAATACCAATTTTAGATGATCTATTTGTATAAAGTTATATCTGTTATTATCTGTTATTGACCATTGTGACAATATTTTTCTCTATAAAATCTACAAATTCTTATAATGTTTTTAGAAACGGTAAAATTTCTTTAATATTTCATATTGTGGGCAGTTAATACTGCAGAAAATTTGTCTGACTAAATTTCAACTTGAGATATTTGCTTTAAAGATACAGTACTTTTTAACACTCTCAAAAACGCGGATATTTGCTTAGGGGGTACATGTATGCAAAGCTCTGTATTTTTATAAGTATTCGCCCAAAGCGTAATCTGATTGCTCTAATTTTTATCATAACATGATTGTGTAACAGGAAAATTGATTAAAATTTGAAAATAAAACAGCAGAATTAAAAATTTTCATAAAATACCTGTACATATGCATGCTGACATAATCGTAGTTATTTATACATAGTTCAAAATGATAAAGTTGTATTTGGACTTTTTAAAGTTTAAACGCAGGCATGATTAAAAGATAGGAGCAGTGGTCCAGTGGTAGGACGCGCGCTTAGGGATCCAGAGGTCCTGGGTTCGAATCCCACCAGGGGCACTGCTAATTTCCTTGAGCAAGAAATTTACCTGCGATTGCTTCACTCCACCCAGGTGTAAATGGGTACCTGCGAGGGTGGTATAATTCCGCTGCGCCAATTTGTCGGCTGCACTAATAAGCGGAGTAAAAAGACTCCCCAGGGAGATTGATAGATAGATACCAGTAGCCCAGTGACCAGGGGTAATTGCTGTAAAGTCGGTGAACATGCATAAGCATGAAACTTAGACTATAAAATGTAATTACATTTACATTACAAAAGATAACCCACTTGACCTCCTCTCCTGCAAACTAGCGTATTACATTTTGTTATTGATTTTTTCATGAAACGAACAATTTTGAGAAATGATTATTACTTTGGAAAGTTCTATGATGACTAACCCTAGATATTTTTAGTGAAATTACCACAAATTACGTCACCTTATGCAATATCAGAAAAATACCAAACACCACGATATTTGTATTTACGGAAAATATGAAAAAAATGTTATACAATTTAAAAGGTGAATTAATCAAAATATCACACAGATTTGAGGAAATATAAACATGTCAAGGAATTAAGCTTTAAGTGACGCTTTTTATACGAGTGATTCGTGGTTCATTCTTTTCCTTAATTGTTAGACCACAGTTATAAATACATGATCAAACATGTGTAGTTCCATTTATGCCAATACTCGGTCTTCCAAACCCTCCTTTGCATCGCTCAAAAATTTCACTCTTTTTTTTCTTTCTTGTGAATGTAATATATTCACTGAGCTGCTGGGGGGCGTAAGCCTTACAAAGCTTGTGATCAAAGCATTTTATATGATGATATTCGAATTCTATTTTCGGTTTCTATATACAAATATGTGTATTCTCTCCAAAACGCTAAAATAGTATTCAATTTGAGTTATTATTTTGGTTGAGTCAGTATAAATATAACTCACTAAGGTCGGAAAGTATTACAGATAGTTAATTTTGCAAAAAGTTAAACATTTTATTGTCTGAGTTTCATTCATATGCACGTTCATCGACTTTACAGTTATTACCCCTGGTCTTCGGGTTACTGGTATCTATATATAACTATCCCCGGAAAGTCTTTGTCTTCGCTTGATGCAGCCGACACATTGGCGCAACGGAATTATACCACCCTTACAGGTACCCATTTACATCTGGGTGGAGTGAAGCAATCGCAGGTAAGTTTCTTGCTCTAGGAAATTAACAGTGCCCTTAGTGGGGTTCCAACCTGAGACCCCTCGATCCGTAAGCGCGTGTCCTTCCACTGGACCACTGCTTTTATATGTTTTAAATGTCTTTAACAGAAACAGTGCATCGGTTGTTAGATGGGATTTTACGGAATTAGCTATTCGATAGCAAAAGATGAGATTTGTGGACAAACATTTTGTGGATAAGGGAAACAACTCTGTGTAACTTACTAACGTAAAGTATCAGAATACGGTCCCTTTTTCACGTGTATTTTATCGTATCTGAGCGCAAGACATTCATGTTGGGATGTTTTAACTTTTGTGACCGGTCTTTGTACGTTGTCGTGGTACTCCGTCGTTCTCACTGCGGGGATACTACTGCTTATTTTTGACATAAAAGTTTCTGTTCTTTAGCGCTTTTATCACTGCTCAAAGAAAGAATTCCATATCTTGCAGAGCTCTGGAGCTCTAAAAGTTTTACTGAAATTTCATTAGATATGTTAAAATACGTACAATTATAAATTTTTTAATAGTTTATATTGAATACTATATAATAATGAAATGAATTTATTTTACCAATAAATCTGGATTTCTATTTCTTTAGAAAGGTAAACAGAAGCATACACATTATTGTATTTATGAATGTCTTCAATAAAAAAAAAAGTTTAGTAGATAATTCAATTGATATTTGTCGATCGATTTGATCACTGGTGAAATTAAACTGATTAATTGAATAAACCTTTTCATTTGAATTTCAATACTAGTAAATAAATAGTAAAACCCCAATGTAATTTAAATTTTAAATTCTTTTATTTATTGTACACACATGTGAATATATATTATAAATTGTGAGGAACCATAAAAAAATGATTATTTTTGCTTTCGGAAACGACTTTCTTATATGCGTACAAATGGAACAATATCTCAATAGCAATCGCAACTACTCGGTAATTTCCGTAACCAATCGAGTTTAGATTGACACTCGGGATACCTCGGCTATTGACTCAGTGTGTTTATATAAAGACCGAGGTATTCAGAATGAATTAGCAAAAATGTAGATGGAAAATACACAGAGAATATTACAACTCTTCATAGCAACAGCTTTAATATTTCCCTTAAGTTTCATTTTAACTGAACTTAACCTGTGCAGAGCAACAACCTCTGAACAGCAACAAACCTCAGTCCTTTCCATTGGGTGTTGTTCATGTGAGGATGTACTGTCCACAAAAATGCTGCTTTTTCGTTTCATTATTTACAACTTTAATTAAAGTTAAAACTTTAACTCACATGTTGAAGCCATGTTAACACTTTCAAACTTAATACAGTTCCTTCGAGTAGTTTTTTGACAAATGAAATGTTTAACTAATTAATGCTGATTTAATAATTTGCTTAAGTTACTATTTGTTTCCTTCATGGGTAAATATGAACCGGTTTATGCTAAAACATAACATAACATACAATTTTTTCATTTTATGCAATAAAGTTACGTTACGTTATGTTATGTTATGTTACGTTACGATACGTTACGTTACGTTATGTGTTATGTTATGTGTTACGTTACGTTACGTTACGGTATGTTATGTTATGTTATGCTATGTTACGTTATGTTGTGTTATGTTACGTTACGTTATCTTATGTTACGTTACGTAACGTCACGTCACGTCACGTCACGTCACGTCACGTTACGTTACGTTATGTTATGTTAAAACAGGATTTCGTTTGAGGACTTTTGGAGGGCACTGTATAAACAATATTATAAAAATTGTTAAGTTTAATAATGTGTATCGTATACTAGCGGTTGCGTGTCGATAGCGCAGTTGGTAGCGTGCTGGAATTTGGAAACTCGTGTTTCAAAGGGGATATATGGGTTCGAATCCGACCCGGGGAGGTTATACCCTTCCATGAAATTTTGACAATAATGTCGATTTTCCTCTATTGATTCGATAATATGGAGAAGTTTCCGGCCTTGTGGAAGGGTATGTGAGTACTGGTTATAGACGATGGTCCAAGAAAGCTAGGTTAGGTGCCCTGGACGCCGTAAAATGACCTAAATTGTGCTGACACGGCGTTAAACCCCAGTAAAAAAATACTAGCGGTTGAACATATTATGTTGGTGACACACTATCATTTTGATAAGAACCTGGAATTAAAGACCCACTGTCATATGTGACCGTTTTGGATGGTCTGTCAGAAAGTCACACATGACAGGTTTTACTGTACATACATGTAATTTCTTTTGAAAAAAGAATACAGACAAATATTTGTATACATGTATTAAAACGTCTAAATCTAATTCATGTTTAATGAATACAAATGTCCATGGACTGAGTCCTCTTGATCATCTGGGTTATGATAAAGAAGTTATTGATAATACTAATATGACATGTTTATGCTTCTCATAATCTGTTTTCTATTATAAATTCAAAAACAATGTAGCATTTGTTTTAACAGAAGTTATATCACTGATCATTGCTTACTCTCCGTTATGTAAGTTATGTCAAATTATTAGGATTGTATACGTACATTACTCTCCAAAATTGTCTTGGACAAACTCGTCTTTTTTAGGATAATCTGCAGGCGCGGATCCAGGATTTATTTCTAGTGGGGGTCCAAACTTTTTCTGGGGGTCCAAACTTTCGAACCACAATCACATCATACACATTTTGCAGAATAATGCAACATATTAATAATAAAAACAACATAACCATTAAATCAATGTTAAGCACCGAGAAAATTTGCTTCATGCTACTTAAAAATGACTTACAGTAAAGAAAAACACTAATGAACAGGTGTTTTTGGAAATTCTAGGGGGGGGGTCGAACCCCCCTGACCTCCCCCCGCTAGATCCGCCTATGATCTTACTCACATGTCATGTTAGACAAGGAAACACATGAGCAGATTTCAAATTATCAGCATTAATTTACAAGTTTATTAACATAAGGTTAACTGTGTTACATGAACGAATTTTATTACAGTAAAGTTATTCGTGGCATTCATATTCAGTATTTTTCTCAAAATGTCTTTTTTTTCTAAGAAACATTTAAGAGCATTGTATAATAGGCAACCAGAGCAGTATGTTCAACAAGTTGTAGTATTGGTGATGTCAGACGTTGAATCTGTCATTGTATTCACCAGGGGCGGATACAAAATAGGGCTGCCTGGGGGGCTGGTGACCCGACTTGGGGTGGGTACGGGAGGGTTATCTCCTTCCGTGAGTGGGGGTACGGGGGCCTTCCCCGGAAATTTTGAAAAATGAAGGTCTAAAATCGAGCATTCTGGTGCATTTTTATTGCATTCATTATTGCACAGATTAAACTTTAACTGGTCAAGCCCGCATTTTACGGGCCTTAAAATTGGTTATTTTTACTGGATTAAGTGAATTTTGTTGTTGGAAAGTCGTCCCAAAAATGACCTTCTTTTCGCGCGCCTCTCTCATCTAAATACGTCTCGGGGGGAGGGGTCCCCGAAGGGAGATATGTCCCCTTTGTCGCTGAGGTTTGAAGAGGGAGCAGTGCCCCTCATGGCCAAGAAAGATCGGGTTCATTGTCTGAAAGCCACTGTCAGTAATGTGCGTTTGAATCTTTTGTAATGGTTATTATAAACAGTTGGCAATTAGTGTGCAAGTCTTGGCTATGTATGCCACATATCTGAATGACCACACTTGTAGTGTAGAGTTATACAGTGGAACAGTTATACTGTAATTTAAAGAACTGTTTTAAATAAAATTCAGGTACAATATAAGTAATTGTATCGGACCGGTCTGTAGTATACAATGTTTCACACACCGTCTTATCAAAAAATACCATATCAGATATATGATTGTATGCGCTAAGTGTTTGAAATAAAACCTACCGTAAGATATGCATGGACTGAAAGTTGCTAAGGGAGTGAATTACATTGTTCAATGATAAGGTTTTAAAATTGAAATAGATCTATATCATTTATGAGAGAGAGTTCTTCAATCATAGTGTGTCTGTTAGATTGATAATACGTTTAATTGACAATATGGATTTATACACTTAAACTACAGGTATTGTTATATTATGGATCCATTGTTTTGTTTAGATTATTTACTTTTTAGTATTGAGTAGTATCGTTTTTTGTCATTTTGTTTTTTTAATTCTTAATTTCCTGTTGATTCCATTATGGCTGTATAAATTACTCAATGGGAGGGCGTTATTATATATAATGTAATTCTTAGATTTTAACATGTTTTATTTATTTGTGGAATGAATAGACAACTTTAAGTTTTATCTCAACTTAATGGTTGCTAGTCAAATAATGAACAAAAATATATATAATGCTGAATCAATGGAATGAAAGAGTTTTTATATAATTTATATAAATAAACGTGTATAATGTACACGAACATTACATAGCAGTTGGTTCGAGCAATTACAGAAAATATTGCGTACTAATAGGTGACTAGACAATAAAGGAAAAAAAAACAAGATTTTGACAAATTTACAGATAAAGATATAACATGTGAAAAATATATAAGAACAAAACTTTATATATTTACTTTATTAGTCTGACTTTCATTATTTGAGAAAAAATGTATTAATTCATATGTTTGGTTAAGTACATTTAGACATTCTAATCTAAATGAGTGAAGTCTTTGCTGACATGGGTTATCGAATTCTACTAGAACTTGAAGTCTAGTCTAGTTTAGTCACACTTGACTGGATAATTGTAGAATCTGTGTATTAATGGCAGGAGTCAAACCTCGAGGACTGCTCACGTATATTCTATCTATCTCATAGTACTGCCGCACACCTCTCACGAGTATTATGGGCAGGTCACGCCGGTGATTAGCAAAGATAAAAATAAAAGGTAAATATAAAATAAAATAAAAGTGGAAGAAATTTCTCCCTGAGACACAAAGAACATAGTTGTAGAATGAAACAGTTAAATGTTAAAAATTAAAAGATAAATAAAAGAAACAACTAAAAGATAAAATCAATTGCTTTGCCTAGTATTGGAGTTTGGCAACTGCCTGCTTAAATTGGTCAAGATCAGACAGGGTTACTACATGATTGGGCAATCTATTCCAGAGAACTGTGGTGTGGGGGTAAAATGCAAACTTAAAGAAATCAGCTCTAACATGGGGTTGAAGGAGACTGAGGGGGTGCATGGTACGTGTTAACCGGGTTGGGACTTCTAAATAGGAGGGGAGGGGGATAGCAACAAGACCATGATATATCTTGTAGAACATTACAAGTTTGGAATCTATACGTCTCCTTTCCAGGGTACTCCATCCAAGGGTGTTCTGTAAGTCTGTTACACTAGTATAACTGGAGTAGCTAAGATCTTGACTGAAATGTACTCCGAGGTATTTAGCATCTTTTACAGGGGAAAGTAATATTGTTATGGAGCAGACGGTCCACGTCAATCCTAAAATGAAGATATAGAGTCACATGTATACATCACAGATGACTGGTTTTTGTGTCCGTTAGAAGACAAGAAAGGACCACTGCTCTATATCCACAGGTGGCCGGCACGGTCCCAAATCAAAGGTACTAAACAGTGTTTTTGATTTGAGACCCTGTCTGCAGATTGTGTCTATATCAATGAACTGTTTGCAGCGTTTATCGAAGATCAACATATTTTGAATTGTTATATGATTATATAATAACTGATTGATTTTTTTCTGTAAAACGGTTTTCTCTCGTATATTGAAGACATTACACAGCATGCATACTGGGAAATTATCGTTAGACTTTAATAAATACATCACATATCTATCTATTTGTGAACATTTCACTTGATATCAATTGATCAGAACATAAAGCTAGCTATGTTTTGTAATATCTTACAAAACAATTTTAAACAACCGCGCGGTATATGAATAATAGAACTTGTTTTGACGATGTTTGACATCGGACAGTGTAGTACCTTTGAAAATCTATGAAAACACAATACATTCTTGAATATTTACAGAGACACAGACTGAATGCTTTCTATGTCACAAATATTCAGAATGATCAATATAAAAAAATGATGACTATATAGAACTGTACGTGTTGATGTTGTTTTATAGTCATTTTGAATAATCAATGTAGACTTACTTTATGTTTTCATGATTATTTTACATGTACTTCTTTGTCCTTGTTCAAGGACCCTATATAAACATTATAAGGTCCATGACAGATCTTACCTAAAAATATCTTTTTGTGAATGACTAAAGATTAAACATAGATGCCAATTAATAAGTATACATGTATAATATTATATGATCTTTTATTAAATTACTATATGTGTTATTGCCCTGTAAAGTTAAGTGCCAAATTCACCGCACTATACTGCACAACCTGTTTAATAAAATTGAAAACAGAGCCGAAATCTGTTATAGGACCAATAACACTAATTGGCCCTGGTCCAATAACAAATTTCGGTGCTCTGATTGGTTGATAAATGAGGATCAATATAAAAAACTGGTCCGTAAGTATAGTTATTTAATAAAATTGTCATTAAATAAGTGATTTAATATAGTACCTGTTATTTTTCCTCGGGACGGTCATATTGGCACTTGGCCTTTAGCCTCGGGCAAATACGACTGTCCTTGAAAAATTACAGGGCCTATATCATATCAATTATTTAATAACATAATATCAAAGTTTTTTTGTTGTATCGATTCTAAAGTGGTGGAGAACGCGTGTTTGACAGTCATATTGTACATACTATATGTGAACCCTTGATCATTTAGCTCTTCCAAAATATTAATATACGAGTACATGTATGTTTACAAAATTTCTTGTCTGAAAACATGAGACATTTCGATGTCACATATTTATCATGAAGCGTCACATAGTGATTCTCTATAGGCCTACCAAGTAAATTTTAGCAATGAAAACCACCTCTGGTTATTGCAAAACCACGCGATACTTGACAACAATAAAGTCCCAAAAACCTTAATACAAGAAGAAAAAATGCCGCAATATTAAGATCGCTCCGCTATTAATATTTACGTCACAAAATCTTAAGAAGAAAAATGCCCCTATATTAAGACCGTTTCGCTATTAAGACTAAAAATTTTGATGGTCCTAATCGTAGAACTTTACTGTATTTATTCCCATAGAATTAAAATTTTGTGCCACTTTCTGTCTACCACTCGATTGTATTGTATACTATACAAACATGTTAGTCTGTACATTAATTCTATGTATAAAATGTACATATTATGATATAATTGTAAAGATTAGTTTAATAGGATAAAAATTTGTCTTAAAATCTTTGAACATAATCGTCTGTTGAAATTGTCGTCTGTGCCATTTGTTGACTAGATCTGTATTGATTTTATTCCTATACACAATCCATGTACTTAACACGATTGAATAAAATCTTTGATTAAGATCTACCCTACTGACGAAAAAACGTATGTAAAAATTTTCACGCCTGATCGTCTCAATTAGACAATGTCATTTTAATTGCTGCCTTTTTTTCGTTTTTTTGGGTTATTTATTGACTTTTAACGCTGTAAACATGTATTATATACATTTTGTATTATGAAGTCTATTTGGCGTTGATTGCCTTGATAAATTAATATGTTAACAAGTTAGTATGTCTTAAATACTGTATACAAACTTTAAATAGGTTTTTGTACTTATTTGAAACGTATCTTATTCACGCTGTGTAGGTGATATGCCATTTATTATAGAGCTGTAAAAGATAAACAATTTGTTTGTGAACCAAATAATAACAGTTTTAAAACATTTTCTTTGTCTATGCAATTAACTGTTTTACGAAGTCACTATTTACAAAATAAGCTTCTAAATACACGATTATGAGATAAAATGGTTTGTTTTAGGCAAATAAACAAACAATTTGCTCATATTTATAATAATATAATAATATTATTATGGATCTATTCCAAAGTTGAGCCCCTGCAGAGGACCTATCGGGGCATTCAGTGGCATGATTCATTTCTGAAACTGGATTTTGTACACTTATAAACTGGACAGCTACACATGGCTTTTGAACAACAGTAATATACATCGCAATGATCGCATTGTGAATAGCCTCTAAGACTTGCACGTTTGTTAAAGACATTTTTAAACGATAGTTCAATGTGAGCATTTGGAAAATCCACTCTCCTTATCATTTCTGTACTTTTGTATGTTCTCGGCTTTGTTCCTTTTGCATCAATTCAACCGGGGCCTCATCTTTGTTCTTTATGCATCAATTCAATCAGGCCTCATCTTTGTTCCTTATGCACCAATTCAATCAGGCCTCATTTTTGTTCCTTATGCATCAATTCAATCAGGCCTCATCTTTGTTCCTTATGCATCAATTCAATCAGGCCTCATCTTTGTTCCTTATGCATCAATGCAACAGAGTATTCGGCTTTGTCCCTTATGCACCATTGAAGTCGTATTTGATTATATTTCTTGATTTCATATTCAGTGGAAGTGATACTAAAGTATACAATTACATTGTATTGGTGTTAATTGTTAGCTGGATATTTTTCATGACCACTGAGTTAACTTATATTCCTAGTATCAGTCACCAACTTAACGTCCCAGCACCAAGCCTATTGTCTCCTTCTGAAGACTCGACTTTAATGGACTAAAAGTAGCTTAAGGTCTTCAGCGAACCAGTGTGCATACTGTTAATGCCGCATCTGATGAAAATCAAAATGTTAAAAAAGCGGTTTATAAAGTTTTGGAAGCCAGAACAGTCACTTGAGTAACAGTAGAAGGTTCCACAGTTTGGTTGTTCTTTTATGCAGTTGAAATGTGATCTATTCTAGCTCCTATTGAGTAACGCATGAATGTTAATTAATTTTGAGGCGTAAACTTATTTACACGTAAACTTATTCACACGCAAACTTATTCACACGTAAACTTATTCACACGTAAACTTATTCACAGGACTTTCTCAGAGAATGGACATTGTTAAAACATATATGAAATATATTTGACATCATAGTTGGTATTTAAGGTCAAATTAAGGTCTGATAACTTGTTGAACCCCGGATACATTATGTTTACCTAATGTTTTCAATGAGTAAACATTACTATTGATTCTACAATATATCATTATATCATGTTTGACATTAGTGGCTTGGTTTCAGCTCACCTGTATGCTTAGTTGCCATCACAGTCTGTCGGCACGACTCTGAATCAATTCGGGATCGTACCGGTCACCTGTGGTTGCCATTATGTTGTAGAGGTGAAAGACCACTCATCTTCAAATCTAGGCGATCCAGGTTGATTCTCTGTAAGTCAAACCATAGGAGCTTGGCATTCTGTATCTTAGTTTGAAAAACTCCTCCTTATTATAAGGAGGATTTACAAAACTACGATACACTGTCATGCTCCTGTGGTCAAACCCTGTTATAAAAGGTACGTGCTTTTTGAAGTACCAAATGCTTCAAGTAAGAAGGAAAAACGTTCCATATATGAAGACCAGTTTGCTTTTAAGACGCTCGGTCATGATGGTCCGTATTGTACAACTTAACTGTTATACCACTGGAGATGCGTTTGGTCGACCTATTGGTCCGAGTTTAGAAAACCAAAAATATCAAGGAAAAATCTTATAACTTCAACGATCTTAGACTCAGACGAGTGATTCAGGTTTCCTCAAGATTTTCTTGCAGCATTTTTTTAGAAAAATAAATCTCTGGGTTTACTTTACAAACAAAAGAATTATTTTTTGTAAACGTCATTTTAAAGGTTAGTTTCTGAGTCTATTGAATGTCAGTGGTATCACAATCGGTCATGTTTGTTTTACAATGACATAATGTTTATATTTCTCATTACAATGATACAAGCCATTTTAGAGAAATATCGGTAATATAAATCATGTGACTTTTGAATGAACAGAACAGAACATATTACACTTTATTTGCTCACATCAAGATACATGGTATATAAGAATAAAATATTACAACAAATAATTGCAAAGATCACTCGACATACAGACAAAAATACAAAAAATACATACATATACCTCCCTTACGCATTCACACTTAAACCCTAGTTTAGTTTATTAAGAGACTATGAATTTCAAAGTAAGTTTGCTTTCACCAAACTGTAGAAAGAAAATTAATTTTAAAAATGATCATAACTTATTTTTATAAATTTACATAATATAAATTTACCCTAGCAGTAATTAAATGTGGTTGTCTGTGATGATTTCCGATCTTTTATGGATATCTGTTTTTGGTTGGTTGGTTTTTATGCCATAGCAAAACATTGTACGGTTCATAGATGATCCCGGCGGTCAGTCAACCTACTCACCGTCCATGCATGGAAAGACTAAATCTCTGGACTTTTAGAAATTGGAACACTGGGATGGCATCGCATTTAATCGACCTAAGGGTCACAAGTTTGCAAACCAAAACAATCTTAGAAAAACAATCCAGACCGTCAATTTTGATGGACCTATTGCACCTTTTCAAAACAATTCTCACGAAAAAAATTACCGTAGTACTAAGTCAATTTCATAATTTTTGCAGTTCAAAGTCAAAGGAATATGAAGCATAACAATGGTTTGAAATTCAAAAGTTATGCAATATTCTACATAATTCAATAATATTTGGAATTGATTAGCCAGAAAATGACGGCATTATTATTGCTTCTTGCTTTTAACTTACGACGATTTTTATCGTAAGATTTTGTGAAAAGCGTCACAGAACTGTAGTTGTCCAACATGAAACTACCTTCAAGGTATGTCAAGTTAGGTTAAGGATTATAACATTACTAGAGATAAGTAGATTGGATTATCTATGGTATAGGTTTGATTTATGATTATATGTAATAATCTCTTGTCTTGATAATATAACCAATCAATTATCATAGTAAACAGGTTTACTTTACTTTATTCTTATATGCATAAACAAAGTTTAGCTTATCATCTAATAGGTCATTGGACTTAACATTAAAGTCTTGATGATTACTACCAATATATGTATGTAGTATTACAGTCAATCTTTGATCAGAAACCTTTGTATCTGCTTCTTTTGATTTTCTTGAAAGTGTTTTGAGACTGATTTTTTTCTTAACATCGATAAAATAGCTTTAAGTCTACCATTTAAATATATTCAATATTTCTAACTTTATAATGAAAGAGAAAGGGAGAGAGCAATTACCTCAAACAAAATGTAGTTAAAATTTAGAAATATTAACATTTAAAAAGCAATGGATGGATGCATTTTGGTGCATTTTGTACGTTCAATGACATTGGATGCATTTTGTATGTTTTATCACTTAATGTGGAATATGACATTCAAAAAAGGACATGTTGTCAATAGTGTTTACTTAATAACCTTCATGTCTATCAAGATGAACTTAAAGAAAACCTTTAAAATACTGTACCCTTAAAAATATTGGAACAAATGAAATTTTGAGAAAAACTGGTCATGCCTGTATCAAGTAATTTTAAATTATTTATTTAAAGTTTACAGATATATGACAAAGGTTGGATGATGTTAATAAACTAATTTTGAAATAAGCTCAGTAGCGTGTTCAATTACACAAAACGTTACAGAACGTTACATAACGATACATTCGGAACTCCTCGGCCATATATTTGTTTACTTCAACACCGGTAGTTTCAAAATAGCGTCTAAATATGTCCGCAGCAAATGGACGAGGAGTTCCGAATGTATCGTTACAGAACGTTCTGTAACGTTCGCGGTAACTGAACTCAGCCCAGATGACTCTGTTTCTTTTTTATTGGTAAATATGAATCGATTCTATCTATGTAAACAAATATATCCTTTAGAGCGCTGTACGCGAGCGGATAATTTTAGATCAGGTTTCAATCAGATTGGAATCGTTTTATTCTTAAAATATGATTTAATCCAAGCACTTTTGAAAGGGACTACATTTCATGGAAGGCTGAGTCAGAGAATTTTGACATTTTACACATAATAATAATGCAAATTGCACTTGACGGCTTCAAAACTACCCAAAACGTGTTTAGATAAAAAGCAAAAGTGAATCTTATTTGCATATCAAAGACTTTATTGCAAGCGAGTTGCATTTTACATCAGGATTTATAACATCTTACTGAACAATAAATTACAAAAATATTGTTTACATCTTAACAAAATTATTGAATTCAGGTTTAATCTTTGACTTTCGAATAAATTTATGATGAAAGAAAACATTGAAATGAACATGATGACCCTGACTTAACTTGGATGATCATATTTACAGCTTAGACAGGTAGGTCTACTGTTGTATATCATGATTTATCTTACATGAAAATAAAATCATGAGACATTTTGATATACAACAGTTATATACTTGTCTAGACAGTAAACATGATCATCCTTGTTTGTTGCGAGTCAATATCATTTTGATAAGGCATGTGCAATGTATATGGTTGTGGAATATATAAGTTAGAATTCCTCTAAAACGCTATTGGCACAAACATTATTTCGTTTAAAAAAATGTTGGACAAAAATAAATAAAAAAATTAATTATTTGAAAAATAAAATCCCAATGACCCATCCCCTTTTTGGCATTTCTTTGTATTCAGAGTACATTTTGTATTACATGCAGCATTACAAGACGAGCAATGTAAATATATAGACGTTGGTATATAATTATTATTAATTTTATTATAGTTTCTGCATGGTTTAAATGCATGCAAACATTTTCTTTCTTTTACAGAAATGAACTTGGAATTAAGTCTTACTCCCAGATAGTTACAGTTACTTCGGAACAAGGAATTAACACCACCTTTACAAAGTGCTTACTATTTACTTCTGAAAAGGGATTTCTAGAAGCTGCAGTAACTGGAATCAGAATAATTTGCCCAACATTGGCTTTATCTTAAGGTCGTTCTTTTATGTAGAATCAGTTCCTATATAAAACCAGCAACTATGATGAGCAGTTTGGTTCCAGGCACTATATTTTTGTCATCTGGATTTAATAGAAAGTCAACACCTACTCCAAGAAACGCCACACCAGACCAGCTAGACTGTAAATATAGAAGGTTAGTACAGTTTTATTCTATATTGCTCTTAATCATTTGGGTCACAAAGCTTTAAAATATTTGGTGTCTAGCACTTTAAGGTTCTAGTTCTCAAAATAGCTACCAGGGTACTCTCCTGTGCTTTGGTTCGAATGTTTCACTGAGCTGCGAAGGGAGCATACCACCCAGGGTAAAGCAAAGTAATTGCATTTTATTTTCTATGTTTAATGCTTATGCAAGTTCCCCTTCTTTAAAGCTATTACCCCTAGTCAGCAAACTTTTAGAATCTATCAATCTCCTACGAGAGTCTTTTACTTAATGAAACGTAGTGCAGCAGACATATTGGTACAATGTACAACTGAATTATATCTGTGACTCTCGCTAATACACATTTACACCTGAACGAAGTGAAACAATCTCAAGTATATTTCTTCTTCAAAGAAATAAGCAGTGCTCCTGATTGGGTTCGAACCTGAAACCTCTAGATCCTTAAGCTTATGTCATGTCACTGAATTACTGCTCCTTGGTTATCAGGACCTTCTTGTTGATATTTTATTTGAAAATACAATGTATAACGCATGATAGTGTTATCATGAATTACTTATCTGTGTTGATAGAAAAATAAGAAAGGTTCTTGTACAATATTTAGTAATTTAGGATGGATAATGTTGTAAATTCTTTTTGTATATGAAAATCAATCTTTTTTATTTAATTTTCAGTGATGATAGGTAAATTAAACATCATCACTAATTTGTGTGTCATAATTATTTAGTATATAGATAATAAAACCACTCTTCTCTCCTTCAACTGATCTAGATAACTTCTTTTAATAAGTGTCAGTCATTTGTAACAGTCCTGCACAGTCCCATTTCCAGAGCATTGCAAGGACTTTGAATTTCAGTCCAAAAAACTACTGGTAATAATTATGCCCTTCCTGGAAGGAGATTCAAATAGTAAAATCGTCAGTACATATCCTTGAATTGAGGGTCGTCCCAGTCTATGGCTATTTTTCACACTGGACAAAATGATACGCTAGTCCTATACTAATAAGACCCTCTGCAACTCTTACAAGATATACTTGAATAAAAACAGTAACAATCTCTTTTAAAACATGGCTTGTATTCAATGCTATAACCATGACAATTTCTCCTATCTTTTTGCATGAACACGATTCCCCAGCAGTCTACTGGCAGTGTAGCAGAAGCTGGAAAGCTAAAACTTGTTTCCTTTTTATGCGAACATCCTTGGTTGGACACTGGCACACCTGTAAGAAATGGTCCACCAGTAAATGGGACATAAATTAGGCACCAAATCTTAGTATATACAGATTCAGGGGTGTTCAGATTAGCTTTCAGTTATAAGCTTCCTTTGTCAAACAGTTATATATGACGTTCCCCAAACCACTGAGTCAGAATATGTGCTGCCAGGAGAGCTCTGAATAGTTTGTCAAATCTAGAAAACTTTGTTAGGGACACAAGAGTTATTGCCCTTGAGTTATACAGCATGTTTTGTAATATATTTTGTGATATCTCACTAGAATCAAATCACTGTTGTAGTCTTAAAATGTACAGATAAATACATGAACATGTTGTCTATGCTTCTGTCTTTAATTTATATTCATATTTAGTAAAATCAGTAGACTAACTGCATTTTCAATTTTCCTATGTATGGCCTGTGAACATTGAGCTTAATCAGTTAAAAGTAGTTTATTTTCTGAAGCATGTAAATATTTTTCTGAGATCAGTTTGTATAGACTATACTTTAAACAACATGATAGAGATCAGTGTCTGTGATGCATATTTATGTTAAATTTTATTCAACTGTTAATGGCATATACATAACCCCCACTGATTTAAATACTCACTACAATACTTTTGTACCCTTGATCTATAAAAATAGATATCAGTATGTATGTACTGGATTATCAAACAAATTTTGAGTATTTAAATCAGCGGTGTAAATGTATGGGCCACTGATAATTGAATGAAAATCAACAATACCATATGCATTTAAACTTTTGAAAAAGATAAAGAGAAAAAAAGTCAAAGAAAACTGTCACTGTGATACTTGAATTAAAGACACAAACTGTCACAGAATATTTCCACTGACAACCAAGCTATTGTCATGTTCATTCTATTTCTATTATCAATTTCTGTCAGTCTTTAACCCAGTATTTTCTTTCACAAATTATTGTTCAGAGATCAATATATATCTTTCTTTTTTTCATGTCATTCTATTCTTTATCTCTTTTTTTTCACTACTAGTTCAAAACGTCTTTCAAACATAGATAGCGGTCTCATTAAAAATGCATTTTGTGACATAACCTCTTTTTTTTACTATCTCTAACCTTAGCGCACTACTATGAAATTCTTTTCACATTTTAAATGTAGATACATTACTTTTACTCTGATTTACATTATTTAGCCTCAAAAGAAAAGTTTATATTTTACTATAAAGTATTGTAAACTCTATTGTATGTAAATTGTATTCCTTTATTATTAATTTTAAATGTTTGAACTGACATATTACGAAGTAAAATGACACTGTCTTAAGAATACTTTTATATCTGGAATGAATTGTATCTAAGGATTTTTTGTTCCTTTTTTTTAACTTTTTACTTACAATTAAACCTCTTATGTGTAGCCCTAAGAATCAAAGCATTGAATATGTATAGGTCACAAAGTTAGAACTTTTATAGGATTGAAATATGTTCCTTTTTTTATTAAAAAAAAAAATGTTTGACTTTGACTCTTAACCAGAAACTAATGGGGTTATTCTCAAAATCTTTTACTGACCCTAAGCTTAGAGTTACCATTTATACCATTTATTTAACTTCACATGTATCCTGGAAGCATCTTGAACATAACGTGCTGATGTCATAAAAATGATAATAATGATGGTAATAATGATGAAAATAATGATGATAATAATGATGGTAATAATGATGAAAATAATGATGATAATAATGATGGAAATGATGGTAATAATGATGAAAATAATGATGATTATAATGATAATAATAATGATGATAATATTGATGGTAATAATGATGAAAATGATGGTAATAATGATGAAAATGATGGTAATAATGATGAAAATAATGATAATAATAATGATGATAGTATTGATGGCAATAATGATGAAAATGATGGTAATAATGATGAAAATTATGATGATGATAATAATGATGGTAATGATGATGATAATAATGATGATAATAATGATGATAATAATGATGGTAATGATTATGAAGATGATAATAATAGTTAAAATATTATTCAAGGAGGCAACAAAATTAATGTGGATTAATTTCACCTCCAATATGAGCTTTTAATGAAATCATGGTACATTTACAATTGATTTAATGTTTGTAAAACGAAGGAATTCCTTTATTATCATATAGCAAAGATATATCTCGTATAATATTGAAAAAACATGTGTCATAAAGTAAATGTTCTGTTATCACTAAAACCGCAGTGACGTAGATTTTTTAAGCATATAAGTTTTCATCGTAAGACAGTGTCAATGCAGCTCTTACAATGTACCAAAACAGCTTAATTATCAAATCTTTTATAGTTGTATAAAGGATATCTCAAACTAATCTTTGATTTCCTTTTATAAGCCTAGCATTGATTTAAGTGTTGAATCGAGAGTTGAATCGATTTTAAAATCTAAATGACACCCTTATAATATTTGTTCTTACTGATAAAGCCCTGGTATTATAAGAAGCATTTTGTTCATTTTACCACTCTTAAAACATTTTTATCTACAAATTATGTTTATTCGTGGTAATTTATATTGTGTATAATAATAAATCTTAGTGCAAAATGGTCGTAACTCACTCTTTTTTTAATTGAGTTACAACTGTTTTGTGCTAAGCCCACGAGTTATATTTAAATGTTTGAAATACCTTTTCACTTTTATTGAATACATTAAATTTCTTTAAACTATTACATACCATTATTACATTACCTTGTGATATACGATTTCAGGGCAATTTAATTGAAACTCTGAGTTATTGTAAATTAGCCCTAAGTTCTTATTTCCTACTATTTATATTTAAATTTCTTTAGAAAACTAAGTTTTATTCTAGTGTTAAAAAGGAAAATTATGTAGAAATAATTAAAATCTGATGTACATATATTAAAGATAGCCTCAATAAAGTTTTCTTTTTCTTTTTTTTAACCAAATGGTGCGTTCATTGTTTGGTTCAGTATACATTTATTTTGTATCCGGACATTGTTGTACATTGATGAAAGAACAGCATCATTGTTGGATGCAACATATTAAGTTAAAATGATAAAAAAAATACAAATTTTCTTCAGTTAGTGCTCTTGTAAATCATTAAATTATTGCCAAGTTTTCCTAAAAAACTCTAAGGAATATTCTGTGTCTAGTTTCTGTGGGTGCTTGTTCCACAAACTTGAGTCTTGAATCTTGAAGATGGGACTGGACAGAACTGTGCCATTAAAATTGCCTGTTACAACCTTAAATAAAAATATATATTGTCATGTAAAACTGACAAATAAATTAAAATATTGCTGTTTTTGTCAATATCAATAATGCAGTATTGATGCATTAGATATTGCATGAACAAAACAGATTTTTTATGGCATTTCCTTATAATAGTAAATTACATGAAAGTGTTTTCAGCATTTTAAGTGTACTCAGTTTTTTTATATAAAAACAATTCATAATAATGGTTAAATTTCTGAGACATTCATCAGAAAATATCTGCTTTATCTATGAATTTAAAAAGGAAAGACTGGTGCAATAAAATACCACTTGATTAGACATGGTATATTAAGATAAATAAAAATAAGTACATGCATACTGAACTGCATTCTAATGTACATGTATACAGCTGATAACAATGTATTGAACTGCACTAAGTTTGAATTTATTTCTCTGCTATAAATTTATATACACTGATAAAGCTATAAGAATATGATCTTTCCTATCAATTCTTGATATTTTCACTCATAATTTTCCATATTTAGTATAGAGCTAATTTTTCAACTCTAATCTCAATTGATTTGTTATGGTAAAGTTTGAGATTTTAAATATATACAACACCATTCAAATGTTTCATATAATTAGCATATGAACCAAGATACCGTAATACTTGGAAGTTCTTCAAGGTCAAGTTACATAATACATCATAAATTCTTTCATTGTTTCATAACTAAAATGTAGTGATGTTTGATGGTGATCAATTGTTTTGCAATTTGGTCAAAATATAAAGAACAAAATTCATTTTGTGATATTATTAGTGAATTTTATTCTCTTGTCAGTGGTTCATACAATTACTATGCTGATTTAAATTCTTAATTATCAATAGTGAGTACAGAAATACTGTAGTGAGTATTTAAAACAGTGGAGTTAGTGTATGTGTCACTGTCATTTGAATAAATTTATCATTAATGGATGTCTGATTATACCCTTATTTCAATATTCAACTACACAAATACCTTACTGTTTTCTAACATACCAGATAAATTGTTGTTGATGCAGTATAAATAATTTTGATTACAGGTGACTTACAATCAAATATTGTCAAATATGAGTTCTTTACCATTTTGCGCATAAGACATTTTCTTTAAGAGCAAAATTGATCTTGAAACCATAAATATGATTCTGAGTTCCACGGGTATAGAATCACTATGGTGGCTGATTTATGCCATGTCGTATTTTCGTTTTTTCGCCACTAAGAAACGAAAAGACGAAGATACGACAGATGTAAGGCGAAAACACGACATATTTTATCTGTCGTATTGTTGTATTTATTTTGTCGTGTGAAACGAAAAGACGATGATACGACAAACTATGGATTTGTCGTGTCTTCTTGTTTTCATTTTTCGTTTCTTCACGGCGAAGAAACGAAAGTATGACATGGCATAAATCAGCCACCATAAATCACAGAATTTGATCTCATGACATGCAAGGTCAGGCAAATCTAGTTTGAATTTTGAAAGATTGTAAACAATATTTTACTTGTAAAAAAATACCATAAATTCATGAATCATGACAATTTACAATGGAAAAATTATTGTTTCAGCCACTCCCTTGATGTTTCTGTTAAATAAAACATAATACAAAATGTAAATTATATTTGCTGTTAAATTTAACTTTACAGAACTAATCACTCCTTTATTATTTCTACAATAAACATGTTTAATTAAATCAAACACATCCTTCAATATCTCATTAATAAGAGATAAGTGCTAGAACATGTTCTATCACTGTTGTAAACAAGTTTTAATTTGATTCACACTGTTAGATAATACTCACTTAAATACTTAATGAGATGTACCCTGATATTAATTGATGATTAAATCATTATTACAGAAGAACCTTTACAGATTCTGGACTACCTCGATTTAAAAGAAGATTTTCAAGGGCTTTTGTTTTCAGAGAGCCCAAAGTGGTGACTCTCTTATTAACTGTCTGCTGTATTGGAGTGGTTTCTCTTCCAGTCATTTGTATTAATGCACCTCACACCCTTGGGGAATAGTGGGGACTTAAATTTCAGTATTATGATATTATTACATTTTATTTCAATTGTCAGTGATGCTTTCAGTAACTCTGCTGACTAAGATACGCTGTTTTTGATTGATAATCCACGTACTTTGAATTCAATGCCATAGATAAGTTTTTTTTATTGATTGAGTGCACAGAATGACTATTGTGAGAATTTAAATCAGCAAGGTTAATGTATGTGGCTGCCAATGGAATAAAATTCAACAATTTTGAGGTTTTAGTGTATTTGAGTATCATCCTAGATAAACATTTATGTGGGAGAGTAACACTATGCTCTGTTCTATTCTGTTCTGTTCTGATAACCTAAAGCTGGCCAATACAATACATCCAGGTTGAGATTCTCATTAAACTTAGCTTAATAAAATAATTAGTATGGATCCATGATTAATTAAAATGACAATAATCAATGTTTTATATTATCATTATTAACTAGAAATTAATATGATAAACAAAGGCTTGATTAATTACATTAAACATATGTAAATATTTCAATGTAATTCATACTGCCAACAAATTTGTTTGGATGTTGCTATGAAAGTTCAAGTTACCATTTTTCTAAAATTTGTTCTATAAGAATTGTTTGTTTGTTTTGTTGGGTTTAACACTGTAGCAACACATGTTATAGGTCATAGAATGGTGGTCAGTCAACCTACTCACTCGTCCTGGAAAGGCTAAATCTCTGGATTTAGCTGTTAACCAACTACTAAGCACATACTTTCGTCAGTGACTGACAATTGCTCTACATAATTAAAAATCATTGGTAGAAGTAAGAATGGCCATAGAAATAATTTCATGACCAAACTTCACGAAAGTATGCCCCGCCCGGGAATCGAACCTATGACCCCTCGATCAGTAGACTTGCGTGCTACCAACTGAGCTAGCCGGGGGGCTGCTTCTATAAGAATTAAAGAACATTTTAATTTAAGCTGGGTTTTATTGAAATTATAAACTATGTAATACTTTCAAAAATAAAGGGATCATAATTATGTTGCTCATAGATACAAATCCATACTTGGCATAAAAAAATTTGGCGAACACATCAGCTCCATTAATTTAAATACTGGATTATTAATAGTGATTACAGCAAATTATACAAAATACATAAAGTGCGAGTTTCACTAAGATATTGTTAATTATGAACTACTTTATGTCAGGATAATCTGGCTTGCGTGCTGGTTGGTTTTTTCGATTAAATATTGAACGGTTGTAGAAATACGACTATTTACCTTTTACACTTTAATTATATTTTTTATGCACACAATGAATACAAAAACTTAAAGCTATAAGTTTAAGAGTGGAAATTTAAAGCCAATTAAGTAATGGACCAAACATACTGTCAATTGATCAAGCTTCCCAATTAATTTCCCTTACAAGTTATATCTTATTCCTTAAAGATTGAAAGCAACATTTAACAGAGATATATATTCATTGATGCCTCACTCAGCTATTAGATCTACTGAACGTATTTTTTTCTGTCTCAATATGAACATTAACTGTTTCTAGTGTGTGGTAGAATGTTTGATAATCAATTATTTGACATCAAATTACCATGACGTTGCAATGGTATAAACACTGAAGGCGTTGCTTTTTTACCGTCCCGCAGATGTCAATTTCATCCTTAACTGTAGTGAATGGATTACAGGTTTTTCTCTATAAATTCAGGTGTTACATGATATTGGTAATTACCTATTAGAATGTCCGCAGGAAATTGTTAGTTTGGATCATCGAAGAAAAAATCAATCTTAGTACCAGAGAAGTCGCTACATTTTTTATAGTGTTAAATTCCTCTCTCCCTCTCTCTGTGTCTTTTCGTTCATTTTAAAATGTATAATCTTAACTATATTTTGTGATATATACATTATTTCACACACAAAAATACTCATAATTATTTCAGATATGGCATAAACAGAGAGGAAAATAATATTCCAATTTAACAGAACAAGCATTTTACAAATGTGGCATATATTCCTTCCATATACATCTTCAAAGTCGTGTTTCTTTTCAGCAGTATATGCATTCTATTTTTATGTCATGATCTATTGTGTGACTTCAATCACAGAGATATATTTTTGCATTTTTTTTTTTAATGTTGAAATGCATGAATCATATACCATGAACATTGTCCACACTTTTAAAAATATGAGAGAAACAGTATGTTCATTACATCTTTATAGTCACCATTTGAAGTTTTTATTGTGCTTGATACTTTAAATCATATTTCACTGAGGCAGATTTAGATACTTGTCAGCAGAAGTCCTTAAAAAGTTTCCTTCAATCAGGTAGAGTAATGGGGTAAATACATTGTATGTACCATACTTGTTTGTTTGGTTTAACGCTGTAGCAACACATTGCATAGGTCATATAACAGTGGTTAGTCAACCTACTCAATCCTCCTGAACAGGCTAAATCTCTGGATTTAGCTGTTAACCAACTACTATGCGCATACTTTGTTAGTGACTGACAACTGTCCTACATATTTAAAAACCATTGGTAGGAGGGAGAATGGCCGTAGAAATAAATTCATGACCAAGCTCCACGAAGTATGCTTAGCCCCTCCCGGGAATCAAACCCACGACCCTTCGATCAGTAGACTTGCATGCTACCAACTGAGCTAGCCAGGCGGCCTATGTACCATACTTAATGAAACAAAAATTAATGTTCTGTTAATCAATACTACCGGTATGGCATTTTGTTCTTCCATTATAATATCCTCTACAAGAAACTACATTGGATACATTCAGAAATACAAGTTTCATTCTTGGGTACTTATGATTAACAGTTACTATTTGTTGAAAAAAATGATGACACTGAAATTATTTAAGACAACAAATGATATCTGCTATGTACAGCAATTAATTGATTGTCACAAGGGACAGTGCAATAGATATGACAATACATTTTGAATTTTCTTTAATAAAAAAACTGATATTTGTATAGGGGGGGCAATATCTATCAGTAAAATATTTATATTAAATTTTGTACTTGGTAAAAATGATTCATTCAATACTGTGACAGTGACTTGACTGTATGAGAATCAATATATAAATTTTCATTAAATATTTATTGTATACATAAGGTCAAACATTAATTGTTATATATTTGTTCATAACGTACATTGTAAAATAAATTTGTTTGGTGGGACTACTTGTACTTATAGTGTACTGTCACAATATATCTGGATCTACTCTTGTATAAAATTAAAAATTTATTTCATATACTATGTGAGTCTATTTTGTCGATTAAAATATTGATGGATGATATTTTTATAAAAGAAAACAAATCATGTTTGATGAGTTTTTTTAAGTGTTTATTTATGGAATTTAATTAATTTGTAAAAGGTTTTTAAGGGGGGGGTGTATGATGATTTAAAGCCCAGCAACTGGTATGAGTATTATTTATGGATTTAAAGTACAGTAAAACCCCTCTAAACCGGAATTGCTGCAGACCAAGAAAAAAATTCGGTTTTGAGAGGTTTCCGGAATAGAGGGGTTTTCCTTCAGACTATAAGATTTAACATATTTGTTTGATGGTACACCTACAATGATTTTGTATTAAGTGTTTGTGATCTTTTACAAGTAGTTACTGTACAAGTACAATGTACATATATTTCAAAATGAAGTTTTGTGTTGTGAATACATTTGTACTCAATATTTAGTGATTGCTTATTTTACTTATTTAACTTATTTGTGGTAGTAGGTTTACTTAAACAACTTTCTTAGAACTTTTACTTGTACATGTAACTTCACTTACCCCTCCTCAGTAAAACAATTTGCAATGTTTTGAGGATTGTCTAAATGGAAGGGTATAATTAACCCACAGGGAATTGTCAAGTTACCTCCCTTTGATTTTTCAAACATATCTTTGAAAAATCAAAGGGAGGTAACTTGACAATTTCCTGTGAATTAACCTGCTGATTAAAGAATCAAACCTGAAATACTACTTTAAAGCTGAGCTTGGTTGTCACTGCAAACTACCTATGTAAAGTTTAAATATACTACAAGAAACTTTATTGAAAACAATAGGCCTCAAAAATGAGTTTTTGAACTAAGTTTTAATAACTATAGGCATTCAGCATTGTTCTAAGAAAATATATATTTACACATTTAGTGTATACATATTATTCTGTTTCAGAATTGTGCCTGCTGCATGATTAAAACTTAAAGAAATTAATTATTACAATTTGTATTAAAGTTTTGTATTGAGGACTGTACGTTAATTGATCATCAATTTTATACAAAATCAATGTTACATGTAATACTATAATAATGTATTTTGATATAACATACCATGTTTTCTGATGCTGTGATATTCAACAAGTATAGAAAAAATATCTGTGCATTCATATTATTGGTGTTGTTTGTGTTCTGCAGCTTGTAATTTTGTACCTGCGTATTTTGATTCTATAATGGATTTATGTTGGATTAATTTTGTTCAGAGAGAGAAGTAGGTGGCTTAAATTGGACCTCATGTTTGAAACAATGATTTTCATACTTTGGTATTTCTTGTTTATTCTAATTCCAAACAATATTCTTGTATAGTCAATTTTACCCACTGTTAAACTTTTTATTGCCTAAAATTTAAATTCTACTTTTTTCTTAGACGTATGCATGAAGCCCTGTGACTTTAAATATATTATTTTTTTGTAACAAGGACATTTTAAACTTTATTAGTTGTGCATACATTAACCCCACTGATATAAATACTACAGTACTACATGTACTCACTATCTATAAAAAATATATCCTTTTTATACATGGGAATTATTGAACCAATATTGAGTATTTAAATCAGCAGGATTATATGCCCCGCTGACAGTGGAATAAAATTTAACAATACCTATCTGGCATGTTTGTATAATGTATGTATAGGCCCAGTCTCATGGTCATATTATCCTCTAAGCTGGGCTTTGTCCTAGAACTTTTAAAGAGCACTATAGTGTTTTAAATGGGTTAAGGTCATGCAGACTGCCTGAGAATGAAGTGCTACTAAGCATTGTAGAAAATCATTTTTCATACAATTGTGACAATTTAAAGTTTAATTTCCTTATACGTTTTATTGTCATAACATGAATATCAAAATCATCTAAGTTAACATGGTATAATTGATGTTATCTTTCTTATGAGTTTTATGTTCTGAAGTTTCTATATAAATTATGACACTATTTCATGATCATATGAAATAATGTTTACTCTTTAATATTTATCTAAGCTTTAAGTACTGACAGCTCATACCTCATAATAATGGATTCATAAAACTCATAAAGTATATTTTATTAAAAAATTCCCACCATAACTTCCGCATGTTGACATCATTAAAGGTTACCATGCCTCATGGAATTTATTGCAATATCTATTAGTCTGACACAGGTCGTGGTAATAATGATTAGTATGGCCGATAGGTTTGCATTATCTTGTGACGAGTTTTCCATTCAATATTGTAATTATGTCTACCATGCCTGATCGGTGCACGTTATCTACAATTTTTATTCGCTCATTATTTCCTATAAATTGCTAATATTCTATGGTTGTTTAATGTATTGTATACGGTTAATTGACAATTTCTAATAATGTAAAACCAATAAATAGCCTCGGATGAATCTTATCTGAGTACTAAAAGTTGAATGATGATAATGATGCAGGAATACGTCAAAAATTATTTCCCGATGAAAAATGTTACAACACCCGATAATCAATTTTCGGTATTCATGTTTAAATCCTTAGTACGAACTAATTACATACCTACTAGTGTAACAAACCAGTCTTAATCTAGCCATAAATTTATACCTTGAATGGAAAGTATAGCGACTGAGTAAACACGCTTTTACTTACTTCTTTTTACTTGTACATACAAAGCTGTCATAAAAATTCAATTTATTATTCAAATTTTAGTATCGCAAACTGGAATTATCCCAAAACGGTTCTTTGATGTCAAGTGATAAAACCTTTCCTTATGGAAACTTTCGCTAAACAGTTTAAGCAAAACGTTTTTGTTAAATTAAATCGGGACCAAATATGTTAAACACTTAAACATGATAAGTGTTGTAAATTCCGATTTTTTATCGATGACTGACATTGTTCAATATATATAAGAAACATTAAGTTATATCATGTTTTGTGATTTATAAAGTTGTAAGCTCATATAATTTGGAATGTTAAGTGTATAAAGGAGTAACCTAGGTGATTCTAAGTGATATAAGAGTTATGACATCTCTTACTAAAAGGAAATCTTTAATATCTCCAGATCTTTGCTTGAAAAGGTAAGAATGTGTTTACTGATTACAGTATAAGTCACACTGTTGCCATGAAGAAACTGTACTAAAAAATGAATTATGTTTTATCATACTTTATACATACTCTATTATGTTGCTATATGAAAAAAAAACAATTAAAGCAATTAATACAATTAATTGTTTGATCTGTGATTTTAGGGCTTTTTTGTTATTATTTACTACATTTTTTTTCCAATGCATTATACATGTAGTTACAATAAGTACATAATGTTTTAATAAACAACTTCTACGGAATGTAAAAAGACACAAAAACAAACATTTATTTTAATTTCTGAGTACATACAAAATAACTTACACCTTAGGATGTTAGGGCTCTTTTTAATTTTTTAAAATATGTAATGATTATTGTGACTATGAAAACAAGATTATGTACTATGTCCTTATCTGAAATAAATTATCTGTTCTGTTCTGTTTAATGTAAAATTCCCCATTATGGCAATAATACTATCATTATTACATTTTTAAAACTATGACAAATTATTGTAAAACATAATATAATTCATTCATTATGACATGTCAATCATTTTGATTGGATTCTATCTATAAAACAACTTTCTGGTGCAGAAATGTTTAATGAAAGCTTAAGGAAAGTGAATTATTAACAATTCCACTTGATATGAAAATCATAGTGTAATTTCAAATTTGTTGAGTATACATTGTTGCTATAATTTTGAAAATCAGACATAAGAAAAGCATTAGAAATACATTATACAATTAGATACCAGCTTTCTGAGAAATGTTCTGTGGTCATAAACATACTTTTGACCATAAGGACTTTTACCTTAAAAATCAACCTTGGAAAATCCCAGTTACTGTGATTTATTTAATAATTGTGATGATAAAAGTATTGACTTTAAAAAAGTAAAAAAATACAGAAACAGTTGTTCGGGACAATCACATGACTAGATAAAACATGTAATTTAAAGCAAATTGCTATATAAATGGTTGGAATATTATACAGAATTAAAAGCCTAAAACATTCCCCAATGATATCAGTAATTCTTTTTATTTGTGGTCAAAATTTAATGTTGGTATATTTATGAATCTACATAAATGTATTTAAAATTAATTTTTCTATGTTACTCCATGTCATAAACCTGTACATATAGAGTGTAGGGAATTTATGCTACACAAATTATCAATCTCTCATACAGAGTTGTCGATCCTTACAGTGATCTTTATCTCTGTTAACATCTCGAAAGTAGTCCCAAACATGTGACAATTTTTGAATTTTTTCCATACGCAACAGGCAAACTAACCAACAGATCACCTCTCTTGTCTTATCGATGTTCAAAGGCTTGTTGTCATAATTTTTAGCAATATCATCCATTGTTGACATTTTATAGCGGATGAGAAAATAAGCCAATTACTCAGAATAGGAAGACGTTTCACAAGAAAATAGTTCTTGTAAATATAACTCTTTAAAAATTGGATTTCGCCTAGGATAAAATTCTTTTTCATGTAAAACTCTAAGATTATATATATAAAAGACGAATTACGCTTTCGATACAAAATCTAATTTATATTACTATTTTACAAGAATCTTGTAAAACCTGAGACGTTTACAGAGATAGAGATCACTGTAAGGATCGACAACTCTGTATGAGAGATTGACAAATTATATGTTCAAAGTTTGTATAAATTTTAAAGACAAATAACTATTTAAGTTATTTAAGTTTAAACTGCATATGTCTTAAGGTTCCAGTAAGTTTCATAGGTTTAGTGCAAAAGGGTTGTAACTTAGTCTTTTCTTATATTGAGTTAAGACCGTTTTGCACTAAACCCACATAATGAGTCTATACCACTGGTGCCACACACAAATTTTCCTTATTTGCATCTGGCACCTATGGTCTATACCATATGATAGACAAGTTGTATTCAGCTGTTGTCAGTTTCTACCATTATAAAAGACAAGCTATATTGTTTGTACTTTCAGGGAAGATTATAATGGTCATGATTGGCCAGCAGATAGTCCAGTATCTAGATCATATGATGTTAGAAATACAAGTACTAAATTAATTATCTTAAATAATAAATATGGGCAGGTAGGTGTATTGTTATAACTTCTTTTTAAGTTTTTTAAATTGGATTGTATGCTTGTTATCAACTCATCTAACCAGCATTCCTGGACACATTTCTTTACCAGGTCTTGCTTTCCTTTCCACTAGGGGCTTATTTAATTGACTACTCCCTCTATTGAGAAAAGTTGATATTAAATATTGAGTTTTTATGGATGGATATAATCTGCCTCACCTGGGTATCAAACCTGAGACCTCCAGATATTAAATTGACTGCACTGTAGCCCAGAGCCAAAGCAATGGTTTTGTTGTAGCCTGAAGTATTTGAATTTGATAGTGATACATTGTTTTTACAATTAATATTACATGTATATAAACCAACATAACCAAATAATAAAATCATTTGGATTGTATGTTAATGGCATCTAGAAGCAGGCTTAATGAATATTGGTTACTCAGAGTTTTGTTCGGGATGTTTTTCAACCCTTGTTTGCTTGGCTATATTGAAGTATTAAATCTTTACCCTCTCTGACAGTAGCATCATTCTGCTTTCTTCATTTTGTTTCTCTTTTCTTGCATATAACTGAGCCAAAATAGGTGATATAATGAACAATTTAGAAACGACTACCGGTATTCATACATCTGTTTATATCACTGTTTGTATTGCCTATGAACTAATGTCTTTCTTGCCATAAAATTATATTCTATAAAATCATATGTGTACAAATGTTAATCATATTTTATGGAACTAATGTTATAATGAAGTCAAATATACACTTCATTTTAAAATTGTAGTACAATGAGTGCCATACATTTCTTCAAACCATTTACCAACTGTATGCAAATATAAATTTAATTCATCTTAAGTATTATTGAGTCTCAATGACCTTCATTGTATTTGCTTAGGAAATTGTATAAAAATTACTAAAAAGTTTTTTGCCTTGACTTCATGTTTAGATATCTTATTTGATAAATCTGTGTGAACTAAATTTCTATCTATATTAGCCTAAAGTAAAAGAGTTCTAAAGTTGATGATTTATGGTACATGCTATTAATTTTTTTTTTCGCTACACTGTTTAATTTTATGTTCATGTATGTATAGAATAGTTATTAAAAAAACTTATATGCATCCAGTAGATCTATATTAATTATAATAAGACTGTTTCGTTTTTCTTAAATTATATACTTAAGTGACAATGTGGAAAAATGAAAGATTTAAGATGTGGTCTTATCATAAATGACCAACACTGACATTGCACAAAACATGTACGCCATATGTATCATAATTTCTGAATGCATTTTAATTTTAAGCCTGTCAGCTAATTGACCATCATCTTATTACTTCATGTAAAACTCATGCAATGTAATTTGTATAAATAACATTGTTACTTTCGAGGGGTAAGGTTCAATTCCCATAGCAGAGCATACAAGTTTGCGTGATGCTTGGTAATGAAATAACTTCTACAGCCATTCTCCCTCCTACCTGTGATTCCTAATCATGTAGGGCAGTTGTCAGTCACTAACTGAAGTATGCATCTAGAAACTGGTTAACAGCTAAATCAAAAGATTAAGCCTTTCCAGAAACAGTTAGTAGGTTGACTGACCTTTGTAGTATCATCTTTACACATAGTGTTGTAATGGCATTAAAAGTAACATAAAATCCAAGAAAACTTAGACTGGAGTATTGTCTTTAATATGTACTTTTTATTTTTCTATTTTAATTTTCTATTCTTATATATGTAGTTACAATGCAGTCTACAAAATTAGGATATGAAAGTGGTTGCCCGAACAGGTCATTTCAGCAGCTAGCGCTATATCTTGTTTGTAGAAATTTGGATGCCCAGAAGAAATTTTTGGTTGCCCAAACTAAAAATTGGTTGTCCTAGGCAACCAGACACCCATTAATTTCGTAGACTGCAATGTATATATTTTTATATTTACAGAATGGTACAAGATTACGTGGATATTATACTGGTCCTAAAAAACCTGACAGGTATTTATGTATTATAATACATTAAAGTTCCACCATAAATACCACATTGGTTATTACAAAATTATTATTATTAATAATACATGTGGCAATAATAATCATAATGATTATTACAAAATCATCTAGTTTTTGACAATAATTACAAGTCCCAAATGCTGGAAAAAAAAGGAAAGTAATTTGATCAAAGTAAGAGTAGCTTTGATAAATATTTGACGGAGTTTTATATTTGTGGGGTGAATATTTGGCTGTGTTTTATATTCACGGGGTCAATATTTGGTGGTGTTTTTATACATTTGCGGGGGTCAATATTTGGCAGTTCCGACTTCGCCCGCCAAATATGCCAAAATAAAATGGATGCTAATATTAAGTGGTATACAGTAAAGGTGCTTAATAATGAAACTTTGCCGTATAATATACAGCCGTATAATATACAGTCATGTATATACAATAATTAAGCTAGGATATTGCTACATGTAAGCAATTTAATACATGGCGATAAAAAACGCTACTTTAATAGGTAAATAATTCTGAGGCACAATATTGGTTTTTTTTTACTAATGTCTTCAAGAATCTACATTTTTTATTTTATACTGATTATTCTATTTTCCCATTTAATGTTGAATACTGGTGACATGAAAATAGAATATAAAAAAATTATCAAATATTAAACATTTTATCGTTGGATAAATGCAACACTGCTCAAACTTGACTGTTAAATTAAGGCTTTGCTGGGTTTTGAACTAGCGAACACACAGGTGACAGACTCAATTTTCCCCTATTATAGTATATATACTATAATAGGGGAAAATTGAGTCTGTCACCTGTGAGCGAACACTATGTTTGGTTCTAACAACAGCTTGTTCTCATTAGCCTTCAACCTACTAATTAATTCCTGAAAAAGTATAATAGAGTTTGAGCAGTGTTGCATACACCAAAGTAATTATTTTGTTCTGTAGATAAAAACTTTTAATTTTTTTATTTTTACAGAACTATCAATCCAGAGAGACACAGAGGTAAACATTTATATTTTCATACTGAATTTACTTCCATAACATTATTACCATTCTTGTACCCAGGGGTTATCAAGATTCTCAAGTTAGTGTCAAGAATCTCGATAGCCTCTGGCAATGAGAATGGTTATTACCAGAACAAGTAAATTTTACTACCAGTTAACTGTTTCAGTGTTTCGTAATTCTGAAGCATAAATGTTTCCTTTAACACTTTAACTCACATGTCTGGAGACATTACTTTAACTAGTATTGTTTTTTAATGGATTAATGTCTTCTCAAGTTTTTACAAGGCAATCACTGGATAGGTCCTTGTGGGTTCAAAGCACATTCAAAAGCCTCCTTTTTTCCCTCAAGCAAACTTTATCCTTACTGCTCATGGTAACTCTCGCAGACTCAATGGTCATTAGTTATAAATTGCAAGACCTTGTCATATTTTCTGTTTAGTCATACCACCAGGAGCGTACCATGGCAAATGTATAATCAATTAGCATCGTGACTCACCCATAATACACAGGGTAAATAGTCAGCAACTGTCTGTGCTACTCAATTGTTTATCACAAATAACCAATGGTACCATATCTTTTATTCATTTCTCTACACTGGAAGAGAATTTCATTGGAAAAGAAGGTACTGTAGAGCAAATTATATTGGTTAATAGTATAGGTCAAAAGTTTGCTTGACAGCTGCATCGAAAAAATATCTTTGAAAGTTTAGTTAACATGTGTTACGCTATGATATTGTTATTTCAGCTAAATCACCCAGGGATCCTAGATACCATGAGGCTTGTCTTGATTCTAGTTCACCTAAATTTGAACCAACTATCAAAACAGATTTTGATTGGCTTGGAAGTAGTGTTAGACCACCAAATGCTTTAATAGGTATATGCTTACATTTTGTTATAGAATTTTTATACTTACTTTGTACTTTTATACAAATGTATTTCAGTTTTGTTGGATTTACCTAAAGTCTATAATATTTACCGGAAGAAAGAAAATTTGCCGATTTTTTCACCCCTATTAAATGCTCCCTCTTCGGAAAATGTAACGCCCCCAGGAGTGTTTATTAGAAACAATACGGTATTCATTTTAATGCATTGAAACCTCAATATTAGCTGTCTCCAAAATTAGAATATGAAAGTGGTTGTCCAATTAAATCATTTTAAGAGCAAGCTTTATATCTCATTATCATTGGTTACCCAAAAGACATTGTTGGTTGCCCACACTAAAAGTGGTTGTCCAGGGAAACTGGACAACCACTTATTTTGTAGACTGATATTAGGATCACCCTATTGTCTGCTTTATCGGGAATGTAGCTAAATTATTTATATTAGATATATGGGCACCATAAGCTTGAAGCTCATTGGACATGTTATACAAATTTGATGTATACAGCTAGCAACACTTTTGGGCATTAGGTTATATATACATTTATTATTATTCCCTTGACATGTGCATGCTCTAACAATTTTAGTTGGAACTGGTTTCACCAAAGATATGCTTCAAAAGTTTCAAAACTATTGGTGAAATATTTACATACTTATTTAAATTTTCTATACTTTTCAGTTTAGGAAATTATACATAAACGACCTGTATGTGTTGTTGTAGGTCTGTCACGATACACCAGAAGCGTATCAGGATAAATTGCAATACGCTGGCATCGTATCGTAATACGTACTACAATATATTGTGGGCTTTAAAATTTTTTGTATCTTCGCTATATTTAACATGCAGCTATTTATGTATTTACGGTCATTTAGGACTGTGACACGCCCCAACTGGTTAAATTCTTGTAACTTAATGTTAGATGGAATGAACAATGGAAAAACTGACGTTTCGCTACTTTTATTTCGCAAATGGAAGAATTGTCCATTGAAATGAAAAATATTGCCAAATATCAATACGTTAAATTCATACTGCAGTACGTTAAATTCGTACCGTAGTATTTATTGCTGCAGCTGTGTATTGCAATATACCGGTATACTGCATGGTATATCGTGACAGCTCGTAGTGTGTTGCATTGGTTCATATTTATGAACTACCAGTATGCCAATCTTTCCATAGACAGCTTTTACAAAAAGATCATTTTCATGAAATGAAAAAATGCCTGCAATTTTACTTTATGTCTGAGATAAGTCAATTGTCAGGTTTAATATACTGGACGTCTGTTAGCATGGTTATATCATCTAGTTTAGGTAACACTACCTTATTAAATAACATTGTATCTTAGACTTAGTTATTGATCCTGTCTACTTGTAGTTTAAGATCAATTGAAAATGGTTGTAAATCAAATAAATTGCAGGATAATTACATTATATGTAAAACAAACCATTGACAAAACAGTCAAACATCAAGTATGGTTAGACAAAATTTATGATGAAAGCCCTGCACAGATTTTTGTTTAAACTTTTTGTTAACTCTATATTAATATCAGAGTGAAAAATTCTAATAATCAAAAATTATTTCTGGATCTTTTATTATTATATTACAGGGGCAGATTCAGGATTTTTTAGGGGGGGGGGTCGAACTTTTTCTAGAGGGGGGGGGGTCCAAACTTTTGCACCACTACCTCATTATACACATTTTGCAGAACAATGCAACACATTTATAATACAAGCCACAGAACCATTAAATCTATGTTAAGCACTGAGAAAAATTGCTTTGTGCCACTTAAAAATCACTTACAGTCAAGTATTACACTGACAGGTACTTTTTGGACATTCTAGGGGGGGGGGTCTGGACCCCCCCTGACGCCCTGTTAGATCCACCTATGTTTATTCACTTATTTATATTAGTTTAAGCATCTTAACATAGATAAACAGCAATATATTTCAAATAAGTAATCGGAATTTGGAAAGGCTTTACTTTAATTATTGCAATAATATTTTATCATATCATAACATAGATTAATTTAGAATACATCTACTTGTACTTAATGTATTTGGATGGGTCAGTGCAAAACTAGAATATTGTTTGTTTGTTTGTTGGGTTTAACGCCATAGCAACACACTGTATAGGTCATATAACAGCGGTCAGTCAACCTACTCACTCTTCCTGGAAAGGCTGAATCTCTGGATTTAGCTGTTTACCAACTACTAAGCCATACTTTCGTCAGTGACTGACAACTGCCCTACATAATTAAAAATCATTGGCAGGAAGGAGAATGGCAGTAGAAATAATTTCATGACCTGAAGCTCCATGAAAGTATGCCCCGCCCGGGAATCGAACCCATGACCCCTCGATCAGTAAACTTGCATGCTACCAACTGAGCTAGCTGGGTGGCACAAAACTAGTGTAAATTTATGTACTGGTAAATATTAAATGGATGTAGACTACTTTTGCACTGACTCTTTGGTTATTAATTTTTGTTGTATATTTTTTGTCAGAATATAAACTCAGTAAAATCTGAAAAATGACACTTTTTCTACCTTAAGTATGCATGAAGTTTATACTAAAATATAATACTGTATTTGTAAACAGAAAGTAGAAAAGAGAGATAAATAGATGTTTTAAAGTGTATATGAAATTTCTTGCATTAAATAATGTTGAATAAATTGTACTATTATATGCGACTCAGCGTTTAACAAAAATCCTATATATCATTTTTTATTTACTTTATCTTTTGCCTGTATACATTTGATTTCTTAAGCAAATAAAAGTGTTTATTCATTAAGGTACAGATAAACATTGATTTTAGAACAGTAAGTTTTCAAACATATGAATGCATATTTGCTTTTCTCTTCATAGTTGCTACAATGATTAGTTTTTTATCATTAAATGAAGTCATGTAACAGCAGGGAGTAACCCATTTAATATTTCAAATATATCTTGGGGGTTCAGTCAACCCCCATCTTATAGTATACATAGTTTTAATTATTCTTTTCAGTAGACTTTTATCTAGAAAAGCATATTTTCTAGGTTTTTTTACTAACATAACTACTGTACTTTTTGAAACACAATAATTTGTTATTTTCTTTGCCTTTTTACTAATTTGGTTTTCCCTTTTTTTTTTCGCTTTATGATAAATAATTTTTTTTTGGGGGGGGTCTTTTTGATGCAAACATACCTCTCCTTTTGGAATAGTTTGATTTGAAAACCAAAGAGGAAAAATAAAATGAACTAACAGTACATTATCAATCTGTGGTATAAGTCTTGCTTATCAGCCAATAGATTTTAACTACAAACAACAATTTATAACCATTATTACTGCAAACTATGAAGTTTGAAATTAATACTATTGTTGCTGTAAAGTACACATACAGTATTTTGTGATGGTATTTTTGTGATGGTATTTTTATGTTGTGTTAATCTTTTTGTAATGGTAATTTTTTTGTAAGAGTAATTATTTTGGTAGTGGTAATTATTTTAGTAATCATATTTTTTGCATAATAAATGGTAATTTTTTGTTATGGTAATTTTTTGTAATGGTAATTTGTTTGTACTGTTGCCACAAAATCCATTAAAACTCAGATTCAAGAGGAATTCTCTTATAACTATTCGTGAACTATTATTATGATGAGATTATTAGTTAATATTTTATTTCTCTCATCAAGGGACATATTTAATGTTAAGTAAGTAGTAGACTTGTTGGATACCGATGTTTTATATGTAATCTCCTACTGTCTTCTACAACTCTGCATTCAATCTTGGTATTTTTTGTAATGGTATTTTTTGTAATGGACTAGTGGTATTTTTGTAATGGTATTTTTTGTAATGGACTATTGGTATTTTTTGTAAAGATATTCTTTTTGTACTGGACTAATGGTATTTTTTGTAAAGATATTTATTTTCTAATGGACTAATGGTATTTTTGTAGTGTTTTTTTTTGTAATGGACTAATGGTATTTTTTTTGAAATTATATGTTTTTTGGAATAGCATTTGTTAATGTATTCTTTTTGAAATGGTATTTTTTGTAATGGACTAATCATATTTTTTGAAATGATAATTTTTTTGAAAGGTGTATTTCTGTAATGGTAATTTGTGTGTACTATTGCCACAAAATCCCTTAAAATTCAGATTCAAGATGAAATCTATTCTAACCATCCAAGAGCTACATGTATTATTATGATAAGATTATAAGTTAATATTTTATTTTTCCCATCAAGGGCCATATTTAATGTTAAGTAAGTAACAGACTTGTGTCTTGGTGTCTTGTTTGATACCAATGTTTTTATGTATTCTTTAATCTCTTACTATCTTCAACTCTGCATTTAATCTTGGTATAATTTGAATGTGTTTAAATCAGGCACTGTTTCTGATGTGGATCTAAATACCTCTTACAGAACATATTGCAACTTATGATGTGGATATCTAATAAGATCTAAATACCAAATATATTATTTCAAGAATTATCAACATCTTTGCAAGCAATTTGTATCATTATACCCCCGCTTCGAAGAAGAGGGGGGTATACTGTTTTACCCTTGTCCGTGCGTGCGTCCATCTGTCCGTCCGTCCGTCTGTCCATTACAAAATTTCTGTCCCAGTTTTCTCAGCAACTATAACATGCAGCAGCCTAATACTTTGCATATTGCTTCATCCCATAGTCCCATGTGGTGTAAAGCGATTTCATGCTCCTTGCTCATCTACTTCCTGTTTGTCGCATATTTTTAGATTTTGGCGGGGGTATCACTAGTGAGCATTAGCTCACAGATATTTTTATTTAGATTTTCATCATTGTTGGAAAAAATTATCCCTTTTTTGTATATCTTACAATTTTCCAAGTACTTATATTTAGAAAGCCAATTGTTATATTAAACATATAAACAAAGAGCTCATTAAAATTATACCAAGAAAGGACATTAGGCTGTCAACAGAAAATAAAAACTTGTGTTATTCATTATTATAGTAGTTTATTGACAGCGAAGTTTGTCCACTCTTTTCTCTGAATTACTGTCTTAAAAAATTCTTTGCTATATATACATATATGTATTATAATCACTTCAATTCCGTGTTTTATTCACACCTGCATTTGACGTTTTGATTTTGATTTGCACAGCAACATGTTAACCATATCTACTCAATACCTTTTAACCAATTAAGAATTTTTGTTTGATCAACACGTTTTTATATATATATTTGCATGCTATGCATTTAGCACATTGCATGACTTAAAACTTATATACTGGAATCGTATTACCAGGTTTCCATTAGAATCAGTGTATGTCTCCCATTGTAATCACACTTTGGGTTTTTGTTGGGAACTTTGACAAATTAAAGCCTTCAGAGGAGAATGGCCCCATTTTGTTGTTAGGAAATGATAAATTTCTTGAGTAATTTCATGAAAGGCAAAATCTTTGCAATTAAGTATGTCAATGTACTTACCTATTCACATTATGGAGAGAAGCTATGAAAGCTACTGGATAGCTCAGTTGGAAGAACACTCCCCCTGTAAGATTCGAGTCTCTGACAGGTCATATATTTTTCTCACCTTCTGACTAGTAAATGTTTTATTCCCATATTTCAAAAAGAGGTACTTAGTACTTCTGTACTTAGGTCATAATTTAGTGTATTAGTGTTCTAAGAATGACTAAATCTTTAAAAGAAAGTTTAGAAAGGAAGTAAGTAGAAAAAGAAAAAACGATGATATTGGGATGGTATTTATAGTTAGTGTTGGGTAATAAGAACAATCTATAGTCCTAGTTATTGTTTCTTTACTTTTTATTAAATGTCTTTAAGACCATTCATATTTTGTGTACGCTTATGGTATGTGGCATCATGGATGTCTCACATGTAGTGTCTGTTTTCTAAGTCAAACACATTTTTTATTGACTATTCAACTAACTCAGTCTGAATGTTGGTTTTCACAAAGGTTGCGCTCCAATGTGAACTAGACTTACTTACTTTGATAGGGGGGTGTTTTGAGACATTTTGTCACTTTGTTTAAAGAGGGAAAGCTTACATGTACAAATTTATTTAACAGTAGGATAGTTGGACCTTAGCTTAAGGTCTTTAGCAAACCCATGTGCCATCAGATAAATGGGAAATGTTAGACTAGGGGCTTATTAAATTTTGGAGGCCAAACCTAGTTTGATCCTAGACTGAACATTTCATTGCTTGTGATTGAAAACCTTCCATCCATTGTGTGTATTGTATGCTTTTATTGGTATTTTGTCACAGTATAATTTCATTCAATTAAATTACTAACACTCTTATTAACTAACAATTCTTAATAATTTACTTACAAACTATGTTTCTTTATCACAAAATAGTATTTTTGTCGTAGTTTTATTATACAGGTTATATAGTCATGTGATCTTCAATATCTAAGCAAACTTTTGTTTTATGCCAAAAATTTGCTGCAGCCCAAAAATTAAAAGATTCAAATAGCGCATAAAATAATCATTATATTACTTTGTATGAAAATCCCAGGCTTAATGCAAAACAGTTGTAACACAAGTTAAAAAAGAGTGAGTTAGGACCGTTTTGCGCTAAGCCTGGGAAATGTTAACATAAGTCTGTGAGAGATTGATTGTTTACCCTGAATCCTCTGCACAAGCTATTTTTAACATGACCTATCTTAGACAAATCAAGGATAAAAAACAAAACTTTGTTTACCTCATTAGTTGTTATTGTGGATCACATGACTATAGACCTTGCAATATATCAGATAAAATTATAACATTGTCTAACATATTAATTTTGGTGTATATTTCAGTGAAGACTTCAGTCAATCCACAACGTCATGCCTCGTGTAGATCCTCTCCTGATATACATTCTTATGGTGGACGTCCACATAGTAGAATGTCTCTTCCAGCAAAATATCTATACAATAGGTAATTCATTATTATCATTTTTTTCTTCTTTGAATTAATAACTATATTTAATTTTTAGCTAGGTTCAAAGATGGCCACCATAGTACCGATCCCCCATAGGTGCTATATACAAAGTAAGAAAAAAGCATTTGTAAAGATACTTACTGTAGATAAGTTCAGAATCCTAGAGCCAAAAATGTAATATAATAAAAAGGTATAATTCTCTTGAAAATGCATTTCAAAGAAAGACAACTCAATGAACTTGTATGAGTCTATAATGTATTGAATTATCTCCCTTTTAAATGAAAATCATAAGGAAGAAAGCATTCTACTTTTCTATGTATAATGTTAGGATATAAAAGACTAAACAATTTAAAATTTAGATATACTGGTATATTAACCACAAAAACGTTTACTGTCTTATGAATAAGCAAACAATTTCTTTGTATAACACCAATAATTAAGACTTTTTTGAAAATGTGTTTCATAGATTCCATTATAAGTTAATGAACAAGTTTGTTTGTTTTTGTTGGGTTTAATACAGTAGCAACACATTGTATAGGTCATATAGCGGCGATCAGTCAACCTACTCAAAGTTCCTGGAAAGGTTAAACCAGAGATTTAGCTGTTAACCAACTACTAAGCACATACTTTGGTCAGTGACTGGCAACTGCCCTATATAATTAAGAATTATTGGTAGGAGGGAGAATGGCCTTGAAATAATTTCATGACCAAGCTCCACAAAAGTATGCCCCATCTGGGAATTGAACCCATGATTCCTCGATCATAGACATGCATGCTACCAACTGGGCTAGCTGGGCAGCTTCTTAGATATAAGAAAGATGTTTAATAATGAATTCGTAATAATATATTCAATAAGTAATTGTACGAGTATATTACAATTTCAGTGAGTATGCTGACATGACTATAGGTGAGAAGATTTATTTATGGAGTATAGAGAAGATTTATAATGTAGAAAAAATGAAGAAATTAAAACAAGAACAATATCATAAATTACTGGATGAAGAAGCTAAGAAAGGTTTGTGTGTCATTTCATTTAAACATTTGTTTCAGGGGTCGATCCAGGATTTTTTTCTATGAGGGGGGTCCTAACATTTTTGGAGGGGAGGTCCAAACTTTTTAACCTCAACCACATTACTTACTGTTTGCAGAATAAAGCAACATATCAATAATAAAAATTCATAACCATTAGATCTATAGATGTTAAACACGAAGGCAAGCACAAGAAATTGCTTCATTTTACTTAAGAATGGCTAACATTTAAAAAAATACACTCATAGATGGGTACATTTTGGAAATTTCAGGGGGGGTCCAGACTCCTCTGACCCCCCCCCCCCCCGCTGGATCCGCCTATGTGTTTATTATATGACCATTGAAGGCATGTTATATTATATAGACTCTCATGATGGGAGCTGACTAGTATACAGCTGGCTGTAAATGATGTGGACTTAGATAATAGATACATTTTGAATCAAACAATTTTTACCCAATTTTCCCCACTCACAATATATGGTCAACAATGTTTGTATTCTTTTAGTGATTTACAACTGCCCTACATGATTAAGAATTAGTGGTAGGAGGAAGAATGGCCATAGGAATTATTTCACAACCCAACTCAATGAAAATATGCCCTGCCCAGGTATAAACTCATGACCACTCGTTAAGTAGACATGTACATGTGCTACTGTCTCTGCTATCCGAGCAGGTTTTACAACAATGTAAACCATATAGATGGTTCAGTACAAATTTACTTCAAAACTACCCTAACTACTAGGGGTGTAACAGTTAACCAATATACCAGTTAATATTGCAATACAAATTTTTACGGTTTTTGTGGTTATGAGTTGTACTATTAGTTTTTATCATTATCTGACAGTTTTATATGGATTGAATAATTTGATTTCTTGTAAAATCTTACTGTGTTTTAATAGTTTAAACATTAATTGTTTGAGAGAAAGAGTCCGTTTCAAAACATGCATTTTTCTGACATATTGATCATTTTACACAAAGTAATCTAACATTTGAATTAGAGATCATTTGAAAATACACGAATGCATCTAATGGTGATCCAATTTAGGGCGGTGCACATGAAATAATTCATGCTTTGCATTTCTAACAAAAAAAACGGTTTGTATTGCAATTTGGGTTTTGCATATTGCAATGTATTGCAATAAGGGTTTTGCATATTGCAATATATTGCAATACAGGTTTGCATATTGCAATATATTGCAATACGGTTTTTACCGTTTTTACACCCCTACTAACTACATGTAAATAAAGAAAGATGTAAACTATAACTTGCACTGACCTATCACTATTATGTTTATTACAGGTCATTACAATTATGGTGAGATGGCAAGATATAGACGTTATATAAGTAGTGCTAGTGATCGTACCTATGGTACTAATACAGGACCTAATAGACGGGCTAAATCTGCTTATACACAGAGGTCATATCCTAGAACTAGTACGGCCAAGACAGATAACAAGTATGTATATCCTTTGTCTAATTATGTGACTTGAACAAATAATCTGTTCTGTTCTGTTCTATTACCCTTGTCTGACTGGTCAACAGTATTCAGAGATGGTTCAGTCAAATATTGTACTTGTATATGTACTTTTTAATTGTGTACAAACATATATTGCAGGTTTAGTGCAAGACTGCCATAACTCACTCTTTTCTTATATTGAGTTATGATCATTTTGTGCTAAATCCGCAATATGCATGTGATCATTTCAATGACAGTTTCAATAATGAACTCATCAACTTTATTATTATAATGCAGCTCATTATGATGAATTGGAACATGCTGTATGTATAGTCAGGGTGTCCCTTAAACATTGAATTTTTAAGAGTAACTATTTGGTGGGTCCAAATTAAGAAAGTGCTCTTATATTCATCTCCAATTTTTGTTATAAATTTTATTTGTAATTAATTACTCACTTCAGATCACCTGCCAAGGAAAATGAACAACCAGAAAGACCTAAGACATCTATGGGTACAACAAGAAAGGAAAAGAGAGATGATAGCGGATCAACTGACCGTTCTAAGAAACGAGATACAAGTCGGTCACCTGATCGCTCTAAGAAAAGAGAGACAAGTCGATCACCTGATCGCTCAAAGAAACGTGATACAAGTCAGTCACCTGACCACTCTAGCAATCAAAGATCTGCTTCTATGGGTAGCGAGGACCGTAAACCAAGCAGCAGTGAGAATGACAAGAGGAAATCTCCAGGGTCTAGTCGTAAAAGTTCAGCAAGATCACAAAGGTCAAATATATCGTCTGCAAGGTCAAAGTCAAGCAGTAGGGTACCAAGTAGAACATCATTGAGAAGTAGCGACCAATCAAAACAAGAAAAATCTGATACTGATCAAGTTACCGGTAACAACCAACGAACTCATCATAAAGAAGGTGGGGATAGACCTAAGTCACGTCTTGGTCATCCAGGTGGAGCAGAAGACAGGGATAAAGGTGAGATATTATTGGTTTGATTTAATCAACAGGTTATTTTTATAACTAAAACAGTGCATTCTTATACACTAGAGACTTTCAGCTTTCCCCTTTTCACTAAGTTTTTGTAATCTACTAAATTTTAACAAAAGACTTGTTTTTTTATACATTTGAAGCAGTCCATAATGCAATTTTTATTTATATCAAGTTCAGAATTACAAGTAAAGTTGTCTGCAATATTGATTCAGTTCAGGCAGCAATGATGTGCACCCTTACCGAAGAAATGGCCTTGCTGTGTACTCTTGCAGCGAATATAGAGTGTATGTGCCGTGTACTTGAAACATACTCATTGCATGACCTTATAGTAGTACACAGGACATACGCAGCATATACACTAGTAGTACATTTGTAGTACACTTTTCACATGCAAATGAGCTCTGCGGTGTACTATCTGCTGGGAACTAGTACACAGGATGTACGCGGGAGAACAAGTACGTTGCAAGTACACAGCAAGTACGCTTGAAGTTCACCAGAGAAATAGTACACAACAAGTACACAGCATATACACTTTTCACATGCAAATGAGGCTGCGGTGTACTACTCTTGCCGCGTACATGCTGTGTACTTCTGAATAAAATTGCCTGTGGTGTATGTGCTGCGAAGACATTTGCTGTGTATGTGTGGTGTACATGTAGTTTACTGTATGCCTTAATTAGATATCATAAAAACACAAATTAGGTATCAATAAAAACCCTAATTAGGATTAATTGAGAAATAAACATAAATCCAGTCCTTTCACAATTGACTCTATTTCAATATCCAAGTTTTCATTCTTTGTTGGTTTATAACCAACATTTTTATGTATTTATACATGTCTTAATTTTAATTAACATCCATGGTTTTGCAAATAAAAGACATAAAATATAAAAAAAAATCAACAAAAGAATTTAATGGCCTTACATCCATAAACATAAATATACACTTAATTTGGAATAAAAAAGAATTACAATAAATGTAAAAAGCAATGCAATATTTCATAAAATAATTAACAGTCACATTATAGCAATTATACTTCAGACCAACCTGATTTTTCCATACACTACTCAAAATTCATCTTTAAAATACTGTTTTCTAGGTGTATCTCTGGGCTATTTGTTTTTTGGTACCATTTGATGTTGACAATAGATGAAAGTAAAATTTTATAATTTTAAACGGTTATATTTTCTGTGTTACGGTTTTTCTAGTTATGTTCTATACTGATTGTTTTTATCAGAATCAAAAAATTTAAATCTTTGAATGATTGTTAAAATGCGTCTGTAACTTACAATAGTCTTCATCATTGTTCATGTGCTTAAAAAGGTTAATTATTTCGTCAAATGAGAGAATATTTATCTTTGCAAGACAAATAGAAAATTGCACTTTTCTAACTACTTGAAAATCAAACTTTTGTATAAGAGATCATTTGAAAAAATGCATGTGCATTTATACATGTTTCACTTGTCTATGCATAAAGACCAATACTTATTGGGCTTAATTAATACATATTGGAACACGGTTACAGTATTGTTACACCCCTACTCATTGTAGACAGGTTTTACAATATGTAGTTTTAATAGACTGTTTACAAGTTCCAAGTTATTCAAACATTACTTAAATAACACACAATTAAAAGATTCTTATAGAAAATGTTCAGTGATTTTCCTGGAGCAAAGAGCAAACTAATAAAAACAAGGCAAAATATTTACAAAGCGAATAATGAATTGATATATAAAGCATGAAGTTTATAGAGCCTGAAATATGCATATAAATGGCAAAATAAATAGGTCTGAACTTGAATTAAAATTGTTTACAAAACAGAAAGGTCACGAAAATATGTTACATTTGAACTCTCATAACAATACATGTGGTTTATAACAATATTGCTAATTTCAGATCAAAAGTCAATAACATTCATTTAGTCTATTTAATTGTTCATATATAATTCTCTTAAAATACTTACATATCACCAAACAATTCTTAAAATATCTTCAAAAACATTCTTAACAGTTTGGCGCTCAAAAAGTTGGCCGGTGCATTGGTAAAATGCACTATAGTGTGCAAATCACAAATGATAACTCATGCAGAGTTATTTCCCTTTATTTTTCCTGTGTATATGAAGTGTACTTGCAGACCAAAAAAAGCAAATTATTACAAGTCCCTCAGGTGTATATAAGGTGTACTCAAAAAAAGAAATAAAATTTCTAAGTTGCTGCAGTGAACATGAGGTGTACTGTTCTTTTTGAAAAAATTGTCTAACTTCTTCCAGCATACATAAAGTGTACTTTCTAAAATGCCTATCACTGTGTGGTGTACTTAAAGTGTACTAGTGTCCTCCTGCGTATATATTGTGTACGATGTGAATAGTATGCAGCATGTACTCCGCATGCGGTGTATATAAAACGTACTTCTCTTGTGTACTACCTAGTTCACAGCATGTACACAGCACATACACATTATATTCACCGCAGCTGTTTGCTTTGGTAAGGGCAGGCTAATTCTTTATACTGGTGGCAAAGTCTTTGACAGCCTCACCTTTAGCAAACTGTGTGTTAATCCTCATTGCACTAAGCAGGCTTATAGGGATGTGATTTGTTTAACAAAATGTGGCTTGAACTTTCCAAATTTACATTAGTTCCACTAGTTGGAACTTTCTTTGGCACCTGACATTGTACTGTTTTGACACTTTAATCAGAACCCTGGATGGGTATGTCTAAACTTCAAGTAGGTGTTTCAACAGTCATAATGCCTATATCTATGAGTATGGGAACCAGTGAAAGTCTCTGGTTTATAAGAATGGTTAAGTGTGGCTAAGAGAGAGAGATAATAGTGGCCATTAATACACACAATATATAATTTGTACTGGTGACTGCATGTACCACAGATTTTAACAAATATTTATTCTACCAAAGACACCTTGGTATTAAAGTCACTGACACACATGTCACTTTGTCATAAATTATCATCCATCATCATGTTGTTGTACACTGATTTTGTTGTTGTCATAGTGATGAACTAGAAATTGATATTTCTCAATTTGCAACATGCCTGATTTTCAAAATATCTTTGACCATCAGATCAGTAGATTTTAGTAGTTTTGACCATTGGTAGATTTTAGTAGTTTTGACCAATACTCAAAGACAACTTAATTGAACTCAGTGATAGTTTCCACCAATTTCCTTAGAGTAAAATGTGATTTAGAAGTTTCTCTATAAAGTTTATACTAAAAGACAACTTAAATAAACCCGAAGGTAGTTTCAGAAGTTTTTTTATACAGTTACCCCATACCACCATCTTGAATCTTAATGCACATTAAATTTGAAATCTGTGTAAGGCAAATGGTTACAGTTATAGAAGTGGCTACTAGACTGTTTAGAAATATCCTACTGATACAGTATGTTTAATGTATATCAATGACCAATCAAATGACTTATCATGAACAAACCTCCATGGCTACGGAAGAAAATATTAGCTCACTCTTTAATATTCCCGCCATGGTAATGATCACCCCATCCCCAATTTGAAAAAGTGAAAAGTAATATATTAGTCAACAATTTTATACAGGGAATATATAAAGCATTCAACAATATTAAATTATAAAATTTGCTACTTTGATTGTATAGTAGTTTAAAAGATTTAGGTAGGTATTGCATGTCTGTATTTTAAGGATATTTAATAGATTTGAAACAAGAATACAGATTATATTGTATATTTTGGCAAAGATATTTATTCTCATATGAGTATCTGAGGACATTGCTATTGTTAAATTTCATTCAACTGTCAGTTGTGCATACATTTACTCCATAGATTTAAATACTTACTACAGTACTTCTGTACTCATTATCAATTAATATAGATTTTCATGTCTATGTACATAGATTTAAATTAGTGGAGTTAATGTATGCGTGAGCCACTGACAGTTGAATAAAATTTAGCAACAACAAAATAAGTATTGCTTTGAAAATTGGCAGAGCTCTTAATATGCATGTTAAGCATTCTAGCTTATGCGGATGTACAACATTCAAGTTACTCAAATGCCTCTGCCTAATATGCCTAATGAAACTTCTTAGTACCACAATTTCCATAAAAAAAGAATCCATATAGTATAAAATTATTTTTTGCAACAATTATGTCTGATTGATAAAAAAGGTGTATAGGAACATACTGTTGTCTGCTTGCATGGTTTTCAAGCTTCTCTATCGATGCAAAAATTAGTTTTGTTGTGTATGTGTCGAGTATATAGATTGTAATATTAAAACAGAAAGCACAAAGATTCTTGTCTTGCTTGTGACGATTATAGAATCAACTTTCTCCCCAGCCTTCTCTAACTAGCACAGAAACAGCGTATAGGAGCCCAGACATTACATTACATTTGTTTTTATGTCAAATACATATCAACTTGTATTATTAATAATATAGTTTTCAACCTTTAGGCATCAATAATGAATGGTTTTAACCAGGAAGTCTTGACATTGTTGTTATTAACACCATTATTGTTAATTAAAGTATATGATAACATGTTATAGTCTCATTTGGCTGACTTCATCATCCTAGGTATGCCAATTTACACATATCAGTATCTGTTCATTAGCATTAGCTACAATAGACTTAAATTAACATCATCAATGTCCTCAAATTAGTTTCTTTCATTATTGTCATATGCAAAGCGGGCTTAGCGCAAAACAGTTGTAACTCAAGATAAGGGAAGAGTATCTGATACACCAGGAATTTAAAGTTCCTTTCCATAAAATGTTCAAACTAGTGTTTGGCTCATATTCATTGACACGAATGCATTTGTTTTGTCATAACAGGCCCCAATCAACGCTTTCGAAACCTTTTGACTCCAAATGCCCCCCCCCCAGATTTTTTTATAGGTTTCATCCCATAGTATAAATTTTGTCCAACCTTACCCTGGGGAAACATTTGGATCAGCCTCTGATTGTCACTGTATCATGTTAACTAGAAGAAGTATAAGCATAATTGGTAATTAGCATAGTTATTTCTTGAAAAATATTCTAACCTATCATTTGTTATCAAATTATCATTGCTATTGTTTCCTGTATACATATAAGTAAGGCTTTAGTATTGCTCAGTCATAAATTTAAGTGGTAGTTGAGTTTAAGCATTCATTTATTCAGGGGTATGTATTTTTTCTATATCCTCATTTTTTAATTTATATCTTCATTGTACCAGGTTCATGGTCAGAAATTTAATTAAATATGTATATATGTTATATATTATTATATTATATTTTATTAAATAAGTAGTTTGATATAGGCCCTGTTATTTTTCCAAGGGCAGTCGTATTTGCTTAAGGGCAGTCGTATTTGCTTATGAACAAAGGCATATTTCGGCCCTGTTTTCAGTTTTTTTAAACAGACTTTGCAGAATTGTGCAGTGGAATTGCCAATTTACAAGGCAAATAACTCATACTTATTTAATAATTTCATTTATTTGATAATTGTTTTGTCATATTTGTTTTATATGTGCTCAAATATACATGTGTATATTACATATCCATTGTATTATGTATATTACTTGTGTACATTTTTGTATTAGTATTTAAAATTTTCATTTTGTTTCTTCAACCTGCAAATTAAAAATATAAAACACAAAAAATGCATCACATAGATTGTAAGAATGAGGCAGTAGGAGGATGAAAACTCAAAATTATCATCTTTAAAGAAAACATTTTGTTAATGATAATTAACTTTATACATTTTATTTTGGTTGGATTTAACTCCGTAGTAATGCATTGTATAGGTCTTGTAAACATGGTCAGTCAACCTACTCACTGTTCTTGGAAAGACTAAATCTTTGAATTTAGCTGTTAACCAATTGCTAGAGGCAATATTACTTGCATTAGTGACTGACAACTACCCTACATGATTTAGAATCATTGGTAGGAGGGAGAATGACCATAGAAATTATTTCATGACCAGATTCTATGAAAGTATGCCATTTCCTGGAATCAAACCTATGACCCCTCAACTTGTGTTATTATAACAATCATCTCATTATAATTATAATATTGTTATTATTGTCACTAGAGGAATATGATAGTGATCACTAGGTAAGTCACTTCACCAATCATTTATAGTAATAAATAATACTTCTAATATAATTTAGTCAGGATGGACAATACCATGTGACTTAATGCTACATTTACTTGTACAAGCTAAAAATATATAAGTTTGGTGATAAATGTTCTTAAGCATAGCTATATATAGCACTTCCTTTTGCTAGCTAGAACTTCCTCCTGGAATCCTCGATTCGATATCACATTCTTATTCTTTTTTGTTGTGAGAAGTGTACCACAGAACAAAGTGCAAGCGATATCTTTAGGAAACTGCATACTTATCTCTTTGACCAGGGGATCATGTCTTGAGACCTTTTAAAACCATCTGTATATTCTCATGCCATTTCACTTTGCTAAAAGAGTTCCGATTTTTACAATATCTCTTCTTGTATAAAAGTTATAAAAAAGGTCTTGGAAGGTCACATGTCCCTGTGATTTTAACTGAAGGGAAATAGCTGTAGGTTTTACTGTTCCATTACCAAGTTTCCTGATGCTTAAGCCAAGCTGTGACAAAATTGTAAGATTTTCCATAAATTTTATCAAATTATTACCACCATTTCTCGGTAACTATTGTAAAAACTTTTAAAGTCACAAATATGGTTGTAAAAAGTTGGGAAACATACAAGTAACAGTTACTGGTCCTGTTCAAGATCTCATGCAGTATTTTGTTGAAACCACTACCCAGCTATTTTTATATTGCATGGAAAATGAAATATTTATTGCAAGTTTTTAATTTCACTCAATATAATTATTTTGCTTGAATCTGTAGCATTTAAGTGACATGGTATAATATATCCATCTTGATAGTTTTACTTACATGTTAAATAATTTCACTGATCTGGTTTGATGTTTTATAGACATGCACTTTCCTTTAATATTTATATTACAATAATTATGCTAGTTGATAATTATAGTATTTAAATCATTTATCTTTTTTATGGCTCTAGTGATTAGACTTTGCTGCACGTAACTTTGCTGAAGAATTTCTTTGAATATTTTTAATTGGGCTTAACTCAATGTCAACACAAATTGAGGGTTGCCTTCAAGACTGTAGTAAGTGCATTGCGTTAAAGAGTGAGTTACTAAAGTCATGCGGACAACCCTCGAAATTATGGCCATTTTACTACAGCCAGCTTACCTAACCTAGTTTTAATGGGCATTAATTGATAACCAGTACTCGTCTGTCCTTCACAAGGTTGACATCTTCTCCATATACCTTATTAAGAAAATCTACATTATTATTGAACTTTTATGGAAAGTTATGATGAGGCTTGAACCAGCAATCTGTTCAGCTGGCACATCAGAAGAAAGGTGGTTAGGTGCATTAACCCCTTCATATCACTTGACATTAGTAATTAAAGTTAACCATCAAAACCAAACTATGTGCCTTTATAAAAAAAACATCTTTGATTTTTTATTGAAAAATTTCTTTCTGATTTTCTTATGTAAACTATATATTATCATTATTGCACATGATACATGTACATTTGACATTTGTATTGTTCGTTTTTTCTCAACTGTCAAAACATGAATAATTTCACGGTGACTTCGTGCTCTTTGTTTAACACTCGAGATATTGAGATAGTGTGTAATCATTCACCATGAAATTATTCAAACTTTGACAGTTTAGAAAAAACGAACAATATTTGTAAATATTTTATATCAACATTTGAAGTGCTGAATTTGTATATATAACTGTTTTGCTTGTATATAATTATGAACACATGCTTGGGGTTGCAAGATGTGAATGCTGTATGATATACTAGGTGGTAATGGTCGTCTAATTTTCATCAGCACTTGCCGATTTATTATGTTTTATAGAAATTTAGCCAGATTACATTAATCCATAATTTTTACCAGCTGAAATCAATTTCCACTGATCTTGGGCTAAAGGCTTAAGGTTTAAGTTGATGACTGTAGGGGAGGTTACTCTTGTTTAAATCATGCCATATATCATAGCGTATAGTCTTTATTATATTGCACGGGTGTTTGATAGAAATATTGTATATATATACTTGTAGATTATGGTTATGTGTTTTTATTACAAATGCATGTTGAGTTGATGATAAAACAAGCAGTATATATTTTTTACTCTGTGATTTTTTTATCAAAAAGGGGACAGACATTCTGCCTTTAAACAATTGAAAAAAATGATGAAAATTCACAAAATATTTATAACACTTATGATGTCTTTTTGTCTATCTTTGATATTTTAAACTGTTTATATCAATAATCTATGATTTTTTAGGATCTTTTAATACTAATAATATTTCAAACTCAATTTCATTCAATTTTAATTATTCAAACTAACTTTTTATTGACCATATTTTTCTATTTTTCAACCTTCAATCTTTTTCCTAAATATCTGTTAATGAATATTTGTCTTTTTTGATATTGGCTGATTCAATAATATATGACCAACAAAAAGGAGGATAACTCTGTAAAGTTAAAATGTTAATCCATCTATTATGTAGAGTTTGTTCCCCTTAATATGTGAGCTGCCTCAGCAGGCAATGGTTCAATGACTACCTCAATGTATGTCAAATACTAGATTCAGTTCCTAGTTGCAGCAGGTCAAACTTTTTACATTTGATAGATTTTTCCTTTATTTATGGTAATTTTTTACTAATTAAGAAAATATTGAGGAGTGCATGCATGGGTTGATTATGTACAACAATCATGGTCAGCTCAATTGAAAACAAATATTAAGTTGTGAGGCATACTTTAACTAGTTTAAACATATTTTCTTTCATGCATTACGGTATTCGATGAAAATAAACGATTAAAATATAAATTTTATATTTTCATTGTAGTGAAAATATAACCTTATTTATCGTCAGTGACGTCATTTTAGAAGATAAATGACGTCATCTTGGAGAAGAAATGACGTCGCGTTATAATTTGTGTAAAATACATCTAATTAAATGCAAAATTAAGCATGAAAGAAACAGGTAGAATCTATACTAAATTGCATCATTATTATATAATATTCTGTTTCTTTCATGCTTAGTTTTGTGTTTTATTTGATTATCAATTATTTCAACTCATGAACTAGAAAATAACATTTTCACTCGTGGCTATGCCACTCATGAAAATATGTTTTCTGAGCTCACTCAGTGAAATAAAAATCGATCTTACATCAAAGTTGACGAATATCCTATATTTATTTACATTATCAACATATACAATTTACAATGTCATAAAAAATTATTCACTATTTGTAATGAATGTTGAATTTCAAATGGTTCTGATTTTTTTTTCAGTAAAATTATAAACATGCATCTCCCTATTCACCCATTGAGTGGGCAAGTCCATTATTTAAAGTACACAAATATTCATGACCTTATATATGATCTGTAGTTATATGAACATGTACAAGTAAAAACATAATTCATGCAATTAATTCTCTGGTTCATGCTGAAGTGTATATTGATCATGTAAATTTAAACCTTAATTGATATTTGTTTGTTAATCATTATTTACTTAAGTCGAGCATTTTGTTTACAAATAAGCTCCGAATTCCTTTAAAATTAAATTTGTATTACGCTGACTATTATAAATTGAGGATTGCCCGCAATACTGTAGTAAGTGCATTGCGTAAAAGAGCGAGTTACAACAGTCTTGCTGGCAACCCTCGAAATATAAGTAATACTAAAGTATGGTGACAACACTTGATTATTGAAAACATGTTGACATTTGTGTCTCTGGTGCTGAAGTGTTGTCCATAGGGACAAGCAGAATGTTTTAATGGATTATACTATTCAACTTGTTTAGTTTATTAGATTTAGATATTACGTTACATTGATTTTTCCACAATTACTTCATAATATCAATTCACTTACATCATAGACTATGTTTGTTGCAGTATCAAGGCATTGTTATTAAGTTTTACAGTAACAAATTAAGACAATGCAGTTCTGTTACCAACTTATGGAGGGGGTGTGACTGAGTGCTAAGGCATTAGATGCTATTCATTAGATACAAAAATTGTAACCAGCTCTGCATTGGTTAAAATCACATCAAAAACACTACCCTGTAGTGTGTTCAGTTACCGCGAATGTTACAGAATGTTACATAACGATACATTCGGAACTCCTCGGCCATTCGCTGCAAATAATCTCGGACATATTTAGACGCTATTTTGAAACTACCGGTGTTGAAGTAAACAAATATATGATCGTGTAGGCATTGAGTGATGTTTCGTTTTTAGTCCGTAAATTTTGAGACATCACTCATTGCCTTAACGATCGCATATTTGTGTATTAGATTAGATTATTCGCAGCGAATGGCTGAGGAGTTCCGAATGTATCATTATGTAACGTTCGCGGTAACTGAACACGCTACTGTTGTTTCCTTGAGCAAACAAACTTTACCCTACTGGCTCACTTCTGGGGAACCAAGATGTGGACTTAAGAGTGCTGAATCAAAGAACTTGTTTAACAATCAAGCTAAAATAAATTAGTATTAAGTATACTAAGGGTATTTGTAACTAACTGTTTTACTGTGCTTTATAATGTGTTGCTTTGAATGTCACAACTTCAGCACTTCATACTCAAGGTATTTAACTGTGGATACAGTGTTTAAGGATCTATCATTTGTTGAAATTGAAAAAAATCTATCAAGTGGGTGGGGTAACTAATTATATCAAAATATCCATAAATTCTAAATAATTTTAATTTATTTTGTAAGTGATGCATTAAGTGCATAGATGAGACAGTGAAAATATAAAGAACTCAACAAATAAGACATTTAGAAAGAAACGAAAACATTTATTCTAACCTTACGAACGTCAGTCCAAACACATATTTAAAGTTCTTTTTTCATAATTCCAAAAGATGTAATAGAATGTCCATATAACATTTTACAATGTCCTAGGGTGAATCACACAAAAAGTGTTTCCAAAATGTAAATTTGATAATTGATCACAACACTCTTCACACATGATTTTATTTTCAATTTCACACAGGAACCCGATAAATTTTTCCTTCCTATTACACACATAGAACATACAATATGAGTGGAAAATTGCACTGGGAACTTGTGTGTAAACTGTAGTTTAAAACGTGTAATGTTTTTGTTGAGATGAATTATCAAATTTACATTTAGGAAATACTTTTTGTGTAATTTACCCTAGGACATTGTAAAATGTTGTATGGACAACCTATATCAACATTTGGATTTATGAAAAAAGAACTTTAAATATGTGTTTGGATTGACGTTCGGAAGGCTATTCTAAGGTGAGGTTAAATGTTTTCATTTCTTTCTAAATATCTTATTTGTTGATTTTTTTATTTTCGCTACCACATCTATACAGTTAATGCATCACTTACAAAATATATCAAAATTATTTTGGAATTAATGGATATTTTAATAGTTTAGTCACCACACCCACTTCATAGTTTTTTTTTCAATTTCAAATCCCGATACACCCTTAAGTGGTCTGAAGTTTGAATGTATCAAATTAGTCTGTTTTAGTCTTAAACAACACATGTATTATCTACAGTGAATTTCATATGAATATTGGTATCTGTGGGTACATGTACCAAATTGTATCATGTGAAGATGAGATTTAAATGTTAGATGTTACTTTTTGTTGTTTCAACCTTCTCTTCTATTGGAAAAATGTCTTGTCTCAGGACCTCCTCCCATTGGAACACAATTCCAGATCCACAGCTGGTAGTCTCTAACAGTTGATATGTAAAATTGATAATCCAGTACATACCAGATCTAGCAGGATGTCGGGGGGGGGGGGGTCCGGACCACCCCCTGGAATTTCCAAAATGTACCTGTTCATTAGTGTATTTCTTGACTGCAAGTCATTTTCTTGGTGCTTAACATAGATTTAATGGTCATGTAGTTTTTGTTTTTTAATATGTTGCATTATTCTGCAAAATGTGTATGATGGGGTTGTGATTCGAAAGTTGGAACCCCTCCCCCCTAGAAAAAGTTCAGACCCCCCCCCCCCCCCCCCCGTAGAAAAAAATCCTGGATCTGCCCCTGCAGTTTGCTTATTATTGAATGAAGTATCATAGACATTGTCTGTACAAGCTTTTCATGTGGAAGTTGGATCAAATATTGATAGTTTGTATTGTATTAATATATCATCTAACTGTTGATTGAATTTTATAATTTCATTTGAACAATAGAGGGAGAAATTTTCATGTATCATTTTTTCAATATAAAGTTGGTAATAGAATCAAAGGATATAAACTTGTGTCAGTTATCACATTTTTCAATATCGAGACTTGTTGACTTGTCTATAGTTCATACGAGATTAGTATGTGTTGTTAATTGAATATTAATTGATAATATTGATTGCTCTTTTTCAGTTTCCATGCACTCATCTGTATCAAGTATTAAATCTAATAATAATGGTTCTACTAGTAGAGATAGTAGCTTAGATAACAAACATAAAGGAGAGAAGAAAGCCTCACCATCTCAACAACCAGTCAGTTCTTCTAGAGTTAACTCAGCCGTCAAAGATACTAAACCAAAATCAGAAGTCGAAGCCAATCAGAGAAGATCTTCTGAAATTTCTAAAACAGGAAGTATGGGTAGCAGAGCTAGTGTTGGAAGTAAAACATCAAAAACTAGTGACAGAGGTAGATATAGTAATGGAAATAATGGTGGTAACACAGCTGTTGAAAATAAAAATAACATTAGTGATAAAATTCATAAAATTCCAAGTGCTTCTTTTGTAAAGGATGAAGTTAAGGATAACGGTAATGCTGGTATTGATAAAACAAAGAAAGGAACAGATCAAGACAAGGACAAGGCCAAAGAAAGAGAAGATGAAGAGAAGGGAGACTCTGGGAGTAAGATAAATGAAGGATATAAAACACAAATGGAAATAGATGAAAGTAATGACACTTCTAAATCTACTGAGAATCAAAAGAATGGTACAATCACTGGAGAAGATGAAGAAAAGAAGGATAAAGGAGTTAAAGATAATGAGACACAACAAGAATCTAACAAAACTGACAAAAATAAAATTGAAGTTGCAAAAGATGCAAAGGGAGATAATTTAGAAAATGATAATGGTGGTGGAAATAAAAAGGGAGGTAACTCTGATGGTGAAATAAAGGAAGAATCAATTGAGAAAGGTGAAGAAATATCTGATGATGAAAATGTTGGTAAAAATCAGAATACTGGTAATGGTAAAACTAGAAATATATTAAGTAGGCAGGACTCTTTTGATGATGATGATGTTGATAGGAAAGTTAATAAAGATTTAGATAAAATTGAATATTGATTATTATTGATTTATAGGGTAAACTATTTTAATGGTATGTTTGTTATGTTTTTAATCTATTGATATTTTTTTTATTTTTTTCAATATTTGGGGATGCGTGATAAAGTTGATTATTTATTTGAAGAAAAACCTAATTTTCTTAGGCATAGTTATATAAAGGTCTACTGTAAAGACTATCTTGGTTATTGCAAAGTTGTGATTTGTTTTGATTTTTAAGTTCAAAATACATAACTCCAGTAGTGAAAAAGTCCCTAAAACCATTCGTTTTGGTGGGACTATGCAGTTCAGGTTTTTCCCCTCTCAGCCAAAGTTGTATATACATGTACATGTGTTGTTATTTATGATCAAGTTATTTGTGTATATACATGTATATCAAACTTAAGTACAGCATTGAAATTATCGATAATCTACATTTTGTGTCTTATACATTTTTAAAAAAATTGTCTCTTTTAAGTTTTGTCTTCGTAAAAAATTGTTTAAACTCATCTTGTGTGTTTGGTTCTGCTGTTATTATGACATACTTTTAGTTTGTTTGTTGCATATAGCTTATTAACTATTTCTTTACACACAAGCTTGTTTTCTGTATCGTACTTCGTAAGACATCCCTTCTTCTTATCTTTTATATTTGCATACTCAGAGGTTATCAAGATTCTCCATATGTGTATGAGAATGCCGTTATATGAAGGAGGGATATTTTTGCATTAAGTACAATACGAAACTACTAGCTCCAGTGCTATTAAGGACATTTAGAATTGTTGCCAATAGCTATGTAACTATTTAGGAAAGATTTTTAATAAAAATGTAAGCAAGTATTTTCTGTTAGTTTTGCCACAGTTCAAAGCTCATGTATGATATTCATATATGAATAATTTGCACTAACTCTAGGTTATGTTATTAATAGGCCCTTTTAAACGTATGTATGACATCAAAATAATTCACTGATACAATTCTATTACCAGTATTTTTGACAAAAAACTAATCATATGACTTTTAAGTTTCTGTACTTGACTTTTTGCTTATTGTCTTTTAAGATTTCATTTTTTTTAAATCCTAGTACAATTTTTCATAGCATTTATTTATTTATTATGTTTTATTTTATGGTAGTATATTGACTATTACATGTCTGCTATACTAATTGCTTCAGTGTTTGTGTGTGTTTTTGTTCTGCAATTTATGGTCCTTTTTTGTGTGTGTTAATTTTGTGTAGCACTATATTTATTTAAATATTTGATTACGCTTATTAAATTATTGTTATTGCTTTTAAGTTTTATTTAATTTCTAATCAATATAGACTTATAGTGAAGAAAATGCACTGTTTCAGCAGGACTCTATTGTCAGAGTTACTGCTGTTTTATAGAATTCTCTTTCAAGAATAGAAGTGACAGCCTTGTGCAAAATTTACCAGTGAGAGTTACTGTCCTTTTTAGAACTCTCACATAAAAACAGTAGTGACTGTACTGTGCACATTTTACTAGCAAGAGTTATTGCCCTTTGCAGAACTCTCTAAAACAGCGGTGACTGCACAGTGCAAGTTTTAGCACTGATAGTTACTGCCCTTTGTGGAACTCTCTAAAACAGCAGTGACTGCACAGTGCAAGTTTTAGCATTGAGAGTTACTGCCCTTTGTAGAACTCTCTAAAACAGCAGTGACTGCACAGTACAATTTTAAGCATTGAGAGTTACTGCCCTTTGTGGAACTCAATTAAACAGCATTGACTACACAGTGCAAAATAACCAGAAAGAGTTACTACCCATGATAAAAGCAGATGACCATTGACGATAGAAAAGCATTTTCTTATACTAATTCAGCTTTACTCATTTAATTTTGTCTGTTATGTTACCAGAGACAGAGATAACAGGGTATCAATGTCTCTTGACGTTACACATTTTTATTTGTGTTGTTTTTTTGTAATTATACCCCCGCTTCGAAGAAGAGGGGGGTATACTGTTTTACCCTTGTGCGTGCGTGCGTGCGTGTGTGCGTCCGTCCGTCCGTCCGTCCGTTACAAAATTTCCGTCACAGTTTTCTCAGCAACTATACCATGCAGCAGCCTGAAACTTTGCATATTGCTTCATCCTATAGTCCCATGTGGTGTAAAGCGATTTCATGCTCCTTACTCATCTACTTCCTGTTTGTCGCATATTTTTAGATTTTGGCGGGGGTATCACTAGTGAGCATTAGCTCACAGATTTACTTGTTTGTTTTTGTTTTTTGTTATGCATGTGTATTGTTTATGTCAAAGCAAAGTGCTGTGATACACTAGTATATGTTTGTACAAGGTTTTTTCATGATATCTTGTATATTTAAAGATTCATTTACTAGTGATATAAGTTGTTGTTAGGCAAGTCCTTGTTTGTAAAGTTATTATCGTTTGACATACAGTGAAATATGATGTTATTTGATGAAAATATTGGAGGTTCATATTTTCTACAGTGAAAATATAAAAAAGTGAGGCTACTTTTTCAGAGGAAATTTGAGGTGTATTATATTCATGCATAATATACTACTTGTAAAGAGTGATCAAAACACCGCATTATTTTGTCCCTATGTTATAATTACATGTAGAAAAAATTTGGGTGCAAGAATCATATACTTTCACTCTTCAAACTTCTCAATTCTTGAAAATGCTTATCAAGCTCAAACAATGAAAATGGTCTTGCCACCAAATTGACAAAATTAATATCCTCTATAACTAATATTTTTATTGATTATACTAAAACTCATATAATTTGTTGTAATGGAAAAAGCGCTTATGTTTATTTGCAGAGAAGTGTCCTCCTTATATAGTCCATTGTTCATTTTAATTGACCCTATTATATTAGATATCAATTGACCATTGATTGTCAAACACAATCCTTTATTTTATACAATTACATAACTACTTTGCGTTTATTAGATAACTATTGATGAGTCAATGCAAAACTAGTCTACATCCTTCTGTATTTACTTGTATTTAGACCATTTTTGATCTGAACCATTGCTATGTTTTATGTTTTATTGAAAACTAACAGACCAGCTGAATATTTCCATTAGTGTCAAGAGGGATTACATGGAAATATTCTTCATCTACATGATTATACATGTAATACTATACTTGTAAAATCTCTTATTAGTGCCTCTATGTACCATTACTGTGAAGCAACTGAACTGTTGATTAATATTGGTAAATTTTACAACTGTCAGTGGGGCATACATTAACCCTGCTGAATTAAATACTCAGTATTTGTTTGATTATCCCTGTACATAAATTCTACAGTACTTTGATAAAAATAGATGTTCCTACATTTGTGCTGATGTTTATCGAACAAATACCAAGTATTTGAACCAGTGGGGTCAATATATGCATCACTGACAGTTGAATAAAATTTAATAATAACATGTATGAAAATTTAGGAAATATAGCCAAGTATGAGAAACCTTCCAAACTGCAAGGCTTAAAGGGGTGTCACTCTCACTGTGTTACTTGATGTTATGCTAATTGCATAGGGAGAGTGCTATAAGAAGTGTCTGAGTAATTGAAAAACATCACATGTTTAAAGTATTTAATATTGTAGCAATTTATCTGATATTTTGCTCACTGTATGTTTGTTTAACGTTTTATTATAAATTTTACACTGTATTATTAATTTATTCAACATTGAATTTTAAAATCAAATGAATAATTTTACAGGTTGATTTGATATATTGACACATGTATTGATTACCTGAACTTAATCATGTTGCTCAGTTAATGAAAAATATATAGAAATGATTAAGATATATTAAATAAATAAGCCTAATTTCAATGTTTAATGAAATAAAAATCAATCTTGCCTCAACATTTTAAATGTGAGAAAGTTTATGAGAATGATTTCTTGATAAAACGTTGGCCAAAATATTGAAATTAATGCTACATTTGTAATTAATTTATAGACTGGTATAAAATACTTGTATATTCCATTTTGGAATAATATTAGACACAATCTTTCAGAAATTATTGTTTTTTACATGTGCATCATGATTTGGACTATGGTGGCTAGTTGCATGATGAAGCTGATTTAACTGTTAAAGGTGGGTGATTGTTGTAGGGTATATAATAGTAATTTAAAAATGCATTAGAGAGTTAACTTTCAGATGACTAGTATTTTATGAAAGATAACTGTTAAGGGGGGTTGTATTATATGTACACGTAAGTGAATAATCAAAATCTATTTGTTAGGTCAATATTGTTGAATTTATTCAACTTTCAGTTGTGCATACATTAACCTCTCTGATTTAAATACTCAATACAGTACTTCTGTACTCAATAACCATACAAATAGTTATCTGTATCTTAGTGCAGGGATTATTTAACAAGCATCAAGTAGTTAAATCAGCAGGGATTATGTATGCTCCACTGACATTTGATTAAATTTTGACAAATACTATGTGTATAACTATGTAAACAGACCTGGGACAAAGAATTCAATTTAAATATCATTTAGATATATTAAATCAAGTAACTGCAATATAGTTACTGCAGTTTGTAATTAACCTAATAATTTTGTCTGAGGTCAGTTTGCATGCATGCACTTCTATGTATATCAGTGTATAATACAAGTTTTATTGTAATGTTTGTGTGTTTGACTTTTGATGTTAACTTTTCTACAAACATCAAGTATCTGTGGCTAGGAAATTTTATAAATAAATAAATTATTATAGTTATTTTGTGTTTAGTTTTTATTCATACATAAATATAGTTCTATTTTATTAACCTGTCACAACTTACATAATTACACAGTCACTGAATCTGTTATTTTTAACCCCTTTCGAACTTGTTATTTCCACAATATTCAAAATCACTGCATAGTAAGCATACATTGTTGGATTATCATTAATTATCATGGATCAGTGGCTCAATAGTTAAAAAGAAGTTAAATTATAACACATTTAGTGACAGTGTAATTATTCAAGTTGTGACAGGTTAATGTAACAGAACTATAAAAATGTGATAATTTAATCATTTAAATTGTAAAGTTTGAATGAACCTAGGACCTTTGGATCACTAAGTGCACATCCCGCCACTAGACTGCCGCTCATACATGTATTAGTCAGAGGCCGACAACCTCTCTACTTGATACAGCAATACAAGAAAGAATTGCCAGAGTATATAGCCATCTTATATATTGAATAAATGGACTGATTACATACATCATTCAAGACAAGTTAAATGTTGCCATGCTGTACTACAAATGATCATTACTAGGGGTGTAACAATATGGTAAATCCCATACTGCAATATATTGCAATAGGTATTGGTTTTTGCGTAGACAAAGCAGTAACTAAAACACATTTAATGTCCTCATTGGATCAGCTACACATATAAATATGTGCTCTCTTGTACAAAGGTCTGAATGAGTTAAGAAAAAAATGGATTATATGTAAGAAAATACATGGTTAACAGTTACACTCCTAATCAATACCCATTGTTTATCAACAATAGACTTGGTATTGTTGAACAGTATTAAAGTGGCACTCAAATAATAACAGTTTGAAATCATAAGTTCCTTAATACAATGTACTCATCGCTTATATGAAATGACCTACTCATTGCATTTTAACATTTGCACCATTCACAAAGTAAGTGTTGTTTTTAGGACTAAATTTATATCTACATACAGTTCTGAATAAGCATTAAGTGTCAGTTCAATACTTTTTTACTAAATAAACTTGCAACTGTAATATTATATCATATCCTGCCATACTCAAAAGCCAAGACAGATAAATAAAACAAGGATATCCTTCATAAATATTGACACTATAAAGTGCAGAATGACATTACAATCTTCTTACACAGTAAAATGTGCCTGAAATTTGTTCTAAAACTGGGCATAGCTAATTTGGTCTGCTGCAAGCTCGTATCTAAAATGCTGATGCTCTCATTAAAAGAAGTAAAAGGCTATCTGAAATATGGTGACATTTCTTTTTTGTTTTCCTGCTTATATACCATGCACATCCAACCTGCAGACAGTAGGGGTGGCAAGAGTAGTAGTTAAGCTTAGTTCAGCCTGAGAGGATGATGTGTGAAACATTAAATTTGAGATGTCAAGTTAAAAAGCTGGTACACAGTTCAGAGCTTTAACTGTCGTTTGAAGTAAGCCTTTGACTTAACATAAGAATTTTGTGAACTACTACCATTTAATATTATTCATAATGATGATATTCTATCAGTCTGAATAAACCTAAAATGGTGTTTGTTAGTTAATACAATGATACATGTGTGACTTGATAAACCAACTATACCTAGGTAAACCCCCACCAATCTAAAATTTCAGAGTTTAAATCATTATTTTTTTGGAGTTAATTAATTGACTTTATTCAAGCAAATGATCATAACAGACCAGGGGAAAAAACAAGAACTATTTATTGTATTGTTATAAACATTATGATGTCAACCTGCATATGGTTGTATACTACCAACAAAACAACACTTAAAATATGCATCATGACAGAATATCAATCTGATTAAATCCTGATCAAATATTTTTGCTCACCTACTCGCTACAAAACAGCAGTCTACATGTTAACTGTATACAAAGAGTGGATATAATATATAACATACAAGTTAATGTTTGTTCTATATAATTTTAATCATACAACAACAGATTAAATTTACATCAAATATCAAATACCATTTACATAATAAGATATATACTTTATTGAAATAGAGTATGATCAGTGTGTTTACGTTATGATAATGTGGAATGATTGCAATATCATACAGTAAAAGTTTGAAGGCTCAACTCGAAGGTTGGTGACAAAACATTCCAGGGAAGCTGATATTCAACCTGTCTGGATTAGTCATTTTTGCCAGCCTTTGTTTCTTACTAGGTTTTTTCAGGTGCTAATTTTACATAGATATTTAAGGAAAATATCTGGTTCCATCAAAGAAATTTTAAGCTGTCTGAGTTAGAGTATGCAAACTTTCACTGTATCAGAAACTAATTGCCTTGGTAATAAAACCAACAGTGACCAGCTATAAAGGTGAAAATAGTTATTTAAGAATATCAATTTAAACAACATGATAAATATGATAAATCAAAGCCTCAATTTTGTATCAAATAAGTAACATTGCTTTTGTTTAATAACTTAAAACTTAACTTTACTTCAACTTTGTTCTTAACAAGGTAATCTGTTACTAGATTGATGTTTTGATACACTACTATTCATTAATGGACACATATATAAACTTAAAACATATTGCACTACAAACATATTACTTCATCTGAACAATGACAGGATATGAACAGAATACTCACATACTAACTTCTTTTATCAATTTTTGTAACATAGTCACAAGTATTTACTATTCCAAAGAACACAGTGACCACGGTACCATGTGACTGTGATGTCATAAATGCTACAGTTTCAGAAGATAATGAGAAACAACATTAATCAGAAACCTATAAGGTAATGATAGCAAACGTACATGTAAAATAGAGTATGTAAATTGGTCGCTATGGTAACAACAAATATTTAGTTTGTTTCAATGCTAGATAGAATATTGTTTAAGTTCAGTTTTTCTTATATTCTATTCTTTCAACTTTAACATCATCGTTTATAAGCTTGTATACATAAGCTACAACTGTAGATTGTTGGATATCCAATATAACAAATGATGGAATAACTTCACTGAAAATAAAAAGAAAAAAAAGTTAATAAACTTCACTGAAAAAAAAGAAAACAAAGTTCATATTCATAACAATTATGATTTCATTACATTCAGTCATCTGAAGAAATCTCATCAGTCTTGCCACCCTGGCATGTGAAAAACATACAGGGCCAACAAGTAAATCTGTGAGCTAATGCTCACTAGTGATACCCCCGCTGTGAGAAATATGACTATCATAATGTAACTTTCATTTAACAAAATCTAAAAATATGCGACAAACAGGAAGTAGATGAGCAATGAGCATGAAATCGCATTACACCACATGGGACTATGGGATGAAGCAATATGCAAAGTATTAGGCTGCTGCATGTTATAGTTGCTGAGAAAACTGCGACGGAAATTTTGTAACGGACGGACGCAAGCACGCAGGCACGCACGGACAAGGGTAAAACAGTATACCCCCCTCTTCTTTGAAGCGGGGGTATAATAACAGTCATAACCTTAAAATTTCTTGAGTAATATAATTATGTTAAACAGTGCCATCCAAAGTTATCATTACACTTGTAATCAAGAGCAGTCAGTAATTTGTTTATGGCAAGGTTTATGTTAAACCAAGAGTGCTTAGAAGCCAGGATTTAGTTTTTCAAGGGAAATAACTAATATCAACAATAATTACGCAGGTAATATTTTTTAAAGAATGAAAGGGAAATAACTCCAAAAATAATGCATCTAGGTTTACATCCCTTTGTAGTAACTCTAATAAAATAATAAATTCACAACAATAACATGTAAAAATCATTTTTACATCAACACTAGCGCCTGATGTTGCAATAAAGCAATGTAGAATTATTTTATTATTTTAAGAAACTTGTTATTCATATAAATAAACATACTTATTAAAGGTATCATTTAAACATGCCCAAAATTAATTGATTCAAAGTTGTGTCCACCTCATAGTACCAAAGATGTAGTGTCGATGTGTCATAATCATAGCTTTCAGTAAAAAAACATCTTTACTGAGTCTGAAGATATTCCACTTTGATAATTGTTGATATCATGAAATTCTAAATACCAAATTTATATTTCACCTACCTGTCTAATGGATTAAAAGCTCCAGTAGCACTTCCAGGATTTATATAGAATTTTTTCTCATGTTCAAAGGCTTCAAATTTATGTGTATGACCAGAGATTAGTATATCCACATCTAGCTGCCGTTGTACCATAGCTAAACTTTCATTATCACCCCATGGTACAACCTGGTGACCATGACACATTCCTATCCTAAACTGACCAACTGTAACCACTTTCTGATCTGGGTAGTTCATATTCTGTGAATGAGATAAAAGGAAGATGCTTGTATTATTGTTAAGTTTTATTCAGCTGTTTGTGGTGAATACATTAACTCCCCTGATTTAAATATTCATAACAATATTTCTGTACTCAAAATCGATAAAAATATATCTAAAATAGTAGAGTTAATGCATGCACAACTGATAAATGAATAAAATTCGACAATATGTATTATTCAATTTGAGTAGACAAACTAAGCTATATAAACTAAATAGTCCAATTGCAATCATTCAATGTCTTATGCTTAAATTAGTTAACTGTTATAATAAAATAGCCCCAATTCAGAACTCTAATTAATGGATTCATAAACTAATTTTTTTACACATTATTGCTGAAAAGCACAGACCAGTGATCAAATTCTATTGTTCTAATCTTTTTGTATACATGTATATGTATATTGCTCGTAATTAGGGACTTTAGTCAGTTATTTTCCCCTGATAAAATCTGAAGCAATCCAATTGGTAAGTAGGTCCTTACAGTTGGAACCCTCGGATTTTATCATTGAATTCCTATGTAAGGATAACAAAATATTTGATCTAATATCTTTCTTGGTTATGAAGTTATTTACAGAAGTGATGAAATTTGGATAGTTCTTCACCTTAAAAATACTTAGCTTGAATTTCAAACAAATTAAATGATTTACAAAAAGTTATTAAAGATTAATTTTGGCAAATTGACATTGAAATGTAAGGGTAAAATCCGAGTAATCCAACTAATTGGACCTACCTATTTGTAGAGTATACAAGGGGAAATAACTGACTAAAGTCCCTAATTCTGAAAGTTTGTTTATACCACAGAGAAACCCCAAATATTTGAATTCCAGATATAGTCTACTGCTATATAAACAGATTTACTGTAAATAACATATTGTACAGACCTCTTCAAAATCTCCTCGTACAACATGTACATCACTTGCTAATGTTTTAAGATAATCAAATGATTCTTTTGTACAAAGATTTCCAGTACATAGTATATGTTGTATTTTCCCTGGAACCAGCAACTTCTTAAACTTGGCTGGTACCGCATTACAGCGATGTGGAATATGTAAATCTCCTAACACTAACACAAGCTGAAAATAAAGAGACAAATGATGAGTTACAATACTATATAGCAAGCTAGACTTTAAGCCTGCTAAAAAAAAGCCAGCTTTATGGTATACTGGGTGTACCATTTAGTGGTGATGCTAATTTTAGACCGTATTTTCAGTAACCAAACAAAGAACTACAAGCATGTTATATTCACTAATTTATTAGTCCACACCTTTAAAACATATTATGATCTTCAGTTAACGAAAATCCTGACAAAATAAGTTAAACTAGCACCATTTTTGTATTTAGTAGAGAAAGCTGCCATCTTTGTTCCCATATCTACCTATTACCGGTGTTGAGGTAAAAAATCTCCCAAGGTTAGTGACGTCATACGTTAACAGCAAAGTAAATGTACCCAGTTAAACTTCCAACCCATTTTACTCAACCGATAAAGGAAAATTTCTAACTGTTATTTAATCTTTAAAAAACAATAACTGAAAAAATAGCATGTAATATTTCTCTATTTTCTGTCAGATTTATATAAAAAATGGTGAGTCAAAAAGTATTTTTATACATTCCCGCTTAAAAAATGACATTTTTAAACAACTTTCACTTCAGACAAATGGCGGAAACCAACGTAAACAGAATGCAAGAGACAAAGAAATTCGTTATCTGCGCATGTGTCTATAAACGGGATACCTTTGTTATCACCGGTGTTTCAGGTTCACTGGCAATTGGTAAATTGCAGTATTCAGTAGAATGCTTTTATTGTCTTGAACATATTTTCAACTTTCAAAGAACTGGTCTGAGCATATTGAATTTCATCATTTCAGAGGCATTTAATTGCACTTTCTTGCCTGTAACAATCAATAGAGCAGTTGGCACCCAGAGAAAGATGTATATATAGATAGACAATGGGTATTTAGGCAGACTTGGTCCATGTTCCACTGGTTAAGGTAATATGACAAAATCAAAATGGCTGCCTCTTGAGATTGAAGGCGTGTCATGAAACAGGTTGTTAAGTTAAAAGTAGCAAAAGTTGGTTAATGCTGGTATTCCTATGTCGTTGTATACATGCTAATGTATCAAATAATACAAAAAACAACTTTCTAAAAGAAAACGGAAAAGAAATACACCAACTTGAACATATCCAGTTTTTGTGTACATTTCTTAAAAACATGTACGTATACAGGGACCAGGAAATTCGCCGAAGTCAATCGGTCCAAAGCCGTCCGAGTACCGGATACGGGTTTTAACGTGTACCGTACGGACCCGACCGTTTACTGTACTTTATCCACGACCATGTTAGTACTTATCTTTTGCTCCCTTTTATTAGGAATGCATACGATACATTGGCATTGTTTGTTTAAATTTTTACAAAACTTAACTTCTATCTAGCATAAAAACGTGTTTTCCGAAATTACTCCCCGCAATCGCCGTTCAGTTCAATAAACAGAACTTGAAAAAGGCTGTTTCATCTAGTTCTAATGTTGTTGGAAAACTCCGTCATAATGTGGGGGAATTATTTTAACTGCGCATGCGCAAAAAACGGGTCCAAAGTAAATGTCTCTCATTTAAGCATCGTTTGCAAACGTAAAATAATGATAAGTTATTTTAATTACACACGTAGATTAAAACGTTTCTCAAACGAAGTGACGATTTAGCGTGGGTCTCGAAAATGTATGACATCTCATCACAATGGTTCAAGCGGTTTCGTTTAACACAAAAGATTATCAAATCGTGCATAGTACACCTATTTATAGATAAATTAATGACAAAACTGTTCGTTTTGAAAATTATTTTCGTTGAATTTGGAATTTAGACCAGTTCATTATTATTGTTATGATGTCTATAAATAGTAACAAGGAGATGATAAAAACTACAGGTAACCGTTTGCTGGTTGGCAAGAAATGATAGTGAGTAAATACAATGAAAACACAGTAAATATAAAATTGCAATTACTAAGTCGTTTGTCATCAAACAATTAAGTATTTTATATCACTAGAAAGGTCTTGAAATTCATATTTTGAATATTTAAAAATTATTTGTCAAAAAAGAATTGTTTTTTATAAGCAAGTGTTTGAACCTAGTGCTTCAAACCGGCAAGAAGATAGACAAATGATAGTTCAAATGACAGGTTTAAATCACCTCGTATATTTTTTTTTAAATCAAAATTTTGGCAATTTTTTAAAATATGAATTTCAAAAGCTTTCTATCAATATAAATATCATAAAAATCGGCCAACAAATAAAAAAGTTATCTTGATTTAAAAATTCTGCTGCTATCAAATGTATGTAAACTTTGGTTTCTTTCTGCCGAACAATAAATCAGCCAAAATATAGGTAGCATGTGCTTGTGACGTCATCCGTAAACTGGTCCTTTATCATTTGTTCATCAAAGAAGAGAGAAGTGAGGTTGAATTTTGATCATCAACAACTGTACCTTCGATTTATAAGAATTTGCGTAGATACATGTCCTAAGATAATTTCTTATTATGTGCACCTCAATTTAAGACGTAAAAATAAATCAGAGACATAGATCTAATTCCCTGAATAAACCAAGAATCAAGTCAAACAAATTAAAGATTAAACGAATACCTCAATCAGGAATTGACAACAAAAGCAATTAAATTGTTTTCTTTAATTATTCATAAAACATTCTTTACAAAACATTATTGTTTTTAACAAGTTTACAGGTTTCAAACAGACCGATTGAAAAACGTAATCGGTTCGATGGACACTATTAAGTAAGAACATATTCTTCTGCTGTTCTTCAAATTAATCGAGTGCAAATCAAGCGTACCTTGCTGTGCTCGATCTTAAAAAAATATCACTGCGTCAACCCCCGATGATACATGTAACCATGGATACATATACAGGGTCCTTGATATAACCTATGGACAATTAAGCAGGATATTACTGCAATAAACAAGTGGGTTTATTCAACTGATCGATGTATGATAACATTTTATCAATACGTTTTCTTGAAAATTATGAAAATTAAAGGTTTGAGGAAAAATTTTGCGAGTTTTTCCCGGACCGATTTTTTTACGGATTTTGAAATCTCAATCGGTCCAAAATGAAAAAATCGGTCCGAAAACCGAAAAACCGGCGATTTCCTGGTCCCTGTACGTATATATTCCACAAAAAATATAATTTACACAATATACATAGTCCAATGCAGATGCTCGAACCAAAAACTAGCGTAAAACATTTTCTGAACAGAAGAAAAATGAATTTCACTGAAGGTCATTTATCAAAAGTAAGTCATTTTTATGGTAAACTAGCTGTCAAATTAAAGAAGTTCAATAAACAAGTATGGTGTCAATGAATTGCCTTCATGAATGAAATAAACAGTGATCTCCCCTTTTGAACATATGTGTAACATTAGTTTTAAAATTAAATACATACTGATATTGCTAAAAATAGCTGATCTTTACAAGAAATGGGATGTAAATTAACAATGAGCTTGACCTGAATAATTGGATTATGTTTCCATGTGGATAAGCTGTTTCAATGCAGGAAGAGTTTTTTTCTTCCATAGAAATATATTTCTTTTGCATTTGAAAGTTGAAAATGTGAAAGACTAAGTATAAATGTAACAGGAACAGTGCTTATTGAACTTAATACTATTTTGTAATATTTTAGCTTGATTGTGAAAACAATGGTCAGATTTATCAGTGAAAATGTAGTGATGAATGCCTTCCTCTTTCTACGGAAACAAATTAATCATTACTAATTTTATTATAAAATTTTAAAGAATCTTCTTTACATTTTTTATTACCCACTCTCTTCATTTTATTATCAGTCCATGGTTACATCTAGTTCTTGCTTCCAAAACTTTATACACCTCTACAGTTTACATCCCCTCAACGTTGTTTCTGAACAGTGTCAATACATGTGCACCATGCTTTGGTTTTCACATCAAGTGACATCACAAACATGCGGGGCGTATAAACAAAGTACATTTCGTGGAGACTTTACACATTGTTAACACAGTGACTGTCAGTGTCCTGGTTTGTTTACAAATGAATGAAATGTCAAAAATTCAAATGTCGATACTGGACGATCGCCACATCTCATAGCAATAATAATTGCATTTTATTGTGTAAAATCAAAGCTTAAACAAAATAAACAAGTCGTCTTTTCTATTAACGAGTTGATAATACCTCAGTTTACATTAAATCTTGAACACCTTTCACGTGTTTTTCATAGACAGCCATATTTGTTTTGCTGCTGCCCGACGTGCGTCAAACAAATTTAACGTAAAGCCAGGAACCAGATTGAAAACCAAAATTGTGAACACGGTATGAATTATGTAAAGAAAATAGTACCCTGATATTTGTAAATGTGAACTAATGGACGAACAGAAATACTTGATAATAAAAATTAGTGATAATTAAAAGTAAAATAACACATTGTGGCAAGTTTTATTCCAATTTTCCGTATTTAAATGTTTGCGCATTAATTTGGTGCTTGGCTCAAAATTCGACCGGAAACCAACCATCATGCGTGCAAGATGAAAATGTAAACAATTTCAGCAACTGAACATTTTAAGTGATCTCGGCAAATTTAACGGACACTAGCTTTCAGAGTGAACTGGACTTATATAGATAAGACGTAAGTCATAAGAAAATGATATTTATTAGATTGATTTCACTTTCGATCTCCCATGTGTGACCGGTAAATATCACTTTCATTTTAGAAATTTTTGAGTGATTTTCAACATGGCGGCAAATTTTTATCTGTCAGTACGTGCTATCCACTAATGGTTTTTAGTTATTCGGACGTGTTTGCATCTCGTCATTACACCAGTAATTATTGTTCAGTATTTCCTTTTCATGTGGATTATTTTAGTTTTTCATAAAATGTACACAAAAATTGACACTTTTTGGCACATTTCTTTTTCATTAAACTTTTTTATTCAAATTCTTTATGTCACATTATTTTAATGCTTACATATATTCAAACATGTGTTTTCATTACAAAGTGTTCACTTTTTAAGAAATTGTCAGTAATATGTGAAATTGGCCTACTTTCACTTTGGTCTGTTTTATAGCCAAGGGAGCTAATGTTTCTGTAATATTACCTTAAATTCGAAGACTGACGCCACTGACAGTTGCAAAATGTAACAATAGGATACTGCTTTAGGATTGCAAGACGGTTTTCTTAACTGTTGGGAAGAATACAGAAATCTCTTTGTTCCACAATGCTTAACTTCTAGCAGCCAATAAAATTTAAAAAAAAACTAAAATGACCAGTTTCATATTTTAACAATTTGTGAATGAATTCAATTATCCAAGAAAAATGCAGACTGAGGGGATTCGTAAAGAAGGATACTGCTTTCAGACTTTAATGAAACAAATTTCATCGGAAGTGTAATGTCAGATGATTTGATCATGATTCAGTTTCCTCAACAAAACGAGACACTGACAGCACTAGCTGACACACCCCCTAGAAGGTGTTTCTACAATGAACAACATTAAAATCCCTTGTGTTTTATCATAATTGATATTCTGTTTCATGATTGTCATTCATCTGATGAAATACTTATAACCATGCAAATACATGTACAATAAAGGAAAAAATAAATAAGTTACCATTTTCTTGTTTTGGTATCTCAACTTCCGGTCTGATGAACAAGGGACGTAACTCTTTAGATAATTACGAATACATTACAAATGTCATCATCGTCCTGTTAGTAACATTTATGGTGTAAGGGAGATAAATCTTCTAAAATTAATAAAAAGTTGGCATTTATACCGAACCGAATTTTCGAGTTTGTGGTAGTTGACCAATCAAATTAGTCGTTACAAAAATATTTCGGCTAACCGTTAATTAAATCCCCCGGATGTTGCAAGAGTAGATTGCGTCACGAAATGAAACTGTAGCTGTCATAACTCAGTGACTGGTGCCACTATTTTTAATATAACTGATGAGTGTGACTCGTAAACTGCCATTTAACTGAAGTGTTCAACAATAAAACCAAAATGAAGCTTGTAAGCAGAGACATCGATAAAAATGGATGTGGGTAAGTGACTGTCATATAAGATTCTCTAGTTCTGGCTTCAAAAACTTTATAAGCCGCTTTTTAAACATTTTGGGCACGTTCCGCAAGGCGATCGCTAGCTGTCGCTTTTTGAAAGCGATTTTTTGTAGCATAAGAGGTCTACGGAACGGTTTGCTTCAAGCTAGCAAAAACAAAATGGTGACTTCCTCAAACAAATAGTTCAAAATTGTAACAAATGAAAAATAGGCTAGAATGCACTTTACCGGCACGCGCCTACTGCGCATGCGTCATTTTGCATTCTTCATTGAGTCGGTACTGACGGTGACCATTAAAAGCGGGGGTTCGGGGGCGGCAGCCCCTGATAAAAGACAGAAAATATCATGAAACTAAAATGAAATCACTTACCTTTCTATTCAAACAGGGTTAGGGATAGGGTTAGGGTTATATTTATACTTCCGGTGAATTACTACATACCGGTAAAGTGCAGTAGCCCCGAAAAATATTTAAATCAATTATCCCCATGAATATTCTTTTTAACCAATTTGACGAAATATATGCATTAAATGAAATATATATCAGTATTCTTGAAAAAGAAACACGTTCCCACAGGGGGCTGCCATTTTGAAATAAGCCAGGGCCGGATCCAGAAGAGTCGTAAGTGGGGGGGCACATGGGGTGGGTTCGGGAGGGGTACCCGATCCCGACGATATAGAAATTTTTGAGTTTTTCACATGTCAAAGGTGCAAATCTGAGCACTTTAAAATGCTCTTTAAAACAAATTGAATGAAGCTAAAACTAGGTTAATTATCATTTTTTTCTGTAGAAAAGTGATGCAATGAGTAACAATTCAGATTAATGTGATTGATTAGCTTACTATAAATATTCATAAATAAAGAAAATGCATTCATGTGAGTTATATTACAGGGCCTGATACAGAGGAGTCGTTATTGGGGAGTACGGTTGGGGTGGGTACGGGAGGGGTATCCCCTCCCGAAGATGTGGAAAAATTTTGAATTTTTGCATGTCAAAGGTGTAAATCTGAGCACTTTTGAACACACTTTTAAAGGATAAAATGAAGCTAAAATTTGGTAAATTATCATTACATTTTAAGCACTTTTGGGCACTACCTAGGAAATATTGAGCGCTATAATTGAGGTATCCTTCATGCATGTGCCAGTTTTGTTCGTTTAGATTTAATTTGTTGGCTTATTAAATCCCATTCTCGTACCCCGAAGTTTTCAAGGAACGAGAATGGATAAAATCCTGATTTACAAAAAAATCAGCAATTTCATCATGTAAATGCTGAGAATTTATAAAAAATACACTTGGTAACTTGTATAAAATCACCGAATGCAATGAGAAAATTCTCCGATTTAACATCCAAAAAAGCCGGCTTATGATACGTTTTTTTTTAAATAAGAGGCTAAGTTAATTGTGTTGAAATTCAGCGTTATTGTGAGTTTTTCGGACGTTTCAGTGGATTTACAAGAATGGTTGTTGGGACGATCCAAAACGTGAAAATCCTTCGAAGAATCACATTTTTTTATTCCTTTGGAAAAAATCATTAGGAATACAAGTATTTTAAACACGTAAAATGATATAAAATAAAAGCAACGATTTAAAAATTAACGAAACACAAGCCTATTAATGTATGATTGGATGAAAAAAAAATGTTTAACCACTGATTAATTTTTGTCTTCTTTTTCGTTAGAAAACTTGTTGTAGGGTAGGTCACTCTTGAAAAGTTACTTGAAAGTTTAATTCATTTACCTACATTTTCTAAAAAAAAAAAACTACATAAAACGCTCGTTTTTTTCTGATTTTAACTAACTTTTAATTAACTCATTTTAATGACAAACATTCATTCGACTATACTCGGCTTTTCTCTACTATTACTTGATATGAATGTTCTCCATAAATACTTAATTTATGTTTAGGCTCGGTCACTTTTTAAAAGTTATTCGGAATTTTAATACCATAAAAAATCATCAGACGATCGTGCATGTTTTCGAAATTAACTAAGTTCGAGTGTCATAGTAGTGACGTATAAAATGCACATGACTAGCTGTCCTCGTCTTTTCTCTGTCTAACTTGCAATGAAAACGCCGATGATTTCCAGTAATAAATAAGATTAGAGAGTGCACAATAACCAAATTTAGGCCTCGTAAGCTAGTTACCGTGGTAATTTCACTGGTGACGGTCTTAAATATACTGTTGAGGTATGTGTAATATAGACAATAAATAATTGGTATCTATGGGTCCATTCCAATCATACACTCCGAGTGCTCGGAGTAGAGTAGCTGAATGGAACGTGTCTGCTCCAGAAGGAGATCGGAATTGGAAAAACCAACATGGCGACCATCTGTCAACTATTTACACTAGTGGAGACAGAAAGCAAGGACGAAGCCTCGGTTGATGATATAATGCCTTTGCTAGCTTCTTTTGTATCGGTCTTGTATGTTAAATTATAGTGTTGATATTGACGTTTTTCAAAATAATGTTTTGCCTTTTCGTACCATAGAGCGTTGACTGTTGCCATGCTAAAGCGTAAAACTGTTTAAGTATACACAAAAAATACTACAAAAAGTTTAATTAAAGTAACATATTACTGATTTGATTGACATTAAAGCTTAACCCTGTCAAAATTGCTCCATAACCTTAAAAAAATATACAGCGTTATTTCACTAACCGCCTCATGCCACCATTACTACAACAACAACTACTCTCTCTGCACCACCTATATTTTTGGAGCGGATGGAGCACACTCGGAGCGCACTCTTTTGTCATTCCTTTGCACATAGGAGTACTCCGAGCACTCCGAGCACATGATTGGAATGGACCCTATGTGTCTGTATAGAGGGACCATACACTTGCACGATCAATGATTTGAACGCTTGATAAGGCCCGATCTGGGTACCCTGAGATGCTTGAATGTATCAATTTAGATCATTATCTTTTTTAATAGCTCGGATGGATGATTGCATATTAAAATTAATCTAAAAGTCGAATTGATATTGCTTTGATGGTGCCGATTTTGTGGCCTTTTCGTTGTATGAGAGTCAATATCTGTGGGGCCAGGTGGGGGGGCACGTGCACCCCCCCCCCCCCCCCCCCGGTAAATCCGGGCCTGTAAGCAGAAGTGTTCAGAATGATACGGCTAGCAAGAAAAAAACTTGCTACGTTTCGCTAGCTAGCGATTCAATTTGCTCGATCGTAGCAAACCGTTCTGTAGGAAATCGCTACAAAGCGCTAGCTAGCGATCGCCTTGCGGAACGTGCCCTCACCCATTCGTTTAAACTCAATGCTTTTTTCTCGATAATTTTCGGTTGTCGGGGTCGCCATTCGCTGACGTCACAGATTTAATCACCAGGGTAACTTACACTTACTCTGCCATTTGTTGACATACAAGAACTCACAGAGTAACTTCCCTTTGTGGGTTTTCCCCAATAACATTAATCAAATTATTCAAATATCTTTTTTGTAAAAAATACAATCCCCAAATGCTTTTGCTAATATTTTTTAAGATATTAACTTAAATAGAATGAATAATATAAACATATTTTAGGAAGTGTAATGAATATTAAATATTCAGCCCGGTGACGAAATCTGTGACGTCAGCGAATGGCTCCCCGACAAGCGAAAATTTGAGAGAAAAACATGTTTAATGACGAATGTCTGCTTCATAGTGAGGTCGATTTTGGAAACGTCTAGTATGAAATAAAATGTCAAGCTCCTGTGATTGATTTTTATTAACTGTTTATATTTTTGCTTGATGTCAGTGATTAATTTGTGTGTTGCTTGCGAATAAATGTGATGTATTTTAATCATAATATTGTGATATTGTAGGAGTGTGGTTTTAATACCAGAAGAAGCTGAGGACATGTGGCATGCTTATAACTTAGTATGTGTAGATGATACATTAAGATCTACAACAATCAGGTACTTTTTCTTTTGTAAATAAAAAATGCTTAGAGGATTATACACAGAGGAAATACCACATGACTGAGGGATCGCAAATACTACTGTTTCAAGAAGCATTTGTTATGTCATAGTCATGTGATATTGTCACAATGTTATATACAGGTTTGTACTGGTTTAGTTGGACTGGGGATTATATATGGGCTAAAGTGTTGTTTAGAGTTGATCTCAATCTGATTAAAACCCGATCTAAAATTTTCTGCTCGCATACTCGCTAATTTAGATCTGGCCTTTTTCAAACGAAGGTCACGTTCAGGCAACCTTTTCTCATCATAATATTCATGACGAAATTGTTATGATACGTAACTTGTTTACATCGTCTAAGTCACGCAATTTGAAATGAGCCGCCCAATTGCTGACTGTGAATAATACCGCTGTTAAATTATCATGCAAAACTTGGTCTAAAAATAGAAATTATGAAATCAAAATGTGATTAATAGTGTTTTCGTCTAGATGAAAGCTACGCATTGATTGGTCGAAACAAAGTTCACTTCGACGTGACCTTCCACGGAGAAAGTAGAGATCCTGTACGACAACGCTCTACAGGATATCTGTTTACGGAGATTGAGTCGACCTCTTATTACTGGAATAATGATGATTTTCTTCTGTTATGTGAGATAATGTTTAAATGGTTGCAGAAGTATAAGTGAAAACTTCAAAAGGAAAAAGTCTGAGAATACTTGTTGTATCTCAATTGCCATAAAAAACTGACAAAAAATGTAAAAAAAAATTTGGTATCAAATCCAAATATTATGATAAGTGTGTAAGCTAACAAATTGGGAACAGCAACAGTCTAGAAACACAGATATACCATATAGCCAAAACAATTAAATAATACTCATGAATAGCTTTGACAATTCTTTACAGATTTTGTTTGGGATGATAGGAACCATTGTAATTGGCATGACTAATGTATTTTATGTGTTTTATTTATAGAAAAGTACAGAATGAATCGGCTACAGGAAGTGTTAGTGTAAATAAAGTTAGAACTACATTAACTATTAGAATAGAAACTATAGATTTTGATACACAAGGTTGTGTGCTTAGAGTTAAAGGAAGAAATATTGAAGAAAATCAATATGTTAAGGTATTCTTCATAGAACAAATAGTCTATTTTCTGTTACAAAAAATGATAATAAAATGAATTAAAGTTTAAAGTTTTTCTATACCATATATTTCTGCCATTTATTGGCAGATCTTTATGAAACTTCGTACAATGATAACAAACCATGTGATGAACAGAATTAGAAAGTAACCACAACTCTATCTGCCTTTATCATGGATTATTTCCCTTTGTAATTTTTGCATTAAAGTTTTTAAATCCAGCTTAAATGTGGGTTCCACATTACATTTCTTGTTTGATTTAAACTACACATGTACATGTATGTATGCCTTCTTGACTGACTGCGTTTACTTGTCTATTGGTAAATTTTATACAACAGATATTGATGCATACGTTAACCTGTTGATTTAAATACTCACTACAGTACTTCTAATCCTACAATGGATAAAAATATATACCTGAGTATTTAAATTCATGGGTTAATCTATTTGCCATTAACAGTTGAATAGAATGAACCAATTAAAGAAGTTTAAAAAGTCAGCTTAAATTTAGTACATGTTCTAATATCTTTTAAGCTTTTGATGTATCATATGGTTTACGTTTCAGATGGGGGCATACCATACATTAGATTTAGAAATGAACAGAAAGTTTACTTTAGGAAAACATGAATGGGACAGTGTCTCATTAGAAAGAATAGGTAATTTCTCTTTTAACAATAAATTTTTTGGGGGCAGGGTTTAACGTTGTATTTAACACATATTTAGGTCATATATATATGATGACCAGCTCTTCCTACTATAGGTTTCCTGGACACTTTCTATCACCGGTTCTAACTTACCCTACCACGAGGCCAACAACTCTTGTGTAGGGTATGACCTACCGCGACAGGATAACAATAAAATGATTGATATTATGGCACATTAACATAAATACATAATAAGATATCATTAAAAGAGAAAATAATTATCCCTATCCATTCACATTAGCATTTTGTGTTATCATGAAAATTTATTGGGTGTGCATACATCTTTGTAAAATTTCTTTTGGTTTAATATATTAAGAACAGCATTGTCAGCTTTTAGGAAGCAAACTTAAGAGTGATTAAGTTGTAAGAACTTATTTTATGATCTTGCCAAAAAAAACATAATAAAGAAGAGGACTTATTTCAAGTTTTCATCGTGTCTTTCTATCTACATTTCAGAATTAGCTTGTGACCCTACCCAACATGCAGATTTAGCTGCTATTGTTATGCAAGAAGGTTTAGCTCATGTATGTCTAATAACACCAAATATGACTTTAGTTAGAGCTAAATTAGAAACTAATATTCCTAGAAAAAGAAAAGGAATGTGTCAACAACATGACAAGGTAGGAATTTATTCTGTAATTTGGTTGTGGAGATAAATTATCGTAATCATACTACGCATTACAAAATCACCATGTCCATTAAGTTCCAGTCGATAGTCAAGAATTAGTTTATTGAAAAATAATAAGGTTTCCAACTTATATAAAATCCTGCTTAATTTTACACATGGTTTGAGTTGATCATGGTTTGTAGATGAGATTTGTAGCAATCTAATTAAAAAGGTCACATTTTCATTCTAACGCTTGACTTGCTAGCTTACAAGGGTGAAAATTGAAATTAATTTTTGCTTAAGTAGACTTCTAAAAAAGTACATGAACAACCAAAGATAGTCCTTAAGGGACTAAGTAGCTTGAACTGCATATTTTTATCAAAATGTGCTCAGCTTCAGTGAGTACCAGACAAAGATAAATTTGTGAAAAGTGGTACCTGCTAAATAGCATAATGGGGGAGGCTATTTCTGTAGAATGCATATAAATGAATTAAGAGAGACATTAAATTCATGTAGCTTTCTTTTTGTTTTAAACTTATACATTGTATTTATATCTTTCAGGGTCTTACAAAATTCTATGACCAAATTATACAAGCTGTATTGCGGCATGTAAATTTCGACAGTAAGTAATACTTTAATACACTATGGAACAAATACATGAACATAAAGTCTTTGTTTTACTAGCTCTAATATTTTGCTCTTCATTATACAGTAATTTGGTAATGAAAATGAAGTGTTTAGTTTATTTAGGCCTTAATTCTAACATAGGCACGTGCGCTTTCACTCTTTATTTAATGTGACGTCATCTATGCTTTATTATTCAACAAAATATAGCTCGTGACGGCTGTTGAAATTTTACTCCCCACGTTAAATGAGCAAAGCCGAAAATAGCGCCTGAGTTTATAAGGGTTGACTTTAACAGAACCTTGGAACATGTCAGTAAATGTAAAACATGTGATAACCTTCTTACTTGACCGAAAATGGTATAAACTGAGTTTAAAACGATTCTAGCATAAAAAGACCTACTTCAACTTGAAGTTCAAGATGTTTTCTAAGTCCCTGCATTTCCCGGTTCCGTTGTCTCATTCTATCCTGTCCTTTATCCGACGATCATGCCAGCCATTATACGAAAAATACAAAGATTGACTATTTAATCAAAGCCAAACTGTGCATAGCATAATATAATGGAACTGGCTACGTGTATTCTTTCAAGCTCGTAATCATCCAAGCTGACACGAGCAGTGCTGATTTTCCGAAAATCTAACCTTCCTTGACACACGTTCATAAATCCAATTTATATCCAACCTTTTACAAATACAAGCTGTCAACCAATTCCTATATTCCTATATTATTCCTATATTTTGGGTTTCATTCCTATATTTTCAAAAGTGTCCTATATTTCCTATATTTATACTATATTTTATCCATCATTCCTATATTTTTGTAAATCATTCTAATTTGAACATGTCGAGTATGTTTATTGTTTTTTTTTCCATATATATTTGAGTATTTTGTATCTGTTTCCTCTTATACTGCCTATAAGTTGAATATAGTAAGTGCCTATGATGAGTTGATCTGGTAGGTGGCTGTCAAGTGTCAGTATTCAAGTTGCCCTAACCCTTTGCTACTTATGCAACTCTTTTTTAAAAACCACTCTTGAAAAATTTAGAAGAAATGTTCTTTGTTCAAGTTTTCAAAGTGTTCTATTCAACCTAATTTTATTTTGTAGTCAATGTCACTTATTGCCCATTCACTGCAACCTATAAAATACATTGCTAAATTATACTACATAGTAAAGCAATTGCAAGGGTATTCCAATACCCTACTCTACTTGTAGTTAATTAATGGTACCACTGGTGTGTTATAGATCTCTAAATCTGTAGGCATGCATCCTTCCACTCATTCATTGTATTTCATCAAAAATATGGTTACATAGTTATTGAAAGGAAATAAATCAATGAACCTGTTTTTTTTACTGACAGTGCTAGAAATTGTATAGTATGTCCGAAAACATTGTCTAGTATTTTTCTTAAATGATTGTGGGTGACAAATTTTAGCCTTAGATTCAAAACTTAAAGCCCTGTTAGGGTGTATTTTTTTCTCAATGTATATAGTACATTGTAGTTATTACTTTAGTAAAACAGTCAAAAATATCTCATGTAACCATTAAGTCAAGAACCTCCATATTTGGCATGCATGGAAAGATCATTTAAGTGACACATTTGATGCCAAAGGTAACCTCTGTTTAGGCGTATTAATTTTCAAAAAGAATTTTTTATAGAAGTCTTAAAAAATATTTTGTTAGTAAATTATATTTAGAACTTTCATGTTAGGCTTGCATCATCTACAATGTTCAAAAAGTGAGAGCAAAATTGACAGAATTCACAATCTTAACATGGAACAATTGTTCAAATATTTCTGTATGAAAGCATGTGCCCAGAGCTAGTAGAGTTTTTATGTAGCATCATCTTTGGGTGTTCTGGACTACACTGATAATTTAAGCATCTTCCCTTTGGAGTCACTGATAAAAAAGTTGTATGAAATAAGAAAATTGGAAGTCCTCATTTAGTTCCTTCGATGAGTAACTGACATGAATCTTTCATTCAGTTTGCTATGATGTATGATGCATTATCAGTTGATACTCTCTTATCATCAGCTCTGTGGATCAGGAAAGGCTACATCAGCTGCTGTAATAAACGGCAGGTTTCTGCTTCTATCAGATCAAATGATGGAAGAATTTATTATACCCCGCTTCGAAGAAGAGGGGGGTATACTGTTTTACCCTTGTACATGCGTCCGTCCGATACAAAATTTCCGTCGCAGTTTTCTCAGCAACTATAACATGCAGCAGCCTAATACTTTGCATATTGCTTCATCCCATAGTCCCATGTGGTGTAAAGCGATTTCATGCTCCTTGCTCATCTACTTCCTGTTTGTCGCATATTTTTAGATTTTTGCAGGGGTATCACTAGTGAGCAATATTTTCATTTATTATACCCAGTTAGTATATATAAAACCTGTCTTTAAACAATGAAGTCATTAACATAGAGGGATTAGAGACAAAGTAAAATTGTCAAACCATTTTCTTTTAAATTTTACCATTTCTTTAAAAGAGTTATTTTGTAAAACATGCATTAACTCCAAGATCGTTTGTAGATATTATTTTTTTCATTTAGAGGTACATGTAGTTTGGTCCATGATGCATTTAGTCAGTAAAAGTAATACACCGATACTGAAACTTGTATTTATTCAGAACATGTACTTATTCAGTCTTTGTATTTATTCAGAACATGTACTTATTCAGTCTTTGAGCAATGATAGTATGCGTAAAGGGACCTAAATGTATTGGAATAACGCTCAAAAGTTCCTATATTTCTACTTGGTTTTCTCTAAAAGTTCCTATATTTTGAAAATAAAATTCCTATATAAATTCCTATATTTTTATCAGTGGTTGGTTGACAGCCTGCAAATATCTCCATCAAACTGTCTGATAACACACTCCTATTCAGTTAACATCCAATTATTTAAGCAGTATTTGCAATATTCCGCCGAAAACATCGAACTTAAATGCTTCATCATAGTGTGTATATAAAATGACAATCACTAAGGGCAAGGTCGAATGTTTATTTCACGGTGCTTATTTTAAAGAATGATGTTTTACACACAAATAAAACTATGACAATTCGTATTTAGTTTTGGGTTCATTTTTTTAAAATTAAGATTTGAATATTATTTGTTTAAAATTAGAATCAATTATCAATGAGATCTGTGTAAATAAAGGCTATTTTCGGCCTTTGCACTGGGGGGCGGATTTCAACAGCATGGCGTTTCTGACAGTAAAAAATAGTTCTATAAAATATCTTTTCTAAGGATGTATTTTGCGATGTTAGAATCGAAATAACTTACAGTTGTCTATATTTTATTGTCTAATAAAACATAGGCACTCGTTTGATGCGCTAATTAAATCACTTGTGCTAAAGCACTCGTGATTTAATCATACGCGCATCACAACTCGTGACTATGTTTTATTAGACAATAAAATATAGACAACTGTAAGTTATTTCTTTAATAAAGCTATTACTGATAATTTTTACCTGGCAATACAGTACCCACCAAAAGTTTGGAGACATTTTCACTTAGTAGGCCTACTGAATAGCTTTTATGTAAAATTTGATTACTGTTAATTTTGAAATGCTTCTTAGTTTTACATAATGGTTTGGTTATGATTCTATGTATAGTTGAGACTGCAAAAGTACTTAAAAGATTATGTTATGGAAACAAATTAAATTAAACATGACTTTGGAGGCTTTGTGATGTCAGATGCTGAATCTTATAAATATGATGCATTCATAAAATTTGTTTTACTGTTATTACCAACAATGATAAATATATTTAAGTTATAATGTTTTTACAAAACAATAATTCTAGTTCAAAAATTCTGGTTAATTTTCTTTGTCTTCAAACTTTTGGTGGGTTCTGTATATTTCCCAGTATAATGAATATATGCATTCCAAAGGCCTAAATGGACAAATTTAGCTCTATGCATTTAGAATTTATTAATTAAGTTTATAATTGTTGTCACATTTACCAGAAAATATTTTCTACTTTCATTTTACATTGTTGGTCAAATTTGTTTTCTTTATTTTCAGTTGTTAAGTGTGTATTAGTTGCTAGTCCTGGATTTGTTAAGGTATGAAAGTTATCTATATAGTTTGGTTGATATCCACTTGAGCTGACATTGTCCTAGGCTTCCGATTAAGATTTTGGCCCTCTTGGATCTTTAATACATATTTTAACTGTGATAACTTTTCAATTTTGTTAGGGGCTTTGGATAACGAAATTTATATGACTGTAGAATTTCTAAAATTCATTCAATAAGGGTAAACAGACCCAAATTGTCATGTTCTCAAAGATGGTCGAACTTAAAAACAAAGTCAAAATTTAATTTTGACAGCCTTTAGAAACACATTAATTTTGTAATTACATACAACCATGCAATCAAGTACTTACATAGATCTTTGTAGTTTTTCCTAATAAGGTGAAATTTCAATAAGCCTTGCTGGCATAGTACAATATGTACAGGCAAATACTTAATAAGTTCACTGACCTGTCTAAGATGTAGGTCTGTGATATATTGTTAGAATGTTAGTTCTTTAAGATTAATTATACAACCATAGTAATTTAATTTCCTTGAATGGTCATCTTTACATAACTATTAAGATTGATGAGAATGGTATAAATCTGATTAAAACATGATCTAAATTATCCACTTGCCTACTTTCTAATTTAGCCAATATGTCCACAGTCTATAAAATATATGTTTACTGTTAAATTATTTGCTTACTTACTTGTAAAATTTAACATATTTGTCTGCAGTCTATATAATATCCGTTTTCTGAGCTTGAGTATTAAGCATTAATATGACAATTATTAGGGCTGTTAGGATACACCAGCATATTGTGATATACATGTATTGCAATAAGCTTGCATCGTATTGCGATACATACCACGATATATTGTAGGCTTTTAAATTCCCTGTGCCTCTGCTGTATTTAACAGAAACATTGCAACTCTTACATGCAGCTAGTGATAGAATCTAGCCTTTGTAAGTATTTACGGTCATGTAGGACTGTGACATGCCCCAATCAGTTAAATTCTTGTAACTTAAGGTTATATGGAATGAACAATAAAAATATCTGACATTTCGCTACTTTCATTTCGCAAAGGGAAGAATTTTCCAATGAAATAAAAAATATCGTGACAGCCCCAACAATTAGTAAATTTATATTATCAATAGACAATGTATTTCTCTTTTACAGGATCAATTTTTAGAATATATGTTTCAACAAGCGTTAAAATTAGATTATAAAATATTATTAGATAATAAATCTAAATTTGTAACCTGTCATGCTTCTTCAGGATTTAAACATTCTTTAAAAGGTAAGATTTCTTTGTAGTTGAACTTAATTAGATTTTGAAAAGAAGTTGTTTGAGGTGAACGTCTGTTGCTAGTCATCAATAACTTAGTACTGGAAAACTAGAATGTCAATGTAAATTGTAAATAAATGTAACACAATATAATATGGACAATAGACCTTACTTTCATAGTAAAAGTAATGCTTGGTCTTGCTCCCAGTTTTTATTAACTAATCAATTAAAGGGGCAAGTAATCCTATTAGAAGGTTGCTGTAAGTTTGGATTAAAATAATGAATTTGAATGTTAATTTGGACAAGTAACACAAAATTATGTACACATTCAACAATGACTTGAATCCTTTAAATAAGTTAAACTTTCTGTTTCTAAGTGTTAACAAAAAAGTCAACTTTTTATGCTCAGTGCTGTTTTTAATGCAAAAATAAGTAGAAATATATGCATTTCTGATATTCCTTTTAATTTGCAATGAAGGGCACTATCATTTTTCAGATACATGTATCTATACTATTAAATTTGTGAGTTTCCTGTTTTGTTGAAGAAACTGCGCAGCTTTGAATAAATCTTTTGTTTATCGCTGGAGCACCTATTTACTGGCATATCAAGTTGACAATTCTTTTTGAACAAAGCCTCTTGATATTTTCAAAAACTGCCAAAATCAACAAAAATATTGGGTTTTTTTGTGTCTAAAAATAGTTCTAGATAAAACTAAAAATAGACACGTCAAACCAAAATCCCCGCAGCGGTTATCTCCCTTTATCAAATCAATTAAGTAGCAAAGCGTGACGTAAGCACTGTGAGGAGTTTGCTCTGTCACATGACTGTAACTGCTGTATTATCACGGGGAATCACCCAGAATACGTGCAACTTTCTTGCCATTTTTTGAATATTCACCAAGCATGCGTTCTTTGTTCTCGAAATAATACCCATAAACGGCATACTCACCCATGCTTTTTAAACATGCCTGTTTCGAGGAACAGTCTCGAGAACTGTCATTACCTAAAGCCCGTGCTTGCACGGGCTCCCAGCTAGTACTGCTTTAAGTTTTAATAAGCTGTCAATTCATCTTACCAACTGACAGATAGCCACCTTACCTGTACAATTTATACTTGGTTTAATGCACTGTCAACACAATTTTTTAGATTTTTTGTCAAATTTTGATGGAAGGGTATAACTTCACCGGGTGGAATTCAAACCTGTGCCCCCTTCAGAACACTAGATTGTAGTTCAGGCGCCCTACCAACTGCGCTACGGACCTCAGTTTTACATGTACAAAAAAGTTTCAGTACTTCGATTTTATTATTGAAGACATTATGATAGTTTGTATTGTTTATAATATTACAGAAGTGTTACAAGATCCATCTGTCTCATCTAGACTAACTAATACCAAAGCTTCCAGTGAAGTTAAAACTTTAGATGATTTCTATCAAATGTTACAAACTGATTCATCTAGAGCATTTTATGGGTAAGTTTTCGTGTGTTACCTGGAATGTGAAATGAATCTGAAGGGGTACGTTGAAGTAACCAGTCTTAGCTTTTATGTCAGTTTCCTTCAGATTTTAGCATCCTGTAATCATTACCAAATACAGTTTTCCTATGATGAGTTGTAATGTTTTTCCATTGGGTTTAACTCAGTGGCAATACATAGTCATGTTACTGCCGTCAATGAACCAACTCATTGTTCTTAGAAAGGCTAAATTATTTGGTTTAGTTGTTAACCAGTTACTAGGTGCATACTTCTGTGAGTGACTGACAACTGCCCTTCATGATTAAGAATCAGAGGGAGACTGACCCTAGAAGTTACTTCATGACCAAACTCAAAAGAAAGTGTGCCCCATCATGAAATCAAACCCCTGATCCCTCATTTAGTAGACTTGTGTGCTACCTGCTGTGCCAGCCTGGCTGGATTTGTTTGCAAGTTATACTCTGTATAAATGTATGAAGAAGTGTTCTTAGATCTTACTGTATTTTATATTTCAGTATAAAACCTTTATGTTAATGTATAAAGATGTGTTCAAAGATCTTACTGTATTCTATATTTCAGTATAAAACCTGTAGAGAAGGCAGCTGAACAGCAAGCTGTAGAAGTATTATTAGTATCTGATGAATTATTTAGGTAACTTTATATTACATTGTATTATATGGAGACTTATGTTCATTTCAACTTATGAGATAAAAAAAAAGTTAACTAAATCTAGCAAATTGTTTTCGACTTCTATTATTATTATTTTAATAACTGACCACAATCCACAAATATGTCGAGGGTTGCCTGCAAGACTGTAGTAACTTGCTCTTTTACACAATGCACTTACTACAGTTTTACTTTAATGTGATTTTAACTTTTTACAGTCTTGCGAGCAACCCTCGATGTGATCTGTCTGTTGTTTTGTGGATTATTTTATGATGTTTATGAAATACTTAAAAAGAAGCTCACTCTCCTTCCTGCCACTGCATCTAGTGAGGCAATGTATGTGATAAATCTAAGCCTTTCCAGAGTCATTATTTAGGTGAATGAATACCACAATATTATAATATTGTCAGAAAATGCTTCAATATTATAAATTGCCATATTCTTACTATACTTGAATAGTATCCCTGTGAATGTTAAGTTTTGAAACTTAATATTTTAAATGCTTCAAACATCATAAATTGTCATATTCTTACCATACTTGTATAGTCATTTTAGTGCCCTTGTAAAAGTAAAGTTTTGAAACTACAATTTTATATTTTAAATGTTATATTTTTAGATCAATGGATTTAAAGAAAAGAAAAAGATACATAAAACTTGTAGATACTGTTAGAGAAGCTGGTGGCGATGTTAAAATATTCTCTAGTTTACATGTATCAGGGGAACGTAAGTCAATTATATACTATCTCATTTACATGCATATCTCATTTATCTGCCTTAAGTTCAGTTTCTAGCCTCCCTGGCCACCGATATGGGGTCTAGGTTTGATTCCTAGATTGGACATGCCTACCTGTTTCGGGGTTTTATTCTTGAAATATATTTACGACTTCATTAAAATTCGGGCTGTGGATTGTTGAGCAAATGGCGATCCGATCCGAACCACGAATCATGTGTAGCGATTCATGAATCGAACCACGAATCACTTGTTAATGGAGATAGAAAGAGTTAGTGAAGAATTACTAGAGTTTTTCCTATAAGGAAAACCATGTACTTCAAACATGTATATTACCAGAAGTTTTAAGGGCATTTTTAGTTATAACACTTTAGTTTAAATGTATATCAATCGAATTTTTACACAATATTGTTCAATCCCTACATAAATTAAAGTTTACATTAGAAGTGCTGCTCGTTTTCAGTTGTAATTAAGCTGAAAATGTTCTTTCATTTTTCCAAAACATAGATCGCGGTCTGACGATTTGGGACATGACGGATATTCGTACTCGATTTTCTGGTCGGGATCGCAAATATCTGAGTACTCAGATACTCGCCGCAGCCCTAATTAAAATGCTGCCATTGCCTTAACCCATTAGCCTAAAACCTGGAACTGCCAAGTGAAAACTATTTATTTCATATAGTTGGGTTAGTAGATAATTGTAACATAATTAATGCAGCAAAGGCTTGGGAAACTAAAGCAATGACTGCTGAAATGTTTGAAAATCACCAGCTGCATAAATGACTGTACATAACAAAGTTTGACATTAAAGATTGTTGTATTGCCTTGATGACCTACTTTGGATTCGGGCAACTTTTTACTGCAAGTTCAAATTGGTTTGGGCAAGTAAAGTATATAGCTGGTTGTCCAAGTGGGCAAATTAGGCGGAAAATCTAACGATGAGCACTGCATTACATTTCATTACTGAACATTTCTAAACATGTTTTTGATCATTATACCACCCAAAAAAATTTTGGATGATATATAAGAGTCAGTGTCCGTTGGTTGGTAGGTTGGTCGGTAGGTCTGTAGCTTTTGCTTGTCTGCTCTTTTTCTCAGCATCTTTTTTGCCAATATGATTCAAACTTAACACATATACCAGATATCAGGCAGGCATATGCATATCATAGTTTGGTTACGGTCCATTGATTTTTGACGAATTACAGCCCTTGAATGAAAAATCTTTTCTGTTCATTTTCTCAGCCCCAAATTTCTTCACTAACACGTTTTGGGGGTATTTCATCACATTCAGTAGTAGGTCCACTTTTTATGTTTCAGAATTAGGACAATTATCTGGTGTTGCTGCTATACTTAGATTTCCAATGGATGATGAAGATTCAGATGAAGATGATTGACAATAATTGAACATTCTAGTTGTTATTTATAATTTCATTGGTTGTTCTCCAAGTGGGCGGTGCTTTTATGATGTAAGCTTGATGCTGATTGGTCAACACTAATAATACCTTAAAACTAATGTAGAGAATTGACATTTGTCAAACATTTTAGTTTTTATTTATTATTTTATTAGTTGTTCTCCAAGTGGGTGGGGCTTTTTAGATGTTATCTTGGTGGTGATTGGTTCACTTGAAGATGAACTTGTTTTCAATTCAGCATTAGGACGATCTGAATCAATTTGCATTTACCTCTAATATCTCAAGCAGTTAACAATTTTTTTTCTATCATTTGTATGAGAATTGTTGACTGTCTTTGCTTTGCTATGTGTATGTGAGTCTTGTCATGTTAGATTACTTGAAATCTAGGGGGAGTTGCCTAAGCATATCGCTACATATCATTTTGTGTCTTGGTACTCTTATTACAACAAAAGGAATAAGTGTGTGATATCAAATAATTGGTACCATGGCACAAAGCGATACATAGCAATTTGCTAAGGCAACTAGCCCCTAGTAGTGTCTTGTTTTATTAAGCTGTCACTATTTGATTAATTATACGGTCGCTGAATGTGTTATTTCTAACTTGTTTCAAATGATTGAGCTACCAACCTATATTGATTATTAATAAACTTACTATATATAATGCAATTTTTATATCTTGCGAAAAACCAAGTTGAAAGAAGTTAAGAAATAACAGATTTAGTTAATATGTTACTATTTAAGTTTTAACAGGTTAATAGAATAGAACAATACAGTTCAGCAAGGGAAACATTAACTGTATTTTCAGGGGCTTTTTTTAAGATGAAATTAACCTATATTTTATTTATTACTAATTAATTGCAAATTTTCCCAGTAAAAATGCTAGTCACTATCATAGACAGTTTACTTGCCTGAACAATAGTGGTGATATTCAACAATTATAAAAAAATTATTAGGCATTGTTACTTATTATTTTTATAAAACTCTGTTACTCATGCTTTTAAAGTGACAAAAAGTTCATAAAGATTACAAAATATACAGTATATGTATAGTGCTTTGCTCTTTTTAGAAATGAATTATTGGTTACAATAGTTTATGTAAAATAGAAAGGTTAAATAAAAAAAAGTTAAAATTTGATGGTTAACGCTCATTTCCTGGTTTATGTAATTTGTTGTTTTAAATTTATGATGATAATTTGTTTCATTTATTTTTATTACCTAATGCTTTATATAAATGTCAATTTGCTATTTTTAACTGTTTTTCAACTATTCTGAGTGAAACAGGATTAAACCTGTTATGTTTTACTGCGCAACGCCACTGCGCATGAAACAGTTTTGACTGTTGCCCTCGCGAGCGAACTGTTGCCCGCACGTGCGAACTGTTTCATAGAGTGCAGTGCTAAGGGAAGTAACCGCATTAAAAAACTCCAAGCGTCCAATGAGCGAGATCATTGCAAGCGTCTTTAGAGTTACCAAACGAAAAGAAGAAAAAAAGTAAACTCTGTTGAAAATATCTACGATATGTCGCGGTTTTACGACATTGAAGAGAGGGATCTCGAACTTTTGCTGAGAATCGGGGCTCGCTAAGCACACGTAATGTCATCCGCTTCTGAAACTATCTTTATTGCCATGTTATATCTGTACTTGCATTAGGTAATAAAACACTTATTGCATGGGTGTTTTGGGAACAGTCAAAACTATTATCCCTCGGTATCAGGGACAACATTAAGAACTGTTGCCCTCGGCCTAACGGCCTCGGGAACAGTTCTTAAGTTGTCCCTGATACCTCGGGAAAATAGTTTTGACTGTTCCCCAAACACCCATGAAATAAGTGTATAATGAAAATTTTTATAAAATACATAAAGTTGGTAACACAGGTTCAACAATTGTGACTTATCTTTATTTTCCAGCATTTATTAGTAATTAAAATATTCCTACACTATATTACTGATTAAATGTATATGATAATTTAAAATTGAATAAATTGTAATTTTAGTATTCATTTGTCTGAGACAAATTAATTTCTCATCTGATTTATAAAACTGATCCCTGTAGACAATTGTTAATTGATTGTGAAGTCAGTAAAATTTTATACATATCATATGGAAGATTAAAATGTTGAAAATTATTACTGAGGTATAAAATAATCATATAAAAAAACTAATAAGTAGATAAGTCAAGCAAGTGCAAATGTGCTATTTTAATTGGTTATTTATACTATGAAGTAGGAGTCTCTGTGAAATACAAGGTTTTATTATTTCTATCTGAAACCTTATATTTTCTTTAAGTACATCTGCTGGAACCAGGAAGTGACAAACCTTGCTTAGCATATTGATAAAAAATATTTTGCCGGCGTCCTAGAAAAACTTAAAGAAATTCAGTTTTTCAAAAATCCATTAAAACCGGCATCCTTTTTCCAAATATTTATAGAATTGAAGAAAAATAGATTTTTATTCTGAAACCTCTATTTTCTTGAAGATTGGAAGGCCACTCTAAATAGAAGTTTTTTACTAAATCAAATTTATAGATATCATTATTGTAATAGAGTAACAAGTCTTATATGACCTTCCAACATAAGATTTTGATATTGATGTAAAAATACAACTTTGAGGATTGCCCGCAAGACTAGTTAAACTGCATAGTATGTGCATTGCATAAAAGAGCAAGTTACAACAGTCTTGCAGGCAACCCTGGACTTTCATTTAAGCATTTTGTAACTGTTAATGGAGATTATCAAACTGCTTGTATCAAGTATGTTACATTTTGTTTTATAGAAGACAGTTAATTAAAAGTTGATATTATTGTTTGATATAAGAAGACATACTTATTTTTATAGTTGTTTAACACTGAATTTTAAATCTGTAATGATACATGTTAAGCTGATAGTATTATTCTTAAAATCAATTATCTTAATAATAATTGATGCAGATTGACTACCTTGAGTTAAAGGTGTCTCAAAAATTTTTGAAAGGGTTTAGATGCTCAAAACATTTTTGTTCTCAATGAATGGCACAGCTGCTGAGTTTCTTTTGAGTCAATTACTCTATAAAGTAGTTTTGTATCGGAACCAAACCAGCCCGCTGTGGAAACAGGGGGTGTGTTCTTCCAGAATAAACCGAAATTCCGTTTTTTTATTCCCAAAAAATTGTTTTCAAGATTGATGCAAATCTGATGAGTTTTTTTTTTGGGGGGGGGAGGGGTCCGAAACTTCTCTAAGATGTCTTAGGTACAAATGAGACATTTATCAACATGGTTCTCAATTATAGTTTTATACTACTGATTATTAAATCACACTGTCTTGCTATACACTGTACTCAGTTGTTGAAAAATCATTACTGGAGAACCAAAACTTTATAAGCTTAAACCTAGAGCACTTGATTTCATTTCTATACAAAAATCTACTGATATTCTAGTAAATATTTGATGCTCTGGAAGCACGAATGATCCTTACAATAAGGCAGTAATTTTTAATTAGAATTTATGATTTTTATCATTTACCTTGAGTGTATTCTATCTGATTATGTTATTTGATTAAATGTAAAAAGAACTGTTAATGTTATAAATTATTACTGGAGACCTCATTCTGTCTCTGAAACTAAATAAATCAAATCCTTAATTACTATAATTGTGTTTGTTATCTTTTATATATATATATTAAACTGAAGTGTGGGGTTATTCAATGAAAGTTATACACTGGGGTCCAAAAGTTTTTTTACACTTGTTAAATTTTGATGTTTTAGAATATACATAGACATACTTCACATGTTGTTGGTTTCACAACTAAAATACATTATATCATTAACCATCATTCATGTTCTTATATGGCGTCTCCTTTTTTGTCAAAATGTGGGTTTTAATAAAAAATTTTAATTTAAATTAATGCTCATTGAATTCTCCACAAAAGTTCAAGTTTTCAGAGAAAATATGGAAAAAAAAGAATGTGTTAAGGAACTTTTGGACCCAGTGTATGTACTATGATTGTGTATAATGGTGAAAATATTAAATCATATATTTAATGCTTTTATTTAAAATTACTTGTATTAGTCGTGTCATCTTCATCTGGGAAGAGAAGTGAAATTGTGTTACATTTGTATCAAATTATCTTCAACAGAACAAAGACAAAATGTGGAAAAAACATAGATCATTCTCAATTTTGGAATAAGATCATTGCATATCAACTCATGAGCTTGGACAAAGACAATTGCATTTGTAGCTATGCCACTCTTGGAAATATGTTTTCTGAGTTCTCTTGTTGAAATAAAAATTGATTTTGCACCAAAGTTGACAAATATTCTCCAAAAATTTTGATGATGTGCTCGGGGATGTCAAAAACTTTCCTACTTTCTTTATATGAATATACATGTATAATTTCCATATTAAATATTTCAGTACAGAAATAGAATTTTACTGTTGTAATTAAACGCTGGAGATGTAAAAAACTTAACTAAAAAGCTTTTAAAACGAATCGTTCTCAAATTTTCAATTAAGTGCCTACAAATTTAAATGTTACCAAACTTTACATTGGCATTGTATAATACATAAGGTACATACATACATATAATTCACATTCGGATTTACTCGGCGATTTTCCACACAAACCTGCGTGGAAGATCTCCAAGGTGTTCTGGGTGCGTTAGAGCATGTCAAGAACGACTACTCTGATTTAACGGATAGTTTGTCATGAGAAAATCTACTTCGACACCGTCTACTTTCAGTTTACGCAGTCCACGATGTTCAAATTGGACATAACATCCAACTTCGAATTTAGAAAAGGTTAAAGATTGACAGTGAACGCTATTGGATTAAATATATAACATCAATTTTAAGGATTCAAAGGAAAACAAATTTTATGTGACATCGTTCTTCTGTTATTTGTGAGAAGCGATCGAATGGATGATGAAATATCAATGAAATAGTTGGATTTAATTATTCAAAATTAGGTAAATAATGTTTCAAAATCACTAGCATTAGAGTCCATAACATACGAGTATGGAAATGTAAAGTGAATTATTCACAAAACCTTTTTTTGCAATATCATAAAATATTATATCTCTTTATAGTCCCGTACACAATGACTTGCATGTTCGTACACTTCCTTCTTAGATGCATTTAAAGCCCCTTTACTAAATAGAACGCTGATAATTGTCAAGTGTCATGCTTTTGCTTAAAACTCATGCAAACATTCAATGAATATATAAAACGCATATGAGATACAAAAAAAACACAAGTATTTGCTCAAGAATTTATACTAATATTATTTTGAAATTAGCGATAAAACCCAACGAAATGACTGTACGGAAAATCACGGAACTCAACGAACTAGATCGGAACATCCCGTCGTGGCTAAAAATAACCACAACTTCAAATCTTAAGTCAACAAATTTTCTGCTTTGATATATACACGTTTTGTATGGTAAATTTCGTGCTAAAGCCTGTTAAAACTCACGAAATCGTGTAAATAGTTTTATACATGAACATATACTGATGGAAAAAAGAAAAGAACCCATTAAGTAATACGCTTTCTTCCTGTCACAAAAATTTAGATGTTGTCAAACAAAACTTGGAAGCAGATAGCACTTCTCTTATTCAGTGGTTTGAGCGTAATAAAATGCAGGCAAACCCTGAGAAATTTCAGGCAATTTCTGTGGGCAGGAAAACTAAAGACAGTAATATTGATTTTAATATTGATAATTTTACTATTCATTGTGATGAAGAAGTAAAACTTTTAGGAGTTACTATAGATTTTAAGTTAAATTTTGACAAACATGTATCAAACATCTGTAAAAAAGCTTCAAGGCAACTAAATGTACTAAAAAGAATCGGAAAATACTTATGTAAACTTGGCAAACTGAACATCTATTATTCTTTTATCTTATCAAACTTCAACTATTGTCCACTTACTTGGCATTTTTGCAGTGAATCAAACACCAAAAAAGTTAAAATATTCAAAAGAGGGCTTTACGCTTTATATATAATGACTATTCATCAGGCTACGAAGCCTTGTTGCATAAGTCTGCCTTGCCAACTTTGAGAATTAGGCGTCTGCGCTCTATTGCTTTGGAAAGTTTTAAAATCATACATAAACAGTCACCAGCGTATTTACATGATCTTTTGACTGCAAAACAAAATTCTTATTCTTTTAGGTATACAAATACGGTAGAAATACCTCGGGTAAGAACCAGTAAGTATGGTTTGGGCTCCTTCCGTTTCGGTGCAGCCAGACTCTGGAACAAACTCCCTCAACATTTTCGGGAAGAGACAAACTATAACCAGTTCCAGAGTCTGATTGCAGGTTGGAATGGAGAGAGTTGCCACTGTTCTGCTTGTGCTTCATGCTAGTTGGTTCAACCTTATGTTTTTAAATGTACTGTTTTTATATGAAGCTTGCTTGCTCTTATATTTTATATCTGTCTTTGTTGAGTTTGCAGCTCGCTTCATATGTTTAACTTGTTCACTTCTTTACTTTATTGTTTGCAAGCTCTGTTTTATGTTATTCTATATGTATATCTCCTATATTTTTTAAATGAAGCATTTAACTCAGCAATTATGCTTCTACCACACATCAAATCGTCACATGTAGAATCCATTAGCTGTTGTTTGCAACTTTTTTTAGAACTTTTATTCTGTAATTATCTGTGATAATCCATGAGATTTTAAGTAAAATCTTTAATAGTAAGTTATCCTAAAATATGCTTGTAGTTAGCTTGTTATTTTATGCATGTGTGCTTTTGTGCTTTATATATGTATGCTTTGTGCCTATATGCTTTTCTATGTTCACTATGTGTATTTTATATCTTGTATTGTTTGCTAAACTTTGTTACATGTTTCTGTCGGTAAATAGCTATACATAGCTAATGTTACATTGTTATAATATGCACCGACTTGAAATAAATATTTGTATCTTGTATCTTGTAAGTCTTACGTTATACAAAAACGTTTGCTGATAGGCCACATTCGGGTAGAATGAGTGTAATGTCGGTAAGACAACTAGATAATTTATATATATGCCAACGACATTCGCGTGACAGATTTTCATGTCAGTATCTACGTCATGTGTGGTGAAAGATAACCGAGTATGTCAAATAAGTCGACAAACAACGGAAATCTTCTTGTTTGGCGTAAAGAGTTCTTCTTAAGATATGCCACCGTCATCAACGTTTATCTCTCTGCTCGTATCATCGCGGCCGTGGTGTCGAAATAATGAAGAGCTCAGTGAGGATTCGCGTTTTGGCTTATGTAACGTCCTCAGATTTATCAATGATTCAAAACGAGTTTAGGCCACAACTTGTTGTTGGCTAAGGTAATCTCGTGGACACATCACATATACTAGCTTGTATGCTCTGTGAGTGTCTCTATATTCGGGCAACGTTATGACAGTGTATATCAGCATAGTAACGACATACCTCACGGTGCGCATGTCACCAAGGACTTTTTACTGGGTGACAACATTAATGTTTCCTTATTTATTCTTAATCACGAAACTTATGTACCTAGTACAAATGAGGCGTTTCTTTTTAGCATCTGTTTAGATGTTTGCGTACTCAAAATTTGCATGCACTGATTTCTCGAGTAAATCACTGGAAAAACGATTCGACCTATCCAACACTTTACAATTTTGTGTAAATTTTATCAAACACCTTTTAAGCAACTTGATTGGCTGAGAGGATATCTCCGTAATCTAATTTGCATGTTATAAAAGTACCCTACTTTTATAAGAAATTGATATTTTGAATAACTTGACCCCTAAAAGGGAACCCGCTAGAGAGAGTTATTATAATCCAAAGGCAGTTATATTCTATTGTCTTTTTGATGGTTTTACTTCTTTTTAAATAGATGATAAAGATTTTGGCTTCGTTTAGTGGCTTTAATATAAATATTAAAAACATTGACCATTATAATTACGACTAGTATACGATTCTGTTTACGGTTCCATTTTATTTGTGTTCGTTGACAATATATTATTATTGACGGGGATGGATGCACTCTAGTTGAGCTCTTGGAGGGCAGATGTATAACCTTCATTGTGCTTGAAGTACTAAACTGGCTTTAAGCCGAGACATAGCTCTAAAGTGAAAATGAAAGTAATTACAGGATGAGTAAATTTTGTATTAGTATTTTTTTAAACTAAAACTAAGTTAGCCATTGCTTTGATTCTATAAGATCAATGACTCAGGGTATGCCCGGGATGGAGAGTTGTACCAACCCGTTTTTGCCACATTTAACGAATGTCAAAGGCTGAATGCAAACCTTACATCCGTTTTTTTTACTATTTACAGCTTATTGTGTTTTTCTAATGTTCTCATCAAACAGGTCAAGATGTTTGAAGTAACAATTTGAAGATAGCCTTTCATCTCACATCGTTATATTACGTACGTGTTGAACAAAACACAGCATTACTCCACCAAAAGACCAATTCCAAGTTCAAAAAAACGTCAATAATTTGGAAATCAGCTTCTGACGCCAACATACTTGCGAATCATGACATCGCTGGTAGCTTTCTTAATTGCACGAATTGTCAGACCATCGCCTTTGTTAAGACGTAATAAACATAACTTACCCTTGCCGAAGATTTGTCACAGAGAAATAACTGCTTCAGAAATTGGAAATCGTGCTGTTTTCGTTATTGGAGATGTCCATGGTTGTTGTGAAGAAATGTGTGAGTTAATAGAAGATGCCAGGAAAATTGAACATGACATACTGTTTATTTTCGTTGGGGATTTGACCAATAAAGGTCCTAACAGCGTGGACGTGGTTCGTACACTACGCAACATGGGTAGTAGTGCTTATTCTGTTAGGGGAAACCATGACGAAAGTGTATTGCGTGAAGTACGAAACCTCGAGAGTGATCCTAACTATGAGCTACCGGAACGCTATTCATGGATCAAGAATTTGAATGCAGAGGATGTAAGCTATCTTAGTGAGCTACCATATACTATATCTCTGCCATCTTTGAATGCTATTATAGTCCACGCTGGTTTAGTCCCAGGCAAACCATTAGAACTACAAAATTTAAATAATATGACCAACATGAGAAATGTTGTGGAAGAGACTGATCGCTTCCATTGCAATGATTTGATTGGTTATAGACATACTGACAAAGGCGTGGCTTGGATTGAGGCATGGCCTGGACCTGAACATGTTTATTTTGGACATGATGCAAAGCGACTTTTACAAAGATCAGAGTATGCAACTGGTCTAGATACTGGGTGTGTCTATGGCGGATGTCTTACTGGAGTGTTTATAAACAAATCACGTGTTCTATTAACAGTAAAATCACGTCAAAAACATAGCTTTTAGTTTTATATATCGTTATGAATTATTTTAAAATGAGATTAAAAGATATAAGACTTGAACTGCCTTTTCACTTTTTATTGTGTTTTTCATCAAACGATCTATTTTTTAAATTAGATAATGCAATCAGATTACAATGTACATGTATGTGCATACAGTAAAAACACTGAAGTGCTATCAAAGATTTCAGTACCACACAATAAATAACTATTGAAGTCAGATTCGTTTATGCTGTGAGGGAGGCACTACTCGTATCTTTGATTTTGGTTTGCAGACAAATGGAAAAAGAAGCTGACATTACTACATTTATGCAATGTAGGTATCATAACATGATATTATTACTATGCAAGTACAGCATCGTTGAATAATATGTAAAATATGATTAATTAAAACTCCGTGCGTATAACTGGATAAATTCACTTTTTAATGTATAATCCACACCATTTTTGGGAGCAAATATTATAGTATCTAAGAATATTTCGAATCCAGATAGATCGTCTGCATGTCTGCTCAGCTTTAAAACAGTTAAAATAAATTACAATATTAACAAATCATATTGAAATCTTTAAATAGTTCGCCAAATTAAACACATGTAGATCTAAATATCTCGTAAATTAAATTGACCTTTTAGAATCTATTTTAAACGATCACTGTCTTTAGTTTTTGCAATATCTTCAAATACTTGAACCCCTCCTTCAATACGTCCCTGTACCATAGTGTCAACATAGTCTTCAATATTATGATTCTTCACATCTTCACCAATTCCATTTGATATATCACTACATTGTCCAACTTCACCTTCTGTTGTTAGTTGATCACTATGTGATGCTTTAATCACACTCTGTTTTATTATATCCTCTATGTATTTCTTTACAAACGCTTCCATACTTTAGATTAATTAACCCTCTGTTCACAAAATTACTTTAATTTCCATCTAATTAAGTTGTTCTAATTTAAGCAATTAATACTTCGGAACTATTATATGAAGATTTACAGACGTTTGGTTTTACTTATTATCTCTTACATGTACACAAAACCTTGATCTTTCATCATGTTTAGTTAAGTTTACGTACATATTTTGACCTTAGATATGATAGGTTCACTATCAATCTACTACACTGTAATTTTAATTATACAATGTATTTATTAATAGTTTTATGTTTAGTATAAAGATATGTATACTTATTGATAATGGAGTCCAGTGTAAGGATGTCAATAAGATAACGTTTGTTTTGTTTGTTATTATTGCTGACCTGCGATGCGACCATGCGCGGTACACCAATGAGAGAGTTTAAGGTCCCTACACTGCGCTCCAAAAGTTCCTTCACAGTACAATTAGGGACTTTAGTCGGTTATCTTTCCCTGATAAATCTGAAGCAATCCAATTGGTAAGTAGGTCTTTACAGTTGGAATCCTCGGATTTTATGTTATCATTGAATTCCTATGTAAGGACAAATATAACAAAATATTTCATCTAATATCTTTCTTGTTAATAAAGATATTAACAGAAGTGATCAAATTTAGATAGTTCTTCACCCTTAAAATACTTAGCTTGAATTTCAAACAAATTAAATAATTTACAAAAAAAGTTATTTAAGATTAATTTTGGCAAATTTACATTGAAAAGTAAGGGTAAAATCCGAGTAATCCAACTAATAGGACCTACCCATTTGAAGAGTATAGAAGGGGAAATAACTTACTAAAGTCCCTTATTAAATGAATGCTACAAAGTCCAAGTACAAGTTTTAAAGACTTATTATAGTATTGCTTTTTTCATTTTCTAGCAAAGGAAACAAAATTTCTTTTGGAGCATATTAGTTTTTGAGTTGCAGCAAAAATTATCTAACAGCCTCCAAATATATGTTCCATGTATCCCAATGAATCAGTGTCAAGTTTTAGATTTCGTCATTTTATAACCATAAGAAAAATGTACTGATTAAAAAGCAAAATTAGAATCCTTTAATCAATAACCTGCTTTTACAACATTATGAAACTCCAATAAGTACGGTGTAAATTTTGAACGTGTGAAGGAACTTTTGGAGGACAGTGTATATCAAGTATAACACTGTTCGTGGACTGCAAACAAAATACATGTATACATTAAATTTTATCTGGTGCAATAATATGTTTTATATTATTTCAAAAAGCTCAAATTATGAAGATTGGATGAATTTTTCTCTTAATGTGCCACATATAGATACTTGTTACATTTTAAAGTGAAAGTAGATCAAAACCGAAAGTAGAATTTGTTTTTCAGTACTTAAATTAGTGTTGCTCACAATATGTTTAAGAAAATGTCTTGTGACTATAAACAGGGGCGGATACAGAATAGGGCTGCCTGGGGGGGCTGGTTGACCCAACTTGGGGTGGGTACGGGAGGGGTATCCCCTTCTGTTGGTGGGGGTACGGGGGTTTCCCCCGGAAATTTTGAAAAATGAAGGTCTAAAATCGAGCATTCTGGTGCATTTTTATTGCACAGATTAAACTTTTAACTGGTCAATCACGCATTTTTAGGGCCTTAAAATTGGTTATTTTTCTGGATTTAGTGAATTCCGCATTGCCCCTCATCGCCAAGAAAGATTGGGAACATTGTCTGAAAGCCGGTCACCCAGGGAATAACTTGGCCAAGCTGCGTATCTGTTAGTCAATTGGTAATGAAATAAGAGCATCTAGAAATAGCCCTGGTGCATTATGGTGAAAAGATGACCACTTTCACCCATGTCTCAACCAGTAAAGAGTTAACAAACAACAAGAATATATACTTATATAAAAGTAAGAAGGTGAGTAGTAAGTAAATTTTATTAAATATCAAAAAAATGATAAGTGAACATACGTTGTAAAGAGCTTTTTAACCGACCATACAAATAAAAAATATCAACAAATTGATAGGGAATAATGGCTGATACTAATATTCAGACTAATAACAGGATTTTATTTTATTCCAATTCTGTATCTTAACTATGTATCAAAAATGTTATATTTACTTCAACATTCGATAAAATAGAACAATGATTAAACTTGTACCAAAAAATAATTGATACAAACTTAAGTTTGTTTTAAAGTGGGATGAAAATAAGTAATACGTAAAATTTATTAAGATGGAAAATGAATCTATTTTAGAATAAACCAGAAAAACTTAATTCTAAAGCAGTCCAAACACATCTCTCAGATCAGTCAATCAACAACACCGTTCTAATGGTCCTATTAGTCAAGCCAGTGACATAGATCTATATCTCTGGTCAAGCGTGAACAACTTGTTAATCGATAATTACACTCTCAACAAAGCCCCCAGGCAAGAGATTAACAACCGGATGTTAGTAATTAACTGCTTTGATAACGGACACACTACGGACCTTAAATGCATTAGAGTATATCAGCTCAGCTGGAAAACGTATCTCTGGGCTGAGATGGGGGGGCTGCAGCCCTTTAGCCCGGGCCTAAATCCGCGGCTGATAAATGCCAACAAATTACGACTTTGGTTCACATGATTGCAACGTTAACAAAAAAGACGACTATAGTGTGCTAATATATAAGGGCTACTTCAAGAAATGAGCGCTCTGACAAACAATGACGTACAGGTCGTCCACGTAATGCCCTGGTCACACTTTCACGGAAAGGACCACGGAAGAGCTACGGAGTCGCTCCGTGGCTATCCGTACTGATCCGCACCTCTCCGTAACGGAACCGTAGTCAACCGTAGTAGTCCGTGGGTATTCGTAGCTATCCGTATTGATCCTTGACAATTTTTGTGCATGCACAAAAATTTGTCACGGAAAAATCAACCGTAGCGTATCCGTACTAGTCTGTATTAGACCGTACTGTTCCGTTCTGGTCCGTAGCAAATCCGTATCAATTCGCAGCTCTCCGTAGACCCTCACTTGTCACGGATTGCTACGATTTGACACGGAGAGCTACGTATTAGCTACGTATTAGTACGGTTCCACTACGGATAAGCTACGGATTTGACACGGAATGCTATGGAGATCCTAGGTTTTCCTACGATGAACTACGGAGAGACACGGATTCGCACGGTCTACTACGGAGTTTCAGTACGAAGTGGTACGGTTTGGAACAGTTTGCTACGAATAAATTCAGAATGGAAAATATTTAAACATGCGTAGAATTAATGTTTTCTATATGACTCTACCTATTTGTGAACAGAGTTTTTCACAATCTGACATGGTCCATCAACAAATCGTATCCGCAATTAAGTGGCTGCAATTGGATATAGATATTGCAGAAAATGTGGAAGCATTACTTGTGTTTCTGGAAGACATACGTAGAGGTATGTTATATTATTTAGCTATATATAGATATCCTAATAGCTTTAGTGTAGTTATTAATGTCGTAATGTTATTTGAATTAATGCTGATTATTGTTGTTCGAAGCTGAATAAAACGATGTTATTATGTAATTATTGTCACCATCTATGTACAAAACGGTGTGAATAATTTAGTAACATATGAAACAATACTTGGTCTAGTTCTTAATTCATATACTACGACTTTTGTTAAATATGTGATGATCACATAAATGATTGCTTTTGTCATTATGTACTCAAATAGGTAAAAGAAGACCTAAGAGATGGTGGACAAGGGAATGGTTGCTGCGCAGACCTCTTCATGGCCAGTATGAAGCTCTTATGGCAGAGCTTTGTGATGAGGATCCAGCATCATACAGGAAATTTCTAAGAATCAGTCCGGATATGTTTAATGAACTTCTTCATGTTCTGGGACCAAGGATTACGAAGAATGTCCACTGGTTGAGGAAAAATATCAAACCAGGACTGAAAATAGCAATTACCTTTCGATACTTGGCAACAGGGGACAGTTACCGGACGTTAATGTGCGAGGAATTTCTATTGATACGTGACGCTCCATACAACTCCGCAGTGGACCGTTCTTCTCCGTAGCAGACCGTTCTTCTCCGTAGTCGACCGTACCAGTTCGTGCCTGTGCCGTCGCGAACCGTAACGCATCCTTAGCAAAACCGTTCTGATCCGTATCATTCCGTGTCAAACCGTAGCGATCCGTAGATCTTCCGTAGTTCTTCCGGGAAGTTTACCTGCATTTTTAGACCTGGCGTCCACTTAGGTCAGGACATGATGCCGACAACACGCGGAATCTGAATTTAACATTCAGCAAGACTTCCGCATGATCCTATTAGCTTCTTAAATATGTCCTAAACACTTCCGTACGTTTCGGCGCCTTCGGGATCGATAAATTTGTCCGCGTCAAAATTTTGATCGAGAGCAAAATTTAGACGCGGAACTTAATTTCCTGACACCTTCGGCATCATGTCCGGGTTGTCGTCAGGACATCATCAGGACGTCCTGACTATTCCGCAGACTTTCCTGAATACTTCAACGACGCGGACAGTTCGCGGACAATCAGGACAGTGTGTGGAAGGTTTAAGGAATAAATGTTGAAGGTTCGCAGAATCATTCATGAGCGTCCAGAATGGTTGCGGTATGATCAAGGATCAACGTTGAAAATGTCACGTTACTACTTTGTCTATGCAAAATTACCAAACTACGTCATAATTACGATGCACGTCAGAAGCATTTTGGATTTCTGAAGCTATATTTCGTAAATATCTAAAACTAAGAATTGAATCATTGTATAGGATACTGCTTATGAATGTACAAGTATTGAACAATGATTTAATATTACTTATTTACAGAGAAAACCATTGAGAACGAATCTGAATTTTGATCGCAAAGTGCAAATCATGTCTCATAAAAAAAATTCAATCTGATTTTTGTCTCTTATATATTACTCTAGAAGCGTACACTCAACAAAAGTTCTAAACGATCACTTTTCAACATTTGATTATTTTATACAAAGATTTATGCAAAGTAAAATTTAATACTCACCATGCTCTGCACGAACATTTCGTGCCAAAATGTGTAAACCACACCCTTTGTCCCGCTTGAGTGCATTGGACCGCATTAAATTATTTTCTTTGCACAAATCGGTAGAAAAGGACACAAAAGTCCCCTCTGCAAAATTTAATAAGGATCCATTGGCCCGTTATAAAATAATCAAAATTTGAAAAGTGATTGGTTAGAACTTTTGTTAAGTGTAGTCATCTCAGAATGTTTATAATATATATATGTTTATTAGCTATCTGCTAAGTTTAGCCTTTGGCCATTTCCATCGAGATATTTTATGGCAAAGACAAAAATACAAATTTTATACATTACATACAGAGAATCTACATAAAAAATAAACACAGTATTCGATGTTTATGGCACCTGTAGACAAAAACTCACATGTGAACATGTCACAAAATAACATTCTTTTCTACCGAATCACTGAGCCCGTCTCACTACTAAAGTACATACTTAGATTTTCCCTGTGATGTTTTCCAGGCACATTTTCGACGTTGCCTGCCCTGACTGCTTGGTTAAGTTCATCCAATACCACCCAATTCCTCCACGCCCCTGATATTACGTAGTGTTATAAGTTAGCGTATCTCAAATATGATTGCGAAGACAAATACAAATAGATATAACAATCTTGACCACGGTTGGTGTTTTCAGCATTGTCCTTGCCAAATATTGCGAGCAAGATGATACGATGCCAAACGCTAAAACATTGCGTCGCCCTTGAGAAAGACGATAGCTATCTTTTGTCAATGGGTAAGATTATGAAAAAGAAGCGTAGGTTTCATCAGTGGTCTCGTACCTTATAGTAACAGCCAATTTAAGTCCAGCAAGAATGACATGTCTAAACCTGGTTGTCTTCTTCTGGATCCTAGGTGTCACATTTTGAAGTATTTCGTCAAACATGCCTGGAGTAATTCGTAGGTACTTTTTAAAAGGCGCTATGTACATCTTCAGTTCTTAATTCTTATATAAAGGTTTCGAACTGACGATAATGCAAGCGACGTTCGATTGTTAGCCAGGGTCGCACCCACCACCTGTGCTTTCTCTGACGTCTCCTGTATCCAAGTACTAGAGACATCTGAACATAGCATTCAGCTTCTATTTGAAGCAATAAAGCAAGACATCCGAACTCCATGGTGGAACTTTCTCGAATGAGAGATAAAATGACATGTCACAACTGTTTGTCAGCATCATTTCCGCAATGCGACATGCATTGCAGACGACTGTCTCAATCACTTCCGGATGTTAGTCAAATGTGTTTGTATTGTCGTTGAGCGTATCGTTTTTACACCTGAATATTCGGTACGATGCCAAAATGTCTACGAGGACAATACGAGGACACTCTTAAGTATGCTCGCAGACATTCCGCGGACAAATAAATTCGCGATCAGATATTACATTTCAGACGCAGAAGGTGTGCCGAAATCGATTTATTTTTACCGTAAAGTTTCCTTGTCCGTTCGGCGTCCTAGTGGACGCCAGCCTTTACAGGACTTCCGTCAGACTCCGTACTTACATCGTAGCGCAACCGTATTGGAACCCTAGCGGTCTACGGAATTGGGTTTTTCCGTAGCGATCCGTGGCGATCAGTCCGTAGCTCTTCCGTAGCTCTTCCGTGGTCCTTTCCGTAAAAGTGTGACCAGGACATAAACATTGCGTTTATAAACATAGCCAGTTTCATTACACACCAGTTTTTAGGGGTCAATCATTAAAACAATTTTATAGTTTGGTTAGTTTACACTTATTTTACAAACATATCATTATATAAAATTTAAAATGTGCATATACTCTATTTTAAATAAATCTCAAATATCAAAGTGGTATGTTCAAATCAGACAAATGCTGTTCGTGCATCAGCTTAATCACCTATTTGTTTAAAGTACAAAAACACGCATGACCTAGAATACGACATGTACAAAGCAAAGTGGTAAACATGTTAACTGTGCCTCTAATATATGCTTTCATGTCTGATGTAAATGAATTATATATTAGTAAAGTGGCTTTATAGACGTAGCCAAAATGTTTGTTTATTGGGTTTAACGCCGTAGCAACACAATGTATAGGTCATATAACGGCGGTTAGTCAACCTACTCACTCCTACTGGAATGGCTAAATCTCTAGATTTAGCTGTTAGCCAACTACTAAGCGCATACTTTCGTTAGTGACTGACAACTGCCCTATATAATTAAAAATCATTGGTAGGAGAGAGAATGGCCGTAGAATTAAGTTCATGACCAAGCTCCACCAAAGTACATGTATGCCCCATCCGGGAATCCAACCCACGACCCCACGATCCGTAGACTTGCGTGCTACCAACTGAGCTAGCCGGGCGGCTGTGGCTAAAATGTAAATATTGATGATGACACTGGTTACAAATAAAATCAGAAAGTAAGACTAATATTTGAGCACAGGAGCTCGACATTCTGTATTACACTATGAAAACCCATTCCTCTCTATATAAATGTTTTTGTTATGGGAGACTTGGGCTTTTTATAATATATCACAGAATGTAAAGCTATTTTGATTTGATATTGCCTACTTTCTTTTGTATACAGGCGCAACACTATAGATTTCTAATTGCTGTCTTACTATTGTCGCATTGTCATTACATTCTTAGAGATCTATAAATATGAACAAAACAATCCGACCTATTGAATGTAATTTCTAATAACACTATATTATTTGAATAAGGAATTTATCATTAGGACATGGAATCTATTGTACTCTCTATACAATTTCTTTGTTCAATTTAAACTTCTTCATTAGTTTAAACGTCTATTTCTATATTACATTTTCAATGGCGTTCAAAAAAGTTTATAATGATATTAATAACAATAATAAATCAGTAAAACCATCCACCATAAATATAAACAATTTCATTAAGTTAAAATAAAACACACATGTTATATAGTGACACCTGGTGACTAACAAAACTGCCTGGAAGTCCTTTTCTGGGGTTATTTATGTGTGATTATGTATTTTGTGACTCATGAAGGCTTACCGCCACCGCCTGAAAGCCCTTTATGATATATTTCTGCATTGTTTCTTATCCATTCTTAATATTTTAAGTTGATTGAACCTACATTATTCCTAGTTTATGACTTGACTAAATTTTTACATCTGTTGAATTTTTATTTATGTGGTTGAGAAATTCGGTGTACTGAACAGTATAACACGATGCTACTGTTAACCGGACTTGTCCTGAGCAGTGTAACATAACTCCTCTGTTCACCAGACATTTCCCCGAAGGTGTCGAAACACCACCTTTAAAGAGACCTTATTACATCTCCAAAGGTGTCCAAACATCACCTTTAAAGGTAAACATAATATCATAACGTCATTTTGTTAGTTATATCATTTTTTCTATGTAAAATCGATGGTCCAAATAGCGAAACCGTCTTATTATAGAGACATTTTTTGTTCACAAATTAGCCATTATTCTGATTTTTGAGCCCCCAACCAGATCAGACAATATTATCATATACCGCATTTGTATAGCGCTCTTTCCATATATGTTCAAAAGCGCTTCACAATCATAAGTATAGTTAGGAAAAAACAAGTTTAAATGAAAATGAAAGTGAATAATAGATGATAAATATATATAAAAAAACAACATAAACTCAAGAGTAATATAAAACTAAGAATTAGTGATCAATAAAGTGCTAATAGCAGTTTAAAAACAACAACAAAACCAGTGAATTTTCAACTGTAAAAAAATAGTGAATGAGAGATAATGGATTGTTGGTAGAACGGCAGAAAAATGGTCGATGTGGAATCAGACCAATGCCCCGAAAATCCATGATTGCAAGGTGCAAAGTTGAATTTTAAACCAAGGCTCCCGCCCGAACATCCACCAGCATCATCGCCCGCGCGTCCCCCAACAATGCATTAAATAGTGATAAAGTAAAAGTGATAACAGTTATGATTAGAGTGAGAGAAAATGCGGCCACCGACCAATAGGGAATCCAGCCCGATGCCTTAAAAAATCCATGATTGCAAGGTGCAAAGTTGGATTCTAATCCAAGGATCCCTCTGGAACATCCATCAGCGGCTGTGCCTGATTGGTTAGATAAGGTATTAATCTTAAAGGTAATGATTATATTATTGGTGGAAAGGCAACACCTAGCCAATGGGGAATCAGGCCAGATGCCCTAGAAAATCCATAATTGCAAGGTGCAAAGTCCGATTCTGATCCAAGGATCCCGCCAGAACATCCATCAGTGTCTGTGCCTGATTGGTTAGATAAGGTATTAATCTTAAAGGTAATGATTATATTATTGGTGGAAAGGCAACACCTAGCCAATGGGGAATCAGGCTAGATTTATTAATAAAATACAAATATTATTTGTTTAAAAGTGAAATATATCGAGAGCAAGAGCGGCCATTGTTCATTCTACCGCATTTTGATCCCAGAATTTAATTCGGTTAGGATAAAAAAAACGCTCCTAGGACTGCCAAAGACCAATCCTTAAGTTAAGAGCGTTTTCGTCTTAGGCTTTTATTTAGGAATTTTAATGAAACGCATTTGGGATTTTTCCTAGGACCAAATATCGTTCTGGGATTGTTAACGAAACTCGGCCTTGGGTCTTGATAATTGTCAAAAATCGCATGATTTTGAAATAACATAAGCGGTCTTAATAGCGGAACTTTACTGTACATATATTTTACCATCACTTTTAATTATACATGTATTGAATCACTGGTATCTGAACATCTAACAATAAGAAAAAAATGTGAAGCTATCTTAATATGTTTAGTTCATACGGCGCATTAACAAAACTAACTTTAGTATCTACTTATCAATAACTCATTTAATAAACTAAAATGGTTTTTCATGCGCCTGATAGACACAGTTTTACAATGTGAAACCTTACTTGCTTATGAACTATCGATATTTCTTGAGCAATAAAGATTTTACATTGTGAATTCTATGTTACATGATACTTTCTATATTCAAATAAAACGAAATTTATGTATCTTATTTTTTTTCTTGCGTGTTCATTGTAATATATACCCATACAATAGTATTGGAGAACACTGAAAGCTCAACGCAAAAACATGTATATATATATAAAGTTATATAGATAACATATTATAGCATTTTGTATAGAACTGTACCCAGTTCAATTACCCTAAACGTTCCAAAACGTTTCGTAACGATACATACGGAACTCCTCGGCCATTCGCTGCTAATAATCTCGGACATATTTAGACGCTATTTTGAAACTACCGGTGTTGAAGTAAACAAATATACGATCGTTTAGGCAACAAGTGATGTTTTCATTTTTAGTCCATAAATTTTGAAACATTGCTCATTGCCTTAACGATCGTATATTTGTTTATTAGATTAGATTATTCGCAGCGAATGGCCGACTAGTTCCGAATGTATCGTTACGGAACGTTTTGGAACGTTTAGAGTAATTGAACAGGCTACTGTTATATATACTGTCACAGTATTGTTTTTACATGAACATTTTACACGTCCATGTCCTATCCTTTCAAAGAAATTCATCGTGTTTTTTTATTTCCAGTTTCTGATTACTCGGTTATCTTGACTAAGAATATCTCAATTACATTTGTAATTGAAATAAACATTCAATCAATGCGGCGTATATTTCCGGCTAAAAAAACAATGGTTAAATGTAGTTTTCAAATGTCACGAAATTACGTTGCTTACAACGAGGAAGTAAAATTGTAACAAGTTTCAATTATATGAAAGTCAAGCGCTCTTAAAATTTATGACGTCTTGTGTCATAGAAAGAAATCAAACATTAATTCCGAAGTGCATATAATGAGTTCTTGAAATGTATTAACTTGTAGACGATACGGTCATCAAACGATATGATATGTATCGATACGAAAGGAGATGATATGATTATTTAAGATACGATAAGTTGTGATTATAGTTGTACTTATGTAAACAGTGACGTAATCATTATGTGTAGATTATTTTGTTCAGTTTTGTTTGGCTGTATGTGGTGCATGCACTAACCCCGCTGACGTACATAAATATAGCAATCTGTTCTTTATTGTTCGTGAGTACAAAAGTATCGTAATGGTTGAATTATTTTTAAAAATCATGTAGGGTAATGTATGCATTGCAAACAGATGAATAAAATTGAACAATAAATACATTCATGTATATTCTTTATTTTGTAATTTTGTATATATGTGATTGCATCGTGTTAGCCAGCAAACATGATTTCAAACTACTATGAAATCTCATTTTTTTACAAAATATTGCAATTTGGGACCGTATGCTAAACTTTATTTCATGTCAGCCAATGGATTCATTTATTTTATTCATTTCTTAATACCGGAAGAGAATTTCATTGGACAAATAGGAGTACTCGTAGTATAGCGAACTGTATTGGATTAAATACAGATCAAAAGTTGGTTTAGTTAGCTGCCCCGAGAATGTATCTACGTACGTGCTACCATGGGTGTGTTTTATTTCTGAAATCATGATTCTGATTCAGCATACAATCTTAATATGATATTGATGATAATAAAACATCTTGATTTGGCTTATTGTTTAAATATGGCTACTAATATTTCTGTGACAAAAAAAGAAAAACTTATTGCGAGTGTCTGGCAGTTCCTTGAATTCTAGAGACGATCCATCGACACACCCAAAAGAAAATATCAACACGCGAAGGCTCTGCTGTCAGTGCATCCGGAACAACCTCGGCGATCATCTACGAAGATATACGTTTATCTGCGTAGAAGATTGCCGAGGTAGTTCCGAATACTGTCAGTATCAGATCCGCCATCTTTTATTGTATTTTGATCGAGCTTGGAGCATGATTAGTAAAATTAGAGGACATGTTCATGATTCTATAAAAAACGACTGAATCACAATCATAATTGGTAATCCAGATTCGGATTCGTTTAAAAAAAACACACTCCAGACTATCTACAAACACGTGACCTTCGGTGTTATGTTAATTGAATTCTGTTTCAAACATTGTTGTAGGCTTTTGGTATAATGCTGTGATAGTTGCTTTTGTTAATTAATAAACAGGATTTTATGGTATTAATTATGGCTGAGATTTATCATTGTTATAATTCCATGTGCGTCATATTTATATACATACATAGTAAGCATGTTCGTTAATTCATAATTATAAGAAATTAATTACGTACAAATTATAAAATAATACCTAGGCATAATTGAAGTAATCTTTATTTGTTTACTTATTTGTTTTAAAGCCACGACAACAAAATTGACGAACATCTAAGTATTAATTCGTGAAAATCGGATACATGTGTTAATTTATAGTGTTGATGAAGTGAGAAATTAATTAGTGAAGGAAATCTCTCTACGCTCGGCGATCCCAAATTTTGATAAGGTTTCATATCATAATTATATAAATAAAGCGGATTTGAAACATTTTTAACACTGTTTATTAATTAACCGCAAGATATTCAAAGATTGAACGCCGTATATAGCTATCTATTACTAAATATTATTATAATAAAGGAATGACCAAAAGATGAGTAAATTAATTTTTGGTTTATCAGTTTAATTATGGTCAAATTTTGTATTATTTTTAATAAGCCCTGTACCATATCATGATTGACCAGTAACTATAATCACGATGCTAATATGATATCAGATTAATTATACATACTTATAAAATAATATTTATAAAAAAACTCGCCCATGTTCACCTTTCTGTTGAACTGGTGACTAACTATATACATGTAGTTTTTGATCTCGATGATAAAAGCTACGGTGTCATTACCTTTTGAACTCTGAAACTAGGATGGGTTTAAAGACGGATGAAACAACACAATATTAAATCTATCTCATAGCTGAACTGCCAGCAACAGAATGAAAACTACAGCGAAAGGATAAAAAAATACTACAGTAAGATGAAAACTACTGCAGTAAGATGAAAATTAAAGCGGTAAGATGAAAACTACATACAATGTTTATACATTTTACTTTTATTCCCTCCAATTACTGAAGAGCATAAATTATACAATTATATACTAGGACGAAAAAGAAACGCCGGGTACATAAAATATGCAACACATGTCCGGCCGTGTTTCGCAAAACAAGAAGGGTCATCGTTAAAAGGGGGTATTTTTTCACATAATCAGCATCGGAAATCGATTGAAACTTCAACAGCTGGTTCCATACAGATGACATTTCATACAAAAATAAATATAATAATCCAATAATACAATTTATCCCTTAAAACAATCATTATAGGTTACCCGGCGTTTCTTTTTCGTCCTAGTATATATACATATAAACGAAAAAACAAATATATTAAACAGATACAAACAGATAATCAAACAGATCATGTAATAGCAACTTTTATTCTAATATAGGTTACGATAAAAGGTTTCATTATTATTCTTTGCCTTTTCGGGAAAGATATTGATAAGTGTACGTTTTTCAAAATATGAATCAGCTTCACCCTGAGTAGAAGTACAGTATACAGAATGAATGTCAGGTTCATCGACTGGAGAAAACTTGAAAGTTATTCTAGATGTGAACTTGTTTATGTCTGTTTTATTTACCTGAAATGTATTATCTTAGCATGACTTGTAAGTCGAACAGTTAAGCTCCGTTAACTTACAGTGCTGTTGAACCCAGGTCGGACGCGCAGTTGGTAGCGCACCGGGATTTCAAATCTAGTGTCGAATGGGGTACGGGTTTGAATCCCACCTGGGGAGGTTATAAATACCCTTTCATGAAAATTTGACAATTCCATTTCACGTCATTTTTCCTCCATTAATAAGATGTATGGAGAAGTTTCCGGCCATGTGGAAAAGTAGGTGAGTACAGGATATAAACAAGGGTCCAAGAAAGCACTGTTAAGTGCGCTGGACGCCGTAAAATAACCAAAATGTGTTGACTTGGCGTTAAACCCAGTATAGATATAGTGTTATTGCATGTACATGCGATTTAAATCTAAAGTACTGAATTTGAAATGAAAAAAACTACATGTATATTCATAATTTATCCATTCCACTGTTAGGACGTTAGATTGTGATAGTCAAAATAATAAAATTTACTGTAACTTCGATACAAAAAAATGGGATATACAATGAATTATTGACATGTAATTTCTGATAATTGCATTTTAGTGTCATCCTGAGCATCCTCTGTCGTGGATCACTTAATTGTAATATTTACATAAACAGGATTTTTTTGTACGAACTGTACATTTGTCGTTATTCCTTGTTATACACGTGACGTTAAGTTAACCAAGTAAAGCAATGACCACAGCATTCGGAACACCTCGACCATTCATTGAATGAATAATCTCGGAAGGATTCGTAGGGCTTTACCAAGAATACGTGGCGAAGCACGTATACCAGTTATGCAAAAATAGTTATTGTCGTATACACACTAGGCTTTGTAAAAATCCGTTTTGCATTTTATGAAAGTGGCTACATATTGTTCAGCATTATCATGGAATGGAGTATTTCAAACTTATGGACTAATACCGAACATTATAAATTGACTAAAATATTAATTTGTTTTTTACTTCTACACCGGTTAAAGTATTCTGTTCAGACATGTGACACGAAGCTGGTTTCAAAATGGCGTCTAAATATGTCCGAGGTTATTCGTAGCAAATGGCCGAGGAGTTCTAAATGGTGACACGAAGGTGGTTTCAAAATGGCGTCTCAATATATCCGAGGTAATTCGTATTAAATGACCGAAGAGTTCCGAATGTGACTATACCTGTAACAGTCCAGACATTTCAACAGCAGGGCCATACTCATCATTTAATTTAAGCCATAACTGAGGTATTGGTTTCCCTCTGGCTTTACACGAGATAACGACAACATCACTCGTATTCTTCATTACTCCAGTTTTCTTCTCATCAAACACAGCTGGTTCAAGAATAGTTACGTCTGTGATTGCATCGACTGTTTGATTACCATTTGTGGCCCTTTAATATTGAGACATAAGTTTGTTTTTAAATGAATAAAACATATACAGCTCCTTTATATTATTGTGTAAATATAAACCAGCTTTACTGAATTCACAAACTCACTGCAAAAAATCTCGAAACAAATTTCCAACATCTGGGTAGAGAGCGACTTCAATTTCCCTAAAATGGACTGGGACACTGAAAGTCCTACATCTGATTGTAAACACCAAGAAATATACAAACAAGCAATAGACACTTTCAGAGATGCAAATCTTCCCAAAATGGTCAACCTACACATCCTGAGAATGATAACCATTATTTTTTCACATCCAATCCTACCCTTGTCCAATCAATAAATATTATACCAGGTATAAGTGACCACAATATTGTAGAAGCACAAGCAAGAAAATCAGCTAAGATAATGAAAGTCAGGGGGTGGTATTCTAAGTTTGTTTCCATTTGTCTATAGACAAGTCAAATCTAAAAATCAACTTGTCCGTAATCTAAATCTACATTTCCAGACGTCAAATACCCAAAGAAGAAATAATGAAAACTATTATAAAATCATCGTCGGCAACAACAGAACTTTCTTCCGTTACACTCCATACGTACCGTGGGCAATTTGACTGACAAAATCTCATTTCATGAATATGCATGAGACAGGGAAGACCAATCTTCTTCCAATGAAATCGAATGTTACAATTAAATACTCTTCAATAACAATGACATCATACATCAACGTCATACATCACCCGTTTTGAAAAAAAAGAATTTTGAATGGTAAACCAAGCCTTTGATATAAACGCAATTTCATTGGCTAGTTTTCAGCAGTGGTTTCCTTGCGGAACCAATGAAACTGCCTCTTAATAATTCATAACTACGAGATTTTTCTAACAAAATGGCCCACGGTACATAACGCAGCATAAGCGGGATCATAATTGCTACAAGTTTTCGTCTAAAACTTCAGAAACATTCACAAGTTGCATGGAAGACATACATGTACAAAAACATAAATCAAGTTTTTAAACTCTGGAATAGTTTGTACAGCCTGCTTTAGCCAGTTATAGACAGTGACGACCGTGAAAATTAAAAAAAGCACTTCGTTACAAATCTCTGTTATATAGAATCCCTGCCCCCCCCCCCCCTGATGAAAGTCATACAGGGAAAATATTAACGCTGACGTAAACTCAAATTTGAAGATTTTTCAAAACTCTGTAATGTTTTAGTGTCACTAAAATATAAAGACATTAGTGTGTTTTTAATAAATGAAACATACAGTTCCTTTAAATTATGATGTAAACATAAAGTTTTGTTATTATAAAAATATCTTTCATATTGGTTATTGAACTATAACATAGAACTCTCGAGCTAATTCGACACATTTTTGAACAATTTCGTAAGTGTACGTGATTTCATTTAAGAACGAATGAAACAAATGTCTTCCGAAAACACAATCATTTAATTTAAGTTTGGCTTTATCACATCATTTTGTATATTGGTCTTCACAAGTTATTAAAGGTACTCATTCACAGATTTCAACTTAAACATCAACATTTTTCAAAATTTATCAAAATTGTATGGAAACATTTTTGAAGCAGGAAGTAAGTGTTTTGATAATGCCAATTACAGTGCAAATTGAAATACAACCACAAATGATGGTGCTTTCTGTAGTAACAATTTACCCCGTATGTCACGGTATATAAATTGTTTTGCATTATTATGAATTTATTTTATATTTCTTTATATTTTGACACATTTTCAGACACTGAATGATATTTTGAAATATAGAAAATCCTAACCACATCTGTATTTATTTTATTTTTTAACGTCGTATTTAACACATATTTAGGTCATATATACGGCGGCCAAGTCTTCCTACTAAAGGTTTCCTGGACACTTTTCTATCACCAGTACTAACTTACCCTACCACGAGGCCGACAACTCGTGTATAGGGTATGACCTACCGGGACCGGGCTCGAACCCGCGATCTCCGGATTCGAAGTCAGACATGCTAACCACTACGCCACGGCCGCGGCAACCAAATCTGTGAACTAGTAACTTTAAATCATGTACTTGCCTGCAAACATATTGACCTTCTACTTTCTTTTTAAGTGCAGCATCAAGTTCCAATACTTTAACAACCAAGTGACGGTCTAATATCACCGTCTCTGCTGCAGTTTGTTCCTTGAGTCCATCTTTAGTCAGTTTGAGAATTTTCACTTCTGGTCTAGGGTTTCCAAGCGCGTCACACGCCACACTTGTGGTTGGTGGAAAGATTAGCGTTTGTTTTGGCAATGGGAATACACCAATAGCGTTTGGTTGAACTACATATTGACCCCCAGGGGAATAAATTTTAACTAATGGTCCGTAAAAAAAGTGTTCAATCATGCCATTTGTAAGGTCCCGGTGGGGCATGGCAACGGTAAGTATTCCACCATATTGAACATGCGGTTTTCGTATCGTTATTGTCATATAAGTAGTGTTATCGGTATGTCTTTCGCCTGTTACTACCATCGCATCACTAGCATAGTTCATTACTTCAAACAAAGTGGGAGGGTCAGTACTAGTATTAAGGCCCGTAAATGATAGATCCATAAACTCCAGCTCCTGAGAGTTACGTGCGTCTCTATTAAGAATACCAGTTATGTTAAGATCTGAATCAGGAGATGCAACAAAATTAGTATTCATTTTCAATAGCTCTAGATCGACAGCTTTTACATTTTGTATTTGTTCTGTACTCAGTTCGTTTAAATTGAATCTAAGGCTTACAAATTCATCATCATTAAATAGACGAAAGTACATGTATCTAAATGTTGATATGTCTCGTAGCTCGATAGATGAAGTGAATACAGTTGGATCAATGGCGTCCTGTGCTCTTTTTCCGGCTGGAAAATACGAGAATTGAGCTTGAAAACAATTCAGAAAGAGCAAAAGTCAAACTATTTCATACATGCAACAAAGACGAGAAGCAAAAATGGATAAAAATAAAACTTGATTGATGTTACAATCCTTGTTTTTTTTCCACTAAAGCTACCACTAACTTTGCCATAAATAAATATAATTTGTACATAAAAATAAAAAAAGTCCGAAGCCTTTATCAAGAAATTATTTTCATGAACTCAAATTACATTTCAAACAAAGACCCCATATTATTTATTTCAAGGCATTGTCAAGGCTTCGACTGAAATATTGATGACGACAGTTTCCCTTTTTTATATATATTTCTTGTATATTCCCTTTGGATTTATATTGGACATAATGTTACTTTACCTGTTCTCAATTTGCCACCATTTGTACGAGATCCAATCCAATCAGTAGAATGTTCCGTTACGGCTTTGTATGTTACTGATATAGGGGTGATACTGTCATTTGGCCCTTCAGTCTTTATTGTCATAATACTCAGAAGTGGTGATTGTTTCTTTGGAAAAGTGTCAATTTCCTGAAACACATCGATTCAAAATGTATTTTATAAATAAAATAATTCGACGCATATTATCTCGGATACACTTCGTTGTCATAGATAAACAAGACATTTCCTTTTTCCATATAGGCCAAGTATCAGTCTGCGTAGTCACAAAACGTATTAAATTTGTTCAGTACAGTTGGACGAGGAAATTATTAGACTGATAACATTGTCATGTGTTTTCAGGTACATAAATACAGCACAATGGTTAGTACTTAACATTGGTGTAATGTACAAATTGAGTCAAACACAATTTATGACTGCGCACAACTCACAATCATCTGTTGACGTCATTCGTGGTTTAGAAGCCATGGCTCTAAAATCTCTTCATACATGCAATAACCATTTATACTAATTTTAGGGAATGATGTCAAGACGTCACACTGGTGTTATTAATGTTGGCACATAATTCGTACCAAAATTGCATGCGTAATACTTTGTTTAACGTTTTCAAAATAGGTGAAAAAATAGCGTGCTTCAAGTACCAGTGGTTGCTATGGATACCATTTATTCTTTCTACATATTGATAATCTGTTCACCAATATGATTTACATCATTAATATCGTTTTGAATAAATAGTATCATTGATTGCTTTCGGCGCGATATGACCTTTTTTTGTTGGTGCGCCGTAAAAACCCAAACATACAAACCAATATGATTGTGAAAATGCAAATGAGTTGTTTTACAATTATTTGTGTTATAAATGTGATTTGACAAAAGGGTAAATATTTTAGAAGGGAATTCCACGAATTTATTAATCAGCCCATCGTATACTCGTACTGGCGTAAGGACAGTGCAAGGTCTGACTTCAAAATGACTAAGATAAAAAATCGCTCATTTTTACCCAAGTTCAATAGCTTGCTAGTATAAATTATTTACTCGGCAGATTTATGCTTGCATGCATAGCTAGGGCTATACTCTTTCTAATGACACCAACATATTGTTCATCCCTCTAAAACAATCGTAGGCCTACTTTAAACATCACATACAATACAGTTCTTGATAATCGACACAAAAGATGCATAATCAATTTACATTGATGGTGATAAATTGTTTTCGCCGTTATCAGTTAAGTTTTTTTAATTGGGTTTAATGTCGTGTCAACACAATTCAGATCATTTTACGGCGTCCAGCGCACCTAATCTAGCTTGCCTGGACCCTTGTCTATAACCAATAGTCACCTATCCTTCCACAATGCCTGAAACTTCTCCAAATATCTTATTAATGAAGGAAAATTGACATATTGTCAATTTTTCATGGAAAAGCATAATTAACCTGCCCTGTTGGGATACGAACCCGTACCCCCTTCGGGACACGAGTTTCCAAATCCCAGCGCGCTACCAACTGCACCACCGACCCGGGTTCCAGTAATTTATACATACGGATGAAGGTTGTGTTGTAGGCGTCGTCGGTGTGTGACCTTGACCTTGACAACAGTTACTGTACATGACTGCATTGATAGAGCACTACACATTTGTTGCATACCAGTCCATACCTACAATACATAGTTCGTGTATGTAAACAATAAAAGAACTGATCCTCTACAGGGGATGCTTAGAGTGACAATAAAATGTAAGTTTAATCAGAGACATAGATAACAGAGATATGAAACTAACGCAAAAAAATCGCCAAATCGGCCGTATCGGGTTGGGTATAAAGTTCGGTCGAACCATTGCGAATTTATTCCGGATTGTTCGTGCGGACTTGTCGATCGCTTTCATTGAATTTAAGTGTATTACAATAATTTTTTTATCTCAAGTCACATAAGAAATGAAAATATAATATACTTTTATAAGTGCCCTGTTGGTGTAATGGTAAAGCGTTCTACAATTTCAAGCATGATTGACTAAGAGGGTGGTGATTTATATATGCCACACTTACTTTGTATATAAGTGTTTTCAATACTACCTTACCTCTGGAATGGATTGGTTTAGTTTAATGTTTACACAAACATGTAATGTTATATTATGCGAACTGTACTATACATTTCATTTAGTCCGACATGTTTAGTTCACATGGTATCACTGTTATTTAACACCAATCTGACCCCTACACAGGGGTTCAAACTTCAAAGTACGAGTTATTTAGCTTTCGGTCTGAACTTAACGTCTGATGAAAACCAAGTTGTCGAAATTGTAATCGAATATTTTTTCATATTCAACCAGACAGAACTTCATGGTACTTAAAAAACTTGATCAGTTGCAATAGTTACAACGCATTATTGATATACATGTATAGTGTACGTACATTCATAACAAATTCTCTACGTTATTTTTTGTATTATATTCTATTTACAAAATGATACAACACTAGTCTTATATTCTTTCATATTTAAACATGCTAGTCTACACAAAAAACATTTAAAAAATATTACCATTTGTAAACGGTTATTCTGTAGAGTTAGTTTTCTATTTTGTTCTTGAACAGCGATCAGCATCTTACGAATGTTTTTCTCACTACTCTGTTCATGATTATCTACATCTGCTGCCTGGCCATAGGTGTAAGTGATCTAGAAAACATAGAACCATCAAGACATCAGCTTCAGTACAAGATAGGTAATAGGTCATGCGTGTTTATTAGGACTGTTACGATACAACAGAAGCGTATAACGATATATCAGCCGTTCTCCAGAAATCGTTACCATTTTGAAAAGTGAAATGTCGAAAAATGAACTTACTGTAAACATTTATTTTTTAACATAATTGCAAAATTCAAACCTTCGTGGTCTCGAAACAAAAATATAACGCACACCATTCTAAGACTGAGAAAGATATACGAGTTCAAAAAGTATACATCAACTCCTACGTTACGGAGCATAGAATCACGAGCTCAAGTGGTAGATACCTAGTTTTAAAATGAAAGTCTGTATTTCTGTCCATGTAAGCATTGAATATCATTCAATGGTGAGTAGTGAAACAAATTTAAGCAAACTACTTCGCAATATATACACGATTGTCAGAATAGCGCATGTAGAAGTCATCATCATTTTTTGTTGTTAAGATAAGATAACGTAACACAATTATGTCAACATGTGTATTTGTCACATACAGACATGTGGTCCATTCTTTTCCAAATTGATGAAAACTACAACATATAAGGCACAAAATAAAATGTAAATTAGTTTGAAACATGACACCGTATGCTCATACATAATGACATATTTGATGTGCCATGGAGTTACGGAACATAGTACAAATTAAAAAGTCTTGCCAACTCGAACAAAACTGCATTTTAATATCGATTAAACAATACAAAAGTATGATTTATTAACAGCACAGAGTATTTCCTTATGTTTTAACAAAATTTAAGTTTAAGTGTTGCCATATTACAAAATTACAATAATACTGAGCTTTGAATATAACAAATGAGACATATGAAGTAAGTATGATGGTATTAACCTAACTAAAATGCTTTTTTTTACTGATATGTTCTAGTGTGTATACCATGTAGATATATGAAATATACGACACTGATGGTGATGAACATTATAAATAGTCAATAAATTAGCTATTTGCGAAAAATTACTACGCTAAGCGGCGTTACGGAACATATGCTAAGCACCACGATGGGAAATGATTATATTAACAACCCATTCGTTTGAGTTTGACATAATAATTGTTGGTGACCGTGTAGGCCAAATAACTATTATTCAGTAAAATGGGTAATTTTAGATCCGGGCGAATTAAAAGGACGCGATCAGACTAAAACTAGTGAGAAACATTTTTATATTAACAATCACATTTTGGAATGAAATCAAATCCAGAAACATTTTTATAAATTTTATGCATAGTTTAGCTTAAATTTAACTTTGGTCAAACATTGCATTTGATACATACCTAAAATGAAAGGAAACTGTTTTGTCGTATGTGTATTTACAAAGTATTTCTAAAATTGAACTGGCAAACACTTTGGTATTGCTAAATTTATTTTGTAATATATTTTATTTTCATTAAAATTCTGCAATCACTTATTAAAGTATTTACTTGTTTCTTACCCCATGATAAAAGTGAATAAAGTAAGAATATCATTAAATGATAATAAATAGTATGGTATCTAAAGATAGCTTAGCAGATGTGGTCTTTAAAGAAATTTGATAAGATATTCCATCATATTTTATGCGTTCCGAAATTCCTAGCTGTTTTATTCGGATTTTGAATACATGTGTCGTAGGTGCAAGAGAGGTTTAAAATTGTCTTTGTGCAACGTCTCTGATGGGTGCTCATGTTGATATTGGTCATCAGTGGTGAAGACATTTTTTCGAAGCAATAACTGGAAATTTCAACTGATAACGCACAAGATAAAATGAAACTTTTGAATGATATCAACATTCTCAAATCTTTAGACATGCTGATATTTTAGGTCATTGTTTTGATGTGTAAGAATCATTGTTAATTCGATTCAGACATTGCCAATTTGTTACATATTCTTTATTGTTGTTATGACCATAATTTTGCATAAATTGGTTACACAAATATTGTTTTGTTACAAATTTAAAACACATACAGGTGTGTCAACTATGAAAATCTCCACGGACGCAACTATTTTCATCAATTTTCATCATATAAGACTGGAAAACGTTCAGTTAGTCTGTTTTCGTAGTAAAAGTACAGTGATAATGTTAAATGCATTCAATTCAATTCAATGATCGCATAAATCGTTATTATTACAATCTATGTTCCGTAACAAGCCCTCTATACTCCGTAACGAAATGAATTTTCATTCTCAATTAAAGAGACATCAACATTTTTTCTTTTCACATAAAGAAATATGTCAATGAATGTATTAATAATTGTAATATTAATACTATGACAGTCATCCATTACACAGATTTCATATTTATCCTTCATCCTGTACCTGCACTAAAATATGTTTTCTTACACATGTACCGTAATTGTTAGTGCTAAGGCCTAATTTTGCTTTTAACATGATCAAATGATCAAAAGAGGAATATCGAAAACAATAACAGCTTGTTTCTTCCATAAATTATATCATAAAGCATGTCAAATACTTGTTACGGAGAATAGTCGTTACGGAATCCCTGTGTTCCGTTAAAGTTTCCCTCAATAAATATAAAAGTAACAATAAATGTACGCGTTACTTGCACTTGATCACACCAATGTTCAGTGGCAAACAACAATTCAATGTAAAAACACCTATATTGTCGCTAGCAACTGTGCTACGCTCGTTATGGAAGCATAGTTTCTTAAATGCGACATTTAAAAATTTGAGTTTGGGGTTAATTTGTTCATTCTCCTTAGGACAGATAAGATTCAAACTTTGTTTCCCACAATATTTGACTCATTGTAGTATTAGTAAACGGTTTAACAATTAACAACAACACCTTTTGGAAAGTAATTTAACCATGCAAAAATAGTTACGGTAACATAGGACTGTTTTGGAGACAACCCTAAAAAGTAGAAAATCTTAGAATTTCATATTCGTATCCGTAGAATATCTTTAAAATCATACAAATTGCTACCCATATATGGAAAATAGATACATATTACAAGCAATAACAAACCTTAGATTATTTTTTTTTTCAAAGCAAATATTAAAAAAGGAGCTGGAGACACGGCCTTTTTATACCTTTTGAAGTTTTTGCTTAGCAAACTTTTGCCAAAAGGCGTAAGTTTTCAATGTTTCTTTTGTACCACTTTAGCAACAACAATCTAAGTTAACATTTCCAAATGATTAAAACCATACGTGTTGTTTCACGTTGTGTATATAGTCGTATATAACCTGGAGACACGTGTTTTTCAAAATGGTAACAATTTCTGGAGAACGGCTGTATATTGCAATACGCTGGCATCGTATCGCGATACGTACCACGACATATTGTGGGCTTTTAGAATCGTTGTGCCTCCGCTGTATATAACAGAAACATTGCAAATCTTACATGCAGCTACTGATATAACCTAACTTATTTAAGTATTTACGGTCATTTAAGACTGTGACGCGCACCAATCAGTTAAATTCTTGTAGCTTAAGGTTAGATGGAATGAACAATGGAAAAACTGAGGTTTCGTTACTTTTATTTCGCAAAGGGGAGAATTTTTTAATGAAATAAAAAAATATCGCCAATAACAAGGGGGCCGTTTCACTAAAGCATTTACGCAAGCGTAACTAGTCATTTGCGTAAGTTCTTGTCGTAACTAAAGTTTGCGTAAAATTAAGCAAATGTTAGTGAAACGGCCCCCAGAACGCTAAATCCTACCGCGGTACGTATTGCTGCAGCTGCGTATTGCAAAATACCGGTATATCGTGACAGCCCTGGTGTTTATGTGTTTTAAAAATGCACTTGCTAACTAAATAGGTAAACAAGCCGATGCATGTACACCATTTTCTGATTTCATCTGACCTCTTTGATATTCAACTTTTACCATAAATAGTTCATAAGAACATATGTGAATATTATCATTCGGAACATCTCGGTCAATCACTATGAATAACCTCGGACATATTTAGACGCCATTTTGGGACCACATTTGGGAAACATGCCCAAACAAAATGGTGTAACTGGTGATGAGGTAAACAATTCCACGATCCTTTTGGCGAACATTATAAGTGTCTCTTGTTTGTCAATAAATTTGAAATATTCGATTCAGTAATGGCTGAGATGTTCCGAATGGAATTTTGTACGATGATATGTTAATAAAACACACTGCACTATTGAACTATAAACATATTTCACCCTTAAAGATTGTATTTTTATTAAACTGGCTATGCATATATAAGCAATGATCCCTAAAATAAATCATATCAGGATAGCAAATTATAAACTCCCCTGATATGAATTATATAAGGAATCTTTCAAAATTTGACTAAATTTATACTGAAAAACGAATCATTTAAAAGGTGATGATTCACTTCCTGGGGTCTGCACGCAATGCATCTTTATGAAGGGGACGGACTCTCATTAATTCAAACAAAACAAATAAAGATCTTTACTGTCGATCAGCCGTTTCTTATCCAAAATTTTGCTTTTCCTGAACAAGGAGCTTTAATTCCTCAAGAGTTGTTAAAACAAAACGATCATTTATGGGTAATGTTCATAGATTGGCTGTAATGGCTAATGTTTTACATAAACTAGTTACGTATTTGATCTTCGAAATACGAATGTATCGCCGTTAAATGTCGCAACGCCGCTTAACTTCGCAACTGACGTTAAACGTCGCGACACTAACGCTAAACGTCGCTATCACCGCTAAACGTCGCAATCGTACTGCCGTTAAACGTAGCAACGCTGACGCTAAACGTCGCAAAAAAAGAACAATATTACGACGTTAAACGGCGGTAGTGACGTTTAGCGTTAGTGTTGAGACTTTTAACGGCGTTGCGACGTTTAACGGCGCTACAACGAATCTAACAACAAGAACGGCATGTTAAAAAAATGTATATGTGCTTAAGTTAAGTACGTTGATGTATAAACATAAGTAAGGACAGCTTAGTGATACTCGCTACTTTATGTAAACTATTTAAGCGTTTTTATCATTCAAACATTATTGTTTCCACTTAGTTTTGGACGAAAAATACATAATGAGTTGAAATATATATTGCTACTGAAAACGTAAATGTTATCATTAAACGTTTATATAAGTTAATGCATAAAATTTTGACAACGCTATAATAATGGTGTTGAATGATTAATCATCATGAATATTGAACGACATTTAGAAAACAAAATCTAAGCGCGTTTTTTCGAGCAAAGATGATTGAATAAAAATTTGTCTTTCAACAGTAGATACAGAGGGGTCCAAGGGGATTCAACCCCCCCCCTTAAATTTACGTAAGTGTATGATTTGAATGGCATGATTGGAAAAAAATGGTATGATTGGAAGCAAAGCATACAACTTTTAGAGAAAGCATTTATATGTAATTGTTTCAAAAAGATCTAGGTCTAATCCTTTGCTTCTGTACATTTCAAAATTTAGGTATTTGTCACTTTTCGTCCCTTCCTAGTTTACTAATGCTGATGATGGTGATAATAATGATGAGGGTAATAATGATGATTATTATGTTTGGTCCCCTTTTTTTTCCTTGTGTACCTTTATGATGAAAATGGAAAATTATGCTGATGATAAGGATGATGATGTTGATGATGATGGTGGTGATGGTGATGATGATGGTGATGATGATGTAATGCCACTTTTGTGCTAGTTCGTTGAGTATTTCAAACCAATGTATTCAGAGAAACATGAGCATAACGACGGAAACGTTCAGAAAATGGATTCAACAGTTGCTTTAACATCAAATATTCTCTTAGTATTCCTAGATCCGCCCCTTTCCTATTTGTCTGATATACAATGAAGGCAAGTAAAACTACCATAATTAAATGCAAGTTTTTTCACACAGCGTGTAAAATCATTGTAAACTTAACATTTAGGTAAAATAACATGTACAAGTATAATACATAACACTTAAGGTATATACAGTCCCTAACGCCACTTGTAGTTGAATATGAAACGCCATAGCTGACTTCACATGAGAACTCCTATATGTATAATTGTATATTAATGAAAGTAATTCGAAAATTGAAAATTAATGAAAGTATTATAAAAGTTTACAAAACCTGATATTTATTATTCCATATTTCATTAGGGAACAGCCTACGCCCTCGGAAAACAGTTCAAAACATTAAGCCTCCACATCGGCCCAGTCAACAGTTTGACTGTTCCCAAATCACATATGGAGTAACTGTATAATGTTAATCATTTTGCATGGTTTAGATTTATTACATAACTTCAAAATTCGCAAATATTTGACCAAACATTTTAACCAGTTGCCTACAATTACCCTAAACGTTCCAAAACGTTTTGTTACGTTACATTCGGAACTCCTCGGCCATTCGCTGCGAATAATCTTATCTAATAAACAGATATACGATCGTTAAGACAATGAGCATTGTTTCAAAATTTATGGACTAAAAACGAAACATCACTCATTGTCTAAACGATCGTATATTTGTTTACTTCAACACCGGTAGTTTCAAACTAGCGTCTATATATGGCCGAGATTATTCTCCGAGATTATAGGGCCGTTACAGAACGTTTTGAAACGTAAGGGGTTATTGGACAGGCTTCAGGCTTAGTAACTGTTCCCCTAGCATATATTGTATATGAAAATATAATTATTTTAAACGTGTCCATAAAAAAAGTCTATATTGACATTATAAACATATCACTCATGGTTGAAAGTTTAGAAATGTTCAAACAAATAACAACCATTTCTCGAATTATTCATCTGCCATGACACATGTTGTTAGTTTGTTGAGAAAGCACATCGTTTATCTGTTAATTATCACCCACTCCATTGATAATCCATACAAATATACGTAAAATAAAGAGAACCCGGGTCGGTAGCGCAGTTGACGGTGCACCGGGATTTCTAATCTAGTGTCCCGAGGAGTTTTCTGGTTCGAATCCCACCCGCGGATGTTATACCCTTCCGTAAAAATTTGACAATAATGTAAATTCCTCCATTTATAAGGTTTATTGAGAAGATTCCGGCCTTGTGGAAGCGTATAGGTGACTACTAATATACAAGGATCCCACAAAGCTAGGCTAGGTGCGCTGGACGCCGTAAACTAACCAAAATGTGTTGTCATGGCGTTAAACCGTGTATAAATAAATTTATAATTACAATTAAGAAGAAGAATCACCAATAGCTGACATCTTACCTGAAATAGAATCAAACTTCCAAAAACAACAAACATATGTTGTCTATACTCCATCTTAAATTCTAGCTAGCTGTTGTTTGGAATAAATCAAACAATCCTGTTTCGTGAAGATCTATGTTTACAATGTTCAAGAAATTATTACAATATTATCATTTATCAAAAACTCTCTTAAGAGTGTCTGAACTTTTAATACATGTATGTCAGTGAAACATTTAACAGCTTCATTTGACTTGTGGAATAATTTATATACACTTTACAGTATCCACCAAAAGTTTGGAGTCGTTTTCAGGCCTACTGAATGGCTTTTATCTAAAATTTGATAACTGGTTTTTAATGTTCTTTGGTTTTGCATTATATATTGATTATTATCATACATGTAATTATAACTGTGACTACAAAAGCAGATAGACGTTGAGTTATGGAAAATAATTGAATTTGTTTTCATTTTATCACAAACCCTACTTCAATACTATATAAAAAATAATTATTCTACAAAATTAATCATCAAAATTCAAGAATTGTAGTTAATTTCTTTTGTCATCAAACTAGTGGTGTGTACTGTAAGTTGTAATCTCGGGCTAAAAAATAGTTGAATCTACAATGTACTTGGCTGCTACTTCAGATTAATTGCTTCCATACTTAGCACTTGTTGTAAGCAGTTTTTCCTGACTAATGTCCGTGTCAACCTTTTTTATTAATCCGGTTTGTATTTAGAATATGAAAGAGTTGTGGTTCTTCTTAACAATTAAAAACATGTTTACTTTATTTTATTATGTTACAATATTGAAATATTTTGTTATAAACTTTAAATGGTGAATTCGACAATTTTAGTAATAGTCGTTTATTTAATATGATGATGACGGTCTAATTAGTGATATACCACGACATGCAACCATTTATCACATAGGATATGTATAGTCTTTTTTCCTCATTTATTCAATCAATTTATTTCATATAAAACATTTCATACCATACATTAGGCCATGCCAAATTTCATTTCTGTTAACAAGCCTAGGTACCTATTCACAAAAACATACAAACCGAAAACGAAAACACAAATATTTTTACTACATAAAACAATGCATTATAATATAAATATTTTTTTCAATGGAATAACCTCATAATATGAAACAATAGTCTGAATTTGATATAAAATGACTAGTGTTTTTTTAGGTAAAATATGTATTGTATTTATGACGTGGATATGAATTGCTAACGATGAATAAGGTTGTTGCCGACCACAATTTTCCCTGAATTAAATTGTCGTATCGAATCCCGAAACATCGGAATTATGTTAGAAAATTTTACCAACAAATTTGCTTTTTATTTTGATTGAGGACTTTAAAACCTACGCGCACGCGGACGCTTAACAAAATTCCGATATGGCATGGCCTTAAAAAACAACACAATTATGAATACAGTTAAACATATCTTTAGAACAAGAAGATTTTAGCAACGATTGAACCCATTCATTCAAAGGGAGACAATTGTACGTGTTGTATTCCATTCGGATCTCCTCGGCCATTCGCTACGAATAACCTCGGACATATTTAGACGCCATTTTGGAAAAACCGATGTTGAAGTAAACAAATACATGATCGTTTAGGCGATGACTGAAGATTCGTTTTTAGTCCGTAAATTCAAAATTACACAGTTCAATGATATCGATTAACAATATCTGCTTCAATTTAAAACAAATAAATATGTTTAGACAAAGATCTGTGTGCATACTACAAGAACTATTTTGCGTGCTTCGCCTCGCGTAGGTAGTAAAATTCCAAAAATCCAGCGAAGACCCCTACGAATCCTTCCGAGATTATTCTTTCATGAAAGGTCGAGGTGTTCCGAATGATTGTATCCAAGTCGTTCATGCTTCTGGTATTAAAATAGCTGATGATTTCGTGAACAATTCAGAACATTCATTATTACGTTTCTTATTCTATTTGAACGAATCTATAGAATGTGGATTATATTCGTTCATTTGTTTTAAAGGTATTGCATATATTAATGTTTGTTAACTTTTTCGGTATTTTCAAAATACCATGTCTGTGATTGTGTCAAAAATTAATTCTTTAAGTTAATACTTTTAAGATAAAAACTGAGGTTGCAAGTAATATGCATGTACAATGAAAGTTACAGAAATGCACTAAATTGTCTATACCATACGGGGTAGATTATACTATATGAACCATCATTTGTAGTTGTATGTTAATTTGTATCAAACTTATCATTATCAGAACACTATTTTCTGCTTTTAAAAATTTATCTATACAATGTTTACAGTCTTAGAAAAATATTGATATTCAAGTTAAAATTTGTGAATGAGCATTGTTGAAACTCATTTTTCACAAAGCGTGTTTTCACAAGTTGTGAAAAATACGTGCGAGTTTTTTTAAATGAGCAGTGTTGACCCTCATTTTTCACAAACAGTGTTTTTCACAAGTTGTGAAAATTACGCACGTGTGTGCGAGTTTTTCACAAATGAGCAATGTGAAAAATACGTTAGACATTTTTTCGATTTTTTGTCTAAACACACTTTTCACAACAAGGGTAAAATCATTGTATATCATAAAGTACATGTATATGTTTATATGATAAACAAAACTAACGTTTAAGTTAATTTCAAACATTATTCATTAAACAGTGTAGCACTGTCATTTTTCACAAACCGTGTATTTTACAAGTTGTGAAAAACGCGTACCCATTTTTCACAACTTGTGGAAATCATGCACGTTTTTTTCACAAAATAAATAATATATATTCAAATGTCAGCGGCGTACATCTACCACGCTGAGTATTCAGTTCCACTACATTTTCTGTACACACTATTCCGTCTCCTGAGCGCCCGGGGTCGGGCCCCCTAGGGTCGCCCCCCAGGATCGGCCCCCACAGGGCCGTGCTCCCCAGGGTCGGGCCCCCTTACGGTCGGGACTCACAAGGGCCGGGACTCCCAGGACAGCCCCCAGGGTCGGGCCCCCAGGTTACCCCGCCAGGCCAGCCCCCAGGGACTCCCACCAGGCTCAGCCCCCCAAGGGTCAGCCCCCACCTCTCAGGGGACCAGAAGTCCTCAGCAATAGAGCTAAGGAGCTCAAGGGAAGTGGAACTCACCCAGCAAATGGGGAGAACTACTCGTCCTTCTTTTCCCACCCAGGGGAACGGGTATTCAACTCGAGAGAGCCGAACACAAAAATCGCTTTAACTCCGCAGAAACCAGAGTTAAATTGGTTCGAAAAGCAGATCCCTAATTAAAGGGAGACTACTCTTCTAAAATTGTCCCTAAAAGGGACTGGGTATTCAACTCTAAAGAGTCAAACACAAAAAATGTGCCTCAATACCGTAAAAAACGGAACCAAAGCACTTGGGTGGACACCGAATTACTACTTGAAAACCTTGAATCCTTATACACAATATTAATAACAATAAATTAGTTTGTAGCAAAGGCACATGTCTAAAGTTTTAAACATGACTAGTAAATAAAAACGAACATTTCATACATCTAAAACTTCTCTGGAAACATAAATATGTTTTATACTGCATGAAATATATTTTTATTTTTAAATACTTATTGTCATAAAAAAGATTTAAGTATCAATCACAAAAGATTAAGAAAGGTGTGTAGAAATTATCTTCTCATGTCTATATAATTTGTGTACAGTAGAATGATCAATAAGTCCCCTAAGGGTTTTAACAGGTATCACAATGCACATTTTTCAACATTTTCTCACTAAATAATACGAACAAAAATTATAAAAGTTAGTTTTATTAATTTTATTGCATTCACACATTTTATAAACACGAAAAATACTGTTCCCCATTTGAATATGAATATCTAGGGGCCGGAAATAAGTAAATATATAGAGACTCTTATCATTATATATATGTCAGCTAACCTGTTTAATATTAGGAACCAAAATAGCGTAATCGGTTAGAACGCTGGAAAAGATAAACATGAAACAGTTCTAAACCGAAGATTGATGGTTCAAACCCAGTCACTGTCATAATATTATTTTTTATTATTTATTTTTATCATATTAGGACATAATACTATATTATCAAGTTTTATGCATAGAAACATGTACTAAAAAATTAACATAAATAAAAAGCATTTTTTTACATTTGTTTTTGAATACCTTTTCTATACATGTGCTGAATTTCATTTAAAAAAAGGAATTATTCCAGTTTATTTAAGCCAAATAAGTAAAATCAAATATACTGACTTATTCATGATAATTTCACGAGCATGCGTGACAACTAAGAATTTGAATATCGCATAAAATCAACAGAGCATCTATAAGTTAAATGCTGAAAAACTATAGTACATAAGGCTGGTAATTCATTCTATTACATCATTCTATTACATATATACTGAACCAAAAAAGAAACTTTCGCAAAGTATGTGCCAGTTGTTCAAGGTACCACTTAGATGTACACACGTATATACATGTAGTAGCTTGTAAAACTGTTGCTTGTGTCAATAATACAGTATTTACAAAATCATAACGTTGATCCCATCGACGACTGGCCCTCAAAAAGTCTTGATTTGAACCCAATATTGAACATCTTTGGGATAATCTGGATAGACGCGTACGTCGACGTCCGAACCCTCCAAACAACACCAACGACCTTCGAGCTGCATTGCTTGAAGAATGGAATAATATTCCACAGGCTGACATTAACAAACTTGTGCGACGTCGCTGTCAGGCAGTCAGCATCGCCCACGGCGGTCACACACGCTACTGATTGTTAACTTTAGAAACGACCCCTACCTTATTTTAATTTAAAATTCAACAATCAATCTGATCCTTTCCTCCAAAATGACGATTTTAAAAGAACCACAATACATTATTTTACAAAAATGTAAGCTTTCAGCCAAATGGATTGAAACTGTACTAACATATCTACAATCAAACTTGGCGAAAGTTTCTTTTTTGGTTCGGTATAGTTATTCGCGGTGACGTGTCGACTGTGCTGGCTTTTGTTTTCACTATTTTCTGGTTTGAGCTGCTATTAGTTCGAATATTTCTAAACTGTTCAGGGCGTTTGTCATAACACATGTTTACAATATCCAAACTACTTAGATTCGAAAACGACACTGGTGGGTCCTCATTGGTATGTCAAATAAACTCCTGCTGCAGCTTGTACTTCAATACAAGCAATGAAACAGCATATACACATTCTCGTACCCCGAGGAATCTTGATAACCTCAGGGTACGAGAAATGCAAATACATTCCTTGATCAAAATTTATATTATATAAGATTTGCTAATATATTATGGTGTGATGTAGTCCTTGCCAACGTACAAGTGTAAGATGTAAAATACCTTAAAATTATGTCACAGGGGTGACAGAAAAAAAGAGACAAATCTCCTATTTCCATTGTGGTCTCCGACTGATTGATCTAATTGTATTACTCACTTAAGGAGAAGATGTTCAACCACAACAAAGTTTATGTGACATATTTTATATAATTATTATTCAGGCGTGTTGCCAAGAAATAGGCCTTTTCCCCATCATCATCTAATCACTTTTTGAATGGTTATTTCATCTCAGAATAATGAAATGGACCTCGTATCATTTAGCTAAATTTTCATCGACGTGTTCTAATTCCGGAATATTGTGTGATTTTGTCTTGTAGGTTTAGTGAAGATTAATTACGCGCTACGTTGGTCTTAATCATCTTATCTATAAGCAGTCAGCTAAACTGTGAATTAAGTTAAGTTCTGAAAATATTAGCGATCATTCTAACTAATTAAACCCCAATGCTTACTTGTGAAAAATATTTTATCCGAAAAGTTACAGAACTGAATTGACCGCATAATTATGGTTGGCTACTTATTCATAATCAGCTTCATTATGAATTATGTAAAAATAGCGCTAGGGACTAGCCTTTCGATTAGTTTCCGTTACTAAGCCGCGGCCTAACCCATACAAGCCATAATGAGTGTTTAAACTGATTTGGCGGGAAATTGCAGGCGAGAAATAATTATAGCTATCGTAGAGACATAATCTCTATAAAATAGATAACAGCTTTGAGACACACTCACAGTGACTGAAGATGCTGCTGTGAGAATACATTGTTATATTGTGGTTGAATATTCTCCATAAAAGGTTTGTGCCATTTTCATTTTATTTTTATTTTAGCAGGTTTTATATCAGCTTATTTGAAATACAGTTATATAGTCAAGATGGTTTCGCTAATTTTTTATGTAGAGCACATATCAGAACATACTGCATTTTAAGATATGCGTGCGTAAAGTTTGAAAAAAACAGAACAGAACATATATTTTATTTACGATTTGTACATATAAAATCATCAATAAACAGTTAAAACAATACAAATTATGATTGACAAATGATTTGTCATGGTCAATGTTAGGAAATATATAAGTTTATTATTAATAATAAAATAACAAAATCAACGGCTTTATTTTTTTTTTAATGTACAACCTAAATTAAGTAAGGTTCTTATAGGTTTCAATAGTTTTATAAACCGTTTAGGATTTGACTATAAATATAATTATATTTAAATATCATAATAATATTAGATAGCAGTACCTGAAGCGATGCTAACATACAGTTCATAATACTATTAGATTTATTTAACAGTTTGCCAGAAGGAAATTAATTCTAGTTTACTGACATTATTGAACAGCTCTAGTTCATGTACTGATATATCTTGGTGACAGGGTCTATATATGTATATATATATATACATGTATGTGTAGTCACATTATCTATACAACCATTACCAATAAGGTTATAGCATAACTATGTCTGATGCCCATTTCTTTTACAAATAATTGAGCGATATCAAAAATAGTAAAATAATTACTTCAAAAAAATAAATAATTTGCCTGAAAAATTCCAATCAATCCTGTCAGTTTTGATTGTTAGCTTCGAAACCTTTGCCTCGATCGGTAAACTAGCTCATGTTGAAATATAATTAGTGCAGGAAATTTAAAGTAATAAATTACATCTCACAGAGTAATGTTGGCATATGCAGTTGTTCTTTTATGCACTTTTTATTCTTTCCAAATTTTGACTGCTGTAAGATTTGGATGAATAAGGAGTTTCTCTACATTCTAAAGATCAAATGACTATACAGAACCCAACAAAAGTTTGGAGACATTATCAGATTATTGGTCTACCAAATAGCTTTTATCAAAAATTTGGTTACTGTTTATTTTGAAATGATTTGTATTTTATCATTATTTTCTGGTTATCGTTATTATTATAGTTGAGACTACAATAATAGCATAAAAGCTATATTATGTTACTGAAAATAATTACAATAAACATGATTTTGGAGGCTGTAGAATGTCGGATCCCGAATCTTAAAAATGTGTTGCTAGCATGAAATTTGTTTTTATTTTATCACAAACCATACTTAAATATTTAAAAAACAATGATTCAGCAAGAATAATTAACAAAGTCCAAGAATTGAAGTAAATTTATTTTGTCTCCAAACTTTTGGTGGATACTGTATATATAGTCCGATTATAATAAATCTTGACGTCAAACAAATTGCAACCAAAGTTTTTAATTGCGTAATTCTTCTGTCAAACATAATATAGATAACCAGTAAAACCCGAAAAAATCCAACCATAGGTTTTCGAGAAAAATGGAATTAAATTACGCGTTCGAAAGGTGGCTGGAAACGTACACCATACTCGGGAATTTATCAATAACCGGTGTCAATGTACAAACAAAAGTTTTACGTGGGAAAAATTAAAAATTGGTTTTAACCAGAAATGTTAACCTTTCAGAACTGGCGTGATATTTTTGAGTTATTATATGATATAATTAAGTTTTTTGTTCAATATTAAGGCCACACATTATCAAAATTCTAATATTCTGACGTTTGTCATATGATTTCGCGAGTTTATAAATATTGCGTTTGTCATTAAAACTATTCATATTGTTCTCAATTAAATTGTATAAACATCCATAAATAAACATTTTATACAAATATTTGCGTTTTAATGTGTAAATTGAGTGCGCAAATCATTTTTTGAAAATATTCAAGGTCGTTAAAAACGTGTCCAAAATAATCTACGGAAGCCTGTTTGGGTAAAACTACGCAAACTTATTTTGATAATTTTGGCGTCAATAAATTTTTGTAACTTCGATCAGTTAGTCGAATCCTGTATGGAGATCGGTAAAAACAAGTAAAATGTTTTATTTTTAGGGTGTCTGTATGATGAGCCACGATAATATATAACATGTTCTAAGATAATTTAACAAATATGAGGTAATTATTTACGTATAAGCAATCTAAACATATTCATTACACAGAATCCTAACATTGATATTTGTTGCGATGGATTGAATGTTGCAGAGACATATAATGTGATAGGTATTCCCATGTATGGAACCGTTCTGCAAAATAAATTGCAAAAACGACAAGTAGTATTAGACATGTTATGATTAAGGCAAATTACATGTATAGTCATAGAGGACATTCAAAATGTTTTGAATCGGGACTGTGCCGATAGCCTATGGATAATTATAACATTTAGTGACTTCTAACTACATTGGGAATTTAGGCACGTGCGGACAGCTGAGTAGAATAATAACAATAAAACTAAGGGATTAACAACCAATCTGATTTCAAAATATGATTTTCATTACCCAACTACAAAATCGCATATAGATTGAAATATATGGTACAAACAGCGTAGCCCATAAGTTTTATATGCCCTCTAGTTGCAGCTAGGTTTAGGGGTGATAATTTTATCATATGTCTGGATTAACGATATAAGTTGCCCTTTTTAATCCAGGTAATTGGGAGATTAATTTGTTCAATGTAGCTAACCACTAATTTATTTCACATGGATTTTTTACTGGTGGCGTGGGTGCAATATAACTTGTCAGTGTTAGTCTGACTTTAAACACAAAGAAACATTATAATGTGTTCGATTTGAATTTGTTTTAATGGACATAATCAGATACAAACATTTAACATGCACTTTATCATGATAAAATATTTTGTACTGGGATTTTAACATCTGTATAATTGATAGTTATAATTTCATAGCTTGCAAACACATACATAATATATGTTTATAAACGCATATGAACAAATGCATTGTCAATATCATGCTCAAGTAAATTCTGTATAACTGATAATTTTCTCCTGACGTTCGTTATTTCACGTTAGCTTGAAAGAGCAAGTCATACGAAACAGTTCACCTTCACGTATTTTCTCTGATTAATTAGTACTAATTCCCTATACCGAGCAAGTATTTGTCTACATTTCACATAAAATATCATGATCGGATACTCTCAAAACTGTATCTTTGTGAGTTTCAGTTATAGGAAGTCTGTTTATCTTAAAAAGTAAACCACATCAGGAATCAGGAAGGACTTTCAATAGAAACAGTCTCGCCCCTATTATGACAGATTTACCAGCTTCACCGGAGAGATTTGTGAATATTATAAAATGCAATTATAGAATCTGTAGTTCTTAAAAAGCATGGATAAGTTTGTTCATCATTGCGTGGAGGTTGTAGATGACCAGGCTGTTGAAAAAAACACTCCTATTGATAATTTTGTTGACGACACAGTTTTTTTAAACAACATGGTATTCACAATCAAGACTATAACGTAGCAATGTTTATGTATGGTAATTGGTTTGTTTAAATTTCTAATTGCTTGTAAGTCTTGAAAAAAAGTGAAGTTGGTAGTATAAATTAATGGTATAGTAAATTACCGTAAGTTTTTCTGAAGCAGAAGTAGTGTTGAAACATTTCGAAAACGTCTTGTTAAGTTATTTATATATTTTTCGTGTCAAGTATTAATCAACCCAATATATGAATAAAGTTGTTTAACTAGGTTAATTGTCAGTTGTTATTACTCATGTGCTAGTTTACCCTAACCTAGTCAATCCCACGTTTTTATGTTTCTGAACCCCTTTCAAATGACAGCCATAGGCATTGAAATTAATATTCTAAGTGGCTTTAGCGAATTTAGAATACATTGTACTCGTAGTTTTCTGAAAAAAGAAACTTTTTTGCGAGCCTTCACCATCAAAAATGTTTCAGGGGGGGGGGGGGGTCCGAAGGGGAAAGTTCCCCCTTTTGTGGAGGGCGTTTCATCTCAATAAACAATCGGGGTTATTGATTGAAGAAAAATGGCACAGAAATGTGGTGAGAAGTACTGATACTTTAGACCTAATTTTGAGAAAATAAATTGATTACAATGCAAATATTGTGTGAAAAAGGAACAATTGCATTATCCCCCTCTTCGATCTGCCCAGCATTGCCAGGGTAACTGCTATCCAGGATTATCTGGCATTTTCTCAAGAAAATTTCACAGGGAATAAATTGGCCAAGTTGCGTATCTGCCAGTCAATTTGTAAAAAAGTAAGAGCATCTTCAAATCGCGTTAATGGGAAAAATGTCCAATTTTCGCCTATGTCTCACCCAGTATTGGGGAGTAAAGGGTTAAGAAACGAATATTACAATTTGGTTTTACTGCATTATGATAAAAATGGTTTCATTATTGTCAGTATATAATTGTTTCTTTCTCTTGGAATTACAATTAAATGCAAATCATATAATGCTGTGAATCATTATCCGTATAAATATATTTAGAATATTTACAAGTGGGTGGGGTAATATTGTATGTAAATAAGGAATTATAATACAATATAACCAAATAGACTATAATTGTATATTCCCAACATTGATTTCCTAGTATAGGAAACATTTTGGCATAAAAACAACTTTAAACAACTGATAAAGACAAATGAATAACCACTTGGTCAAAATACAAATATTTTATGAAGAAATTTCTCCAAAAACAGGTACTCTTAAACTCTCGACCATAAGTCCAGTTTCAGGTTTCACTTTTTTCCGTTTTGTTTTTTCTGAAATCGATACACATATATAGATGACAAAAAGCAATAAAACATTTTGTTGCAATTTGTTTGACGTCAAGGTGCATATATTATATAATTGAGTGACCTAATATTTGCAATTATTTTGTTTCATATTGAACATGCTTATATACGACAGATAACATTAAATTCACATTAGCTCTGACGTTGTCGACCATTTTAATACAAAAAGTAACGACATCAACATGCAATAAAGCAATATTGACAATCATTTTTAATACCTACATGCATGCTGCGGAGCATCAATCAAACAGGAACTTTGTGAATTATTCGTGCATTCGCATGCTGTGTGTCAAATCACGTTGGAAGCTATATTAGAAAACACTTGGTATCTCATACTTAATGTTCTCGTACCCAGAGGCTATCTTGATTCTCGATACTAGCTGGTTAGAACCCCCGGGTCGGTAGCGCAGTTGGATTTCGAATCAAGTGTCCCGAGGGGGGGGGGGTGGCGGGTTAGATAGATAGATTTATTTTAGTATTAAAGAAATCGAATCCCATCCGGAGAGACCCTTCCATGAAGATTTGACAATTATGTCAATTTTACCTCCATTATAAGGTATATAGAGATGTTTCTGGCTTTGTGGTAGGGTAAGTGTGTACTGGTTATAGATAAGGGTCCAGGATAGCTAGGTTAGGTGCGATGAACGCTGAAAATAACCTAATACATAATGTTGCTAGCTAGTTAGATCGAAAATCTGGATAATCTCTGAATATGAGAATGATACCCAATAACATAGAGTGTATCGTCATTAATTATAATTATTTTTTTCTAAATTTAATCTAATCAACTTAAATAGATGCCTCATTTACATTTTTGAATTTAACGATGTCACATGACCGTTCCCTTAGGTAATAACCTTAATAGTAAGCCTAAGTAAGGACATCATAATATAAAAAAGAAATGTTTTCTGTTCGGAGCAAACTGGTGTAACATTAGTACTTTTCCAATGTTATTCGTTTAAAAAACGACCTTACTTAGTTTCACGAATTATCTTTTAGTTTTATTGAAATTATTAATTCGTCTTACACGAAATTATTTAATTTTCGCGATTTAGCGAAATGATGTTTCGTAAGAAGAGGTCCCCGAGGATCATTGATCGCTTACCTGATAACTAGATCCTGATTGCACTTGACCCTTAAGTGGGACACTTTCGTCTCAGATGATATAACATTAACTTTTAGTTTTTACTTATTATAAATAATATTTCACTAAAACGAACTACTCTTTTGTGAAAACTAAATATTGGTCAGTAAAAAACGAAATAATATTCATTCAAACGCAATGCGGTAAAGCTCCACAATAAAGACCACCTAAGTACCTCAAAATCATTCGATTTTTGACGATTTCTAAGTGCCAAATGCTTAATTTGATAAGAAAAATATCCCTATATTTAGACCGTTCTGCTATTAGGACAATTTAATTTGCTGGTTTTAATAGTGGAACATTACTGTTATATATCGTATAAACGAATAACGAATATACATTACACAAAAATGCATATGTAAGATGTCACTTTATGTACTCCGTATTGAAGACATTCCTACATTCATAATTGTGTCCTTGTTATTGACGAAATCATCGGAGGAAACGGCTATGTGAAGTCAGTTGATTCAAAGTCTAGAAAATTGCAAATGAGGCATGTAATTATATTCGAATTGATGAAGATAGATTAGTGTCATATAAATCAATGATGATAAATTTTCTAGTGTAAATCTATATACATCAGCAGCGTGTTCAATTACCCAGAACGTTCCGTAACGTTTGGATCGGGACAACTCAATCCAAAAACCCAGAACGTTCCGTAACGTTTGGGTCGGGACAACTCAATCCAAAAACAACTCAACCCAAAATAACTCAATACCACTGGCACCAGAGTCCATATCATATGATCATAAAATAATGCGTACATCCTTATATATAGTTCCCTGTGCAAACATACATGCACACTACCTTATATTATATAATGAAAGTATAGTTTTAACTCGTACACGGTAATGTATACGGGACCGATTTTTAAAAGTGTTCGTTGACAAAATATTATATGTGTGCGTATTTAATCAGTGTGAGGACTCTGGTGCCAGTGCTCAATACCTCACTAACGGTGTGAGTTGTCCCAACTTGGACTTGAGTTATCCACGGGTTGAGTTGTGTACGGATTGAGTTGTCCCTAACCCGTAACGTTCGCTAACAGTCGTTACTGAACACGCTGCTGGGTATATAGTATAACCTCTCTTGAACAACACACACTAAAAGGTGACTAAAAGGTATTGCTGTTCAGAGGCTGTTGCTCTAGAAAGGTCTTATTCAATTTAGATTACACCTACGGAAAATATCAAAAGTTGTTGTCGCGCAGAGGAATTGTTTTTTAAGGGTCGCTCTGTAGAGGTTATACTGTACTACGCTTTTTTTTGTTCGAAAATACCTACATTAATCTGTGAGTTATTAGTTGTAATTGTTAACATTGAAACCTCTATAAATTATATAAGCACATAACCTAGTTTATCGCTCGAGGTAAATTTTGTGCGCAGGATTTGGAGCTCACGATCGAAACTCACAGCAATTAATGGAATACTTCAGGATAAGAATGATTTTCGGTATTTTATTCTGTATTTGATGTCACTTAATTATTTATGTGAAAAAGCGTAATCAGCGAAAAACAGTGTTTTTGTTTAACTCATGAGTTATTGTTGTAGATCACGTGACTATAGACCCTGTATATATAGACGGTAAGGACATCAATAATGTAGGAGCAGTAATCACAAATTTTCTATTCTGTGGCCATTTTCAAAACAATTCTTAAGAAAAATATTATCGTAAGTCAAATTAAAAAAAAACATTGCATGCAGTTGAGAATTGAAAGTTTGGTGAAAAAAATGTTTATTATATGATGTTCAGAAGGTATACAATATTCCATATAATACAAGAATATTATAAATGGATTGAACAAAGAATAATCGTATTATTATTGTTTCCTGCTTTTATCTTACGATTATTTTTATTGTAAGCTATTTTGTGGAAAGTGCCTCTGATATTTAAGTATGTTTAAATAATAAAATAATCAACAATGAAGTTCTAGTCCGCTATTGTATAAAATATCTTGCGTCCACCTTAATTGCATAAGTTGATTTATGATTTAGTCATTAATTCGTATAAGGTTACTAAGCCATTGTGTAACAAAAAGGCGGCGCTATAATTTGAAGACGTGTTAGTTCGCGATGTAACTCATTGATTTTCAAAGAATGGCAAAGACAATTCTCTGATGAAAATTAAATTACTTTGTACACTTTGATTTATGTGTAATAAGATACATTTCATATATACGTTAGGAAAATAAAACATATGTTCTGTTCTGTTCTGTTCTGTTCTGTTCTGTTCTGTTCTGGTAGTATAATAATACAATGTGTCAAAGTGGTAATTTCCTTTTACATTCGTAATTACAATGTCATTATCATCCGACGAGAAACTGTTGTACAGATTCCTTATTCCATGTTTTGAGTGTATGTCACAACTGTTGTTTATTGTTTAATATATTCCTCTAAACTAAAAACAAAACAGAAGAAAGAAAATTCAATATGTTGTTATTTTTCGTATGAATACAAAATTTATAAACTGAAAAATATTTTCCATAAAAAGACATTATATGAAAATGGGTGGTTTTAGTAAGGCTAATTTTAATATGGATATGTGAATATTTGCTAAGGGTCTATGGGATGATTGCTTTTAAACCATATTTGTCCTATGAAATACATGTTGGTTGTTCAGGTTCGATTTCCATCTCCTTCTTTCGCTTGGCAAAAAATGTACTCCCATCCAACTCTTGGACTCTGGACAGTCTTCATGAAAAACTTTTATCAGTAATGGACACTCGGTACAGCCTATTGGTTTTTGTTTTGCTGGAACGGAAGAAAGGTTAATGAACCAAACAAATCAGCGATGTGTAAAAATATGAAGTCCATTTAATGATTCAGCATAATATATCATAAAATTAAAATAAACAATATAACAATAATTAACGATTGTTTTACATACGGAAAATGGCGGCTTTAAAACGTTGTGGACCGTCGGATCATTCACATTCTTAATGCCTCTGTACCGACTGCGATTTCAGTGGACTCGGTCTATGGCCAACTAGCTAAATTCGAAGATAGTTTGACTCACTTCAATTATACAAAATACACTTTTACCCATGTGAAATTGTGCAGTGTTAACAATTCTACCCTGTTGTTGTTTTGTTGTTGTTTTATTTAACGTCGCATTCAACGCATATATAGGTCATATACACGACGGCCAGCTCATCCTACAATAGGTTTCCTGGACACTTATCTATCACAAGTACTAACTTACCCTACCACGAGGCCGACAACTCATCTATAGGGTATGACCTGCCGCAACCGGGTTTCGAACCCGCGATCTCCGGATTTGAAGTCAGACATGCTAACCACTACGCCATGGCCACAGCTAAATTTTAGCCTGTATATTATAATAAAATCAACAAAATTTAATATTATATATGTCTGACGATGAACTTTATAGAAAAAGGACGAAACATATAAAATACCTCAAGCATTGATAACGAAACCACAGGAGCTTGACATTCTGTATCGTAGTTAAAAAACCTCTATTAATAATAAATACTTATTATAAGAAGGAAGGATGTTTTTCAAACCACAATACAGAATGTCAAGCTCCTGTGAAGAGACAAACAAGTTTACCGATACACGCGGAACTAAGCATGTATTTATTTAATCTCCGTAAACAGATATCCTGTAGAGCATTGTCGTACAGGATCTCTACTGTCTCTGTGGAAGGTTGCGTCGAGATGAGCTTTGTGTCGACCAATCAATGCGTAGCTTTCATCTAGACGAAACACTATTAATAACGTTTGATTTCGTAATTTCTATTTTTAGACCAAGGTTTGCAAGCTTATTTAACAGCGGTATAATTCACAGTCTGCGGTTAGGCGGCTCATTTTAAATTGCGTGACGTAGACGATGAAAACAAGTTACGTATCCATAACAATTTCGTCATGAATATTATGATGAGAAAAGGTCACCTGAACGTGACCTTCGTTTGAAAAAGGCCAGATCTAAATTAGCGAGTAGGTGAGCGGAAAACTTAAGATCGGGTTTTAATCAGATTGGTATTTATTATATTAGAATTAACAAACATGTGTATATTAAAGATAAATAATGAATCTCAGACCATTGACCTGTTGCCTACAGAAAAAGGCACAATTTGTAAACTTTTGCTTAACTTTATATTTGTCTACATGTATGTATAGCGATTTTTTGTTTCAAATTATTTTGTCAATATCATACAGATATTCAGTCTTTGATGTTCAGATAAGCCGAGCGTTATTAACCAACTTCAAAAGATCTATAATTGAAACTGTCTCGCATCAAAGTAGTCCCTAGGTCTCTTAAGTTGTCTGTCTTATAAGGCAATGATGTCATACAGCGTTAGAACTTAGTTGTTGTTGTTTTCTATAAAAACATATATAATCAAAGGCAAAACTGTTGTAAAAATTATCATTGCATTATATTATTCCCTTTTGACGAAAAAACAAGTTTGTTTACAGTTTTAAGAACACGTGACTTTATTCCGTCATAGAGAGTTCATTAAAAAAGAAATGTTTTTTTTTTCCGTTTTCAGATGACAATTGTATTTGTGAGCCAATCAACATGTCCCTACACATATGACGTCATAGAGGACCTCGTGGGCAAGAATGTTACGGAAGATGACGCAGCCAAATGGCCGTGCTCTTTGAGAACATTATGGGTAGATATTTATCCGCTTGTAAAAATAGTTCGGTTTCTATTGTCATATGGAACGTCACTAATAATCATTGCAGGGGTTATACTAAATTCGCTGTCTTTCCTCGTGTTGACAAGTAAACACATGAGAAAGAATACATCCAACCTGTACCTGGCTTTCTTGGCAGTGTATGACACCTGCTCTCTGACCTTCAACTTTATGATCGGAGTGATACGTGGTAACAACGAGAATGCCAACCGCTCATTTCAAAACAGTGAAGGGCTGTGTACATTCCATGGCGTAATTGTCGAGCTATTCAACCTATTGTCCGTCTGGGTGATTGTCGCATTTACCATCGAGAGGTTCCTTTTTATCAAGTTTCCTTTGAAAGCGAGAACCTGGTCACCGAGAAAAACCGTGGTTGTCTTGACAATAATATCCATTGTCATGACCTTGGTGTCATTTCACAAAATAGCCGTTTCCGGTTTTGAAGGTGATTCGGTCTTTGGGTACAAGGCTTGCAAGACGCGGAGGAAGATATTTAAAGAAATCATCTACGTATACGTGGCTTTGAACACGTGGTTGCCTACGTTCGTCATTGTTTTCGTCAACATGAGCATCGTCCTAGAACTGCGGAAGAATATGATCAAGCGAAGCAGAATGGTTCAGTCATCAATGTCCAAGACAGACGAAAAAGCAACAAAGCTATTGTTAGCTGTCTCGAGTACGTATGTACTTTTTGTTTTACCTCTTGGGATCGTTCAGAGCATTGAGCTTATATGGAACGGAACGATGGCTGTTACACCGGATCATTCAGATTATGTTCAGTTCATGTCTACAAAAATTCGCCTGAAATGGACGCGGGCATTTTTCTTTTTCTTTTATCAGCTCAATTTTGCAATCAATTTCTTTCTTTACGTGGCAGCGTCATCAGCGACTAGATTTAGAGCGAATTTACGAGGCCTATTTGGAATGAAACCTAAAGTCGAGGAGTCTATGTACACTAGAGCTCCGAAAACGAATTCGGTTGCTCCGGCACCATCGTCTGTAGTGCGACAGGATTCCCCAGACATTCAAGACAACAATTCCACGAAAGTCAACTTTGTTGAACATAAGGAAATGTCAAGCTCAACGTCATAAATATACATTGTATATACATACATGTATATATACGAAACATGAAAGCAACGCAAAATTGAATATACGAGGGGTGATCCAGAAGTAATGAGACAAACGCCATAAATCCCAAAACGATCTTGGAATAAACTTAAAAAATTACAATAGTTGTGTAAAAAGTAGTTTTCTATATGCGTGTGAAAAATCATGCATGTGCGTATTAAAAATCTCGAGCTACACTTTCCTGATCTATGTAGGGTAACGCAATCCGCCGCAGGCCACAGATATTTGACGTCAACGGCGTCTTGATAAAGTATAATAACCTTAACTTACTGCGGCTGCGATACACCGTTCATGCCTATGTATCCACTGACTGAACGTATCTTTGAACCAGTCTGAGTCCAGTGATGACATAATAAATGCGCAAGTTCTTTGTACACAGTCAAATTGAGAGATAAAATTGCTGCCGTAAATGTTACGAAAACAAGGGAGCGGGCACCTGCTTTGATTTAGAAATTGTGCTGGCGCTAACGAAATCCAATATGGCGGACATACTGGTAAAATTCAATCTACGAAATTCATTTTCTAATAAAAAATTCAGGTTAACTACATTATGTTATTTATTCTAAACTTGTTTTATTTGAATTCTTGAATTAAATCGGAACTTGAAATTGACTGTATACGACCTTTTGGTACTGCACGAGAGAGTAGGACACCTTGAATATAAAAAAAACAATGAACATATGCTTTCCAACCCAGGCCTATATCGGCGGAGGTGAGGATGAGTGTTTCTTCCGAATGGACTGGGTTTTCTTTTCTATTTCGTCTGCTAATTCGAAAATAGTCATCGGTGTATTATCGTTAATGACGTCGGATCCGCGCTTTACATTACAAATTTGTCTACTGTCTTGCATTCTTTCTGGTTTATTTTTATAATCTAGTTTTTCCTCACCATCTATAAACCTCCTAAATCGGCGGTTGACAAGTACCCTGCTTACAGGCATTTTCACCGATGTTTGATTCAACTTTTCCAGTGTTTTTGGCGTTTCGTCTGGGTTGTAAAAAAAAATGCATAACTGTGCATTGCGCCATTTTGTCCGATTTTGCCATATTTTCTTCTTCCGTAGATTAAGTTTTTATTGTGTGGAACGCAAACGTTTGCACCTATGTCAATCAAATTTTAACCGTCAACAACTCACACTTTTGACGTCACGTCGTATGTGTTTCATTTGTTTTGGCGTACTATTTGATAAAAATTGTTACTGAAAGAGACCGTAATGATAATTGAGAAATGACGCTATTATGGCGTGCGGCGATATACCGAACCATGACAAATATAAAGCTATATATTTTTTTTCAATAACAGAAGAAACAGTATTATATTTGGTGAGTTAATAGATAATTAAAAATTGTGACGCATAGTGTTAATTTTATAACTTTATTACACGAACTTTGAAAGTTATAGACGTTGTCTCATTACTTCTGGATCAACCCTCGTACAAGGGTTAGTTAATAGTTAAGCTCATGAAGGACAGGTTATCAATTTTATAAAGAACAACGAACTCATTATATGTAAATTTGTAAATATTCCTAATCCCGCTCATGAAACTTTGTATTATATACTGAATATTAATGAAATCATTATAATCTTATTGACTGTGTATATCTACACTACAATGGTCTTATAGACATCAAAAGTCTAATGCTTCTCGTATTTAACTTAGAGCTAATGATAAGGGCAGAATAACGTCAAAGATTCTATGATAATTTAACAATATAAGACAGAATGAATTATGTCTAAATTAAATATAAGACCATTGGTAATACGAGACCCCGACAGGCACTGCACTTTATAGGATAATAGTCTTTTAATCTGAATCACCATTTTTATTTAAAGACTTTCAGTGAAGGGATTTGCTCTATAGTGCAAAATGCGCGAAATCAACGGTATTCTCTAGGTTTTTTTAATTAATATATTTGTTTTTTGAATAATTAAACATTTAAGCTAATAGTGCCCTAAAACAAAGCCAAAACTATTATAAATACGCCTGAAACTCTCAAATTCGACTTTACAAGCAACAGCCTTTATTGAACTCATTGCCAGGGCAGCATATTATCAAACCTCTTCAATAAGTAAGCAATATCATGTATTGCTCCGCTATGCAGCATTTCGCATGGAGTGTAACGGAAGAAAGTTCTGTGGTTGCCGACGATGTTGCACTTCACGACAAAAAATTAAGCACCAGTGTCGTTCTTTAATAATTATTACAATGGTAATGTACGTGACAGTATCGCAAGTTGTAACGATGGTGACACCTATATAGGGCTGGGTTCAGTTACCTCGTCCATTTGCTGCGAATAATCTCGGACATATTTGGACGCTATTTTGAAACTACCGATGTTGAAGTAAACAAATATATGGCCGAGGAGTTCCGAATGTATCGTTATGTAACGTTCTGTAACGTTTTGTGTAATTGAACACGCTACTGTTGTTATAGCTAATACTACTAACTTCTCTTATAAAACTTGAAACGTGTTCATTTTCTTAAACGCCTATTTCTACGTTGCTACTTATTCAATGGCGTTTTACAATAACAATACAATTCAAAGATAGATAGATATTTTATTTTTTTTCTATAACATTTACAAATGTATGAGGACAATAATGCATGATAATATATGGCTAAACAGTGTGTACAGAAAGCAATAAAAGATGAACGTACTATAATGAATCATACATGGTTATGTACGTATATGATTAACTATTGAAAATATTTTTGAAATGAATTAGTTTTGAGTCTTTTATGAAAATATTGATAGTATCACTAACCCGAGAGGAAGATCATTCCAAAGCTGTGGACTAGCTGTTGAAAGTACAGTGTATGTGATAAATACACCTAAAAGGAGCTCAACTAACAAGCAAGAACCTTTAATGAAATGATCGTCAAAGTCGTATTTAACAATTATTAATTATAACAGTGGTAATTTTCGTGAAAGTATCGATAATTGTACCGATGCTGACACAAGTTTTACTGTGCATGTAACATATATATGTGATAACAGGATGTCTGCAATAAGCTGGTATTAAAGATTGAAATATCTTTTAAAATGTCAGATTGCTCAAGCAATTAACGTAGATATTTCTCTAATCTTTGAAGTTACGGATCTATCAAATTAGCAGTCTTTGAAGTTTGCTCATGCTATATAAACTTTTAATGACGCTATAATCTTCGAATACTTAGAAAAAATAAAATAACAAGGAGAGCTTCAAGCGCCTTGGAACCAGTACATCAAAGGGATGAAACATTGTTTGTACAAATATTGTTGTTCTTATAAAATACATGTATACGTATAATTAATATGTGGATTCATGTGGTTACTAGGATTGGTTCATGTATGTAATTATTAATTTATATACAGTACCCACCAAAAGTTTGGAGACAAAAGAAATTTACTCCAATTATTGAACCTTGGTGATTATGTTTGCTGAATCATTATATTTGATACATTTAAGTATAGTTTGTGATAAAAAAAACAAATTTCCGGAATACAACCCCTTTATTTAGATTCAGCATATGACATCCTAAAGCCTCCAACACCATGTTTATTTTAGTTATATTCCATAACATAGTTTTTATGCTTTTTTGTAGTCTCAGTTATAATTATGATAATGACCCAAAATTAATGCAAAACAACAAAGCATTTCAAAATAAACAATAACCAAATATTAGATAAATACTATTCAGTAGGCCTACACTCTAAAAGTGTCTCCAAACTGTTGGTGGGTACTGAATGTGGTTACATTTTGAAAGGCAACGTCGATTATCCCACGATACTTTTACTCTGCTATGCTGCGTCATGTACCGTTGGTCATTTGGTTAGAAAAATCTCATAATCATGAATAACAAATGAGGCAGATTCAAGGTTCCGCAAGGAAACCACTGCGGAAAAAAGCCAATGAAATTACCATTTATATCTAAGGTTTGGTTTACCATTCAAATGGTGGCATCAATGAGTGATTTTCTATGCCTCATGCATATTTATGGAAACGAGATTTTGCCAGTCAAATTGCCTACGGTACGTACGGAGTGAAACGGAAGAAATACTTATAAAGTTAACAAGGATACATGCAAAGTGAAATTTAATACTCACCACTCTCTGCACGAACATTTCTAGTCAAAATGTGTAAACCACACCCTGTGTGCCGATCGAGTGCATTAGACCGTATCAAATTATTTTTCCCCGTAAATCGGTAGAAAATGACACAAAAATCACCTCTGCAAAATTTAATAGAGTCCATCGGCCCGTTATAAAATAATCAAAATTTGAAAAGTGATCGGTTAAAACTTCTGTTCAGTGTTCTAATGTACAGTAAATTGGTCCATGTATGTAGAGAGACGGAAAGTAAAAGTTGCAGACGTCCTTTGTTTTTCTTTGTATTAACTTAGGAAAAGAGTTAAATAATGTGATCACACATCAATATCTGTTATGTCCACCACGTCTACGGATCACGGCAAGCAATCGTTAACGCATAGACCTGCCCTAACGCCAAATGACGTCGATGGGATTATTAAACTATTTTCCTAAGTTAATATAAACAAAGAAAAACAAGGAACTATAGTATCTTTGGTTGATCGGGACCATGCCAATCAATTATATGGAGTCCTCTTTTTTTTAGCCTTTTGCTCTATTAAGACCATCGCTTTTGGTGGTTCTAATAGTGGGACGTTACAGTATTGTATAATTTTCATGTGCTAATAATGATGTACTACGTGCAATTTGTAAATAAGATATACGTTACATTATGTTACATTATGTTATGTTATGTTACATTATGTTTCATTACGTTATGTTACGATATGTTACATTATGTTACATTATGTTACATTATATTACATGTTATGTCATACATGTAGATGTAGATCATGTTTAACGTTGTAAATATACATTATTGTTCATAATAATAAAAAAAAACTTGAAAATAAAGTTGACCGTTTATTGTTTTTGTTGATATTAAAGACAACTGTGATTAACACTGTATTAACGTTTTCCTTGGAATTAGATTTATGGCGTGGTTAAAAGTTCATTGAATAGATAAAACTACCTTATTTGTGTCTATATGTGTATAAGTATTTGAAATACAGACTTAATATGTATAGATATTAAGGATGGAAACAATTCACTTGAATGTCAATTTGATGCAATTCGGATTTTTTTCTTTCGATTTGATTTTTATTTAATTTAATAGTATATTTTTTCAAAATATACAGTAATACATTCATTTGAGCTTAAAACTTACTATATTGATAAAATAAAATTGTTACTTAAATTAAAAAAGATAGAACACATTCTATAAAACAAATGAATTTTCAAAATGTTTTTTTTTTCTGGATAGTTTATCATTGTACCTAAATGTCTCAAATCCTTATGACTTTTATTAACAAGTTTAAAGGCCGGTATCGAATCGAAAATCCCAGTTTCCAAATCGAAATTGATACATCGTCGGCTATCCCCGATACATTACTCCACTATGGTACGTAAGGAGTGTAACGTAAGAAAGTATACTCATACTGTGGTTGCCGAGGATGAATCAAATCGGCGCCCTCCTAACTGATTTTTGATGTTTAGTATCGAAATGTTGATGTCCTATAAAACATATCTCAAGGACTTAATGAAGAACTGTTGCACACTATTCCACGTTTCACCATTTTTCAGAAAATTAAAATACAGCAACTGTCTATTTTTTGCTCTAAGTGGGTAGATCTATACATGTATATGTTTTGCAAGATCTGATATCAAAGCCATCTGTGGGAAGAACATAATTAAATACATGATTCCTACGGGACCATTTCTTTAACATAAAAGCAAACCAAGTATTGTCAAATTCCTTTGATAAGAAATTACAGTAAAGTTTCTCTTTAAAGACCATCTTGGTTATTGGAAAATCATGCGATTTTTGACAATTATTAGGTCTTGTATGCTTAATTGGAGTAGAAGAAGGTCACTTGGTTGCATTGTGATTGCATGTTTAGAGTCAAAGGCAATCAGACAATTATTAGTCTTATATTCTTAATTAAGACATTCTCGTACCCTGTGGTTATTGAGATTCTCAGTCTAGTATCGAGAATCCTACTAGACTCTAGGTACGAAAATGAAATAAGAAGACACCAGTCGCGTATTGTATTCTGTGTACTTGTTAAGGGTCAAAGGCATATAAACGCTGACTTTAGGAATAAACTATTAGAGTACATTATTGTCCGTTTTTTCTCAACTGTCAAAGCTTGAATAATTTCACGGTGACTGAATCCATTGTTTTTGTACTGGCCGCCTAATTGTTATTAAAAATATGTTGACTAAAACATATCATGCAGCATAAGCAGCTTTAATCGATCATAATACACACTTTCGGAAACTCATAGATGTTTTACGAATATAATTTTAACAAACGCATTCACTGTGTAACTATTCATGCTTTGACAGTTGAGAATAAACGAACAATAATATAAAATCATTTGGATATTAAGATCATTGATTTCGAAGTTCCTAATAGTGGAACTGTACTGTAGTATCAAAATCAATTTATTAGTGCTTTAGAAAGACCACATGCTGAATCTGAGACAGTCAATTTGCAATTACAAATCTTCATTAGTTAATCTACATATTTCAAGCTTATATTACTGATTACAGCACTGTTGGTTCATTACATGTTAATGTCCCTTGATACACATTCTTGCCATACTAATTTGATACAACCACGGGTGACTTTTCTATGCTTGCTTATTATGCAGAATATACATAAACACATGGGGATACAATCGCTAATGCCTTCCACATTTAGCCAAGGGAGTGACAGGATACCATCGCTTAGGTCTTACTTTTACATCCAGGAAAGTGTCGGAAAAGTTTTATTGTTGGCAGGTCGAAGTTAGCTTGTACTATTAGCATAATTACTACAGTTCGTAATTGTTAATTTTGACAGTACATTGAACTAATCCCCGACAGGGGATGCTCAAGATAGAAAATGTCAAAATAAACAATGAGTGATAAAGTTCTGCATGGATTAGAGTAAAATACCACTTTTTTATCATGTTTTCAGCTGACTCGTCAACAGGGTTGTAAACGTGGTTTCTAATACAGGGATGTCATCGTCTATATAACCAACAGTGCGAACCCTTTAACATATGAGCTTTATGCCTCTTTAAGGGAAAGCTCAAACTCAAAATACACGTCAAAACCAACTAGATACAGACGATCTACACGCAAAAATTACAAAACAAGTTCCGTAATTATAAGTTAACAGAAATAAATGGCAACATTTATATTTCAAACAAAATGAACACTGCATAGCGCCAAATATATATTTTTAAAAATATTTCTAGTTAGTAGTTTTGTTTATGTACTGTACAATTATACTGAAGCGTGATATTGCATTGGAATCAAGTCATCAGTGGTTCCAAAGTTGATTGATCAGAACATACATATGGTGGCACATTTCTGCCACCAGAAAACCAGATAATTAACTAGTTAACCAGATAATTAACTAGTTAATTAAGTGATTATCTAGTTACTGTAACTAGATAGCCAATTACCATTTCAAGATATTTTGTACAAGTTGTAAGTGGTTAACTAGTAATATAACTAGTTAACCAGATAACTAACTAGTTATTTAAGTGGTTATTACTTATACAAAATATCTCGAAATGGCAATTTATTATCTGATTAACTAATTATGTAACTAGTTAACCACTTAATTAACTATTTAATTATCTGGTTATTAGATGGCAGAAATATGCCACCATACGTAATAACATACACATTGAAGTATATTAGTTCAAAACTTAGTACAGCCTAACCTTTTATTTTTTTATATTTTGTAAATTACATTATAAGGTGGCAGCTATATGCCACCATACATACAGATAAACTGAAATACTTCACATTAACAAGTCACCGAGAAGTAGCTCTAGACAAATTGTTATCATAATAATGGAACAGCTTTAATGTCATAAAATCTACTATCAGTTTAGAACAAGCTGAATGCAGGAAGCGTTCTCTCACATAATGGATAATTGTGTTCTACCATAACAATCATGCAGTGATAAAATGATGAAGAAACTCCAGGAAAATAATCTTTTGAAGTACGGGTAATTTGATACAATAATAAATTACAATAGAAAAATATATTGACCTTGACTTGTAGGTGCATTGGTAACAAGATCATGAGACCAGTTGAATTCAATTGCAATTTAATATACAAAATAAATTACATTTTTTGTATATGTATAATTTTGATGCTTCAGTCGAAGCCTTAATATAAAATTTTGGACATTACCTTTCTCATATTTTACATGACTTCAACAAAATGCAAACAAGAGCTGTCAGAGGAGACAGCATGCTCGACTAAATTAGCATTTGTCACAGGAGATGTGGTTGATGATAAGGAACATACATATTTTAAAATTTGAAAATATAACCTTAACAATTTTAAAGTAAACAAAAAATATAAAACAAATTTAAAAAATTAAGTTCATAGGAGACAATTTTGGAAAAAAAATGTATTTGGAGTTAAGAACCTTGTCACATGAGATGTGGTTGATAATAAGGAACATATATTTAAAGTTTGAAGTCAAATCCTAAAGAAATAAAACAGTTGCAGTAAAAGCAAACATTTTTTAAAGAAAACTCTGAGTTCAAGGGGAGATAATTCTGAAATTCTTAAAATTGAAATTAATATTTGTCTTAAACTTAGAGATTCTATTTGGAATAATAATGGGTGTAATATTCCATAGCAATGGATTACGTTTGCTCTAGTAATTGTGTTATGCAATATTACTATTTTCCCTTGCATTTGGAGTAGGTGATATTAACCATTTAACATTATTTAGTAATAAAATTTGATTGGATTTTAAGATTTGACGACAAAATTTATCAAGGGTTGACAACTTTTAACAGCATTTACCACAGTGACAGAGAATGGCCATGTCAATTTCCAAAAATTGACAAAATGTACCGAATGTGATAAAAATGATGATATGCGGAAATTCCGTTAGCTTTTATCACAAAATATCGAACTGAAAAGTTAGAAACACTTTGCTGAGTTGCATTGTTTCTTTGCTCATGTAAAGTAATTTATTCTCAAAATACTAAAATCAGTAGGTAAAAACCGTATTCCAATATATTGCAATACATATTACTCTTTGGGCATACATGCATAGCATAAATTAATGCACATGCATCGTCTTAATTTTACAAACATTGTACATAGATATTTGTATTTTCAAATGATCTACACATATTACGCAAATGTTTGAATAAGTTAAAAGAAAGGTTTTGAATGGACTTTCAAAGATAATTATTCTCTCACTTTACGAAAAATATTTCAAGTTTCTGAACACATTTTAACATTAATTCAAACATTTAAATTTCAGACTCTGATAAAAACAATCAGTATGGAACATAACTAGAAAAACCGGTTCAGAGAAAAATGAACTGGTTAAAAACCGTCAGAAGTCGTATTGCAATATTAACCGGTATATCGGTTAACTGTTACACCCCTAAAAATCAGTATTCATTCCCAAGAAACGTTCACCCATGCATAATTAATATGTTGTTACAATGACGATAGCAGTAACAACATCCATGTAATAATCTACTGTAATTTATCGTTATATGATTCTATAATGTCTAGAAAAAGTTCAACGCCCTTCTATAGTGCCTGGTATAATAAGCACAATTACATAATTTGATACTTGAAAATGACACAATTATAATAATTAAAATGTTACAAATAGGAACAATGTTCTATTACCACTACACAGACAAACAATAAATAAACAAATTTTAGTAATTATCATTTTTACTGTAAACAGTTACCATGGGGATAATGACAACAAAACTCATTTTTTCAACAAATATTTTTATTCTGATCAGAATGTAGAGATTCACATTTTCACAATAAATATGTACAAAAATAAATAGATTCAAAAGAGAAAAAAAATTAAGGGCTGTTCCATTTAGAAATTTTCTCACAGTTCTCTCCCCTCGAGGATGATGTAAATGAAAAAACATGATCTACCGCAAAGAATGATATAAATACAAGTATATCAAAGCACTGAAGCACTTTATTTGTTTGAGTAACAAAGTTAGCCACTTTATCGGATTAAAATATTTCCTTTTTTTAATTTGAAAGAAATTGGCTGTTAACCACAAACAAATAAAAACAACCATGTTTATCAACTAAAACAATATCCAACAAATATCCATATAACAAAATATATCATAGATATTGAATGTTAAAATTAACATTTAACCTTTTTTTGAATGGAAAACCGCGGCTGCCAACATGAAAATTTGACAAAGCATTAGCTATGCATGCAAGTTTAAATCTTTGAAATAAAATACATGCAAGTTATAATTAAGGAACTGGCTTTCACTTGAACTTGGGTAAAAAAAAAACTATCAGTTTTTAGTTATATAATATTCCCAACATGTATACAAAGTTTTGGACTAGCAATTGCCCCAGCAGCCTTTGGTTTAATTAATGATGACATCCCATCAGAGGTAAAAAAAGCAACTTTATTAACATGGGAGAGAAAAACTTTTGTGGAAAATTGGCAGTCCTAGTCAAACATTACAAGCACCCTTTCTATCAGAGAAAAAGCCTACTATCAAAACATAATATTTACCATACTGATGAAAGGAGAATGACTAAATGGAATAGCCCTTAATTATCAAATTAAAAATCAATTTGATCTAAGGTAGTAAATATAGCATGCAGTAGTTGTGTCCTGGGATTATAGGAGATAGCACAATAAAAGAAAAAAACATGTGCACATAAATAAAAATCCATGAGAATGTCTAAGACGGTGGGGTTAACAAAATTGGTGTTCAAAATTTAAAATCAAGATTTAAGTAGCACAACACAGGTCCATATTCATAAATAATTCTCTCTTTGAAGAAGGCATAACAAATTAATGTTCAAAAATTAAAATAAAGTTGAAATACTAAAGAACACTGTTTTGTATACATACATGTACATGCATGCCAAGTAAAACATAGATACTAACAGCTTATAAAGCCCTTGGCTATTACCATACAATAGTACATATTTAGAAAATGCATATTTTGTTCATTTGAACTTTAACTAGTTGAATAACTTTTTCAATTTATAATAACACCCGATTTGTCTTGTCACTTTCTTGTACTCTTTTCTTAACCATGACTGGAATACCCTTCCACAAGGAGACTATAACTTCTCCCTAAGCAGACTAAAATCAATATACAGTCAGATCTCGATACAACGACATTGTTCATTTCCAGGAGAAGTGTCATTATAACACCTATGTCAGTGTAATGAATTCTTCCAACAATGTACATGTTGGTATCGGTTCCCATAAAATATATCAGCATAACGAGAATGTCATTGTAACGGATGTCATTGTATGGAGGTCTGACTGTAATTGTTGAATTTTCATGCTATGACCAGGAATGGAACACAGGTCTACTTTAAAGACCAGCATAAAAACAAATCAATCACAGCTTCAATCAGAGACAAAAGAAATGAAAAAGAAAAAAAAACTGCAAGAACAATTTTCTAAAATGCATCATAATTAAACAAAAATTAAAAAAAAGGTTGAGTTTCATGCACAAAACAAAAACCTGATGTCTAATAATAGGCAAGTGAATTCATGCTGATCTAAAATTTTCAAATAATACCTGATGTGAAATTCAAGACAGTTTTTCTGCTAATACACCAAGCAATTTTATACTAAGGTTTTTATTTATACACGAAGAAATTGAATATAATTATCATTCAGGTGAAACAATTTCCTTAGAACATCCATAAATGAAACGTAAGACAACATTAACGCTCCTTTTAGCTAAGCTAAACATGGAATATTGAAGTTTTATAATAAAAAATATAAAGACAATTCAAGCGCATAAACCATCCTTTAGAATATAATTATGTCTATAACAAAAAGATTCAGTCACATTAATTTCAACAGGATTATTTTCTATTGATACTGTACCCAAATAACAACAGCAAAACATAAAGTCATAAAATTCTTACAAAAGATTGGTCATTCAACAATAAAATCTGAATTACGAATAGAAACTTGACCATATTTCTCACATGCTGCAGTGAATGGCCTGATCATGTGTTATTGATTTATTCTGTCAATCTTCATGAAAATTTTACAACTGTGTTTTCTTAGTTCGATATCAATACAACTGCATTAAATGAAATATGTATTGTTTCAAAGTCAGTGAATTTAGGGCATTTCATATAATAATGATCAGGGCTTAGGATTGCATGATTGTTTATACACAAAGGCCGCCTGCCAGCATGTTCCCAAATTAAAAACATTATATATACATATTATCTAGGGTTTATTACTTATAAAATAGTATTTTTTTTACAAGTTCAGTTGGAGGCCAATTTTTTCCCCTTATAAATAATTTTATGTCAAAGATTATACATGCATGCGTAGCAAAGGCTTTACTATTCCAAATGACACCAACATCTTTTGCATATGCTGAGTAACAAGATCAAAGGGCGATTTGAAACACCATGAACAAAACAGATTTGGTTTAGTAGTAGAAGTCGCAAGTGATACACCTTTTATGTATATATAGTGTTTTTGATTCAGAACAATGCAGGCTGTCTGTGATTTTACACACAATACACATAATCTATAATAATAACTTTAAACAAAGAGATACAGACAAATACTTTTTTAGAATCACAGCTCCATGTAGTTAATTCTTTCAAAAATAATAATCTTTCATAGATCATATAAATAATTCAAACACAAAAAACTAAGTAAAATTTAATAAACTATGTCTTCAAACACAAATAACTAAGTAATTTAATAAACAATGTCATGATTTGATTTTAAGTCAAGTTTAAAGATATTTTATTGCCTGTATAAGATAAACAATTGATTTAAATCAGAATAATGTACATTTGAGATTCCTTGCAAAAAATCTTATCAAAATTAAAAAAAAATAAAAAAAATCAACACAACTATTGAGTGCATGAGAGACAGAAAAAAAAGATAGAAACATCACTGAGACATTACATTTATAATTAAAACACAAACCCTATAACCAATATTCATTAACTACAGTGCTCGAATTTAACAAAAAAATGAACTTGCAAACTTTTGCGAGTTTATTTCATTTCAACTCGCAAAATGAAAAAAGCACTTGCAATTGTTCTCAAAACTTATAGCATACCTTGTTATAATTCATGAATGCAATATAAAAACAAAATGGCAATAAGTTTAACTATGAATAGAACATGGGCATTATTGTGGGATAGACAAAGAATATCGATTATGTTTTTTACGGTGAATCTTTAATTGATACTATGTCAATCCATCTGTCCATTTCAATGCTGGCTTAAGCCTCATTAGTTTTTACAGTAATATTTTTGCATGGATTTCAACTCGTGAAAATTTGCGAGTTAAAATAAAGCTTACTCACAATTTTCAAAATCCATTCGCATTTTGCGAGTATGCGAGCTTAAATTCGAGCCCTGATTAACTACATTAATTTAAGACTAACCTAATATTTACTAACAACATTGAGTCTGTCACCAAATGGAGAAGGATTCCTAGAACTTTCAAGAAGTGTGTGCTTGTCCTAACCATGTTCTATGCAAAAAATATGCTTCAAACCCATAAGATTCTAAGTACTCTTGACAAAATTTTGGAATAAAAAACTCAATATGTCAACCATCTTTGTAAAACAATTCTGTACAGCATGAATGCTATCATTTTGATTGACAAAAAAATTCTTCAGGCAAACATGAAGAAAAGTTTGTTTCCTTAAAACAAACACTAACAAGATCAGTTCAGCGAAACATGAAAAAAGTTTGTTAAGTTCAATCAAACATTTACGTAGAACAGCATAATGTAACACTAACAAGAGCTGTCAGAGGAGACAGCATGCTCGACTTAGTTAGTGTTTGTCACAGGAGTAAAAAATATGTATAAGGAGTTATAAACCTAGTCACATGAGATGTGGTTGATAATAAGAAACATATATTTAAAGTTTGAAGTCAATACCTTAAGAAATAAAACAGTTGCAGTAAAAACAAACATTTTTTAAAGAAAACTCTAAGTTCAAGGGGAGATAATTCTAAAAAAATATATTTGGAGTTATACACCTTGTCACATGAAATGTGGTTGATAATAAGGAATGTACACTTAAAGTTTGAAGTCAATACCTATAAAAATTAAACAGTTGCAGTAAAAACAAACACTTTTTAAAGAAAACTCTAAGTTCAAGGGGAGATAATTCTGAAAAAATATATTTGGAGTTATACACCTTGTCACATGAGATGTGGTTGATAATAAGGAATGTACATTTAAAGTTTGAAGTCAATACCTAAAGGAATAAAACAGTTGCAGTAAAAACAAACATTTTTGAAAGAAAACTCTAAGTTCAAGGGGAGATAATTCTGAAAAAAAATATATTTAGAGTTATGAACCTTGTCACATGAGATGTGGTTGATAATAAGAAGCATATATTTAAAGTTTGAAGTTAATATCTTAAGAAATAACAAAGATATAGGAGAAAGTATTTTACTGCACAAAAACTTTAATCTGTGCACAAAAACTTTAATCAGTTCAAGGGGAGATAATTCTGAAAGAAATGTGTTTGGAGTTATATACCTTGTCACATGAGATGTGGTTGATAGTAAGGAACATATATGTAAAGTTTGAAGTGAATATCTTAAGAAATAACAAAGATATAGAAGAAAGTATTTTACTGCACAAAAACTTTAATCAGAAAGGTGGACGCGGACGCGGACGCCGACGCCGACGCTGGGGCGAGTAGGAGAGCTCTACATTACTACGTAAAGTCGAGCTAAAAAAGGTTATCCTTAGACAACAGGCTCTTGTTGACCAAATAACCATTGAACCTACTAAGGGCTTTCCTTAGACAACATGCTCATGATAACCAGTAACCAATGAAAATATGTACTACATACTACTAAACCACAAACTAACACTAATAAATTGTTATAAGACTAAAAAACCCAAGTTACTAAGGTAGAACTCCCTAGAGGTCGATGTGAAGTCACCCATAGTTGTGCAATGTGTTGACATGTAGATGAAAAACTATGTATGTCTACAACCAGCAAACTTTCAAACTGATTTAGTTGACATCACATGACATTTTACCTTAGGTAAATACACAAATTCAAAAATCTACCTTACACAACACAAAATGTTGAGTTTAGAATAAACGAAAACAATCATTAAACTAGACTAATCACTGAATGTTGATAAAATACCCCCAAACGAGACATTGTCAACAAATTGGGTGCTGGGAAAATGAGAGGACAAGATTTTCAATCAAAGGGCCTTAACTCAGCAAAAAATCAATGGACCATAACCAAATGGTATATGATCATGTCTGCTTGATATCTGGTAAATGTATATAAGTGACGTTTGAATTGTAAAACAGATGCTGAGAAATTGAGCGGAAAAGTAAAAGCTACAGACCAACCGACAAGCTGACTCCTATATACATGTACCTCCCAAAAAATATTTTGGGAGGTATAATTAATACTAGTTCTAATAATTGAAAATAACAAAAGGATGACGTAATTATGTCATTGGAATAATCTAATATTACATTATACTAAGCTATACCTAACAGATTATGGCACATAATATTCAAAATGTATAAAATTTCATTAGTCTTACATTTAAAAGAATTAGAGAAAAAAAGGAGAAAGATAAATTTGAAAACAGTACTGAAATAACCCACATTTTTTTTTTGTACGTTTATAATGATGTACTATATTAACTTAATGGTGGACATAAAGAATATATAACTTGCGATTTGAGTCTAAGGATGTTTACCTATACATTACAGAATTCTGACATTTAAATCCAGACTCCGCAATTTTAATTTTTTTTTAAATTAATTTTCAATACATAATTTCTTGTTGTGACTTTATTTTGAATTAAAACTTCCCCACAGATGTCAGGAAATTAAAAGCTATAAACTGTCTGAGATATTGTTTTACTACTTTCTCAATTTAGGTGAACAAATATCCTATAGACTGCAGTTGTATAGGATCTCTTAGGGTCGCTCAGAGGGTCACGTCGAGATGACCTTTGTGTCGACCAATCAATGTGTAGCTTTCATCTTGTCAAAAATCTATTAATAGCATCTTGATGTTGTAATTTCTATTTTTAGACCAAGATTTGCAAGCTTATTTGACGGTGGTGTTATTCACAAGCTGTGATTGGACAGCTCACTTCAAATTGTGTGATGTAGATTACATAAACAAGTTACTAAACGTAATGATTGTGTCATTAATATTATAATGAGAAAAAGTCATCTGAATGTAACCCTCACAACCAAAATAGCCTGATCTTAAATTAGGGAGTAGGCGAGCAAAGAATTTTTAGATCATGTTTTAATCAGATTGCTATTTTCTCAAATTATTTCAGAAAATTAACTGATATAAATCACATACCACTTATTTTCATCAATAAAATACAAATATTATCAAGCGTAATGTGTTTGATTCTCTGGTTAACTTCCTGCATTGTCTTTTATTTTTACATTTTATTTGAAATTGCTATGATTTTTTACATTTCATAGATATGAATTTTGTGCTTATATTCATTTGCTAATATTAGATTCAGAAGGTCATATTTCTTATTGAGTTTGTATTTTATGGCTATAAACTATAAACCTAAAAACCTTGTTCAATACAATACAAGCTTTTAACCTTGTAATATGTTCACTTTATTACTGTCTGTAATATACAAACCAGATTAAATTTTCTACAGCAGAATAGGTTTGTTTGTTTTGTTGGGTTTAACGTCGTAGCAACACATTGTATAGGTCATATAATGGCAGTCAGTCAACCTATTCACTCCTCCTGGAAAGGCTAAGTTTATGGATTTAGCCGTAAACCAACTAATAAGTGCATACTTTTGTCAGTGACTGACAACTGCCCTACATAATTAAAAATAATTGGTAGGAAGGAGGGAGAATGGCCGAAGGAATAATTTCATGACCAAGCTCCACGAAAGTACGCCCCTCCCAGGAATCAAACCCACAACCCCTTAATCAGTAGACTTGCGTGCTACCAACTGAGCTAGCCGGGCGGCTCAGTAGAATAGGTAATTTTTAATTGATATTAAATTGTTCTCAGTAAACCTTGTGTAGATCATTTTAACAGAAACTATAAAACTGTCACAAAACTGTTCAGTCATTATAATATACAGTACCCACCAAAAGTTTAGAGACAAAAGAAATTTACTACAATTCTTGAAGTTTGATGATTATTTTTGTAGAGTCACTATTTTTAATATATTTAAGTACTTTTTGTAATAAAATGAAATCAAATTTCATAAATGCAACACATTTATAAGAATCAGCATCTGACATCATAAAGCCCCCAAAACCATGTTAATGGTAATTATTTTCCATAACATAGCTTTCATGCTTATTTTGAGGTCTTAATTATATTCATATTGATAACCAAAAAAATTCAAAAACTAATAAGCATTTAAAAGTAGACAGTTATCAAATTTTATATAAAAGCTTTTCAATAGGCCTACAAACTGAAAATGTCTCCAAACTTTTGGTGGGTACTGTAACATGCATTAGAGAGACACAAGAAAAATGTAAACATGAATAGAGTTATTTTTGATATAGGAGCTTTAGTGTAACAAGTGAATAGAACAATTTCACTACATTACAGTGGGAAGCACACTCTGATCTTACAACATATAGTGAACAATAAATGTAATGTGGAAACCACATTAAGGCTAAAAACTTTAATGCAAAAATTACAAAGGGAAATAATCCACAATAAAGCCAGGTAGAGTTGTGGTTACTTTCTAATTCTGTTCATCACATGGTATGTTATCATTGTATGAAGTTTCATTAAGATCTGACATTAAATGGCAGAGATATATGCTAAATTGAAAACTTTAACGCAATTTTTAACGACACCGGATGCCCACCCGACCACCCGCCCGTGTTTTGCCTAACTCTTAGCCAAATTTTTTCATTGAAAAATCTAGCTAAAAACCTCCTTACTCCAAAATCGATAAACGTTTTCTGGATAAATATAACTAATAATTCTGAGTATATATACAGAGAGAGAAAAATAGAATATTTGTAACAATTGCACTGAAGACCGATATCACAGTAAAAAATCAGAAAATAAATGTTAACAAAACAATGTAGCAAGGTTCCCTATAATACCACTGAAGTGTACCAGTTCCAAAATAGATTGGGATGATAAGACTGTATCGGGTGAAAGCTGACCAAGTGATAAACTGGACATGTTAGGATAAATTGCCTATCCTTTTTAGTTATAGACCATAATTTAACTTTACACAAATTCTTCCAACAATGCAGACATCACTACAATAAAAAATTGTAATACAGTATAAACTCTGCAGAGTGGTTCTCTACAGAACAAATCCTCTGCACAACAACAGCTTTTGATATTTTCCTTAGGTGTAATTTTGATTGAATTCAACCTTTGCACAGGAACAACCTCTGAACAGCAACATACTTAAGTCCCTCCCAGTGGGTGTTGTTCAAGAGATGTTGTACTGTAAGTCATTAACACTGGAATTAAAGTTGCACCAGTTTTACAGGGTACCATTATACTAGAATGAAAATGTACAGTCTCTTACATTACCTTTCAGTTGTCGAGGTTTTTAAAGTAAGATATGATAAATATTTCAAAAATAACAAAAAGTCATGTACATGGGTGCAAGAAAAAAACATAAAAAATTGTGTTTATCCTCACACTTACTAAGTAAATTATACATATATAACACAATGTAAAAAAACAAATAATCATGACATCAGAAAATATCATGAAAAAAACAACATTCACCAACACATTTTGTAAATCATCAGTTAGTCACTATAAAGGAATTGCTATATTGGAATGTAAAAATAAAATAAAACAATAAATCATATGTATATATTTTTGGAATTAGTTGAGCCAAGAAAAAAACAACAAAGAAAAAAACAATGCACATTTATATAACTTGCTAGACTTTTCAAATGCTATGTTTATGGCAAGGCTTATGTTAAACCAAGAGTGCTTTGAAAACTTAATTTCAAAAGGGAGATCATTTAAATAAATGACAATTGCATTAGTCAATGAAGGTGCTTAACTGCAAATACAATTCATCCAGAGTTATGTCCCTTTGCAGTATGGTTAATTAAGTCTCATTGAATAAGTAGACTAAATTTCAAAATAATATCTTGGATAGTGTTGAAGATAAAAAAGACATTTAAAAAGTTTCAGCCTCATAAGAAATGCCAAAGCTGACTCAAAAGTGATAGTATAAGCTTTCATTTTCTTTGAAAAGTCAAGCTAAAAATTAACATAACATAAGAATGTACAGAAGACGGAATGTTATATTAAGAAAGACATATACTCAGGTGTGTAAGGGACAAAATATGGTCGAATTGTGCAAATTGTGATAAAAGCACCAAACTTTCAGGAAATCAACTTTAAGGTGTGAACTTCAGAAAAAGGCCAGGAGACAACCATGAGAGGCCCTGTGAACAAAAATATGGGGCCCTAAAGGGGGTTACCCGTAACAATTGATATTATTGCATAGTACTGTGTAAAAATCCTTAATTTATATATCAACTAAATGTATTAAATTTCTTTTGCTCAAGATGAGAACAAATATGTCAGTTGATGTTTTTGAATATTTAACATGATAACTATAATCGTTATTGAGGCCCCATAAAGGGATTTTATGGTCAACAAATAGTAAAAGACCACTAACAACCAGTACAGTTTTTATTTTTATTTTTTCACATTTTTAAAGCATTTTGAATGGGTAATTTTGTGTGGCTAGTTGTGGTGTCTTTTCATTTAAATAAATTGCAAAACCAAGTATGATCAAAAGAGGCCAAAACAAGGGGAAACTTATGAAAAATTACATAGAATTCAGAAATTGTATCAGTAACATTTAATCTATTATGCACTGTTCAAATAACATAATGATGAAACTTTTTCTATTATTCATATCATTTTGAGTGATGCCCCTCAGAAAACCCCATGGAGACAACCATGAGAGGCCCTACTAACAAAATTGTGGGGCCATGAAAGGGGTCACCCATTACAAGAATAAGCAGTGCATAGTTTAGTGTTAATATTTATCTATCAAATAAATAAAATAAATTTTCTTCACTCATGATGAGTACAATCATGTCAGAATTTTTTTTCAAATTTAACATACAATGAATTGTAATTGAGGTCCAGGTAAGGGTTTTTAAGAAAACAAAACACAAAAAACTATAAATGACCAGTGAAATTACTGTTCTCGTTTTGTTTTAATTTATTACTTAAAGTATTTTGAATGGGTAATTTTGTGTGGTTAGCTATCATGTTCTTTTTTTTAAAATAATTCACAAAACAAAGTATGATCTCATGAGGCCAAAACAAGGGGGAATTTATATAAATTTTGAATAAGTGTATATAATTTTCTGTATTAATTATATAGGATTCTAGTGTTAATAGGACTGGAGACAAAGATTTATCTAAACATCAGTAACATTCATCAAATAAAGCACATTATAATACGATAATTAAGTTTTTATTTGTTTATTTCATTTTGCTTCTTCAAAAAATTAATGAGATCTATCAAGCATATTTGTATTAATCTATTGAGAGGCCCCTCTTGGAAAATTTGAATATGAAAAATGAAAAAACCATGTCCAAAAATAAAAACCAAAATCCAATCACATTTTAAATCTAATTACTAAGCAAAAGCATCAATTACTTGAAACGATGAACAAAGAGACCCTGCACGGAGAAAATAGAAGTGGTCCCACTTAAGCTAACGTACTTACAACAGTGAAACATGTATGATTCATAACATATGAACGCAACCACAGTTTCCAAAAACTAATTTTAGCATCTATCAAACCAAGTCATGCATGTTTTTATAATGTAATAATATATGTTGCAAAGGCGATAACAAACAACCATAATTTGATAATATATACCATGTAGTATTACTCAAGTTGGACATACCATGTGACAAATGCTAATGACTGAGATTTAAGAAACATATAGACTGGATAAACCACCAGTGTAACTAAGTAACTTCCTTTAGATTTGATATCATGGTAGGGAAGAGTAAGCATAAAAAAGTTTCCGACGGATCTTGAATACATGTTCACTATTCTTGCAATTCATATTGTTGATTTCACTGGGGTTATTCATTTTATGGATTCTTGACAAGCTTGACGGTCTATGAAAGCTATATAATGTATAACCCGCTTGATAGACAAGGTGACCAGTGTATGGACGTACTCCACATTATCATACTTTTAATAGAACCATTTATTGTAGACGTATGTTATGTATGAATGTATAAAAGTCAACTGACGATTTAGCTGTGTCAGTGATCATGAAATTTGACTATGACAGACATTTCCATAACAGTATTACAATAAATAAAATTAAAATATTTTAAAACTCGTCTTCAAATGAAGTTATACTCCCGTTTTTATGCCGGGAGATGTAATCCTAGATGTAATTCTTCTTCTAAAGATATTTTTGAGCAATGATAAAACTTGTGAATATTTCTTTTATTTTATAAGGTTTACAAAAATAATTATGTACGGTAATTTCGCTTAACATGGTTTCACAAAATGCTCTTAATCTCTAACACTCGCATAGAGATAGAAAAGTCTAAGATTGTAACCCATTCAGGGTCAATGTTTATTTCTTTATGCAAGCCATGTGTCTGCTTTTCTTCAATCTACTCAGCTGTAAAACGGCACCTTTCCTGGTTATATCATTCCCTTTGCCACATTGACTTCCTACCAAATGAAGTGAAAGTTTCGTCAAGTAGATTGATGAATACAGAAAAGTGTACTAGTACCTATGATTAGGGATAATAGTCAGTCAGTGAGCATTTGAAAAGATGGAATCTAGCCTACAAAATGCTATAATTTTTACCATGTTTAGTTGAATAGTCAAATCAATTTTACCAATCTTTATGAAGAAATGTCGTGCTTTTGGGGATGGTTATATTTGATACATGTATATAAGAAGGGCCTCTTAAATTGTTCTCTCTATAATATCTAATATACTAATTGTTTTATTGTAAGATATTTATCAATGATAAAGTCTGTTTAAAATTACATGTAGTTTGTACATCCAACACAGTATACAAATGTACATATTTGTTTCATTTTTACTCCGAGCTTCAAGGGTATGATGTCGGTGTAATGCATAGTCTCTTACAGGACTATTTTATTTTGTAAAATGGTGATATTGGACTTGTATTAAAACATGATCACATACTGTTTTAGAGCTTGAAATGTATCTAAGGCGTGGGTGCCTATAGGATGTTATATTATCAAAACTCTCAATACATAACAGAAATATGATTTTGTTAAATTTAGGACGAAAACAGGTCGTATAGTCTCTCGTAATACAGGCCTAAAACGGTAATGAATATAATAATCATCCATGTTCAATTATGATTAATTGGGTACCGTTTAACCTGACCAAATTGTTATATGAACTGTTGAAATGTAACACACTTGTAATGACAGCATAGGTTTCAATAAAAAAAAAATGGTTAGACCTTTTTTATAATTATCTAAGCTTCACGTTATGAAATTACCCCAGTAAGGGCCTCAACTTTTAGAAATAAGTATTATTATTTTAAATCGTCATTTTGAATGTACGTATCTTAAATAGTAAGTTTATTTATTAGTTTAAATTGAATAAAGTGTATATTGGCTTACTTGGTATTAATTTATTTCGAGTTCAAACATAAACCCATTCGGGGCCTCATGTGTTTCATACAATGGTACCGCATGCTGATTCTGGTGTGTCTACATAAATTAATTATTGAAGGCTTATTTTGAGAAAGAATGATGTATTTGTATGATTTCAAATAAAATATTTACCATTTATTCAATTATGTTATTACATTATGCATAATTTAGGGCCTTATGACAAGTTCAAAGCAGATGCCGGGCCTCAACTGCAAATAAACTGACAAAAAGCTATTTTTGAGTGTACAATATACTTTCTTAGGCATATAAAATCATAATACATATATTTTAATAACCATCTTAAATTTTTATGGAGATGATAATTTTAAAACTATGTGCCTATTTATGTGCCCCTTTCGGGGCCCCATTTAGGCAAGATACAAGGCCCCTCATGATTGTCTCCTGGGCTAATATTGATCAGTATGACTCAAAGTACCTCCATGCCAAATTTGGTGCTTTTATCACATTTTGCACAATTATTTCACTTACACACCTGAGTAATAAATTATGGATAGAATATAATGTATTATTAATTATAATAATGTAAACTGTTATTTATAATCTCAAAGAGAGTTTTTTTAATCAAAATAAACAATAGGCAAGTCTTGTAAAACCTAAGAACAAAATGTGTTTCATGTAATAGACCCAAATTAAAAGTTCTGGGTATTGCCATTTAATTTAGAGTCAAAACAAAACTAACTAAAAAATGTTGCCAGTGTTCACAATATGTGTTGAAAAAAGATAATATTTTAAGCCTTAGTATTATATTGTAAAATACATATGTTTTCAGAGGAAGAATGATTTCAGTGTCAAAACAAATGGAAACAAATCAATGAACAAACAAAAAGATGAAAATGCTTCAATCCAATTAAACATATTGATGGGTGCACGCAAAACTAGTTTACATCCTTCTTTATTTACAAGAAGTCAGACCTGTTTAGCACTGACCCATCATTTTATTATAATGCATGTTTATTTGTACATACATTAAAAATGAACACAATAGTACATATAAAACATTTTTACAATATTTACCCATATTTAAACAATACACATACTCTAGAACAACAGATAATAAAATAGTTTTAAATTTCTAACAAAATATCACAACATAATAATTATATAAAATTTGTGACAAAATATATCCTACCAGTACTAATTTATTACATATACAAAACCATAACAATGCCCAGTAAACCAGTTACCTTCCCTTCCATATGGAAACAGAAGGCCAGTTTCTTAAGCATATCCCTAGCTAGCACTTTGTCCTCTGGTACCCTTCTTACACCAAAAGAGTGTTCTAAGCTTGTGATATCAAATCAAGGGAACCAGTGAGCGAAGCGCTAGCTAATTGATTAGCTTAGAAAACTGGCCAAGAGTGATTACAAATACCCATTAATCCGTTTATTTATCTAAAACTAAATGCCATTATTTTTGCAATTAGCAAGGTGGTCCCCAATCATGTCATTATGTAAGTATTCAAGGGGGAATACTCTGACATAACTGTTAGGAAGCATGGTTCCTGTGTCTACATGCATACTTCCTCTTAGACTTAAAATCTTGGGAACCAATTGCAGGAACTTCCTTTTCCTCCACATCAAATATTCCAGCAGACTAAATTTAAGGCCAAATCATGGAATCTAAGCACGACCTTGAAACTTCCACTACTAAACCGTTTGGTCATTGTAACAAATATTAGCTCACTAACTGCATATCTGTTGCATAAGCTTTTGTTTCTTATAGATTATTTGTCTATCATAATATGTTTACCATATAAAAGTATTAATCAAATATAGTTTTTCTTGTATTTGTCATAAAATAAAATGTCTGTGTCAGTATACTACATATATCATAAAGTACCCTGAAAAAGTTCTTGAACCAAAAAAAAAAATTCAGTAAAAAAAGATCACTCACCCTGCAAGTTATTTTACTTTATAATATTTAAAGCTTATTCATGTATCATTAATTGAATTATAAGTATGTTGATAAAATTATCAATGATAATTTTGGAATTTGATCAGAATGTCAGATGATCATAATTTCTTGAGTAAATCTGAATGGTTATACACTGCCCTCCGAAAGTTCCTTCACACAAGTTCAATTTACTCTGTATTATAGGAAATTTCAAAACGTTGTTGTAACAGTTTAATATTAAACGATGCTTAATTTAGCATTTTTGATTCAATATATTCATCATGGTTCAAACTTACAAAAATATATGAAATTAGATATTGGTGCATTTAGATACATTGATCAAAGTTTTGCAGACTGATAAGATAATTTTTACTGCAACTTAACAAAAACAAAAAAAACAAAAAAAAATTCTGTTTCCATTGCATGTCTAATGAATAAAATAAACAATGGTATAATGATTCTTAAATATTTAATTTGGAAATTGTAGCAATTAAATTAAATCTACCGTGAAGAAACCTTTTGGATGGCAGTGTACACTGACAACAGGATGTTGTCACATGACTTTTGAAGGGCACTGTAGTATTTGACATGGGAAAAAAGGTTACGAAAAATGACGTAATGGTATTTTACCAATATTAGCATGAAGTGCTACTGACCAAAATAAGTAGTTTTTGAAATTTAAGTATTTAAGTGCATAGATCTTAAAAACAATGACTTAATTTTGATAAAATGAATATTAAATGACTTAGTATAAAATATTACAATGTAGCATGACAATAGATCTTTTTACAAAGTAAAAATTCAACATTCAAATTCAAGCGATTGATTGTACATAGTTGTACAAGAAACTACACATACAAAATAAATCATATTGCTTATAAAAAACGAATCTCACAATTAAATAAATGAGATTCATATTTTACTTAATGTAAAATTTCCCTTACATTACAAACCATGAATCAATGTTTACCAGACGCAGAAGTAAAAGTCAAAACTATGTAATAAAAATATGCTGCAGTGAAGGTTCTTAATATAATTTTAATTACTAACCATAAAATAGAAAAGGTAGGGTCCTTCACAATTTGACAGATATATACATATTCATACAAAGTATTACATAACTGAATATTCAATATATTTACTATCATTAAAATAAGTAGATATCTGCAGTTTTTATACATTGAGACAATATGTAAACCAATAAAAATCCATACTCTGAGTTGAGATTTGAACCCAGGACCTCTTGAGTTGTAGGTGGACACTCTGCAACCTTGCAATCAAAGCTAGCTTGAAGACAAGGGAGTACAAGAGCTGTACTATACCTCAGTATACAAAAGTATTATGCTAAAAAAGTGTCAAAATGTCCTTTAACATGTTCAGAAGTTAATATTACTATTTTACAGGCTATAATAATTCATCACAGTTCCTTCCTCATAAATATATGATCAGAAAGAAGTAATGGATTTTCCAGCAGAGTATGGTTTGTTTGTATGGGATGTATTTGTGCCAAACAAAGTTTTTTTCCATATTATTGCTGAAAAGTATCAAACGCAGATTAAATCCTACTGTTGTGTGTACACACATTTTAACTTCAACTTTGTTCTCCAAAACTACATCTGGTACAAACAAATTATTTCTGCTGGAAAATACAAACAGTCTGAGTACCTTCCACTCAGGTACATCAAGTGGTGGAAAAACCCATCAACTTTAGTACCTAATCCAAGCATTGGCTCACCTGGAGAGAAATATACTCAAGTCAGCTTACAACAGACAAATAAGGTAAAAAAAACCTGAGTTTAGGTAACCCAACTCTATCTAGCAATTGTGCAGACCCTAAATAATTTTTTCATATTACCCTCTGGAATATAGACATGAATATAATTAGTAAAAATCACAATTCACGAGTTTAGCACAAAACCGACGTAACTCCCTTTTTCTTACATTGAGTTACGACTGTGTTGTGCTAAACCTGCAAATTGGCTATAATAAAAAATTTGGAGCCTACCATACCTAACTTTTTTTGGACCATTATCCTAAACACAGAATTTTTACAGCCTAAGTAAATAACTGCATAAAGCAGTAAGAAACAAACAACAACAAATAAGTATATAATATGAACACGTAAGTATAGGCTGACAGTTTGATCACATGACAACACACAAACATATACAGTATATAGTGGTATATATATATAAAGATAAAACATTAACGTAGCCGTAGTAACACAGTATAAACATGGTGGTTATATTGTATATATTATAATCTAATCATTTGGTTTTTCTTCTTTAATATCATGACTGTGATCCTGAAAAAAACAAACAATACATAGATAATTATATATAGCTAGTCTCCATCACTATGAGAGAAATAAATATATATTTTCGTCATTTTTTGCATGTGTTACTGAAATAGCAACTACATAGCAGTTAAAGTGTGGTAATATAGCCTGATAAGTAATATACACCTCTCCTAGTCAGATTTTCAGTATTTTTATTTTTACATAGAAAACCTATTGAGGAAAACTGTCATGAAGTCTTAAGTATGTTGTGGCTGGGAATCAAATTCTACACTCTACCACTAAGCGATATTTGACACTAAAATATATTCTGACATTTCTGTACGAATAAAATCTTTGCATCAAAACACTGTAATATTCTAGATAGACAGTTCTTACATATAAATTAATAAAAGTTACTTGTTATAACATGAGATATTTAACCACACAGACGACCTACAGACTATAGTAAGATTATCATTATTCTACTACAGTGCAACCTCTGTAGAACGACTTTTGCCGGAGTTCGAAAAAAGTGTTGCTCTTCAGAGGTGTTGTTATGTTATTTCATTTTAATAATTAATACAATAACAAGTAAGTTTTCATTTACTAATGTCAACTAGCTGGGCGTGTGTACAACTGATATTTGTTGACGCCAGCCTACCAAACAAAGCGCTCTTCATCTTGGATTCATTTGTTGGTGTCATGGAAACCATATGCCACTTATTTATTATCCCCTGATAGTCAAATGATTTAACAACATAACACCTTCGGGTAGTATTAAACGATTAAGGGTATCGCTAATTGTTTAAATCATCCGGTCATAGATAATTATCAATTATTGATATAAACCTTGCTAGACTTAGTGTCGCTGTACGGAGGTAAATGATGAACAAAGGGAATTTATCTCAACGGCCGTTTACCGCTCTGCGGAGGTGTCGTTCCTTAGAGGTAAATCATAGTGCAAAATCGATGGGGGAATTATAATATGCCACTTGTCGGAGGTTGCCGCTCGTTACAGGTGCCGTTAGCAGAGGTTATACTGTACGTTAAACTTGATTAAGAAATTATTCCCTACGTTTACATTCTGAACAAAATAATGTCATTTATCATAACCTCTACTCAGTTGAGTCCACAAAAAAGTCCACATGACAAAATTAATGACTGAGAAAAACTATGTCAATAGTTAATTTAAAATAGACTATGTGGCTAATGTACAAGAGTAACCTACCTTCATTTCTCTACCTTTGGTTTCTATTGGTAACAATATAGAAGCTACAGCTGCTAAAAGGGACATAACTCCATAAGTTGTAATAGCTAAATAAGCTGAAACTTTTAACATCACCTGAAAGTAGAAAAATAAAATATTACCATGGTAACAATGTTAATACCATGCCATTCATAATTACCTTTATACTTTTGAAAAGTGTATTTTTTTATTAAATATTTTTATCAATACCTGAGAAATTTTCATAAATTCTGGACAGAGAAAAATCAAATTTTGCTTGACTGAATAACTTGTGCTTATGAAAGTTTATCACGAAAAACTGATTGAACAAGTAAATCTGTGAGCTAATGCTCACTAGTGATACCCCCGCAAAAATCTAAAAATATGCGACAAACAGAAAGTAGATGAGCAAAGAGCATGAAATCGCTTTACATCACATGGGACTATGGGATGAAGCAATATGCAAAGTATTAGGCTGCTGCATGTTATAGTTGCTGAGAAAACTGCGACGGAAATTTTGTAACGGACGGACGGACACATGCACACACGCACGCACGGACAAGGGTAAAACAGTATACCCCCCTCTTACTCGAAGCGGGGGTATAATTAATTCATTGATTTAAAAATGGTAGCAATATAAAGTTAGTAAACAGTCAGATCACTCACATTCTAAAAGTCACTGGATTGACAGTGATTTTGGTGGACTTGCTTCACAGTTAACAGGCTAAATTCGAAGAGTGGTTCATACATGTGATAGTTTCAAGCCAAATATAAGTCACTTTAAAATATAATGAATTACTTATGTAACAGCTGTCATCTATCAAGTTATCTAAGTATTGAACAATCAATAATAAGCTACTTTAATTCCTACCTGAGCTACAAAAGGTGTAACTATTGCACCAACCCTAGCCATTCCACTACATGATCCAAGACCTATTGCACGCATTGATGTAGGATATACCTAGAAATATATGAAAATAATTATATAACAGTCTATACTTTTATTGTTGTAAAAATATAAAGTCAAAATGATGTCATCATAAAAGATAAATGATGCAACCTTGAAGAAAAAATAACACGAGGAAATACATTTGTAAAAATATCCAACAAAACACAGAAAAAAGCATTAAAGAAACAAAATATATGTAAATGTTGGAATAAGATTATTTTTATTTCAATTTGAGAGCACAGGAAAAGACATATTATACATGCAGCTCAACATTCTTTAAAATATGCTTTCTGAAGTTACTCAGTAAAATAAAATAGATCTTACAAGAAAATGGACTAATATCCATTTATGTACATTTTGAGTTACCAAAATTTATGAATAGCTTCTATGTACGTATATTTTGTAATGTGAGACCTTTAAATCATTATTTCACACAATCTATAAAGATAATTCACTCACCTCTGGTGTGTAAACATAAGCTGCCTGGAAAGCACCAGATATCAAAGCTCTGGCAACAAATAAGAAAAATGTCAATACTGGTCTGAAATAAATAAACAAATATTTCTTTAAAAACATTTCTAAACTAAGCATGTACTGACTGTAACTGTCTTTCAATGATTAGAATATTGAATGTATAATCCAGCAATCCAGACACATAAATAAAGCATAGCAGCTAAAATTTTAAGTTCCTGTAATTAGTTAGTTGGCTCCCCCCTTTTTATAACCAAAATTTTCTTTTTCAATCAATAAGTCTTCCTCTTTTTTTGGCTGTGTGGAAGATCTGTGTTTGTTGTACTGTTGCTGATCCTGATATTGAATTTATAACTCAGCCTGCAGATTTATTTTGCAGCAACCTTTTTTATTTCCAACAAAACAGGTGAAAAATTTGGCAGATCCTTGTGAAGGGTACATTTTTACTATATGAATCCAGCCCTGGACAGTAGTTTAGTGATCTTGCTCTTATGATATTATGGGAATAACAAATTATTGTTGAAATTTGCACTTATTTCATATAGTTGAGTTAGTTGATAATATTGCCTTTTACTATAATAAGAAATAATATATCAGGCTAAAGCCTAAGAAACATCAAGACAAAGGCAGTTACTTAGGAAGTTTTTAGGAAAGTATCATTCCATCAAGCCATTTGTCAGCAACATATTACAACACGATGAAAATTCCACAGGTAAATAGCTCAACAAGTAGCTAATGACCAATTACATTTAGGTTACAGTCTACAATATTAGAGTGTAAAAGTGGTTGTCCGAACGGATAATTTTAAGAACAAGCACTATATCTCATTTACAGAAACTGGGTTGCCAACAAGGAATTGTTAGTTGTCTGAACTAATAAGTGGTTGTCCCAGGCAACTGAACATCTACTAATTTCATAGAATAGGTAATACAACAACAGAAAAGCAGTACTAAAAATGTAATAACTTTACCTTATTGTACATATATTGGCAAGTAGAACAAATACAGAAAAAAAGAAAAATTCTACAGCCATTGTAAACTTTCTTCCAATTCTTTCAATTATAAATACAGTCAAAAATAATCCTGAAATAAAATAATGTATGAATCATGATCAATACAAGTAAATCTGTGAGCTAATGCTCACTAGTGATACCCCCGCCAAAATCTAACAAGAGCTCCGCTGGGCGGGGCATTATACGCCCGTGTGCAGTCCATGCTGTGCTCTATCTCATATGAAGTCCCTGTGACCTTGATAAATGACCCCTGGATATCAGAATAGGTCCCATCCTTATCTGGAGGGCTATCCAAAGCAAAGATTTTGAGAACCATGGTTGAGTTATCACCGGCACAAAGTATTCCCATACAAACTTCCAGTGACCTTGCCCTGGGGCCTCAGAACCAAAAGTTCTCACCCTTGACCCAAAGAGTATTGATACATAAAATTTGTTGATCTTAGATAAAGTTGGTTGTTGGACAAGGTTTTTCCTCAAGATTTCCTCGTGACTTTGACCTTTGACCCAGGGGCCTAAAACCAAAGGGGCATATGCTAGACATTTAGGCTACCCTTAAATAAAATTCGGTGAACCTAGGTACAATCATTATTGAGTTATTGTCCGGAAAATGTTTCAATATAAATTAAGTCCCAGTGACTTTGACTTTAGACCCTAGGGTCTTCAAATCAAAAGGGAAAATCCTCAACCAAAGAGCTATCAACACATTACTCCTTGACAAATGGGCTGATCCACATAAAATTTGGTTTACCTAGGTACAAGCATTGTTTAGTTATTGCCCTGACAAGGTTTTTCCATATGATGCCCCTGTGACTTTGACCTTTGACCTAGGGGCCTCAAAACCTATAGGGAACATCCTTGACACATGGGCTACCCTCACATAAAATTTGGTGAACTTATTTCACGTTACTTATTAAATATAGCATTATTTCCATTGTTTGCCATTTTGACTTTATTAACATATTGATTGAACATTTGAAGTCACTGCTTGGTTATTTGATATCTTCTGATTGATGGTTTAAACTTGACCCAGGGGCCCCAAAACCAATAGGGAACATCCTTGACACATGGGCAACTCTCACATGAAATTTGGTGAACCTAGGTGCAGTCATTGTTGAGTTATTACCCGGACAATGTTTTTCAATATGATGCCTCAGTGACCTTGACCTTTGACCCAGGGGCCCCAAATCCAATAGGGCAAATCCTTTACACATGGGCTACTCTCACATAAAATTTTGTGAACCTAGGTACATTGGTGGTTCAGGTATTGTCTGGACAAAGTTTTTCCATATGATGCCTCTGTGACCTTGACCTTTGAACCTGGGGCCCAAAAACCTATAGGGCACATCCTTGACACAAGGGCTACCTTCACATAAAATTTTGTTAACCTAGGTACAGTTGTTGTTGAGTTATTGTCCGGACAAGGTTTTTCAATATGATGCCCCTGTGACCTTGACCTTTGACCCAGGGGCCCCAAAACCAATAGGGCATACCCTTGACACATGGGCTACTCGCACATAAAATTTGGTGAACCTAGGTACATTGGTGGTTCAGTTATTGTCTGGACAAAGTTTTCCAATATGATGCCTCTGTGACCTTGACCTTTGAACCTGGGGCCTAAAAACCTATAGGGAACATCCTTGACACAAAGGCTACCTTCACATAAAATTTTGTGAACCTAGGTACAGTCGTTGAGGAGTTATTGTCTGGACAAGGTTTTTCAATATGATGCCCCTGTGACCTTGACCTTTGACCCAGGAGCCCCAAAACCAATAGGGCATATCCTTGACATAAGGGCTACCCTCACATAAAATTTGGTGAACTTAGGTACATTGGTGGTTCAGTTATTGTCCGGACATGTTTTTCATTGTTTGCCATTTTGACTTTATTAACATATTGCATATATAGTGATATATGAAAGGGGAAGTAATTCAAAGTCGAATGAAAAAAATTGAATTATCTCCACTTTACGCACAACTAGGCATCAATGTTTATCATCAGAGGGAGTTTGAAGAAAATTGGCCAAGAAATGAGGGAGGAGTTGTCCACACAAGGAAGACGGACGGACAGACGGACGGACGGACAGACAGACGGACGGACGAGCGGCCCCATAACATAATACGACCCTTCGGGCGTATAAAAATATGCGACAAACAGGAAGTAGATGAGCAAGGAGCATGAAATCGCTTTACACCACATGGGACTATAGGATGAAGCAATATGCAAAGTTTCAGGCTGCCGCATGGTATAGTTGCTGAGAAAACTGTGACGGAAATTTTGTAACGGACGGACAGACGCACGCACGGACGCACGCACGGACAAGGGTAAAACAGTATACCCCCCTCTTCTTCGAAGCGGGGGTATAATGAAACTCATCAATTCCTTACTAACTAAATCTAGTAATAAAAGTAAAACAATTTGTGTATATATACAGGATGGCAACCAAAAGATTGAAATCAACAGAAAGTCATTTATCACTTTTGAAAAACTGGAATACTTGAGAATTTCAAATGACTGTTGTTACTTATAAAGTTGATCAACAGTAGTATTTGTGCTTCACAGAAAACCCTGATTACAGCTGTAATAAAGTAATACCTCCTTACTACCTTCTTGAAAGTAAATAAGGTTAACGAAGATATCAGAATTATCTCCCATAGTAAATTCAGTTTATCTTGACTATTCAATATCACAACTTTTTTCAATGGTCCAAACAGCAGGGAACCAACGCAGATAAGATGTATAGTTACAGCATATTTAAAGATTCAAACAAACACTGATATTCAAGAAATAAATGAAGTAATAAATACCTACCAGGGAATTCAGCTAATGTAGTCCATGTTAAATCAACATAATCATCTCTTGTCAATGTTTTACAATGTACATAACAACCAGGATCTGAGGGGCTTTTATCTTTAGTTGTACCTTGTATTCAAATAATATGTTATATATTAACATAAATACATAGTAACATCAACATGTTTTACTGGTTGTATTGTTTTAACAGTTTAACATTGTAAGAGTAGTTGTCCAGTGGTAGGATGAGTGCATTCAGATACAAAGGTCCTGAGTATGACCCCCCCCCCCCCACTACGTGCATTGCTTATTTCCTTGAGCAAGAAATTTACCACCAGTTTTTCCACTCTACTGAGATTGATACATGCTAAATGTAGTAGCTAGACTCTGTAGCAGACCTGATAGACTTATACAAAAAAGTTTTTGAAGAAGTTAATAAGAAAGAATGCACAGATGACTGACAAAAGCTCTCCCTTAGCATAACTCAGTCTTGTGATTTAATAACAAAATAGTATTTACTAAAATTCTATTTCTAATTCAAGCAGCGTTTTATTTTGTTCATGATGGAGAAATTTAAGTTGAATCAAATATGAAACAAAATTGATACACACTATACTTTCTCCATTTATTGTAAGAAGAAGAAAGTACATAGTTACATTTTAAAAATATATCTACGTTTGAGAAAGGCTATACACAGAAATGTTAATAAATAAAGAAAGAACAGAGTGAAAAAAAATGTGTCCTTCTGGATACTAAACAGTACAACCTCTCTTGAGCAACACCCACTGGGAGGGACTAAAGTGTGCTGTTCTTCAGAGGTTGATGCTTTGCAGAGGTTGAATTCAATAAAAACTGCACCTAAGGGAAATATCATATGTCGTTTTTGTGCAGAGGATTCGTTTTGCAGAGGGCCGCTCTGCAGAGGTTATACTGTGCTAAGATAAAATTGATATATTCAAAGAAATAAGTTACCATGACAACCATCAGGTGATTCAAACAATTCAGTTGTCATCAAAACAATACCATAATAAGCAAATGCAGAAACTAGCCTGTAATAGAAAATTTGACAACATACTCAAAATTTACTGAGTGAAATAAATTCCAAAGATATTATAAAAACATCTTCATGGAAAATAAACACCTGACTGTAAACTACTATATTTGTATGTCCGTTACAACTTCTACATCAGAAATACCCAGAGGGTCTGTGAAAAGACAAACACTTAGCTACATAATGTTCCTGGTTGTCCCATCCTACCAGGGTCATGGCTTTTCTCTAATATCCTTCCTTAACATAAAATTCACGTTCAATTATTCAACTTGTGGGTATGAAAGTAATTATTGAATTTGTTTGCAAAAATGAACCTATGCAATATTATAACTATTGAAGATCTCTCATCATTATCACATTTGATTTTATAGTAAATACCAAATAGCTACAAGTATCAACACCCAGCACATGAAAAGTAGCAGTTCAAACCAACAGGTAGCTTGATATCAAATGATAACCACCCTAACCAGGTAACCACTTTTGTACACATTCACTAGAGCTAGAATTACAAGTAAATATATAAGGAATTATCATACATACCATATAGCCCATAATATGACTGTTGTCCTTCTTAATTCAGGTATAAATAAATCTTTAACACTACCTCTTTTAACACCCTAAAAATATATAATGCAGAATAATACCTATGAAAAAGGTTCATACACTGTGTAGATGTGCATGATATCTGTATTTGCCTACCGATTTGTTTTGTACAAATATTGCCGAACCCAATTTCTGTAACCTTTTAATAACACAAAAATGTTTAATAAAATTGTATTTAGTAAACTTTATCGATATCATGTACTCTAGACCTATCACTGAATGTGATAAAATACCCCTGAACGGGTGTTTGTGAAGAAATTGAGTGCCGAGAAAATGAGCAGACAACATTTTTCATCAAATGGCCATAATACGCCAAAAATTAATAGACCATAACAAAAATGGGATATGCACATGTCTGCTTGATATCTGGTTTATATGTAAAGTTTAAATCAAATCCGTAAAATAGCTGCTGAGAAACTGAACAAATAAATAAAAGGTACAGACTGACCAACCGACCGACTGACAGGCAGACTCCCAAATATCCGCCCAAATTTTGGGGGGTATAATAAAATGGCAGAAACCATAAAACAAGTGATTATCATAGACAGTGCAGCAGATACAGTGATGAATGGTCAGCCAACCTATAGTCCCGCCCACTTTAATCTAGCAGGGGAATAACAAATCAAGGGCAGTAACTCTGACATCCCTGCGTAGATCCATCTGGTTGTCACATTCATTCAAGATATTCTGGCAAATAAATTCTGACAAGGTCTGGTTAAATTCAGATAAATGGGTGTTCAAGCCAACAATTCAGTCAGTAAGCCACTAACAAGCAGCTGTCCAACTTTACCATGATTTCAATTTGGATAAAAGGTGTTCCAGCCAACAAGTAAGGAATGCACTAACCATGGGTATAAATGTAATACAATTATGAGAGGAATATAAAAGTACAAACCTTTGTAGTAGGTTCTATAAGTTTTCCTAAAGGCATAGGTTTACCATTCTCACTAGCTATACGTTCTAATGTAGATAACGCTCTAGCACGATTACCACGTGTCATATCAAATCTGGCACTCTCTGGTAGCCACTGGAATAATTAATAGAATTATATTAGTTTCTATCATGCCTCCACAATCATAATAGTTTTTTTTTGCTTTTTAGTGAAATTTGGCGATATTTTATAAAATTGTACGATGAAAATGTAATTTGTATATTTTCATTGTAGTGAAAATATAAAGTCAACTTGATGTCATCTTAAAATTTAGGATAAATGATGCCATCTTGAACTTTAAGATAAATAATGTCATCTCAAAAGGTAAAATGATGTCATCTTGGAGGAGAAACAAAATCAATAGTTCAAAGAGGCACGAGCAACTATAAACAATGCAATGCATAGTATTCATCCAGCAAAAAGATACAGCTTTTTAACTAAGAAACTTGTCCAAGAACATGCAAACAGTAGAATCAAAAAGAATTTAGTCCTTTGAATCAAAATATTTTAATGTTATGATGAATGCTCTCTACGGTTCTAGTACATAGTTGATCATACTTTCTGTACAATGCTATGTACTTAAAACATGTACCGAAGCCATGGAGTGTCTATTCCACATTAGTATCATTAAAACATAGCGCATGCAGTGGTTCCAATTAAGCCAATAAGCCATAACAAAAGAGAGCGCAAGTTTCAAAATAAAGTTGTGAATAATATTTGGTTGGGTTTAAGGCTGTAGCAACACATTGTATAGGTTATAAAACGCAGTCAGTTGACAAGTTATCATTCCCTGAAAGGCTAAATCTCAGGTATTAGCTGTTAACCAGTTATAAATGCTTACTTCCATCAGTAACAGATAACTGCCCTATGTTATTTAGCATAAGTGGTATGAAGTAGAATGGCAGTAGAAACTATTTCATGACCAAATTCCACTAAAGTATGCCCAATCCTGGAATTAAACCTACAACCCCTTGATCAGTACACCAGTGTGCTACCAACCGCACTAATGTAGTAGGGTGGTTTTAAAACGACAAATCAAAGGTTGCCCACAAGACTGTAGCTACTCGTTCTTTAACACAATGCACTTACTACAGTCTTGCAGGCAACCCTCAAAATAAAGGTTTACTAACAAAACAGCAACAAGAGAAGAATAGTAGAGGTACAGCAGATAACCCTAGCAACCATCTCCATCCTAGTGTCGGCATGACAACAAGTGCTAACAACACTTCAAAACATGCTCCTACAGCCCAAAATATCTGAAAATATTAACAAGACAGATATAAGTAAATGATGGAATAAAAGACAGAAATTAACAATAGACTACCTTATTAAAATAGCAAAGCAAAACAAATTTTAGCCATTTTTAAACAGTGCTTTCATTGTTGTATAGTTCGTTTTTTCTCAGCTGTCAAAACATGTATAATTTCACAGTGACTTCATGTTCTTTGTCTAACACTGGTAATATTGTGATAGTGTGTATTTAATCACCATGAAATTATTCAAACTTTGACAGTCAAGGAAATAAGGAAAATACTAATGTAAAACAATCAGACAGTGTATTCTACTTTTCTGAAGCTCTTATGAAGACAGTACAAGTAAAACAAACAAAGGAAACAGATGAGTAAAAAGGGTAATACCTTAAAACCACACAGAGAACATAGTACTTCTAAATCTTAGAAATTTTAAGGGCTTAATTTACTTGAGTATCAACTTTTCTCCATATAAACCTCAAGACCTAAGCGATACATGTATATACAGAGTATAGTACTCAATAAAAACAACAATACCTCAACTAGTATGACACATGTAGCTCTGGACGCTGTTGGTAGAAATTCTGAATATAATGTTACACTGAAAATAAAACAAACAGTAACAGTAATTAACTTAATTTAGTAAACAAAGGCCTCTAGCCCACAATACAAGTCATGACAATAATATTATACATAAAGTAAGTTATGTCCAGTACATGGGTTATTGTGCCCAAAGTTTGACCCCGATCTGACCTTTCACATTTGCATCTAATAATTATCTACACACATCCCTACAAAAATCAGTACCATGCCTATTCTACAGTTTGGCAGTGATTGTGAAATTATAGAAGTATGTTTATGTGTTAAATGTAATGAATATTTTTGCATAAAGGTCAGGTCAGGGTCAAACTTTACGAACTATACCAATTTACAATAGGTCTTTAAACCATTTTTTGTAATAAAATATAATATTTAAAAACTTGAAACTTGTTTTATTTTCTTAAACACCGTTTTCTACGTTAAAAAAACATATTCAATGGCGTTTTACAATTACAACACATATTAAACATAGTTACAATGTATACATGATTAACTACTGAAAATATCTTTGAAATAAATGGGTTTTTAGTCTTTTTTAGAGTACATAATCTAAAGATTTTTGATAAAATTACTCAAATATTACAGGTAACTATTTAAACAAGAGCTGTCAGAGGAGACAGCATGCTCGACTAAGTAAGTATTTGTCACAGGAGATGTGGTTGATGATAAGGAACATACATATTTTAAAATTTGAAAATATAACCTTAACAAATCTAAAGTAAAAAAAAAAATTCTTTAAAATTTTAAGTTTGTGGGAGACAATTTAAAAAAAAATGTATTTGGAGTTATGAAACTTGTCACATGAGATGTGGTTGATAATAAGGAACATATATTTAAAGTTTGAAGTCAAAACCTAAAGAAATAAAACAGTTGCAGTAAAAACAAATATTTTTTAGATGAATTTCAAAGTTCAAGGGGGGATAATTCAGAAAAAATATTTTTGGAGTTATGAACCTTGTCACATGAGATGAGGTTGATAATAAGGAACATATATTTAAAGTTTGAAGTCAATACCTAAAGAAATAAATCAGTTGCAGTAAAAAACAACCATTTTTAAAGAAAACTCTAAGTTCAAGGGGAGATAATTCTGAAAAAATGTAATTGGATTTATCAATCTTGCCACATGAGATGTGGTTGATAATAAGGAACACATATTTAAAGTTTGAAGTTGATACCTAAAGAAATAAAACAGTTGCAGTAAAAACAAATATTTTTTTTAAGAAATTCTAAGTTCAAGGGGAGATAATTCTAAAAAAATACATTTGGAGTTATGAACCTTGTCACATGAGATGTGGTTGATAATAAGGAACATATATTTAAGTTTGAAGTTAATGTCTTAAGAAATAACAAAGATATAGAAGAAAGTATTTTACTGCACAAAAACTTTATTCTGTGCACAAAAACTTTAATCAGTTCAAGGGGAGATAATTCTGAAAAAATGTGTTTGGAGTTATGAACCTTGCCACATGAGATGTGGTTGATAGTAAGGAACATATATTTAAAGTTTGAAGTTAATATTTAAAGAAATAACAAAGATATAGAAGAAAGTATTTTACTGCACAAAAACTTTAATCTGTGCACAAAAACTTTGATAGGAAATGTGGACGTGGATTCGAACGCGGACGCCGGGGCGAGTTCTACATTTCTACGTAAAGTCGAGCTAAAAAGATGTCACACTGTTCCAATCTTATTATACAATACTTAATAAAAGAAACATGCTGTATTATGAATTTTTCACTTTAGACTTAAAATTTTACAAATTTCCAGTTAATATACAGTGCCCTCCAAAAGTTCTTGGACTAAATCTTGGGTTTTAAATTAAACTGATTCATCTTTATTTATGAATATAAAGAAGAAAGAGTCATCTGAGCAAATTCTAAAGTCAGCATTGATTAGTTTATTAAGATATGATTTCAACAATGTTACATGAATAAGGTCTAATGATAATTAATTTTTTTGTGTAATGCACAATCACTTTTTCTTAAAATTTCAACTGTCCAAAAACTTTTGTATGGCTCTTTATCAGGAAGAAAATCAACTGGTGTTACATGTATGCCCATTATGTAGATCTCCATTTGTTGAAAATTAAAAAAGCAGTAAGTTTGCAGGATGTCTGGTCCCAAATGTATTCTAGACTGAGTTTTAATGTTTAGTTGACATTTCACAAGCTGTTAAATTGGAGGAAGTCTTGTTTTATGAATTATAAATACAAGCCACTAGACAAATAGGTCTTTAGGATATTCATCAAATCTTAGACTGCATTTAATCTGCATAAACTATTTTCCCTCCTACCACCAATTCTAAAATCATGTAAGGCAGTTGTCAGTCACTGATGAGAGTATGTGCCAAGTAACTGATAAACAGCTTAATCGAAAGATTTAGCCTTTCAAGAAATGATAAGTAGGCAGACTGACAGCCATGATATAATCAATACAATGTGTTGCTACAGCATTAAACTCAACCAAAAAATAAATCCAAGTATTGAAATACAGAAAGACTTTCGTGCACATTGAAACCTTACAAATCCATACAATTAATTACTCCTTACACATTAGATTTAAGAACAAACTGAGCAGGGCAAAAAAAGCGAGCGAACTTGCAAATACTCCTGCTTAGTGTATTAACGAGATTTGACACCACCCATTCACATGCTTATCAATATAAGTAAACACCTGTCACTGACACTAAAAGATGTGTCAATTGACTGACGGAACTACTTTTATCCCCCAGAAATAAACTGTGTAGTAAATCAGAGACACATGTATCACTCCACAGGTTAAACTGGTTAGGCATTTGAATTGTCGATATTTTTCTACTTGTGGTATAATCTAAGCCTTTGGGGAAATCGCCGAAAGTCTAAAAATAAGGTGTTTTGACGCATGTTAGACACCTACCAATACAATCCAAGTAAAAAAACAACATAAATGTTTGCTTACGATTGAGGTGCTCCACCAATACCAAAGCCAACTAAACCTCTTAGTATAAGTAACCATATAAAGTTAGGTGCTAATGCACTCAGGAAACCAAAATAACAGGTAAATACAGAACATAAAATAAGTTCCTGAAAAATACAGTAACATGTGCATGGAAGAGAATTCAAAGAAATCAAACCAAATGCATGGAACAGTACACAGTACATTTAACAAATTAAAAAAAATTAACATGAATCAGAGCTATACGCACATTTATGGACTTAAGTCAGTCAGACTAATAATGGTATATACTCTGCCCTCCAAAAGTTGAAGTTAAAGTTAAAAAAGTGCAGTTTAAAGTCTGCTTCCATATACATTTCAGCCGACTTTACAATCTTGTACAATAACTCCTGATCACTGAAATCTCCCTCAGGCAGGCGACCCCTCACAGTACCCATTTACACCTGGGTGGAGTGGAACAATTGTAGGTTAATTTCTTGCTCAAGGAAATTAGCAGTGCCCCCAGTGGGGATCGAACCCAGAACCTCTCGATCCCTAAGCACGTGTCCTACCACTGGACCACTGCTCCTAAGTTCTTTCACATTCATAATTACAATACTATGTATTAACTGCAACTTAACACTGGTTCATTGAGATTCATTGACATTAGTTTTGGAGGCTGATTGATAACTTTTGGTGCTGTATAAAATGAAATGTATCAATAGAAATTTCATTTCCATTGCAGGAATAATGAATAAAATGAATAATGAAATTACAATTCTCCAAACTTGAACTTGGAATTTGTTGCAATTCCATTAATTGTACTGTGAAAGAAGTTTTGGAGGACAGTGTAAAAGTACATAGAGTCCATGAGGCTGTTCACTTTTTATAGAGGTAAATTAATACACAGTAGAAAGGACCTGCTGGAAATTATTGGCTCGCTTGAACATGGGTGCAAGATGAAAATTTTGAAAAACCTGAAAACTGTAATTTGAAACCATTTTTCTTCATAATGTAATAGCAAAACATTGTCTTATTTGTTGTGAAAAACCTGAACTTCAGGCATATGCCTGAAAACTTGCACCCATGCTTGAATGAACAATGCCCAAGGGCTCTAGCTCAAGGGAATTATGTTTCTGTAAACCATTTGATAACATACATGTACATGTAGTTGTAAAGATTCAGAAAACTATATAAAATAATACTTACAGATTTGCGACCATATTTATCACACATACTACCCCATATACTTGAACTACACATCATACCACAAAATACAATCTGTAAGAAAAATACAAGATTCTCAGAGACTAGTGCATAAGTAGAGTTTTCAGTCAAAACACACATACATGTATTAAAAAATTTCTAAAGGCCTTACTTCAGAACAATTTTATACTTGTTGATTGTAATGAAAATATAAAGAAAAAAGGCATATCGGAGGAAGTAAAAATTTTTGAAATTCCAGGATTTTATGCTTTTAAAAGCTTTTACACAGAAAGAGAACCACTTCTTAGCCCCTCACAAAACACAGACAATCTAGATTAGCTCTGATAACTGTAACCCGATAAAAATCCATGGTCCGCACTGGAATCGAACCCATAATCTCTCAAATCGTAAGTGGACACTCTACAACGTCACCATAAAAGCTAACTTGAAAGCAAGGGAGTACAAGTGTCGTACAGTCAATTCGCATTATCTCGACTACTCTTGTGTCGACATTTCGTTGTCTCGATTGAAAATCAAAAGTCCCGATTTTTTTCCTTCTTTATCTATATGAAAAAATCATGTTTGACTCGATCTTTTTGTCTCGACATTTTCGCTCTCTCGACTATAAATTTAAGTCCCAAAGTGTTATTTTACTATAAAATTATAATGTTTAAGTCGACTAGACAAAGATATTATCGGCGATCCGTTGAGGTGCGAAAAATAGCACACGTCCATTGTTTATCGATTAGCGACTGTATAGATAATCTGTTTAAAAGAACGTGACAATATTGAATTAACATGTCATTTAAATAAACAAACTAATTGACATGTATAAAACCATCGTTGAATAAGTCGATTGTTAATTGACAGATGTCAAAATTGAGTGTAAAGATATCAAAATGCGTGCTTACAATCATGTGCTTCATTACAAAAAAACACTGCGATACTCGTTACTTTTTTGTGTTCATTAATTTTGTTTAATGAATATTTTGTCCAATAAAAATAAGAAACAAATATTTTTCGTTTATTTTTATTATTATATTTCGTCATCTAAGTTGATATAAATGTACGGCATCTTCTTTGCATGATAAATTAATCCCTCTACAGACCTGTTGAAAAAAAAACGATGTTTACAACTGTTATGGGATAATAGAAAGACACGCATTTAAAAGATAAGCCGACATTTTTGTAGTTCAAGTCTATATTTTTGCGTTACGTAATAGTCAACTACTCTTCACACACACAACTGGATATTATCAGCAACTACTCAAAATTATCAAAGAGAAGCCGACTTACACGATGACGGTGCTGTGGCTGTACGAAATAGTGTATGACGTCAAACATATACACACACAATTTATCTGACTGGCTACAAATATTCTGAATAATATTAGTCGTTCTTTCGAGATACAGTCAGTGAAATAGTAGAAACCGAAAGTAGATTTTTGGAAAATACGCGATTTTGTTCTATAACTTGTCGAGAGGGAACTTTGCCAGCGGTAAAAGTGTCACAAAACCTTTAGAGTACAAGTTTATGGTAAAACCCTATTCACAGCTGCAGCAAAGCGATTATTCTAAACTACACTCTCTGAACAGGTAAAACTGCTACCGAAGACATCGGAATTACCTCCCTTAGAAAATTTCGTTTATCTTGTTTGTCTCGACTTTTCGTTATCTCGATTATTTTCCAACGGTCCCAACTGAGTCGAGATAACGAGAGTTGACTGTATTATACATCTGCTACATAATATATACCAATATTCTTACTCTAAAATTGCTGTATAAAAGCACCGGAGCTTGACATTTTATATCATACTACAAAAATTCCCTTCCTATATTTTATTATATGTAGGAGGAGAATTTTCATAGTATGATATAAAATGTCAAGCTCCAGTAATTAACAGTTAACAATAATCTGGTATTACCAGGTAAATCATAGAATATTGTAATATTCAATAAAACATAGCAAGTTCTATGTACATGAGTTTATTTATATGATTACCAATAGATTTCTAACTACTTAGTTTCCTGTCTGATCTACCGGTAACTTTATTCTCAGTACATCAAACTTTTAAATATTAAAATCTATAAATGACTGAAACAGATCTGCCTGTAGTTAAATCTGTAGGGAAGATCACACACAAAGTATTAAATTATTGTTTATTATATATAAGAGAGGATTTTAATCTTCCTCCTATATATAACAAAATAAAATTGGAAACTAAAGCTACTCAACACAGATTTGGTTACAAATGATATTATAAAATTTCCTGTCAGTGACTGTTTTAGAAGTGATTAAATGAATTCATGATATAATGAGCAAACTGACCAATTGCTAATGAGAAGTATAAAAGTAATAAAAAACACACAAAATCATGTATGATGTTACTACAACTTGGCAGGTTTCATACACAAAATCACCATCTCGTAGTTGTCAATTCGTATTAAAATTGTCATTATCATAATGCTGCTTTAAGTTTACAGCTTCCAAAATGCTTCTATACAATTATGACAATTTCAGAAAAGTTGATATTTAGGTTGAAAGCTGTGAACTAGTAGCTTTAACATTATATTACTAAAAGGTGCAAATAAGAATATATGTAATTTTAGTAAACATTAAATACCTGGGGCCCATATTATCAACAGTCTTACAACAAAACTAAGTTGTAAATCCCTCTATATTATATGCCCGAAAGAATTTCGGGCATATTATGTTATACCCCTGGTGTCCATCCGTCCGTCGGTCTGTTAGCAATTTGGTTTCCGGAGCATAACTTAAGTTCCATTTGGCCCACAAAATTCAAACTTCATCTGATGATTGTCCATATTGGGTAGAAGACTCCTATTGATTTTGGGGTCACAAGGTCAAAGGTCAAGGTCACTATGACCTTAAAACTGAAAACAGTTTCCGGAGCACTTAACTAAAAAAAAAACATTTTCGGGCATATAATGCTCTGCCTAGCAGTGCTCTTGTTGAAATTGCTAAATAATCATAAAATTTTCGCAAACATGCTGCCTAGGGCTTGACATGAATTTTCAAACTAGGTTGCCCAGTAGGACAACAGCTAATTTTTTACTTGCCCAAAACCAATGATTACTATCAGTAACAAGTTGCCCAAATGCAAAAATAAGTCATAAGGGTCAAAAGGAGGATCTTTTATGTAGCACACTGAATACTTACTGTGGTAATTAAAGCTTGTTTCCATTCATTTATCTGCCAGTCACAATGTAAAGCTGGTGATAATATAGACAATATCATCATCTCCATAGCATCAGCCATCTATTGTATAAAATATAATATGATAAGTTAATATAGAAAAACATTAAGAGATATCTTGTATGGGTTTAATCATTAACATAACCAGATGACATTTTGGGAACTAACATGGAATTAGAAAAATATTTCTGATGTAAAGAAATCACAAATTAACCTCTATTTGTATTGAAACCTTTCTATAATAGACATATGTCAAGATATTTTTTCTCTTTGCAATTTTTTCACATTACTTTGAAAAATACATGTACTTCAATAAAAATAAGACTGGTGGAATTGAATAGACCTAATTCAGAACTCAAATTTGTGGGGTTTTCTTTGTCTGTGCACAGCGGTACAAACAAAATTATATATAAGGATATAGTCTATTAACACTCGTCAAGCAAGTAAACAAATAGTAGACAGTGAAACCTCTTTACAACAATCAGTATCAGAGATATGCTACTTAGGATGTTAATTAGAAGTGACTGCTGTAGGGAGGATCATTTTCATTAGAATATGCATGAGAGTTGAATTTGTGGTGACTGTTGTAGAGAGGTGGCTGCTGGATGGAGATGCTATGAAAGGTTTAACTATGTTATGACAACCAAATTCAGTTAACTTTAAATATGTGAAACTGATTAAATTATTCTAGAACTCAAAAAGGGCAAGGAAGCATAAAAAGGGGCAGGGCGCATCTAAGAGTCCACGTTTAAAACTAACAGTTTCCTCATAACCTAGGAAGGAGAAAAAAAGGGCAGGGAATAATGAAAAGGGGTGGGGTGCAGTTCCATGCTATCAGGCTAGTAGACCAAGTACACAGAGGTAAAGAAGCACTCATAAGCAATGGACAAAGTTTGAAGACAAAATTATCATCAATTTATTGATACACCTTAAAGATACAACTATAAAAATCTGATAAGTATCTAATACTAATTACAGTCTGAGAAAATTATGTTATAGTTCAAGCCAGAGGCTATAAGACATTGTTTGGCTTCATTAAAGTTTGATTAGAGCAGCCAAAATAAATCATAAATATAAAGGACTAAAAATTAGAACAGACACTATAATTTTAGAACCAGAATCATGTATCAGAAAAAATCTTGATTTTTATTAAAGTTGCTTTAATGATTTTTCCTCGTTAATAAAAGTTCATAATGCATACTTTAAGTCACTGATTGAAAGTTGCTTTATTAGTATACTTTTCCCCCATGTGCATAAGCTTTGTTACATTTTGATTGAAAATGATGCTTTTTATAGCATAAATACACTAATGCTAAAATTGCTATAAAAAACTTCACTTACTAAAATGAGATCACTTAGCACTTAGTTTGTAAAGAAGTACTATTCTGTTTTTAGCACACATATAGTGATAAGAAACACTGAAAATGCTATGCCAATATTGAACCCTTTGAAGTGCATGTATAAGAGCAAGGGAAAGACTATCTATTGTGACAACTTCATACTATATAATCTATAGTTCAAATGACTAGTGTCTAAAAATGTCATTAGCATGGATTACTTCCAGCACTGATACAATGTATCTCATAAATTCTATGATTCCATCAGTGGTTTTTTTCAGGCCATTTTGGGGCCGAAATTGGGCCCCATCCCCCTCTCCAAAAAGTATATATTTTTCCCCTACCCAGTCAGAGTCAGAGTGTCCTAAAACTTTTGTACTTTTTATAGCAGCTTGCCCATTCCTCAAGCATTACAGAGAAATCTCAGATGAATATATGGGTTCAATAGTTGAAATTTCATATAGATAGACAGAAATGTTACTCTGTTAGAAGATCCATGTAATCTCAAGTATTGAAAAAAATTCCCCTAATTTCATTTTGTCGCTATTCTCCCCTCAAAAAGGGTCCTGCCACCTTTCCCCTAAGAGTGAAAATAAACACCGTCCAAGCAAATAGATAGGAGATGTAATCATCCAAGTTTTATGTTTGATCATATAAAATGTAATATAAAGTAGACTTAATACAGAAAACATAAGAGGGCCGTCAAGTGAGTGTTAATTACAACGGTCCTCGTCTCTGAATGTCAATGGTTAAAGTAATCATCAACTATTCATGAATCTTCTAAAAACATATCTTTACTATTCTTACCCAAGCAACTCCAGTAAGAATTGACAGCTTGATTTGAAATTTCCCAAATCCAATATTGTCTATGGCCTCTTGAATAGTAAATGTGTCTGAAAAAAATAACCATGGCAACGTAAAAGACACAGAAATTATCAAATACAAATATGAGACACATAGAGTGCTGGGATGACAAATTGTGGACTAGTAATTGAATTTATAGTTAATATTCTATATAGAAAAATAAACATAAGTCAATGCATTGGTGTTGCTACATTGAGGCTAGCCAGGGCAGCATGAATGGTCATGAATTTCTTTAATTTTGGAACGATGTTATCTAACATCATTCCAATGGTAACAAGAAAGTATAAGATTACTCTTTTCACGCTTCAACAATTTTCAACATAGACAAAGAGGCGTAGTTCAAGCGTGAAACTCATTAACATCTCATTTAAATGTAATACAATGCTGGCTTGTGTTGTAGTTCTTGAAACTCTTCAGGAAAAGGGAGGTTACTCTCAGGACATACAAATCTTGCAATGGAGACGGGACAACTCAACCCGTAGACAACTCAACCTGTGACAACTGCAATGATTACTTGTTGGAGTAAAAAGGGCCTACGATGTTTTTGACAATGCATGTTATATGCGTAGCTTAATTACATCATTCGATAGTAATAAACAATCAAAAAATAAGTTCAGGACATCGTTCCCTCAGCACTCCAGTGCTATTATTTTTTATGGGAGAAGAGTTAACACAGTATAGATCATATCATGGTTGTCAATCAACCTTCTCATCATTCCTGGAAAAGGTACATCTCTGGATTTAGCTGTTGATCAGTTTCTAGGCATATACTTCCTCCAGTGACTGACAGCTGCCCTTCATGATTTTAATCAGTGGTAGGAGGTCAAATGGTCAGAGAAATTATTTCACAGCCAATCTCCATGAAAAGTATGCCCCGTCTGGGTATTTATCCCACAATCTCTCAATCAGTAGACTTATGTGCAATATATACTGAGCTAGCCGGGCTGGTTAAAAATTTGGAATCCAGTTCATGAATATTATGTAGGTTATATTGAGAACTTTTTAATAAGCAAGTTCCTAGACCCCACAGAGAGAATTGTCTCACTGTAACTTCCCTAACTGACTATGACATTGTAATGGAACTAAGGATCTATATTGTATTTTCATTACTTATGAACTCGTATACCAAGTGCAGAATCATTTTTCTTCTTAGAATAGTCAAATCAATATCTACAACCCTATGTGTTTACAAATATGAAAATCCTAAGCATAAACATCATTTTAATAGGTCTCTTGTTCAAGAACAGTCTAGTTTATAACTTAAAATAGTAGAACTAAAAAAATATACAAAAAAAAGGAATGTAAACCATTGTTATATCAAATTTAAAAAAAATACCCAGAAGAAATGTATCATTTACTCAGAAGAAATCTATCATTTACACAGGAAATGTCTCAAAAGTCATTTCAATTTTTTTTTAAATTCATGTCATTTTTTGTATTTCAAAGTGAAAATAACAGAATGTCTTTACAAATAACTTGATTTTGAAGACAAACTGATAGAGATAAATTGTATTGCAGATGAAACAAAGCCTAAACAAGATACGAAAAAATTTATTTTCCCTGTAGCAAATATAGGGTAAACAAATCTATGAATTTGCTAAGCTCTTAAAAAGGCATACCTCTATATTTCAACTTAAAAGATTGTCCTATTATAGACCTTAAGCTTAAAATGCAGAATAGTTTTACAAAATTGCTTTGTTTTAATGCTTGTATTTTTCATTGACTTCACCATAGTAAAACTGTTTTCTTAAGGTCTGATCAACATTAAATGTATAAATAAAGCTGTCTGGCTGACTCAGTCTGACTAGTAAACATGTCTAGTGATTGAAGTGTTGTATGAGTATGTTCAATTCCCAGGCTGGGCATACTTTTAAGGAGCTTGGTTAAAAAAATAATTTCAATGTCCATTCTCCCTCCTACCTCTGATTCTAAATCAAGTAGGGCAATTGTCAGTCACAAATGGAAATATGCCACCAAGTATCTGGATAACAACAAAATCCAGAGATTTAGCCTTTCCAGGAATGGTGCGGTGAACTAACCGCCATGATATGACCTATACAATGCGTTGCTACCATGTTAGACCTAACCATAAGAAAATATAATGAATATAATTATCATGTTGTATGGGCTGTAAGCACAGACAGTTGAACTTGTATGAATAAACTAATGAAAAATCAACAATGAAATATACAGAGGAGACTGGTACACAGTCTACAATTACATGTAGCAGTTGTCTGGTTGTCCTAGACAACCACTTTAGATCAGAAAACCAAAATTGTTTCATAGGCAACAAAGAAACTACAAAAAAAGATCACATAATATAGAGCAAGAAGCAAAATCTATCTACATTTATTATCTATCTACCGCAATCTGATTAAAACCCGATCTAAAATTTTACCGCTCGCACACTCGCTAATTTAGATCTGGCCTTTTCCAATCGAAGGTCAAGTTCAGGTGACCTTTTCTCATCATAATATTCATGACGAAATTGTTATGATACGTAACTTGTTTACATCGTCTACGTCACGAAATTTGAAATGAGCCGCCCAATCGCAGACTGTGAATTATACTGCTATTAAATTAGCATGCAAACATAGGTCTAAAAATAGAAATTACGAAAATCTAAATGTGATTAATAGTGTTTTCGTCTAGATGAAAGCTACACATTGATTGGTCGACACAAAGTTCATCTCGACGTGACCTTGCATTGACTAAGTAGAGATCCAGTACGACAACGCTCTACAGGATCTCTGTTTACGGAGATTGTATCTACCGGTACCAACATTTTTTTAATGCCAAAGCAACACATTGTATAGGCCAAATAACAGAGGTCAGTCAACCTATACTCACTGTTCTTGGAAAGGCTAAAATCTCTAGATTTAGCTGTTAACCAACTACTAGTACTAGGTACATACTTTCGTCAGTGACTGACAACTGCCCTACATGATTAAGAATCATTGGTAGGAGGGAGAATGGCTGTAGAAATAATTTCATGACCATGCTTTATGAAAGTTTGCAATCAAACCATCAACCCCTCGATCAGTAGAATTTGTGGCTACCAACTGAGCTAGCTATGCAGCTACGGATATGGACTAACACTTTTATTTCTCATTTTCATGGACATTGAAAGCAATAACTGATAATGAACATGTTACAGGGAAACTTATAACATAAGAGGACAAATGTAAATAACCAATCAATATAATGGATTGCTCCAAAGAAATGACAGAACAATTAAGCTTTATCAAGTCAATAACTTTTGTGACTACTACAATTATTGCCTCACATTTTTACACACACTGACCCAAAGTAATATGTTTTATAGTAATGGGCAACATTATAAACAAGCCCAACAGTGGGATATCAGTAATTTTTACTAGCCCAACTCAAATTCACTAGTCCATGACTTTGGGCTAGTGTGTTAAGGTGATGGCTGCTCGTAATTGAAATTACATCTAACTAAATATTGAAATACCAGCATTGCATAGGGAATAACTTGACTAACACATACCATATAAAGAACGAATCTATAATTTATTGATTGACTATCGACAATGAATACAATTTAAATAGCATTTACATTCATTTAATCAGTTTCCCAGTGTAGTTACTGAAGCTTGAGATGTATTTATCTATCTGATGTCAAGTTTCACTCACCTATAACATGTGCCAGTGACATTTTAATCAATTAGTGAGTCTATTCATTAATCCAATTCAATTTGTAAATAGGCCACAACAAATTGATCATATGTTCTATGGATTCGCTCGCACCTTAATTTTGACGGTTTTTACAAAAAAAGTATTTTTATTTCCTCGCTCGCTCATAAAAATTTGGTCAAACCGCTATATAAAGCAAGTGAATAAAGACTTTTTAAATTTTTTTTCTTCACTCGCTCACCCCATTTTTTTCCCAGAAAAATCCGTAGAACATATCATCAACTTGTTGTGGCCATACAGACATGTAGGTAATTGATAAAAAGTTTACAATAGTGAGTAGTGACATAACAAATAAATCACTGCTTTGTTTTAAAAGGTTATAAACTGAAAAAATTCATGCACCAATGGAAGCACATTTCGCATCCATTTATAAATTAATATATTAATAATATTTTAACATTTAAAAATTTGATAGCTGTTATAAAAGTTTGTTTTTTTAATGAAAGGGGGAATTGTACTTCTCTGCCATTTTGTCTGCCCCAGCAATTACTATGTTCCCAGGGCTTTTTCAGGGGGTTTTGGGAAAAAGGCCCCTGCCCAAATTGGGAATTTTTAACATGGTAAATAGTCTGATTTAGAAAAAGAAATGACATATCAACCCAGTTTGGAAATTTCATCATTAATGTTTCTGCATTAAATCTTTATATGCCTTGCTTTGGTGTCCCTGAAAGTGTTGCAGTGCTCTTAAAAAGTTTGATCTGACAGTTCAGTGAGGTTTTCACTGCAAATTCTCGTGTATTTATTGAAATCAAGTTTAAAGGGAATTATTAAACAAGATTGGGAATTTTTGTCTTGAAAATGGGACAAATGGTTGTTTTTTTTGCATTGGGAATGTGGACCATATTCAGCCCCGTGAGATAGGCTGAAAAAGCCCTGGTTCCATGGTAACCAGGACTTGGAGTCAAATGGATATTTCTAGCAATTAATTACAATACTGCAGTAAAACATAGGTAGTATCTGCATATAACCACATCTACAACCCTCGCTTTTTTTAGCATGAAAACGATCATCCTTAGAAGTTTATGGCCTGTGCCAGGGAGCTGAAAGGTAAAAACACAGTTCCTTTTCTCCACTAAAAAGCAATCCCAAAAACTGCCCAGGGTTGCATGTTGCCAATTGCAAAATGTAGGTAAATAACTCTGGCATTTTTACCACAAAGGGTATGGCATTTTTGCCAATGACATTTTTGTATACAATGTATGGCATTTTTTCCTCAGACATTTTACCTGATAACAAGAAAATTTAAAGTACAAGGTGGACATATCAGTTGCATCAATTTTTTTTTTTTTTTAAATCAGGCATTGTTATCTTTTACAGAATAATATTTGTGAATCATGGCAAACACTGGATATTAAATACTGCACTCAGCATATCACAGATTTTATCTAGATATCTGAGTGATACAATAAAACATGCTATAGAAAGTTAATGGATAAACATAAAACATCCTAAGTGTAAACATCTCTGATTACTGTTGGGTTTTTTACAATCAGCAAAACAATACTGCATTGTTTTGATTTATACAAAGTGACAAAACAATCCAATAGGACTTTGTTAATCAAATAACAAACAAGATCACTGTTTAATTGTAGTCATGTTCAAGTTACTGTAAACAGACTTTCTGTATTCTATTAATTGTAATTACTATGTACATGCATGTGAGAAAGACTTAAGCCTATTTCACATCACGCTTGCGGAAGCCGTACGACAACATTTTCTGAAAAATCGCAGAACTTCGTACGAACACCGCAAGACAGTCGTGCGTTTTTTCAGGTGATCGCATCGTCGTAGACATCGCAAGTCAAATTTTCAACATGTTTATTTTTCTTGCGATCTCTATGCGATTTTGGACCCCGCAAGACAGTCCTGTGGCTGCCGTACGACAGCCGTACGTCATTCTTGAGACAGTCGCACGTCAGTTATAGAATCTTTTTCGTACGTTTGTCTAGCTAAGATCGTGCGACAGCCGTACGGGCATCTTGCGACTTTCTTGCGACGCCCTCATTTCGGTCACGGTTTGTCGTGAGTCGGCTGCGAAACGTACGAAGAACGTAAGAACAACGTACGACAGTCTCAACGCTGCCTTGCGAAAAGTAAGAACCAACCCTGTCGAGTCTATGAATAGCATTCGCATTGTTCGCGCCAAAAACGTCATTCAGTCTTTTGATTATGAAGAGGAAGGTATTAATTCATTATGCCACCAAAAGGAAAGGGAATGGGAGGGGAAGGTTACTACCGTTGTTTCACCTCCGGTTCAACCTCAGCAAGAACGTGTAACTGAGGTTACAGATCCGCGTCCCATACCCGAATCTGACGATTAAGGAGGATCAATCTACAGGAACGATAGGTTCCAGTTTTCATCGCATCAGGACAACATTCTTGTACAGTGGTTTTCAGAGCACCTGGAGTTCTATCAAAAGAGCAGTAAGAGATTTGCTGACAAGAACTATAAAGACAAGCAACTGGCTGAAATTGCTTCGAGATTGAACAAAACTTGTAAATCATGTTTTTTTACCCCCCCCCCCCATTGATTGTTTTTGTACCCAATTTTTCGTCTTATACCAAACGTTTGAATACCAAATGATTTAAATATGTACAAATTAGATTTCTTTCTCAACCCGGGTCAGTAGCGCAGTTGGTAGCGCGCCGGAATTTCAAATATCTAGTGTCCTGAACGGGTTCAGGTTCGAATCCTACCCAGGGAGGTTATACCCTTCCATGAAAAAAACATGTTGGAACTCATTCGGATGTATCCGACGTAATCACCATGAAATTCTCTTTCCAACTCTTCAAAGAGCGCGTAATATTGGCCGAATAAACGACGTCGCTCGAGCCATGGTTTCACCCACCAACGTCTTTGTCTGGATCTTTCTTGAAGACGTCTGTGGATCAGAAGAATTACAATTTCGTCTTCCTGATCTTCAGCAGTAAGTGCTGCAATGTGTAATTTACTTGCCAAGTTAGCCATGACTCTGTCAAGACCTACTGTGAAATGAAACCTTTTCCCCGCAGACCCAGTATTTATACCAAAATTAAACAAGAGGAGATAACCCATTCTTTTGATCGCATGAACATCGTACGACTGTCGTACAAGTTTGCGTTTGTCGCGCGATTGACGTACGGGTGACGTACGAAACTTTTCGAAATCTAACGACGGTCTTACGACTGACGTGAGTGTTGTACGGCAGCCTTGCGATCATCGCATGGCAGTCGTACGAAAACTAGGGTGTGTGTTGTCGTGCGATGAACGAGCGAACAACGTACGGTTCGTGAGAGCGTCGTACGACCGCCGTACGACGATTCAACGGAAAACTTGAAGTATCTACGGCGATTCGTCTGCGATTTCGTTCGCAGGAAAATTCGTACGACAAAAAAATCGTACGGCTGATGTGAACTAGGCTTTAGTAAACTAGGATATGTTGCAACATACAAAAATATTGCTGACAACTAAGTTTTACTGAAGGAAACAATTTTAAAGCTCACATATAACATAGGAAAATACATATCCACAGATCTATTTAATTTCTCTGGCTCAGGTGATGAGACCCAATGTCGACACAGCAAAATAAAACATAGTTTTTTTTTGTTCTCTGGTATCTTTGAAGAGTAATAAATAGATATATTTAATACATTCCAGCTATGCTCTTTTTATAACAATTCCGAACAAATTCATCCATTTGCAATATTAACATGAAGTATTGCAACTGTAACATCACAATCATTGTAGATGCTGTTCCAGCCTCAAGAAAGCCTTGCCTATTGTGTAGATTTAAGACTAAAATTAGTATTTTGAGCATATTTTAGTGAATTCTTACTTACATTACATGATTAATGGCTAGTGTAATCTTAATAGGTTTGAGTGATGACTTTAGGTCAGTGATGAATATAGGGCCTCAAGGCTGGTACACCCTAGAACCTGGCAATTATTTTATCCATGTCCATTCCAATGCAAAAACCACATCAGGTTCTTGTTTTCTTTATTCATTTGAGACATCCCTTCTTTTATACATGCTTTTTTAAAATTCTAACAAGAAATGTTATGTGGAAACCACATTAAAGCCATATTTAAAAACTTTAACACAAGAATTACAAAGGTAAATAATCCATAATAAAGGCAGGTAGAGTAGTGGTTATTTTCTAAGTCTGTTCATCACATGGTATGTTATCATTGTATGAAGTTTCATAAAGATCTGACAAGAAATGGCAGAAATATAAGGAAAAGAAAAACTTAAACGCAGTTGTAAACAACACAGGACGCCCAACCGTCCACCCATGTTTCGCCAAACTATTAGCCGAATTTTTTCGTTGAAAAATCTGACTAAAAACATTTCCCTTTTTGCCTTTTGTCATAGTGGCAGGTCAATGTTTTTGGCTATTGCTTTTCCTGATATGTTTTCTTAATCCCAGTTTTTACCTAAGGGTATCTTTATTACATACCTTCTGCTGGTTCCACTCTTCTCTCTTCAGGTCCATTATCACCATCAGATTCCATTCTAGCAAAGTTTCTCATAGCTGGATCTGTGATATCCATCTCAACACGATCAACACCTTCCAGATCTTCATAGTCCTCAGACTTACGTAACTTTACTAGTCGAGAAAACATTGTGAAATCAATCAACTAAATCCAATTGACAGGGAAAGGCAAGCTCTATATTAACTTCAACCTAGCGTTTTCAGTTGGATTTAGTTACTCAGATACTTTGCTTCTATGATATTTAATCCATTGTTATGTTTGAGAAGTAAGAGACACTGGATCTCAAAATAGGAAATGAACACTGACTTGACTACTCTAGAAAGTTGTAAACTTTTTTAGATAATCTGAAATAGAGAGAAAGAAAAGTAAATTATCCCATTGGTTAGTTAATGTAAGAAAAGAGTCAGTTACGACTGTTTTGCCCTGATTCCGTGATAAACACTTAAGTAAATAGACTTAGTGGGAATGTGAATAAAGGGTTGACAACCCTATAGAATAATTCAACAGTAGTGCAGTGCTGGCTATCCTTAATACAATTATCTCCCCTTGGATTGAGTAAAACCAATAATCCTAATAAAGATATGGAGTAAAATACATTATTATAACACAAATAATTTTGAATTCAACACATTTTTACGAAAAAATCTAGCAGAGGTTTATGTCACAAGTGAATCTACATTAATACTGTACACTCTATCATAGGGACATTTAATCATATTATTTATCTACATAATAAATACATGTATTTATAAAAAGCATTTACTACACTGACATTTACAATAAATAATATATAAAAAATGGATTTTTTCATACACAATTATTATTTTAATAACCAGTTCACAAGTCATTGGGTACGGCTAAGAAGGAATAATCTAAAATAAATATCTCCTTTTTATCCGAAATTGTTTGTCCGAAAACATGTCACTTGATTCATTCAAATAGCAAGGCGTCGGTTGCAATGTCATAATATACATCAGTTTGTAATGATCACAAATAAAAAATCAAATTTAAAAAGGAAAGAATAATGCTTCAACAAAAAATAATAACAACAAGATTACCTGACAGCTCTGTCAATATGTCCAAAGCAAAATCAATTAAGTAGCCAACGGCTTGCGGTTAATAATATGCGGATTTTTCTGAAGAACCAAGGGAGACAAATGTTTCATTTTTAAAAAAGAGTATTCCACGGGTTAATGCGCTTTAATGTATATTCATTTACCGCCGGCCTGAAGGCCGGTGGTATATTGGAGTCGTCAGAATCTGATGACCATGGTAGGAGCAGTCTATAATTTCTTTTACTTGCGTCCTCCTTTTTTATTTTCAAATGTTGACCGAGCTAAATTGTATTAATTTTTAGTTTTATAGTACTGCAATAAAATTTCGTGCTTTTTGGGGGCACTTTGAAGAACAGTTTATCATTAATTTATATTTTATATTTAAAGACATTGTAAAATAGCTGCTCCCCTAAATTGACAGGCCGCACGATTTACCGCATACTCAAAATACTTACCGCATACTTCGCATTGACGGCCGCACGATTTACCGCATACTCCAAATACTTACCGCATACTTCGCATACTCGCGTTAAAATCGAAAATACTCTCGCACACTATTATAATTCTCATACAATGATACTTAAATACTTAAAAAACACTAGGTAGAATATTAATAACTAATCAGAATGAGATTTTCTTCGAAAAATTGATTTAAATGGAAGAAATTTGCCTAAAATAACGCACACTGTCGTATTTTTTCGTATAAGAAAACATATTCTTACAAATTTTCCTTAACACTCGCTTAATTCTTATACAATGACACTTAGATATAATTTAAACACTTGTTATAATATCAATTGATACTCAGAATGTGATTTTTGTTCGAGCAGTTTACTTTAATGGATAATCCTTGTCTCAAAATGGCGTACACTGTCATATTTTCGCGTAGAGGACAACCTTTTCTCTCTTAAATACTCCCTTGATTCATATACAATGAACCTAGGATATTTATATAACATTGTATGGATATTTATTTAACATATTATGTAATATTTGTTCGCAATGGTTACTTTAATAGATAACGTTTGGCTAAAAATAACGAACACGGTCGTACGATTACGAAAAGAAAAATAAATTTATTTATTTATTTATTTATTGACATTTAAGATCATTAGCACGTTATAACACAATATCACAGAAATATTCAATAAAATCACAGATAAAAGTTTAACATCAGTATATATGATGATAAAACATGATGAACTAAAAACTATTGACTAGCATATTATGACTTAAAACAGTGTACAACCATAGCTCGACATACTTTTAATAATATATTAGAATAGACATGTGTTGTAATCAAGTACTAAGAACCTATGGATAACCCATTAAGCTGAAAGCTTATTTCCAATGGGGTCCATTTAAGGGAATAACAACATTGTTAAAAAGAGAGAAAAATTCTCTGAAATACTCCCTTGATTCTAATACGTAGAAGGTTAGATAATAATATTACAGCATTAAAATTGTTTAAGTATTAACTAATATTTTTTTCTAAATAAAGACGTTTAATCACTAAATTATTCTCAAAATAACACACATAACCGCATATAAGTTTTGCGTACGCTAAAAACAACCACGTACCGTACATATTTCACACACGTCTTTGTGAACAGATTTGCTATAGACTCGTGGTAAATAAGAAAGTACGCGAGTTGAGAAATTTAGATCGGGTTTATCGTATACGAAGCGCTAAATGCATGATGTTAAATCTGGCGTGTTTTCATATACATAACTTTCATTTATTATTTAAAACATTTATATCATGTTTAAAAGAAGTTTCTCCAAGAAGTTGCTACATTGTAATTATCTTCTCTTCTAAACCCTGGTTTAGACTAAAACACGTAGACATGCGAGTATATTTAGTAAACATAAATTTATTGCTGTAATTAGTGGCCAATAAGCCGTACTTTTTTAAGTTTGTAAAAAGGAATAATGTATTAATTAAATAATGTAGTAAATATATAGATTTATAAACTGTGACATTTATCATGGAACACTTTACATGTTCTGTATTACACCTCAGAATACAGAATTTTGAACTCTTTTTGCCGCATATATCTTTGTTTTCTCTTTTGATTTATGTACACATACCACTATCCGGCGGTATTTAATGCTTTGCATTGATCTTTTCTTGTATGGTATATTGCGCAGGTCGCTATAGCTAGTGCGTACAAAAAAACAAAACACTGTTTACAATAACAATACAATGAACTAACCCGCGACGAGGGATGCCCAGGATTACTTTAAAATACACAATTGTGATATGTTTTACTTGTGTCTTAGTTGTTGGTGTAATGGAAAGCGTTCTACCATAACAAGCATGAATTACCAAGTGATGGTGGTTTATCAACCATGCTGATGTTGTTGAAATTAATTACACAAATTATATTTTCAATACTGCCTACCCCTGAAATGAATTGTCTCATTTTTAATGTTTACCAAAACACGTTTTGTTTTTTGTACGTACTATAGATCTGTATGATACTTTTATTCATCATAATAATTATAAAGTGTGCCTAATTGAACGTTTGGGTGATCTTGAATCCTGCATGTCTTCTTGCATACATATAGAAGCAAAATGCCACGACCATATATTATAATTATATGCATGCATGAAGCAGAACTAGAGCTCGGCCCAGACAAGGACCATATATAATAGCCAGGGTCCTTTGCCTAGATAGGGTCTAATTACAGAATTACATGTCAATTAATATGCAAAAACTAGCATTGACAAAGCCATAGACAGTACTATTAGTTTTTTCTCGGACTATAAGGATCAATGAGTAAAGAAATTCCCCATGATAAAAGTCATTTTCAAAAGAGTTTATTTTAATTGGCAAAATTCATCTTACTTGGCATATCCGATAATACATATAAAAAATATTATACATGTATGTTTATGAAACTATCTATCATTGAGAATTGTATTCATGAAACCATGGGCTGACCTTTATTGATGCAGCCTTCATTCTCGTTCCCAGAGGCTATATATCATGATTCTCGACATTATTAGCTAGATCGAGAATCTTGATAACCTCGGGGTACGAGAATGTGAAACCTTCAGAAAAGCCATATTTCAATGGCGACACATACAGTGTGCTGTCCTTCTTATGATTTTTAAAAATAAATTTTGCCAAATATCGCTGGTTCTTGAAACTATGCTGAGAAAACAGTGGTATTTGGTTTTGCATTTACTCCCCTAATAAGTTATTCATGACCCGCAGTATTGTTCATGGCAAACTCTCTGCCCACAATTCACGTTTAGAACGTCATATCATTGTATAATCATATCCAGCACTGTTGAACCTCATTTTTCACAACCCGTGTTTTTCACAACGTGTGAAAAACGCGTACGCAATTTTCACAACTTGTGAAAAACACGTTAGTAACTTTCACAAGTTGTGAAAATTGCGTACGCGTTTTTCACAAATGAGCAATGTGAAAATTACGTTAGACATTTTTTCGATTTTTAGTCCTAACGCAATTTTCACAACATGGGTCAATATCATAGTATATTTTAAAGTATATAATAAACAAAATTAATGTTTCATTTTTTTTCAAATATTTTATTTAAATGGTTTACATCGCAACATGAGTGCAAGATGTCCCAACTACCCTAAGGTGTTCAACAAGCCAGTATTGTACCATATTTTACTACCTTTACGTACAAGCAACCACTTTAGAACATAGAGAAGCCACCTTAAGGTACATAGTTAGCACATACATCCCATGGTACTGTTATAATGTCCGTATTCACAAGGTTTGTATCAGCTGCCCAAGCACAGCACGAATATCCATGGTAACATTTATGTCCATAGCAAATTCTGTCTAGCCTTGGTCGTTTAAGTGGAGGAGAGGGGTTCAAACTAGCGACTACTTGGGGGACGAAGCATGAAGCACACAACCCATTGTACGCCCTGACACTAATATTCATTTATCATGCATCGATGGCAACATGAAAATTCTACAGTATTTCATATTTTGGTGAGATATACATGTACCTCTGGTAAAAAAAGCTTAATGTTGGGAAGATGCATGCATATTAAACTTAAATAAATATGATTACAGCATAGATAATTGATATATAAAAGTAAAGGTCATTGTATCTTTATTATGCAAACATTTGATATTAGTGAGTTATATCTTGTGAATTGTAACACAGTGGTCAATTTCAGAGGTACAGATTTCATTGTCAGATTTTTTATTTTCGCTTAATACTGGAATTTATATTTTGCATGGATAGTAACAAAAATGCTGCGAAAGTGTGCCGATAAAACCTCGAGGCGGTCAATATATTCCATTATTGCATATGTTACTATAAATAGTAACAAAATCGACGAGAAACTGCGCCAATATAGTCTCAATGTAGACAATACATTCCAGTATTGAGCAGGTGTGCCAAAATATCGATATTTGGCTCACTTCCTAGTGTGCCAAAAAATCGATATTGAGGCAACTTCTGGTCAATACGCACCTGCAGTTTAACAACGACAGACTTTCCGCACGTTAAATTCGTACGTAATTAGCAACAAGAAGCTATTCAATTTTACGACGTGTGTTGTTTCATATAAAAAATTAATGAGATAATCAACAACCAGAATTACGTTTTATAACAAGCGTTCATTAGATTTCAACGTTTCGGCGTTGAAAAAACAAAACATGTGACGTAACGTCAACGTGCAAAATAGCGCGTTACGCCGAGAAAAAGCTAGTGTAGATCTACTTTTGTTGTAGAAAAATCGTCATTACATGCATTGATCAACACATGCAATAAAAAGGTTATGAAACAGGGCAAGTGTGCCTTAAGTCGATATCGGCACTCTTTCCTCGGCATTAGCCATCGGGCCAATACCTTCACAGTACCGAATTCCTGCCAAAGTTACTATTGTCAGCATGTGATCATGCAGATAAAGAAAACGTAGGTCTATGATAATTTTGTTATCTGAATAAAAACTAGGGAGTACAGCCATGATCGTGCTTTGACTGACCTGATAACGATAGTGGTAAGGGACATGTAATCCAGACTAAATACAGATAAGCTTATTGAAGCATTTCAGTTAATTGTATTAAATTGATTATGGGGCGGATCTTGTCTTTTTACAATTCATTGTTTAACTGTCGATATGTACATGGGCACAAATATTTATATCCATGAATAACACGAAATTCACGACACAAATATCGTACGCTTTAAATAAAGGCCAACTATATTTCTCTGCGTTTTATATGGCTTTAAGGTGACAGTAGTATAAATACGTGACAAAATAAATGAAAATGGACATTATAAACATATAATTTCCTACCCGTTGTCTAAGTCGGATAGAGTACTCGTAACAGTTTGATATGAGATTTATCAACTCGCTTCGCTCGTTGATAAATCCCATATCAAACTGCTACCATGCTCTATCCTATACATACAATTTTATAGTTTGGTTTGTTTACACTTGTTTTAATACACATGAAAATTTATAAAACATTTACAAAGAAGATATACAATATTTAAAATAAACATTGAATATCAAAGTGGTATGTTTAAATCAGCAAAATGCTGTTCATGCATCAACGTATTCACCTATATAGTAGAAAAGTCCATTATTTAAAGTAAAATAACACGCATGACCTAGAATACGACCTGTTGTTAACTAATTAGCTAAAACAACATTCAGAAGTAATAGAAAAAGGCCATAGACTGTTTCTATATACATAGAAACACGTCCATTTGTCAGTTTCATGTCAACATTTAATAATAACCTTGTTACACGTTTACCTCATCATTACATCAGAACAACTCCTCACACGTCGTATTTCTGTGCAGTTCAGAATACATTACTACAAAAACTAACTTTGTAGACCTACTTTTTCACCTTATGATATCCGAGATTTATCTGCATAGAAGATCGCCGAGGTAAGTCCGATGGTAAAGTTAGAACTTCTTCGATCGACCTCTCTCAAAATGCCAATATTTTTCCGACAAAACTATTTTAACGGTTTCATATTGTTTGCATATTTTAAATATGAGAAGCAATGCATTAAACTGACGTGACCCGGGTGCTTAGAAATTCATTTTATGTATTTTTGAATATATTTTTGTTTATCATAATACTGCATTTTGACCATGGCACTCTTCCTGTCTTCGATTATAGGAGGTTGGATTTAAAACATTATGAATTTTTCGAAAGGGTAATAAGTACAGAATTGTATGAAATGGACATGACAAATTAATCCATTTTAAAGTGTACATGTATTCATTAATATTTTTTTCAAGATGAAAGAAATATTAAATCGTTTTCAATATACATGTAGTTATTTCATTAAATATAGGGTGGCGAGACAGGATAGAGCGCCATGATCGTGCGACCACATACACGACTCATGCAGGGTTGTTTCGTCATCTCACGATGACGAACGCAGAAACGAAAGCGTTTGACCAAGTACTAGCAAAACATCAACAGCTCTGGTAACCATGCCAAATTTCCCTTCTCTAAGAAAAAGGAATGACTTGGTGTTTGGGAACGACCAGAGCCAGTAAAATGCTTCGCCAAAAAAACGCTTGACAAAGTGAACAAGCAAAACTGTTCTGTTTCTTACAAGAACGTCTATGGGTCTATATACAAAATATTAATTACAAGGTTTTCAGTTAAATAATAGCGCTGTGCATAATTAATTAGTATGTCAAATAAATCGTACATGGGATTATTTTACTTGAAATTTCATAACTATCATTAATACGTTTTTTACCAATCACAATTTAATTGCTTTTTTTAATTTGATAGTGCAGTTTATTTGTATTTGATAACAACTCACTAAATTTAGGATTCATCTTTCAAAATTATCTTCCCCATATTTAATGTCCTTTTTACAGTATTTAACGATTGTTACATGCTCTGTTTTTTAGGACCCAAATAGCTCAGTCGGATAAAGGGAAGGAACGGAAATAAGCATATGACATGAAAAGTTCAAGAGGTCGCTGGTTCGAAACCTAGCAAATGCATAAATTTTTATTTTTATATTTTATTTTTTATTATATATCTATATTTTATATTATACATATTTACGTATTAAGAGGTAGCATTGGCATATTGAGATATATAATCTTATGAATATTTTAAAATGAATAGTGTTATGTTTACGTTTATTATGGTTACTTTAAGTTGTACATGTATTAGACCGTACATTACTTTATAACGAAATTTTTATGGAGATATAACTTTAAACCATCAATACTTGGATTTTACCAATGGCTGAACGATGCCTAATTTTATGCTGTAGTAGGCGGAATAAAGATCGTAGAAAATTTTAGTTCATAAAACATGAAAGGTACATAATTACATTAAAGTATATCATATAAAAGGTGGGTTGCTCTCAAGACTGTAGTAACTCGCTCTTTAATTCAAAGCTCTTACTTCAGTCTTGCGGGCAACTCAGGAAATAAACCTACAATCATACTGATAAAGAGGACATTTTTTATATAAACGTAAGATATCTTTATAACACTGTAGATCTACATTATAAATATAATGATAAAACAATAATGATAAAAAGTCATTCTTTTTCATTTAATATATTCCTTATTTCCACAGAATATATCAACCTATTTTCTCACAATTCGTAGGAACTCAGGTAAAACAATATTAGTTGAGCAGCCAAAACTGCATTGTTTGGACAGTGAACAACAATGGATAACAAGTCATGTCTCTGAAATAGACAAGCGCCCCTAAATAGCTAGCCCAAGCCTTTCTACGGCTATTCTCCCTACTACCAATGATTTTTAATTATGTAGGGCAGTTGTCAGTTTCTGACGATGTGTGTACTTAGTAGTTGGTTAAAAGCTAAATCCAGAGATTTAACCTATCCAGGAGGAGTGAGTAGGTTGACTGACCGTCGTCATATGACCTATACAATGTGTTGCCACGGCGTTAAAACCAAAATCAATCAAACAAACAAGCATGATATATTAAAAAGTATTATTATAAACTATACTAAGATGTTGGTTTCTGTTAGAACATGGAACCGTGAATACGAAATAAAATACAATACCACATGTTAACCGAACAGAGGAACTGAAAACGACCGATAATATTTGAAATTTTTGACTAAGTTATCATTTGGAACAACCTCGGCGATCTTCTACGAAGATATACCTCGGAAATCAGACGTTGTAGAAATACTACCAGTCTATAAGGTCCGACGATTAACTCCCTGGCAAGTTGTTTATACATCGACGTGTAAAATCAATATTATTAAAAAATGTGTATGCTAGATTACTAATTAGCTATACAAACAACATTCAGAAGTCATAGCAAATGGCCGTGGACTGTCTCTATATACTTAGAAACACGTCCATTTGTCATTTGCATGTCAGCATTTAATAATAACCTTGTTACACGTTTATCTCATCATCACATCAGAACAACGTCTCACACGTCGTATTTCTGTGCAGTTCAGACTACATTACTACAGAAACTAACTTCGTAGATCTACTTTTTCACCTTGTGATATCCGAGATTTATCTGCATAGAAGATCGCCGAGGTAAGTCCGATGGTAAAGCTATAACTTCCTCGATCGACCTCTCTCAAAATGCCAATATTTTTCCGACAAAAGTATTTTAATAGTTTGATATTGTTTGCATATTTTAAATATGAGAAGCAATGCATTAAACTGACGTGACCCGGGTGCGTAGAAATTCATTTAATGTATTTTTGAATATATTTTTGTTTATCATAATACTGCATTTTGACCATGGCACTCTTCCTGTCTTCGATTATAGGAGGTTGGATTTAAAACATTATGAATTTTTCGAAAGGGTAATAAGTACAGAATTGTATGAAATGGACATGGCAAATTAATCCATTTTAAAGTGTACATGTATTCATTAATATTTTTTTCAAGATGAAAGAAATATTAAATCGTTTTCAATATACATGTAGTTATTTCATTAAATATAGGGTGGCGAGACAGAATAGAGCGCCATGATCGTGCGACCACATACACGACTCATGCAGGGTTGTTTCGTCATCTCACGATGACGAACGCAGAAACGAAAGCGTTTGACCAAGTACTAGCAAAACATCAACAGCTCTGGTAACCATGCCAAATTTCCCTTCTCTAAGAAAAAGGAATGACTTGGTGTTTGGGAACGACCAGAGCCAGTAAAATGCTTCGCCAAAAAACGCTTGACAAAGTGAACAGGCAAAACTGTTCTGTTTCTTACAAGATGATGATGATTGGTGTTTATTTAAGGGTCTGTCCGCTCTAAACAGATGCATTATGTGCAGACCCCGGGGTGTGACCCTTCACCCCTTAAATATAGTGTTTAGGTATCGAAATTAGGTCAAATTTTGTTAGATAAGACCCAATATAATTCATATTGGGTTTGTTTACTTAGTTAGCCAAAGATGTGGTAATTTGTTTTAGCCAAAGATAGGTTCTCCCCTTGTTGTGCTAATTCAGCACCTAAAGTATGGGGATTTTCCTTGTATATATAGTTCATTTTTACTCTAGGCATTTGTTTGATTAAGTGATTTGCCTGAGTATGTTTGATTGCTAGTTGTGTATTGTGGTTTAGTATTATGGATGCTGGTGATTGCTAATCTGGGTGTTATTTATGTGTGTTTGAATTGGGTCATGACCTAATTTTGTTTATTTTTAGGTATTGACCTAGTGACCTACATTACTTATATCAGAGTAGTGTTGACATGCAAGTATTGTGATTGTGGCCCATTAGCCAAACTGGGCTTTATGTTTGTTGCAATCATGCCTGTCACAGAAGCGCCACCAGGAGGAAACGAAGAAAGCCAACCCCCACGACCTCGGCCACCAGTATCTTACAGACAAAAGAAAGCGACGAAGAAGCCCCCCCTCTTGGTTTCTGTGGCTATCTTGAATTCATAGCCTGATCTAAAGTGAAAATGATTGTAACTAGAGAGTTACTATTTAATTGTTTTTGATTCATTCATTTATAGAAAGTTGAAAAGAATTTGTTGCGTGAGCATTTTTGTAAACCAAGAGAGGGTACCCGCCCCTGTCCCAGAGTGATACTTCATCTACACTACAAAGTCATTTTATTTACTTAAAAAGACATGGTTATTTACTACATAGGTACGTTTTTGTAAGAACATATAGTTATACATAATTACATAGTTATACATGATATATATGTGTTTATGAATGGTGAATAACAAAAACAGGATAAACTAGGTTATGAATATTCAAACAGTTGGATGATATATCTGACTATATTTTACATGGTAATAATACATGGTAATGGTGAACATTATATTGTTTATTTGTATGATTATTCCAGGTATCATATATATATATATATACATAGCTATAGGTAATATATGGCTGCTTTTTAGGAAGCAGTAGGAGAGAGAGATAGCAAGATATGAAGAGACAGCGCATAAGAGTACTGATATATAATTTACATATTGTTAGTGATTTTTTTTTTTTTTTTTTTTTTTGTTGGAGAGGGATCTCCGTGTTAGTATTTTTATAATTTTTATTCCGTCACCTGCATATAAAAAGTACATATATTAAATGTTAACAATAAGGTTTCATATTGAGTGATATTATATTCGTAATGACAAGATGAGGTATTAAGATAAAGAAGTACACAATATATTGTTAAATCAGCGGGAGCACGTATTATATTTCAAGCACATTTAATTTAGCACTATATTATCAATGATGTTGAGGAATAACACATATTTTTAGAGCACATTTGATGAAACACTATGGTATATATCAATGAAGATTGGAAGCACTGATTTTATGATCTTTCCTCGATGTTGTTAAGTCTAATTTTAGCACTATAGTGTCTGTAAAATATGACACCGAGGGAGTTGTTGAGCACTCCGTATATCTAATACAATTGTTCATTACGTTAGTGGCACTACTAAAAGTGTTCTTTTTATTAGAATATCATTAAAATATCACTATTGGCACCCAATTTATCACTTTTTGTAGTGTTGAGCACTATGGTTTCTTACAAGAACGTCTATGGGTTTATATACAAAATATTAATTACAAGGTTTTCAGTTAAATAATAGCGCTGTGCATAATTAATTAGTATGTCAAATAAATCGTACATGGGATTATTTTACTTGAAATTTCATAACTATCATTGATACGTTTTTTACCAATCACAATTTAATTGCTTTTTTTAATTTGATAGTGCAGTTTATTTGTATTTGATAACAACTCACTAAATTTAGGATTCATCTTTCAAAATTATCTTCCCCATATTTAATGTCCTTTTTACAGTATTTAACGATTGTTACATGCTCTGTTTTTTAGGACCCAAATAGCTCAGTCGGCTAAAGGGAAGGAACGGAAATAAGCATATGACATGAAAAGTTCAAGAGGTCGCTGGTTCGAAACCTAGCAAATGCATAAATTTTTATTTTTATATTTTATTTTTTATTATATATCTATATTTTATATTATACATATTTACGTATTAAGGGGTAGCATTGGCATATTGAGATATATAATCTTATGAATATTTTAAAATGAATAGTGTTATGTTTACGTTTATTATGGTTACTTTAAGCTGTACATGTATTAGACCGTACATTACTTTATAACGAAATTTTTATGGAGATATAACTTTAAACCATCAATACTTGGATTTTACCAATGGCTGAACGATGCCTAATTTTATGCTGTAGTAGGCGGAATAAAGATCGTAGAAAATTTTAGTTCATAAAACATGAAAGGTACATAATTACATTAAAGTATATCATATAAAAGGTGGGTTGCTCTCAAGACTGTAGTAACTCGCTCTTTAATTCAAAGCTCTTACTTCAGTCTTGCGGGCAACTCAGGAAATAAACCTACAATCATACTGATAAAGAGGACATTTTTTATATAAACGTAAGATATCTTTATAACACTGTAGATCTACATTATAAATATAATGATAAAACAATAATGATAAAAAGTCATTCTTTTTCATTTAATATATTCCTTATTTCCACAGAATATAATTCAACCTATTTTCTCACAATTCGTAGGAACTCAGGTAAAACAATATTAGTTGAGCAGCCAAAACTGCATTGTTTGGACAGTGAACAACAATGGATAACAAGTCATGTCTCTGAAATAGACAAGCGCCCCTAAATAGCTAGCCCAAGCCTTTCTACGGCTATTCTCCCTACTACCAATGATTTTTAATTATGTAGGGCAGTTGTCAGTTTCTGACGATGTGTGTACTTAGTAGTTGGTTAAAAGCTAAATCCAGAGATTTAACCTTTCCAGGAGGAGTGAGTAGGTTGACTGACCGTCGTCATATGACCTATACAATGTGTTGCCACGGCGTTAAAACCAAAATCAATCAAACAAACAAGCATGATATATTAAAAAGTATTATTATTAACTATAATAAGATGTTGGTTTCTGTTAGAACATGGAACCGTGAATACGAAATAAAATACAATACCACATGTTAACCGAACAGAGGAACTGAAAACGACCGATAATATTTGAAATTTTTGACTAAGTTATCATTTGGAACAACCTCGGCGATCTTCTACGAAGATATACCTCGGAAATCAGACGTTGTAGAAATACTACCAGTCTATAAGGTCCGACGATTAACTCCCTGGCAAGTTGTTTATACATCGACGTGTAAAATCAATATTATTAAAAAATGTGTATGCTAGATTACTAATTAGCTATACAAACAACATTCAGAAGTCATAGCAAATGGCCGTGGACTGTCTCTATATACATAGAAACACGTCCATTTGTCATTTGCATGTCAGCATTTAATAATAACCTTGTTACACGTTTATCTCATCATCACATCAGAACAACGTCTCACACGTCGTATTTCTGTGCAGTTCAGACTACATTACTACAGAAACTAACTTCGTAGATCTACTTTTTCACCTTGTGATATCCGAGATTTATCTGCATAGAAGATCGCCGAGGTAAGTCCGATGGTAAAGCTATAACTTCCTCGATCGACCTCTCTCAAAATGCCAATATTTTTCCGACAAAAGTATTTTAATAGTTTGATATTGTTTGCATATTTTAAATATGAGAAGCAATGCATTAAACTGACGTGACCCGGGTGCGTAGAAATTCATTTAATGTATTTTTGAATATATTTTTGTTTATCATAATACTGCATTTTGACCATGGCACTCTTCCTGTCTTCGATTATAGGAGGTTGGATTTAAAACATTATGAATTTTTCGAAAGGGTAATAAGTACAGAATTGTATGAAATGGACATGGCAAATTAATCCATTTTAAAGTGTACATGTATTCATTAATATTTTTTTCAAGATGAAAGAAATATTAAATCGTTTTCAATATACATGTAGTTATTTCATTAAATATAGGGTGGCGAGACAGAATAGAGCGCCATGATCGTGCGACCACATACACGACTCATGCAGGGTTGTTTCGTCATCTCACGATGACGAACGCAGAAACGAAAGCGTTTGACCAAGTACTAGCAAAACATCAACAGCTCTGGTAACCATGCCAAATTTCCCTTCTCTAAGAAAAAGGAATGACTTGGTGTTTGGGAACGACCAGAGCCAGTAAAATGCTTCGCCAAAAAACGCTTGACAAAGTGAACAGGCAAAACTGTTCTGTTTCTTACAAGATGATGATGATTGGTGTTTATTTAAGGGTCTGTCCGCTCTAAACAGATGCATTATGTGCAGACCCCGGGGTGTGACCCTTCACCCCTTAAATATAGTGTTTAGGTATCGAAATTAGGTCAAATTTTGTTAGATAAGACCCAATATAATTCATATTGGGTTTGTTTACTTAGTTAGCCAAAGATGTGGTAATTTGTTTTAGCCAAAGATAGGTTCTCCCCTTGTTGTGCTAATTCAGCACCTAAAGTATGGGGATTTTCCTTGTATATATAGTTCATTTTTACTCTAGGCATTTGTTTGATTAAGTGATTTGCCTGAGTATGTTTGATTGCTAGTTGTGTATTGTGGTTTAGTATTATGGATGCTGGTGATTGCTAATCTGGGTGTTATTTATGTGTGTTTGAATTGGGTCATGACCTAATTTTGTTTATTTTTAGGTATTGACCTAGTGACCTACATTACTTATATCAGAGTAGTGTTGACATGCAAGTATTGTGATTGTGGCCCATTAGCCAAACTGGGCTTTATGTTTGTTGCAATCATGCCTGTCACAGAAGCGCCACCAGGAGGAAACGAAGAAAGCCAACCCCCACGACCTCGGCCACCAGTATCTTACAGACAAAAGAAAGCGACGAAGAAGCCCCCCCTCTTGGTTTCTGTGGCTATCTTGAATTCATAGCCTGATCTAAAGTGAAAATGATTGTAACTAGAGAGTTACTATTTAATTGTTTTTGATTCATTCATTTATAGAAAGTTGAAAAGAATTTGTTGCGTGAGCATTTTTGTAAACCAAGAGAGGGTACCCGCCCCTGTCCCAGAGTGATACTTCATCTACACTACAAAGTCATTTTATTTACTTAAAAAGACATGGTTATTTACTACATAGGTACGTTTTTGTAAGAACATATAGTTATACATAATTACATAGTTATACATGATATATATGTGTTTATGAATGGTGAATAACAAAAACAGGATAAACTAGGTTATGAATATTCAAACAGTTGGATGATATATCTGACTATATTTTACATGGTAATAATACATGGTAATGGTGAACATTATATTGTTTATTTGTATGATTATTCCAGGTATCATATATATATATATACATAGCTATAGGTAATATATGGCTGCTTTTTAGGAAGCAGTAGGAGAGAGAGATAGCAAGATATGAAGAGACAGCGCATAAGAGTACTGATATATAATTTACATATTGTTAGTGATTTTTTTTTTTTTTTTTTTTGTTGGAGAGGGATCTCCGTGTTAGTATTTTTATAATTTTTATTCCGTCACCTGCATATAAAAAGTACATATATTAAATGTTAACAATAAGGTTTCATATTGAGTGATATTATATTCGTAATGACAAGATGAGGTATTAAGATAAAGAAGTACACAATATATTGTTAAATCAGCGGGAGCACGTATTATATTTCAAGCACATTTAATTTAGCACTATATTATCAATGATGTTGAGGAATAACACATATTTTTAGAGCACATTTGATGAAACACTATGGTATATATCAATGAAGATTGGAAGCACTGATTTTATGATCTTTCCTCGATGTTGTTAAGTCTAATTTTAGCACTATAGTGTCTGTAAAATATGACACCGAGGGAGTTGTTGAGCACTCCGTATATCTAATACAATTGTTCATTACGTTAGTGGCACTACTAAAAGTGTTCTTTTTATTAGAATATCATTAAAATATCACTATTGGCACCCAATTTATCACTTTTTGTAGTGTTGAGCACTATGGTTTCTTACAAGAACGTCTATGGGTTTATATACAAAATATTAATTACAAGGTTTTCAGTTAAATAATAGCGCTGTGCATAATTAATTAGTATGTCAAATAAATCGTACATGGGATTATTTTACTTGAAATTTCATAACTATCATTGATACGTTTTTTACCAATCACAATTTAATTGCTTTTTTTAATTTGATAGTGCAGTTTATTTGTATTTGATAACAACTCACTAAATTTAGGATTCATCTTTCAAAATTATCTTCCCCATATTTAATGTCCTTTTTACAGTATTTAACGATTGTTACATGCTCGGTTTTTTAGGACCCAAATAGCTCAGTCGGCTAAAGGGAAGGAACGGAAATAAGCATATGACATGAAAAGTTCAAGAGGTCGCTGGTTCGAAACCTAGCAAATGCATAAATTTTTATTTTTATATTTTATTTTTTATTATATATCTATACTTTATATTATACATATTTACGTATTAAGGGGTAGCATTGGCATATTGAGATATATAATCTTATGAATATTTTAAAATGAATAGTGTTATGTTTACGTTTATTATGGTTACTTTAAGCTGTACATGTATTAGACCGTACATTACTTTATAACGAAATTTTTATGGAGATATAACTTTAAACCATCAATACTTGGATTTTACCAATGGCTGAACGATGCCTAATTTTATGCTGTAGTAGGCGGAATAAAGATCGTAGAAAATTTTAGTTCATAAAACATGAAAGGTACATAATTACATTAAAGTATATCATATAAAAGGTGGGTTGCTCTCAAGACTGTAGTAACTCGCTCTTTAATTCAAAGCTCTTACTTCAGTCTTGCGGGCAACTCAGGAAATAAACCTACAATCATACTGATAAAGAGGACATTTTTTATATAAACGTAAGATATCTTTATAACACTGTAGATCTACATTATAAATATAATGATAAAACAATAATGATAAAAAGTCATTCTTTTTCATTTAATATATTCCTTATTTCCACAGAATATAATTCAACCTATTTTCTCACAATTCGTAGGAACTCAGGTAAAACAATATTAGTTGAGCAGCCAAAACTGCATTGTTTGGACAGTGAACAACAATGGATAACAAGTCATGTCTCTGAAATAGACAAGCGCCCCTAAATAGCTAGCCCAAGCCTTTCTACGGCTATTCTCCCTACTACCAATGATTTTTAATTATGTAGGGCAGTTGTCAGTTTCTGACGATGTGTGTACTTAGTAGTTGGTTAAAAGCTAAATCCAGAGATTTAACCTTTCCAGGAGGAGTGAGTAGGTTGACTGACCGTCGTCATATGACCTATACAATGTGTTGCCACGGCGTTAAAACCAAAATCAATCAAACAAACAAGCATGATATATTAAAAAGTATTATTATAAACTATAATAAGATGTTGGTTTCTGTTAGAACATGGAACCGTGAATACGAAATAAAATACAATACCACATGTTAACCGAACAGAGGAACTGAAAACGACCGATAATATTTGAAATTTTTGACTAAGTTATCATTTGGAACAACCTCGGCGATCTTCTACGAAGATATACCTCGGAAATCAGACGTTGTAGAAATACTACCAGTCTATAAGGTCCGACGATTAACTCCCTGGCAAGTTGTTTATACATCGACGTGTAAAATCAATATTATTAAAAAATGTGTATGCTAGATTACTAATTAGCTATACAAACAACATTCAGAAGTCATAGCAAATGGCCCTGGACTGTCTCTATATACATAGAAACACGTCCATTTGTCATTTGCATGTCAGCATTTAATAATAACCTTGTTACACGTTTATCTCATCATCACATCAGAACAACGTCTCACACGTCGTATTTCTGTGCAGTTCAGACTACATTACTACAGAAACTAACTTCGTAGATCTACTTTTTCACCTTGTGATATCCGAGATTTATCTGCATAGAAGATCGCCGAGGTAAGTCCGATGGTAAAGCTATAACTTCCTCGATCGACCTCTCTCAAAATGCCAATATTTTTCCGACAAAAGTATTTTAATGGTTTGATATTGTTTGCATATTTTAAATATGAGAAGCAATGCATTAAACTGACGTGACCCGGGTGCGTAGAAATTCATTTTATGTATTTTTGAATATATTTTTGTTTATCATAATACTGCATTTTGACCATGGCACTCTTCCTGTCTTCGATTATAGGAGGTTGGATTTAAAACATTATGAATTTTTCGAAAGGGTAATAAGTACAGAATTGTATGAAATGGACATGGCAAATTAATCCATTTTAAAGTGTACATGTATTCATTAATATTTTTTTCAAGATGAAAGAAATATTAAATCGTTTTCAATATACATGTAGTTATTTCATTAAATATAGGGTGGCGAGACAGAATAGAGCGCCATGATCGTGCGACCACATACACGACTCATGCAGGGTTGTTTCGTCATCTCACGATGACGAACGCAGAAACGAAAGCGTTTGACCAAGTACTAGCAAAACATCAACAGCTCTGGTAACCATGCCAAATTTCCCTTCTCTAAGAAAAAGGAATGACTTGGTGTTTGGGAACGACCAGAGCCAGTAAAATGCTTCGCCAAAAAACGCTTGACAAAGTGAACAGGCAAAACTGTTCTGTTTCTTACAAGAACGTCTATGGGTTTATATACAAAATATTAATTACAAGGTTTTCAGTTAAATAATAGCGCTGTGCATAATTAATTAGTATGTCAAATAAATCGTACATGGGATTATTTTACTTGAAATTTCATAACTATCATTAATACGTTTTTTACCAGTCACAATTTAATTGCTTTTTTTAATTTGATAGTGCAGTTTATTTGTATTTGATAACAACTCACTAAATTTAGGATTCATCTTTCAAAATTATCTTCCCCATATTTAATGTCCTTTTTACAGTATTTAACGATTGTTACATGCTCTGTTTTTTAGGACCCAAATAGCTCAGTCGGCTAAAGGGAAGGAACGGAAATAAGCATATGACATGAAAAGTTCAAGAGGTCGCTGGTTCGAAACCTAGCAAATGCATAAATTTTTATTTTTATATTTTATTTTTTATTATATATCTATATTTTATATTATACATATTTACGTATTAAGGGGTAGCATTGGCATATTGAGATATATAATCTTATGAATATTTTAAAATGAATAGTGTTATGTTTACGTTTATTATGGTTACTTTAAGCTGTACATGTATTAGACCGTACATTACTTTATAACGAAATTTTTATGGAGATATAACTTTAAACCATCAATACTTGGATTTTACCAATGGCTGAACGATGCCTAATTTTATGCTGTAGTAGGCGGAATAAAGATCGTAGAAAATTTTAGTTCATAAAACATGAAAGGTACATAATTACATTAAAGTATATCATATAAAAGGTGGGTTGCTCTCAAGACTGTAGTAACTCGCTCTTTAATTCAAAGCTCTTACTTCAGTCTTGCGGGCAACTCAGGAAATAAACCTACAATCATACTGATAAAGAGGACATTTTTTATATAAACGTAAGATATCTTTATAACACTGTAGATCTACATTATAAATATAATGATAAAACAATAATGATAAAAAGTCATTCTTTTTCATTTAATATATTCCTTATTTCCACAGAATATAATTCAACCTATTTTCTCACAATTCGTAGGAACTCAGGTAAAACAATATTAGTTGAGCAGCCAAAACTGCATTGTTTGGACAGTGAACAACAATGGATAACAAGTCATGTCTCTGAAATAGACAAGCGCCCCTAAATAGCTAGCCCAAGCCTTTCTACGACTATTCTCCCTACTACCAATGATTTTTAATTATGTAGGGCAGTTGTCAGTTTCTGACGATGTGTGTACTTAGTAGTTGGTTAAAAGCTAAATCCAGAGATTTAACCTTTCCAGGAGGAGTGAGTAGGTTGACTGACCGTCGTCATATGACCTATACAATGTGTTGCCACGGCGTTAAAACCAAAATCAATCAAACAAACAAGCATGATATATTAAAAAGTATTATTATAAACTATAATAAGATGTTGGTTTCTGTTAGAACATGGAACCGTGAATACGAAATAAAATACAATACCACATGTTAACCGAACAGAGGAACTGAAAACGACCGATAATATTTGAAATTTTTGACTAAGTTATCATTTGGAACAACCTCGGCGATCTTCTACGAAGATATACCTCGGAAATCAGACGTTGTAGAAATACTACCAGTCTATAAGGTCCGACGATTAACTCCCTGGCAAGTTGTTTATACATCGACGTGTAAAATCAATATTATTAAAAAATGTGTATGCTAGATTACTAATTAGCTATACAAACAACATTCAGAAGTCATAGCAAATGGCCGTGGACTGTCTCTATATACATAGAAACACGTCCATTTGTCATTTGCATGTCAGCATTTAATAATAACCTTGTTACACGTTTATCTCATCATCACATCAGAACAACGTCTCACACGTCGTATTTCTGTGCAGTTCAGACTACATTACTACAGAAACTAACTTCGTAGATCTACTTTTTCACCTTGTGATATCCGAGATTTATCTGCATAGAAGATCGCCGAGGTAAGTCCGATGGTAAAGCTATAACTTCCTCGATCGACCTCTCTCAAAATGCCAATATTTTTCCGACAAAAGTATTTTAATGGTTTGATATTGTTTGCATATTTTAAATATGAGAAGCAATGCATTAAACTGACGTGACCCGGGTGCGTAGAAATTCATTTTATGTATTTTTGAATATATTTTTGTTTATCATAATACTGCATTTTGACCATGGCACTCTTCCTGTCTTCGATTATAGGAGGTTGGATTTAAAACATTATGAATTTTTCGAAAGGGTAATAAGTACAGAATTGTATGAAATGGACATGGCAAATTAATCCATTTTAAAGTGTACATGTATTCATTAATATTTTTTTCAAGATGAAAGAAATATTAAATCGTTTTCAATATACATGTAGTTATTTCATTAAATATAGGGTGGCGAGACAGGATAGAGCGCCATGATCGTGCGACCACATACACGACTCATGCAGGGTTGTTTCGTCATCTCACGATGACGAACGCAGAAACGAAAGCGTTTGACCAAGTACTAGCAAAACATCAACAGCTCTGGTAACCATGCCAAATTTCCCTTCTCTAAGAAAAAGGAATGACTTGGTGTTTGGGAACGACCAGAGCCAGTAAAATGCTTCGCCAAAAAACGCTTGACAAAGTGAACAGGCAAAACTGTTCTGTTTCTTACAAGAACGTCTATGGGTTTATATACAAAATATTAATTACAAGGTTTTCAGTTAAATAATAGCGCTGTGCATAATTAATTAGTATGTCAAATAAATCGTACATGGGATTATTTTACTTGAAATTTCATAACTATCATTAATACGTTTTTTACCAATCACAATTTAATTGCTTTTTTTAATTTGATAGTGCAGTTTATTTGTATTTGATAACAACTCACTAAATTTAGGATTCATCTTTCAAAATTATCTTCCCCATATTTAATGTCCTTTTTACAGTATTTAACGATTGTTACATGCTCTGTTTTTTAGGACCCAAATAGCTCAGTCGGCTAAAGGGAAGGAACGGAAATAAGCATATGACATGAAAAGTTCAAGAGGTCGCTGGTTCGAAACCTAGCAAATGCATAAATTTTATTTTTATATTTTATTTTTTATTATATATCTATATTTTATATTATACATATTTACGTATTAAGGGGTAGCATTGGCATATTGAGATATATAATCTTATGAATATTTTAAAATGAATAGTGTTATGTTTACGTTTATTATGGTTACTTTAAGCTGTACATGTATTAGACCGTACATTACTTTATAACGAAATTTTTATGGAGATATAACTTTAAACCATCAATACTTGGATTCTACCAATGGCTGAATGAAGCCTAATTTTATGTTGTAGTAGGCGGAATAAAGATCGTAGAAAAGTTTAGTTCATAAAACATTAAAGGTACATAATTACATTAAAGTATATCATATAAAAGGAGGGTTGCTCTCAAGACTGTAGTAACTCGCTCTTTAATCCAAATATCTTACTTCAGTCTTGCGGGCAACTCTGGAAATAAATAGATTATATGTTCTGTATTGTTGTTATGATCATAATTTTGTATAAATTAGTTTCACAAGTATTGTTTTGTTATGAATTTGAAACACATTCAGGTGTGTCAAATAAGTTAATCTTCACGGACCCAACAATTTTCATCAATTTTCATCATACATGTATAAGCCTGGAAAACGTTCAGTTAGTCTGTTTATGTAGTAAAAGTATTGTGATAATGTGAAATGCATTCAAATTAATTCAGTGATCACGTAAATCGTTATTATTTCAATTTATGTTCCGTAACAAGCTCACTATGCTCCGAAACGAAATGAATTTTCATTCTTAATGAAAGAGACATCAACATTTTTCTTTCCACTTAAATAAATGAGTCATTGGAAGTAAGATTAATTGTAAAATTGAAAATCTGAAAGTCATCCATCACAAATTTTTCAGATTTATGCTTCATCCTGTACCTGCACTAAAATATGTTTTTCTTACACACGTACCGTAACTGTTAATGCTAAGGCCTAATTTTGCATTTAACATGCTCAAGCGATCAAAAGAGGAATATCGAAAACAAAAACAGTTTGTTTCTTCCATAAATTATATCATATAGCATGTGAAATACTTGTTACGCAAAATAGCCGTTACGGAGCACAGGGGTTTCGTAAGAGTTTCCCTCAATAAATATAGAAGTAACAATAAATGTGCGCGTAACTTCACTTGATCACACCAATGTACAGTGGCAAACAACAATTCGATGTAAAAACACATATATTGTCGCTAGCAACTGCCCTATGCTCGTTATGGAAGCATTGTTGAACCTCATTTTTCACAACCCGTGTTTTTCACTACTTGTGAAACTTGCTAAAGCCCTCGGGCCAATACCTAAGCAAGTGTGCCGATATCTTCCTTAAGGCACACTTGCCATGTTTAATAACCTATACATATTGAGCAAAGTTGCCATTTTGAACCTCGTTTTTCACAAACGTGTTTTTCACAGGTTGTGAAAAACGCGTTCTGTGAAAAATGAGGTTCAACGTTGAACCTCATTTTTCACAAACCGTGTTTTTCACAACCTGTAAAAATTACGATCGTGGTTTTTTCCACGTTTATTACAACCTGTTTTGTTATAAAAACCCTAATTATATTAAAGATTTATTATTAACGGGTTGGTAAGTTGAGCCAATTTTGTAATAACTCGTTTGCAATAAAATATGACAACTTGTTTTTCTGTCGATATCTTCAAATTAACATGGCAAAATGTAAGTGTTTGTCTATTTTAGAATTAATGTTTGCTCGTTTAGCATTATTTTCTTTCTTTACTATTAATTTAAAGTATTAAACTATATTTTATAATCAAACTAATACAACTAGACACTTTATTACATTTCGGGTTTTATACAAAATGCGTCTGTATGTTTGTAATAAACCGTTATGTAAAAATTATTACAATTCGGGTTATTATTACAAAACGGGTTGTAACAAACTTTGAACCTCATTTAAAACAAAACTACTACTAAAAAATTACATGTGTGAAAAATGCGTTAATACCAAAAAACTCAAGTTTTTCAATCACTTTTTTCGTCACATTTGAAGTAGTGAAAAATGCGTTTCTATGCTTGTATGAATTTTGTATGCTAACGTGTTTTTCACACAAGTTGTGAAAAATGCGTACGTGTTTATCACAAGTTGTGAAAAACACGGGTTGTGAAAAATGAGGTTCAATACAGCACTATGCTCAACAGTACTTAAGAACAGTAAATTTCAAGAGTTTATCCTCTTCACTAATCTCAAATAATTATAATTTCTTTTATCGTATATTAGTTGTAAATTTGTCTAATCACTTGTCAAATGATTTACCTTGCTAGTATTATGTAAATACTGTTGTTAAGAGGCTCACAGAGAAGATTGTGCTTTGCTTAACTGTGTTGCCTCAATAAATAAAGTCTTTATTATTATTAAAAAATAATTTAAGTTGTCAAGTCGCGTGGCAAACATTTGGCTTGTAAAAACTTTAATGTTGATCGGGAACGCGTGCGCGAGTGGTGTTATGTCCGTTATTTTGTCAGCACTGGATGTGTCTGAAGACCATTTGTTTGGACATGGAAAGATTGTTGAATAGTCATATTTTGAAGGGTTCACTGCCGAGGACCATGAAGAAGCACATATGTGCTTGAAATTGTCGAAATTAGCGTGGAAAGTGATGCAATTATAGATTGTGATTCGGTATCGAATTACGTCGGTCCTGGAGACTGAGGCTTGTGTGAAAAAATTATGAGTAACTGTGACTTTACGGATTTATTTTAAACTATAATAATTATGTTTGGTGATCTTACTTCTTATTATAATGTATACTGGAAATACAGATTATAAATTGTGTTCTGTTGTTTTTTTATTATTTCTAGATCGTTAATATAAGTCATTTTTTCTACTTTCAAAAAAATGTTGGGGACGTTTATGCGGGAAGGGGCGTTTAATCGAGATTTTACGGTAAATGTACGGTATTGATATGTTTAAATTGCTCACGAAGTGAGTAGCATGGGATGCAAACCCTCTTGAAATTTTCAAAATATACATCGAGTTTGGGATTTATAAAATTATATAGGTGTCTAAACCGCTTGGTAGGTTTTATAATTTTGTTTAGCCATGCATAGGCGGTTCTAGCGGGGGTGGTCAGGGGGGTCCGGATCCCCCTTAGAATTTTCAAAAGTACCTGTCCATTAGAGTATTTCTTGACTGTATGCCATTTTTAAATAGCATTAAGCAATTTTTCTCAGTGCTTAACATAGATTTAATGGTTATGTTGTTTTTATTATTAATTTGTTGCATTATTCTGCAAAATGTGGTTGTGGTTCGAAAAGTTTAGACTCCCCCCCCCCCTAGAAAAAGTTCAAACCCCCCTTAGTAAAAAATCCTGGATGCACCCCTGCCATGGACACATTTATATTCACGTAGACAATAGGGTCCTAGGTTGAGCATAAATTGTCGCGCCTGTTAAGATTGCATTAATTTGTAAAAATATTAGTTATTAATTTAAAACACTTCCAAATAATTCCCATAATCCTTAATAAGGCTTTCGAAACACTTCTTTTTCTTTACATACACTATTGTACGTATTATTGATAATTTAAAGGATAAATGAAGTAATATAGTCTGGTGATGGCCCAGCACGTCCGCCCTTGATTTTGCAAGGTAAGTTACTTCAAATGAAATTGAACATCTGTTAAATTAGATTTGCTAATAAATTCCGCTCAGCTACAGAAGTGAGTGTGGTCATCCAGGGATTTTATATAACATCCCTAGCCCTGGGTCATCTGATACATTAGTTTTGCCACAAGAACTCTTCAGAACTTTCATGTATGAAAAAAACAATAATTGGTAATCGACCGGTCAATCAATTAAATAGTAATTAAGTATTACCCCCCGCCGAATCAAAGTATAACAACTTCTCCCGCCAAATTTAACCGGAAGTGGCAGTCGTGAAAAGTAAACAATTCCGTCGCAGAACTGTCGAAAGTTGTCATCGTTTCAAGATGTCCAAGCAACAAATTGATGCGTTGAGAGAACATGCTAGGGCTAATTTTAGTCCAAGTTATCATATAACTTCACCACCACGTGTAAGTTCATTAGCTCAAGTTGTTTTTTATTGACTTTGCTTAGTTTATTTTGCACGTGCGAATTTACGTCACATCAATCACACTGTGCCTGTGGTGACTGACACTCGGCCAATGGTCATCACAAACCGTTTGTGAATTTAAGAAATCTGATGATTTGTACGATTGCTTCCGTTTTTCATTGAAATATAAGAAATTATTTTACTTATTGTAATTCTAAGTCATTGTGGATTAAAAAATTGAACGATATCATGATATACAATCTTGACTATCCATAGACATGGGCTGCAGAGTTGAGAAGACTGTGTCTTAAATCAATCCTAATATTTTTACTTGCAATGTTAAAACTCAAACTACATGGAGGTTTTGTTTATAGTCAAACATGTATCAACTCAAAGTTGTCCTGAATGATTCTATGTTCATATAAAAGGGAGATAATGTATATTATCTCACTTGATAATATTATTTAATCATTTTGATTTAATGGCCTTCTGACTTCTGTACTGTGTGTTGACATCAAGCATCATGTCTTACAATAATGTACCAGAGCTGTCTGAATTATTAAACAGAAAATTTATTGTACCAATTATTTACTCTCATTTATAATTACTCATTTTGCAAATCATAGTAGATCCAAGGATCCTATGTAACTATTGGGTACATGTTAGATCTAAATGTTGCTGAATGGTTTAATCTTATTTTTCTTATTTTCAGCCACCCTATCCACAAATGATGTGTATATGTGAAAGAAAGGTCCAGGATATCCTGTGTAAATCATGTGGTTACATGTTCATTGGTAGAGTACGTAAACAGTGTATGGAACATCCCAATCAGATTCTACTAATGGACTCAGAAAGATGTCCAAAATGTACCACAGATTCCTTAATGGAAATACAACCTAGTCATTGTGAAGACAAGAATAATAAGACAGATACCAATAAGTGGGATAGTTTACTTAAATCAGTTTCCCCTGGACAAGCTAATCAAGGCCCTCGTGTGAATCATGTGTCAAGCCCATGGGCTATGAAGCCAGATAAAGACAGCTACAGGATGAACATTCCTAGTGCTACTGGTGGTAGGAGCATAAGATTTTTGTCTCCTGAAAGTATTAGGAATCAACCTAAGATGACATACAGAGAGTGAATTGTTTATATTATTGTCTCATAGACCTAAGGTACTAGTGTCAGGGGCAACAACTCTTTAGACTATCCTTGAATAAATGTTTGCATGCAGTTTCCCGGCTGACCAACTGAATTATGGCAAAACAGATCTTTTATTTGCAATTCCATTTTGTTTATTTGCTATCAAAAAAATTGCTCCTGCACTGGAATATCAATGTTCAGAAAATGATCTGTCATAAAGTGTTAACTGTTGCGTCTTTACAATTAATTTATTGCTTGAAAATTTTCTTTTAAAAGTTCTAAAGTTCTGCCTACCTAGTACCCACTCTAAAAAATCATAGTCAATGAAATTCAAACAAACATTTGTTTAGAGATGGTTTATATGATTTAATTATTACTGTGAAATATGAGTTGTCAAAGATTATTAGCATAATTAATTTTACCCCCAAAACTCTGTTTTGGGAGTATATTATAATATAGGAGTTAGCTTGTTGGTCAGTTGGTTGGTCTGTAGCTTTTTTTGTCCACCTATTGTACAGATTTGATTCAATCTTCACACATATACCAGATATCAAGCACAAATGTGCATATCTCATTTTGATAAAGGTTCATACATTTTTGCCGAGTTACAGCCCTTTGATGAACAATTTTGTCCGCTCATTTTCTCAGCACCCAATTTCATTACAAACACCCGTTAGGGGTATTTTATCACATTCAGTGATAGGTCTAGTTTTACTTTTGGAATGTGCTATATCTTCCATGTGTATCTTTCATGTGAGAACTCTTAATCTTACTGTAATTATGTTTGAGATTAGATTAGTTATAATTTGATGTTTTGTTTATCTATATTTGGTATTAAGTTGTTGATATTGATACTGGTACATAAGTGGTATAGACTAATTTAATTTGCCATTTTTGATCTCTTGTAGTTGCTCTGAAAAGCATTTATTTTTGTTTTGTTTTTCTCTTTAATTCTTTCATTATTATTTTGATTTTGCTTTGTTATATTAATATTATATTGTTTTTGATAAGTGTATAAATCTATATTTGATGGTATTATAAATAGCAGAAAAAATCATTGTATGATAAGTGAAGAAATTTTCTTTCAATAGCCTAAATTGAAACTTAATAGCTTTTGAGGGGCTCTGTGTTCTTTAAAATTTATACCCGGGTCGATAGCGCAGTTGGTAGCGCGCCGGGATTTGGATACTCGTGCCCGAGGGGGTGCGGGTTCGAATCCCACCCGGGGAGGTTATACCCTTCCTTGAAAATTTGACAAAAATTTTGATTTTCCTCCATTGATTAGATAATATGGAGAAGTTTCCGGCCTTGTGGAAGGGTAGGTGAGTATTGGTTATAGACAATGGTCCAGGAAAGCTAGGTTAGGTGCGCTGGATGCCTAAAATGACCTAAAATTGTGTTGACAAGGCGTTAACTCCTATAAATAAATCTTTAAAATTTATCCCGTATGTCTGTCTGATATAAGTTAATGTCAATAGACTCCGTATTTTTAAAAAATAGTCAATTTATTCTGTACAATGATTTATTTTGATATTAATATCAATCTTGCATGTAAAGTAAAAAAGAAACTTGATTTAACAATTTTTTAACCAGCAGATTTTAGGACATTAAATTCTGTTGATTAAAGCTTGATACTTTCAAATTTTTTGGGCAAAAAATATCAGATGTAGTCTTATACTCTACTATATTGGTATGTTTTATTTAATTGTCAGTGATGCATTTATTAACACTGCTGAATTAAATACTGGACATTTGTTCATAACCTCGTATACTTAGTACAGTACTCACTATTTTTAAAATTAGATATCTGTATTTTTGTACAGGGATTATCAAACTAATTTCAAGTATTAAAATCAGCAGGGTTAATGTGTGCACCACTGACAGTTGAATAAAATGTGTTATACATCATTTAGTGAAGTACAGTTGTATTTCAGTGTATACATGTAACAAATGTTTAAATATCTATAGAACTATTTCACTGACTTGTTAATTTCAGTATACAATGTTTAGATTTATGAACAAAAGCCTTTACTGAAACGGGCACCATTGGTAACCTGTGTAATATAAAATCTATAAAGAAAAATCGTATTTTGTCTAGCCTGGTGCTTCCAACTTTAGACTTCAAGCGTTATCTAGTGATGTTAAAATATTTTTTTAACTTATTCCTCCCAGTGAATAAAAAAAGAAGTAGTATATGATTATTAATAATACCCCCTACCCCCTCATACTATGTTTGGGGGTATATAGGTGAGCTTGTCAGTTGGTTAGTTGGTAAGTTGGTCTGTAGCTTTTATCTCAGACCTGGTATCAAGCAGGCTAGTGCAGATCTTATTTTGTTTACAGTTCGTTGAATTTCGCAGAGTTATGGTCCTTTGGTGAAAAATCTTGTCCTCTCATTTTCTCAGTCCCTATTGTATGGATTTGATTTAAATTTTTTGACAAAAACCTGTGTGGAGGGAGTATATCAACTCATTCAGTGATTTCTTTTTGAATTTTGATTTACTTTAGGAAATGTGAAAGTATAGTTAGCCAGGACCATAAAGAATTGAATAGAGCCATTTATAGCATTTGTGTTGTTCAGTTGTTTTTTTTTAATTTGTTCTAAACTTCTCAGGGCAGAGATTTGTTTTATTTGTTATAAATGTTTGTTTTTTGTTATGTCATTTCATTATGTTTTTTTCCTTAAAAAAATTGTAGCACAAATTATCCAAGTATCACTCACTCTCATCAACTGGTAGAACATTATTTGTTTTTGTAGAAAAATCAAAATCTGATAGAATTGGGTTCTGTCACTGGCTGTTGGAATGAAAGAGTACTATCCCCTCTAAAAAAAATCCAAACTTTTTTACATACATAATTTATGTGAACCATATATTTGTAAAAAATTCTCAGGTTGGGGGACTCTTTCATGCCAATAGCCTGTGTGAACATTTAATATTGTTGATGTGAAATAATTACTTACATACTTACTTTAAATTCCTTTTCATCCATGTGGGGCATATGTCATCTACTTCTCTAAGGTATCTTAGACTGTCTGGTGCCCTTGCTCTGGTTTCATCCCAGGACAAGAGAGGGTCATAAGCTCCTGTTCCAATGTTCTTCTACATGTCAGGACAGGTCTTTTTGTGTAAATAATTTTTTCCATTGTAAAGTAACTTTATTGGCATTAAAATCTTACGATATTGCACATGTTGTTTAGTTGTTAATATTTGTTTTTTTATCAAACAAAAAGTTATAACTTTGTTACTTAGAAATTATGTTTTGTTCTATTATTTAAAATAAATTGTTTGGTGAACAGTTATGACTTATTTAGATATCTACCACTGTATCAAATATATTGTAGGCCTGTTGTGACTCTTGCAAGTATACGTGCTTTGTATTAGGTAAGGCTTGGACCCAAATATCGAAAGCCTGTCCCTGGGGTATGAGTAGAATGACTGACTGCTGATATGTATAACTAAAATTGTTGAAATGCAGGATAGAGCACCATACATAACACAGATCCAAGAGTAATTAGACATGAGAGTGGACTCCATGTTCAATATTTGATTTCGTTTTCAAAATATTGTTTTTTAACCTACATGTATGTTTGAAAACTTATCATTTTTAGAACATTTCAAAAAAGTTTCTTTAGTACTGTGAAATAGTTAATAATGCTCACTCAAGATTCTCGATCTAGATTTGATGTTAGATTGAGACTCTTACCGGTAATACCCTCACCTTGCAAGAATGATAATGCTATGTAGTTAAAGAGATACAGCTTCATGCTCAGTCTCACAAAGCTAAATATGATCTGCCAGATCCCAGCTCTTACAGAGAAGAAGAGATACAGCTTGAGATCAAAATTCTGTTTTGAGTATGAAATCTCATGGTCAAGTTTTATAACCTAAGTCCCTGATTAAAGCCAGTTATATGGTGCTAGAAACAATCTGATGCAAGAATGTGAATACTATTGTAGGTTTGATTCCCGGGCAGGGCATACTTTACAGGAGCTTGATCTTGAAATGATTTCTCATGCATTTCCTTTCTAACTAATTCTAAAACATGTAGGGCATTAATTTTATCAGTCACTTAAAGTGCATAGATGAATTGATTTGAGAATAACTGCACATAAAAATAGTATCGAACATGTACATATCACAAAAGTAAAATATCCTCTAAGGGAGGCAATACTGTCTTTTCTTGAATTGATAAAGACGAAGTGTTGGGTTTTAGCATGACAAAAGTTTTGCAAGAGTAGTTTCCCTTTAATAAACCGATCTCCAATTAACAGAATAAAAATATTCATAAACAAGAACTCAGACGTCCATTTAACGTTTGAATGCCAGTATTTTCGGTTGTCATCTAATCAAATGTTTCAAAATGGATCCAGAAGATTTAGATCAACTCGAAAAATTCAGAGATCAATGGAAATCTGAATTAAACTCGCGAAAAAATGACCCAGATCCAAGTTGGAAAAATAAGACAGACACTGACAACTCAGAGAAGCCATACACTAAACCCAGTCATTCCAGTCAGAGAGATGAGAGAGTATCATACTTTGATAATGTTGGTGAAGAAAAAACTGGACAAGAGCTTGGTAGCCACAGTGGCAATGTTGTGAATTACTATCCATTTCATATTGTTGATAATTTGCTTGAAACTTCTAACAAACTTAATGTGTCAACTCATTCCATGGAAACTAAGCAAGATATTGGTGACAAGTCTTACAGTGAGAGAGTTTCACTAAAACGAAAAAATATCATGGACAAGAAACTCTCTACTCAAAAGAGATCTAAGAATCTGAAAGTTGAAGATGTTTTTAATGAGCGTGAGCCAACGGAGCACTGTGATGAAAAATTACTTGATCAATTAATAGCTGATATTGTAAGTGTATGCTTAAATATCCACCACATTTATTGCCTTAACCCATGGGCCTGTAGCCATAGACCTGCGAAAATCAATTCAAGCTTGTATAAATTACTTGTTTCAGATAATTTTGCCCCTGTTTTAAGATAATAAATCAAGCTACTGCTCAAGAAAATTTAAGGAGAGGATTGCTACTTTACATATACTCTGATACATTTACATTTTGTTTATGTTACCCTTACTACATTAACAACTATGTCTTTAGTACCCCTTGTTAAATTCCATAATGTCCAAAAGTTTGGAGCTAACCTAAGACTGTTCGAGTCTAAAGCAATGCCACTTTGCAGACTACAATGTATGAAGTGACTAATTTCTATATTACAGGATGAGATTACAGAGATTCCATTCTTTGATATAAGTCTACCAAGAGAAGTTGCTGTTAAAATATTTCAACATCTTAATTTAGTGGAATTATGTCAATGTGCTCAGGTATACATTTATAACTTTATTTTCCAAGACTCTAAATATACTTAACAAAACTTCTAAGTACCCCAATTTCAGTATAGTAGAAAATTCCTATTTTTCATCATTAATGTTCAATCGATGATGTAAATGTGTCTAGGACCATTCTGACTTTTGCTTTCATGGTTTTCATGCTACTTTATCGATGCAAAACCATTTTAGTCTTGCATGCGTTGATATGGGAAGATTTCTAATTGTTTTGATTGAACAGAAAATTAGCAATTAGAAGTCTTATTCTGCAGGTGACACACCATCTGGCAAAAGACCTATGGTAATTTCTCATTCTTGAAGTGACATTCAAGCCATTTCTTGATTTTTCGTTCAACACACTAATGATATTCACTAAAACTAACCAGGATTTTGCATATTAAGAACATGCACGTTACAGCTTTTCAGCACATGGTCCACAAAACCAATTTTGCAACAATTAAGAAGCTTGAAAACCATGCAAACTGACTACAGTATAGTCCTATACACATTTCCATTTACGATCAGACATAAATGTTGAAAAATAAAAATTTCCCACAACATTGAAATCAGGGTAATTAAAAGTTTTGTTAAGCATAATTGTACGAATGAAAGAAATGATTCTTTTATTCAAGCTTGCATCCTAACCTACTGCTAACTGGTCATGTGCTCTATCAACTGAACTTATTGATCTGTACTGATTCTGATATTTGTTGAGCTCTGCTGTTGGCATTTATTTATGGTAAAAATAATCTTCACCACATTACCTCTCTATTAACAGGTTAGTAAAAGTTGGAGAAGTTTAGCTGAAGATGAACTGTTATGGTGTAGAATATGTCATAAATTAGGTCAGGAACAAATATATACTACAAGAGAAAAACATAACTGGAAACAAATTGTACAACATAATGTTGAAAGACGAAGAACTTTGATTTCTAACTGGAAGGTATTACATCTACATAATCTACTTGTTCTTCTATTTTGGCCTGAGATTGTTTTTTGTATCTCAAGGATTTAGTGCAAATCTATATTCTTTTCAATAATAACACCATGGTACTGTTTGATAAGCATGTTCAGGTATTGTTCTGATGTGCACAAGTCATGATATTTAAATTTGATTGCATATTTTGTGGGTTTATTTACTAAATGTTGTCTTACCGATACAAGGAGGGTTCTGGATGCGCGATAAATCAAATTTGTAGGTACTGAATTTTAAAAATTCTGTATTCTGTTTTATATTTCAAGAATTTAGTGCAGAAAATATTTTTTTCAAGCGTAACACTGTAGTGCTGCCTTTGGGCCTCTCAAGTTCTTGAATCATCGACAAACACTGCTATTAAATCAGTAAGGCATTGAGAGGTACATGTATTTTAACAAGTTCTTATGTCATGTTCATTAGAATTTGAGACCAAAAAAGGTTTATGAATTTTAGATATGTTTGGCATAATCCACTTGCTATATAGATATTAGGTATATACCCTTTAATATTGATCAGTTATAACTTCACATATTACTTTTAAGCTGAACCTGGACACCCAAATTAAACATTTTGAAATCCATGACATACTGATGATATTAGAATATGATTAATTCTTAAGATCAATCACTCTTTTGTATATTATTTCAGAATAGAATTGGAAAGTTATCTCCCTTAGAACATGTTAAAGGAAAGATTCTTACAGCTGTACATACTTATGGTTCACACATTGTAGCAGGGTATGTACCAGAGTCCCTAATAAATTGGAACTCCAATTTATGGGTTTTTCCATTCATGCTGATGTGTAACAAACAAAGGTTTTACACATAATAACTGTAAAGCACAAGACACAGATTAATTCCAATTGTTCTTCGTGCACATGTTTTTGTTGTAACAGTAAAAACTTGTTTGTACCATGGGGAAAACCCAATAAATTGAATTCTGGATACAGTCTATTGACTGTTGCTCATTGTGACCAAGGTTTTTGATTGGTGACCAACGATTTTGAAATGATGGCACAACTGTTCATAAAAAATGAGACTAATTATTTTTATGCGTATGTTTGTTAGATAAATAATTATGTTTAGATACTTAGCAAGCATTTGCTGTTAGATACTCACTTTAGAATAACTTTTTAAAACCCTCAAAACTGTATATTGATAAACATTTAAATATCATTTATTTATTAATTATTCAAACTCTTAGATTTGAAAGAAACACAATACATGTACCATGATTGTATTTGGAAATACATTTTGTATAATGATTATATAATAGAAATGACAGATTGATCTCTTTTTTGTGTCATCCCTGGTATTGATGTGCGTGACATGTGGCTTTTTACATACTGTAATACTCAACATTTGTATGCCATGTGTCATGTCATTGTTACCTAAATAGAATTTTAAATAATTATCATTGTTATATATGTTTCAGTTATACAAATGGTGAAGTAAAGTTATGGGATATTGTCAGTGAAGACAGTTGTGTATTTCAACCATCAACTACCTCTCTTATACTTGACAATAGAAATGATGATGGACTCTTAGAGAATATAGTAACCAATGTATTAACATCTGATGATCTCACTGTTGCTTCTTATAGTCATGGTAATAAAATCTGGATTCTTAGGGGCTGAGAAAGGGTTCTTACCTCATGTAAACTCTGCTGAAATTGTGAAATTTGTGATCTTTTAAAAAATAATCAACTTTCATCCATGTAGCCTGCTTAAATATATATCTGTTTAAAGTAAAGAAATTCAAAGTGCAGTTTAAAGTCTGCTTCCATATACATGTACATGTCCAGCCAACTTGACACTTTTGTATGGTAACCCCTGTTTATTGAAATTTCCCTGAGGCAGGTGATTCCTCACAGTAACTTTAACACCCAGGTGAAATGGAACAATGTTGCGTAAATTTCTTGCTCCTAGAAATTAGCAGTGCTTCTAGTGGAGTTGCCTACAGCTCAAATTCTTATTTTATCCTTCTACTACCAAACAAGGACCCTATATATAGACACATGTTTATATAGGGTCCTTGTACCAAAAAAACAAATTTTAGAGGGATCAGCTTATTGATGGGTCAGCTCAAAACTAGTCTACATGTTTATATATGTTCATGTAGTTAAAATATTTTTGCATCCACCAGTATATCCTATGGACATGAAGCATCTTAATTATGTAATAAATGGTGATAATTTATATTTTAGGTAATGTGGATATTTGGAGTTTAAAGAATGGTACCCAGCCTATACAAACATTTACACCTACAACAGGGAACCAGCACTCATCAAATATATGTTTATCAGAAGATGGATCCAGTCTGTTTGTTAGTTACGGATCATTTATCGATCTTTTACATCGGCATAAAAATGAAGATGAATTTGAAATGTTGGCTCATTATGATAGTAGGAAAATGGTAGGTCAGAGTTTTTTTACCATACCTGTAGAAAGTATGAAGCCATTAGGACTTGTCTTCAAAAAACAATAGACCAAATCACCCTTGGTGATTAAGATTTCTTATTGTCGACTAAATGTTTATAAATGATAGCACAACTAGTGATGAAAAATGAATCTATATGTATGAATATTTGATGTTTGTTGCCCAGGTGTTGGACATGCTGAAATCATTAATTTTTAGCTCTTGAGCCAATATTGTTTTTAGTTGAGCAAAACTCACATGTTTTTCAAGCTATGATGCTAAACATTTTAATGAATTTGATTTGATATTGATTTACATAACTTTGTAACAATGGTATAAAGTCACGTAAACTGCAGAAAATATTTACAAACATTAGGTTTTTTTTAGAAATTTTGCTCCAGCCAAAAAATGGAAAAACTATTTAATAGTTACGCTTCCTTTTTCTGAAATGTGCATTCAAATCTTCGAATTGTAATTGCTCACTCTGAATTCTCTGCTCTAAATATTTTGCGGAGTGTGTGGAAACAAATTTCAGTTTAATTTTGGAATCACCTCAGCTTCATCTGAGATCTACTGTATTAAATTTAATTTACTGTAACTCATGTTCATTTCTCTATCTTTATGTAGATAAAACATACCAAATTATACAACAAAGATGATCTTGAAATACCTCCTCTGATATTTGCTCATGACTTTATTGTTAACCTGTACCAACCTGTTCTAGAAGGGACTAGATATGTTGATCATGTGACTGAAATACACAATCTGATTGGTGCTCCTGTTGAAGTTATTGATTTTAAAACTGATCAATCAGTGTTAGGTGTTGGTCTGGGATCTTATGGTGCTATGGTGGATGGTTTTAGGGTATGTGTGATTTTGATGCTTTAATTGTATTTTAAACTATAATTGTGTTCTACTTTTGAATGCCATTTGATGCCAATATCAACTCTTTTGGGTTATTATTTTCCTGACCTTGCCAGATTTCTTGGTTAATTTTCAACTTATATTAGTCTACCAGATTAGTTGATGTCCGGTTGCCTGGGATAACCACTTTTTTGTCTGGCAACTAACAATAACTAATAACTGATGAGCAACCAAAATTCTGCAAATGAGATATAGTGCTTGCTCTTAAATGATCTGTTTAGACAACCACTTTTTTATCCTAATTGCAAAGACTGCTATACAATGTGTTGCTACAGCATTACAAAAAAGGTCAGTTCCTCTTATCAGTTTTTGCTTACTTTTTCACTTGGAGCTTACAACTTTTCCCTACACAAATTAAAAATCAATGAATTAAATGAAACACAAGTTAAATGTGGCTTACATTTCTAATGCATTTATCAATCCTATAAATTTCAGGTAAAGTTATATGATATCAAGACCAGTAAGTTATTACAAACATTACAAGGTCATACATGGACGATATCTTGTATGAATATGTTAAATAGTCCTCAACATGAACTTATAACAGGCTCTGGCGACAGAAGGTATGTTAGTTTTACAAGTGCCCTCAAAATATTGAGAAAAACTGATAATGCTTACTCCTATATTTGTATTTCAAACTTATTCATGTAGCATAGTTTATATCATACTATGGTGAACTAGTTAATTATGCTGATTTTGGAATTCTCTAATATTACAAGTCTAAGGAGTTGTAAGTTCAATTTTTAGGCAAGACTTTAAGAGTTAGGTCATAATTATAGTATTTTCTTTGGACTGTCTTTGTATTTCTTAGAAAACCCTGGTGTTTTTGTAACTACTCCTTTCTCTAATTGAAGATCTTGAACATAACTTTTTGCCTAAATTTAGGCTGCTTATGACTTTATTTTGAGGTAAATTAAAATTCTTAAAAGATATACCCTGACCCCCAAAAAACCTGTAGAAAATTACCTATAATCTTTGGTGTTAATGTTAATGCTGGTATTTTCAGATTAAGAATATTTGACATGAGAACTTGTACTCCAGTACAAACACTAGTTGGTCATGGTAGTAAAATATCTTGTGTACAAATGGATGAATGGAAAGTAGTGTCTGGTGGCGAGGATGGCTTCCTTTGTGTTTGGGATCGTAGAATGGCAACACAACTATGGGACTTATACAACAGGTACATTGTACTGAGATGATGTGTTAGTGTGCATTGCTAGTGTTGACTTGTAAAGCTTGCAACTCTAATTAAATTTGCACCTTGTATCTTGGTCTACATACAGCTTTCAACCTCAGAAAGGCAAAAGTTTACAAATGCTAATGAATTACATATTCGCCCTGGTGACTTGTTCTTTAATTTTTTATTATTTTCTGCTTTTTTAAATTGTTTCTAACTGTAATTTGCCTTGCTTTGGGAACTCACGCCTACCGTCTTGTAGTTAACTCTGTCGGTAGCAGATTTGACCGTAGATCTATGAGTGCATTAGATTCTCGGGTGAAACCTACTTAAATGTACCTTTGTGGAGTTTAGCCTAGAAATACTTCTGACTATCTTCACTCATACTGTTTGAAGATATAAGAAGTTGTAAGTCACTGGTGAAAGTAAAATCTAAATCTAGAGATCTAAGTCTCTCTAAGGACAGAAGGTCATTGTTTGCCTAGATGAAGCTGAAAAAGTTCAAAACATCTGCATTAATTTAATGAAAACTTATTTTTCAAGAAGATTATATTAGGGCTGTGGATCGTCGAGCTAGTGGCGATCCAATCCGAACCATGATTCATGTGTAGCGATTCACGAATCGAACCACAAATCACTTGTTAATAGAAAAGCATACAGGAAATCATGTAGTAACAAAAATAAGTGAAGAATTACAGATGCTTTTACTATATGGAAAAACATGTACTCTAAATGTTTCTATTACCAGACCTTTTATGGACATTTTAGTGATAACGTTTTAGTTTAAATGTGTTTCAATCGAAATTTGACTCAAGATAATACGATCTCCACATAAATTAAAGTTTTCATTGGTAGTGCGGCTCGTTTACAGTGGTAATTAAGCTGAAAATATTCTTTAACTGTTTTCCAAAAATAGATTGTGATACGACGATTTCGGACGTGATGAATATTTGTACTCGATTTTTTGGTCGAGATCGCGAATATCCGAGTACTCGGATACTCGCAGCAGCCCTAGATTATATACATCAAGTGGAGATATACCTCCGTACAACTCTTAAGTTTTACTTTAATTTTTATACATGTAGTACAAAGTGTTATATTATTTATTTTACAGACATCCAGTAAGATATTGTTATTTCAATGATAAAACTCTTATAGCTGCTAATATATCACCTAATAAATTCCCTGAGATGGATGATTTTGATGATATTACTCATAGAAAGTAAGTACACTATAGTGTATACAATGCCATACAAAAATAAATTTGATTTCAGAAGTATATAAAGTTAGGCATTAGAATAGTTATTATATATTGTAATGTATGAAAGATGTGTAATAATACTTTATAAGTGTAAAGGCAATTATAGATGACATTATATTCTGAATGAAGTACATTGTAGTTATGTGAAAGCATTATTTATCTCTATAGTTGAGTTTAGTTATGACTTAAACTTGTATTAAACTGTCATTTGTCTGTCATTAAGCATGAGTTTAGTTATGACTTAAACTTGTATTAAACTGTCATTTGTCTGTCATTAAGCATGAGTTTAGTTATGACTTAAACTTGTATTAAACTGTCATTTGTCTGTCATTAAGCATGAGTTTAGTTATGACTTAAACTTGTATTAAACTGCCATTTGTCTGTCATTAGGCATGAGTTTAGGTATGACTTAAACTTGTATTAAACTGCCATTTGTCTGTCATTAGGCATGAGTTTAGGTATGACTTAAACTTGTATTAAACTGTCATTTGTCTGTCATTAGGCATGAGTTTAGGTATGACTTAAACTTGTATTAAACTGCCATTTGTCTGTCATTAGGCATGAGTTTAGGTATGACTTAAACTTGTATTAAACTGCCATTTGTCTGTCATTAAGCAATCATACAAAACTATTACAACATTAAATAGACTGTTCCATTTCGTTTTTTTTGTAATTGTGCATGATTCAGTTAAAGGGATTAGTAGGCAAAATTTTCAGTTCCAATTTCCCTGGTTCTGCATTATAATTTTATAATTGTGATTGATACAGACAAACTGATATTTTACTTGGCAAAATATTTCTATATTTTCTCTTTATATTTGGGATGTTTCCTAACTAGACCCACGTGGGTCAGATTAGCTAAAAATGGATTAGTGTAAAAATATGCATTTACTGATGAGAAGATACTAAAGCTTTTTATTGTGCAACATTAGTATAATTCTATTAAAACAATATCATAACCGCCTAAGAATGTTGAAAAGACAAGAAGCAACTAATGAAAATGTTTAATTTCAGCAAGTTCGACATATAACAAATCTATAAATAGCTTGGTGATTCCCCTAGTATCCTACTTTTGTTTTCAACAATGTGTATGCCACATGTTTTAATTCGTTCAGTTGAATGTTATAAGTGACAAATGTTATTAATAAGTGATTTGTTACGTTCTTAATACTGTTTTAAAGACTAAACTTGGTTCTATACTTTTGGCACAGTCATTTACCTGTATATTGTATATCCCTTTAATACCACCATGCAGGCAGCAAATGTTTGATGTACAAAGTGCAAACAAATGTACAATGTATATGCACATATAAATATTTCTGTGTTTTGATATATTACAGATATAGAGGTACATTAGTTGTGTATGATTTTCTAGAAGATTTAACCAGTAAAGATATACCAGAGATATGTTTGTCTACTTACGATCAACCTGACGCTTCTAGATATAATATTGATTTAACTGTACCTTATGATACCTTACAATATTAGATATACATTAATTCAGAGATGAGCCAAGGGGGCGATTCGGGCGACTTCTTCACCATTTCTTTTAAAACTTCTCTCAAACCTGATCATGAGCCATAGACCTCTTGATCCTAAAGCTCCCATCCTACCACTGGACTACCACACCTACTATATAATTTATATTGTACAGTAGAAGTGTTAGTCCAGTGGTAGGATGGGTGATTCAGGATCCAGTGGTCTGAGGTTCATGATTAGGTTCAAACCCCACTATGTGCACTGCTGATTTCCCTAATCAAGAAATTAAGCTGTGATTGTATGCTTCACTTATGCGTAAATTGGTACCAGTTTGGGTGGAATAATTCTATTGCTTCAACATGTTGGCTGCACTAAATAGAGTAAAAGACTCTCTAGGTAGATTGATAGATAGATACCAGTAGCCTGATGACCAGGAATAACAGCTGTAATGCCCAATGAATGCATTAATGCATCAACATGAAACTTGGACTGTTATTTACAAAAATGATTGTAGATGACAACAGAAGCTACCATGGACAGTTCATTAATCAATAGACCAGAAGCTTTATAAAAAACACTGATTTGAATGCCCAATTTCATTCTCGTACCATGAGGTTATAAAGATTCTGGATCTAGTATTGAGAATCCTACTAGACTCTGGGTACCATAATGTATTAGTCCGGTATATAAACTACAAAAATCGACTGAACCGTGCATGGAATGATGTAGAAAATGTTTTTGCATTTTCTTGAAGCTAAGACATTGTAGTTTACGAAACTGAATGATGCCACTTCGGCACTCTTGGGCAACTCCCAAAATTCAAGATGGCGGACAAAATGGCGGAGGAAAGCTGATTATTGTATAATAAATCCATCTTTACCACAGTCTAATCATTTAAATAGCTGAAATTAGTCTAACATTATCTGCAATTTAATTTCATGCAATTTTGGTACCCCTCGTTTATCATCCAATCCAAGATGGCGGACAAAATGGCGGATAAAAGCTACATTTGTCGGGAATATCAACCCGAATGAGAAGAATCGTACATAGAGGCATTTCAAAAAAATTAATGCATTTTTGAAATAATAACTCGAGTTTAGTTTACAAAACTGGTTGATGCCACACTGGCATCATTGGGCAATTTGCAAAATCCAAGATGGCGGCTAGAATGGCGTAAATAACTAACTGTCGGGTATATATTAGTCCGGTATATAAACTACACAAATCAATTGAACCGTGCATGGAAGGATGTAAAAAATGTTTTTGCATTTTCTTGAAGCTAAGACATCGTAGTTTACGAAACTGGATGATGTCACTTCGGCACTCTTCGGCAACTCCAAAAATTCAAGATGGCGGACAAAATGGCGTATGAAAGCTGATTAATGTATAATAAATCCATCCCTATCATTGTCTAATTTTAAATAGCTGAAATAAGTCTAACATTATCTGCAATTTTATTTTTTTGCAATTTTGGTACCCCTCGTTCATTATCCAATTCAAGATGGCGGACAAAATGGCGGATAAAAACTACACTTGTCGTGTATATCAACTACAATGAGCAGGATCGTACATAGAGGCATTTCAAAAAAGTTTTAATGCTTTTTTGTGGGAAATACTCTTTAGTTTAGTTTATAAAAGTGGTTGATGCCACACTGGCATTGCGCAATTTCCAAAATCCGAGATGGCGATTATAATGGCGTAAATAACTAGCTGTCAGGTATATATCAACCACAATGAGCTAAGTCATAGCTGGGGTATACAAAATGATTTCAATGCATTTTATTTCGTAGTTAATTCCTATTTTGTTTATGTAACCGATTGATGCCATATTGGTATTCTTGGATAACTTCAAGAATTTAAGATGGTGGTCAAAATGAATGATTAGAGTTTGAAATTTAGAGACACTATTCTGGTAATATTTAATTAATTGAACAACATATGTTGTGATACTCTTAGAATAGCGACCACTTTCCCAATATGTTTGCTACTTCAATAATAATCAATATGTATTTAAAGGAGGTTATAAAAAAAGAAAAAAAACTAATGACATTGTAAGTATTGTGTGCATGTTCTTTTATCTTTCAAGAGTATATTTTTGCCAAAGCAATTGATAGAAATTCTGTTGACATTGTAACACATTTTGATAGTAAATAAGAGAAATTGCAATAGGATCATTTCAAGTCCGATCAAGACATCAGATATCACAACTAAATCATGAATGTTCTTTATTTCATTGTAAATGACTCTGGCCATTGATAAAAAATGGAGAAATAACAAAAGCACATTTTCATCAAAAGTGTATAGTAGAATTTGGTTTTATTTACAAGGATTGAGAGAAATTACGTGGCTTAGGTGCCAATTCTTATTATAAGCGTATATACTGCTATTTGAACCCAGTGTCTAGCTCATGATTTAGCAAATAGTGTTACACTGAGCAAGATGGTGGTTTTAAGGGATTCATTAATTACAAAACATGGCCAAGTAGATAATTTAAAAATGTATTGTTTCACTTAACCCTAAATATCTTGAAAGAACACATAACAGATCTGATGCATCAGTGCCAAAAGTTTAAACATGTCTGATTACTAAACACATTTGGAGTATATTCACTATCAAAGACTCCCCCAAAGAAGGATGGTACGTTGAGACAACTTGTCGATCTTGTATGTAATATTTAAATATGTTCCACTCCAAACATTAAAGACGATGAATTGCAAGATATGGTAATTCTTCATTTTTTTCGATAACATTACATATATGTTTAATCGTATAAACCTTTAAGACTTGGTACGAGAAGCACAGACATCAAAATTGTTCAACAAATGATCACTTCTGCTGCAATTTGCTGGGCACCAAAAATATCTGACGACATTGGTGTGCTGATACTCTTTTGAGATATCTATCTTGTTGGAGTGACACTATAACAATGCGGTCAACTGACATTCGTCCAAAACGTCATGTTACAAGACAGTCAGTTTTTGACAATGTAAAGAAGGTACACTATTAGCATGGGTGTAAAATATGCTTTTAAAGCTACTTCACATGTTCTACATCAAAAGTGAAGATATTTATGATTTCTTTTGGCCATAAGCTAGTACCCGCTTGGATACTTTCTAAAGATAATAATCATTAATATGTTTAGTTTACCATTGTATATGCTTAGAGTGTTGAGTTCAAAATACTCTGTCAACAATAATTTGAGTCGTCACTTAAACATGTTGTTATCAACATACAAAACGACCAGAGAAATTGTGCTATCGTCATGTTAGATTATTAGACAGAAGCAAACTTAAACATTTAAGCACATATTCTAATTAAGTCAAGTTTAGTCAAGTCAGACTGTATCATTGTTTGTGTAATGATATCGATAGAGCTCAGTCAATTAGTTTCTTCCTCAATTTTGGCACATGCTTATTTTGCTATTGACATGTTTCAGTTTATTTTCACTGCATCGAAATGTTTCAACTAAAAGGATTATAAGGTTTTCAAATATCCACACATATTGCAATCTTAAACAAAATGATGGCACTTCATAATAACCCTAAATAAAATTGTCTACTGCAAATTGTATATAAACCCAATTTTATTTTCCCGTTTTTCTTTATTTAAATGGCTTATATTTTGGAAATTAAATTAGTTTGTCCATCACAATTCGAGGGTTGCCAGCAAGACTGTAATAAGTACATTGCGTTGAAGAGCTAGTATTTTGCGGGCAACCCTCGAATTATTTATCAAATTTTCATTTCATTTAAACCTCGGCTTTAATGAGATTCAGGCATTTTGATTGCTTCCGAATCTCATAGTGACCGAGTTTTCTCATGAAGGCCGTGTTTTTTTCTTCCACAAAAATGCCGTCATTTTGAATGTTGGTACAATCTGAGCGTTTTTTTATTGGGACCCTATCTGCGACAATGGTGAATTTAGTGTTTTCATAACGGCCTGTATTCGGCTGAAGACAGTCATTATAAACCGAGGCCACAGGCGAAGGCTAATATGACTGTTTTCAGCCAAATAACTTGGCCATTATGAAAACACTTCATTATTTACAATACATTATTGCTAAAATATAGAACTGGTTGAATTTGCTTCGTAATCGTAATCTTTGACCCCACCTTGAATCTTGAGTTGCTAATTGATTATCAGGTGGGATTAACTAGTTTTACGAACTTGAGAGTTTATAAGAATTCAAAAAATCATATAACAAACATTGAAACTTAAACCCAAATGTGTTTGTTTCCGTCCATGTATGTACTCGTATATTATATACTAGACTATTAGATCATATCGGCCATTTTAGCCGCCATTTTGGATTTATAATTGTTAATAATAAATTATAACTAAGTGAAATCAATCGGTTTCATTTATATCATGAACTATTCTATAAGTAAATAAATTTCTACAGCACTCAGTCTCTTTCTGCCAGTTTGTTCTTTAGATACTGGGAAAATAGCCTATACCCGCCATTTTGACCGCCATTTTGAATTTAAAAGTTTGTATAAGAATAACAAAGTTTGACCAACTCGATCTGTAAATGTTGAAATCATTTTTGTCCTTCATTTTAAGACCATTATTTGTAAAAATACATTTTGCATGTATAATTTAGCTTCTAGCCGCCATCTTGGTCGCCATCTTGGATTCTGGGAGTTGCCCAAGGATGACAAAGTGGCATCAATCGGATTTGGAATCAGTAAGACCATGTCTACCAATAAATTGAATAACATTTTCTACATCATTTCTTGCAAGGTCATCCTTGGTGTTGGCCGGACTATATCATCCATGTACATAAATTCAGATATCTATTTTTATGGATAGTGAGTACAAAAGTACTGTATTGAGTATTATATGTTCATGGATTTAGAAACAAAATATATGTTAAGTATTTAAATCAATGGGGTTTAATGTAAGTGCCACTGACAGTTATATAAAATTTAACACTAGCAGATTTTGTTGCTGAAACTGTAAACAGCAAACAGTAAGATGAAGAATACAACCGGAATTTTGTTTTGGCCGCAACAAGTTGATCATATATTCTATGGATTTGCGCGCACCTTAATTTTGACGGTTTATACAAAAAAAAAAAAAAAAAATTTCCTCGCTCGCTCATAAAAATTTGGTCAAACTGCTATATAAAGCAAGGGAATGAAGACTTTTTTTTAAAAAAAATTTCTTCGCTTGCTCGTCCCATTTTTTTTTCCAGAAAAATCCACCGAACACATGATCAACTTGTTGTGGCCTTAGTTATTTTTGTAATTCATTTAAAAATTGTTTATGTTACATAATAACTGTATCACAGATGTGTATATATTATTGAATAGAGGCTGGACCTCTTAATTATTTTTATATTGTTGTTTTACAAAATAATGTAATATCACATAAAAATTTATGTTATTTATGTGTCTTTACACTATTGTTAAGGCAGTCTCTTTTGCTTAGAAATGGCACTTTTTGATTGCATATACTTGTATTTTGTATAAAATTATTATGTTTTATGGCATTTAAAAATACACTGAAGAGATTTGAAAATGCATCAAAGTGTTGTTGTTTTATTTTTATACCCCCGCTTCGAAGAAGAGGGGGGTATACTGTTTTACCCTTGTTTATACAGACCACAATACCAGGAAATATGTTGAACATGATGGAATATTGACATGCTGGTTAGCACATGGAATATACGATATTACTGTATCAGGTGGGATTCAAACCCATGCCCCTTTCAATACACTAGATTAGAAATCCCAGTACGCTAACAACTGCCCTACATACAGTCCCCGGTTTACTATTGCCATGACGATTGCTTTTCATTACGTGTATATACATGTGTTTATATATCTGTAAGATATGACTCTTTGCAAAGACAATAAGGATATTCCTTGTATTATAATACAACTTCATCCATTCATCAAATGTTTATTCAAATCACGAAGAATTAAGACAGAATATGAATAAAAATCAAAAAGATGAAAGCAAAGTTTATGATACAATTGTGAAATATTTCCCAAATTTTCCTTCAACTTGAGAGAATGCAACAAGCATATCTTTACGATTGGAGTCTGAATTCGGAATACCAATAATTTGTCCATTGACCACACTATCATCTGGTGTAGCCACCATCCATGCCAAAGGAAAAAATGGTCTTGAAAAAGCCTTGACATTTTCTGGTGTATCTACGCCAAGAACAAACTTGGTAGGAGTCGGTTCAGTTGTTTCTACATTGAAATGTTCCAAGACTTTCAGGAAATCTTCATTTGTTTCTTCAACTTGGATACCAAACACAAGAAAGTCTTCCTCCGCTTCTCTGGCTCTCATCACTGTCAACTTTGATGTTATCTTGAATTTGGTTTTCAAAACATCTTCAAGTTTAATTGCCTTAGAGATATTACCATCTCTTCCTATTGCTAGCAGGTTACCATCAGTCACAGAGACCCATAATTGATCACCTGCATTAGGTTGAGGTTCTTGAGTGTTCATTTCATACTCCACTAAATGTATGCCACTTCTAGGCGCTCTGAATACTAAAGCGCTATCATTGTTCATATCTTTTACTCCAATCAAATATTCCATCGCATTTGGTACGGGTTTTCCATTACTTAACATAGGAGGAGGCAAAGAAACATAAATTGTCTTCAGAAAATTGTCAAATAGGATTGAAGGCTTAGGAATTTCATCGTTTCTCACTGCCCTTTGCAGTTTTCTAAGCCAAGACTTTGGTCGATATCTTAATGGTCCAGTTTTGGATGTGTTTGGTCTAGACTCTCTTTCAAAGTTGGCATACCAAGCTACTTCAATACGGTCTGACATCCGAGAGAAAGTATCTATGGCATAAAGTCGCTGAAGACCCAAATTAGTGACCTATGATAAAGAAAATCACATGACAGTTTAGTCATTAGTTATCCAGAAATTACTAAGTTATAGTATTTGAACCTAAAATCGGCTGTATGACTGAATTGACTTATTGACTATTGTCCTCTCAGAAAAAAAAACATTTTAGACGTAAAAAATTGCATGATTTTGCAATAACCAATGAGGTATTTTTATTATTACGAAACAGAATGTCAAGCTCTTGTGCAAAGATGCACATCATGACACACTGCCCAAATTCACCAGCAACAAGTGATGAAACCATACCGTGCCAGACAAACGGCTGTGATTAATGGTATGTGATATTTTTTATGTTGATATCATTAAGGTCAATTCCATACACCCAACAGAACATCGTGTTCTTATTCGTTACAAATAAAAAAAGGTTGAGAAGTACAAAATCATGTATAATTACCTCAGCGCTATTGTCAGGTGCGAACTCAGTTAATACATAGATCCTGTTACCATTGACAACAGCAGGTGCCACTGGTAGAAATGTTCCATTAGAACGTTCAACATTTCCTTTAAGAACAAGTTCTGCCATTGGTGTTCCATCTGAAGAAAAATAGGTGAGATGATAATAAATGGTGTGATGACGGAAATGTAGTCTAAGAACATGTAAATGCAAAGGATTTGGACTTGTTAGATCCACAGGCGAGTTTCGTCTATGGTTCTTATACGTATAAGAGCCATAGGCGAAGATCGCCTGTCGTTAGATCTAAGTTGCTATACACTGACATTATGTTAGTTTTAGCAAGTTTGAAACATTTATTTATCGATCTCCAATTTACTAACAGAAGTTATCAAATCCCAACTTCATTGTTTGACATGTTTCTACTCTAGAATATGAGTGACCACCTTGTTACTGCAACAGCATGCCATTTTGACCCAATGTTTAGTGTGAAATAAGCCCCATAAACTAAGACCGTTTCACCTCGATTTTAATGATCTTCATTATAGAATAGTACTATTTTCCTTCCAACGACGATTCTGTACATTAACTTATGGCTGTCATGAGACCGATATTTCTAAGCACCTTGTTTAAAATACTGAATCAGAGTTAACAATCCATGCAATATGTACGAGACCGCAAGTCTAATATAACGCTTCTAGAACACATTTTTTTGTAAAGAAACAATTAGACCATATCTGATCGAATTTGAGGCATTAGCAGTTTATTTATCATTTAAATTAATATGTATTGTTCTTTATTGGTTGTCACAGTGATTGAAGTTGTTGATCTAGTCTAAGTTTAATGAATGTTAGTCATACCTGATGCCGTAGTTGTTATTTGTCCATTCCCTGATACAAGAAGAATTAAATCATTATCAGGAACGTAGTTGATACTGAAATAGAAAGACTATGTCTTCGGATAAACTTAAGTCTTAGAAAGCAATAGAACATGTACAGGGCCAATCAAACATCAATACTTGTGTTAACACATGGGCACCACTTGGGTCTCATGGTTGCCCAGAGAATAGAGTTATGACCCAATAGTCGTTTACAGTGCCTTAATATTCCGATGCTGTACTTAATATAATAATGGCTGTTTAATTTTATGTTTGGAATGCAATGAATGCATAATTTAAGAAATGCGTGTTAAAGTATTCGAAAGTAAAACAACCTATTAAGCACCAAATTGAATATAAGTAACATGTTAACTCATTTTCGATCGCCAACAAGGCCATCATTTCAAAATCTTTGGTCGCTCATTGCAAATTTTAGTTGACATGCGTGATCGAGTGAATAAACTGAATATCAGCGACAAATGGTAGGACGCGCGTTTAAATTTCGAAAACGACCGTACATTAAAACTGTGTAATTATCAAGAAATAAAAAAAATACGTGAGGAGACTTAAACAAAGTGCTTATCAATGACTCTATATGAGCTTGGTCTTGTATTGAATGAAAAGTCAAGTTAATAATCGGTCGTGGCGAGAAACCGCGAGAGCATTGTTCCTCAGTTGCATGAAGGATCTATGTCAATAATGTACTTACCCTAGCAATGGCCTCATATCTGGGTCTAATCTTATTTGATCTGTAAGAAGTTTACCATCTCTATCATAATGCATTAAATTCATTCCATCTGAGGCCCATATGTTACCTTCAATATCCATCACAGGTAGTACAGGAAAACGTAGTACCATATCCCGCCATCGTACATTACCATCACTCAAGTCTAAACTCATGAGGCCTCTGTTAAAAAAAAATTAATATAATTACATGTATCACCACACTCGTCCTTTTTGGTTGGTTTTAACGCATTCTCGTACCCAGAGAATCGAAAATCTTGATAACCTCTGGTAACAAGAATAGGCTGCGTACCGGATTCGAACTAGAATCGTCGGATTCGAAGTTTACTGCGCTACCCATTGTATCACGAATACTGTTTTTCGAGTAACAACTCCAAATATAAGAGCTATGGTTCCCACCTGAGAACATGTAGACATGAATTATTATTCGATGAATTATACGTCTAACATTAATCATACTATACGGACGCCGTAAGAGCTGAAAACGTTTTCTATTTGCAAATGCATCCACCATACGGCAGCAGAAAGTCTAGCGTGAAATTTGCGAATATGCAGCGACTTTGCTAGCGTCACACAATGAATTTGTCGCACAATGAAGTAAGTAAGTAAGTACACTTGATGTAAAACAGACAATTATCTTACGTGTCAGCTGGTCCAGGTCCGTTTGACTGGCAAACAAGGGCTACTGAGTTTCCTACACACCCCATCGCTTCTGGAATCGGTCCAACAAAATTATCTATCTTCCATCCTATGGTAGCATTATACCGAGGGGCATTATACGCATAGGAGAAACTCCCACTCGGTCTACATCCATACATTGGACATCCATCAATTGTTTGACCTGTCACTAAATTGAAAATGCCTATTAACAACAGCAACGCACTCCAATTCCATCTCTCAGAAATAAGTCCCATTGTATAAGTCTAAGATTTCACTTTATTTATTTAAGTTAAAGTACAATTAAAATATGAAAGATGTAGGTTGATATACCAGCATCCTATCTATTGTCACCTACATATATGTACAGTGTTATCAATACTGTTATCTTTCAAGGTATATTTATGATTAATTTTGATAATTTTACAATAGTTAACAAACTTTATTTAATAAATTATTGTAAAGCTCATGGACGGGTGACACGTTTCCGTGACAAAAACATTATAATTATGGTCTGTTACTCCGAAAATAGTAGTTTTTTATCCAAGTTTAATTTGTGGTCATTTTCTCTATTATAAACCATTATATTCCGATTGATGTATGCATGCATCGCTAAGGCTTTTCTCTCAAATGACCCTGACATTATTTGCATACGCCGAAAAAATAATTCCATAGTCCGATTTCAAACACCAAATTCAACGCAGACATTGTGTTTAAATACATGTGTACATGCATTGGCCCATTAAAAGTCATTGGATAATTCCGGCTCTTCGGGTAAAATGATTTACATAGACCATGACAAAAGAGTCATCTAAGCAAAAAAAGGTAGCATTATTAAGTGTATCAACTTAAGTTTCAAGCTATGATAGATAATGAAAATGCTTATGGTTTGCATGAGCACTTTTCTAAAAAATAATTGTGAAAGAACTTATACTTCGAAGCAAGATTTGAAGGAAAGAAAAAAACATCGCCATAAAAACTAGCTTGCAGTAACTCATTCTCGTACCTAGAGGTAATCTAGATTCTCGAGCTAGTATCCAGAATCCTGATAGCCTCTGGGAACGAGAATGACAGTAGCTCTGTTACACAAAGATACACAGAATTCATCATATCAGGCGCGTGTTCAGTAACTACTGTTAGCGAACGTTACGGGTGGGACAACTCAACCCGTGGATAACTCAACCCAAAGTTGAGACGACTCAACCCGTTAGTTGGATTGAGTTACCTCGGGCTAAGTTGTCTATGGGTTAAGTTGTTCCGACCCTAACGTTACGGAACGTTTTGGAACGTTCGTGGTAATTGAACAGGCTACAGATCGAATGTAGTTAACATCACTGTATTACTTTTGTGTTATCTTCGTATGACATAAGTATGCTACTCTCACAAAAATACCTCAACCTTGAAATTTCGGTAGATAATATCAAAAAGACATAAAACATTGATACAAAATGTTTAAGATTATAAAGTATGATATATAACATGTCTGTAAATAGCTGGTTGGTGTTTAGTATCATTCTATTGGATTCAATAAACTGTGCTTTCATAAAAAAAAATCGTTGGGCTTCCAAAACTTTATAAGCCGCTTTTTAACATTCTATTTTCATCTGGTGAAGCATCTAAATAGGCTTTCAATAACAGAATAGACACGAATACGCGGACGACGTTAAGCTAGTTATGTAAATAAGAAACCAAACCTATTGAACGATTGGTTTCATACTTAACATGGTCTTAACGATTTAAAAAAGTTCTATAGTTTGGCTCAGGCATTCATATGTATAAATCCTTTAAATGAGACCAAATTTGAAAGAAGAACATTTTTACTTATATTGATAAATGCTATTCAACTGTCATAATATCAGTGGCGCATACATTAACCCTGTTGATTTTTTTGCTCGAAAGTTGTTCAATAATTCCCTTTCAAAAATGCGGATACATGGATCTAGTTTATGAATATTGAGTACAGAAGTACAGTAGTGAATATTTATAACTTAACGAAACTTCTAAGCACTCCGATTTCAATATTGTAGGAAGTCTTATTTTTCAACATTAAAGTCTGATCGATAACGGAAATGTGTTTTGGACCATACTGACCTTTGCTGTCATGGTTTTCATGCTACTTTATCAATGCAAAACAATTTTTGTCGCGCATGCGTTGACATGGGAAGATTTTCTAATTGTTTTGATTGAACAGAAAATAAGCAATTAGAAGTCTTATTCTGCAGGTGACGCACCGTCTGGCAAAAGACCTACGGCAATTTCACGTTCTTGAAGCGCCATTTGGGCCATTTCTTGATTTTTTGTTTTGCATGTCAACACACTAATGATTTTCACTAAAACTAACATCGTGCAATTTTTGCACGATAAGCACGTATGCATTTCCGTTTTTCTGCACATGCACGACAAAACCAATTTTGCATCAATTAAGAAGCATGAAAACTATGCAAGCAGACGACAGTATAGTCCTATACACATTTCCATTAACGATCGGACATAAATGTTGAAAAATGAAAATTTCTGTCAACATTGAAATCAGTGTACTTAGAAGTTTCCTTAAGTATATATGGTGGTTATCGAACTTATGTTGGGTATTTAAATCAGCGGGGTCAACGTATGCGCCATTGACAGTTGAATAAAATTTATCAGTAACTAAGCATAACAAACACTTTGTAAGTTTGGCACAATTTATTCATAACAAAGAAGACATTTTACAACGTAAAAGACATGTACATGTATATCTTACATGTAAAACTTAATGAAAAGTACAGCTTGCTTTATCAAAATTAGATGGGTTTTTTTATGTTGACACTTATAGATGATATAGTTATGTTGTTTAAATGTCATCAGATATCAAAATTATATTTAACCAGATTTAAATAGAAGAATGGCAACTTGTCCGAGGTAAAAATAGATGAAATGTTTGGTTTCATGTGTGACGTAACTTCCGAAATTTCTGCCTACGATAGTATGCCATGTTGGGTTGTATTTTTTGTCAAACTCCTTTTTAATGTATGCGGCTATGTCTTTTTCAATGTTGTATTTTTCAAGAGCTTGTGTTGCACAATCTACAGCGTCTTGTTGCATCTCTTCCGACATGTCAGCATTTTTTATAACAGCCTTTCTATCAGCCATCTTGAATCTAAAATTGAAATAAAAATATTTATATTCTACTTGGCAATAAAGTTATAAAGCATAAATAACATATCTTTACATTACATGCTCAATAAAATATCATATTACCATGAAGGATCGTCTCACAATATCAACTATCTCTTACCCACTGAATTTCAAATATATGTCTTTTCTACATGAACAATTATGAAATATTTGAAACGGTCGTAACCTAGTGTTTACGACGTTAGACTTAAAGTCGTTAGATAGCCTGCTCCGCTCGGTTCGAATCGCATACAAACCAACGTCTTTGGTCTTTTTGAGGGAGAAACAATTATCTTTAATGCTAATGCCTTAATGAGAAAGGGGACTCGTGAGTGATTAATATCAGTTGTAAGAACTTGTCATACTATCAAGTTCAACATTTTCATTTAGCACAAACGTAATGAGGTTTTTTGCCGATACAATTATACAGTTGAAAAAGGAAACAAATAGACAAGCATACATAACAAAGGGGCAAAATAAAAAGATAAAAAGGGGGAAAAGACACATGTATATGTTAAATGAAAAAGAAAAGTGCTTGAAATGGATAGTAGTTAACAAGTTAATAATTGTTTCATTTTTCTCTCGAATTTCAATGTACATGTATATGTTCAAAATACTTATAGTATTAACATAAGATTACTTTTATTACAGCAACCTGTTGGTTAATTGCTTAATCAAGTACTGTCCAGTCATTAAGTTTTTTACTATAACAGAGAAGTTAAAAAGAATATTTTTCATATTTACCTACTTTTGTTGAATAAATGTAAACCAACTTTATAACTAGACTTAACCTGAATATTATAACACTAATTTATGAAGTGTTAAAATCGTTAAGGAAAAGTATTTTAACTGTAAAGATGTAATATGATATTTTATTCATGTTCAATTGGTCGACTCCTGGATTGGTGTAGAAAGTAAAATGGGTTTTAGTAATATCTAACAGGGCGCGTATTCACGTCACCGACTGTTGCTATGCATCGAATATACATTCATAAGTATATTTTAATTGACATGTCAGGCCAATATAACTATTTCTTCCATACAACTCATTCAAATCATGTTATTGATCGGCATTGTGCAAAAAAGCAAAAAATGCCATAGTTGATCAATGAAGTAAGAATGTATGGAAGCGAAACATGGACAAAATACATAAGATAGATCAGTTGAGATATAATACTGTCCAGTATCGGAGAACTATAGAAATAGTCTTTACATACATGATTTGAATCATTCTCGTACCCATACAGGTTAGAAATTAGATCGAGAAGTTTGAGAACCTCTGGGTACGAGAATGGATAGGAACCAACTCTAGGTCGATCGTTCTTCCGTCTGAGAGTCCATACTTTCTGACGTAAAAAAAGAAAAAAATTAAGTCAACGACCAGAACAAACTTGATTTGTACATAACTTGCGTTCTCTATATGATCTATTTTATTCGAATATAAAATGCTTCATTTAACATGGAATTCACTATACTCATTTCATATATCTTTATATGATATACTAGCGTATTGATCGAAAGTTTATACGCATGGAAGGTATCAGATTTTTAAAAATTTTGTCCAGGGGCATGAACAAAATTCACTTAAATATAGTTTATTATGTATACCAGTTTTTGATCAATAAAGATATGAGAAATTTGTTCATGTTCCACATGAACTAAATTAAGGGCATTGAACTTCGTAGTTTTAAATCCATTCTCGTACCCGGAGTCTCAGACTGCTAGTATTGTGAATCCTACTAGAATCTGGGTAAGAGAATGTTTTGATTCATGTGGGTAGATGTTCTTGCAGCTGTGATTCAATACCAGTATTATTAAAAGTAATGATAAAATGGATGCTCAATTTAAAACTCGAGAAATAAAGTAGCTTTTAAAGGTCTTCAGCGAACCCATGTTTATACTGTTAATGAACGGGTACGAATGCATCTGATAAAAACAAAATGTAAAAAAGCGGCTTTTTAAGTTTTGGAAGCCAGAGAAATACAGGTGATATAACCAATATATACCCCTTTACGCTGAACAAAAGATAATGTGCATACCGAACTTTCTTGACCATCTATCGCTTAAATCGTAGTACACTTTTTACTTTATAATTATGAAGGACCGATCTAGTTTAAGGCGATTTTTGGAAAAAGTAATAAAATATTAAATTTTTTCCACAGTATATTTTGTTGATTTTTTTCTAACCAAAATAATATGAATGTTTTTACAAAAAAATATTAATGGCATTTTAGTCTGTTTTGCGATTGAAGAACATGAGTATGGGTTACTATACATGTATATAAACAAAGAACAAAAATAAGAAAAAATCTTTAATATGTCTGAATCATTCCTGTTAATTCGAGAACTGATTAATTTAATCAAAATGTCCATTGCACATCTTTTAGCAAATTCATTATTCTTTCTGATGGTATATTATTATTCCATGTAAAATGATACATTCCCCATCAAAATCTTTTATGGTGCTACTGAGGACGTTCTGTCATTTCTATTTGCCCTGGAGTTATCAGGGAAGACTCTTTGGAGGGGTTCTCCATACAATGTGCTTCGACTCTGTTTTGACAGAATTGAGGCGCATTTTTGTGTTTACTGGCATGAGTTGAACACCCGGTCCTATGCGTGAAGATTTTAGAGCCTGTTGTAATTCTTCCACATGTTGTTGGCGTTCAGCTTTCTTCTAGGTTTCCATGCATTACTGGGTGAAGGGGGGTATTTTAGCTGGGATTTCTGGGATCTCAAACGTGACAAGTGTGGTGCCATTAAATTAGTCTTGGATGTAGGCCTATATATCGCCTATCAAATTAGTAAAGTATGCCTAATAACATGAGCAGGGTAATGAATTTGGACTCACTCGTGAAGACCTGTCTGCCATCTATCTAATCATAATATTATTAATATTTGATCACTTCTTGACCGGAGGTACATTTAAAAGTATGTAGTTCCATAAACTTGACAAAATGGGAGCAAATGAACAGGTATCCACCTGGATCAGGTCATTTCTTAGTGACCGTAGCCAAAGGGTTGCGGTTGAAGGTCATATCTCCGACCAGCTACCAGTGTTATCCGGTGTCCCTCAGGGTTCAGTCCTAGGACCCTGTCTATTCTTGGCATATATTAATGATATGCCAGAAACGGTCAAAAGCAGAACCAGGTTATTTGCGGATGACACTATAGTATACTTGACAATTAAGGGACGGACTGACGCTGACAGACTACAGGACGACCTACATAAACTTGAAGTTTGGGAACGGGACTGGGCTATGGAGTTCAACCCGGACAAGTGTGAGGTGCTAAGGATTACCCGAAAAAAGAACCCCACCATCTTCCCATACACCCTCCATAATAAATCCTCAAGCCAGCAGAAACAGCTAAGTACCTTGGAGTAACCATCTCTAAAGACCTTAACTGGACACAGCATATAAATAACATCACCTCCAAGGCCAAAAATTCCCTAAGATTCATCCAGAGAAACGTCAAAACCCAAAACAGGCAACTCAAAACATCAGCCTATGTTACTTATGTCCGGCCCCAATTAGAATATTGTTCCACCATATGGCACCCTTGGCAGAAGCACCTGAATTATAGAATTGAAAGTGTCCAGCGAGCTGCGGCTAGATATGTTTGTCAAAATTATGATTTTCATAGTAGTGTTACCCAAATGCTTAATGAACTTGGGTGGCCCTCCCTAGAAAGCCGCAGACTCCAGTCCTCCCTTGTAGTGTTCTACAAAATTCAATACAAACTTGTATATGTTGACCATAACCATCTGACTCCAACCAGAAATCTAAACTACCTGATTCCCCAGTCCCGTACCCAGTATCACCTTAACTCGTACTTCCCCAGAACCATCAGGTATTGGAATAGCCTTCCATACCAGGTCAAATCCAGTCCCAGCCTAGATGCCTTCAAGGATAGGCTGGCGACTGTCACCTTCTAGTCCCCACCCCCAGTATGTTTTTAATCTTGCACTCTTTCTTATCTTTTAACTTTTTATCTTTTTATCTTTTAATTATGCACTTAATACTTTTTAACACAGTTTTCCTGACAAGCGCCTCCCAGTCATAGTCAGAATTGATTGTTCGGGAGTAACATGTAGATGTTTTGTCTTAGATGTAGTTTTCGCGGAATATTCCGGATTCCGGATACCGGACGAAATCATGGTTTAACTTCCGCTTCCGGTAAAAATGAAAACATTGAGAAAGTAAAGTTGATAATTTTTAGAAAAACGTAAGTTTATCCATCGATAATGGCCTACCATTGTTAAATTATGGTTTATATAGGTAACCACTGAACACAATCATCGAATGAAATAGTTGTCATTAAAATTTCGTCGTAAGAAATGAGTTGTCCATCACAATTTATGTCCTCATATATGCTCATTCAGTCTTGACTTTAGTCCTAAATATAAGACCCTACATAACTATTTTTTCATACGGACGTTTTTCTGTTATGTAGGGTCTTAACGGATTGCTTCAAAAACGCATAGCAAAATATTTTTTTTCAAAAAGTAAATGAATGTGGGTCAAATTAGCACCAAATGATAGATAAAAGTATACTTTTATTCTTTCCATGAATCAAAAGATAATTATCAGGTTTTTCGCTTACAGAAACACTAATTACTCTTACTGCTATCCAGGGTTGTCGCCGTTCGCCGCCATTTTGAACTGAATTCTTGCCGGTAAATAAAGTGTCGCTTCGGTTAAACAAAATTTTTTTCCAGAGTTGTCGTTCTTGCCTTCAATAGCATACCTTATAAATTCGTTCAAAATCAATTCTTACAATTCACGTGACCCAATTTGAATTCGGATTGCTTTGGCTATTATTGCTTGGTTATTGTGACAAACTGAAAGTACTCGTCAATTAAGGACTTTAAATGGATTATTTGACTATCTAAGGTTAGAATTTGAAATAATTTCACTTTTATCATGTGTATTTTTGGTTTATCTTTCCATTGGTGTATCGTTTTATTGCAAATTTTTCGAATTGAAACGAGTAGAACGTCCAGACCTGATTCGACGTCTGTACACTAAAAATTTTGCTATGCGTTTTTGAAGCTATCCGTTAAGACCCTACGTAACAGAGAAATGTCCAAATGATAAAAGACATACGTAGGGTCTTATATTTAGGACTATCTTGACTTGAAAAGTTGTATCATGTATGTCATCCATACTTACAGAATTGGACCTTCATGTTTATAGTGCGACTATAGTGTACTTACTTGTGATAGATGGCAGGCTTTAAGCCATTGGCTGACTGAGTTTAAACCACACTAGTGTAGATTGATTGATCATTCTATGTCAACTCTGACCAAATACACAGAAAAAATTAGTGCTGTCATTTATAGAATCCGATTCTTTTTATCTCATTTCTTAGTGTTTGCCACCTTTCATTGACAGTATAGTCCACCTCTGGAATATTTATTACCAGCATTTAGGAACCTACTTCTTACATCCTCATTTAACATTCAGTTATTGCATACTTTATTTATTGTTTCAGGATTCATGTGGATAAGAATTATGTAAAGCAGAAAATGATATAAATTTCAAAGTTCTTCAGGAATCATGGCCTCAGCAAGTTTTCTGGCTTCTTGTTGCCTTGGCAACCAGTCAATTATAATCAACAATGAGGTACCACAACAACATATTCTATTGGAGGAGACTGTTGTCAGCATTATGAGTTTGATATTTTCTTCTGCAAGTTTTCTTGGTACATGTGTACTAGTATTGTCATGGCAACCAAGATATGCTGGTCTCAGTCGCAGTCAGAACATCATTGCTCAGACTTGTGGTGCTAATTATGCATCTTCTTGTCTTGCCCTGTCTGGATTGCTGGCAAATATAGGTGAGGTTAATTAAGTACATGTAATTTTCATTGATCAAGTTTTGCTTAGTTTTCATCTTAATCTACTTGGCAGAAGTTTAGAACATGTGACAAATTCTTCAAGATAGTGACAACTTATTACATGTTTCATTTAATCTGGCTAGTTTATAATAAGATCAAATAGTTAAAAACACATTATATAAACTCGACGACTTATGCTTGTAAAAAATAAGATGTGTTTTGCTGTTGATAATTCAACTTTTACTGCAGCTTAAAATGGTAATTATACCATATTTTGTAACATTTGGCAGTTTGCTAAAAAATTTAATGGGACTTTCTGATAAATATTAAAATTACATGCTTATATAATTATGCATTTCATATGTATACACTGATCAATTTTCAATCTTTTTTCTTACTATAGGTTTGATTGTTCGGTCAACAATATGGTTACTGAAGTATTATCCAAATCCAGAAGATACCAACTATTATGATGGCAAACATTTGTTTTGTATCACTTCCTCAGTGAGTATAATATACCTTAGAACTGTTTCAACCATTTTCTGATGTTTGAATTTTTTATGATTATAAAAAATGAAGACAAACTGGGATAGGACTGTAGAAAGCCAGTTGTCCATTCATCCTGTATGCAATCCTTCTTACTTTGTCCATATTGAAAGATGTTTGGTTTTAGGGCATTTGATTGTCTTTTTTTGTATTTATTGTAGCGCCAATTTAAATTGTAGAATATTTGCAGCTCAAGCTGCTATAGAAGATATAAGATTTATTTACTTTGCATCGTCATGATGTTGATAGTCAAATGTAATTAATGACTTTTGTTTGAATGATAGACCAATTGCCACAGTTTAAAGGGGGGGGGGGGCATCACCTGTCATCGCCAGAAAATGATAATTGCCAGTAGGTTCAAGCCCATGGCTCATTATGGTGATAGAATATCATACTTTTAGGCTATGAAGAGTTGGGAGCACATTCAGTTTCATTATATGAAAGTGGACATCAGAGGCTAAACAGGTCTTATGACATTTTTAAAAATTAGCTTACATTTTTTGAAAAAAAATTGTTCATGTAATTTTATTTCAGATGTGGGTACAATACTTTTTTCTATGTGTGATATTTTGGCACTTAGCATATGCTGTTGAAACCTTTATTGCCAGCGGTGGAGGAGAATGGTAAGTAGACAGATACAAAAAGAAAAACTGGTTCTTTATATTCCATTTTGACAATAATAATAATAATTTGTTTCGGTAACAATGGCATGACACATGGCATACAAATACAATTCCAATGTCAGGGACCACATTGGAAATAAGGGTTTCCCTTTTTTTGTGTTACCGATGTTATTGATGTACTTTGACAGAGACTCTGCATTTCATGATTGATCATATTTATTGTTTTAATCATGTTTGGTACAATGTTATATGTATATTGTACATTTGTAAACCAAATAAATCTGTATATCTATATAAATGGAGACTATCAGAGTATGTGAAATGCTATATATCACGCACATCAATACCGGGGATGACACAAAAAAGAGATTAATCTCTTATTTCCATTATGGTCCCCGACATTGACTTTTCAGTTGTATCACTGTGGTCACTCGACATATGCATTATCCCTGAGAAGTTAAGATTTCTTGACCTAAGCTTATATTCAGTACTAAGTACACATCTTTGCCACACAACTGGCCTCTCATACTTGTTACAGTGGTAGGATAGAGAATAGCTGTTGGAGAAGGACCATTGTAAATACATTAATTTTGTTTTTCATGACCAAACTCTACAAAAGGTATGCATGTGGCCTGTGAGAATTGAATATTTGTAGCAAATACTAAAATATACTTGATGTATATATTAACTATAAGTGTGCATATGTATAAACAATCTATTGGCAAACTATGTAAGAGTTTTCAACATGCATTTTAAATATTTTGATTTTTTTATATACATAGCTCTCAGAAGCATAGCAGTTTTTTGTGCACAACAAATAAATGAAAACATCCTTTATAAAGACTATATTGTATTGCAGTGATTTTGTTCCTATTTAGTGAAGTAATTTGACACAGTAAATTCCACTATAAAGACCATCAATATTGTTCATTTTAATAGAAAAACAGTTTTAATATAAGGGCCCCTTTCCTTCTCAAATTAAGTATTTAGAACTTAAAAATGATCAAAAAATGGCATGATTTTTGCTTTAACCAAGCTGGTCCATGTAGTGAATTTTTAATGAATGATGAATACTCTTTTATTTACAGTTCAAGATATTTTCAACATTTTCTTGGTTGGGTTGTGCCTGTTGTTCTTTGTACTACTGGTAGTTGCTTGGCTTATATGCCAAGTCTGAAAAAGTAGGTTCATTATAGATCAGATCATTTTTAAATCAAGCACTAGATCTAATTTGAAGGATTTGGATTACCCTAGATAAATTTTTGGTTGCCTGAAATAAGGGATTGTTTTGGACAACCAGACACCCATTAATTTGTAAGCTGCAAGATGGTCTAATCTAATGTCTTTAGATTAGTGAAAATATAATTTGAAAATAATTTTTCAAAGGACAGAAAAACATGAAAGAAACAGCAAGGAGCATAGAAAATGATGTTTTCGCTTCTGATTATGTCACTCTAGAAAAAACGAATTTCTTAGGTCACTTGGTAAAAAAAATAATAGTGGGCAGATACTAGGAATTTTTTTTAATCATATAAATTTTAAGAGAATAATAAAATAGCAGTTTATTATTATATATGTTTAGTAGCTATCGGTTAAGTTTAGCTTTTGGCCATTTACATCTAGATATTTTATTGCAAAGACAAGATACAAATATACATTACATACAGAGAATCTACGTACATGTACTACAATAATAGGGTATTTATGATTTATAGATATAAGTCAGACTTGGATCATAATTTATGTGATTTGCCCCTAGCTGTTCAATTAAAATTTTCTCAGGTCATTTTCACTACTCTATTTATGATAAAGTATTGTCCAATAAAAAGCTGTTATTTTATAACTCTCCTAAAAGAAGACTGTCTTATATATATTTGTATACGAGGGGTGATCCAGAAATTCGTGGACACCATGCATGAAACAAAAGGTAATGAAGCCAGTCACATGAACTTATAGTATCTTTTTAAGTGAGCATTTGTCAATAAATTTCCAAAATATTGTAAAGATTCGATCATAATTAATGATTCTGCACTCTTTTATATACATGGACGTGATGAAATGCAGCGCAGCTCATGGCGTCTCAAACGACGTCATGTTGTCAAAAGAAGTAAACTTAATTACTGTTTTGCCTTATATATCTTCAAAGCATTCCCCCTTTGACATTTACGATGCATTTCTAGCTCATCTGTTACAATTCTGCTAACAGTTCCAACCAATAAAAACAGAGAATAACTGAGAATCGTAAAATTATCTATATGATTTCATTAACCATCTCATGCAAATTTTCCTTAGTTTCTCTGACTCTGTTTCTCAGACTGCGAATCATTCCCTACACCTTCCAATCCATTCGAAAATCGGAGATGCTACTTATGCACTAGTGTACGACACACTGATGGTTTATATGTCACACTTTCTATCATTGTTTTTGTCTTGCTAAATGTTTTTCCGAGATTTACACAAAATTGTATAACTGTCTGCAGTTTTGCTGGTTTTGTGACGTCCGTTTTTTATGAAGCTGTTTTCATAGCTTCTTTTATTAAACACGAGTGTATAATGACCGCAACGTCAAATTTCTTCTGAAACTTACAGAATGACGTCATACATGTCTAAACAATGTTTCCTGCCATTTTCTTTATTTAAACAGATTTTACATGGGTTTGAATGAGGTAAAAACATATTCATCAAGGAGAAAAAATGAGTTGCGCCGCGATTTCGATACTTAATATTTTGATGACGTCATAAATAGATGAAAAATGCAATTGATGTTTTAAAATTTTGTCCATTTATTAAAAAAGCATTGATAAATGATATCCTAACAAATCAGCACGGTAGGACGTCACGTTATGGAGATACACACAGTGTCCACGAATTTTTGGATCACCCCTCGTATTGTATAACTGAATTAATATTAATCTTTGTTGTAAGTTGTATCTTAACTTTTCAGACTTTAATTTTGTTTTGTTATGTATCATGTAAATACACCCCCATTCTCATCCCCAGGGGCCATCAAGATTCTTGAGAATCTCGATACATGTAACCTTGGTGTACAAGAATGATATATGCCTGGTACTATTTTACATTGTAGTATTTTTATTTTGTTGGCTATAAATTGTAAATTTGATGCCAAATAAAGAATATATTATGTTATTATTATTATAATAACACTATGTAATAAATGATGTCATAAAATTTGTTATATGATGTAAAATGATGTCTTATTGGATTATAACAGATAGTGTGTCATAATAATATTTGCAATGAATTATAAAACAATAAATATTATTTTTTATTACCTGATTGCTTATAAGTGTAATTTGATACCCGGTATTTTTAACTGTTTTCTGAGTGAACTGTTGAACGGTCAATGGTTTTTACTGTTTCCCACGCCTGCTCTGATGTCATGCAATGTTATATGAACTGTTACTGTACTGATATTAGGAGATATAACTGCTATGGTATTTTAGGTTTTACCAGACGCTTTTGCATGCATCAAGCGTCTATCGATCTTGATTAAACAGACGTAGACATGTCAGGTACTGTTAAAATAGTAATTGACCAGGTAATTAATTAGTTATTTTATGTGTGATTTTGGATCAGTCAAACTGTTGACCCTCATTGTCAGGAATAGTGTTCTAAGGCCTCAGGAAACAGTTCAAACACTATTCCCTTCACCTCGGGCCAACAATTTGACTGATCCTCAATCACATATGAAATATCTGTATACTAAAATTACTATTAATATATATATTTCTATGCTAGATGTGGTTCAAAGAAGGAAATCAACAGTAGTATGATGTATTTGATATTTCTGTTACCTGTTATACTTTGTTTTATATTGGTTGTTACTCTGTTCTACAAATCTACTAATCAATGTAAGTATTGGCTACTCAGGTTTTATGTATCCTGAGAAATCAATCTGATTAAAACCCGTTATAAAATTTCTAATTGCGTATACGTCAGCATCCACCAAGTACCTAGCTTGGCACAGAGAAGTTTAGTGGGAGTCTTAACAAGTGTCTTGGTCCCACATATCCAGTGAATCATCATCCTGTTATTTCTGCCCAGTCTCTACATTGGAGAAGCTTGTAGTATAGGTCCTGTTCAGCTGAACTTTACTTATACAGTATATGTATGATGCAACTTGCAACTAGTCATCCATTTAAAGTCAGTAAATAACTCACACTGTCTACTTAGTTCAGAAAAAATACCTACTAATAGAAATTATGTAATTCTAATGCTTTTGAGAGTATTTATTCTATATAATAGCTTTACTGTGATAGGTTGAAATAAATCCTGATTAAAGGACAATAATATACCATAATCACATTAAGTTTTCTAGTTCTGGCTTCCAAAACTTTATAAGCCGCTTTTTTTACATCTTGATTTTCATCAGTTGCGACATTAAATGTACCCATCCATTAACAGTATGAACACGGGTTCACTGAAGACCTTAAGTTATAAGTTTTCTTGTGCACTAGCCTGATTTAAATGTTATATGTTTCAGTGAAAAGAACTTTGATCAGACATTTTGGTAGATATTCTACTGTAGAAAGATCTATTGTTGATAAAGTATCCAGTAGATGTTTGATATTTGTTAGTACCTTTATTGTGTGGTAAGTTAAATCTTTGATTGTATTATATTATGTGGAAGAAGCAGTAAGAAAACCTCGACCAGTCCGTGAATGATTAATCTTGGAAGAATTTGTGGAGGATTCACCAAGAATATTGGGTTTTTGCAACATGTGTGAGAGACAGTACAAGCTAAGCATGCAGCAGTTCATGAATGTACCTAGACTGGTGTATAATGCCTCAGTCCCATAAAATTGGGACTTGTTGCAGACCTGTATGTGTAGACAGTCATAGGCCGTGGGAAGCCTAGCATATTAAGCTGACGGTAAGCACATGGCACAAAGCAGCACACCCGTACGGAGCTGTAGCTGGAAGATATGATAGTTTAATCCATACTCGGCCACGATTTTGTTCACGATTTGACTTTGAAACTGATATGTGTATCCTGGGCTCATCTCACGGACCCTGGTAAAAACATAACAGTCTGTACGGGTACGCAACAGTTTATACGGGTCCTTGTGGAGCTTGATCGCACGGCGCCTCTAAGGTGCCCTCACGGCTTTTTTTATGTTTATGTGACTGAATCATTAGAAGGAATATGTGTTGTCTTCACATTAAAGCATACAGACAGTTGACCAGATCATCAACTATTTTGTTCAGAATATCAGTCACAAGCATAGCTTGAACAAGTATAGCAACCTTGGAATCTGTAAGGTTCACCATAAATAAACAAAAATGCAGATAAATATACTATCTTCATAAACAGGAACCAATGAGTTGTTTAAGAAAGTTGCTGTTAAGCACTCATTGACAGTTTTTTTTGTCAGCCAAGTAATTTTTGGTCCTGCTTCACTCATGCAAAAAGATTAAAAAAAACAATTGTGTGACTTCAAGGTGACTTTCAGATATGTCTTGAATGTATTCACATTGCAAAACAATATTGCTAACTATCCCTTCATTGTAAAAAACTACAAATTGTATTGCATAGGAAGTTGTTATTATATACTTCATATTTTCTATGTATTATTTGTTATAGTTGGACACCAAATATTGTTACTGGTATATTGGTTACAACTTTAGAAGATCCTTCATTAGATGTCACTGTATTAGTCTTTCTTGTACTGGAGGTAAGTTTTATCATTTATATTCATAGGCAGTCTATGAAATTAGGACATGAAAGTGGTTGCCCGAATATGTCATTGTAGCAGATAGCACTATATCTTGTTAGCAGAAATTTGGTTTCCCAAAGGAAACTTTGGTTGCCTGAACTAGAAATGATTGTCCTGGGCAACCGGACATCTACTAATTTTGTAGACTGCATAGGTATTCTAGTTGGCTCAGTCAGTAGTGTGCCTCACTAATGTGGTGGCGCTAAATTCCAACCACTGAGAGACAGAAGTTTGGCCTTCTTGTTTTATAGCTGTCTCTTACCTGATGATGAGGTGAAATTCTTCCATAATGATTTAAGGGCAGATCTTGAAAATGCTTTGTGAGTAATTGTAGAGTATCCCTGAGTGTTGATGATAATCCCTTCAACTTCTAACTCTGGACAGGTGTGGTTGTTCGACCAAGTCTAAGGTCACATGACTGCCTCATCAGGTTTTGCATTATGTAGTTCAGTTTACTTGTGTAGAAACACTTCCATATGAAGCCAGGTGTTGTTTTGCCATTTACTTGTAGTAATTGAATGTTGAATTGTTGTGTGGAAAAAGAAAGACTCGCTGAATGTAACAATTTTTATTGAAGTGTTACTCATTTAATTTTTTGTTTTCTTTTTCAGTCTGTTTTGAATCCATTTCATGTATTTATTGACTCTATGGTAATGTTTGGTTGGCCACCTGCTGGATGTTGTGCTATTTTGAGATCACATGATCACTATGACAACAGTAACTATGGTAACATAAATGACCTTGAATGTTCACAAAGGTCAAATGAAAGAGAACCATTGTTGATAAGCTTTAGTCGAAGTAGAAGAAAGTAACAGAATACATCATTATCAACATCTTCATCATCATCAACATTATTATCATCATCATCAACGACAACAACAAGGACAACTACAAGGACAACAACAACAATTACAACATATGACTTTTTGCTGGAAAATTTTCAGTTATTGTACAGTAGCCTCATGGCAACTATTGATAACCATTGATCTAATTTGATCCCAAATCAGTTTGTTTCAGCCTTTGTTTATGGCTATGAATTGTCAAAAGCTTTTTTGATTATAATTTAGTTTAGTTAATAACAAGTTATATTTCTAGATATTTCCAGCTATATATGGTTTCTATAGTTATCATAGGTGGATCTAGTGGGGAGGTCAGGGGGGGGGTCCACTCCCTAAAATTTCCAAAATGTACTAGTCCATGAGTGTATTTTTTAACTGTTAGCCATTTTTAAGAAGCATAAAGAAATTTTTCCTTGAGCTCGCATCGTTCGCCTTAGAGCTTAACAGATCTAATGAATACATAGTTTTCATTATCAATTTATATGTTACGTTATTCTGCAAACTGTGTATAATATGGTTGGGTCATGAAAGTTTGGACCCAATAGGCGGATCCAGTGGGGGGGGGGGGGGGGGGGTTGGGGGGTGTCAGGGGGGTCCGGAACCCCCCCTAGGATTTTTTAAAATGTACCTGTCCATTAGTGTATCTCTTGACTGTAAGTCATTTTTAAGTAGCATGAAGCAATTTTTCTCAGTGCTTAACTCAGATTTAATGGTTATTTAGTTTTTGTCAACCCCCCCCCCCCCTTGGAAAAAGTACGGACACCCTCCCCCCTAGAAAAAAATCCTAGATCTGCCCCTGGTTATTATTTGTTGCTTCTAATTTGTTGTATCTCGCTATCATTTAATATTTTTTGCATTCCATAAGTTATCTAAGTACATGTAGTATTGAATGTTTATGTTCTGTTTTATTCAGCTATATTCATTTTTATGTCTTTGCCCTGAAATCTGTTTGTAAACTATGATGATACAAGTGCTATAATTGTTATGGTTGACATTTTGATCTTATATTTCTCATATTTTTATTTTTATTATTATATAATTTATGTGCTATTTTTGTATTTTAAGATATGATCTGATTTGACTTGAAGTCTTTTTTCCAGGTATATTATGTTTGATTATGTTTTATCCTCTTTGTATTAGGTTGACACTTGGGAGAATAAAGTGGGGGTTAAATATCTCTATGGTTTGACCTTGTTACTGTTTTCCATGTTTTATTACTGAGGTTTATATATTTGGACATGTTGTTAATAACACCATGTCAATTTATTGTTATTTTATACTTATTTATTATTGCTCTATTGTAAAACAAGTTCCTGCAAGTTTATGTTAGTCAATCTAGAATTCGCTTCCATGTCCCTCTGTTCTGAATTTGTAGGTATATGATAGGTATGTAATCTGAACCAACCCAGATCAAATTCTTGTTTCATTGTGTGTGCTAGCCGGAAGCCATTATGGCATATGGATGAGGGTAAATAATTATAGGTTATTCTTATTATTGGATAATTCGTCACACAGTCACAGAATAGATACAAACGTTTTGCTGTGTAATTGAACGCTTGATCGGAAATCGTCAGAATTTGGCTCATTGATTTAGCGTATTGTAAGTAAAAAATTTGTAATTTATATGACAAACCTTGTTTATAATGTTATTTTATTTAGTACAGACCATTATTTTGGTTTATTTCCTCATTCATGCCTAGACTACAAAGAAAAACAGTTTCGAACCGATGAAAAAATGGCGGACATAATTTATGAATAAGCATCGTTTAGTGCACATGTCCCCAATCGTCCAATACGAAAATAATATATTATTTTTGGATCCAATACGGGAATATATTGGACGGTCACGTGGTACAAATGCAGATTGTTGATTGGTTAGATTTTCTCAGATATATAATAATCACTCTTATTAGTAGTAGTCAAATTCTTGTTGGTTTCATTGGATTTATATGTTTTTAATGACTCTTTATACTGTGTGAAATCAGAGATTGGTGCAAAACATTTGCCTTTTAGCAAACATATGCTCTTTAAGAAAAATATATTTTTGCTAGTTTCTCATTAATTTATATATTCTTTAGTAATTAGAGTCTTGCTCTTGATTCGAGCAATAAAGAATAACTTACAAATGTATATCTAGCACTGTCTTATGAAAAGTTAGTGATAATTGCTCTATCTAGAACTGTCTTTCAGGTTAGTGATAAATTGCCATATAATATTTGCTTTTCATTTTGATTATTTTCAACAATAACTTATTGTCTTTTAATATTTTACTAAGCTGAGTATTCCTAAAGCTTGAAAGCTCAGTGTGGCAGGGTTTTATAATTTCTCCTGTAAAGATTAAGTTCTTTATATGTTTTAGTCCCAAACTGTATGTACAAACTTTTACTTTTGTTATTTTTATACAACATAGTAGTGCTATTTTCTTTGCCTGATGTCATATGTTTATTAGTAGTGCTATATTTATCCATCATTTTTGTTATACAATTTATATTAGCTGTATTTATGTTTATTATTGTTACAATTTGTTACTTAAAAATCAATCATTATTTAAAATTTTAAACCATGTTAGACTTGAAATTTTAATTTGTTTATCTAAAAATGAAAGAGGATTTTATGAAATAGGATCAGTGGTTTTGTGGTACAGCACTTAGTAAAGAAATTAAGAGGACCTGGGTTTAAACTTTATAAGAGGCACTGTTAATTTCCTAAAGCAAGAAATGTGTTCATAATTGCATTCCTTATTAACAGGGTATAAATAGGTACCTAAATGGATGGTGTCAATTCTCTTGGACTATTTAGTAGTTGTACCAATAACATAGTAAAATATTAAAGTGGGAGATTTATTGATAGATATCAATAGTTTGTTTGCTGAAAGTTTATCAAGATTTATCATCTAACATTTATTGATTGAAAATCTTGATATCCTCTGTGTATGCAATCTGATTAAAACCCGATCTTAAATTTTCCGCTCGCCTACTCGCTAATTTAGATCTGGCCTTTTTCAAACGAGGGTCACGCTCAGGTGACCTTTTCTCATCATAATATTAATGACGGAATTGTTACGATACGTAACTTGTTTACATTGTTGTTACATCATCTATGTCACGCAATTTGAAATGAGCCGTTCAATGGCTGACTGAATAATACAGCTGTTAAATTAACTTGCAAACCTTGGTCTAAAAATTTAAATTACGAAATCAAAATGTTATTAATAGTGTTTCGTCCTGTACGACAATGCTCTACAGGATATCTGTTTACGGAGATTGCTTTGTATGAAAATGCAGTAGTAGATGACGAGAGATAAATGTAAACTTTTTTAGCAATATAGTCTATAAAATGGATTTATTTAACACATTTAATGAGTTTTGTTGTCTGCTACCTGTTAAATATATACATGATGTACAGAGTCATCCAGAATTTCCTTTACACTTTTGTAAATGTATGACCTGTTTTTGAATTGTTACCAATACTTAGTAATTAAAAAACACATCTTAAGATACATGTACATGTATTATAGCAATAATAGTATAAAGTATTATTTATTATAACTATCTTAAGTTGCATAAATATTTTTGAAATATTATTTAATTGTAGTAATGAAAAATCAGTTATTTTACAAGTGTAATTGTTATTTTGGATGGCACTGTGAATAATTTATTATGTTGTTGAATGTACATTTTGTATCTGTGATAAAAGTATTAATGTACGGTGCTAGTATTAATATGTTGTGTTGGATGTTAAGAAGTTAAAATTATTAATATGTACTGATGATAAACATGTATAGTATAACCTCTGTAGAGCAGCCCTCCACTGAACAATCTCTCTGCTCAACATCAGATTTTGATATTTTCCTTAGGCATAACTTAATTGCATTTAACATCTGCTGAGCAGCAACCTCTGAACAGCAACAGCTTTTAGTCTCTAGGGTGTAGTTCTAGATAGGTTGTAGTGTAGTGTTTACTAAACTGGTTTGATTTTACTGGTTCTCATTATGATACAAATAGTTTGTTTCAATCACTATGAAATTATTCTGAATAAAGGTCAAATATAATGTTAAACTTGGAAAATATTCTGAATAAAGGTCAAGTTTAAGGTTAAAATTGGAAATTATTCTGAATAAAGGTCAAGTATAAGGTTAAACTTGGAAATTATTCTGAATAAAGGTCAAGAATAAGGTTAAACTTGGAAATTATTCTGAATAAAGGTCAAGTATAAGGTTAAACTTGGAAATTATTCTGAATAAAGGTCAAGAATAAGGTTAAACTTGGAAATTATTCTGAATAAAGGTCAAGTATAAGGTTAAACTTGGAAATTATTCTGAATAAAGGTCAAGTATAAGGTTGAACTTGGAAATTATTCTGAATAAAGGTCAAGTATAAGGTTAAACTTGGAAATTATTCTGAATAAAGGTCAAGTATAAGGTTAAACTTGGAAATTATTCTGAATAAAGGTCAAGTATAAGGTTAAACTTGGAAATTATTCTGAATAAAGGTCAAGTATAAGGTTAAACTTGGAAATTATTCTGAATAAAGGTCAAGTATAAGGTTAAACTTGGAAAATATTCTAAATAAAGGTCAAGTATAAGGTTAAACTTGGAAAATATTCTAAATAAAGGTCAAGTTTAAGGTTAAACTTGTATGGTGATATCTTTATTTTACTTTAGGTTGTTAGTTGTTTTATAATACACATTTTATGTATCTATATCTATGACATTTTTATTCACTTTGCTATGTTTTATTTTGTAAAGTAATTTTATGAAATATTTTTGTAAATTTTGATACTGTATTTATTTAATCATCAGCTTTTTACTGTTTTAGACAAAAATGTTAAAATATGCATGACATTGTTTACTTTACGTTTTCTATTTCTACTTTCTAGATCTGCTTTTGATATTATATTTATTGTTTTTATGATATCTTACTTAATTCTGTGTGTTTTTGTAACATGTGTCTGTCCTTATATTTATAATGTACATTGTTTTTATAACTTCGTAAAAGTTAGGACTGTCATGATATACCGGTATACCGATATATTGCAATACGCAGCTGTGGCAATATGTACCGCGGTACGAATTTAGCAATACTTTTTATTTCATTGGAAAATTTTCCTTTCACGAAATAAAAGTAGCCAAAAGTCGTTTTTTTTCATTGTTCATTCAGTTTGAGTTACAAAAATTAAACCAACTGGGGCACGTTTGATTGGTTGTATGGAACTTATGCAAAATATGTTCTTGAATCGAATACTTCGCGACAGGAAATTGTTAAACAAGCATGGCGTCCAGGAGCTTGGTTTTCTAGGATGTTCTGCAGCTTAGGGGTGATTGTTTCTTTCAACTTGAGAATCTTTTATAAGCAAAACATATATCACTTTACTAAATGACTGTATAGACTTAAAGCAACTAGATATTATCAGTAGTTTGCTTATAAGATTTGCAATGTTTCTGGTAATAGAGTAGAGACACAACGCATATAAAAACCCACAATATATCGTGGTACATATTGAGATATGGTGTTAGCGTATTTCAATATATCGCGATACACTTCTGGCCTATCGTGACAGCCCTAGTAAAAGTGATTTTATTGTGAGGGAAAGAGTCTGTTTTCTCAATGTATTTTTACAGATAGTAAGTACAGAAGTACTGTTGTAAATATCTAAATCAACAGGGTTAATGTATGCATAATGACAGTTTAATTAAATGTATCAGTACATGGGTTATTAACATTTTTATGATTCTGGATCTGTTCTTGTTATTCTCTCTTTCTATAAACAGTACCCACCAAAAGTTTGGAGACAATTTCACTTTGTAGGCCTATTGAATAGCTTTTAGCTAAAAATTGATCACTGTTTATTTTGAAATGTTTTTTAGTTTTGCTTTATGTTTTGCTTATCATTAATAATTATAAAGGAGACCACATAAATAGCATTAAAGCTATGTTGTGAAAGATAATTACAATGAATATGGTTTTGGTAGCTTTAGGATGTCAGAGGCTGAATTTTATAAGTGTGTTGCATTTATGAATTTTTTTTTCATTTCTCACAAACCATTCTTAAATATACTAAAAATAATGATTCTGCAAAAATAATCATCGAAATTCAAAATTGTAGTAAATTTCTTTTGTCTCCAAACTTTTGGTGGGTACTGTATATACGTTTTCTATGTCCCTGTCTTATTATACATGTATGATGTCAGTTACCGTAGTCTCAAATACTGCAATTAAAACTGGAAACAAACATTAAAAGAATTAAATAAATAACCGCTTCAAAACAGCGGACTACTTTCGGTATCTGCAAGTAAGAGCAGTCGTTCCTGAAATTTCGCTACCATTATTTGTTTGGTCTGACGACCCAAACAAATAAAAAATTATCTGTAGCTTTGCTGCAATGCTTATACAATGTTTATATGACTGTCATTCTCGTACCCAGAATCTAGCAGGATTCTCCAGTATTGAGAATCCTACTAGACTCTGGGTACGAGAACGTATGACTGTATGTTGTTTCAAAATATTGTTAGTTTCGTTTAAAGAGAATATGGCTAGAAAATAAAGTTTATTATTTTTAAAGTGAGTTATGTCCCTTGAATTGTCTGAAAAAAACACGATGACTGTGTTAAATGTTTCAGTTCTCTTTTTTAAATATATGTATATAGCACATTCTATATTAAAAGCTTTGAATTTTTATTATATTTTTATTATAGCATTTTTAATGTACATTTTACTTTTGTAATTGAAGTTACTCAACCACATGGTTAATGTCTTTATCTGTCAGTGCCTGTAATTGTGTGAAACTGATCTATAGATGGTGAGAATTATGAAAAGTCACAATAATGATCTAATGTCAGTTATATTATTACTAACATCATAGGTTTTATACACAAAAATACCATCTTTTACAGTTTTACATCAATTTGTGTTGAAATTGTCAGATACAGAATACTGCTTTTATGCTTTCCAAAGACAATTTTCAGAAGAGTTGATATTTAAGTTAAAATGTGATGTATATGTTTATTATGTAATGAATATATTATAATTTATGCATGTATATATTTGTACTCTTGTTTAATATAACATGTTCAACAATAAATTACAATATTATTATTCAGTATTGTTTTGTTTTAGTGCTTGTTATTGAAATGCCAACTTCATGTAAGTTAGAAACAGAAGTGTAAGTTAGAAACAGAAGTGTAAGTTAGAAACAGAAGTCCAGTGGTAAGACGTGCTTAGGGATCGAGAGGTTCTGGGTTCAAATCCCACTAGGGGCACGGCTAATTACCTTGAGCAAGAAACCTACCTGCAATTGCTTCACTCCACCCAGGTATAAATGGGTACCTGTCAGGGTCATGCACTGTATGCGGCAATCTGTACTGTATGTTAACTGTACTGTATGTTGGTGTGTAACTCGATGACCTGGGAAGTTAATGTCAAGAATCAACTGAATAGTGATACTAAAAGTAGAATAAAAAAAACCTTGCTTTAATTTTATTTTAAAATCGTATGTCATACCCTTCTGGAAGTTTCTTCAAGCATGAAATTTATCCTAGTTGTGATTTAAAAAATGACAACCTGATGCCATATTTTGTTGTAGAAGAAAACATAGGCACTAGTTTTGATGTTAATAACAAGTGCTTTAGAATGATTTTCCATATTTATTTACTGAAAACAATAGCATATGTATAAACTTAACTAATAACAGGGACCACTATGGAAATAAGGATTTAATTCCTTTTTTGTGCCATCCCTATATTTCAATGCATTCGATATGGTCAATCAAACAATGCAATCAAGCGCAATGATAATTCTTATATTTCTGTATTAAAATTTACCTAACAACCAAAAATACATGTTTTAACCATTTCTCAGTTTACTATACATGCAATTTTATAGTCTGTTTTAATTATATATAAAACAAGATTTATAAATCTTTATTTATCCTTATATTGTACCATCATTTTGATCACCATGTATGTACCATGTCAATGTCATGAAATATAATGAATATATATATATATATAATGAGTTGTTGAATAAGTGCATCAATACTGGCAGCTCAGTTGACTTATATGACAATATGAACACTATAGATGTCAGATTGATGTTTACAGTAAGATTCCAATTATAGAACAAAATCTACAGCCTTGATAGCAGAACAGTTTAATATATGGGACTTTTTCATCTCAACTGAAGCATTTTGCAATAATTTTAAAAATCATACAAATCACATTATTTTGCAATTACATTTACCCATACTTTTCTTTGATTTAGTGCTTCGAAGTGATTCTTATCGTGAAACATGTAACATCTGTCCTGTATTTTAGAATATTGTCAGATATAGATTATATCTAGCACTTAAACTAAAGCCCCAATATCAAAATAACACTGTTTTTTGACTGCAAAGAAAATGGACATTTAACTATTTCAAATACCTCTTATGAACATGATTTTTAAATTAAATGCAAACATTGCTTAAATATGTTTATGTTATTTATTGCATTTCGAAGTGAAAGTAGATCAAAACCAAAAGTAGAATCTAAGATTTGGTTGTCAATACTTAAAACAATAGTTTTGATCACAGTATGTTTAAAATGAAGTCTTATTATAGAAAAAAGCTGCTCCAAATTACATAATTACTAATTAGGTCCCAAAACTGTTTTGGATCAGGTATATAAAACATCAGTGTATAAATTAATAAAGTGTGCTCTTACAGAAGTATCCCTTATTTTTAAGAAATTGACTCTTTGTATGACTATGCAAATTATAGCATAGTACAGCATAGCATAGCATAATACAACATAGTATAGTACAGCATAGCATAGTACAGCATAGCATAGCATAATACAGCATAGCATAGCACAGCATAGCATAGCATAGCATAGCACAGTATTGTACAGTATAACATAGTACAGCATAGCATAGTACAGCATAACATAGTATAGCATAGCATACCACAGGATATTATAGAACAGCATAGTATAGTACAGCATAGCATAGCATTGCATTGCTTAGTACAGCATGGCAGAGCACAGCATAGCATAGCACAACATAGCATAGTACAGCATAGCATAGCATAGCATAGTACAGCATAGCATAGTACAGCATAGCATAGTACAACATACCATAGTTCATCATAGCAAAGTACAGCATGGCACAGCATAGCATAGCACAGCATAGCATAGCACAGCATAACATGGTACAGCATAGCATAGCAAAGCATAGCATGGTACAGCATAGCATAGCACAGCATAACATGGTACAGCATAGCATAGCAAAGCATAGCATGGCACAGCATAGCATAGCACAGCATAGCATAGCACAGCATAACATGGTACAGCATAGCATAGCAAAGCATAGCATGGTACAGCATAGCATAGCACAGCATAGCATGGCACAGCATAGCATAGCACAGCATAGCATAGCACAGCATAACATGGTACAGCATAGCATAGCAAAGCATAGCATGGTACAGCATAGCATAGCACAGCATAACATGGTACAGCATAGCATAGCACGTCATAGCATAGCACAGCATAGTATAGCACAGCATAGTATAGCACAGCATAGTATGGTTCAGCATAGCATAGCACAGCATAGCATAGCACAGCATAGTATGGTACAGTATAACATAACATAGTACAGCATAGCATAGCACAGCATAGTATGGTACAGTATAACATAGTACAGCATAGCATAGCACAGCATAGCATAATACAGCATAGAATAGAACAGCATAGCTTAGTACAGCATGGCATAGTACAGCATAAAATAGTGCAGCATCCTACAGCACTCAGCACAGCACAATACAACACAGCATAGCATAGCATTGCACAGCACAGAACATTAGTTTTTGTAGTTTTTTGTTTTGGAGCAAAATAAAAAAAATTTTGTTATTTTGACATTAAGTTTTTAACCCATTCTTGTAAACATTTGTTTTCAACTTTCAGTGAGGTAAACTGCTTTTGAAATTTTAAAGTCTTTAACTTACCCATGCGATAATGTTTACCATAAAATCGAAATGGAATAGCCCAATGTATTTGCAGTAGGTGATTTGTATTCAGCATCCAGCTAGTTTCGATTGTTAACGTAGACAACTACATTTGTATTTGTTTGCCAACAAAAAATGCCCCTCTTAATGTGCTACTAATAACAAAAGTACATTAAGTATAAAAAGTAAAAAAAAACGTGTCAGTCAATAAATTTGCTGACCATATAACCTTACGTAAACTGTATGATGGGGTCAACTTCCGGTCAAGTTAATCGGTTATATTTACCTTGGTACATAACATAATAAATTGTGATTGATAGTTAATATACTAGTAAACAAACCACCTGTTGTGATGTTATGTTCATGTAAACATGCCAGAAATATTATGTAAACAAATTATATCATTGTGTTTTTAATGAGGATTCTAAAGCCTTGAACGAGAGACAAAGCTCACCAGCGGACTTACAGGGGGCTCGGTGGGTCTAGATCCAACTCCCTAAATTTACTGAGGAATACATAAGCTAATACGTCGTTCAATTTCCATATATTGCACTTTGGGAGACATGTGCATGTTATTTTGTTTAAACAAGTTACGAAAAGACTCTTTTTATTCTTTAAAGTTAATTATTTGACTCGTTTGTTGAGAAATGTTTTTTGAACAACATGCTTATAGATGAGCATGGAATATGTTTCTTTGGATGTATCGCGTCCAGGAGTGTATCAGGATAATAAGGAAGGTTACATGTTAGACTTATACCTGTGCAATAAACGATGAACGCGAGCATATATATTTGGACAGAAATTGTCAGGAAATGTTTTGGATCGCTTACATTTGAGCTCCCCTGTAAGAAATGTTTAGATCACCCCTTTGGGCTTAATCCTTGTCAATGGTTGACCACATAGTTATCCATGATAAATAACATGTTTCGCGTTCCGATGTAAGGGTGGTATACTCATTTATATGTGACATATTTGAGTCTTAGCTATACCGCCCATGGCCGAAATTGTAAAATTACCTACAGTCATTACAATAAAAACACTGGCCTGTCCGAAGCCAGGTTGAGGAAAGGCGATGGTGAAAACTGTACTTTGAAACTACAAACTAAATACGCTTTTAAATCTAACTTATTTGAAAACTCGGTTTCTATCCGAAGTATAAAGTCACAAGTGAAGGTCCCTGTCTAATGCATTCTTGTTTTATGTAAAAAATAACGGTAAAGTGTTTAGTCTGTCAACTACAATTTTGTACAAATACCGCTAATCATCCCTCCAGATAGGCGATCCCTTACTGTACCCATTTACACGTGGGTGCTGTGAAACAACTTCAGGTATTTTTCTTCTTAAGGAAATTAGCAGTGCTTCTGTTGGCGGTTTTGACCTGGGGCCTCTCGATCCCTAATTGCGCGTTCTACCACCAAACTGCTACTCTTACAGTCAAGATAATCGGTCTATATATCCAGATCTATTGAGTAATGGATGATAGTCGGAACCCAAAATACATGGATTCCACACGCATGCACTGACAATAAACCAAAAAGTTGAACAACGTATTTAACTTATACTTGGTGCACTTTTAATCTTAATTCTATTGTTCTCAATTTATTCATACTTCATTATATGGTTATGATCATTAACGCAAGCGAAGGACAAACGTCAATATCAGCATGTTTGTTTGTATAGCAGATAGAAAACAATTAATTTAAATTACGGATGGATGCTATTGAATTTCTATCATGAGTTTAGACAGTGGTCAGACGTAGGGATGAGAAATCTAGGCTACTGCGTATCATTTAAATATTATTTCGGACAAAATATATCTTTTCTTCGTGGTTAAAGACCTTTTCATTTCAGTGGACATGCTAATCGGTCAACTGACCTTTCAACGACCTTCACGTGTCTGGTGTCCAACAAAGAACAAGTATTTGTCTCTGCCATCTGGACGTGCAATATGATACAAATTGTTGTAATGAATATCTTGTATAATAAAAATGACACGTGAATAAAATATGGTTTCCTCTAAACGGACATGTCTCGACGTCCTTGGCAGTCATCTCAAAAGGTTTGGCCAACAAAAATATTTAGTAGACCTATTTAATTACATCGTGGACACTGACTAGCTTTTGTCTCATTTTGTGATATTAACATGTTTTTGAAGATTGATGTATTCATACGCTAGGGTCGTGTTGCAATGGATAACAAAGAGAGTGACTGTGATTCAGAACTTTGTTACTTTGTTTGACGTATTTAATATAAATCGACCTTCTTTTCGGACTGATGTATTGTATTATGGATTCATTTAGGTCAAGGTCTAGCCTGGTTAGAACCATCCTCAGTAACCCAGGGTATCATTCGCCAACGATAATATTCATCGTGGGCTTCCGACGATGGTTCAGAGCAGTGAAATAGCGCGTATGACTGCGAGACTATGATACGCAGATGTCATTCTCGGGTCGGATCTAGAAACCATCGCGTACTTTGGTCAGGCTAATTACAAAGGTCATTTTCCCATCTACTTCTGTATCAGGTATGGGCACTTAATTGTCAGCCTTTATTGCTCATAGGCGGCCGCACGATTCAGAGACAAAACATTATTTATACATATAAGGTATATTACTCAGAAAATGGTATATGTTTTACCCTTGTTCAATTAGTGGCCAGTTTCTCTATTTTAAATCATTCAATTTACGGATACATACAGCTATGACCTAGCTCTTTCAAATGGCTCCAACATCTTTTGCATGAGTCGAAAAATGAATTCGTAGGGCGATTTTATACACCACAATGAACATAGATTTTGTTTAGTTGACCCTGAAGTCGCAAAACAATGTTCACTAATAACGGTAAACATTTTCTTTTGGCACGGAAAGGTGCCAGCCGACTATATTTATAGAACAGTGCAACCTCTCATAAACAACACTAACAGTGAAAGACTAACATGTGTTGCTCTTCAGAGGTTGTTGTTCTGCAGAGGTTACATTCTAATAGAATGATTCATAAGGGAAACATCAAAACCTGTTTGCGTGCAGAGGATTTGTTATGTAGAGGGCCGCCCTGCAGAGGTCATACTGAATTGTATCATAGCGCTGACTCGTCGTAACTTATAATTCATTTGTATACATTCACTTGTGATTCACACTCTTCTGGGGCATCTGAGGCAATTTGTTCCAATCTCAGTTCAGACATTAAAACTCAATATATATTATTGAAGGATTTCTAACAACCAAATGGTTAAAATACAAGATCCTGTGTACAGATTTGTATAACGTTTGCAAAGGGCTAAGTATCCATTCATGAAAGATAGTTACAATATATAACATGGCGTGTTGTATATGCATTGTACTCTATAGAACAGCAAGCCACAACCCATTCAAACCTCTTAACAATATCCGTCTTGTTATTCCATATTTATGTATTAGTTCTGGCTTCCAAAACATTAATTTTAAAGCCGCTTTTTAACATTTTGATTATCATCAGACGCGGCAATTAACTGTTCATTCACAGTACACAAACGGGTTCGGTGAAGACCTTAAGCTCATGTAATAGCAGACAATGTCAATGTATGACTCCCCATATGTAATTTGTATTTGTATGGTCTATTTTTGGTCAAAAAGGCCGAAACTTGAATAGTTTCACAGTGATAGAATATTTTCTCCAATTTAAATAAAACAACAACGACGTCGACTCAGCAGTCAACACACAGGCATTAAACCTCTGAGTTATTTGTCTATTCTGGTGTGCATCACCGTGAAATGATTTATATTTTGACAGTTGAGATAAAACGATCAATGCATTGGTGTCCATTAAATATGGACATTTGCCCAGTTTATTGAAATACACAATGTTTGTAAATTCTATTCAACTGTCAGTGGCCCATACATGAACCCCGCTGATTTAAATACAAATGTACTCGATTCTTGATAGTGAGTACAGAAATATTGTAGTGAGCATTTAAATCTCCGGGGTTAATGTATGCGCCACTGACAGTTAAAAATTTAAAAGTTTAAAAGTTAAAATTTACCTACAGAAACAGATGCGGTGTGATAAAACAGTCAATAATACAATGACAAAGATGTAATACTTCTCAAACGTTTATTTAAAAAAAACTCAACAAAAATGGCAAGAGTACAAATATTATAATTATGACACATGAACATTGATGGCACATTGGATATAGAACAATTATATAATTTTATTATACAATTCAATAAATATATAAAATATAATACCACTATAGCAATTTGATCTATTATGTACGAAAAAAAAATATTTTATACGCCTATAAGCATTTATACAAAACTAAAGACATTCTACCAACATAAAACGTTACTTAGTATTTAGTACCTACGCAACGAAAATTCTAAATAGTGGCCATTTCTGCAGAAACGTTATTCATGCTATATATGCTGTAATCAATCAAGCCGCTGAAATTATATCCGCGAGATTACCTGCCAGTTGTGCTATCAGGGTGTTTTTATATCGGCATCACTTGTGAATAAAAAAACTAGCGATTCAAATCATTTCTTATTACAAAACACTACTTTGACTGTTTGACATTTATATATTATAATCTTTTTTTCTATCAAAGACCTAGTCAACATTTACTCATTTTTACATCGGGTATACAATTTATCAATGGTTTAGTCAGAACGCTTGTCAAATACATGACATGTAGTGTAAGGAAGAGTTCTGAAGCACTCTAGATTCAGTCAGAAAGTCTGTTGACCGTCCTGTTACAACGGAGAAAGTGTCAATGACGCGGGAATAAGTTCTATGAATTATAAAAACAAAACTGTCATTGTTCCTGTTTGACATTTTGAATAAACAAACAAAGGAGCCAGATTTCGTTCGCCTACGTCTAAAACAAAAGTCAAGATGTTTTAATCGATGTACTTCGCCGATTGTCTGACTTCACACTAATGAGACTGACGTGAAAATTTTAATACTTTCAAATGTCATAATTTGATAGGCAAGTGCAAAAATAGTCTATAATTACATCGTCATGTAAAGTAAATAAAGATGTGTTTCGTTGACTCCTCAGTATTTGATATTATGTTAAATGTCTAACAATGTAGTCATGAATGGAACATAATATAAATATCACATGGTAACATTGGTGACATTATGTTATGTCAACATGAAAATGGTACTGGCTACCTTAGAGGTGTTAGTTTAGTGAGGTCGACAATAACACATTAGATATTGACATCAATATTGTTCATATGAAACACAATACAAAAAAAAGAAACAAGAAACTTGAAATGCATGCTTTCCTAATAAACAGTAAATAAATAATCACTTTCTGTACGAGACTATGCAAGTCATGTCGTTCGCCATCTCCTTTGATAGCGTTCTCTTTTTAGTAACACAAGTACTGTCGCATCCAACGACACATACTGTTGCATTGTGTGCTTATATGTACAACTGACATTTAGAAATAACAGGAAATATATTAAGCTTGTAAATATAACATACACATTGTTCTTAGCCGATGATGACTTAATATTTGTACATAACAATGTCTATTTGACACGTCATTTCTGGTGAAATACAGTGTACTTTTCAAAAATGATAGTCGAAATCATTTTCTGGAATGTGTTGCTACCATTACAAAAGGATAGCATTCATTATTATAGCATATTTTGTTAAATGCAACACCAGATTGATCTGTTAGCTTTTCCCACACATCCCTCTGGAATACCCTTCAAAAACCGACTCAGTATGGAATACAAGAAGAGTTCTGCATCCACATGGAAAGGGAACTATGTCTGTTCCTTTTGTGATTAGTGTTCAAAAACACATATGGAACCAAATAATTGCCATTTCCACAGTAATATAGACATTTAGTGTAAAGTTATGCATTATAATATTACCATACAAATCAAGAAGAAAAATACAAAAACGAAGATGAAATAAGACTTCAGGTATTTTGGTACGGATATATAAAGTTTGTCTACAGGCTCGGGTAGACACACGTTCTTTGGCATAAGTTTTGTTCTGGTCGAAGTAAAACATCTTGTCATTGTATTTTCAATAGCTTCCTTAGCCCCTGACCATTTTCCTGGACCTTGTAGTCGATACTGTGCCGGTACACATGGACCAAATACACATCTTAGAGCTAACATTGGATCTTGTAGAAATAAGTCCTTCATGTTTGGTTTTACACCAATTTCATTGGCTATTTCATCCATGTAGTCAATCCAGAAACACTGTAAATGAAAGAGAAAATACTTAACTGAAGAAATACATGTATACACAAGGAAATAATGTAAAGGCACTGAAAGTGACACTTTTAGCAAAAACGGAAGTTTTGATAGGAGGTGCCGCAGTTAAAATTCAATTTCATTCCATATCTATAAATGAAATAACATATGCGATTGAAAGAAAGATATGGTAACAATGAGGTCATCGAGGTAGGCGATGATGTAGCGTTCACATCTACAAATGGGTAAATTGTAGAAGCAAGATTTCATTTTTGACTTTTTTATTGACGCTATTCCCTTGTTTCGATCTCACACTGATATAGGAAAGAGATTACCCGTGCATTACAACAGACATGATAAAAGAACATGCATTAATAATGTTTTGAAGAGAAAAAAGGTGGACAATTTGGATTTTTCAAAGTCATCTGTAAGAGCAATACATACTAAAAAACCTAAAACTGAAAAGCCTACATACTAAACATGGACGCATGAAGTGCGATTGCTTCTCTCAGTTAAGTATAAATGCATATGGATAAAGTAAAAGTCACGCTTGACGGCGATTTTGCCAATCAGGGAATATTGTACTATGTACATTCCACTGGCTATATATACACAAACGGTCTTATTGATATATTCACCATATATTCATAGGGTGCATACAATGTTATTTAGTTGACTTGACATGAATTTGGAGTATATTCTAATGCGACACAGAAGCTTTAGCTTTAACCACAGAACAAAACAGTACAAAATGCACAAGTGTTACCTGTAACGTATGTCTCTGTGATTTAACATATGTTCTAGCCATTTCTGTACGCTTATCTTCAATATCTAACAACATTTCGTCTTCTGATGGTAAATGGTTCTCTCCTGTAAACAAATGTAGTTATCATGTTAATTATCATTATATTGAAACACTCTGTTATCATAGTAATTATCATGATAATAATGATTTAGAAATCGCAGGTATCAAACGTGGCCAACGCTTGTGTAAATTGCGTACCCAAAATACAGTCGAATCTGAGTACCATTTTCTATTCTGTTGTAGAAGATATTCCCCCAGTAGATCCAAATACTTTCGTACCTGTTCCTGGCCTACTATTGACAAATTTATTTATCTTATGAAATCCAAGACAAAAAATAACATCATAAAAAAGGGCTCTATCCATAAGGAATCGTTGTCTTAACATTTAATTATTGTTTATAATATCATAATTTATATTGTTTTGTTACAATATTGTTTAACTGTTTCATTATATTGAATATTGTAGTTGTTATGTGTTTTGAATGTGTGGTCTTTGCCATGAGTATTGTAAATGGCCAAAGGCATATGTCAATGCCGTTATTTGCCAATAAAAGATGTATGTATTTATGTATGTTATTTATATTATCAGTTTCTTGACGATGTGTGCTCAGCACCGTCCAAAGTTAACAATCAGTAATTTCAGCTATTTGCATTGGCTCTTATGAACAAAACCGAGCTACTCCACATAAAATTTGATGTAATATTATTACACTTGATAATTATCACCAAATTCATAGTTATCATAATCAGTATCATTATCGTGTCCTGGATTTTAAGCTAACGATCTATTATCACAAGACAAATTGTTTACATTGAGGAAAAGAAATGTAAACAGATTTTATTATTATGTTCTACATGATGTGGTTTAATTATGTGTCTAGAAATAGAAATATACTTGAAACACGTGCTTGTTAACCTTACTGGTAATTGTTGTAGATCACGTGACTATGGACCTTGAATGACGTCATATGTTTACAACCAAATTCTAGGAATACCCCCTTCGCTTTAATTTCACCCTTAGCAATTCAAAAGCTCCATATATCAAATAATGGTAAGATAGTTTGAACAGGCAAGTGAGGTGTTTGATTTGTGGTTCAATTTGATTTGCGGTTCTAGAGTTTTCCTTTTACATGTACATTTTGTACTTGGATGGGTCAATAACACCAACAATACAAGTATCTTAAAGACTACGGTACCAATCAATGATTTGCAAGCATTAAAAAAATCCAAAACTCAAGTGAACCTACTCGAGTTAGAAATTTCAGATCCATATTTTACAAGACCTGTATTTATTTACACCCGACTCAATTTTGAGCTTTTGTAGAGATTCCTATTAATGTATGTGTAACTATTTTGTCAAATTACTCGTTTTGTCCTCCAAAGGTCCTCGGATTAAATTCTCTTTTTTGTACGATAATATTACTTGTATATGCATGATCAGTTTATCTCATAATTTCATTTTTGAACTATAGGAAGACATTGTTTATATCATCAAATATAACTTTATAAACTTTAATATAAGTACGATAATTATACATCACTTTTATGATATTTTCAGGAAATATTGCAAATAAATGCAGGTACCAATGTATTAAGTTATGCTCTTTTCTGTGTAATATTAACAAATGTACAGCCCCAGTGCAGTCTACGAAATTAGGATATGTAAGTGGTTTCCAGAACAGGTGATTTTAACAGTTAGCACGATATCTTGTTTGTAGAAATTTGGTTGCCCAAAAGATATTTTTAGATTTAGAAATTGGTTGTCTCGGGTAACCGCACACTCACTAATTTCGTAGACAGCCAGTGACATTACTTCTGGATCAACCCTCATATCAATATCATCATTCATATATCTTACCTTTCATGATTCGTGTGAACCATCGACACTGCATTTCTGATATTGGCATAACAGCTCCAATAGCTTGAACTAAACCAACAATAGCTAGTGTAGGATGGGGTAAATGTGGTGGGTACATATATTTGTATAGGGTTGTTTCATTGTTCTTTATTTTCGTTACAGATTCATCCACTATTCCAATCTTATATTCATAGCCTGTAGCAAATATTACAGCATCTATTTCCTGTAAAAATAAATAATTTCAATAATAAATTCCTAGAAATACTTGCACAAGATACGTGTACATGTATTGCATTCTGAATATATAGCATTAATGGAGTTTCGTGATGGAACATTTTTACCGCTTTTCTCAAGCTTAACTCTGTATCAAGTAGAACAGTTTACTTAGCAAATGTTGAAGGTACTTAACAATAATTATATATGGGGCTAATGTATTCTCAAATTATGCATCTGAAACTTTAAGTCGTCAAAACTCGTATAATAATGCAATAACCAAGGTGGTCGTTTTATAATTACACAACCTATTATATTCTTTATTCGGCATAAATGTGCTATTTATAGCCAACAAAAACATAATGTAACATTAAATACTATTAGGGGCTAAAAGGAGCAAGTGGAAATGTACTGTATAAATGTATTAATCATAGATTTAAATTCTATTCTACCTCAGAAGTGCCATCTGCAAACTGTACAGAATGTTCATTAAAATGATGAACTCCGGGTTTTACTTTAAGAGCTCCAGTCATTATTCTGTATGGCAACTCATCATTAATAGTTGGGTGTGCTTGTAAAGCTCTGAAATTACACATAGATATACATATGTTATATGTATTAAAAGCATATTCAGTTAAGTATATACTAATTTATTTCAGCTCGATTGTGAAACAAGTTCTTACTACATAGAATTAAAAATCACTTTCGAGTCCGCTTCCTGGTGTCCCAGTACTGGGTTAGCAGGATAAAGTTTCATGCTCAAGGAAACAACAGGGTAGGTTTTGGATGGGATTAGAACCAACGTCGTAACCGCTCAGCCACGCCCGCTTACTCATAAGTGAGATATTTTCTAAGACCGACAGAACTTTAAAGAAAGTTCATACATATGTAGTCTCAGAACTACATGAAACTTTAAGAACGTGTTGGTATCCATGCCAATATAAAGTACTACAAGATTATGAATGTTAGTCAATTCTACTCAAGTTTGTGTGCTCCAATTGACGTCTCTTTGCGCATGCGTATTATATATGTTATCAGTTTGTTGTTTAATGATGAGTTGTGCGGCATAAAACCACTCATTAGACGACTGATGGACTATGAAAGGAATAAATAATCTAACACTCTAGAAACTTACCTGTGCATTGGTTTAAGACCATACCCTTCATGGTCAAATCTGAAGTTAGCCATCTTTTCGACACTCCATTCCAATGCTGATAGTGGCAGCGAGAACAAGAATCTGTTATTGGCCATAGCGTCAGCAGGAAGACCCCAGAAGCCCATTCGACTTATTACCCAAGCTCCTCTGCGTGTTGATAGATAGACTCTAGAAGCAACATGGCTGACATCCACTGCAATATCTACCGCTGAGTTACCGATACCTGAAAATAGAAAATTTAAGTATAAATAACAGGAACTAACTCACGTGATCTGAAACAACATCTAATTAGGTTTGTTTGGTTTCTTTTCTAGACAAATCATACACCGACATCAAAGTAAATAAATTTGGGGCAAGAGGTAAACTAGGCCAAGTGCATAAATTGTGCAAAGGGTTCACAATACAAAAATGCCAATTCCATGTTAATGCGAGCATTTACAGACAAATAAAAATATAAGTTATTTTATGCAATATTCTAATATTCGTCTGTTCAAGATTGTGGCGACAAAAAACAAGAGTTGGTTTGCACTAAAATTTCAAAATCACTAAAAAATAATTAACGTAGGGTTCATACTATATAACTTAAATAAGATATATTGATAGAGAATTAGTTGCGGTAAGAATGATCAGTTATACTCGAAATTTTATTCTCCTCGAACATTTGAAGGGCCACTGTAAGATTGTTAGGCTTATAGTACAAATAGTACATAAAGTTAATATGTGGTTTGTTGTTTGGGTTTGAGGTTTTATCATTTGACCAGTCTTATACAAGAATTAGAAAACATTGTCATGCGTATTTAATAAATGTTTGTAAGCGCTAACATTTCTTTCATGTTTTATTACTGAAATTTCTTTTTAGATTCAGTCTTACTATGCTAGAAATAGATGTACGTGCATCCATAGGACAACCAAAATGGTGTTTGTAGGTAGAATCACGATGCATACGGAGATTGACGTTTCTTTTTTGTGCTTAATCTTTAACAGATGAAAATATTTCCTAGCACAATTAATGTACGCCTTCTTTACTAACAGTATTTATAATCTATGCCTTTTTAATCATTACTGTGCTCTGTTCTGTTCTGTTCTATGTTTATTATTTTCATTTAACAAATAAGCTCCATCTACTGTGCACCAATATTTATTGTTATGCTCGTATAACAAGGCCTGATGCCAGCCTAGAGAGTTGGTCAACCTCCTTGCCTCAGGGAATTCATGCATCACGTTTTTTTAAATATTGAATGAACTTACTATGTATTTGTAATCATGATGTTGTAATTATGGTTCGAATATACGGTACGTGAAATGTGTGTTTTGTGGTCGCGTTAAAAAAACGTGACTTGTCTAATAAAATCTTATATTTGTATGCTTTAATATTGAATGACAAGTTTAGAAAAACAAAATATTAAAATCCTCGTAGCCTCAACTCCTGACCTAGATCAGGATTAAACTTCCGACCCAAATCAGGAATGAACCCCTTTATTAAGGACTAAATATGCTCAAAACTCAGTCTTGTTCTGTATGGTAATGGAACTTCGTCATCACTTAGAGCAAAAGTGGAGAAGTTTTTGACAAAAGAGATTTCTCCAGGCAAACTTGTTGACAGAACAAACCAATGTTGGTAGAAGGTGTTATGGTGGCATATTTCTGCCACCAGCTAACTGCATAATTGCCAAGTTGATTTAGTGATTATCTAATCACAAAACCAGTTAATCCCTGATTAACGTGTTGCTTATGTAGTTATCTGATGACTTTCTACTGTCCGACGAAGTATCAATATAATGTATGAGGAAATTATCTTACTTCCAATAAGATTTCAAGGATGTGATTTGTCTAAACTTTCATTGACATTTGTTCGCTACAGAATCACACAAAGCACTGTTGAACCTCATTTTTCACAACCCGTGTTTTTCACAACTTGTGAAAAACGCGTACGCAATTTTCACAAGTTGTGAAAATTGCGTACGCGTTTTTCACAAATGAGCAATGTGAAAATTACGTTAGACATATTTTTCGATTTTTAGTCCTAACGCAATTTTCACAACATGAGTCAATATCTAAGTAAATTTAAAAGTATATTATGATAACCAAAATTAATGTTTCAGTATTTTAATATATCATTTTGATGGTTAATGTCGCACATGGAAGCAAGATGTCGCAATCACCCAAGGTCTTCCACCAGCCAGATTTGTGCCTTATTTAACCACCTTTACGTGCAAGCAACCACTTACGCGCATAGAGAAACCATCTTATGGTACATAGTAAGCACACATGCCCCATGGTTCTGTTAAAATGTTCGTATTAACAAGATTCGCATCCAAAGCGACCGCCTCGAGATCCATAGCAGCTGCTCAAGCACACTCTCATTGCAACATTTTCATTGCCATAGTAATTACGTTAATGTTTCTAGCAAACATTTAGGTCCTAGCATCCTATGTTACGGTCCCTAGAAACAGCACAATTATCCATGGTTACATTTATGTCCATAGCTACTTCTATCTAGCTTTAGTCGTTTAAGTTCAAACTAGCGACTCTTGGGGCATGAAGCACATAACCCATTATCCATCCTGACACTAATATTTATATACATGTATTGTGCATAGCTGGCAACATGAAGATTCTAAATTATTTCATATTTTGGTAAGATATACACTTGGTAAAAAAGGTTTACATGTTGGGAAGATGCATGAATATAAAACTTAAATAAATATGGTTATAGCTCATACAATTGATATATAAAAGTAAAGGACATCTATTTTTTTAAACTTTTGATAATTGTAATTTATATTTTGTGAATTGTTACACAGTGGTCAATTTCAGAGGTGCAGATTTAATTGTCAGATTTTTTACCGTCGCTCAATATTGGAATTCGTAACAAAATTGCTGAGAAAGGGTGCCGATAAAACCTCGAGGCCGACAACATATTCCGGTATTGAGCAAGTTTGCCATGTTGATCCTCGTTTTTCACAAACGTGCTCTTCATAGGTTGTGAAAAACGCGTTGTGTGAAAAATGAGGTTCAAACGTTGAACCTCATTTTTCACACACCGTGTTTTTCACAACCTGTAAAATTACGCTCGTGTTTTTTTTTCAACGTTTGTCCGTTTTGTGATAAAACCCCGAATTGTAATAATTATTTATAATCAACGGGTTGGTAAGTTCAACCACTTTTTAAATACTCGTTTTTCAATATAATATGACAACTTGTTTTCCTGACGAAATCTTCAAATTAATATGACGAATGCAAGTAATTTGTCTATTTGAACATTATTGTTTGCTTGTTAAACATTATTTTCTTTCCTTACCAATAATTCAAAGTATCGTACTACATGTATATTTTATGATAAAATTAATATAACTAGACATTTTATTACATTTCGGGATTTGATTACAAATTGCGTTTGTATGTTCAATTACTTTTGTAATAACCCGTTTTGTAATAATTAAAACAATTCGGGCTTTTATTACAAAACGGGTTGTAACAAACTTTAAACCTCGTTTTTCACAAAAAATCTTTTTGCAAGTGTGGTTCTTACACCCACTGGGTCTCGTGTTTATCAGTAAATACTTTTCATGTTGTTTTCATGTTTGTAATATTGTCATAAAACATGTCACGAAAATAAAAAAAAATACTTACTTACTTACTTACTTACTTACTTACTTACTTACAGCTAGCAACTAAAAAAATCACAAGTGTGAAAAATGCGTTAGTACCAAAAAAAACTCAAATTTTCAAAAAATTTTACGTCACATTTGAAGTTGTGAAAAATGCGTTTCTATGCTCGTATGAAATTTGTATGCTAACGTGTTTTTCACACAAGTTGTGAAAAATGCGTACGCGTTTTTTTCACAAGTTGTGAAAAACACGGGTTGTGAAAAATGAGGTTCAACAAAGCACAAAGGTGAAGCAATCACTAGGTGACAAGGAAAAAAATATCATTTTTTATCGAATTACAACTTGTCATCTCACCCAACAAAAAATGAAAGCTTAACCATTTCCGGTTTGAAATGATGACGTCATATTGCCTTGATGTAAACGGTCAAAAGTTTAAATTTCGCAAGGTATTAACCACGACGCTTCTACAATTTTTAAATCACTAAGCGCATGTAACACACACATGCGAAAACCAGCTGAACTTTTCGCATCTACATGTACGTACGTCTTGTGAAACGAAAAACGAAGAAAAAAGCCTCGGGAAAAACAACTTGACTTGTCTTACGTAGGTTGTGTAAAAAGTACGAAGAGTTCGTGATGTTGGTTTTTCAAAACAGCTGCATTTTAGAGGTAGGTAAACCTCAGTTTACTATAAACTTATGTTTTTATCAATTTTAAGATTTTACGTTCAGTTATGCTCTAGATATCGATTCCACCAGGAGGAGCCACCTGCTTATGAACATTGAACAGAAAGCATAGACATATGGGTTTTGATATAATATATAAACACGGCATTATATAACAAACGGAAGCGATACAAGGAAACTTTCCCTTACATAAGCCGGATTTGATATACATGTGTACTTCAATTGCACCAACATATCGTCTGCTCGTCAACGCGTAATACGGACTACTTTAATTGAAGTAGTAATTAGCCCTTGAATTTCGCGCGCACGGCAAATTGTCTAGTGCAAATTGTCCGCGACAAATTTTAATGAGGATTTGCTACAGTCCGGTACTAAACATCGGGAAACTCCATGTAAAAATTTACTGGTTTATCAAAACTTCAGAGCGAATAAAACCAGTATACTGAAGAAATAAAATATTCTATAGATTATGCTTGGCAAGAGCTTCAGTTACCGGACATATATGTATATGAGTAGAACAGAACAAAACGGAACAGAAAAAAGTTGAAAAAAGCAGGTCAGAAAATTCTAAGTATAAAACAAATCAGTTAGAAAAGAACATTAAACGACAAAAAGTTATTTATAATACATAACAGAACAACGAAACAGCCAATGGAGCTCGTTTGCAACCACAGCTATCTCAAGGTATTGTTACGTCATAACAAAGGTTCTACGGGATTTTACTACAACTTAGTAAAGTGATAACATGTACATTATCAACGTGCGGCAATAAAATTGATATATTCAAAATTATTTTATGTTTTCGAAATTGATAAATTTTATTTAACTGTCAGTGACGCATACATTAACTTCGCTGATGGCTGATATAAATACACGGATATATATTTTTATCGATAGTAAGTACAGATGCACACTAATGAGTATTTAAATCAATGTGGTTTATTTATACGGCACTTAGGAGTGAAATTGGGTGAAGTTTACCAATAAAGTACAAAATATTGAGAGCACGAGTAAAGAACATCAACAAAAACCATTCACATTACAAGTAGCTACATGTATATCGTATATGTATATGAATGGTCATTTATAAAGGTCAGAGCGTGGTTTAGACAAATGAACATTTTTCATATTAAACCCAGTATCATGACATTCTGACAAAGAGATTTGGCCTTCAAGCTTATCGTCCAGACGGGCGATGAACGGCCTTGACACACTGCTAAATGGACAATTTACATGAGAAAGGTTAAATTAGACGCAGTCGTTGGATTTTTCTTTATGTTGAATTGTACACGTTAATAAACCCGGTAGGAAAAACTAAATTGCATTTTAAGTGCAAGCGTACCGCGCGCAGTTGGTTTTGAAACGGTCAATTTAACAATTTGATAAAACTTCAAAAATGGGTTAAAAAAGATATCCATCTTAACGTGACAGCTCTCACGCTCCTATTTATATCTGGGTGCATTAGATTTGTATACATCAATTATAGTATGTGGCGAATTTTCATAAAAAAGTTAATTCCTCATGTATCCTCATATTTTCTCCTTGTTTAATCGTAGAGGAATTTAATCCAAAGAGAATGTCGGTTTTACCGCGAAATATACAATATAGGTCAATGTAATATACTGGACCTTTCTGACCGGCTGCGACCCTTGAGAATGGCATGGACGTTGACTCGGAGCCCAGCAAACTCCTGGTAAATTCCCCTACTAGAGGCGACATACGACTCGTAAAATCTCAGGAGCATCAGATATCTAAATGCGACATAGTGGGTAAAATTGCAACTAGCTCCAACTTACGACGTCGCGTCCCTATAAACAACACCGCACTGCATGAACGTCTCAGTCAATGCCTTTTTCTAAGACCGGATACATAAATATTTACTTTAGTTATATACATGCATATTAAACACCCTATGTAACACTATCAAGTCCGGGAAAAACTTGGATGTAACTCATACCGAGTACTTACACTGTTAGAAACAGCTATTTTTGCTCGAAAACAACCCCCCCCCTGCAGTCGATAGGCGGTGCGGGAAAGCTGAAAGGTAAACATATGGCCATTTTCTCGCTATCCCCGCATTGCTTGCTTCGGGGTTGAGGATTCCGGTTTCAAATGGTTTGTTAATAAAGTAGATCTTAACAAAATGATCATGCGTCTATACTTCTCTGGGCATAAGGTAAAACATTCTCGTTTCCAGAGGCTATCAATAATCTTGATAACCTCATAACCTCGGGGTACGAGAACGAAGGCATAAACATATGTACTATTTGCAAAAAATAATAATACCCATGTATTTTATTAGAGTTTTCTGACACGTTACTTAACTTAATTAAATACTTACTTTGGCTTGCCTCAAACGATGCCTTGTTGGGAAAAGTGGTGAGTATTCAATTTACTTGCCATCTTAAATCAAACCGACTTATATAAAAAGAAAATGGCAGTTTATGAGAAAAGTCGGCTAAACCAGACAAAATATTTGATTTAACCACAAGTTTGTGGTGCGAGCAAGCCTAACTTACATAAAGTTTTATGTGACGTCAATTGTACGGGTTGAGTAGTTTACAAAACCATTGGAATTAGATAACGAAAAATTACTTCATGGTTTTACGTTTGGCGAGAGAATTAAAATAATAGGAATCCAATAACGACCCGATGTATCTCATCACTTGGGATGTCCACGTTTGGTTACTGGTATCCATTCTATGTCTCCACCTTTCTGTCGCCCGCCACGACTTCTACTACGTCGCATTTTAACATTTTTTCAGTCATATTTGGGCGGTCAGTCGGCCTCCGACGGACGCTATGTAGGTCAAGATTTCTCTAATCAAACCGTTTATCTAGTGCTATCTACAATGCCCTCTTCAGAAGCTAGAACTTGTTTTTACTTGATACATAAGTAGGCGTTAGAATTGTCGTAACAAACCGTAGTTCGAAACCCAACGTCCGATTATACCATGAACACAGAACAACTTAGATCTTTCTTCATGAATGAAGTACTGAGCTGCGAGGGGAGCGTAATGTATATAAAGAAGTTGTCGGCTTTGTGAAAGGGTGCGGGGTCTGCACATAATGCATCTGTTTAGAGCGGACGGACCCTTATATAAACTCTAATCATCATCATCTTGTGAAAGGGTATTTGAGTACAGGTTATCGAGAAAGTGGCCAGCAAATCTAGCTTAGGTAATCTTGCCGCATAAGGATGACCACAATTAAGCATCTGTTGACGCGACGTAAAACGAAAAACACAGTAAACAACATTTTCATGTGTATAAATTCATCCGAGGAATAACTTGACCCCGGGTCGATAGCGCAGTTGGTAGCGTGCCGGGATTTGGAATATCGTGTCCCGAATGGGGTAAGAGTTCGAATCCCACTCGGAGAGGTTATACCCTTGCATGAAAATTTGACAATAATGTCAATTTTCCTCCATTGATTAGATAATATAGATAAGATTAGATTTAGTTTCCGGTCTTGTGGAAGGGTAGGTGAGTACTGGTTATAGACAAGGGTCCAGAAAAGCTAGGTTAGGTGCGATGAACGCCGTAAAATGACCTAAATTGTGTTGACGCGGCGTTAAACCCAGTAAACAACAAACAAAAACAGGATAAACTTGATTCAACATGAACTTAGAATTACAATAATCAATACCAACTTGTTACTGCAACTGTGGTTTGCTTGTGATGTTCCATAATGACTTATATCACAGGGGATAGCAAAATTCAAACTTTTTACCGTTTACATCAAGTTTATATGACGTCATTATTACAAACCGGGAATAGTTTAACTTTCTTTTAATTATTTTTTTTAATTCGAAAACTTTATATTTTCATTGACATATTGCTTAGTACTTTAGTATATTGATAAGAAAAACAAAAAAAACCGATGTTTATGTTGTGGTTAAACTATCATTACAAAAATTGGCCTTGTATTTTATAAATGTAAATTCAACTGCCTGCAGCGTATACATTAACACCGCTGATTCAAATGCTTACTTAAGTATATAATTATGTACTCACTATCGGCACAAATAGTTACTAGTATCTATGTAAGTGGGTTATCGAAAAATATAGAGTATTTAAATCAGGGGAATAAGGTATGCGTTACTGATAGTTGAATAAATTTACAAATTTCACAATTTCAGTTGTTTTTTTTTTACTCGTTAATATTTCATTAACAAATATTTGGGCTGAGATTTTAATTGAGGCTGTCACGGTATACCGGTATATTGCAATACGCAGCTGCAGCAATACGTACTGTGGTACTATTCTAATGTACCGGTATGTAGCGATATTTTTCACTTCATTGGAAAAATCTTCTCTTCGCGAAAGACGTCAGTTTTTCCATTGTTTATTCCATCTAACCTTTAGTAACAAGAATTTGACCGACTGGGGCGAGTCTCAGTCCTAAATGACCGTAAATACTTAAAGTGGCTAGATTCTACCAGTAGCTGCTTATAAATAAGATTTGCATTTTTTTGTTAAATACAGCGGAGGCATAACTAATCTAAAAGCCCACAATATATGGTGGTACGTATCGCGATACGATGCCAGCGTATTGCAATATACCGCGGTACGCTTGTGGCGTATCGTGACAGCCCTAATGTTAATGCAAGTAACCATGTTACCTCGTTGGTTCAGAAATGTATGCTGATAAGTTCAATGAATCAGCTTCTCTTTGACATTTGCTAACACAAGTAACCAGATTCATAGTTTTGGGTAATTAACCAAAGACAAGCGGTCACCAATTCTTGCAATATCACCAAAAACACTCACGTAAAATTCCATCAAAATCGACGGTCAAAATAGCGAATTGGATTTTATATAAGAACCTTTGTTCTCAAATTCAGCATGTAGGACTTTGTAAAATCTGATGAATTTTACATAAAAACCAAGGTGGTCCTTATAGCGAAACTTTGAACTGCATTGAAATTTTGTTTTAAATATATATAGTGTTTTAAAAACCACCAAAGTCAAGAATATGGATTCTAGATTTATAAACTGACAAAACTACGTGATAAAACAGTTGTTAACAGCAAAATCATAACATGAGCGACTCAACATAGCGATATAAACAAACCTTCAAATACATGTTAGCCATATATAATTAAAATCAACGCTCAATCAATTAAAGCCACTATATGAAGATATATTCATTAACAGTTGTCTTATAAACTGTTTTATAAACATGAAGTTATCAAAATATAACATGCATTAGAGACACATTAAACAGTTCAAACTATTCTGCTTTCTAAATTTGAATTTTTTTTATTATTATTATATACGCATTTGTATAGCGCTCTTTTCATATTGAATATATCAAAAGCGCTTTTTGACCAAGTGTTCATTTCTTAAAAAAGTTAATACTTGATCCATAATAGTTTAGAGCTTAGTTATGTAATTTGGAATAAGTTTTTTTTTCTATGATAAGACTTCATCTTAAACAAACTGTGATCAAAACTATTGTTTCAAGTTTTGCAACTAACTTCTTCTCTCGATTTTGATCTACGTTTACTTTAAAAATGCAACAAATAATATAGACATATTCAAGCAAAAGTTGTATCTATTTAAAAAATCATGTTCATTAGAAATGTTTGAAATAGATAAATGTCTATTTTCTTTGCAGTCCAAAAACGGTGTTACTTTTAATAATGGGGCTTTAAATGATCAACCACAAATAATAAGCGCGTCCATATTACTAGCCGTATGACGTAACCACTATATACGAGTAGTGAAATTTTATGTAATGTAAAATCTCTAATTCATATAATAACAAATGTAGTTTATTTTAAGTATGAAAAGATAGCAATTACGCACATTATGCACAAGATATTTTATTATCAAAACCATCTAAGAGACGTTCCGCTCAGGAATCCAACCTATACGAACCATTAAACTGTAATCAGGAGCGCATTCGACTAAACTAACTTAACGGATAAAAAACATATTTATTTTTTACTTACTTCTAATTAATCAAATCAGTAAACACAGTGTTTAGTTTAGAGGAATAATTAATGCACTTCTTCCGCGGTCCTTTTAAAACTTACATAGTAAATTAAGTTACAAACGAGACGTTAATATCTACACAGTGTCCCCTCGTTAGTTCTTTGAAGCAATCCCGTTTGGTTTCAGAATAAATAAACTTACATTTGGTCATGAAAAAGAGACATAGAGTTGATACAGGAGTCAACATTATTTAATCAGCGTATAATTCAAACTGTCACATGAAAAACACCTTGAATAAAAGTTAAATTACGTGTGGAATGCATGATCAATTCATCCTAGTCTTTTAATTGACGAAACACTTTTGGAGGGTGTATATTATATAGGCTTTTTATAAATACTTTCTTATGTTGTCTGACGAACCAATATATAACATGATTCTATAGACAGTAACCCTATTAATAAAAGAGTGAAAAACGAACGCAGAATATACACATCAAAGTTCCACTAATAGAACCATCATTAAAGATTGCAGCTAGTCGAGTGGAGCGTATATAGAAACCTTTTCCTCATCTTAATTTAAGCATTTGAGACGATAAAAATGTCAAAAATCGCATAAGCAACGTAGTCTTTATAATGGAACGTCACTGTATCATAAAACACATGCAAATAAATATTTCAGTTATTGAAACCAAGTACAGACTTACCAACTATGAGAACTCGTTTTCCTAAAAACTGTGTATTTTCTTTATAACTATGCGAATGCAGCGTAGTGCCTTCAAATCGGTTTAAACCTGGAAAGTCTGGTTGGTATGGAAACGTATGATGACCCGTACACACCAACACACCATCAAATGTTACTGTTTGGATATCACCATTGTTAAGTCTAACTGTCACATCCCAGCTTCCATCATGAATATATTTGTCAGATTGTCTAATACTTAAAACTGAAGTTCTAAATTGAATATATTTGTGAAGTCCAAATTTCGCCGAATATAATCTAAAATAACTAAGTACATACTCATGTGGCATAAACATTGGGAAGTTTTCTGGCGGTGGAAAGTCACTAAACGCCATCATTTCCTTGCTAGTGTTTATGACACAATTTTTATAAATGCTGCCTTTTCCAACTTTTGAAGTATCTGAATAATTCCAAAGACCTCCAATGTCGTCGTCTCGTTCAAAACAAACTGGTTCCAAGCCTTCCTCCAGACACGATTTGATCGCAGCAAGCCCACTGCATCCCGCACCTATAATTGCTATCTGTTTCATTATTATTAATTCAAAGTCTGTATTTAAAATTTCAATAAAATCGTTTTAAACCACTTTTTAAAGTATCAGTCGTTTAATACCGACTAACATAGAATTTAACTATCATCGAGTATTTATAAGCAAGACACGTGTCCATTATCAACCGAAACCACTGACCCTCATTTGAATATTCATAAATTTGTACCACGTGATACAAAACCTAACCAAAATACCGAATAAACACAAACGGTCACACTGATGTCAAGTTGATGTAGGTTTTGTAATGAAATGGTGCGGTGAAACGTATACATACAATTTGGTTTTATTAAATTGAATGTTAAACTGTAAATTAGTGGTGTATATTACTGAATATTAATGTATAAACAAAATAAAAAAATGTCCTGACAATTTTAACAATTTAATTTTAAAAAAATGAAAAAGCTCATTATTTTAAGCAGTTGAGTGATATAGAAGCAGGCATGTTCCTGGCTATTTCAAATTAACTTTCAAACTGGATTTCATTTCACACATTTAGCATATTTTTCTTTTATTTCGCGGCTTTTGCTCGTAGTGCTCTTAAGTTCCCCAGACAGACTTAGTTTTTTTATATTCAAGTTTAAAATTTAAGCACATACCCAAGCATGTGGATCACTAGTAGCCTTTTGATACAGCGGTAATTTGTTTATTCTATGGTTTAGCTCGACTGTGAAACACGTTCTTACAATTTAGATTAATCACTTACGAGTCCGCTTCCTGGTCTCCGAGTACTAAGCTGGTATGATAAACGTTTCTTGCTCAAGGAAAAAAGGGGGTATGTTTTGGATGGGATTCGAACCAACGCGAGGTAGGCTATCCAATGATTACCAGTCCAACGTCGTACATCCTACTGACTAAGGCATCCGAGTGGATAAAAACTATTTACTTTTGAATTATACTTGAATTATGTCAACTCAATTTTTAGGTTATTTTACGGCGTCCATTGCAGCGAACATAACCTATCTTTCCTGGGTCCTTGTCTATCACCAGTACTCACCTACCCTTCCACAAGGCCGGAAACATCTCCATATACCTTATAAACAGAGGAAAATTGACATTATTGTCAAATTTTCATGGAAGGGTATTACCTCTCATGGTGGGATTTGAACCTATACCCTCTTCGGAACACTAGATTTGAAGTCCAGGCAATGGATAAAAATAGTAATAATCAGAAATTGATATTCCTTCTTTCATCTCTATCTGTAAAAAACGGTTTTCAATTTAATGTAATATTTTTTTAGTTCTTAAACTTTGAAAGGTAGAAAGGTAAGTATATAATGTTATTGCATTGAATAAAAGGTTAAATTATTGCCTGAGGACCAGACTTGGCCGAGTTATTGCGGCGTTGCACAGGTTTATATCATATCCAAAACCAACATAGTTACCTTATAGCTCGGTATCAAGGAACCAGGAAGTGGTCTCAAGTGTGATTACTCAGAGTTGTAAGAACTTGTTTAGTGACAGATGCGAGACTAAAACGAATTTGTATGATAATGAATCTGATTACGTGTACAGTCAGATAAAATATGGTAGACTATGGGACAACCCTTACACTGGCCATAAAGATAATAATAATTATGTCTGAACAATATTTCAGCAAATTCGACGATAATACATCTTGTAATTGAAGTTGGACTTCTGTAGCCTGTTCAATTACCCCTAACGTTCTGTAACGTTTCATTTGGAACTCCTTGGCCATTTGCTGCGAATAATCTCGGACATATTTAGACGCTATTTTGAAACTACCGGTGTTGAAGTAAACAAATATACGATCGTTTAGGCGATGTGTTGTGAGTGATGTTTCGTTTTTAGTCCATAAATTTTGAAACATCACTCATTGCCTTAACGACCGTATGTCTGTTTATTAGATAAGATTATTCGCAGCGAATGGCCGAGGAGTTCCGAATGTAACGTTACAGAACGTTTTGGAACGTTTAGGGTAATTGATGTTTTAATGGATTACAACTGGAATTTAATGTCAAATGTCACTCATTGAATATTCCGTGTTCAAAGATGACACCTGGCTGTCCAGCTCTGTTGGTAGCTGAGTACTGAAGCCAGCTGATCGTGGGTTCGATTCCCGGGCGAGACTTACATACGTTCATCAAGTTAGGCTATGGTATAAATTCTTCGCGTTTCAAATTGTCAACCAATGGTAAAGGTATGGTTTAGGTACTGGTAAAAGGACATATCGCATTCTTGTACAAAGACCGAGCTGACCACCTGTGTGCTGCATTGTGGTTTTTGCTCTATTTTTGTTAAAGATTAGATCTCGATGTCAAATGTTTTTATGGAATAAAGAACCAAATGCAGATAGACTAAGAGAAAAGCGGACCATAGCTCATTATTGAAATACTGCAATGAAAAACCCAAACCCCGCCTCCAAAAAGTTTTCTACTGACGTAATAATCGTAAGCCCTGCCCATGTACCCACGTAATTTTGATTTCAAGTTCAAGTTTACATATGATATCGTAATTAAATTATTTGTAGTTTTTTATGATTTTTTCTCGAAAATTCTGCTTATAGTTGCAATATAGGCATATCCCAGCATTACATAATACCATACGATTGCGTAATCTGTATCCGCACGTAAAACCTTAACTTTAGTTGTTCCAGTGCCCTACTGGCATACTAACATAGTAAAATTTAATCGTAGATCTTAAGTATTTTGATCATTGTCATGGATGAGATTAAATACTTAATTAGAAATAAAGTTAGATCAACATTGATAAGAAGATGTACACAGTTATTGCCATTTATGATACAGCGATTTTCATTGGTAATTGAGTGCATACGGGCATTCACCTGATATATGACGTCATTTGGCACGTCTTGTATTACCAGATTAAAGGCTTTGTCATCATGGCTTGCTATCACTTTATGAGTATTTGATTACTGTTAGGAGCCACACAATGTTTTTTTCTTGATCATTATACTTTAATGTATTTATTATATAACTTCTAACCGTTTGTTCTATTTAATATACTCATACCACGTGACATTTTTGATCAATGTCGATAAAAATATCAAAAGCCCTCCTCATCTTCCGAGACGTTTTTAGAATTTCGGCGATTTCGCCGGAAGGCTTAAGTTATACCACAAAAAGAAACCTATCGACGAAATTGCCTGATCAGTTTAACCTGCGGAGAGATACATGTATCTCTGATTTACTACGCAGTCAATTCCTAGGCGATAAAAGTAGTACCGTCATCTTTCTCGTCTTTGTTTCACTAATCAGTGACAGATGTTTACTTATATTGATGAGCATGTGGAAGTATTGATAGTGTCTGTAGCTGTTTAATGTAATGATACTGCGATCATTCATTGTATTACTTGAAGTTTAAGTTGTTTTACAGTATTGTACCATATTCATCATATTTAACTAAACTAATGAACCTTCAGAATGTGTATGCAAAGAGTACAAACTGCACTTGAAGATTTTGTGTAGCAAGAAGAGAAAAATAAAATCTTTAAAAAATGCCAGTAATACAGGGTAGAATAAACACTTCGCCCGCATTTTTGCCTTGCTCGATTCGTACTTGAATCTTATGTGTAAGGAGTAATCATTGGTATGGATTTGTTAGGTTTCAATGTGCACGGAAGTCTTTCAGTATTTCAATACTTTGATCAATATTAACCTCAGTAAAACGGCGTGTTTGAAACAGTTTCACTTTTCTCATAAAATAGTGATTTTTCGAAAAAATCTACACATGGGATTACTTCTCAGAAGGCCTAATGTCGATTCAAGATTGTCCGATTAATTTTTTCTATGTTTCAATATGATAACTTTAGTGTATAGAAATGCTTCAGTGTTTTTAGGCCATTTGAGGACGAAAAGCTACACTCCCCTTTTTCTCAAGTATGTAGTTTTTTCTTTTCTGAAGCAAAAGTCACACGTACATAGAATTGTACGCTTTTTTTCATTGACCGTGCAAACCACCTTTGTTTATACAGTGAATGATCAATAGCTGGAACTCGGCTAGCTTAAACTACTCTGATGTTTAGAACATGTTACCTAGTACCAATATATTTCCATTGTTTATCTATGCTGGGACAATGCACATTTTAGAGGTACTTTGAACAATCCTATATCCATGTCAATTCTTTGTCCCTTTCATTTTTGTTTTTACAATATAAAATTCTTAATCCAGCATGTATCTTAAAATTTTCATACATTCAGTGTACTTATTTATTTATTTAAATTTTATTATTTCGGTAACATTTTTATACTATTAGTATGAATTTTTGCTCATTCATTATTTTATTCCTGTGATAAAATTGTGATTGTTTGAAATGTATATATTTGTAGCAGGCTATTGCATCCATGCCAGTGTCATGCCAGCAATGTTGGGGACCACAATTGAAATAAGAGATTGATCTCTTTTTTGTGTCATCCCTGGTATTGATGTGCATGGCATATGGCATTATACATTCAGTGCTACTCACTTTTTGTATGCTATATATGTCACGTCATTGATATCGAAATAAAATTATTATTATTATTATTATGTAAAATAGCCCTAAAATGTGCAATGATAATGTCCAATTTGGACGTGTTTAACATCCGGTTCGCTCGAACGTTTCGTCGCAAATCGTCGAGTTGAGCTGTTGAACTTTTACTGCATAAATATGTTTGGTCACCTAACTTATGAAATACGTATATGTACTTATTACATTAAAAGCTAACTAATACTCGGCGAGACAACTGTACCAGTCATCCTCATGGTTGTATAAAAATGATGAATACATCTACATCAGCACGTGTCCAGTCTTTCCTAGAAGTAGACGTTACGAAAGCAATGATTTAATCTTTAAATGTGCCATGTGTCAAGCGGTTAGTTTATTATGGAAAAGTCTGGACCATGGCCAGTATTAGCTAAGTGGACATTATTCAAATTGTTATATATACTGTCCACTGTCCACTTCATTTAATATTAGCCGCTCATTAATCACATAATGTGGTGGTCAGTGGTACACTTACTAGACAGTGGCATGTTAATATTTCGGTCACTAACCCAGTTTGATAATGTGATGGTCTAAGTGCAGAAAGGGAGTACATGGGTACTTATCAACTTCTTGTATGATAGTGTCTCTGGTGTTTCTTTAGCCTGTCAGTTAAAATGTATACTCTGAATCCTATGCACAAAATAGTTTGCATATGACAAAGTTTACGGCTCGATTAATTTTTTGTGGTGAGGATTTGGAGCAAACAATTAAATCGCATCGGATCAAATGATATTTTCGGTGTAAGGAAGGAGGTAGTTACTTAATGTGCTATTTGGCGTGATTCAATTACTTGTCTGCAAAGAGAATCGGCGAAAAACAGAAGGTTTTTTACCCCATAAGTTGCTTTGTATATCATGTATCTATAGACCTTGATAATAGCCTTTGGTGAATCTAGATCATGGCTCCCGTCTTTGCAACAGCCAGTCGCCCGGCTAGCTCAGTCGGTAGCACGCAAGTCTACTGATCGAGGGGTCGTGGGTTCGATTCCCAGGCGGGGTAACTTTCGCGGAGCTTGGTCATGAAATTATTTCTATGGCAATTTTCCCTCCTACCAATAATTTTTAATTATGTAGAGCAGTTGTCAGTCACTGACGAAAGTATGCACTTAGTAGTTGGTTACCAGCTAAATCCAGATTTTTTTTTCAGGAGGAACACGACGAAAAGTAGGTACAAATGAATCACCGATGACCGACTTAAGTGATGTATTTTTTAATATTCGCAAGTCTGAAGTATATGTATACTGGACAGTACTAAGTCACCCTTCTCTAAAGAGACAAAGACCTTTCTATTTTTCACATTGAAGAACATTTATCGACACTGTACCACATTGTATAGACAGTGACATCCAAACGTTCTTGGAAAAATCCCGATTTTATGAAAAATCATAAACCGATTCATGTTTACGATGAATTAATTATATAGGTATAGAGTATCTGAGCAAATTTCAAAATCAGCATGTGATTAAAACTATGTTACATGTATTTTACATTGATGCGCTTTAATTATGGTAAATTTGCTTGGTCAGTTTTGTTTCTCAAAATCTCAAATGAGAAATACACTCACATAGTACATGTATATGCACTGCGTTAAAAAAGATGAAATGCAATTAACATGAATATGTTGCCGCTTTGTTAGACCTCATATGTAACAAAACGTATTTGGCCGTATAGGGCCAATGCCTCCCAAAGCCGAACCCCAGAGTCAACCCAAGTAACCACTCTCCCATTGATTTGTAATTTTTACTACCTTTCCCACATTGTCCAACACAGGGGACCAGAAGTCCTCTATCCTTTCAGCAACAAAGCTGAGGAGCTCAGGGGTGCAGAACTCCCAGCAAGGATGGAGAACTACTCGAACTTCTTTTCCCACCCAGGGGAATGGGTATTCATCTCGAGAGAGCCAAACACAAAAAATGTGCCCCAAAACCGTACAAAACGGAACCAAAGCACTTGGGTTTACACCGAACTACAGCATACAAGTATAAACACAATATATAATTATATATCAAATATAAATCAGATTATATGTCAGCTAACCTGTATAATGTTAGGAACCAAAATAGCGCAACTGGTTACGGCGATGGAAAGTAACAAACTTAAAACAGTTCAATACCAAACATTGGCAGTTCAAACCCAGTCACTGTCATGATATTTTCTTTTTATTACTTATTTTTTATCATATTAGTACATAATACTATATTATCAAGTTTTATGCATAGAAGCATGCACTAAAAAATTAACATGAATAAAAAGCAATTTTATTTGACATTGGTTTTTTGAATATCTTTCCTATAGATGTGCTGAATCTCATTTTAAAACAAAAATGAATTATTTCAGTTTATTTAAGCCAAATCAGCTTACAAGTAAAATAAAATATACAATGTATATCTGCAAGTCGGAAACGTTACAACCGTTGAAAAACCACTCAAAATAGAAATGGTGATGATGACCACGTTACTGATGGCAAGCTGCTATTACTGCTGCTGTTGCTGCTGCGGACCCAGTTAATAGCAATTAGAATTGGTTCATTGTATGAAATGTGTGATATATACGGTCACACGATGTAGGTGCGATAAATTCAACAGAATATGTCACACACGTATGACATTTACGTTCTGTGACATATACGGTCTAACATCGCTATTTGAAAAAAAGGAAATTGAAGAACTTTTGACGGGCACTGTATGTATAAATGTCTATTAACGTTAAATTGTCACGAGAGGGTATTTGACGTTGGGTCAAAATAATCATTATTATAATTTATTTTATTACATTTTCTATGAAGGACAAATACACTTGAAGGTGATTAAATTTTGACGAAGTTTACATTTCAGAGCAATTGTAATTCTATACAAATTAGTGATTTTATCACAAAGTATAATTTTATGTAATGAGCAGGTAAAGATATTGAATTTAACCTACTAACACAGTAGCCTAGTGCCCAACATACCATAGTTATATGTTTTACCACACAACCTTGGTATTATGTCAACTGTACATAGCTGGAGGTCTTTATAGTAAAACGTGGTCAAATAGTTGAGCCAAGGGATGTAGTGGTTAACCGAAATACCGGTTAATGTTGCAATACAAGTTTTGACTGGTATTGACCGGTTCGTAAATTCCTGCTTGAATCGTACCAAAACTGATGTACTAATAAAGTCATTAGGTTCGTTGTACCAGATCGTCAATATAAAAGACGCTTACGTAGAATATTGACGGAAAATGTCAAAGCAACATTTAAAGAGTTTCTGCATGGATTTAAAATTTTACATGATATATGCTAACTTTTATGCTAAGAAATGCTCTCAAAGCAATTCCATATCAGAATTGTTTTTTTTAAATTCAAAATCATGAAAACTGTATCCACATTCTTTGTCCCATAGACATGAACATTTTTTGTGTCATAACACGGTTATCACACCACGAGACATTTTACATAGGGTTTCCAATGTTTCGTACTTGAGTGGGGCAAATCTTCATTAAAATTTGTGGCGGATGATTACATTCGGCTGCGCGTGCGCAATTAAAGGGATAATTACTACATGTACTTCAATTAATATAGTCCGCAATACACATTAACAAGCAGACGATATGCTCTTTATGCAATTAAAGTTGGTCTTATCCGGCTTCTGTAAGGGGAGGTTCCCTTGTATTGTTTCCGCTTGTTATATGATCCAGTGTTTATATGTTCTATCAAAACCCTATGTCCGACAGTGCTATAAGCGCTTTGACTAGTGTTGGTCAAAATAATTGACTTAAAGCCCCTATATCAAAGGTAACACTGTTTTTTACTGCAAAGAAAATATACTTTTATCTATTTCAAATACCTCTATTGAACAAGATTTTTTTTAATAAATGCACATATTGCTTAGATATTTCATGTTATTTATTGTATTTCAAAGTGAAAGTAGATTGAAACCGAAAGTAGAATTTGGTCGTCAATACTCGAAACAATAGTTTTGATCACAGTATGTTTAAGATGAAATCTTTATTAGAGAAAAACCTTACTCCGAATTACATAATTAAGCTTTAAAACTATTTTGGAACAGGCATATTAAACATCAACGTATAGATGAATATAGTGCACTCTTATAAAAGTACCCCACTTTTTTAAGAATTGGACACTTGGTCAAACTAAAATTTAGAAAGCAGAATGGTTTAACTGTTAATTGCGTCTTTAATGCGTGTTATATTTTGATAAATTGATGGTTGTAAAAGAGTTTTAAGTCTACTGATAATGAATATATCTTCATATAGTGGCTTTAATTGGAAAAGTCAGTATTAAGTAGAGCATGGCCATTCTCGTTCTCTAAGGCTATCAATGATTCGAGAATCTAGATAACCTCGGGGTACGAGAATGAGTATGGCTTGTTGTATCAGTGAAAACATTAGGCCGTTTTACTTGAATATAAATGTTCTGATTTTTTTCTAATACATTGTATTAAAGACTAGTGGGCTCTCTAAGAACTATGTCTCATAAACGTGGTGAAATAGTAAAGAAAAGGTCTTGAAGGAAAACCTTACTTGACGGTCGTACGTTATAATATTTTGACCTATCCTGATCACAAAAGTCACGTGATATAGACACCGAGCATAACAGGGCCTTTTATATTCACGTTTTGTACATCATTCTATGATTAAATGTTTTAGTACAAATGCGGTATTATACAGGGGTATAAAGGGAAGTTACTGTATCCCTATTTTTCAAATTCGCAAGTGCATTATTATCGCCCTTATAAAACCCCGAGTATATTGCTTATTTATAGTAAAATTAACAATGCATATCTATGTAAACTTTTAAATCAAAATAACCTGGCCTATTAATGAGATAATTAATTCATCACAGCATCAACTCAGTTTTAACAAGGACCCTCAAAGGTCATTTTTGTTATATAGGGTCCTTGGTTTTAATGAACTCGTACAATACCCTTCGTATACCTCTGACGTAAGTGTTATGGACCAGACGAACAAAAATAAGACAGATTTACTAGTTGATTTGCTATAAAATAGACTATTCTGAGGTCTTACGAAATAAAGTTATCGTAAGTCAATTTCAAAATTTTGCAGTTTAAAGTTAGAAGAATAATAAAATAATTATGATGTGATATTCAAAAGGAATACAACATTCTACATAATTTAATAATATTTGGAATTGATTGACCAAAAAATGACTGTATTATTCGTATTTCTTGCTTTTGACTAACGACAATTAATTTTTATCGTAAGATTTTTGTGAAAAGCTCCACTGACTCTTATTCCACCTAAATTTTGCAAGACACGAAGTCAATTCTTTAACTTACTCAAGGACCCTCATTCTCGTACCCAGAGTCTAGTAGGATTCTCGATACTAGCTCGAGAATCTTGATAACCTCGGGGTACGAGAATGAAGGACCCTATATACTGGCTTTGAGTTACTATACATTAAATTGCATCATTCGGATACCCACTCGGGTGATTCCATTAACTGACGTTCAACCACCGAAGTGATCCGAATGTAAATCCCATGTTTGTAGAAGATTATTTGACTTCTCATTGACGACATGTGCACTACCTTATATATGAATATAATAATGAAAATATAGTTATAACTTGTATACGATAATGTAAACGGACCGATTTTGATTGAGTTCGTGGATAAATGTCATTATTAAAGTATATGTGTGCGTATTTAACAAGTTTAAGGACTCTGGTGCAAGTGAGATCTCCATATGTAAGTTCAATGACTTCTAAGACATGTTAAATATTCAACACATGAACCTTTCCAAGGGACATTAAAGGTAAGTACACTGTACATAACAAAAACATGAGATAGATTCAGGTTATCTAGTATATACGCCCCCAGTAACCCAGTAGTCTACTCAGACAAGATTAATTATCTCACAGAAGCACACATGTTTTTCATGCCTATTTAATGGAGCATACCCAGTTGATTCTACATGCCATATGTGATAGAGAAACATGATAATATTATTAAAAAATAAATCTGTGAGCTAATGCTCACTAGTGATACCCCCGCAAAAATCTAAAAATATGCGACAAACAGGAAGTAGATGAGCAAGGAGCATAAAATCGCTTTACACCACATGGGACTATGGGATGAAGCAATATGCAAAGTATTAGGCTGCTGCATGTTATAGTTGCTGAGAAAACTGCGACGGAAATTTTGTAACGGACGGACGGACGGACGGACAAGGGTAAAACAGTATACCCCCCTCTTCTTCGAAGCGGGGGTATAATAAATACCAAGAAAAGAGCATTTTTTATTGGTTTTAATGTCATGACAACACAAATTATGATCATTCTATGTAGACCAGCTCACCTAACCTAACTTTCCTTGGCCTTTGTCTTCAACCAGAACTCACCTGTCATTCTGCAATACCTTATTAATGGAGAAAAATAATGACATTTATTCATTAACTATTGTTAAAATTTCATGGAAGGGTTCAAAAGACTAAGCAAGGCTTGAATCAGCCACCCCTTCCAGACACTGGACTGGAAATCCTGAAGGAAGCCAACTATAGTTAAAGGTAAAAGTTCAATTATGATATAAAGTCTGCTACATATTCAGCCGACTTAAAAATTAAGTACACTAATTCCTAGTCATTGAAATCTCCCTCAGGCAGGTAATTCCTCACAGTACCCTTTTACATCTGGGTGGAGTGGAATAATTATAGGTAAATTTCTAGCTCAAGGAAATTAACAATGCCCCTAGTGGGGTTCGAACTCAAGACCTGTTGATCCCTAAGCGCCTATCCTACCACTGGACAACTGCTCCCAAATATGTCACAGACCTAGGATACAAATAAAACTGTGACAAAAACTCCTCCAGTTGCATAGTGTTATCAGGTCAGGTACAAAAATCATAAAGACTAACAACAATAAACAAAATACATCTTTATTACTAATATTGCAAATGTTTAACATTTTGACATATCACAGAAAGATAAATAATATTACAAAACTATATGAGTTTTATAAAAAGGAATGTAGAAATACATGTGTACAAGTACCAAATAAACTTCGATTATTTTTAATTTTACAATGACTTTTATGAGAAGAGATATTTCCTAAATCCATTATAAGCAGAACTTGTTATTTAATTGTTAGTATTCAATGGTGCACACAGCTTTCACTGGTGCATGCATCACTAATTGTTGTACACTAAACTCAATAGTGCACTGAATAGTGCACATATCACTCACTAGTGCAAACATCCCTGGATTGTGCACTTAGCAAACAGCACTAAATTGTGCACACAGATAACTCAATGGTTCACACAGCCACGAATGGTGCACACAGGCCTCGATTGTGCACACAACCATCAATGGAGCACTCAATGCTGCATATTTGACCCTCACTTTAGAAATGAGACATGTTCATGCATCAATGATTAACATATTAATCGTTGAACACCCTTAAAATATGTAACAAATCGATATTTAAAATGTCATGCTTGCAATAAGACTCGATATTATAACTATTGTCACGATTTAGAAAGGAACAGAAACATTATGCTTACATCAAATATCCCTCATATTATATAACAACGGCATTATGATCATTACCTCACAGAAACTGGAAGAGAAAACAAATACAATTCCAACGTGTGATTAAATCGTGAGGTTACTCCACCTACATTGTTGTAATTTCAGTCATGCTCTTATCAGTTTTTCTAAATCTACGCAATTGAACCAATTATATTGAATTCTTTGCGCTCACTATCACTAGTGAGGAAAAACAGGTCATTTTAAGAGTAATCAGGCGACAGTTCTTGACATTGTGTTTTGTGATAATCTGTGAACAGTAAAGTCCAACAATATTAGCATGAGCTTAATCGTTATGTATGAATATATTAAACTTAGTATTTACAGTCCACTTTGGTCTTCTTTTGTTAAAATTTACTTGTCCAAAAGTTCAATGCTCAAAAAAGATAATTAATAACTATAATATAAAATACATACAATAAGTAATAATAAGTACATGTACTAATTTTTATAAATTACAAAGAGTGATTTATTCTCATACTTAGAGCAGTATTTATACTAAAAACTTTCACCCTTGTGAATGTAAGAAAAAGCTACAACCGTACATCTAACATTACTTATGATTCATAACAATTAAAATATATAAATCTTATACAACCTAACGCACTATGAACATTTATAATAATATTCACAAACACACATATAAAATAACTACCTAAATACAACTTAGTGTTTTAGCACAATTATATGATTTTTTAATAATTTTTAAGTTCCAAATTTTTTATTTGAAAAAAAGTGGTCCCTGTACTAAAAGTGTTCCGCAATAAAAACAATCTAGTTAGATGGGCAAAATAGTGGAACTGAACTATAATATAAAAATATAAATACAAATATATAAAATATTTTAAATAACAATGCAGTGAAGTATGTTTGCCATGAGTTCGCTTTTAAAGCAAAAAACAAGCAGCAATAATACAGTGGCAATAAAATGCAATGCAATACAAATATATAACTTCATTGCGGGTTTAGCGGAAAACGGTCTTGTTCAATGTAAGAAAGGAATGAGTTACGACCATTTTGTGCTAAGCATATGATAAATAGAGCATTCAACAAAATATGTTGTTGTAAGAACAATTTCTATTTCAGGACAAGTAAGTTAAATAGCAATATTATAATGCATGCTATATTTATACAACAGAAATATCAAATCACATTTATATAAGGAATCGAGTGATAATAAGTATCAATTAATATAAATTACAAAGAGTGATTTATTCTCAATAATTAAATACTTAGATTGGTGTATATACTAAAAACTTTCACCCATGTCGTGTTAATGTATGAAAAAGCTACAACCGTACATCTAACATTACTTATGATTCATAACAATTAAAATATATAAATCTTATACAACCTAACGCACTATGAACATATATAATAATATTCTCAAACACACATAAATAATAACTACCAAAATACAACTTTGGCTATAATCAAAATTATATGATTTTTTAATGATTTTTAAGTTCCAAATTCTTTATTTGAAAAAAAGTGGTCCCTGTATTAAGTGTTCCGCAATTAAAAAACAATCTAGTTAGATCGGCCAAATAGTGGAACTTAACTATAATATAAAAATATAAATACAAATAAATAAAATATTTTAAATAACAGTGCAGTGAAGTATGTTTGCCATGAGTTCGCTTTTAAAGCAAAAAAAAACCGCAAAAATACAGCAGCAATAAAATGCAATGTCATACAAATACATACATGTAACTTCATTTATTACATATTGCGGGTTTAACGGAAAACGGTCGTAAGTCAATATAAGAAAAGAATGAGTTAAGACCATTTTGTGCTAAGTCCATGATAAATAGATCATTCAACAAAATATGTTGTTGTAAGAACAATTTCTATTTCAGGACAAGTAAGTTTAGTAGCAATATTATTAAGCATGTCATATTCAGAAAACAGAAATATCAAATTACATTTATATAAGGAATCAGGTAATAATAAGTACTTATTCATATAATTTACAAAGAGTGATTTATTCTCAAAAAATTAAATACTTAGATTGGTATGTATACTAAAATGTTCACCCATGTCTTGTTAATGTATGAAAAAGCTACCACCGTACATCTAACATTACTTACGATTTACAACAATTAAAATATATAAATCTTATACAACCTAACGCACTATGAACATGTATAATAATATTCACAAACACACATAAATAATAACTACCAAAATACAACTTTGGCTATAAGCAAAATTAAATGATTCTTTAATGATTTTTAAGTTTCAAATTTTTCATTTGAAAAAAAAGTGGTCCCTGTATTAAAAGTGTTCCGCAATAAAAAACAATCTAGTTAGATCGGCCAAAAAGTGGAACTTAACTATATTATAAAAATATAAATACAAAGATATAAAGTATTTTAAATAAAAGTGCAGTGAAGTATGTTTGCCATGATTTCGCTTTTAAAGCAAAAAAAACCAATAGCAAAAATACAGCGGCAATAAAATGCAATGTCATACAAATACATAAATTCATTGCGGGTTTAGCGGAAAACGGTCATAATTCAATATAAGAAAAGAATGAGTTACGACCATTTTGTGCTAAGCCCATGAGCCCATGATAAATAGAGCATTCAACAAAATATGTTGTTGTAAGAACAATTTCTATTTCAGGGCAAGTAAGTTTAGTAGCAATATTATTAAGCATGTCATATTCAGAAAACAGAAATATCAAATTACATTTATATAAGGAATCAGGTAATAATAAGTACTTATTCATATAATTTACAAAGAGTGATTTATTCTAAAAAAAATAAATACTTAGATTGGTATATATACTAAAAACTTTCACCCTTGTCTTGTTAATGTATGAAAAAGCTACAACCGTACATCTAACATTACTTACGATTTATAACAATAAAAATATATGAATCTTATACAACCTAACGCACTATGAACATGTATAATAATATTCTCAAACACACATAAATAATAACTACCAAAATACAACTTTGGCTATAAGCAAAATTAAATGATCCTTTAATGATTTTTAAGTTCCAAATTCTTTATTTCAGAAAAAAATGGTCCCTATATTAAAAATGTTCCGCAAAGAAAACAATTTAATTAGACCGTCCTAATAGTGGAATTTTACTGTAATATAAAAAAATATACAAAAATATAAAATACATTGTATTTAAATAACAACACAGTTGTTTGCCATGAGTATGCTTTTAAAGCAAAACAAAAACAGCAAAAATACAGCAGCAATAAAATGCAATGTCATACAAATTTATAACTTCATTTATAACATATTGTGGGTTTAGCGGAAAACGGTCGTAATTCAATATAAGAAAAGAATGAGTTACGACCATTTTGTGCTAAGTCCTTGATAAATAGATCATTCAACAAAATATGTTGTTGTAAGAACAATATCTATTTCAGGACAAGTAAGTTTAATAGCAATATTATTAAGCATGTTATATTCACAGGCAAATTTATTTTTTGGTTTGCTGTTTAAACAAAACTCAACTAAAGATCAAAAAGTAAATTCTGCACAAAATGTACACTTTGATTTAATGCACAAAATTTCACATAAACATTTCTTGGGCATTTCTGTCTAGTTATCATATTGGATTACTCAGCTTTATCTTATAATAAACTTAATTCGGTGACTCTGGACTCGAGATGTTTTTTATTCTGCTGACAAACTTACTTGCACTGGGTGTACAATAGTGTATCTTTTTTCAATTGTCAAAACATGAATATTTCAGGGTGACTTTGTTCGCTTTGTCCATGTGTATTTAATCACTGTGAAACATTTCAAATTTTGACACTTGCGAAAAAAACAGACTATACTGGAGCAGATCAAACTTAAAAGCATACATGTGTACACAGAACAATAGGATTTAATCTGTGTTGCATACTTTTCAGCAATAATATGTAAAAAAACTTCATTTTGCATTGAAGCATCCAGTTAAAACAAACCTTATTTAACTGAAAAAAACAACAACATATTTTAAGTTCGAGCTCCGTATAAGACCTATAGAAACGTACATGTAGACAAGATTTAGATGCTGAAATTCATTATTCCACTTAATTCACTATATATTTTTATCGTCCATAACTGATTTATTCATATGGTTCTGTTTCTTCCTTTAGATCCTAAAAATAGAGAGAAATAAAATAATCAGCATTACAGGTCGTATAACAGTTCATATGTACTTTAAATAATAGACTTGACCATTCAATAGGTGAGTAATGTGATGCATGTTTATCATTTCAATGATTGAATCGGACAGCTTCCATATTCAAAATTTATTATGAATAGTGCATATGAACAAAGTAAATTAAATATAATACTACGTCAATAAAATATAATTAAACCAACTAAACTATTACTATAATATTAATAATATTTACTGACAATTTTATAAATTAACTTTACAATTTGTGAATAGGTACAATAGGATATCACAAAAGGGTTAACAATTTATTTATCAGATTCTACAAACATTCAAAATGGTTACATATTTCTCTGTGGAAAGAAAAAAAAACACCGTCTTTTGTTAGAAAACTTGGCAACTATAAGATTAAGAACCAATCAAAATTTCATAAAGGCGGTGTTTTTTTTCATTATGGCTTTGTTTCTGGTAATAATACTGTAAACACCATACAAGCCCTTAATTTGAAGTCCAATTGTACAATTAATTAATAAATTGTCATAATGTTTCATTCCAAGATTTAGATTTTCATAAGATTTTTAAATGTAACTGTTCTTGTTTAAACATAAACAACCTGTACAAATAAAACGGTATTTTAAACAAATTTACATACAAATATCTATGTGTTACATAAAATACTGGTAATTATAATTAAAATCCTTCATATTTTTCTATGTATAATTCAATGTCAACCCACTATCTGTCTTGAGTCTTAAGTCAACAAAGAGAATGTCTGTACTTAGTTTACCATGTTTCCGTACTTAAATATGATTTCTTATGGTTTGTTTGTTGGTTTGATGGGTTTAACCCCATAGCAACACATTGTATAGGTTATATCAGGGTGGTCAGTCTACCTACTCATTTTTCCTGGAAAGGCTAAATCTCTGGATTTAGCTGTTAACCAACTACTAAGGGCATACTTCTGTCAGTGTTTGACCACTGCCCAACATGATTTAGAATCAGAGGTAGGAGGGATAAAGGCCCTAGATAATTATTTCATGACCATGAATTTCTTATGGTTATATCTTACATTAAGTACCAAAACACATAACTTTCAAAAAGTGAAAGTCATACGGATGTTCTCAAGTCAAAACCTTGTATCTCCAATTCCAAAAAGTGAAGTTACGAGATTTTGACTCGTCAACTATGAAATTTGACATGGCACATTTTGCCTTGACCTATGTTCATCAAAAACTTGAGCAAAAAAAGAAATCAAGTAGTTTCATTGAATACCAAGTGCCAAGACTTCATTGTATCAAAATCACGTTTTCTCACATATTCAGGTGATTTAATGACAAAACAATAAAAACTATGATTTATTTACACCTTTATACACGTTTGACCACGATTATTGTCAAGTCTTTAGTAACAAGGTATAGAATTACAAATAAATCATACGAGAAACTAAACTTTTCAACTTAACACATGTATGTAGAATGAAAAAAAAAACATAACAAAAATAACCATTACGTATATAGTAAAACCAAAATACCTTTACTATCTCTGATTCAAACATTTCATTTGACCTACTGACCTACTTTTAGACTCAGCTTAGCCAATTAGTGAACTCATCTGATATTTGAATAAAATAAACCTCTAACCAAATTTAATGAAAATGATGCAAATTGTAACGTCTATAATGCTAACAAGAGGTTATTTTGTTTCGCTAAGTGATCTGCACATATGGCACATAATTGAACCCATCTATTAATGAATATGTTCATACCTTGAAACTAATGACAAAATTTGATGAAAATATTTGCAATAATTAGACTTCGAGAGTGTTGACATTCACTGGATAGACAATCAACAATCCTGAAAGCTCACCTTAAGCTTAAGCTTAGGTAAGCTCAAAAATGCTCATTGAAGAGTATATTCATCCTGGAATTGGCTCGAACCAGCAACCTTTTCTTGACACTAGATTTGAAATCATGCCTGTATCATACTGCGACATGAATCTGGGCAACATGTTAATGTATTATAATACAAGTTTCACAAATGTGCCCAAATGTAGGGTGGATAACTTTGAGTAGTGTAACACAGTATTCTGCTGAGGTGAAAAAGGTGAAAGGCATCGCATACTTAAATATCTTTATCATATATTGTGTAGTTTAGGATATATAAATAAAGGAGGTGATTGTGAAGGTCTATAAAAGGCACAGGGACATTTTGACCTAAAATACGGTCGGGGTGCTTTAAATACCTCATTTCAACTTCAATCATTATTCTGTGTTCTATGTAATAACCTATAAGTTGTCATTAAACATCATCATTATATCACAGGTTTAGGGCAAAACGGTCGTAACTCACTCTTTTTTTAAATTGAGTTATGACTGTTCTGTGCTAAGCCCACAAATTATAAAATACAGTATGTACAATAATACAAACAAATATCGTTTTCAAATAACTATATAATTGGACATTATATATTTGAACTATCATCCATTACCCATGGTCCATCCATGCAAAATATATGTTGACCCATCCACAATAACTCAGGTGCTAACTTGTCAACAACAATACATAACATATGAGTACCCTTGGTTTCGGATGATGATAGTGACCCTAAGTGCATGACGTAGTGCCAAGCTATCAACAAATTTAAATACTTATTGAAGACTCAAACAAATTGACCTTTGACCACTAGCACTTCAAATGATCAAAATCATTCTTGGAACATAGGCTAACCAATAAGGTTCAGTGACCCTAGGTAAACTTGTTGATTTATCAACCAGACAAAAATACCCACAGAGAAGAAAGTAATAACACAACAATGCAGTGTAAACATGGGTAAATTAATAAAATGAAAAAATAAAATGAGAGGGAAGAACCCTTAATGAAAAATTGTGCTTGTTGCGACTACCTTCAGCGAATAATACATGTATATGAATATACTGTGACTATGTAGCGAATAGCCCTCTTTGAAAATCACCAAGTGATCACAGGATATTCACTTTTCGCATGCAAATGAGGTTTGTCACGATTACCAGAAGTGGCTAATTGGCAAATGTAAAGCGAGTAAACAACATACAAATATTTAAATTAAATGGACATTTTCAAGGTTATAAACTATTCTCTTACGCAGAGGTCATCAAAATTCTCAATATCAGAATCTTGATGGTTTTTTATTATGTTTCAACCAATGTTGCGCTGGCTATCCAATGATTACAAGCCCAATGTCATCATCACTTGGTCACACCTACTCTGTCGTTTGATTTAGCAAGAAACTTAATCCTACTAGCTCAGAGCTGGGAAACCAGAAAGCAGACTCAACAGTGATTAATATAAGTTGTAAGAACTTGTGTTTCAATATCAAGTTAAAATACTTGTAATAATTACACCCTTGGAAAAATCATGGGGTCCTCTTGGTAATGTCTTGAATGTAGGTTTGCAGGATATAGGAGTCAGTAAAGATAAGCGTGTTGATTGTATAATTATGTATCTTATGTCAATGAATATTGTGTCATAAATATGAAGAAATGGGTTTCATAACATGGGCAAAGCTGCTGAACACATCATCATTATTTCACACGTATCTCAAATCATATTATCTAATCTAGGATTGACTTCTACGTAATAGAAACTCGATATACAAATAATTATGACACTTTTTTCATATAAAACAAAAAATGACAAAATAATTTTTAGTCGAGTCATCTAAATAGATCTTGTATTACAAATATTATTTTTTGTTTCAATACATAGTTAATTTTAGCACTCCACTGGCAATAAAAGTCAAGATATAAGGGCATTTAATGTGAATTTCAATACTCTCGACCTGTCGGCAACTACAGTACTTTCTACCATTACACTCCATAAGTACCGTGGGCAATTTGACTGGCCAAATCTCGTTTTCATGAACATGCATGAGGCAGGGGAGACCAATCTTCTTCCAATGAGATCACATGTTACAATTAAATACTCTTCAATAACAATAATGTCATACTGAGATTTTCTTCACCCACTTTAGAATAATCACTCTTGGAGGCCGCCATTTTGAATGGTAAACCAAACCTTAGATATAAAACGTAATTTCATTGGCTAGTTTTCGGAAAAAGGTTTCCTTGCCGATACGAAGAAACTGCCTCATTAATTATTCATGATTACAAGATAGCAAGCCAGAAATATAGATATTCAAATACAGGACTAGAGCTGGCATTGGTAATGGTACTTAAAAAAATATCTGGAGGCACCAGCATAGTTTCGAGGAGTTTGATCAAAACATTTCTCTCAAATACTAGTAGGTCTGTATATCTATTAAGAAGGGCAGATGTAAGCCACCAGCCAGGGTAAGTGCTTAGTAAAAGGGATTAGATTTAGAGAACTTGATCCATATAGATAGAGTGAATAAGACAACTAGATGTCTACATAAATACTGAAAAAAAGAAAAATGAGGTGTAAAGAACTATAAGTTATGTAAGATATAGCAGACTAAGACAGTTTTATGTGACCAACTGATAGACTGAAGGAGTAGGCATGGCCGAGTGGATACAATGTTGGACTGGTAATCATTGGATAGCCATCTCAGGGTTAGTTCGAATCCAATCCAAAACCTAACCCATTGTTTACTTGAGGAAGGAACTTTATCCTACTAGCTTGGTACTGAGGGCCCAGGAAGCGGACTCGAAAGTGATAAATATAAATTATAAGAACTTGTTTCACAATCAAGCTAGAATAAAATAGTACTTGAACTGATAGACAGACATACTAAAACGTATATCACAGGTTTAGCGTTAAACTGTCATAACTCACTCTTCTTACATTGATTTACGACCACTTTGCGCTAAACCCGCGATATGAAATATATTCATTGATAAATTGCCATGTTATGTAATGAGACGTAAAGTAAGATAGGGCTTTAATCATAAAATTTAAAACCTACAACCTATAAGGGTGTCAAGCTCTACACTTGATCATATTATAATATCATAATAACACCACTAGATCATGATTATGACATGATGGCACCTAGCAGTACAGAGTTTTTTCTCATTATCAGGAAACAGTGAGTTGATTAAAACAAAGATAACACCTAGACATAATGTAGAACTTATATACAGAGCCCTCCAATAGTTCTTGGACAAATACATACTTTTAGAAAAAAACTGAGTCACTTTTACCCAAGAAAAATAGAAACGAAAATAAAAAAAAAACGGCATTAATTAGTCATTCAACTGGGACACATCTAGTTTAGCACATCCCGGAAGTAAATACAAATACGCATGCGCAGCGTTCTGTTTCTATGAGCAGACGTGTGAAGATAAATGCGGCTAATTTTCGGTTATTATGGGGTCTGCTGCCCCCACACCCCCGCCGATATTAAAAACGGATAACAAAAAAGCATTTTTAAAAAGTTATTAAAAATAATTCATTTAAATAATGAATAAAAAACTGCATCGGTAAAAACAAAATGGCGTCCAAAATTTGTAAACAACGCAATGTCCGAGTATGCGCAATAGCGGGGTCCGCTAAACTAGATTCTATCCCATTCAACTTATCCTGCGCTTAGTGCAAAACAGTCATAACTCACTCTTTTTTTAATTGAGTTACAACTGTTTAGCATCAAGCCCACTAATTTATGGTTCAAACCATATTACATAAACAAACTTCAATCATAGAAAAAAAAATACTTGTAATCAATATTATCAGTTTTTTCTCAAAATTTCACTTTTTTCCACATTTTTTTGAGAGCCATTGTATGGGTATTGTTTCATTGATCACCTTGGGGTCATACTCTTCATACTAATGATGATACAATGTATCTTATAACATTTATATTGTATATCGTATAACAAAAAGATCAATGACGAATGTTACACAGCTTTGATCATATTATATATTTCACACTTTTACAACTAATTATGGGAGTGCCTCATATGTAGAACAAAAACCTTAAAGAACTTTTTCTTTCAGGTACAAAGTAATGTTACATGTACAAATACAGTCAAGTTCAACTATCAGGACCATCAAAAATGGTGGCCCCTATTGTGGAATGGTCTTAAAATTTTTAACTTTTATCTCAAAATAATCATTTGTGGAACCCGGGTCCATAGTGCAGTTGGTAGCACGCCAGGATTTTGAATCTAGTGTTCCGAGTGGTACAGTAAAGAACCCCACCATTCCATGAAAATTTGACATTTATAGCAATTTACCTTCGTTAATAAGGTATAAGGAGAAGTTTGCGGCCTTGTGAAAAGGGTAGGAGAGTACTGGTTATAGACAAGGGGCCAGGAAAGCTAGGTTAGATGCACTGGAGCTTAATAAATGACCTATACAATGTGTTGCTACAGTGTAAAGCTACAGTCCCATAAACATAAAAATAGCCGTGAGGGCACCGTGCGATCAAACTCCGCAAGGACCCCTACAAACTCTTGCGTACCCCTACGGACTGTTACGTTTTTACCAGGGTCCGTGAGATGAGCCCAGGATACACATATCAGTTTTAGAATCAAGTCGTGAACAAAATAGTGACTGAGGATGCATTAAACATGCATATCTTTCAGCTAGGGCTCTGTACGTGTGTGTTGTGTTGCGCCATGTGCATACCGTAACCTTGAAAGTTGAAACGCAAGGCTTCCTATGGCCTACGACTGTCTGCACGTACGGGTCCGTAACAAGCAACGATTTTATGGGACTGAGGCATTAAACCCAACAAACTAAATTAATAATCATTTGTGACTTAATTATCATTTAAAAATGTATGATTTGTATTTCAAAACCCAAGGAGGTTGTACATGTAATAGATAACTTTACAGCAGTACACTAATGAATCATAGTGATGAATTTTGAATCATTGAAACAAAACTGTCAGAAATATTTGCACTACATATGAGACTTTAGTGATGACACAGATACATATAGAGACATATGTGGTAAGAAGCTCATTTTTATTAACTGTCAAAGCTTGAATACTTTCAGAGTGACTGACTGGTTTAAATTTAGGCCCGTGCCCGTGGCGTAACCAAGTTCTTGAAAGAAAACCCATCATACATCACAAACAGTTCTACTTTATTGTAATGTAGTGTAAAACACTGTTGGAAAATCACAAATGCAAGCTGACAATTATTTTAACTCATGAAGTTACCATCAAATTATTCAGGATTTGACAGTTGAGAAAATAACAAACAATACCTAAAATGTTTCATGATCGTCAATATGTTTAGGACTATCTTTCAAGCTTGTACGTTCATCTGACTGTATGAACAAAATATGTCCGTTTAAAGAATGAGTTACATACATTATAAGTCAAGTTAGGACTTCGTATTGTTAGTTTTACTTTGTCACTGACAGTTGAATAAAACTTTCCTAATACTAAGTCTTAAGGGATGCAAACATTAACCTGCTGCATTAAATACTCAATATTTGTAATATTTTTCTTGTACAAAATTGCAAAGTTTTCATGACAATACAGTTCTCATCAAGCATGTATCAATATATAAATATTATTAAAATATTCAACACATATATCTAGGACTGAGCAAAACACTATTGTATCTCAATTTATTTTTCGGAAGAAGTTACAATAGTGTTTTGTTCAGCCTTTGATATAGGGTTGTTACATTTTAGTATCTCTATTAAATTCAATGGTCAAATTATCTATTTTCTATGTTGAAATAATATACATTTTTTTAAATATTTTGTTGTAAATAACCCATTGGAATTCATTTTGACATGTTTATAAATGTCTATAAAACTCTTGCTAAAGCACTCATCATACAATTTTGTCACTTCAAAGCTTCACTGTGCTTATGTTTTATTCTATGACAAAATACAATATATGTTATGTATGTTATATCTTAATATCTAAGTACATGTACACTAGTAATTAAAACCACTACTTTCTTGAAAACAACAGCTGGCTCCATTAAGAGCAATGCTTTCAGTCGACATAATAACAGTACATCTTTGAAACATGATGCGAAATAGAAACACATGTATCAATTATTTATGAGGTTGACATAACCTACTGTGCATGGTTTTATGCTATATGGTTTATGTCAAGCGGAAAACAATATTTGCCATTTTAAACGCAAGTGGGAAGACCAGGAGTTAACCAGAAAAGAACCCTCAAACAAAAAACAACTTGTTTGCAGAAGCTACACATTATTTTATATGTCATGCATAATTTTGTACTTTTAACAAAAAGACGTGTCCAATTTTTATGTGAAAATTATGCCAATTTCACTTACATCTTTTTCTCATTTATGCAGACCATTCCCATATTCATCATCTATCATAAATAGTAACAAGAGCTGTCAGAGGAGACAGCATGCTCGACTTAGTAAGTGTTTGTCACAGGAGATGTGGTTGATGATAAGGAACATACATATTTTAAAATTTGAAAATATAACCTTAACAAATTCAAAGAAAAAAAAAGAAATAAATAGAAAACTATAAGTTCAAGGGGGATAACTCTGAAAAAATGTATAAGGAGTTATGAATCTTGTCACATGAGACGTGGTTGATAATAAGGAACATATATCTAAAGTTTGAAGTCAAAACCTGAAGAAATATAACAATTGCAGTAAAAACAAACATTTTTTAAAGAAAACTCTAATTTCAAGGGGAGATAATTCTGAAAAAAAAATATTTGGAGTTATGAACCTTGTCACATGAGATGTGGTTGATAATAAGGAACATATATTTAAAGTTTGAAATCAATACCTAAAGAAATAAAACAGTTGCAGTAAAAACAAACATTTTTTAAAGAAAACTCTAAGTACAAGGGGAGATAATTCTGAAAAAAATGCATTCGGAGTTATGGACCATGTCACATGAGATGTGGTTGATAGAAAGGAACATATATTTAAAGTTTGAAGTTAATATCTTAAGAAATAACAAAGATACAGAAGAAAGTATTTTACTGCACAAAAACTTTAATCTGTGCACAAAAACTTCAATCAGTTCAAGGGGAGATAATTCTTGAAAAAATGTGTTTGGAGTTATGGACCTTGTCACATGAGATGTGGTTGATATTAAGGAACATATATTTAAAGTTTGAAGTTAATATCTTAAGAAATAACAAAAATATAGAAGAAAGTATTTTACTGCACAAAAACTTTAATCAGAAGTGTGGACGCGGACGCCGACGCCGGGGCGAGTAGGAGAGCTCTACATTACTTCGTAAAGTCGAGCTAAAAAGTTAAACATGCCATTCCTTTCCATATTGACGGAGTAAGTCAGTTAAAGTAAACATGCCATTTCATTCAAAAGTTCTATAGCATTATAAATGTTTGAAACTTTAGTCAGTTGTCTTTCCCTGATAAAATCTGAAGCAATCCAATTGGTAAGAAGGTCCTTACAGTTGGAATCCTTGGATTTTATCATTGAATTCCTAGGTAAGGATATCAAAATATTTCATCTAATATATTTCTTGTTAATGAAGATATTTACAGAAGTGATGAAATTTAGATAGTTATTTACTCTAAAATACATAGCTTGAATTTTAAACAAATTAAATGATTTACAAAAATGTTATTTAAGATAAATTTTTGCAAATTGACAATGAAAAGTAAGGGTAAAATCCAAGTAATCCAACTAATTGGACCTACCTATTTGAGGTGTATACAAGGAGAAATAACTGACTAAAGTCTCTTATTCAACTTCAATATTATATTTTCTAAAACTTCCAAAATAGTATAGAAACACTCTGGAAGCAATTTGAAATGTTCAGATAACAAATTTAGAGCTAATTGACATTCCTACCCTTACTGTAATGGTATAAATAATTTCAGTGTGTTTGTGTCACTTTTTTATCATATTTTACATAATTCAACGGTCAAATCACCTATGAATATAAAGAACTCATTTTCTAAACAAACTAACAGGTACTAACAGGTTCTTATATTTAAGTTATCCATATGAACCCCTAATCTGTGAGAAAGTAGGTCTTAGCCTAGTGTTTATTGAGCATTAATCTTCAAATAAAGAGTTCACTATTATAATAACTAGAGCTGCAACGATTCACCGAAAAGTCGGTTTGATTTTTTTTTTCGATTTGATTTTTTTTATTCAATTCATTTATTAATATAATTTACTTCAAATATGCATTACTATATTTATTTGAGCTTAAAACTAAATTATATTGATAAAATTACTGAACTTGACTTGCGCATGCAGAGCTTAAAAACTTCCGGTTTGTGAGAACAGGTAAAATTCAATCACACCGACCTAATTAGCGATACAGATCGGGGCATATGCTAGAAAAACATACATTTCAAACAGAGTTTCCAAGACATGTTACTTAAAATCGTAGTGGAAACTTTAGAGAAATGTAACAAAGTGAAACGCCGTCTCACTGTCAATGTGCTTTTTCTTTTAGGTGTGCCTTTGCTTTTATCGTTATGACTTATGTGGACACGTTTAAAGTCAGTATCGAATCGAAAATCACGGGTCCCAAATTGAAATCAAATCAATGCCCTTGCAATTGAGTTTCAATGTATCAAATCGAATCGTTGCAGCCCTAATAATAACAATAAAGCCCATTGTATAAAAGAATCAAGATTTACCGTGTAAGCATCATCACCGACAACTTCCAGATATTTCTTCTCTCTGTATATAGCTTTAGCTTTTAACACATACAGTACCATTATATCACATACTATTGTAGCCTGAAATAATAAAACATACATTGGATTAGTAAACAAGAGCTGTCTACATACAGTAGATTTAACTACATTTTGCTTGAGTAAAGCTACAGTCCCATAAACAAAAAAAGCCGTGAGGGCACCATACGGGGGCCGTGCGATCAAGCTCCGCAAGGACATGTACGAACTCGTGAGATGAGCCATGGATTCACGTATCAGTTTAAAAGTCAAACCGTGAACACAATTATGGCCGAGTATGGATTAAACTTGCATATCTTCCAGCTACGGCTCCGTACAGGTGTGTTGTTTTGTGCCATGTGCGTACCGTCACCTTAATACACAAGGCTTCCCACGGCCTACGGCTGTCTGCACGTACGGGTCCGCAACAAGCCACGATTTTATAGGACTGAGGCATAAACAAACCAAATTTTAAAGCCCCATTATCAAAAGTAACACTGTTTTAGAATTGCAAATAAAATAGATATTTACATGTATCTCTAATACATGTTATATTCTGATAACTTTATCGAAGTAAAACAGTTTTCAAGTCTACTGTTAATGAATCTACATATAGTGGCTTTAATATGACATTTAAGGTGGGTCGGTACCTTACTCGGAGGGAAAAACGAAAAAAATATTATGTTCACTGATTATGATAAAAGTTAGCAAGCAGATACCTTCATGCTTCTTGTTTGTTTTTCTGGTAACCTTAGCGACGTTGTCGTTTTTTTTCACGACGTCATGGACGTCACAATGGTTTGCGCTAAAAACAGGCATGTAAGTACATTAAACCCATATTTTTAAAGTATTGAATGTCCGAGGACAAAGATAATTATACCAAAATGTTTCTGAAATGTTGTTGCATACAAATATTTTGTGACGATTATCCAAATACAGGGTGTCCAAAAAGAAAGGTAACACTTTCAATCATTGATATATAATATTAAATGTTGTCTGATACATTTCAAAATTTGTACATGTACAGAAAAAGCATGAAACAATGTTATGCAAAAACAACTGATATCCTAAAGTTAAACTCACGTTTTTTATAAACAAAATACTGAAAATACCTATTTCACACTTGGACGTCATTTTAGTAATTTATGACGTTATCAAAGTGCCCCTGTTCATTTTCGTCCCTCCCTAACTTGCACTATGCAATTGTCAATGACACTGCCGCATGTTTCCTTGTTGATTTTACTCACTTCTCATTTGATGTTACTCAATAACATGTTGATGTCTTGGGGTTTTGGTTTGAATCGTCACTAAACCAAACATTGCGAAATGCATTTACGTAATTGTCAGCAGACCAGCGGCAAAAGTCAAGTCTCTGCATTTGATAAGTAATGGATAGTTTTGCATGATTTGAATTTTGTATGAAAACAGTTTCAGGTCATATCTAACTATTGTGAGGACAAATGTTTTTCGGAATACCTATCTCATTAGAATATGGTCTCAGCGAAGTTTTATGACTCTTACGTAACAAATCCTGAAGAGAACTCACATTTTCATCACTTCTGCTTGTTCTTGGTCGACCGGATTTCAGGGCATCAGCAAACGATCTGATAAGTTGAAACTTGCTCACAATTTTATTAACGTTTTCTGCTCGCAGTATATTTCTTATACAGATACTTAAATTTCTTTTGACCATCAGTAACCCTTTAATTTCGTGATATATTTTCTTCACTAAGATGAGCAGATCTGGCGTCAAACGCTCCATTTTGAAAAAATACGTTATTTCGGAAATGACATCATTAAGTCAAAACATTACAATTTTTAGTGCCGATTTTACAAAATATAAAAACTTCATAGTTTATCCTTTAAAATGGTGTATTGTTCATCTAAATAGTCGAATGGAAAGCAGAAATATAGAGATTTCAAAGTGTTACCTTACTTTTGGGACACCCTGTATCATATCAATCGTTAAGATTGTACATTTAATCATTGAATTTAGGGTTTTCACGTCTAAAGGGTTTCACCAATTGCCGAGTTATAACGTTTATTTTCAAATTAATGCAGAATAGTGGTCAAATTCTTATTGCGATTTTTGAAAACTACACACTTTTCGTGTCATTTTAATGAAATAAAAAAGGAAAGTGAACGTTCTCAGTTTTTCACAATATTGCTTTCAAAGTAAAATTACCTTAGTTAAATTAACTAATTAAATTAGTACTTGCACTCCAATAGTAACCCTGTCAACATGTGTGAATTTCAATTTAATCCCTTCAATAGTATCATATAAATAACATGTTACAGCTACAAACTTTACCAAGAGGTGTTAAGCTCATGCAATATATTGCAATACATATTGTTCTTTGCGCATACATGCATACCATCTAAAACATTGATGGCACCCCATAGACTAAATAGCTATATTCCATTGTTTTATTCTTTTTTACGTCGTATTCAACACATATTTAGGTCATATATACGACGGCCAGCTCTTCCTACTATTAGTTTCCTGGACACTTTTCTATCACCAGTACTAACATACCCTACCACGAGGCTGACAACTCATGTATAAGATATGACCTACTGTGACCGGGCTCGAACCCACGATCTCCGGATTCGAAGTCAGACATGCTAACCACTATGCCACGGCTAGCAAAATTCCACAGATGGTAATTGTTGCATTTCTTTCATGACCAATATACATCTATTATGAGTTTATGACAACATAAATGGTCTGTATAGTAACGCAGTGAATGTACTGATCCATATTGATGTATTGTGAATATTTATTACCTGATACATATTGATATCGGCGATACAAATTCGAGCCCAATCAATGACAGTTCTAGTATAGCCTCACTATCCTCAGATTAGTCAAGATAATAATTAAATGCTACTAAATACTTCTTTAATTTCCGAATGTATCATTATGTAACGTTCTGTAACGTTTAGTGTAATTGAACACGCTACTGACTCTCACTGCTCTCTCTAGTGGACAAACTTTTTAACCTAGAATCTTAAATCTAAAAGTCAATGTTTAATGTTTGCCTGATTTTACAAGAGGCTACAAAACTGTAAGAAAACATATGGTGCGCTTGATAAAAAACCAGTATGTAGTGACATAACGTTATATCACACAAATTAAATACAGTTTATTTCAGCTCATAAAACATTAAAACATCTTTTTTCAGCAAAAACGGCATTATAAATGCCTTAGGCAATTTACAACATTAATAGCAAAGACCACACCTTCAAGAAAAGCATAAATAACCTTTAACGTTTAATATGATTAATTACCTATTTCAATATTACATATTCAATGATTTATGTAAATAAATTAAGAAATTATAAATAGGTAAAAACTCTCCACCATATATATAGTACAAAATACTTAATTCAAGTTCAATGCACATGATGTTATATAGTGCCACCTGAGGACTAACCGCCAAAAACTCAGATAACCCTTTTCTAAGATTATTTAAGAATGTTTGTGTACTTTAAGTTGCCTGAGAGCGAACCACAACAACCTGATAGCTCTCTTTTTTTGTATTGCTTTTTTGTAATTTTCTGGTTTGCAATATTAAATTTTATTCAACTTGCGCAAACATTAATTTCCCTCTGATTTAATTACAGCACTTCTGTACTCTTAACCCTTTACTGAGTGCGACATGTGCGAAAAGTAGCCATTTTTTCACCTTAACGCACTAGGGCGATTTCAAGATGATCTAATTAAACAGACTAACATGAAACTTGGCCAAAATATTCCCTGGGTGACTGTCTTTTGGAAAAACAAAGTTAAGCCCCAATCCCAGTTACCATGGCAAAGCTGGAACGGAGCAAAAAGGGCAAAAAATGCAATTTATTTTTGCTTTTTTCCAACCCAAACTTTGCATTTCATTCAGTAATATTTTCCAATATTGAGGTCTTTAGTGCCAATTCTTTCAGAGACTGAGACTTATCAGCATTTGCACCTCTTTTCTACACTCCACCTCGATTTTTTTCTGGTGATGAGGGGCACTGCAACCCCTTCAAACCCCTTCAGCAACAAAGGGAGAAACATCCCCCTTTGGGACTCCCCTGAGACATCTTTTGATTGATACAGTTGTTCATTTAAGAACTATGATTTTCTAACAATCATTGAGAATTCAATTAACTGAGTCAAAGTATGTACCACTGACAGTTGAATAAAATTCAACATAAATTAGGGAAACTTCCAGAGAAGTCATTACACATCTATAGTAATCATATAGTTATAAGAGATTCCTAAGGAAAAATATACTTACTACAGATAAGATAGCAAGACCACTGCCAATATTCTGTGCTAAAGGCATAAGATTAAATTTTCCACCAGTTCCCTGCACCGTTAATATAAAGTTTACACCATAAGCTTTGAATAGAGTTCGTGTCTCAGTACCATTCATGTCACGATAAAAATGAGCATACCTGAAATAAAAAGTTAGAGGGCATACTAATACAATAAGTGCAGGGATGCAGGGGAATTTCTAACCAATCCACATGTCCCCAGACAAGTGATATCTTAAAATATAATTGTCTGGGGTCAAAATGCACTTGTCCACAAGTTCAATATTCAAAAAGAGGACAAATCAAGACTATGTCACCAAATTTATTCTGTAAGTAATAATAAATAATTGACAATAAAATACAATGTATAGTTCGTTTTTTCTCAACTGTCAAAACATAAATAATATCACGGTGAATGCGTTTGTTAAAATTATTGTCGTAATACATCCACAAATTAAGTGTGTATTATGATTGAGTAAAGCTGCTTATGTCGTATGATATGTTTTTGTCAATATATTTTTAATAACAATTAGGCTGCCAGTACAAAAACAATGCATTCAGTCACCGTGAAATTATTCAAGCTTCGACAGTTGAGAAAAAATAGACTATAATTCACCGTTAAATATGACTAAAACATTCTGACATTTTCATTATTTAGTATAATGTACTGCTAAAATATCACTTATCCTTAGACTAGTGGAATAGGTATATTTACTTGTCAGCAGAAAAAAATGTATGTTTCAGACAAGTCGGGCATAGGAATTCCACACCCCTGACGTGCCCTCCAAAAGTTCTCAGAAAAATAAAAATTTTAATAAAAAAATGTACGTTTCAGACAAGTCGGGCATAGGAATTCAACACCCCTGACGTGCCTTCCAAAAGTTCTCAGAAAAATAAAATTTTTTAATAAAACACATGTTGCCCATCTCTATTAATTTTACATCAACAGGAGCTCATTCATGTTACATTATAAGTTTGAATATTTTTTTTACCCGGGAGGGTAGCGCAGTTGATAGCGCGCCTGGCTTTTGGATCTAGTGTCTCAAAGGGGGTATAGGTTTGAATCCTACCCTGGGAGGTTAAACCTTTCCAAGAAAATTTGACAATAATGTTAGTTTTATATTGAGAAGTTTCTGGCCTTGTGGTAGGGTAGGTGAGTACACTGTACTGGTTATAGATAAGGGTCTAGGAAAACTATAGGTTAGGTGCTTTGGTCTTGGACTCGGTCAAATAACCTAAAAATTGTGTTGACATGGTGTTAAACCCAGTATAAATTGAATATTATTTTGATAAACTAATTAATGTTTTTTTTATGGGACAATTTACTAGGTTCACCTAAATAACAGGATTTTGACATTTAACTTCAATAAATTCAATTGACCATACATCGTGAACACTGGTGACATTACCAGGCATACATTAAACCATTGTTAAAATTCAAGCAAGAGAAAATAAGTCTATGGGCTGGAAGATTTTGCGGAGGAAATTTAAATGAATAGTTAAAGCTACAGCTGTCGCTCTGATAATTTAGGCATGACCTTTTATATTTTCGTCTAACAAAAATTACAGCACTTCTGTACTCTTAAGTTTATACTAGTCGCTACATATGATTTTTCAGAAATTGAAAAAAATAATCTTGATTATTGATTTTTTTTATTACCCACCATACATATTTTTGCACCAAAAAAGAAGAAAACCCCATCCCAGTAAGAATAAGCTTAACATGTCAATTATCACACAGTTTGAAAAAAATGTCAGTGAATTTCTAAGATAAATATCAATTGCACTCAGAACTTGTACAAAATGGGTTTGAAAGTTGATTGTAATTGACAACTTTTATCTTTTATATTGACCTACAGTACTCATTTTTTTAAGAAAATTCTCGTAAGACTATAAATATAAAAAGTGAGGCCTGTGTCACCACAATGTCACCATGCATAAAGCATACTAATTTACAAATGTTACTGATCAGTATGACTAGTACAAACAGAACTTATCCTTAACTTAGGCAAATTAACTCTAGAGTTATGAAACTTTTTTATCTAGAATAGTCATGCATTAAAACACATGATCTAAAGTTTCATCAACATGTAAAGATAAAATGTTGCACCTAATTCTTACTGCCTAAGTGTTATCCAAGCACACAACTAAGTAGGATAGCCCCACTACTTTCTGAATAGTCAAGCTATTTTTTTTTGGTTGGGTTTAACGCCATAGCAAGTTGGCCAAGTCACTGTAAAGGTCATATTTGAGGGGGGGGGGGGGGTGTCAGGCAACCTACTCACTGTTCCTGGAATGACTAAATATCTGGATTTTAAATCTCTGAATTTAGCTCTCAATCGTAAACAGTAAGTAGGCATATACTGTTTCAGTGATTAAAAACTACACAACATGAATTAGAATCAGGGGAAGGTTGGAAAAAGATAGTAAAAATTACTTCATGACCAAGCTCCTCTAACGTATGCCCTGCCCAAGAATTAAACCAATGACCCCATTAATAACTAGACTTTTGTTCTACAGACTGAGCTGTAACCCTAACCCTGAGCTAGCCTGGCAGCTCAAGCAAACAAGTAAATCTGTGAGCTAATGCTCACTAGTGATACCCCCGCCGTGAGAAATATGACTATCATAACTTTCATTTAACGAAATCTAAAAATATGCGACAAACAGGAAGTAGATGAGCAAGGAGAATGAAATCGCTTTACACCACATGGGACTATGGGATGAAGCAATATGCAAAGTATTAGGCTGCTGCATGTTATAGTTGCTGAGAAAACTGTGACGGAAATTTTGTAACGGACAGACGGACGAACGGACAAGGGTAAAACAGTATACCCCCCTCTTCTTGGAAGCGGGGGTATGATAATAAACAGTCTACCTGGAAACTAATTTTATCTCTTTACTGGTTGCACCATGTGTGAAAAGTAGCCATTTTTTTTCCTTAATGCACTAGGGCTATTTTAAGATATTCTAATTTCAGAACTAAAAATGACAAATATGCAACTAGGCCAAGTTACTGCCTGGGTGACTGTCTTTCAGAAAAACCAAGTTAAGCCTCCATCCCAGTTACCAAAGCTACCTAGGGCAGAGCAAAAAGGACAAACAATGCAATTTTCCCTCTTTTTTAACCCAAACTTAGCATTTCATTCAGTAATATTTTCCAAAATTCAGGTCTAAAGTGCCAATTCTTATCAAAATTTTGCACCATTCTTTTCTGCACTCAAAGTGCCAATTCTTTTCAGAATTTTGGATTATTTTTCTGCACTCAATGACCCTGATTTTTTTCTGGCAATGAGAGGTGCTGCGCCCCCTTCAAACCCCAGAAACAAAGGGGGGCACATCCCCCTTTGGGACCTCCCTGAGACATCTTATGATGGGGGAGGCATAATTTTGGAACAACTTTCCAAAGAGAAACTCACGAAATCCATGGAAATAAACACCAATATTAAGACTGTGGCGGCCATTTTGAAGAGGGGTCAAGACACATAAAAATGCAGGTTTGACCAGTTTAGTGTAAACATATATTACCTGAAGTTATAACCAGGTGAGACAAGTTCATCAGCACTATCTAATCTTCTAAACATGTATTCTGGTACGCAATCTTCTACATTATAGTCTAAGTTACAATCCCAGTTAATGATAATCTGTATTACACCACCCTAAAATATCCAGAAATATATATCAACATAATAGAACCAAACAGAGTAGAACATAACAGAGCAATGCAATGCATATCGGAACAGAACAAAGCAGAACAGAGCATAGCTCAGCACACAGGCAGCAGGCACTCTCCCGAATCAAAAGCACTATATATCTATCTCTTATGTAAGGTATTTTTACTAAAAACAAGAGCTGTCAGAGGAGACAGAATGCTAGACTAAGTAAGCTTTTGTCACATGAGATGTGGTTGATGATTAGGAACATACATATTTTAAAATTTGAAAATATAACATTTAAACAAAGTAAAAAAATTAAAAAACAAGTAAATCTGTGAGCTAATGCTCACTAGTGAAACCCCTGCAAAAATCTAAAAATATGCGACAAACAGGAAGTAGATGAGCAAGGAGCATGAAATCGCTTTACACCACATGGGACTATGGGATGAAGCAATATGCAAAGTATTAGGCTGCTGCATGTTATAGTTGCTGAGAAAACTGTGACGGAAATTTTGTAACGGACGGACGCACGGACAAGGGTAAAACAGTATACCCCCCTCTTCTTCGAAGCGGGGGTATAAAAAACAGTATACCCCCCTCTTCTTCGAAGCGGGGGTATAAAAATAAAGGAAATTTTAAGTCCATGGGAGACACTTTTCAAAAAAAACCAGTTGCAGTAAAAACAAAAACTTTTTAAAGAAAACTCTAAGTTAATTTAGGAGGGATAATTCTGAAAAAAAATGTGTAAGGAGTTATGAACCTTGTCACATGAGATGAGGTTGATAATAAGGAACATACAATTAAAGTTTAAACTAAATACCTAAAGAAATAAAACAGTTGCAGTAAAAACAAACATTTTTTAAAGAAAACTCTAAGTTCAAGGGGGGGGGGATAAATCTGAAAAAAAATGTATTTGGAGTTATGAACCTTGTTAGAAATCAGAAATATGGACGCGGACGCTAGGGCGAGTAGGAGATCTCTCCATTTACTTCGTAAAGTCGAGCTAAAAATGGTAGTTTTTATATCTACATTTATTCATGCATGCTAAGCTGAGGCTTTGCTCTTTCAAATGACAACATCTTTTGCATACGCTGAATAGAAAGATCATAGGCTGATTTCAAACATCATGATTATATTAAACAGATTATGTTTACTCGATACAATAGTTGCAAGAACTAAGTACACAATTGATGGCAAATTTTGACCCATATTTTTTCTAAACCACAATATGAATGAAGAATATTCATTATATATAATGAATTATACTATTACTTACCAAGAATTATGCTTAAAAAATGCATGAAAAGATAAAAAAACTTAATTGATAGGACATGGTATTCACAGTAATACTTAATCGTTACTCATTCATTATGTCACATGTTCAATACTGAGTGTATGTAGACATTATGCATGAATAATGTGAAAATAAAAAATAAATAATGATTTTTATCTTTTATAGACTATTTTTTGAATACTCGTATGGTTTGAATGCAGGAAAAAACATTGTTTCACTAGATTAAAAATTTGTAGGGCCAAATGGACTATTTGGCATAAAATCTGCTCTAGCATCATAAGGTATCAGTATTTTATTTTAATACACAATTCTAAGCCATTAAAATCACTTTTAGTGGACAATGTACATTATTTCATGGGGGAAAAGCGTAGAACAAGAACAAAATTTAAATCAAAGCACAGATTATATAATTTGGGTAAGTACCGGTAGAATGGTTAGTGAAACAGAACACTAAGAGGTAAGCAGGTAAGGAAAGGTTTTTATAAAGGTTAATAATAAAAATCAAAGCGCTGGAAGTACTAAATATTGCTTGAGACAAAATGTTTTTAAACCTGTGGAACACAATCAGTCTGAATGGGTCAGTGCGAAACTAGACTACATTCTTCTTTATTTACAAGTATATAGACTAGTTTTGCGCACAGTGGGGAGGCAGACAGCCTGTGTTATATACATGTGCATGTATATGGTTATTAATAGAATTTAATACAGACAAAGTAACCTGCTCTTTATGACGTATATATCTTTTACATTTTCAATGCTAATAAATAGTTGTTATTTAACAAGCACATCAACATAAGTGCCTATGTTTTGTTCAACAACAAAATATAGAAAAAAAGTATGATAATTGGATAATGGCGGTTAGTAAACTTACTCACTCCTCCTGGAAAGGCTAAATCTCTGGATTTAGATGTTAACCAACTACTAAGCGCATACTTTCGTCAGCGACTGACAACTGCCCAACATAATTAAAACTCATTGGTAGGAGGGAGAATGGCAGAAAAAATAATTTCATGATCAAGCTCCACGAAAGTATATGCCGCGGGGAATCGAACCCACAACCCCTCCATCAGTAGACTTGCGTGCTACCAACTGAGCTAGCCAGGCGGCATAAATTGTAAAAACTTCCACTTCATATATAAAATGAAAAAGTGCATGCCTATCTTACTAAGATAGGCACGATCTTTAGATAATATGTCAGGTGCACTTTACCTGATATTATATAACATGATGATTTATAGCTATTTCTGCAAACCATGCATGCACAGTGTATGTATATAGAACAATTTCTAGTTTATAAATCATGTTTTATTCAATACATTAAATTTCAACTAACTTGAAACAAAACCACTCTGACTTTAAATTAAAGAAAACACCTGTGATAATAAAAAATATGCATGAAATTAATATATAAATCACACAGGGACCTCCAGAAGCCCTTGGACAAAATCCTTAGATAAAACCAATGTAATATGAGTTGTTTTTTATATGACTATTTATTAACAATAGATCTAACAGTAAAAAAGAATCCGCTAAACACACTTGTTTAAGCCTTAAATTACATTCAGTAACAAATCACCTGAACACCAAACCTTAAAGTACAAAATCATGGGTGCAAGATGAAAATTTTGAAAAACCTGAAAACTGTAATTTGAAACCATTTTTCTTCATAATTTAATAGCAAAACATTGCCTAATTTGTTGTGAAAAACCTGAACTTCAGGCATATGCCTGAAAACTTGCACCCATGCAAAATTAACATGCCTGTATGCACAAATGTGATAAAGTTTTCTGTGTGGGTTAGGTAAAAGGCCTTAACAACACATTTTATCCACTATATAACGATCAGGTCAGTCAACCTACTCACCATTCCTGGAAAAGCTAATCAGTAAACCAGTTACTTGGGGTATACTTTTGTCAGTGACTGACAACAGCCCTACATAATTTAGAATTAGTGGTACATATGTAGGCAGGAGAATGGCCTGGAATTATTTCATAACTTATCTCAATGAAAGTATGCCCCACCAGGGTATAATCCTGCAACCCCTCCATCAGTAGACTTGTGTACTACTGACAGAGCTAGCCAAGCAGCAATATAATAAGTTACAGAAATGGGTTAATTTTTTGTAACAGAAGCAGCTGGACCTCTCTCCTATGGTTCCATGTCAGACAAAGTGTAGTATTATGACCACTGTGGACATTGCAAAATCATATATTTTGTGACTGTTTTCAAGTCTCAAATGCTTCATTGGAGAAGAATAATTTCTTTACATTAATACTATACTGAAATTAATACCATCTATTTTGATGATTAAAATGTTGTCTGTTCAATTTTAAATTTTGAACAATTTTCACAAGAAAAAATGGCTGTTATGATCAATCTCCTTAAACAGATATCCTATAGACTGCTGTAGTATAGGATCTCTTAGGGTCTCTCGGAAGGTCACATCGAGATGCCTTTTGTGTTGACCAATCAATGTGTAGCTTTCATCAAGACAAAACACTATTAATAGCATCTTGATTGCGTAATTTCTTTATTTAGACGGAGGTTTGAGAACTGATTTGATGGTGGTGTTATTTACAGGCTTTGATTGGACAGCTCATTTCTAATAGCATGATGTAGACGATGTAAACAAGTTGCATGTACTAAACATAATTATTGCATCATGAATATTTTAATGAGAAAAGGTCACCTGAACATGACCTTCATAACGAAATAGTCAGATCTTCAATTAGCTAGTAGGGAAGCAAAGAATTTTATATCGGGTTTTAATCAGATTGTGTTGCAATAGAATATAAATGTACATCAACATGTTCTGTGCCAGATTGCTTATCATAGTTTCGTTTGATTTAACTAAAAAAATATCAAAACCGAAAATTTCCTAACAGCCCACCTACTCATGAAATTCTGGGTCAGGAAATTGCAAAACTAACACTTTTTCAAGGATGGACTGATATTATATCATTTGACATAATGGACTATCCTATAAACAATGAATAATTAAGTACGATAGGTGACAGGTCGGTCATTTCAACCACAGTTCATAACCTTATCGAAGGGATACATTAGCTCATAGTTTCATCACTTTCCCATGTCACGTTATACAAATGATGTAACATTATCATTTTATTCAACAATGCTCAAATTTATGTTGATAGTCACTTGCCAATGACTATTCTACAGATCATATAAACAATCATATAAAGCTACCAGGTTAATGTTAAAAAGGGTATACAATACGGAAATAAACACATTCTAATATTGTTTGTTTTTTGTTTAGACAAGTAAAGCAGGAATTGATGCATAATTATGCATTATCTTAATTTGATCAACATCACATATTGCTGGCTTAGGGCAAAAGAAGTTGTAACTTAAGTGAACAAGAGCTCAGCTGGGCAGGCATTATACACCTGTGTGCAGTCCATGCTGTGTTCTGTCTCATATGATTTTCGATTGACCTTGACCAATGACCTTGGGACCTCAGAATAGGTCACATCCTTGACTGACTGGAGGGCTATCCAAAGCAAAGATTTTCCAGAACCTAGGTACAGATGTTGTTGGGTTATCACCGGCACAAAGTTTTCCCGTATGAACTTCCAGTGACTTTAATTACACATTTTAACATTTATTTAAACTTTTAAAATGATATTCTGATACAAGCAATCAGCAAGGCAAATAACTATATAAACTGTATTAGGAAAAACCAAACCGATTAAAAACCTTCAGAATTTTATTGCAATGTTACCCAGGACATTAGTTAACCCTTACATTCTGGAAAGAAAACGCCCGGCTAGCTCTGTTGGTAGCAAGCAAGTCTACTGATTGAGGGGTAGTGGGTTTGATTCCTGGGCGAGGCATACTTTTGTGGAGCTTGGTCATGAAATTATTTCTACGGCCATTCTCCCTCCTACCTATGATTCTTAAATATGAAGGGCAGTTGTCAGTCACTGACGAAAGTATGCATTTATAGTAGTTGGTTAACAGCTAAATCCAGAGATTTAGCCTTTTCAGGAGTGGTGAGTAGGTTGACTGACCGCCATTATATGACCTATATGACAAAGTGTTGCTACGGTGTTAAACACAACAAAAACAAACAAAACAAACATCCCTAAAAGTTACCAGCAACACCTAGGAAAATCAGAAATCTCACAAACAAAGACCTACCAGATGTCATCAGTGCACCTCAACAATATAGAAAGTAAACAATCTGATAAGACTTAACATCTTGGTATCATGTAAGAACAGCAAAGACCAATGTCAATATAGAGGAATGTTTGAAAATAGCAAGACAATTAATTTTGTGCTCAGGTAGGACCACATCTCCATGCTAAACAAAGTTTTTTCTCCAGTTGTGTGAAAAATACCTCAGAAAAGACATATCTTGGGTTTAGTGGAAAATGGTCTCAACTCACTCTTATCCTTTTCTTATTGGGTTACAACTGTTTTACGCTAAACCCAAGATATGCACTCCTGAGAGCCCTTCATACCATAGAAATCTTGAAAGTTACTTCAAATAAATATATATATTCAAAAACAGTAGACTCACTTCAGAGAGCAAAGACTAAAACACTTACAAAGTGTTCCAGAAAGAACAACAACAGTACAGAACCTACTGCAATGGCAGGTGTTTACATTTTACTTTGAATAGAACCGATTGCCTCTGTCATCAATAAGCTAAGACTCACTCTGTTTTTATGATATAAGAAAAGACAGAGTTATACCACTTTTTATTTGAGCTAAACATGCGATTCATTTTACATGTATTCTAAAATAACTTATTAAACAATTCCTCTCAGAGTCAATGTATGAAAGTATATACATTTCATCACGAAATTCTCAAGTATACTCAGAGGTAACACTTGTATTGCCTGAAGTGTTACACATGTGTAAAGTGTGGTCATTTATCTACAGTAAAATCACTTTCACTGTTCTATAATGTATTTTAGTGTTAAACGTTTTTGTCTTTAATACTGAAAGGTCATAAAGTATCAGAAATGTTTCGCTCAGTGATTTTGACCAGAAATAATGAGAATAATAATGAAGAGATTTTGTTGCCTGCACTATTAGTAGGGGTGTAACAATATGGTAAAACCATATTGCAATACTTATGGTCAAACTCAGCTCAGGTTCAGAGTATGGCCAAGTTCAGATACCATAATTATGGTCAATTCAGTGACCACACAGTAAAACTCACAAACCATGTGGTCAAACTCAGATAACCTATAGTCAAACTAAATCCAGTAACTGCATGGGGAAGCTCACCTATCATATGGTAAAATTCAGTGACCACACAGAAAAACTCACAAACCATATGATTCAGTTCAACTACTGTATGGTCAAAATAAGAGATCAAATGACTAATGTAGAAAGTTTTAAGCACATGCACATGGAAACAGGTTTTAAGCAGGTTTGGTAGAAAAAAAGCCAGTCAGCAAAAAAGACAAAATCAGATTACCTTAAGAGAAAGATCAGAAAATTTAATGCCAGCATAGGAGGCAATGTCACCTAGTTGAAATATAGGACAGAATCTGTTCTTATCACTATCTTTGTTATACAGGCAAGATTGTACCTCAACATTGCTGTCAAATCCAATTATATTTCTCCTGAAATATAATAACAATGATCCATGACAACCATATTGTTCTGTTGTTCATGTTTAATGTTTCCTCCATAATTATGGTCATAACTAATTATACACCTCAGTTAAGGACGCCAATCCTGGAAAAATGAAGGCCAAAAGAAAATTGAATCTCACAATGACGTGTGAGATCTGAACCCGACTCATTACCCTTATATTTTCTCAATAACTGATCTGAACTATTATGTTACATGGTATATCAATTACCTGACTACTTAACTTTTTTACTAGCCGAAATCAATTTACACTAGTTCTTGTCTTTGGGTTAATGGGTTAAGGCAGTGACTGGTCTGAACATGTTTACATGTGCACACATTTATTCCCTCCTTCAATTTGTCATCAAGGACTAAATTGGGCTGTTGTAACAGAATTTAGTGAAATTCTTTTAAAGACAATTACCCCCCCCCCCTCCTTGACCTTTCTTTTCAGCACCACTCCCATCAAATGTTCCATAAGGGGGTCTCGTGGTTTTGAATGGAGCCAAGGGATTTTTATCTCCAGAAAAAGTTCCAATATAGTGATGAGTTGAAGCTTATAAGACTACATTTAGAGAAATATGATTTGTCTGAAGTGGAAAATAAGAGGTTAAAAGGAGCAAAAACTGCTTTTTCAAATCATTTTGACAGGTCCTAACAAAACCATAGTAATCTTGATTTTGGCTTACGTGACTTATTTTCACAGCCAATAACCCAGGGGAATATTATGGCCAAGTTGCAAAGGTAACATTAATAAGGCAGACAAACTTACATGTACCAAGAATGCTTTAGTTGAAGTCTTTTTTTAAAAAAAGAAATGGAGATAGATAATTTCAGCAATAAGGAGTTGATATTGGGTAAAGTTTCAAGTGTATCCATTATGAAGCTTATAAAAGTAAAAATGTTGCATCAAAACATCATACAAAAACTTTCTAAGTAAAAAGTATAGAATTTGTTCAAGAATTATGGATCTTTACTTTGACCTCATATGGTAACCAGGTGTAAATCCCTAACAAAGTTCCTAAGACATAAAAAATACCAATAACACCCTAACAAACAAATATTACACCTACATTGAAGAACAACAGAGATGGAAAATGTCACATCTGGACAAGTGATCTTAAAATAGAAAACTAAGTTATCTTACTGTTAATTAAGACTACACCTTTACTCATTCACCAATAAAAACATCGTTTTTTACAATAAAGAAAATATCACATGACAGCAAGACCACAATCTCCAAAAATATATCTTATAGACAGCAATTGTATATGTTTGTTTGTTTGTTTGTTTTTTTGGTTTAACACCGTAGCAACACATTGTACAGGTCATATAACAGCTGTCAGTCAACCTACTCACTCCTCCTGGAAAGGCTAAATCTCTAGATTTAGCTGTTAACCAACTACTAAGTACATACTTTCCTCAGTGACTGACAACTTCCCAACATAATTAAAAATCAGGCTGATCGGACAGCTCTTTTTCCAATTGTGTGACATAGATTTGAAGATGTAAACAAGTTACTAAACATTATTATATCATAATGAGGAAAGGTTACCTGAATCTGACACTCATAACCAAAAAGCCAGATTTTAAATTTTAAGAGGTGAGCGGTGAATTTTAGATTGGGTTTTAATCAGATTGGTATGAACTAGGGATGGGACAATATGTCAATATATCGATACAATTTCGATACACCAGGCCAGGATATAACTATCATATATTGTGATATGACCCAGACATTCTTAATCAGGTAAAGCCACTGTATTATCAGTATTCTACAGGTTTGCCAGATTCGTTTATGAAAAATGATAATTGTGGCTGTTTTTAAAAAGGATTGTATCTCATGAACCAATTCAAACAGTCGAAATTCAAAGGACACAAACTTCAACTTTACTACACTATTATGTTAAATGTGTAGCATGTTTAAGTCTAGCTATGCCATAACTAGATTTCTGTTGACCTAAGTTTTATTATTTTCACCATGTTCAACTGTGTCAATTAAATCACAGAGATATATATAGTCCATTTTTTCTCAACTGTCAAAGCTTCATAATAATTTCACGATGACTGAATGCATTGTTTTTGTACTGGCGGCCTAATTGTTATAAAAAATATCTTGACTAAAACATATCATATGGCATATCATAATACACACTTTCAGAAACTCATGGGTGTATTACGGCAATAATTTTAACAAACACAACCGTGAAATTATTCATGTTTTGACAGTTGAGAAAAAACAAACAATATTTACATAACTAATTTATATTGAGATTATTTGAATCAGAATGTGAGACCTTTAAAGAGTTATATATTTTAAAATTCATACAGCATAATGTAGCGTTTATGATTGAACCAATATCCTTTAAAACATTGTTAGCGCGCCTGGATTTCCAATCTTGTGTCCCCAAGGGGGTATGGGTTCAAATCTTACCTGAGGAGGTTATACCCTTCCATGAAAATTTGAAATAATGTCAATTTTCCTCCATTAATAAGGTCTATGGAGAAGTTTCTGGCCTTGTGGAATAGCAGGTGAGTACTGGTTACAGACAAGGGTCCAAGAAAGCTAGGTTAGGTGCGCTGGACGCCGTAAAATAACCTTAAAAATTGTGTTGACATGGTGTTTAACCCAGTACAAACATAAACATAAATAACATCATACAACAGAAATTTTACATTTTATGCTAACTAGAGAGTACATTGTATTTATACTTTATGTCATATAGTTTGGGTCAAAATAGAATCATCTTGTGGTTCTATCATGTACCATTGTGAAGTGTAAAATATAATATCATTGAGCGATCACTGAAATTAGCGCTCTTATATGGAATGCGTTTTGAATATGCCTGCGCATGGGGAACTTTTCGGCTGTTACTGCCTAATATTACTGTCTAACTTACACATGGAGGCTGCCATTGAAGTCAGCAAAGGTTAGACTAAAAAGCGTACATACTTTATGTGGCAAGACAGATAGACGAGAAATTTTAAGTTAAATCATTAATTTTATTTATCTGACGTGTTTTGTTAACATTTCATTTGTTTTGTTTAGCATTAATAAATGATCTATAATAAGAATTTCTCCAATAAATTTATAGCTTCTCTTCTAAACTGTTGCTTAAACTAACACGTATACTCGACTTTCACGGTCTTCAATGTTTATTTATAGAAAGCACGCTCGAGATCATGTTTGGGGATGGTCTAAACCGCTTGCGAAAACACTGACACCATAAACAAAGAAGGATTATTAGACCATCACTTATTATAACCCTATTACATATTTTGTACATTAATATAGGTGTTTATTATTTAGTAATCATACTTAATTGCTTTAATTAGCGGTTAATAAGCAATATTATTTTTTTTAAATAATGTCTCACTTATAGAGAATTACGAGCTTAAGCAGTACTTTCATGTTATTACTTTTTGCGCTCTTTGTTGCTTTGTATCATATTGTATTATAACCCTTAGTTGACTTGGCTGCCTCAATACAAAAGATAGCCAGCCAAGAAATCACACATACATACACACAAAAATTGAAAAACAGAAAAACAAAATTCCCACGTAAGAATATCAAATTCACCATATCATTCTATACTACATGTATAGTCTAAACAGCAACACGGAAATGTCACCCCATAAATATTATGGTGAAACAAAAAATAAAGAAAACAGAAAAAAGGTAATATCTTTTAGTATTCTATAAACAGACATGTTAGATTGTGTCTCACAGGTTACATCATCTTGTGTCAGACCAGAAGGCTTCACACAGGACATGTTATCACAAGCAAATATTTAAATAAAACAAAACAGTCATTGCCTTAATGGACTAGCCCAAAGACTGGGCAGGAGTCTCGCTAGGGGGTGACTCGGGCAAAGAAGTCGCCTTCCCCGTCCCAACTTTGCCCTATTCCTGTATCAAAGCGAAAAAACTTGGTCCTAATTTTTCTGGCAAAAAAGTTTGAACTCAGCCCCAGTGTGGCAAGTGAAAATTGATTTGGGCTAGTAAAATTCCTTCTTTCATTACATAGGCAGGCTAGTTGATTATTTTGCCCTTTATTATATAATATAATATAATATAACATAATGCACAAGTCATATGTAACCTGTAACCCCTATCCCAAGGGAATAGCAGAGACTTTGAATTTGACCCTAAAGTTTAAAGTCACCATCCTGAGGAAACATTTGGAAGGCAAATCTGGGTAACATACAATACCCCTAGGTAGTATCTGGCTAAAACCAAGGGTGTAGTCCCCATTATATTTGGTATGATTAATACTCCACCGCAATGCCTAGCATTGTCACAGCAGCTTGAAGGTAAAAACAGGACTTTCCACTGCTTTCCTAGACTTGCAGGGATACAAGTTACAAATAACCAGTGCATAATAAATAGGACCAGTACTAAGAAAACTAAGGCGATGATTGAGAAAATAAACACACAAACACAAAGATATATAATTTGGTTAGGTTTATATACATGCTACATAGTGACTACAAAAGAGTGAGCAAGTTAACCATCACCACATTGTTTACCATCATCGGCAACCACAGTACTTTCTTCCTTTACACGCCGTACGTACCATGGGCTGTTTGACTGGCAAAATCTTGTTTTCATGAATATGCATGAGATTGGGGAGACCAATCTTCTTCCAATGAATTCACATGTTACAATTAAATACTATTCAATAACAATGACGTCATACTGGCATTTTCTTCACCCGCTTTAGAAAAATCACGCATGAAGGCCGCCATTATGAATGGCAAACCAAACCTTAGATATAAAACCTAATTTCATTGGCTTCTTTTCCAGTGGTTTCCTAGTTGAACCAATGAAACTGCCTCATTAATTATTCATGATTACAAGATTTTCCTAACCAAATGGCCCACGGTACATAGCGCAGCATAGCGGAGTAAAGCATCGTGGGATAACCGAAGATGACTGTTTACCTTCACAGCGATATCTCCAAACTGTGAACTCTCTCCGGTAGCGCTCACTATTGTTTCCAGTTTAAATACTGGACAGAGCTTGTTGTCACCAAAATCAAATCTACAGTTCTGTAGGTAGGTTTGATTATTTATGCTTTTTGGAATATTTCGTCTACAAAACAATACAGTTAAATGTTTTTTATAAATAATTTGTCTAAACCAGCTTAATGGACAATTCTATCATAGATCTCTAGGAATATTCAATTGCACCATGAGTTGTCATAACAAAGCAATAAAATTTTAAATCAAAGACTTATCACATGTGAAAATGAGGCTGAAAACATATAAGGAACAGCAACAGTCAAAAATCTGTAAGGAATATTTCCCTAAAAATCAAACAATACATGATAACAAGTTATGCGAAAATAACACAATCTTAACAGATTTCTATATTCATATTATGAGTAACTAAAAAACAACAATAACTATTACTAAAATTGTTTAAATCTGTAAAGCCTTTATGAAGTTTAGTCATAAACTGTTTTATTCTATTTTAGTGACAGTGACCTCGACTCAACCAACAACAAACCTGACCTGTTTCTTGTAAGGTACATCATTGAACCAACAAGTAAATCTGTGAGCTAATGCTCACTAGTGATACCCCCGCTGTGAGAAATATGACTACAAACAGGAAGTAGATGAGCAAGAAGCATGAAATCGCTTTACACCACATGGGACTATGGGATGAAGCAATATGCAAAGTATTAGGCTGCTGCATGTTATAGTTGCTGAGAAAACTGCGACAGAAATTTTGTAACGGACGGACGCACGGACACGGGTAAAACAGTATACCCCCCTCTTCTTCGAAGCGGGGGTTTAAAAATATATTTCAACATGTCAAGTCTTAAATGTGCTATTATCAGAAAACCATGACACAAACAGATGGACGGACAGACAAACTAACACCTACATACCCCCTCCAACTTTGCATAATAAATTCTTTTATCAATGAAATGTGGTAGACAAGTTTAGTTACCTTTTTACTCCAAACTTTGGAAACTCAATATTATTTTTTATAAACACAGTAAAATTCCTAGCAATATCCAATGCTGCTGGATTAGGGCTGAAAAAGAAATAAAAACAAATTATTTTAACCAAATATTTTACTTGCCTGAAATGTATAACTAACGTCCAACATGCTCAATTAGAATAAATATAGCCCAGCTTTTTTATATTGAGTTTAATGCTGTGTTAACACAATTAAGGTTATTTTACCACTACCAGCTCACCTAACCTAGCTTTCCTGGACCCTTGTCTATAGCCAGTAACCACAAGGCCAGAAACTTCTCCATATAGCTAGTTAATGGAGAAAAATTGACATTTTTGTCAAATTATCTTGGTATTGTATCCCCAGTACCTAGGGAGTAATCAAATCTGTATCACCTTCAGGAATCAAGATTAGAAATGCCTACACACCACTAACTGCGCTTCAGACCAGAGTTATAAAGCTTAGTATGACAAACAAAGCATAAACTTTCTATAGAGAAGTTAAAAACAACATTTAACACTAGGAACATCATGATTATGACTGTGTTTATATAGGAAAAGATTTTTTCTTTGCTCTTAAAAATCTTGAAATTTAGTCCCATGTCCTGAAACTTCCATCCATGAAATTGGGCTCAAAGCAGTGAGTTCAGTTAACCAGTGATAACAACAGTAACCCCTTGCACAATGTAGACAATCTCAAACAAAACAGATATAAAACTTACGCTTTATTGTTTCCATCTTCTGTAGGACACCATGCTTCTATTTCACAAGCTTTACTACCAGGGTACCTAGTTGATTCTATACAATTACCAGTCATAACACCTGAAATATTCATTATTATTTACATGCCTAGTACAAAACCTAGAAGTCAACACTCAAGATTTCGAATCTAAGGTCAGGGTAGATGCTAGGCATGTAACGCCTAAGTCCCATAAAATCGTAGCTTGTTGCGAATCCATACGTGCAGAAAGCTGTAAGCAGTGGGAAGCCTTGCGTATTAAGGCGACGGTAGGCACATGGCACAAAAACAACACAGTCGTACGGAGCCCTAGCTGGAAGATATGCAAGTTTAATCCACACTTGGTTACGATTTTGTTCATGATTTGACTTTAAAACTGATATGTGTATCCACGGCTCATCTCAGGGACCCTCGTTAAATGTAACACTCCGTACAGGAACGCAAGAGTTCGCACGGTCCTTGCCAGGCTTGGTCGCACAGCGTTTATGGGACTGTAGCATTACAATACGATTAAAACTGTATTGCAATGTATTGCATTAGTCATAGAAAAAGGTCCAGGAAAGCTATGCTAGATGAAAACCTAAAATGGCCATAATTCAAGAATTGTAGTAAATTTCTTTTGAATCCAAACTTTAGTAGTTACTATAAGTTGTTTAGGATAACTTGAGACAAAATTGAACAATACTTTTGCAAACAATGTTTCCAGTTATTCTAAACTAACGCTAATTCAGTGTCAGGAATTTTGATATATCATTTTAGAAATTAACAAAAAAGATATTTACCATCTCCAAGCATGATAGCTTTTCCCTTCACACAAATTTTTGGATCATCGGTACAGTTTACACCAGGTATACTAAGATCCTAGAAAAAATCATACAATGAGTTAGCATTACATTTTAGCAGAGGAATTTAAAGATGTTTGTTACCGTAGATGATATGATTTCAGGTATAAATTTGGTAGAGTGTAAGTCACCATATCAATTGTTGTGGCAGTCACCATGAAAATTAAAAGGTCTGTCTAGATCTGCAGGTTTACAAGACATACTGTCCGGCAAAGAATAATGGGATAAGGGCATGTTTGCCTGATATCTGGTATATGTGATAAGTTTGAACCAAATCTGTAAATAGGTGCAGATATATTGAGTGAACAAGACTGACAGACCAACGAACCACCCAAATGACAAGCTGACTCCAATATAATATACCCCCCCCCCCCAATTTTTATGTTTTTTTTGGGAGGGGGCATAATAACAAGAGCTGTCAGAGGAGACAGCATGCTCGACTTAGTTAGTGTTTGTCACAGGAGTAAAAAATATATATAAGGAGTTATAAACCTAGTCACATGAGATGTGGTTGATAATAAGAAACATATATTTAAAGTTTGAAGTCAATACCTTAAGAAATAAAACAGTTGCAGTAAAAACAAACATTTTTTAAATTTCAAGGGGAGATAATTTTGAAAAAATATATTTGGAGTCATACACCTTGTCACATGAGATGTGGTTGGTAATAAGGAATGTACATTTAAAGTTTGAAGTCAATAACTATAGAAATAAAACAGTTGCAGTAAAAACAAACACTTTTTAAAGAAAACTCTAAGTTCAAGGGGAGATAATTCTGAAAAAAATATATTTGGAGTTATACACCTTGTCACATGAGATGTGGTTGATAATAAGGAATGTACATTTAAAGTTTGAAGTCAATACCTAAAGGAATAAAACAGTTGCAGTAAAAACAAACATTTTTGAAAGAAAACTCTAAGTTCAAGGGGAGATAATTCTGAAAAAATATATTTAGAGTTATGAACCTTGTCACATGAGATGTGGTTGATAATAAGAAGCATATATTTAAAGTTTGAAGTTAATATCTTAAGAAATAACAAAGATATAGAAGAAAGTATTTTACAGCACAAAAACTTTAATCTGTGCACAAAAACTTTAATCAGTTCAAGGGGAGATAATTCTGAAAGAAATGTGTTTGGAGTTATATACCTTGTCACATGAGATGTGGTTGATAGAAAGGAACATATATTTAAAGTTTGAAGTTAATATCTTAAGAAATAACAAAGATATAGAAGAAAGTATTTTACTGCACAAAAACTTTAATCAGAAAGGTGGACGCGGACGCGGACGCCGACGCCGACGCCGACGCTGGGGCGAGTAGGAGAGCTCTACATTACTACGTAAAGTCGAGCTAAAAATGATAATAACATTATAATATTATAAACAATTACCTCCTCACAAGTACCAATCTGTTGACCATCAGTGACTATATAATTAGTTGTAACAAAGAATGCACCATTCTCCTGTAATTATACAAAAAAAAAACACAACATTACAATATGAAATAGAGGATATTTGTCAACTTTGGTGTAAGATCCATTTTTATTTCACCGAGTGAGCTCAGAAAACATATTTTCACGAAATAAGTCATTATATATACATGTGCCAGTGTCAGATCTGAATTCTCTATGAAGGAACATAATTGCAATTTATTTAATGAGGTACCTGGATAGAGTTTTGTCCATTTGGAATCAAGACAGTATTTGTTCCATTGGCTGTTTTGTCTGCTAATTTACTGTTGCCTAAGGAACAGTTCCACTTGCCTAAATCAATCATTCAGGAAATAGAAAGTGAATCTGAATACAAGAACCACCTTTCTGGAGAACGACCGGTAAATTCAGGAATGGTATAACTATCACTACAGTAGTGTTATAAATGATGTGCATTACTCTCTGCAAGCAACAAACATGATATTTAATTCCTACATGTATGAAAGTGAGGGTGGTGAGAAACCCACAGAACCAGTTTGTATCAAAGACACACTACCCTTGTTATAAAGATAACAAATTAAAATATTACCTGTGGTGGAACCACATAATCTGAAACATCCCAAATTCGAAAATCTTTACCAATGGTAAAGTTGTCAGTACGAGCTACTCCTTTCAGTTTAGTTGTGACAGCCCCACGTACACTGTCAAATTCCTGGTAGCCTTTTTTGAAAATAATAGCATACCTGTAAAAATAATATTTGTTGTAGATGAATTCACATGATGTAGAGTTCAAAATATAAAATCCAGAATTTAATTATTTCTGAAGCATAGAAAGGTCTGAAAAATCCTTACATTAAGGACAATTGCCTCACATGTTCACGGACACCAATGAATTCATGTACTTTAAAAGAATCTTAAAGAGCAAACAGTGGATGCCATTTTTAAAGACCAGTCTCTAGTTTTTGCCAGGTACTAAATAGGATGGGTTTAATCACAGGAGCTTGGCATTTTATATCATACTAGTACGAAAGTTCCCCTCCTACAATGTCATATCATAAAATATTATATGTAGGAGGGGAATTTTCGTAGTATGATATAAAATGTCAAGCTCCTGTGGTTTAATCCAAGTTTTTCTTCATGTTGAAAGTTTTACGTAGGTACAACTTATATACATGTATGACTATTAATGTTATTATAATTAATATTGATAGGCAGTGTCTCTGAAAACAAGGTATGCAGACTGGGAAGGCCCACTAGGACAGGGTATTACCATAGATTTATCAAGGGTTTGCTGGCTAAAAGTCAAAGTTTCTGCAATTCAGGTACCTGGTGGGGATTACAAATGCTGAAAATGGCTGGAGCTAGTGGTGGGACATCGGCTGAAAATCGTAATCGATCATCAGTTGGAATCGGTTTCTGTTGTCGATGCAATTCTTCCGATTATAATCGGCTCTTGATAAATACTATGGATTAGGAAATATTTATTCTTTAGTCAAATGTGTCAAAAACCTAATAAACATTACAAATCAAAGAAACCGATAAAAATAAATGATGGATTGCCTAGTTCCCTTGACTAGTATAGTAGCTGGATTTTTGGAACTTGAACTAGATATATCAGTGTCCAATACAAGTCAGACACAAATGACATGTATTTAAAGCATTTTTAATAGCAGTTCAGACACATGAAAATATTTTATTGTCATTAAATAGCCTATCCTCCTTTCTAACCGATGATCGATTATGCTAAAGTTTAATCGATTATCAGAATCGGAAGCTTCCAACTAGTCATTAATTGATTATTCCCGATCATCGAAACAACACTAGCTGGAGCATTAGTTTAAATTAGGAACTTTGACCAAAATATTTACATAAAGTTCACAAGTTCACATATAGTGCGTACAAAAAAACAAAACACTGTTTATAATAACAATAGAATAGACTAATCCACTATCAGGGACGCTCAGGATGTCAATAACATAAACATGTGATATGTTTTGCGATTGTCTTAGTTGTTAGTGTAATGGAAAAGATTTTTACCAACACAAGCATGATTTACCAACAAATGGTGGTATCCATCATGCTTATTTTGTTAAAATGAATTACACTCATTTTTTTTCATCACTGCCTACCCCAGAAATGGATTGTCTCATTTCTAATGTTTACCAAAACACGTTTTGTTTTTTTGTACGCACTATAGTTATTGAGCCGGATGTGATAAACACATAAACACTTGGTTTGTTGGGCTCTTGATAATTGTTCCAATGACTAATAAACTCATTTACATATCAGTAACACGAGTTGACTTGTTAACATCCAATTTAAATCCTGATATTTCACATCATATTGTCCATATAGAAATAGAACTTCTCAATTGAATATTGAATACATGGTTCACTAATACAATGTCAAACATTGATACAGTCTAACTATTTACACACTTTATATACAATTCACTCTGAATTCACAGTCGCGATTTATTAAGCATAATTTAAACATGTTTAAGACTCAATCCCAATTAATGTGGACATATGGGCATATTTTTTTTCCATTTTTTTCATGTCATCAAATATGTGTTTTAACTCAATTATAGGCATTGTAGACATGTTCTGTATGCAGTATAAAAATCTTTTCAGCTGGGCTAGTATACTTTTTTAGATATAGGCTGGCAAAAGGTCACACCTAGCATTGAAAATCGAAAAACATAAATATTGTATACATTATTTCATTAGTTTTATTTGTTTTAAAAATGTCATTCATATCAACTGTTCCAGAACGATACAAATAAGATAAATATAGAATGAAACTATTTAAAATAGTTAGATACCATTGTATTAGTGTTATAACAAAACTTTGTGTGAATGTGAACCACCACAAAACAACCAATAAAGAATATAATTGTTGTCCTGTACGTTAAGAAAAATTGTCTCGTACGTTACATACTTCAGTTTGGTCATCTTAACCATTGATAACTAAGTTAAACTGCAAGAATACAACTTACATTGTTGTGCAATTTGTTTTACAATTCAATGTACTTGTGTTTTACATATAAAACTACAATAATACCTTTCAATTACAATAACTACGCGAACCATTTTCATTTTTCCAAGAGAAAAACATTCAACAATATTGTGACAAGTTTTACAAAGAAATATAGCAAACTAACTCATAAACTAATAAAAGCTATTTAGTAGTGAGGTACATGTAACATGTGATTTACAACCATCAAATTATCCGGAAAATGCATGTTTACACAATTTTACATTGTCCCGTACGTTATTGAATAAGTAAAATAATGTATGCAACTGATCAAATTAATGCAGTGTGTGCTAAAATGATTCTAAAATTATAATTTGATTAAACGAGGCATTGTTTTGATTTATAATTTCAAAACTAGATGGTATTCAATTAAGAACAATGCAAACTATTCATCATTTATTGCAAATTATAAGTATTATGACTTACATTTTCCCGTCACTCCTGTTAGTTACTTTTGAACATCATCAATTTCAATATAATTGCCGTTCCCATAATATTTACGTCTGTGAAGATTAAATGCATGTTAAGGATCCTTACAAAAGTAATTTACCATAAATATTCATAGGATTATCAACCATTGTGTCACATTTTGTCCCGTACTTTACGGACTCGTACATTATTTTTCATTTTATATTTACTGTTTTTTTGTGTGCCACAAATATGCACTTTAAATGGATTATAAAAAACTTTTCCTTAAATCATTGAAGATCAGTTCAATGAAGAATTTATATATCTATTTGTTTGTTAGATAATTTGATTTTACTAATTGTCCGGTTCGTTACGTAGTGAAAATTATGATTCAATTTTTTATTAATGAACTCATAAATTATCGATACCAATAAAATGCTTGCTAAAATGAAGATCTTATCATTATAATATAACTTTATGGACTTTACTTACGTAAAAATAGTTTTTAAAGAGTGCAATACAGTGAGATTAATGCAGCCTTTAAATAAATGTCCCGTACGTTATCAGAGTTTGGAGACAAGGTTTGTTGTATGAGGTATGGAAAATTATGTGTTTTTCTTGAGGATTTAGTAATAATTGACATATTAAACAGAGCTCCAGATAACTTATTTTACTAAAGAGTCATCACTCCCTAGTTTTTTATCATAAAGAGTGACACATTCTTTTAAAAGAGTGAAACAGTTAAGAAAGAGTGTATCACCCAAAGACAATAGAACATAAATATATCTAAGAACAGTGCATTTTCAGCTGAGCGATCTCCCTCTAGGAAGACAAAAAAAATCAAATTCTAAATCTTTAATACCCATTTTACAAGGTATTTAGAGCTTAAATAGTTATAAATATTTTACTGCATTTTTGCATATATAAATGACAAATCGTATTATTTCCAACTTTTTAATGAAATGTAATGCCTATGGATGAATTGTTTATTTCTCCTTACCTACATGTATAGTAAGATTTCTTTCAACTTACGAAGGTCACGGCGCTTACCTTTGTAAATATGGGCTAAACCATTATAAAAGAGGTTGTTACACTCGATTTCAAAGAATTTAGCAACATAATAAATAATTTCTTTACATTTTTGACAATTTTTCGCGTGCTTACACGTTTCAGACATGATGACCTAACTAACACTTTAAATACATTTCGGTCGTTATATACACTCTTTGTGTGCACGAGATTCACGAGGGAGAAAAATTTGGATAATTTATATAATACTGACACCATATTATAAATAAGATGGAAAAAACGTAGCAAGGTTTTAGTCTGAAACAATATTATGCTACTGGGATTTGAACCTTAAACCTTTAGGTCTGACGGCCGCAAGTTACTACTGGGCTAAGGATATCAGTTAGTGAAATGCGTCAAAGTAATTGTAATTAACGCTTGCTAGTATTGTATTGCACACCTATTCATCGCATTCGGATCTTCTTCATGAATATTCAATGCACTTTGACCTTCGTAAGGTGAAAGAAATCTTACTATATATACAGTATATGACTCAAGTCATAATCAAAATAAAAAATATGTATCAGTGCATCAATGACGTAATGACATACATATATAATTAAGGACGAGTTAAGGTTAAGCTTAGACAATAAAAAATACAAGCATTCAGCAAATGCAGATCACTAGACCAGCTTAATTCAATTTGTTTCAAAATATTTTCTTTTGGCTCTGGCATGATTTAAAATAATACTTATCTCATCATAAACGTTGAATAAATTTTTTAACAACTCCAGATCTATACTTATAACTTTCACAGATTTATGTTTATTTTAAAAATAAAATTATTTCTTTGTCTTAAATGTATTAATCAAAACATACAATTATCTTCGGACATTTCATAAAATTAATTTCCAATTTATAGTAAATAAAATCTAACCAACCACACTTCACTCGATTTTAATGGTCAAGAAAAACAAAGAGTATTTTCCCGAAAATAAACGTAAATAACCGTCAAAACGAACATTTAATTTACAGTTTATCTCTAAATTACTTTATTATGCATGAAATCATTTTGTATCATACGGAGCGAAATCGCTTCAACCATTTCGGCGTAATGTCATTCATTTTCGCGACCCACACTAGATAGCAATTTTATATGAAACATCTTTTGTATTTAAAAAAGCTTATTGTTTTCAATGTTCTCATCTTGATTTAACAAACGTTGCTTCAGGAAACGACAATGTGAAAAGTTTTTTTTTTTTCGCGCATGCGGTGTTAAGAAATTCCCCCAATATTGCTGATCGTGTGAAAATAAATCGACTGGTTATATCTTGGTGGCCCCTATATCTCTATACTCTCTCTAGGTACCAGTCTTAGGTATATATGAATGATATCAAGCATGTTAAGTAACTCTACCACTCCCATATCGATTTTCTGACACCTTTTGTCGGCGAGTTAAAACTCCCAGCAATTGACCGACAATAAGGTCTAATTGACATGTACGCGTAATTTACATGTATAATAACCGCGGGCAGTCTCACTTTTACAACTCTTATCTGGATTAACAATCATCGGTCAATAAGGGTACAATATTTTAGTCTACTATAAAAAAAATATGCTTATTTTTTAAAACTTTGGTTTAACTCATTTATAATTTACGCACAGAATTTGTAAAAAAAAATGCGTGAAGTGGATTTAAAATGCGTCGGATGACGCATTAAAATAATTTTCAATGCGTTTTCCCATGTTATTTATGCGTGATCGCGCATTCACGTGCCTTATCTGGAGCTCTGATTTAAGATATATTTAATTGGAAATCTGTCTGAATTTTTAACAATTTGAAGCTAACTGTAAAAATTTATCATTGGAGACATAGGGATTTTCTACACCCTAGCTTAATAAAGAGACAATATTTTGAAAAAATCGAAGTTTTTCTTCACGAAATATGTTGTTTATACTTTTACTATAGCATTATCACTTGTAAATATGCATTTCATTTATATAAATTCTGTAAGTTAAATTCCTGCAAACATAATAAATGTTGGAGACATCAAATGTGCACTTTAAAGTTTAAGTGGGAATGAGGCTTAAAATATGATTTTGACCATGGCTTCTTCTACTTCTACCAGTTACTGGCCAAATTCAACGGACTGAATATAACTGCCAGGTGGTTGCGCAAAAAGAGAAAGAAAAAGAGTTAAAAGTAAGAGTATATACAAGTTAAAAAGGATAAAAACAATGATGCAAGGATGAGGCTAGATAAAGAGTTTGGCTAGTTGCATGGGTGAAAGTTCAACATTTTCAAAATCCTGAAATTTCCAAATTTCATGTTTTTAAGGCCACATTATCATATGGAAAGAACCCTTTCTCTGTTCCAAAAATCCTGAACTTCAGGATCAGTCCTGAAAACTTTCACCCATGTAGTTGAGCTTTAAAAGCATCAACAGAGCCGACTGATGTAATATCATTTGGAAGACTGTTCCATTCTTTAATGGTTTGTGGGAAGAAGGACTGTTGGTGATGAGTTGTAGAACAGTGGGGAATCTTGAAGGCATGTTCTTGTAGATGTCTAGAGCGGCGGTTGATAGGAATGAGTCGATGGGTCTTGTTTATAGCTATTTGGTTGTTGTTGATCTTGTAGAGCATGGTGAGTCTGCTGATTTTGCGTCTGTTCTGAAGTGATTGCCATTCTAGGTCTTGAAGCATCAATTCTCTGTTACACAAAGCGGGCTCCCCTTCTTTGTATCTTTTCAATAGATTCTATGTCTTTTTTCTCATAGGGGTCCCAAACTGATGAAAGTATTCCAGAGTTGGACGAACTAATGATTTATATGCCGTTTCTTTGTTTTTAGAGGATGAAATGTTGAGATTACGTCTAATGAAGTTGAGATTCTTTGAGGCTTTGCTGGTGATGTTGGAGATGTGTTCGCCCCAGCTTTGAACAGTTTTTATCAATGTATCACCAGTCTGTACACATTTGACCAGTTATTCTACACTTCAAACAATATTTTCTAAATTTTAGACCCATCTACTGTTAGACCACACCTTGAAGCCTGCTGCACTGAATACCTGTACAGAACTGATGAAGACAAACCAAATTTTACAGTCGACAAAAATGAAAAATACACAGAAAATACACGATGGCATTCTATTCTTACCCGATAACGTAACCTATTATACAAAACTGAAGAAATCTGTTAATGACACCGACTTTTTTACTTCTTATATGAACAATTCTTGGAGTATTATACTCGAAAAACACCCCCAATACTCGACCACACACATTTGACGCCATTTTGTATTGTCACATGATCAATTGTACCGTTCGTAATTTTCCGGTTACCTTCGATTGTTCCCGGTAATGAAATTTCAAAACAGAGTTACCGTTCGTGAATATCTGAGGCACGGTACTTACTGGGCCGGTCAGTCCTGACATATGTTTTGCGGATATAGCACCATTCAGTACTTGAAGTAGCTACATTTTTGAAATACAGTTTATTCTATAGTTTTTAACTATATCATTTTTGTTGATTTTCTGCGTGTTTGGCGTCATGTATTCAAGTTGCCATGTAGTATAGATGTAACTTAAGAATAGCATGTGACTAAAAACGAAGAACTCGATCGGACTAAACGAAATATTTTGTGCATATTAAAATATAAAACTTACACGATCATGTCATAGAAAAGGTTTAAAAGATTTACATCGTCCGAACCAATCTCTGTTTTCTGTTAAGCGCAGCGTTTTCAAAGGGTCTTATATATAATTGTACATGAACGTATATGTTGTCCAGAACATTTTTAAAACACATTATTGGTGAATGTCTTACATGTCTTAACCTCTCGCATAAACTGAATGACCACCACAGAACTTCATTTTTAACTGAATTAAGTAAACTTCATTTAAAGAATTTACCCGTAAAATAATCATTTCACAGGAGAAAATGTACCTATAGGTTACATAATAAAAAAACCCAAAAAATATGAAAGTATGAAAACAGGTAATATAAAATAATCAATTCGCAAAAAACATACAAAGTAATGATTAAATTTAAACGTTTGACTGTTGTGAATGAAAATATAAATTAATTTATAATCTCTTACATAACATTATGAGTACAAAATATCCCGTTTCGCTACATTTCGTCGGTCGGCTGCCAAAAGGTCGTAACTATGATTTTTGACTAAAAGTACGCCAAAGCGATTCCCACCTTGTCTCAAAACGTCGTACCTGTAAGCCAATCAATAAGCGAAATATTGTCTTGTGATGAAATATCGTAACTCCGATTGGTTTTTTGAACAATGGTCAAAATATCGTATCTCACACTGAACACTCCATTGTTGATAAAAAAATGATAATGCAGTTGGATTCTTCCTTTTAAGAGGTGAAATATGTTTTATTTCAACCACTTTATTCATTTAACTTTAATTTTGTATGTTTATCGTATATGATTTACATCTTGTGACTTTTAATTTCGACTAAAACGATTGAAAATAGTTAATGTCATTTCTGTTCCACTAATGATGACAAGTATTCTACACTAGCAATTAAATTAAGAAGCAGAAATAATGCATTTATTACATTTTTATTGTTTACAAACATGGGAAACAGTTATCTTTGATGAATGTTGCAATAGATGAATTTTATTGGCGTGAAATGCGAGTTACGACATTTTGAAACAAAACATAATTATTTTTAGTTTGGATAATTTTGAGATACAACTTTTTGATAAAATAGTTTTTTCCTTCTCCTGAAAACCTTGAAAAATTGAGATACGAGGTTTTGGCAGTCAACCGACGATTTTCTACTGTTTCTATGGAAGTACTGTATACTCCGATATCATCGATAAAAAAACGAAGACATACGCCAGCGTAAAATATTGTTACATGGTAACATTTGTAATTCGATCAGTATATATATGTTCAAAGCAGGCGTTTTTAAAATTCATTTTATTCACTTGTTAGTCGTTACAAAATATAAAAACACCATATAAACTTTTCTTAGACGTATATCAGGGTGGAGAATCAAAACCAGTTCGTATCATATAAAACGTAAACGAACGGACGCCATTTTGGAAAAATTCAGGTAATTTTTTTAATTCACTCTTTTATTCGTCCACCAATGAAAAAACGAAAATTACCATAACACGCTACTAACTTTTCCGCTTGTTGTGATGTATATGGCGCTCACGTGACTAATAAGTTCGTCTTTGTCATGTCTGAAGGCATTTTTAGCAATACTTGCTTTTTAATGCAGGCGCGTACAGATATTCGTAGACGATTGAAACAGCATATTCTCAATATTTAATGTACAAGTACATGTGTCCTTCAGACGGTGAATGATCTAAGGAAAGGCGTTCTCGTAATTCTAGGTTTAGTTCAGAAATAGACAAATCATATCAATTTATCTGACTCCATTTATTGCTGCAATAAAACATATTTTATGAGTGAATCGCCATGGTGACATTGCAGCCTTTTATAACGTGGTTAACGTTTGGGAGAGAATTTGATGAGTAATTTACTCAAAGAGTATATATAAAAGCTCTATTTCGAAAAGCATTGGACATATCGTAATGAAATAACCTTGTCAAATTAATCACGTTGGACTACATGATGTGCACTTGTATACTTTTGACAGGTGATCCAGTTTTGGATTATGGTTTTGATTATAATTATTTGAGTTTGGCAGTTAGCTGTCCGAAATCAACATGTATAGATTTTGCGAACTATTACTTTGTTCAAGCGCCTTTTGAGCTGCTCGAACACAAAAGTTATGAATTATTGCTTTGCGTCTGGAAATCACTGTATAACCAAAATGGATTATGAGCACATAAATAGTACAATCGTATAACTGTAAAGAGCATGGACCATAATTAAACATACATTGTAATAAATTCTATCCTTGATATAATTGAAGGTCCCATCGGGAATCAGGGAGTGAACTTCTCACACCAGTAGCCTAGCTGTTCAATTACACCGAACGTTCCGTAACGATAGGGTCGGAACAACTCAACCAAACGACAACTCAATCCGAGAAAATTCAATCCCGTGCTAACGGGTTGAGTTGTCAAAACTTTGAGTTGAGTTATCGGGTTGAGTTGTATTCGGATTGATTTTTTCCCGCACCCGTAACGTTAGCTAACAGTCATTACTGAACACGCTGTTGTGTGAGTACCTATACAATGTAGTTCGTACAAAATGACATAGCGTGTATGTGTGTAAATATTAAAATAAACCAATCTATTCCAAAGGTAGCGCATTATTGAGAATAATAGTTGTACAGTTTATTAGTAGGCTGATAAACCACCATAGCCTTAGTCAATCAATGCGTGTAATGGTAGAACACTTCACAATTACACCAACAAGACACTCATAAAATCATATCAAATTTAATACTCTAAAATATTTTATTGTCATCCTGAACATCCCATGTCGTGGATTAGTTCACTGTATTGTTTACATAAACCGTTCTTTTTTTGGAGGAATTAGGTGTTATACTCGTTTTAGTATGGCACAGAACACGTCTCTGTTAGTTGGCAAACTTTTCAGTTCCAATTTTCCTGGTTTTGCATCTTTATATAGCCATTGACTCTTAATAAACAATATTAAGATGTTCTACTGTTGCGTTTGATAGCAACAAACCAAATAAATGCTTTATCATCGAAAATATCCGTCACCCTTTCCCGCCTAGAACGATAATTGTAAGATCGATTTGACATGGCGTTACCGACGGCTCGCAAGTTAGGACATAATTGTTTGAACTGACATTTAAATTTCGTTGTCTTCTAGTCAAGCAACGAAAATTGATCGAGACTACATTGTTTCGGTAAGTTAATTTGTAAAGCTTCAAATCAAATTTACTTTAGGCCAAAACAGTTCAGGACGACTGTTACTGACACAATCAACCTAAAAGTACAGCGAGCATACCAAGACAACATACGGTTAATTAAGACAAATTGCACCATTGATCATTGCAATACAACAAACTTAAGTTCTGCATTGTGTACCTAATTGCATAATACCATGGATCCTATAATACCTATAGCCGTGCATCGCTTTATTTACCTACTGGATGAGCAAATCAATCATTTAAAGTACATAAGACCTATAGCTATACATCACTTTATTTACCTACTAAACAAGCAAGTTAATCATTTAAAGTACATAAGACCTATAGCCGTACATCACTTTATTTACCGACTAAACAAGCAAGTTAATCATTTAAAGTACATAATACCTATAGCCATACATCACTTTATTTACCTACTAAACAAGCAAGTTAATAAATTAAAAGTACATAATACCTATAGCCATACATCACTTTATTTACCGACTAAACAAGCAAGTTAATAAATTAAAAGTACATAATACCTATAGCCATACATCACTTTATTTACCTACTAAACAAGCAAGTTAATAAATTAAAAGTACATAATACCTATAGCCATACATCACTTTATTTACCGACTAAACAAGCAAGTTAATAAATTAAAAGTACATAAGACCTATAGCCGTACATCACTTTATTTACCGACTAAACAAGCAAGTTAATAAATTAAAAGTACATAAGACCTATAGCCGTACATCACTTTATTTACCTACTAAACAAGCAAGTTAATTATCCGTACATCACTTTATTTACCGACTAAACAAGCAAGTTAATAAATTAAAAGTACATAATACCTATAGCCATACATCACTTTATTTACCTACTAAACAAGCAAGTTAATAAATTAAAAGTACATAATACCTATAGCCATACATCACTTTATTTACCGACTAAACAAGCAAGTTAATAAATTAAAAGTACATAAGACCTATAGCCGTACATCACTTTATTTACCTACTAAACAAGCAAGTTAATTATCCGTACACCACTTTATTTACCGACTAAACAAGCAAGTTAATCATTTAAAGTACATAAGACCTATAGCCGTACATCACTTTATTTACCGACTAAACAAGCAAGTTAATAAATTAAAAATACATAAGACCTATAGCCGTACATCGTTTTATTTACCTAATAAAGGAACAAGTTAATCATATATTTATATTGGGTTAAACGCTGTGTCAACACTGGTTTTGGGTTTATTTTTACGGCGCCCAGCGCACCTAACCTAGCTTTCCTGGACCTTTGTATATAACTACTAACTAGTACTCACCTACCCTTCCACAAGGCCGTCAACTTTCTATATTCCTTATTAATAGAGGAAAATTGACATTATTGTCAAATTTTCATGGAAGGGTGTAACCTACCAGGATGGGATTCGAACCCGCTCCCATTCGGGACACTAGATTCGAAAGCAATGCGCGCTACCCACTGCGCTACCGACCCGGGTTTAAGTCAATCATTTAAAGTACATACGACCTTAAGCCGATTCGTACAATGTTACTAATATAAACAAAATCGTCAACAAAGCAAGTTATTCAGTACAGCGAACTGCTTTAGTAAATTATCACTTATATAAATGTTAAATGACACCTTAGGACTATAGTTACCTTTCTTGAAATATATTCTGTTTTATGAATGACATATGTGAACGAATTAAGGCGTGAAATCTATGATATTTTATCCCAAGGCTCTCAGATGTCATTTGTGGTTCCAATATCTCAAGTTCAACGTAAGCTGATACGAAGGTATACACACATATATATACATATATATATATTGATGTTGTGCATCGTTCTACTGAGATGCTGGTTGTCGTGCTCCTCTTACCATCGAGATTTAAAAGGGTTTTAGTTTAACTGTCTCGTTTATTTAACATCTTACAAATGGTGAGTTATTGTTTCTGTATATCCAGTTTTATAATAATTTTATTATTGCACATGTTTTTTTTTCGTTTTTTTTACATATTTTTTACTATTTACCCGGTTAGACTCGTCTACTTGTTTACAAGATGAATATAGGATTTTAAGTAGTTTTGTTTCGTACAAATGTTTACTTAGATTTGCAGGACATTTATTAACTAACATGCTAACTATAACCTTATCACATCATTTGATAACTTTAACTCTAAGATTTTAATAATGTTAACTCTAAAATTTTGATAATTTTAAGGAAATATTTTTTTTTACTTTAAATGATAAGGCCGATGACATTGGAAACCTTTGTTGTATTTTTTTACATTCATTTTAAAAGAACATGCTCCTGATACACCAACACTATAGTACCGGTAATTAAAGACGCATTAATCATTTTTATCATTTTTATCATTTTTTTCAACGTCGCATTCAACACATATATAGGTCATACACACGACGGCCAGCTCTTCCTACTATAGGTTTCCTGGACAATTTTCTATCGCCAGTACTAACTTACCTTACCACGAGACCGACAACCCATGTATAGGGTATGACCTGCCGCGACCGGGTTTCCAACCCGCGATCTCCGGATTCGAAGTCAGACATGCTTACCACTACGCCACTGCCGCGGCTAATTTTTATCAACTAGAATTTATCAATTTTCAAGCTGAATAAGGTTTGTTTGTACCGGATGCTTCCGTGCAGAATGAAGTTATTTTACATGTAATTGCTAAAAAAGTATGCATTACCGATAAAATCTTATTGTTTTGCGAGTAGACTATTTATCTTTGTTTCGAACGGGTACATTCAGTACAAACAAAGTTTCTTAGCTGGAAGAACCCATCAGCTTGAGATCCTAGTCAAAACTATTATAGCAAAAAAGTACGAGAAAATAGACTTGATTTGAAGGAATATAGGAACGAAATTAACATTCAGATTCAAGTTTTTTAGACTTGAACAAAATAACGTATATTGTCGCATTTTGGTATAAAAATACAAAATTATAATTAAAGTTTTTAATTGCAAGTTTATGTTTTGTATTATTATTTTGTTTGTGTCGTTACTGTCGTAGTAAAAAGCATTTTATTCACCAGTTATTGCGTTAAGTCTTTTAAATAGTTTATGATACCTTCGATTTTAACAATTTTCAAATTAAGATTTCATTTTCAAAGCAAGTGATGAGGTAGAGTACTGTCATTTATGTATTGTTGGGTTTCTGGATATAAAATAGCTTAGATTTGAACCTTTCACGGTAAAAAAAAAACGTGGATTCGAATCCCACCGGGGGAGGTTATACCCTTCCGTGAAAATTTGACAATAATGTCGATTTTCCTCCATTGATTAGATAATATGGAGAAGTGTCCGGCCTTGTGGAAGGCTAGGTGAGTACTGGTTATAGACAATGGTCCAGGAAAGCTAGGTTAGGTGCGCTGGACGCCGTAAAATGACCTTAATTGTGTTGACACGGCTTTAAATGTAGCAAAATAAATAAAATAAATAAATAAAAAACACGGATTTTCTCGTAGAAAAATATTACTGTATTTGTCATTGCTAGAAACCAAATGAATAGGCTTTATGCTGAATCAACGTATTGTTTTGTATTTAACTGTATTGTTTTTGATATTTTGAAGTATGGCGTAGCGATAAGCCATAATTGTTTACTAACAACGCTGGTTTAGTCACCGCATGTACGATGGATGACAAGGACATCAACAGTAACGTTAAGAATACAGTTAATAACAGCACTAAGTCGGATAATGATATTTAATAGTGTATAACACAAACAATCTGACAAGGCTCACTTATACATGTACATGAGTTTTAAGTACATGAATTGGTGCTATGCGTACTGTTTTATCAACTAGCTGACAGGCAGAACCATCTTCACTGTTCTTACAGTCGTATATTGTTTTGCTGGATAATCATAAATTCAACGTTAACAATAGCATGAGTATCGTTTCTATTATATAAAGGATCCCAATTGTTAAGAAATTGGCATTTTTAAAACTTAAGAACAGAAAGCAAAATGGTTTGAATAGTTTAATGTCTCTAATGCATGTTAACCCGGGTCGATAGCGCAGTTGGTAGCGCGCCGGAATTTTGAATCTCGTGCCCGAGGGGTGCGGGTCGGAATCCCACCCGGGGAGGTTATACCCTTGCATAAAAATTTGACAATAATGTCGATTTTCCTCCATTGATTAGATAATATGGAGAAGTTTCCGGCCTTGTGGAAGGGTAGGTGAGTACTGGTTATAGACAATGGTCCAGGAAAGCTAGGTTAGGTGCGCTGGACACCCTAAAATTACCTAAATTGTGTTGACACGGCGTTAAATATATAAAAACAAACAAAACCAACTCTAATGCATGTTATATTTCAGTAACTATACGGTTGAATTGGCCGTTTTTTTCTCAACTGTCAAAGCTTGAATAATTTCACAGTGACTGAATGCATTGTTTTTGTATTGGCGATCTAATCGTGATTTCAAATATCTTGACTATAACATTTCGCACTGCATAAGCGGCTCTACTCGATCATAATACACACTTTCGGTAACTCTTGGATGTACAAATGTATTACCAAAATAATTTTAACGAACGCATTCACCGTGAAATTATTCATGTTTTGACAGTTAAGAAAAAAACGGACAATAAGACAGTTTTCATATTTACTGTAAATTAATATATCTTCATATAGTGGCTTTAAAATATTATTTGTACGTGGTGATTTATTTATTTATACTATGTTAATCGCCGTGTCAACACATTTGTTAGGTTATTTTACGGCGTACAACGCACCTAGCTTTCCTGGACCCTTGTCTATAACCAGTACATATTCTCACCTAACCTTTCACACGGCCGGAAACTTTTCAATATACATGAACCTTATTAATTTTTATGATATTTAACCTCCCTAGGGGGGATTCGAACCTGTACTCCCTTCGGGACACTAGCCAGGTGTGCTACCAACTGCGCTACCGACCCGGGTTGTGAATTTCCTGAACAATGGTCAAAGGTTGTCTTTAAAGTTATACCTAAGAGGAAGCTTATTTCAGAAACTGGTAATTACCTTAGGATTGACTTTGTTGATGTTTACGGGAAATTATATGTTTTTTATCATATATAAGAGACTTATCTTTTCAATTCATGCTTACGAAAAAAGTTAGTGAATGTCAGGGGTTTCAGGGAATAATTTACAGCAGATAATGGTTTTATAATTATTCAATTGTCAGCTAATACTTCAGTTTAAAAGGAAAGTCTCTATACTTGTTCATGAATATAGATTTTCATAAGCCGTCTGATCCAAGCACGTAGGAAGCATTTCCAGATTGGGGTGGGGGCTAATTTGTTCAGATCTATTTTAAGAAAAAGATAACTTACCTAATATTACAGTACTAATGTTTAAATTTAGGTTTACACTGCATTTGAGCATCTTGTTCCATAAAAAGTGTTTGCAATATTGATTTTGAAGAAAAAGCACACATGTATCAATCAAATATGTGTGACAGATTAAATAAAGATTCTCAAACACTATAACTGCTGAAAATAGTTTGTTGTTTTGTCATGGTGTTTGTTTTGACATTTCCTCGTATTGATTATGAACTTGAAATGTTTCAATTTAACGTTCAATACAAGCAGTGTCATTGTGACCTGTCATTCTTATTTTCTTAAAGATACCCATTTACTGAATTCAACTTAAACATCAACATTTTCTAAAAGCTATCAAAATTTTTTTGCAAACATTTTTAAGCAGAAAATTATTAATTTGATGATGACAATTTTAGTGCAAAGTGAAATACAAGTACACATGATGGTCAGTAAAAATCTACCCTGTAAGTCACGGTATAGACAATTTTCGTGCATTTTTCTGACTTTCATTGTTCATTTCTTGCAATCTATTGGTGAGTTTGCCCCTAAAATATCAAGATTTAATTTTTTGACACAATTACAAACACTGAATGGTATTTAGAAAATATAGAAAAATCTTAACCATATCTGTGAACTAGTACCTTTAAGAATTGTGTTTTAAAGATGTTTCATGTATGTGTTTGCTAAATCTGACAAGAATTAAAAGACTTACAGCTCTATAAAACTTTAAGTCTTTGCTGATTTTCACCGTTTTCTTCTTCAAACAAGCATTTGTGATGTTATAGTCACGTGGTATAGCTACCACGATAGTTCCAGCATTGGTTTTGACACCACTAAAACAAATAATGACTTACATCAGCATTTCAGTCAATGTGTGAATTTCGTGCGTCACTTAGAGAATTCGTATAAAATGATCTACATGTGTACTTGTTATTTTGCGGCCACTTTTCCTAGCATATCAGTAGCTAGCGCTTCGTCCCCTGTACCCTCGATTTGACATCACTTACTTATTATTTGTTGTGAAAGAAGGGTATCAGAGGACAAAGCGCTAGGTAGCGATTTTCTACGGAAATTGGCGATTGCTGTCTTAGGAATTGGACAACGGCTTTACTCGATTGTGTTTAGCTAATACAAGCCTCAACTGTATCCACTGTGGTCTAAATGTAGTTAACCATGCTGACTTCCTGGTTGGAGTGATAACAGCACAACATATTTATAGTACATGTATAATGGTTTCATATTTATCCTCATCATCAATTCACAGCAGTAATATATAAAACACGTTCACTCAGATATCTGTTATGTTTCACATAATTTCTGACAAGCTGACATGTTATAAGTGAGTGACGTTTCACACCCTGGTAACGTACAACGTATATATATTTCACAACTTCCAAATGACCACACTTTGATTTAACAATCATGAGTAAGAAAAGAACAAATCAAAGTTGGCTCTAATGTTTTATGTACGTATATATCTGAAGAGTTCTTAGACAAAAGAAATTTTCAATAAAATGATACAGTATAATCTCTGTACAGCGGCTCTCTACAGACCAAATCCTCTGCACAACGACAGCTTTTGTCGAAGGTGCAATTTAAATTGAATTTAACCCCTGTAGAGCAACAACCTCTGAATAGCCAGATTTTTGTCGTTCCCAGTAGGTGTTGTTCAAGAGATGTTGTACTGTAATGCATACTGCAAGTATTCTTCGTGACGAACTTTTATTAGCACTAGATAATCGGCCCAGCGAAATGGAATTATTTTACTGGACTGAATGCAAGACTTAGTTTACTGGACCAAATCTATCTTAGTGACATGTTAAATATGCTTACCATTTTAACGATTTAATTTAATAAATTCTAATTTCATTTAACAATACATATTAGGATAATTGTAGTTATAAAATGATGGTAGACTATAGCTCCATTTACTTTATTAAAGTCACTAGACCGACGGCTATTTCGGTGGACTGGATCCACGGTCAACTGGCTAAATTCGGAGACTGGCGGCAAGTAATTTTATATTACATGTATACTTTAATTAAAGGTACTCGTTCACAGATTTTGTTAAGATTTTTCTATATTTCTAAATACCCATTCTGTGTCTGTAATTGTGTCAAACAAATAATTCTTAATATTTTAACATAAACTGACCTATAGATTGCAAGAAATATGCAATAAATGTCACAAAAATCCACGAAAATTGTCTGTACCGTGACATACGGGGTAGATTTTTAATACTTGAAACACCATTATTTGTATATAGTTGTATGTCCATTTGCACTAAAATGTCCTGCTTCAAAATGTTTCTATACAATTTAGACAGTTTCAGAAAAAGTTGATGTTTAAGTTGAAATTTGTGAATGAGTACCTTTAATGCTTTAATATAACCATATAACATTGTTTGAATACTGATCTTGGAGATAGCTCAGTTGACTCTTTGTTTTATTTTACGGATAGATGTTGGTTGGATCATCAATAAAACAGAAATGTATTCAATGACTTTTGGAAAGCACTGTATATATACATTCACATGTTAGTCACTCAACACAAAGGTACTCTGTGTACTATGAACGTAAAGTTGGCAGACTCAGCAGACACAGCAGACACAACAGAAGGAACGATCCTTCTGTTGTGTCTGCTGGCAGAAGGATAAATCTACAGCAGAAGGAATGATCCTTCTGTTGTGTTTGCTGGCAGAAGGATAAATCTACAGCAGAAGGAATGATCCTTCTGTTGTGTTTGCTGGCAGAAGGATAAATCTACAGCAGAAGGAATGATCCTTCTGTTGTGTTTGCTGGCAGAAGGATACATTTACAGCAGAAGGATCAATCTTTCTGCTGGGTCTGCTGGCAGAAGGATTGAATTATAACAGAAAGATGTGACTGTTGGCAGAAGGATTTTATAATAGCAGAAAGATGTGTCTGCTGGCAGAAGGATTAAACAACAGCAGAATCAAACTTTCTGCTGCGTCTGTTGGCAGAATAATTGAATTATAATTTTAAGCCTCAATTTAGGCAAAACATGTGATATTATGCATCATTTTAAAGCTGATTGTTGTGAACTGACGATATTCAGGTTTTTATGACTAAATTGTAAATTGCAAAGACATGCAAACGTGTCTAATCTTGGCATTTCTGAGCCAAATATGTGTTTCAATTGACAATTATATTCACTGTCCATTGAATGAAGACAATGAAAAAAACTTTATTGTGAAAAAAAACTGATAAAATATGATACTCTTATTGTCTCAATATAATACTTAGATCAGGCATTTACGGACTGTCATGGGTTAAATAGAGCAGCGTCCGTAGCAAACGCCAGTGTGAAAATTAACACAAACAGAATGATGTTAACTACATAATTAATTTATTATTATAATTATCTACTTAGCATTTATGTTCATGATATGGACATTTTAAAAACAATCATTTCTGGGCATGTATTTTAAGATTTCGTATGATTATCCGCCATCTTGGACGCCATCTTGAAACTCTCGGAAATGCTCAAAGGTTACAGGGTGGTACCCACAAGTTTCATATCTACTTCCACCCAGATTTCAAAATCACCAAAAATAATATCAAACTGTCCAAGAAAAGCTGCTAATTTCATATACTTATGGCTTATTTTAAATGAAACTCTCAGACGATTGCTTGAAACACATAGTAAACATGACTACTAATTGTTTTATCTGTCGATATATTAACTTTCTATCCGTCTAACATGTGTTGATCATTTCATATATATTTGTACATGAAAAATGACTTATGGACCCATTGGGTCAGTTGTACATGTATTAATATATATTTAAATGTAATGTATACAGTATATGTTCCATTGTCCAAATGTTACTGAAATAATTTTATTAATATTATACCTCATTTGATTAGCGCAGCGCTTGACAATTGTATGCATAATTTATGAATAAATGAAAAGAATGGATATATATTATTAATAAACAAGTACCCATCTTTAACATGGTTTTGAGAGTCAACAAATTGTCTTAATATAATTTCAGTCGGGACAAAGATTAACTTGTATGGTGCTAGTCGTGATGGTATCAACACATTACTTAGTGTATTCCTTACCTGTGACTAAATCCACACCAGCATCCGTGACTACAAAAGAAAAAATAGACATAAAAAGAAACAACTCATTAGATACTATAAGAGATAGATTGCAACAACTAGAAAACATAGAAAGATATTACCAACACCTCTATATTAGAGGACTTTTAGAAGAAAATGATTCACGATTACGTAAGTATTTTTGTTACATTGTATGTACGAACAATAGGAAGGGCACACATTTATGCCATGGTGACACATTCATAAGTAGGGCCATTTGGAACACCGAGATTATTCATTTTATAAATGGTCGAGGTACATTGTATGTACGAACAATAAGAAGGGCACAGAATTATGCCATGGTGACACATACATGAGTAGGGCCATTTGGAATTCCGAGATTATTCATTCTATGAATGGTCGAGGTACATTGCATGTTCGAACTATGGGAAGGACACACAATTATGCCATGGTGACGCATTTATGGGTTTGGCCATTTGGAACACCTCGATCATTCATTGAATGAATATTCTCGGAAAAGATTCGTGGGGGTCTACCAATAATCCTGGTTTTTTACTACATAAGCGAGGCGAGGCAAAACACAGGCGACGCACGTAACGGTTATGCAAAATAGTTCTTGTCATAAACCCATAAAGCTGTAAATACATTTCTTATGCTATTTATGTGACTACATATTGTTCAGTGGACATCATTGAATCGTGCATTTCAAAGTTATTAACAAAATTACTGAACATTTTTGTTTACTTCAACACCGGTTTAAGTATTATGTTTTTTGATGTGACGCAAAGGTAGTTCAAAAATGGCGTCTAAATATGTCCGAGTTTATTTCTAGTGAATGACTGAGGAGTTCCGAATGGGGTAGGGCTGCACCCTTAAATTAATCTAACGTGAAACTGTATCCCATGCGTCGAACCTGAACCATAAAGACAATATTAAAATCGCCGTCGCTCTACGGGATGAACATCTGTAAATGAGTCACCATGTTCCATGACATACGTGATTGAGAAATCTCCGAGTTCTATGGCCACTACTTATTTCCTTAAGCAAGGAGTTTTCGAGCGATACTCTTGCATCGAACTATCTTGTTCTTGTAAGTTAAAGCCACACTGCAAAATTGACGCTGATTCCTATAATATGTTAGGAAACTCAACATTTCATGAATATACGAACATATGTAAAGCTTGCCTTTGGTAAACAATATCTTATATAGGTCTAATAAGATTGTTAACTTTGACTCATTTCGAACTTATATTACATTTAATACACAGTTTATCAAACTGGTATAATTTTAATCGTTATGTCGAATTGCTGCTCCTGTAAATATTCTCTTTGTTTACAAATTGAAAACAAAAAAATGTTTTTATTTTTCAATTTTGCGAAAATTGTATCGCGACTTACATCGTATTTCAACTTTATTAAAAAAAGTCAGTCCAAGTAATTATTAGGAGTCTTTGTTGGACCTGGATCACTCTGATCTCCTGTGGATTGCTATGTTCAGCCAACATAATAATATTCCTTTCAAAACTGAGATAAAACAATGATTTCACTTTAGTCTAAGAAATGTCAGGAAATTCCTTTCGTCATAAAATATCAAAGAACGAAGTGCCACACGACGCTTATTGTAATAAAGAAGTATGAAAGAAACGGAGGCGTTATTAAAGTTCTTGCACTCATTTTTAACAAAACACATCGTACGATAGAACTTTTAGTAATCTTATATAGAAAGATAAATGACAAAATAGTCGTAAGATCTCTGAAAATCACGTATCTTATAGTTTATAATCATTTACCTTATAAATAAAGCTATTTATGTAACTAAACTCTTGATGTATCTCGCACGAAAAACAAGAATCAGTTCATTTAATGGTAAAAATAACTTATTATATTCTTTGTAAGTTAGGAAATGTCTGAGACTTCTGTATTTTTTATGAATAATCGCTATCATCTGATAGATATATGTGTAGTTAAAAGGTATACGTCTATAACCCACAGATAAATCCACATGAATTTCAAAAAAGTAATTATATATTGGTCACGCTTTCAAATGACTTCACTACAAAGAAAATTTGTATAATTACATACTTGTTAATAAATACAATAAGTTGATCATCATAGGTGTTTATGATGCTACATGTAGAAATAAATTCTGTAGCCTGTTCAATATATCTAAACGTTCCGTAACGATACATTCGGAACTCTTCGGCCATTCGCTACAAATAATCTAATATAATAAACAAATATACGACCGTTAAGGCAATGAGTGATGTTTCAAAATTTACGGACTAAAAACGAAACATCACTCATTGCCTGAACGATCGTATATATGTTGACTTCAACACCGGTGGTTTCAAAATAGCCGAGGAGTTCCGAATGTATCGTTACGGAACGTTTTGGAACGTGCAGTGTAATTGAACAGGCTACTGTTTTATATCAAATTCTTGATCCTTCGGAACACCTGGGTGAAATTTTACGCTAATTTGCGCGAAAAATGGCCGAGGAATTCAAATGCATATTGGTTCTTAACTTTTGAATTACAAGATTTACAAAAGAGTGTTGTGAGTTTAATACTTCACTAAGATCTACGAAAACTTCCAAATATGGTTCTCCTATAGCAGCTTTTTATGCGTTCATGACTTAGCAACAAAATACATAAAAAGTTTACTATCTGCCATTCGGAGCTTCCTCGGCGATCTTCTACGCAGATAAACCTAGGATATCATGAGGAGAAAAAGTAGATCTAGGAATTTGGTGTGTGATGTAATATTGTAAAATGACAGTAGCCGGACCTTATAACCTGGTTGTATTCCTACTACGTCTAATTTCCGAGGTATATCTTCGTAGATGATCACCGAGGTGGCTCCGAATGAGTATCTTGATAAAAACGTTGGAAGGTACAAATATTTTGCTAAAAATTATACTCGAAGGTGACTAGTTGAGCAATTACGAGGGATGTTCAGTTAATTCCCAGACGAGCGTCATTATTTGAGTAGTAGTAGGGTTCAAAGTAATAAAAACATATACATGTTCCAGAAACACTTTTGCATTAGTGCTGAAAATCTAAACGTGATGCAGTCATTGGTTATAAAAATAATCGTAGTTATACAGCGTTATTCGTTTTTTCTAAATACAATGAAATATTTTGTGATAAACGAAATAGACCATTGAATTTTATAATCCTTATAATGGATATTGACTGTAATCTTTATTTTTTTCAGAAAGTTTACAACAAATGATAACAAGGCTGAGAGAATATTTGAGTCTGAATAATAAGTGATACATAGACGGTGATACTTTAATTTCTTCACTCATGAACAGTTACAGCTCAAACCCAGGTGTTCCAAAGCTGGGATGTGGAATTTCAAAGTTTTTCCATTTGTCCGCCGTGGACAAGTAAAATCTAAAAATCAACTTGTCCGGATTCGAAAAAGACGCTTACCCAGAAGTTCTATGGTTAAAAAGAAATATTGAGAACTATGATATCAAGTTACATTCTTTAAGTAATATATATTATTGATAACAAAAAGCTTCTGTTGAATATGATTGCACCATAGACACATCTACATTATCAAGTAACCCTATACAGGGATTTTATATAACAGGGATTGTAACGAAGTGCTTTTTTTAATTTTCTCGGTCGTCACTGTCTATAACTGGCTGAAGCAGGCTGTACAAACTATTCCAGAGTTTAAAAATTGATTTATGTTTTTGTACGTGTCTTCCATGCAACTTGTGAATGTTTCTTAAGTTTTTGACAAAAAAATTGTTGCAGTTATGACCGAAAATATGATCCTAGGTGCTGCAAGATAGGGCTAAAATTGGCATAAAAAATGCATAATTATGTGAAACAGTCTGTGAGCGTAATTTACCTCAAAATCATCTAGAAATACATTTTTTCTAACATTTATGTAAATTTGAATGGTACTGGTACAAAATTTCATGTGAATATCTTTATTTAAACTTGTTATACTTGTTGTCCGTATTGGCCGAAATAATAGCGACGACAGTGACATTTGATGAAAATCTAATACATTTACTTATCGTTACAAATCCCTGTTATATAAAATCCCTGTCTTATATTCGTATACCTACTGCAAAAAATATGTCCACGGATTAGACGGACAAAGTATTTACTTGTCCGCATACATAAATGTACGAGTCGAATTAGTCAAGCATAGGAATTCCACACCCCTGCAAAGAAATCTCATCATTTTCATACAGCAGTGGCGCTGCGAGCCACGATATAACAGAAGGACATCCTACTCTTGTTCTTATATACAGTACCAACCAAAAGTTTGGAGACCAAAGACATTAACTGTTATACTAAGTGTGTTAATTATTTTTGTAGAATCGTTATTTTTAATATATTTAAGTATATTTTGTGATATAATGAAAACAAATTTCATGAATGAAACACGTTTGGCGTTTATAAGATTCAGTATCTGATATCTCAAAGCCTACAAAACAATATGTATTGTAATTATTTTCCATACCGTAGCTTTTATTCTATTTTTCTAGTATATAACTCATAATGATTACCAAAATTTAAAGCAAAACTAAAAGGCATCTCAAAATAAACAGAACTCAACTTTTAGATGAAAGCTATTCAGTAGGCCAACAAAATGAAAATGTTTCCAAACTTTTGGTTGGTATGTATAACATGTATTTATTAAATAATTTATTTTGCTACTCATTGAATGTCAGTTTCAATAAAAAATATACCGATTATATTAGTGTTTAGTCTTACGGAGATATTACATGATGTTATGGTTTTTGTTTTGAAAGTGTTTAATGAGGGTTTAATTAAGGATACATTATGTGCAGACCACAGGATGTGACTCTTCATCCCTTATAAGAATGTTTTTTGAGTCTAAATTGAGTCTTATTTTGAAATATTCCTGATATAGTTCATATCCGGATAGTTTCTTATATGCCTAAATGTGTTTATGTTATTGCCAAAGTTAGGTTGTCTCCTAATTGCTAATTTAGCACCATAAAGATGATGTAATGAGGCTATATCATACCTTTAAAGGGATATATACAGGCAAATGACTGTGCCAGACATTCTCGTTCCCAGGGTCTAGTAGGATTATCAATACTAGCGAGTATGGAGAATCCTACTAGACTCTGGAAACGAGAATGGTGCCAAAGAGTATAGAACCAAGTTTAGTCTTTAAAACAGGATTAAGAACGCAAGAGATCACTTACTAATAACATTTGTCACTATCTACATTCAACCGAACGAATTAAAACATGTGGCATACACATTGTTGAAAACGAAAGAAGGATACTGAGGCTATTTATAGATTTGTTATATGTCGTACATGTACTTGCTGAAATTAAACATTTCTTTTGGTCGCGTCTGGTATTTTCAACATTCCTAGGCGGTAAGAATATCTTTTCAATAGAATTATACTTATGTTGCACAATAACAAGTTCTAGTATCTTCTCATCAGTAAATGCATATTTTAACACTAATCTATTTTTAGCTAACCTGACCCTCGTTGGTCTAGTTAGGAAACGCCCTAAATATAAAGAGAAAATATAAAAATATTTTGCCAAGTATTATATCAGTTTTGTCTGTTTCAATCACAATTATAAAATATAATGCAGAAACAGGAAAATTGGAACTGAAAATTTTGCCCACTAGACCCTTTAACCGATCTATTTACTGTCATTCGGAGCGTCACGGCTATCTTCAGCGAAGATATGCCTCGGACATCATTGGCCAGTTTCTTAAGCAAATCGCTAGCTAGCACTTTGTCCCCTAGTACCCTCGATTTGATATCACATGCTTAAAACTTTTGGTAAAAGTATAGGGTACAAGATGGCAAAGCGCTAGCTAGCGATATGTTTAGGAAACTGGCCTCAAAAGTTGTAGTAATACAAGTTATAATCAAAGTACTGACAGTACTGGTAGGACGGCTCTTCTGACATTGTAAAGCACTGTTCAATCATGACATTAATAGGGTGTCATTTAGAAACTTGTCATGAATATATTACCAGCATTATTCACAAACGTTTCCAGTTCGATTGCAACATTACATACACCTTATAATTGGAGAAAATCAACATCAAATTCAAATTTATTAGAAGGCTTTTATATGAATACCCCAAATCAGATCTACTTAATCGGAGTCAGGTATGATACCCCCCCCCTCCAGTTAAACATACAAGACTGGTGCCATGAAATATTTGCAACCATCCAGTAAATCTTAAAACTACTTAATGGTACCACGCAATACTTGGATACAGCCGGTAAGTCCTAACTTATTGTGTAATGCTATCATGCAATACTACCTAAACCTAACCGGTTAGTCTTAGCATAATAGTATAGTGCGACAATATTAACCTGAGCTTGAACTATCTTATTATAATAATTACACGTTTCATATACATTTAATAGAGTTTCCGTATGCGTGTATACGACTGTACGCGTATTTATTACAGGCTATGTGAATATAAATCAATTTTGTAAAATGGCATGTTATTGTACTTTCAATTTTGGACTTTCATGGAGAAACACGTACGTATAAGTCCGCAATATTGTGGCACGTATTTATTCATATGAAAACAAAATTAAATGTTCAAATCGTGTATTTTTCCGGAAGTTTCCGTTAAAATCGAATTACAGCCGAAGACAAAATTAGAAAACAAACACTGAGTTTAGTGAATTCTTGGATAAAACTCAAGTTCAGGTTAATTCTGTCGGACTATAAGGTACCATGAAATAGTACGAAAACCTACTTACATCTTTATATCTATACTCACATCCCACATTGCGATATATTTCAACATCTTTGAACCTAAAGTGAAGTACAATCTATGTCGAGAAAATTCTTAGAAATTTAACTGTCTATATACAGCACTTTTTCCCAACCAAGGTCAATAGCGCAGTTGGTAGCGCACCGGGATTTGGAATCTCGTGCCTCGGTGTATTGATTTGAATCCAATCCGGGAAAGTTATACACTTCCATGAAAATTTGACAATAATGTCAATTTTCCTCCATCTATTTGATAAAATGGAGAAGTTTCAGGCCTGTGGAAAGGTAGGTGAGTACTGATAATGAACAAGGGTCCTGGAAAGCTAGGTTTGGTGCGCTGGGCGTCGTAAAATCACAGGGATTCCTAACGATAATCATTTATACCTATAATATATATATTATAGGTATATATGATTATCGTTAGGAATCCCTGTGCGTAAAATGACCTAAATTGTGTTTACGCGGCGTTGAACCCAGTAAAAATATTTAAAAAAACCCAAATAAATAAAACTTTTCCCCATTTTGATAGGTTACAAATAAGAGGGAGTATCTTTCTGAAATATCACGTAACTTATTGTCAAAACAAACAAATATGTCGACATTTTATCTCTAATTTGGTCGATTGTGCATCATTTTATATACTACAGTATGAAAAACTATCGTCCGTGAAAATTTGACAATTATGTCAATTTTCCTCCATTGGTTAGATAATACGGAGATGTTTCCGACCTTGTGAAAGGGTATGTGAGTACTGGTTATAGACAAGGGTCCATGAAAGCTAGGTTAGGTTCATAGGGAATTTTGTATTTTAACCTCAATTCAAATGATAAATTGACCATTTAGTCTATACATACTTAATAATTGCCCTGCGGTTAATCTTTAGAGATCAACAAATTTTAATTTCATCTTCTAGTTTTGTAAAGATGCATTTTGATTGGTTGAGATTCTTGAGTGAAACTTTTTCGTGCGTTGTATTGAAATCTAAACAATGGTATTACATGAATGTATTGTTGTTTTGAATGGAAGGTGTTGGTTTTTATACGTCAAGTAAAGCTCGCACCTGCAAAATCAGTCGTTTGGATACATTCATAGAGGTAAGACATTTTGAAATATTGATTTTATTGCATTTAAGTGCTTGCTTATTAATTTTCTGGAGGATGAAATGGGAGTCGTGCAAACTAGTTTTCCATTGTATTTGGAGATGAAACTTGAAGTGGGACCAGCCTATCGAGTTTAAATTGTTTCGCAATTCAATGATGCGAGGCTGGATTGACTCTTTATGAAGAACCAGGTTTTCAGTTATGAGAGTACCATGTGATATTACTGGATGTTAAGATATTTTAGCAACATTTGTGTTACTATGTGTTTTAAGGTGATGATCGATATGAACGATTATGAAAATGCTTGTACGTTCATGTGGCTGGATTTGTACTGGTCAGTTCTAACCAAATATGACCATGTTTAGACCGACTCTATGTAGTTACAGAGTATTTATACGATTATGAAAGCAATTTGATTGAATAAATCTACAAATCTAGAATTGACACAACTGAGGGTATTCTTGCCGGTACTCAATTATGTACTGTATGAATGCCTAAAGTTAAACATCAGATTGTATTTGTTTCTATGTCACAGGAAATTAATTATTACTCATGTATGTTTGTTTATGTTTTATGTAGTACAGATTCTAACCCTATTTGTTTTTGTTTATTTCATGTCTCACAGACTTCATGATTGATACACAACACTATACTACAAGTTAACATGTATTTGTTGTCCTACCAAACATAGAACATAGAACAAGGTATGGTCTAGATGTAAAGGCTGATCAACCATCATTCATGCCTTGGTAAGTATACATTGTTTGTTTATATTATTATGTGATTATTGATCAGTGGTGCTTTTCACAAAAATTCTTACGAAAAAATCATCGTAAGTCGAAAGCAAGAAACATTAAAAATACGCTCATATTTTGGCTTATCAATTCTAATTATTATACAAATTGTGTAGAATTGTGTATACCTTTTGAATATCATACATGTATCATAGTTGGCAGACAACTCAACTCAATATAACCATACATATGCTAAACACAATAATATTGTTAAATTGTATTCAGTTGTCATTGGTGCATAGATACACCTTGCTGATTTAAATATTCAATATTTGTTTGTTAATGCCAAAAACATGAATACAGCCCTGCGTTCAGTTACCGCGAACGTTACAAAACATTCCGTAACGATACATTCGGAACTCCTCGGCCATTTGCTGCGAATAATCTCGGACATATTTAGACGCTATTTTGAAACTACCGGTGTTAAAATAAACAAATATATGATCGTTGAGGCATTGAGTGATGTTTCGTTTTTAGTCCGTAAATTTTGAAACATCACTCATTGCCTTAACGATCTCATATTTGTGTATTAGATTATGTTATTCGCAGTGAATGGTCGAGGAGTTCTGAATGTATCGTTATGTAACGTTCTGTAACGTTTTGTGTAATTGAACACGCTACTGATATATTTTTATTGATAGTACCATGATATTACTGATACTGCTATATGACAAAGCAACAAAACGTGTTGCATTTATGAAGTTTGTTTTCATTTTATCACAATCAATACTTAAATACGGTATATTGAAAATAATTATTCTACAAAAATAATCATCAAATTTAAGAATTTTAGTGAATTTTTCATGTCTCCAAACTTTTGGTGGGTACTGTAAGACTTCAAATTTGTATCCGACAAAAAATATAAATAATTATTTGCAAGAGGTAGATTTCCCAGTGCATTTTCAAGATATTTACCCCTAAAATGGTGTTTCTCATAATAGTTCAGTTGAATACTTTTAGTATGTTCAATAGATAGCATTAATTGTCACATTTCCACAAAAATGGTTAAGAGTTGAAGTAAGGCAGGGCTCGAATTTAACAAAAAATTTTACTTGCAAATTTTTGCGAGTTGATTTATTTCAACTTGCAAAATGAAAAAATAGCTTGCATTTTTTCTCTCAAAATTTTAATAGCATAAATAATTTCTATTCTTATGTGCAGTATAAAACAACATAGTACTATATTTGACTAATGATAGAACAAGGATGTTACTTTAGAATAGATCAAGAAAATTGAACATTTTTAGGGTGAATCTTTAAATACTCTATGATATCGAGCTAAGTATCTGGCCGTTACAATGCTGATTTGAGCCTCATTAGTTTAGACATAATATTTTGTGTCGATTTCAAGCAAAAATTTGCGAGTTAAAATAAAAGTTACTCGCAATTTTCAAAATCCACTCCCAATTTTGCAAGTATGAGAGCTAGCTTAAATTCGAGCCCTGAGATAAGGTATCCTGTGCGTGCACCTTTTCACAAAAATTTGGAGATTTTTTTTTTATCGTAAGTCAAAATTCATAACTGTTTTTGACTAAGGATGATTTTGAACATAACATGTTTTTTGTATAATAAGGTATAATAATCATAATGTATTTTTTATGATTGTAGAATGTTGACCAGGAGATGATTTAGATGTATGAATATACTGACATACTGTATGAAAACAATGTGATCCAAGCTACACAAAGATACGGATAAGTTGAAAAAGGGAAGAGAAGACAAAAGCTAAGATATTTATATTGTTTTTTATGTATTTCGTATTCCTATGAGTCTGATGGCATCATTTTCTATTATCCTGAAAAGATATAAGTGATTTTTATTAAATTTGAAATGAAGTGATATAAGTTGCTGCCTTAGTCTGTTGTGTTCTTTGATTCAAGATTTCTATAAGAGGAAACTGTCTCAGACCACAGGTGATCTTCGTCTGTTGATGTTACATATATCTTTTATATCTATATATATATGTAAGAGATCAAGAGATGAAGATCACCTGTGTCTCAGACTAGCTTACACACAGAGACTGGTTTGTGATTCCATTTTCTTACCGTATATAGAATAACATTCTAGTCTTGAACATTTATAATTGTATGGTAACTTCGGTAATTTTCGTTCATAGTTAATTTAATACCAGGGCTGAACTAATCACTATTTTTACTTCATTTAGATTTAAAGGGAGCTAAAATATTTTTTCGTTCAGCACTCTACTTAATATGGACATTAACCATTCAATTAATATTTTGTTAATTTGGTGGTTTTTGTTTGTTCGTTACAACACAGCAAGAACATTATTCTAACACTTGATAAAGTCTTTCATCTGGTTTTTCTCAAAATTTTGCGTTTAAATTTTGCTTTTGGAAACTTCATAGTTGTATGTAGTTATCTTTTAATGGGAGATACTCAGAATAGTTATATACTGATTATTTCCCTTTAACCAGTATGCCATATTTAAGACTTTATCATTTAAAGGATAAAAGCACAGAGGTAAGTCTTGGGACCCACCTTTGACTTTCAACCATATACAACTTATATACGTTCGAAAATCAATGGAAGGTCACATGACATATCCCTGTGGATAAAAGCTAATTGGGTTCAGGCTTGAAAATATGATTACTATTTATTTTGAGCTAATTCATTTTTGTTTTATTTTTTGTTAAATTTCTATTTATATCTAGGATTTCATTTTGACAATTACTTTTATTCTTAATCTAATGAATTTATAATTTCTTTTTGTTCAAGTAATTTTTTATTTAATGGTAGCTGGCTATATATTGAATTTTGATAGTCTTTTGATTTTTGTTTGCATTGTATCTTAAGTATCATATTGTTTTTTCTTTTAAGTTTTAGATAGCTTATTATATTTTTCAAATTAATTCATTCAATGTACATTTTTAATGTATACAATATGTTAATGAACACTATGTATTATTATAATGATTTGGTATTGGGACCGTTTTTTCTCAACTGTCAAAGCTTGAATAATTTCACGGTGACTGAATGCATTGTTTTTGTGCTGGCAGCCTAATTGTTATTAAAACTATCTTGTCTAAAACATAGCATATGACATAAGCAGCTTTATTCGATCATAATACTCACTTTCGGAAACTCATGGATGTATTAACAATAATTTTAACAAACGCATTCACCGTACAATTATACATGTTTTGACAGTTGAGAAAAAACGAACAATAAAGGTTTCAAACTATGTCTACTGTATTTTGTCATACAGTTTTTAGCTGGTATCCTTAACTTTTCATAATGGACTTATTCTGGATCTCTGGTTTATTGTTTCTCCATTTAGGTGCAAACACACTTTTAGTGGTACAATGAAAATTTATAAAATGATATTTATTTTCAATTTATATTTTGGTCAATAAAACTGCTGAAAGCTTTGTTTGTACCTACATTGAGAAACGTAAACATTTGAGTGCCAGACATCTGTCTATACTGAAAAGTATCTGGAATAATGTTCTTGTTGAGTTGTAATATGGATAATAAACAAGTCTTTACATCAAGTCATGGATTCTGGGTTAGATTATGAGAATGCAAGGTTTGTGGAACCTGGATATACTGGAAGTTGGTTGTGAGCCCAAGCCCTGGCCGTACCGTTGATGTCACTAAGCATGGTTGGGTGGAGTGTCGTCTGATCAGAGGGGTCATACGTAATGTTCCTGTTATCTTGTATTGGCTGGTAAATTTTAATTCCCAAGATCTAAACAGTGTTGGTTGGGATTTATAGGGATGATAGGGAGTTGTGTGTATGGGGGGTTGGAAGGGTAGGTGTGTGTGGGAAGGCTGGGTTGTTTATGATGGTGGGGTGAGAAATGGTGTTATCTGAAAGTATCTGAGAAAGTCTGGTGGGTATTCCATGATTTAATACTATCAGAAGTTTGTAATGTTGTACAGTGTATTGTACCCAATAGTGACTGTATGAGGGATGATCCAAAATTAGTGGTTTAGTGAGTAACTATTCCTTCAGTGTTGTTTACTGTATAGCACTTTAATTGTGTGGTGTCTATATTTGTAGATCTCCTAAGGGGTTATTAGATTCGCAGGATCTAGAATTGGTGCATTTGATTTATATTCCATTATTTCTAGTATAGTCTGTATTGGTACAGATATATGCAGATATATGGGGTTTAGGTTTCATTGTCCTAGGTATTACTTTAAATTTTATTCAACTGTCAGAGGTGCATACGTTAACCCCACTGATTTAAATACTCAATACATTATGTCAATATTCATGATAGATTTAGATTAATCATGGGTAGTGAGTATTGAGGTAAGTATTTAAATCAGTGGGATTTATGTATGCATCTCTGATAGTAGAATAACATTTAACAATGTAGTCACCTCTGTTATATGTGGTTAGACTGATGGACAGTATTCTCTGTATGCATTTTCTTCAGTTATATGTTGTATAATTTTGGATCATCCCTTGTACAGTCTGTCCTTGTTGAGTCCTTGATAAGGTTTGGTACATGTGATTTTCTTCTGTCCTTTGATTGGACCCCTTGGTCTATTACATTTGCTGGTTCAATTTACCCTAAACGTTCCAAAACGTATTGTAACGATACATTTGGAACTCCTCAGCCAATTGCTGCAAATAATCTCGGACATATTTAGATGCTTTTTTGAAACTACCGGTGTTGAAGTAAACAAATATACAATCGTTTAGGCAATGAGTGATATTGCACACTTTAAGTATTGAAGTGTAATGGTCTATATCTTAGATAAATGATATATTTGCACTGCAAATGACTCATTTCTTTCATAGTGAGAATCAGCTCTGAAGGTTTACTTTGAGAGTATTACAATTTAGCTCATTACATAGCCAAACTGTTTATTTCAGTTGCAAACATTAGCAACAGTTTCTAACATTATTGTAAATTTTTACTGGGGGGGACAAGATTTAACAATTTGCTATATTTTGTAGCATTTGATTTGGCAGTGTTCATTTTTGCACAATTTCTAAGTGGTTAGAAAATTTGTGGGCTCTTGAATTTTGACTATTGACCTAAATCCTGTCATTACAATTTGTGAGGATACATTCCCAGGGTTTAGAATCTGTGCTATCGTTGTTGATTGCAAGTATAGCAAAAATTAAACGCTTGTGAAAATTACCTTAACTTACCAGCTGCTATTCAGTATTGTATATGAATTAAACATCTCATATAGCTAAATAAAACTTATTTTTAGGATTGAAATACTGCTTTTAGTAGATTCAAAACTCTAGTATTTTGATGATATTATCATATTTGGCTAATAATTGTTTTGATTGCGTCTTAGTTAGTTGATAGTGTCTTGTAAATTTCATTCACTGAATTATTTATTGCCAGGTTTTGATGATATTTGTCTGCTTTTCATAGGTTAATTTATGAATAGGGGTTTCAGTGGCCAAGTAATACAGACTGTTTATTTATGATCTCTTGTACCTTTATAATTCTCTCATGTAAATTTGAATCAGACATAGATTTTCCTTTCTATTTGTTTTGGGTTTTAGTCTTTTTTAAAGCATCCAAAATTTGTTAAGAAAGATAAGTAAAGGTCAGTTTTAAGCTCATTTGATATAATATGGTGGTGACTGTGGAGCGAGGTAAAAGCTCCCACATCTATAAGATAGCGATATTATATCTTTTGGGAAGTTCAAAGTTTTTTTCCTAGTTTAGCAATTAATTTGATGTAATAGTTACATTGTATATGTAGAATCAAACATCAGTTCAGGTTAATTAAGCTCATCAGATATAATATGGTGGTGCAGTGAACAATGGTTATTGATCCCTCATCTATAAGATAGCGATATTATATCTTTTGAGAAGTTCAGAGTTTTTTTGTTCAGTATAATTTTATAGATAACTTTACTTTGGACTTTTTTGTAATTCTTTTTATTTTGTAATAGGGTAGCTCTTTTTGGTGTCTTACATTTGTAATTCATTAATTCATATATCATTTTGCTGTGTTTTCATCACTCCTTGTAATTCAGTAGTTAAACTTACAATTCTACAAGGATGAAAAGATCATAAATAAGCAGTTAAGACCACTTGACCACTGATCCCCTATCTATAAATCAATTAGACAATGTGAAAATCAGACATTTATTTTTTGAACAAAAAATGAACTTAATTTACATCTTTAGAATTTTAGACTTGATTTTTGACTGAAATATTTAATGCTAGATTAACAGTTCATCTAAGCAGGTTCTATCCATCTGTGTCAAATCGCATCTGTGATGAAATTTAGGTCATTAGCGTCAAAATGTGTCTATGATGAAATCAAGCAATTGATTCATTTCCCATCTAAAATGTTAGAGGGATAATTCAACAGTTTAATGGTTTATAATACTTCAAACAATACTGACTGCTTTTGATTGGCTGATCAAGTCGGCGAAAAAATCAATGTATAAATCCTTGGAGTTCATATTAGGTTTTACTAGGGCTATCTGATTAAACTTTTGTAGTAGGGTCCTATTTGATTTCTAAATTAAATTGATATCAATTTACTGATATCAATTATTTGTGACTGAATTGAACAGAATCCTATTTTTGTAGCGTTTTAAGCTCAACAACTAAAGGTTAATGTCTTCCTGCTGGAAGGTATTTAGCTTGAACTCTAGAAATTTGTCTGACAATGAAAATGAAGCAACCACACAAGTATTTGTGCTTGTATATTGGTTTCTTATACTGTTGTAAGCAATGATATGATTAACAAACATGCAGAATAGTGTCTGTTTGTTATTTCCTAAATGGCAGCCAATTGATGGCCTGAATTGATTTATAACCATAGTTGGAAACAATTTATTCCTTACTTATTTATGTTACAGAGTATTATGAATATGTTGGGTAAAACTTGTTCCTGCCCTGTGACTGATTTTAATTTACCTAATTGTGACAGTTTTGTTGAAATGCAGAGTTTTACTTATTGTATTGATGTTTCTTATGAATATATGACATCTAGTGCTGAATGAACATGTCTTAATATATAATAATTTTAATAAATTCAGTATAAGTTCATTCATTCGAACACCACCGAGTTGAATTAATTGGCTGAGTCGAACACATTTTCTGGAACAGATCAATTTCCCTTCTATATCTATATTAGTCAACCTCTGTTGGGTCAAACAGGACTGAGTCAAACTCTCGAACCAATATCATGGTCCCGTGGTTTACAAATGCACTTTAATTCTATTGTCTCTCTCAAAAAATCGATTTTCACACATCGGCCATAAAAATCTTGACTGTAAAGTCATTGTAAGTTGTGATGCATGATAATAAATTGTCACGAAAATCGCTTAATAATAGATTTGTTATTAATTGATGTTTTGAATTTGCCCAAAACATTCTGATGAGTAAACATAGTATTGCATTAAAATTGCTTAACAATAGAATTGTTTGTTGACTGCAATTTGTAGACGGGCACGTGTTATAAAATGTCATGATATGATTAAAATTAAATGATAAAACGAGTAACTAAGGTCTTGCTAAAAATATTTAATTAGCACATATACAGCATGTATGTTAGTTTAATTAAATATTAATGATAAAATAGTTTGTGCAATTTCGGTAAAAAATACAGTATTTAATTGAAGTTGATTGTTTTGTACAAGAAATTTGTCAAAAACTTCTTATAAAGTGTGATTTAGAAACGAAGACAAAAATTGATAGTTAATACTGAGTTTATTATTTCTGCATATTCAATTGACTTAGTCGGCCAATTATGCAAATTGACCAGAGGTAAGTTATTACATGACAGGCTTAAGCAACTAAACTTTGGCTAACTGATTGAATGATTGTAAATGATTGTTCTCCTTGTCTCATATCATTTTGACTCTATAATGCATAACCTGAAATTTTGAATGAGTTAATCTGAGTAAATTCCAGTGCTTATGTCAGCATTTAATAACATATGATTTAAACAATGTAAAACAATTAAGATTTAATCATAGTTGAAATGCTTTCAGTATGCACCATCATTTTTTTTCCCCAATGTTAAATATGTCCAAAATGTTTTGAGGATAATAATTGAAGCTTGAAATGTGTTTTGTAAAAAAATGAAAACATTAAAGACTTACTGTAATGATAATATTTATGTTAGCTTTTAACTATGATAAATATTAAGTTGAATTGCATCAATTTCAAACTATGTAATGTTCTGCTGAAAATTTCAATGAATATTTTACAGTTAAACGAGCTTAGTATTTTTTAATGTTTCACTACGATAACAGATTCTAAATAAATTACCACATTTCATTGTTTATGGGAAAAATTTTGATATTATTCAATTTTGTAACAAAGGGAGATAAAAACTCATTTAAATTTAACATATTTGTCAATGATTTTGCAGACATAAGTTGTTGAATAGATCTAATACAAGAAGATGATTAAGATACATATTGTAATGAATAATGAGCAATTTTATGTTTTATATACATGACTTCTAGAGCTCATCAATGGTTCACTGAAGAATTTATCATAGTGAATGATAAGTGATTTATATGCACTTTGGCTTGATCTTAATGGCATAACTTTTAAGATTATTTAAGCTTAATTAGCTTCAAGGGGGATAATTAAAATTATTGAATGGTCAATCTCTAAGCAAAGTTACTTCCCCTGAGTAACATTTATTAATCTTGTCTTCATAATATTTTCACAACTGTATTTATGTTTCAATTGATTTAGTTATAGTAAGATTTCTTTCACCTTACGAAGGTCAAAGTGCATTGAATATTCATGAAGAAGATCCGAATGCGATGAACAGGTGTGCAATACAATACTAGCAAGCGTTAATTACAATTACTTTGACGCATTTCACTAACTGATTTCCTTAGCGCAGTGGTAACGCGTCAGCCGCCAGACCTAAAGGTTTAAGGATCAAATCCCAGTAGCATAATATTGTTTCAGACTAAAACCTTGCTACTTTTTTTCCATCTTATTTATAATATGGTGTCAGTATTATATAAATTATCCAAATTGTTCTCCCTCGTGAATCTCGTGCACACTAAGAGTGTATATAACGACCGAAATGTCTTTAAAGTGTTAGTTAGGTCATCATGTCTGAAACGTGTAAGCACGCGAAAAATTGTCAAAAATGTAAAGAAATTATTTATAATGTTGCTACATTCTTTGAAATCGGGTGTAACAACCTCTTTTATAATGGTTTAGCCCATATTTACAAAGGTAAGCGCCGTGACCTTCGTAAGTTGAAAGAAATCTTACTATAAGCATCAGAAAGTGTCTAAATTCTAAATCTAGAACTATTATGTAATATAAAGTCTGTATATCACCGATCTTCATAAACAGATATCCTATTGATTGCTGTCGTAAAGGTTCTGTTGACATCGCACAGAAGGACACATTTAAATGACCCTTATGTCAACAGATCAATGCATAGCTTTTATTTAGACAAAACACTATTCATTGCATCTTGATTTTATAATTTCAATTTTAAGACTAAAGTTTGCGAGATTATTTGATGGTGACATTACTTACAGGCTGTGATTGGGCAGTTTGCTGCATATTGTCTGACATACATAATGTTAACAAGTTACTGAACACAATGATCCACTGTCATGAATATTTTTGAAGTAAAGGTCAGTGAAACGTGACCTGTATGGTAAAGAAACAAAATCCAAAATAAGTGAGCGTGCGAGCGGATAATGTTAGATCGACTTTTAATCAGATTGGTTTAACACATGATGGAACTAATGGTTGGTAACCATGTCTCTTTCTTACATTTAGTTAAATGTAAAATGTCGAGTGCTTGATGTACCAGAGCATTGGGTGTGAGGGTGGGAGGTACTTGATCCAGTAAACTATGATCGTTGGAATTATAGTACAACTATCATGACATTACTGTATGTAATGTTTGTATGTGTGTATCTAGTTAATATTATCAATATAAGCTGAAGTCTTAATCAATGATCTTGACAAAATAAAACAGAACTACCTGTATTTCATTTGAATTGAACTTCATTAGTTTACAACGGATACCAGTACTAGTTGTTTAAGATTTATGTGTGTCTAAGTATTTTTATTTTTCATTTTTATTTAAAATTAAATTGACTGACATAGAAATACTTGAATAATGAAATAATCTTAGTGTACACCAGTTTTTTTTCACATTGAAGCTGAAATTTTGACTGTGGTTTCACATTAGGTTTCTGATACTAAATAGTGGAACTATTAAAAAGCATGTACCGGGGCATGATCAATCTTTTATCAATCAAGTGGTCTAAACTATATTCAATCATTGACTCTTCTCTATTGTGAGTTTGAACATGACTTATAATATTCTTCATTTATTTGAGAAGTAGAAATTGTTTCATTAATTTTTTAGCAAAATTAAGTATATTACTAATATCACAGTAGTAGTTAAGTGTGGAATCAAATATAAGCAAAGGTCATTTTTAAGCTCATTAGGTATAATATGGTGGTGACTGTGGAGCAAGGTAAAGGCTCCCTCATCTATAAGATAGCGATATTATATCTTTTGGGAAGTTCAAAGTTTTTTTCCTAGTTCATCAATTAATTTGATGTTATAGTTATAAGTAGAATCAAACATCAGTTCAGGTTAATTAAGCTCATCAGATATAATATGGTGGTGCAGTGGACAATGGTTATTGATCCCTCATCTATAAGATAGCGATATTATATCTTTTGAGAAGTTCAAAGTTTTTTTCCCATTTTAAGACATTGACTTTTATTTTAATCAATTATATTTTAATTTGGTTTTTTGTCTATTTCTGTATTTAAAATCATCATTCTCTAGCTAAAATGTCAAAAATCAAAATTTCAGATTCCACTTTTTTTCATTTAAAAATATTCTATTCAAGCATCAAACTAATAACAGCAAGGAGTCAAAAGATTATATATAGTTTTGACCACTTGATTGATAAAAGATTGATCATGCCATGGTGTTCTTTCATTGTCAAGCTTTTACTGAGTTTTAGACCCAACCATCAGCTTGTGCGGTATTGTTGAGTTGATTCAAAACCTTAAGAGGGACTTAATCCTTCTTCCATAGATTGTTGTGCAATTTGTCTTGTAAGAATCTAGCTTGTATTAGATAAGGCTGGTTTGACTCACTAACTAAAACAGATAGCATGAAACTAAAACCTGATAAAATTTTATTATTTGTTTCTATTTTTATTGAAAAATAATGACTACTGTAACACTTTATAGTATTCTATTTTTTTCTAATTCACAATTATTCATCCTCTTATATAAAATCTTAGTCAGTAATTATGCAGGGTAACAAACACTAAAACTGTACAATCTGAACTCATTAGCTCTAGTATCAATTAAATGCATAATTGTTATTACAATAACCCATAATTGATTCCATTGAATGCATTGTTAAATAAATTCAGATTATCTCCCTTGTATCAAGTATTAAATATTACATTTTTGATGAAACTTTTTTATACTGAACTCTTTTGTAAACTAAAGTTCATTTACTTTGGTGATTTCTGAGATAATGTTGGTAATTGATTTTTTCTATTTTTTTGTACACCTGGAAACTTTAGATGTTGGTGTTACTTGTCGGCCCAGATTGCTAGCTCCATGAAATTCTAATTTATATGTTATGTATGAATTAGAGTATCATCGAGCTAGTGACCTGTCCGTGTAAGTTCAAGCACTGGTATAGGGTGCAAATAATAAAACTTACAAGAGCACCTCATGGATTTCAAACGGTGTACAGCAGGTTTATGCTTAAGTTTTGATAAATTCAATAATCTGTATTTTTTGAAGCAATGGAGAATTTTATATTTATGTACTGACTGCCCAGTCCTGTAAAGAAAACATTTGATAACTAAGTAAAAACAAAGTATGCCTTCTATGAGTTACCCATGACATTCATGATTTTAACTGTTAAAACAGATTGATAAATGATTTAATGTTATCATTTTTGTGATTCAATGTTTATGTAATAGAAGTATTGTTTTTTTCTTTAAATACAGTAAGAACTCTCTAGTATGATCATTGCTTTCTTAATATTTTTTTGTTATTGTTTAATTATATAATATGACTTTATGAAGTCACATAATCAATGCCATCCCTCCAGTTTCAAGATTGTTTTATCAATATTTACAATACAAATTTAGTAGGCTGTGCCTGGATAAGTGGCATAAGTTTGTATAATTGGTCACTTCCCTGATGTACACTCATAAGTGGTATACCTAGTGTACGAAATATGTCATATCATTTTCTTTACTCCAAGTACACCTTATGTGCACTTTTTACCCCCCCCCCCCCCCCGATGGTCACAATTATTGATGACATTTGAAATTTGAATCACTATATTAGTTTATTATTCCATTGTCTGGCAATAAAACTTACACTTAACCATATAATAAAAATTATAGGATCAAATTTAATGATAGTCATGCATAAATTTGAGAGTATCGAACAACATAATAATTTGTCTATTGTCAACTTAATTTTTTCTAGTTTTGGTTAAAAATACTTTATGTAGAAAATGTAGAAACTATATAAGATCTTTTAAAGATACTATAATTTTACATTATACTTGTGAATAACACTAATCATGGCTGATATAAATGCTGCAAAATGAAACAAAAAAAGAAAGTTGATCAAATGGAATATGAAATGAAACAAAGAAAGTTGATCATAAAGATTAGATATAAAAAAAACAAATAATATATACAAAAAAATAATGGATTCAAGCAAATATAAAAAAAAAGATGGATCCATGATAAAGTATATAAAATATATAAATGATCATTAACAAGAAATGTCTTTAAAAAAGACAAACGGCGTCGATTTAAAAACAAGTGTGCTCACCTGAGGAAAAGGTCAAAGGTCACAGAAGAGCCATTTACAGAGGACCACTAATGTTAAAACCTATTTTTTGACCCAGTGACCTACTTATCCAACCAATCAGACCTATTTGAACAATTTTGGTAGGGAACCACCCACGGACCATTCCTGTTGAGTTTGGGCAAATTATCATAAGCGGTTCAAGAGAAGATGTTGTTTGAACTTTTCCTTATATAATTCAATGTAATATTGTGATTCATGGGGTGGGGTCAATTTTGACCCAGGGGCATAATTTGAACAACTGTGATGGAGGACCTCTAGATGATGTTATATACCAAATATGAAAGCTCTAGGCCTTGTAGTTTCAGACAAGAAGATTTTTGAGAATTGCATTGTGAAAACCTATTCATTAATGCTACAAAACAAAAATTATGAATTTATTCTTAAGGTTCTGGAACTGTAATGGTGACCTTCAACAATTCTTATACTGATATTGTTTCTTGATCTGTACTATTAAAGACATTGAATGCTGAAATTTTAAAGAAATTTACCGTCTGTAACTTAAGTTATGTGCATTTTTATAACGTGACCCTTCATTTTTAGAAAGACCGTAAATTGTGCTGGGACAAAAAGTGAAAGAACTTTTTTTTCAAATTCTGCTGTTTTATTTCCAAGTTTTAATCCATTTTCTTGTTATACAGTCATGTAATGACAAATCAGAGCAAACAGGTTACACTTTGGACAAATACATATAAAAATACAGAGATTTGCATACTTGTACCCCAAGCAAAAATCCGAGTTTTTGAGAATGTTAAAAAATTTACCCTATCTTTAAAAGCAAATATCTCAAGTTAGAAGTTAGTTAGACACATGCAACTAGTTTTAAAATTTTCTGCAGTATTAACTGCCCATATAATGAAAAATTTAAGAAATTTTACCGTTTCTAAAATTTTTTATAAGAATTTGTATTAGATTACTGTACTGAAACTGCAAGAGATTTTATAGAGAAAAATACCGTCAAAATGGTCAATTACAAATAATACTACTTTATACAAATATATCATCTAAAATTGGTATTTGAGATGGAAAATGTATGTTAAACTCTGCATTATTATATAAAAACCTTCTCTCCATTGCTTTTTGGCAAGCTTGAGGGGACTATTTGGGGATTAAACTTGTACCAGCTATGTTTTCTGCTGTTGTAGTTTTTTGCACTAACAGTTGGACACTAGAGTTAGTAATGTTGGCATATTATGTGCCTTAGCTTTCAAATTATGCTGTTGATTGTATTGTTTTTTTTTATAATTAGAATATGATGATATTAAAAACAGAAAATGTGCAACGATTTTGTCTTTATATGCTGACTTTGGTACGATTATTTGTGGGAATTCGGCAATAAATCAATATAAGTTAAACATTCTTTCCAGTTTATCGATATTTGTGTAGTTTATTTTACCTTTGGTCATTTTCAGTACACAAAATAGATTAAACAATCAAAACCCCATTTTGCCCCAAATTCTCCATTTCGTCCATTTCGCCTCAAAATCTCCATTTCGTGTTTCAGTCATACCCAATTTACATCGCAAAAAAAGATGAAAAAAAATGTATTTTACACCTGTACAAACAGAATCAACGCAAAAGTTATGATCCACTACGGCTTTTCATTGTTTTTATGTCGGTAAACCATTATTTTTACGATAACTAACTACGATCACGCTGTAGAGCGTCTGGTTTCGCCATTTTCGGAAAATGCGTTACCCTATGACTTCTGGAAAATCCCACGTCACGTGGTGAAAATTTCTAAAGATAGCAATTACGAAACTTGACGAAGATAGGTATTTGGGAAAAAACCTACTTAATTATTGATTTGATAAAGGGAGATAACCGCTGCGGGGAGTTTGGTTTGACGTGTCTATTTTTAGTTTTATCTATTTTTAGACACAACCCCCCCCCCATTTTTTGTTGATTTTTGTCAGTTTTTGCAAATATCAAGAGGCTTTGTCAAAAAAGAATTGTCAACTTGATATGCCGGTATATGTGTGCTCCAGCGACAAACAAAAGATTTATTTAAAGCTGCGCAGTTTCTTCCACAAAACAGGAAACTCACAAATTTAATAGTACATGTATAGATGTGGAGCTGTGACTCTCAAAGTGTAAACCCCGGAAACTGGACGTAGTGAGGCTTACTTAATAATTATTGGGTAATATGTCAGACTTTTTACTAGAAACCGGTTCACATCTGGAGACGTAATTCATTTTACCCATAAAACATTGTGTTTGACACGTAACTTTTTATTGTTACAATATAAAAAACACTTTGGAAAGCAATAGAAGTCTACCCAAAAAAAATAATCTACGAACGAAGCAAAATTTCGTAAAACACTGCATTACAATAGTGTGGCCTTTATTTTTTCGCGCGTGTCAGGGCCATCCAATCGAAGAGGGGATTTTCTCTGTTTCCCCCGTACGTCATTTTCAGTGCTTATAAAATCATCCAATAGAACGGCGGATTTCCGAAATCCCCAGACAGACGTCATTATACAGAAATGTAGGTCAAAATCCAGCTTAGACAGCTACGCCGAAAAAAAAAAAGGAAAGAATAAACAATCCGAGTAATCTAGTGAAGGACCCAGTTAATGCTGGGGGGATAGCTAGATCGGACTGTTATGAAAATCCGAGTAATCTAGTGAAGGACCCAGTAAATTCTGGGGGGATAGCTAGATTGGACTGTAATGAAAATCCGAGTAATCTAGTAAAGGACCCAGTAAATTCTGGGGGGATAGCTAGATCGGACTGTAATGAAAATCCGAGTAATCTAGTGAAGGACCAAGTCAATTCTGGGGGGATAGCTAGATCGGAAGATGTCAGCTGTGTTAGATGTTAGTTACATGTATAGTGTACAATTATAAATTCAAATAAAATCCTTTTTTCACTAAATTAATAAGAAATATGTACTTTAGTACATTTTACTTGTATTTATAGTTGACAGAAATGATCACAATGTATTTAATTGTATCATTTAAACACATGTAGATACTTAGTTATGTTGTTTTGTACATCAAATTATATTTGCTGATATATCATTTAAAAAGATTCTTATTATTATAATGGTTCATAAATCACTGCTAGTCATACCCTTCCATGAAAATTTGTTAGATTAATATTGGTACTATGGAAATGTGTTAGCTTTTTGTTGGAGGTGGTTCTAAGAGAGCTGGTTAGGTTCACCACCCACTACAATTCAATTTATGCTTACAACCATTCCTGTAAGACTACACTTGACCATAAGCACATTGATTACTTGGGTTTGTATTGTAGATAGAGGTTTTTATGAATATGAACATGTGTATGGCTTTGATAATGATGGCTTTTACATACCCTAAGTTAATTATTTGTTTTATTGACACTGTAGTAGAATTACTACATATGGTCATTAGTTACTTGAACAGATTTCAATTAAAATATTATTTTTTTTTTACATTTTTGTTAAGACATATTAAATCATGTCATACTAGGCTTCACTATAGATTTATAACAGTATATGTATATTCATTGTTTTCTTTGCAGTTTTTGGTCGGCTGTGTAATTTATAGAATACTTTATTTTTTATTATTAAATTTGCAATTTTTGTTCATTCCAAATATTTTTTTTTGGTGAGAAATCAATAAATTGTATATAACACTGTCTTTGAATGACTCTAGATAATTATAAGCATTATAGTTGTATAGTTATGAAAAATACATTATCATAATAATTCATAATTTTAAACATAAACATTAAACATTAAATATTACTGATACCCGGTACTTAGGCATTTTTAATTCTTTTGAGTAAGTTTTTGGAAACTTTGAATCTAACTTGATACAAGGGTAATTTTCCTGATTTATTTTTCTAATGAAGATCAACAATAAACAAAATTTAGGTTTTATATTTATTGGGTTGGTTTCTTCAAGATTATTATCAATAATTTCAGTCTGTAGTGAATTTTTATTGGTATTGTTATTTTTCTTATATGGCATGAATAGTACATGTAGATCAACGTCTTGTTGAAATATTAGATCTTTAAAAATTATGAGTACATGTATCAGCTGTTCAGCTTTGCAGAGAATATAATTATCAGACCCTGATTTCTTTAACTGTTTGTGTGTCTACATCAACCTTGTCTATTACAAGCAAGAACAACAGCAGATAATTATAAGATTTTTATTGACTTAGGTGAATACTTCAATAAGTTGAATACAATTATCCCACTCTCTATTGATCTAAGAGATTCTATGTACATTTGTGTTTAAAACATAACATACTAAGTTTTAGCGAAATTTGAACAGATTGTTTTTGCTAAAATCTGTAGACTTTTTATCAAGTTTTTACAGTTAATAATTTTACAGCCATATAATGAATCAAATATTGTTTTGAATTAAAAAGCTGAAGTTACATAATGAACAAATTTTGTATAAGTTTGTTAAGATCATGGCTTGAACACTGTTGTTTATATGATAATATTAGCTAGATTTGTATATCTATACATATGAAGCTGCATCAACATCAAACTAGTGTTTTAATGGGGTTTTGAAGTAACTTGAAACTAAACTGGTAATTAAAAGCTGACCGCTTTACTGATGTCAGAAACAGAAATACCGCACAATACGCAACTTCCTCTTTACTTACCCGTATATAAAAATTCTGAGTTCGCGCCTTGCCACGCAAGTCATGTTGTGTAAGTTATCTCCCTTGATAGCATATAGATGTTTCGCAAAATGAAATATTGATGAGCTCAATAAATTGTATAAATTGAAACAGCATTAAATTGATTATGGAAATCGGTACAAAAGAAAACTGAAACATTCTTTTTGAGATATTTTGATATACCCGTAATCATTGAACATATTTTGTCTTTCCTGTTAAAATTTTAGGCATTGAGTGTTGATAGAAATTATGCTATAGAGGTTTAAACGGTTTCGATACAAAAGTATAACCCTTCACATTAAATAATGATAAGTCTGGACGCAATCATCTGTGAAAAAAAATTGTTCTGTTATTGTTTATTTTGGGGTTAAGAGTGATAGAAACTAGTTTAATGAAATGTGTTATAACATCATATTAATTATTTTGACTTTGTGCAGTTTGTCATAGTAAAACTCCATCTTTGGGCTGTATATGCATTAAATATACCCTATTGAATTTGTTAGGCAGTAGGAATTAACATATAAGATAAATTATGAAGCTAAAAACATGTGAATCAAGAATTATTTAAATTGTTCTACAAATAATAGTCATAATATAATCCTTATTGCATTAAAACCTTGTGTTGTATGTGAGAAATTGAAGTAACTATGTTACTATTGATCTGGTTGAGACAACATATTAATCTTATTGACTTGTTATTAATTTGAACATTTGACCAAATATCATTGGATTTATTTTGTAATTCTGTGGTATATGATTCAAGAGTTTTGGATCTTAGGAATGCACTATATACATGTGTAATGTGCATGTTTTAGAGTATAATCTACATTTCACATCAATGCATTCAGGTAAAATTCTGCATTTCAGCAAAACATAGGTATATAGGGAAGGATCTCAGTTCATGGACCTTGTACATCAGATAATAGATTATGTTTGATGTACTGGGGTTCAGGAACTGAAACCATTTCCATCCCTATTTCCATTGGGCTCGTCCATTCTTGGGTGTTTTGAATTAAGGTTTTGTTTTGATACAATACACTGTACAACACTACAAGTTTCTGATAGTATGAAATCATGGAAATGCCACCAACTTTCTCAGAGAACTCAGAGAAGCATCATTTCAAACCCTTCCCTCTCATAAACGCCCACCTCTCATGCATGCTCCCTTCGGCCTCTCGGACCACCCTCTCCTTGTCAACCCCCTATGAATTTCACTGGCGCTGTTTGGGTCACCCAGTCTGCAAGGTACCTGAACATTATGTATGCCAAAAACCCTCCAGGATATTTCCGGTCAGGCTTTGGCACGTTCTCAGCCCATGTGATATCAGCACCACTGGAAGGGCCTTGCACGCGGGTTCATGTATCTCAACCTAAGGTATTGAAAGGGAAAGCAAGGCTTGTTAGTATCATGTCTACCTCAGGGTTCATGACTAGGAGTAAAGATTTGTTTCTTTTAGTTGTGTTCAAATGATTGTTTATATTGAATAAAATACAAGACGAGTTAATTATTTCCAGTGGATTTTTCTTTTTTTTACATTTCAGTATTTGTAAACTTGAAGAAGAAGTGTGGATCTAGCTGGGAAATGGAGATTACAATCAACATGCGGGACATATTATGACTTAGGGTATATTAATTTATGATTTTATGATTTTGTCTTTATTATACCCCCGCTTCGAAGAAGAGGGGGGTATACTGTTTTACCCTTGTCCGTGCGTCCGTCCATCCGTCCGTCCGTCCGTTACAAAATTTCCGTCGCAGTTTTCTCAGCAACTATAACATGCAGCAGCCTAATACTTTGCATATTGCTTCATCCCATAGTCCCATGTGGTGTAAAGCGATTTCATGCTCCTTGCTCATCTACTTCCTGTTTGTCGCATATTTTTAGATTTTTGCGGGGGTATCACTAGTGAGCATTAGCTCACAGATTTACTTGTTTACTTCTTGTATATTTATTCATTATTTAGGGTTCTGTATTTAATTTATTGGTATATTATTTATTTATTATTTCAAGTGGTTGGGTGATTTTTACATTACAGTATATTTGTTTACTTGGAGGAGAAGTGTGGATTTATTTTGGAATGCAGATGCATTCAACATGTGGGGTGTATTATGACTGAGGGATATCTTTATTTATGATTTAAGGGTTTTGCCGCTATCTACAAATGTTACATATATTCATAATGTTAGGGTTTTGCCTTTATTCACAAATAACATACATTCATGATTTTAGGGGTTTGTCTTTATTTACTACTTGTAAATTAATTTATGATTTTACAGATGTTTTTTTACAATTGTACATTAAATTATGATTTAGAGATTTTTTTATCTACAACTTGCTCTTTTTTATGATCTTAATAAGAATATACACTGTCTTGTGAAACATTTATGTTGTTTCTTTATTTATGTTTTATTGTCGTGTCTGCTAACTCTAACACATTGATGTATTTTTATTAATTTTAGTATGGTTATTTTATACATGTTTTTTATTAATATAATTTTAGTGTATTATGTCTTTAATTATCACATGTACATTTATTTATAACTTAAGGGTTATGTCTTTAGAATTTAATTTTAGACATTACAATAAGGGACGATCATTTATGCTTTTAGGGCTCACTGTTTTGTGGATCATTTATGTATGCTTTTTGTTGTTTCTTGTTTCATTTTGGTGCTTTATTTATGTTTTGTTCTAGTGTTCTACTAACACTGATAGGGTATTTTGTCTTTAGTTTTTACATGTACATTTACTTTTGACTTAAGGTTTTTGTCTTTAGAATTTGATTTTAAATATCAAAATACCGGGCATTCATTTATGTTTAATGGGTACACTGTCTTGTGGATCATTTTTGTATGTTTTTGTTGTTTCATGTTGGTTCTTAGTTAATGATTTATTGTTGTTTTCTACTAACACTAACACATTAATATATTTTTCTTTGATTTTCCTTAGTATATTAATTTATACATGATTTTTATTGTTATTATTTTAGGGTTTTGTCTTTATTTACTTCTTGTACATTTATAAAAAAATACATAATTTATGGGAAAGAATAGAAAGAATTATGTAGTAATGTTATTATGGGTATGCGTGTATTTTATTATACACCAGGGACTTGGTCAGCCCTGTCTTGCAAAGACTTACACTGTCTTGTGGTACATTTATGTTTAATTTAAATATTTCCTGTTGTTTCTTAATCTATGTTTTATCATTGTGTTGTACTAACACTAACACATTGATGTTTTTTTCTTTTGTTATCTTTAGTGTGTATGATTTGTATTTTGTTATAATTCAAGGTTTTTGTATTGATTTACCTTAGGTGGGTTTAGTTTTTACCTTAGAGTTTTGTCTTTACAATTTGATATTAAATATTAAAAGAAGGGACGTTCATGTTTTGATTTAAGGGTACACTGTCTTGTGGATTATTTATGTATTGTTTAGTTGTTTCATATCTTGGTTCTTAGTGAATGATTTATTGTTGTTTTCTACTAACACTAACACATTAGTATATTTTCTTTGATTTTCTTTAGAATATTAATTTAAAATATGCTTTTTATTCTTATACTTTTAGGGTTTTGTATTTATTTACCACAGGTGGATTTTGTCTTTAGAATTTGAATTTAGATATTACATTAAGGGACGTTATTTGTTGGTTTTAATTTACACTGTCTAGTGGATCATTTATGTATGTTTTTGTTATTTCATGTTTGATTCTTTATTTATGCTTTATTATTGTTTTCAACAAACACTAACACATTGTACTTTCTTTGTTTTCTTTAGTATATTAATTTTATACATACTGTCTTGTGAAATATTTATGTGTATTTTAGTTGCTTAATGTTTCATGTTGGTTCTTTATTTATGTTTTATTGTTGTGTTCTAGAAAATTTATTGTATTAATAATATTCTAGAGTTTACTTCGTTTGCAGGGAAAATATTTCTTTTGAGTATATTACAGGAAGATGGAAAGGAGTTCGACCTTCAGAGACACTCATCCAATGTATTATTATTGATAGAAACAGTTGATCCCCACCTTCTATACGGAACAGTCCGCTGTCTTTGGAACTGGATGTACGCCGGCCTGAGGGTGTCCCTTTGGGAGCTGTATGGAGTTGGCAGCGAAATACAGAATGGGTTCAGGATGTCTATAACGGTAATTGAAAGTACATTGGGAAAGAAGTTTTACAACATTAAATTAATAATTTACTTGAGTTAATTTTGTTTGCAGGGAAAATATTTCTTTTGAGTATATTACAGGAAGATGGAAAGGAGTTCGACCTTCAGAGACACGCATCCAATGTATTATTATTGATAGAAACAGTTGATCCCCACCTTCTATACGGTTCTTTATATATGTTTTATTGTTGTGTTCTAGAAAATTTATTGTATTAATAATATACTAGAGTTTACTTCGTTTGCAGGGAAAATATTTCTTTTGAGTATATTACAGGAAGATGGAAAGGAGTTCGACCTTCAGAGACACTCATCCAATGTATTATTATTGATAGAAACAGTTGATCCCCACCTTCTATACGGAACAGTCCGCTGTCTTTGGAACTGGATGTACGCCGGCCTGAGGGTGTCCCTTTGGGAGCTGTATGGAGTTGGCAGCGAAATACAGAATGGGTTCAGGATGTCTATGACGGTAATTGAAAGTACATTGGGTGTTACAACAATTCAAGGCAAAAGAAGTTTTACAACATTTAATTAATGAATTACTTGAATTTATTTTGTTTGCAGGGAAAATATTTCTTTTGAGTATATTACAGGAAGATGGAAAGGAGTTCGACCTGCAGAGGCAATTTATACTTGTATCAACAGGAGATTTTACACATTGAAATGAGGACATTCATTTGATGGTAAAATGGGTATGCGAATATATATTTATTTTTGTAGCTCATGGTTTTAGATGCCCCTCCCTTGAATAGGCTTGTACATAAATGGTTCATAAGACAGTGTAATTATATATGTTATATATGTAGCATGGGTATGCGTGTATACGATTACACATCAGGGATTTAAGACGAACCCTTCCTTGTATAATCTTACACATAAATGGTTCACAAGACCGTGTTATTTAATAGGTTTTATATATGTAGCATAGGTAGCGTGTATACGATTACACGTCAGGTATGAAATGTTAAATAGAAGGAAAATTGTTCAAGTAGCTTGTTAATTACACACGGTGGTGAAGGTATGGCTATAAGGGGAGGTTGGGGGCCATATACACAGTGCCATGAAAAATTATCTTTACACTTGTATATATGCTAGGTTTTCATTGATACAATTAAATCTTATTTCAAATGTATGCATTTATCTATTGGTGAAATTTATTCAACTGTCAGTGGCGCATACATTAACCTCTCTGATTTAAATACTCCATTAGCATAAGTGAGTACAGAAATACTCGAGAGTATTTAAACCAGCTGGGTTGATGTACTGACAGTTAAATACAATTTATCAATAGTTATAATGAACTGTTACAATTAAAAAGGGGAGTAAATAAATTGTTATTATTTTATATGTACATGTTTCTTTACATTTACAAACTGTGAAGGTAATTATTGATGACACTGTATTTGGTATGCGGGCTTTTATGCCTCAGGGACCTTGAGACATCCCTGTCTTGCATAGTCTTATACATAAATGGCTCACAAGACAGTGTAATTGCTTAAAATTGTATGTTTTTATAGCATGATCTGTTATAAATGTTTAATTTCGTATTAATCATAGGTAAATGCATTTATGTTTTATGGGTAATTGTGTGTACGTGTGTGTATATATGGTTCACAAGAGTGTTTTTTATATTTTATGAGTACCCTTATACATAAATGATCCACAAGACAGTGTAATTAAATTGAAGGGTTTTGTTATTTACATTTTATTATTATCTTATAAATTGAACATTTATATATAGTTTGTTTTCTTGTTTGTTCTAAAACATGTTTATTTATGTTAAATTGTTGTCTCACTAGCACATTCACTGTTAACTAACCCTAGCACATTCACTTACGATTTTTCATGTAAATTTAAACTGCTTAGTTTATAATATTATACATTAGTTTCACTGTTGTTCATCATTTATGTTATAAAAACTTTAAACTGCAATTATAATTGTCTTATGTATAATACTAGTTTGATTGCAGGGAAAATAGTTTCTTTTCGAGTCTATTACAGGGTGATTAAATGAATTTCGACCAAGTACAGAATGGGCACGATAAATGAAAATACATTGGGTGTTTCGCATATTTATAGCAAGGCAAGTATAACATATCAGTCTGTCATGATATGCAATTTTGTTTTCAGAAACAAATGTGCATGGAAATATTGTTGCTTTTTAAATTTACAATAGGAACATTGACACTGCCATCAATAATTTTCTTTGCAGTTTGAGTTTATTGAATTTAAAGTCTGAATGATTATTTGCATAGTTTTTTCTAGTAAATATCCATGCAATGGAAAAACAAATTTAAATGCTGTTTTCATTGTTCATTTGCGGAAAAGAGATACATGATCGTAGGCCTAGCTAGCTCTATATACATGTATATAACCAATATCAAGTTCGAGATGTCCAAAAGAAATATTATTTTTACCGAGAAATGAACGCTGTTAGCAATAGGTTTGTAAGGCTGAAAATCTTTAAATCTCTTTTTTGATAGCCAATGATAATGTTAGGTTTCTTGGTCCTTAAAAACTTATTTTATTTGCATTTTGACGACAACGACATCGTTAATACAATAGTAAATCTGCTCTGGAAGTTATAGTTGGGTAACCTCATTCACGGTCAATTGCGTTCAACCTCAAATTCAGTAAATTACCAAAAAAGACCATCTACTGTTAGTTGCTATTTTCGAGGAACAAACGAAATAAACCATCTTCTTTTTTATTTGTTGTCAGTTTTATCGTTTAAATCAATTGTAGTAAATTTCGGTTAAATACATTGTGTAAGACTCTTCGAATTTTTAGTCTTGTTCGAAGTCTATTTGGCCTTCACCTAAATGGAGGCTGATTCTATTTCCGCTACATTTAAAACCCTATGCCATACTGTTAAAAATGAAAGATTTGTGGTAAATAGATTTGCAATCATGAAATAAATGGTTCACTTAAAGTGTATGAAATTTATCATTTAAAGATTTAAGGCTCATAAAATGATAATTTTAAAATGTACTACATAGGCGGATCTAGCGGGGGAAGGGGGGGGGGGTCAGGGGGATCCAGACCCCCCCTAGAATTTCCAAAATGTACCCAACCATTAGTGTATTTCTTGACTGTAAGTCATTTTTAAGCAGCGTGAAGCAATTTTTCTTGGTGCTAAATATAGATTCAGTGGTTATTTAGTTTTTATTATTTTTAGTATGTTGCATTGTTCTGCAAAATTCGTTTTGTGTGGGTGTGTTTCGAAAGTTAGGACCCCTCTAGAAAAAGTTCATACCCCCACCCCTCGACAAAAACCCTGGATCCGCCCCTGTACTAGTTTTCCAGACTCAAATGTATTCCAGACTTTAACATTTAACAAAAACTACTTAATCAAATTCTTTACTAACTTCTTGTATGATGTAAATGTTTAATGTATGAAAAAGAAATTTTTGAGGGCAGTGTTTATGTTAATTTAGTGTTTAAAAGTTATTGTTGCATTTTATTAAATTGTCTGTGGTGTGCATTTTAACCCTGCTGATTTAAATACACTCAATAGAACTTCTGTACCCAGGATTGATAAAAATAGATATCCATCTTTATAAATCAGTGGGAGTAATGTTTGCAGCACTGACAGTTAAATAGAATTTAACATTCACATCTACATGTTTGAGTGACAATAATATGGGCGCGATGTGACCTTTTTGTGTTGGTGCGCCGTAAAACAAACAGACTATAATATGTTCATAAGGCGTTATAATGCCTTTTCTCTGTAAAGCAAGTTACATGTACTAAATATTATCTTCATTCCTAAATTTTGCCGGAAAAAAAGATTAAGAAAATGAATTATGAATTTTTAAGTATACATCCAAACATGTTCAAAATTATTTTCATACCAAATATTTATACCTGGCAGTATAGAGCTGTAATCGATTCCAAAGATATTTCTGTGTTGTTGATATTCATTTTCCGATTATTAATCGATATGCATTTTGATAAATATCGATAATAAAGTGTATACTATAGGTAAAAAAATAAAAGTCACTACAAAGTGTTAAAATTGCGAGAATAACCATCTTTCATAAGTGGAAACTGGTGCACTGTCGTATAAATGTGAACTGATAGGTCTAAAACATTGATGACACCACATTTTAGAAAATAGCTCTAGTCCGCAGAAGGTATAACATTATGACAAATATACATATATTATGGGTTTATGACAACATAAATACTCTGCATAATACAGCAGTGAAGGAATCGATATACATATATATCGATGTATCGTTGATATTCATTTTTCGATATATTGATATAGTCAATACGCTTTGAGCCCAATCAATGACAACTTTACCTGGCAGAGGAATGTCTGATGGCAGTCAATGAGTTATCGGCCCACTTGCACAAAGTGATTTAATTATTTAATTTAGCTGTTTGGAAACATTCACTCTTTTATCACTAGTACATAATTCTTCTTTCTTCTATTTCAGTGTGTCAGGGTCTTCTACGTGGTCAAGAAATGGTCATGGTCATCTACATAACATTGATGAAATGGTCATCTGGTGGACAGTGTAAGTACATTAGGCATTATGCATTTTCACAGCACAACTAGCTTTAAAATATTAATTTCATTCCTTATTTATATGGAGGAAAAGTATGCTACGAAAATTAATTCTTTATATCCGATGATGTAGAGGAGTGAGGGCTGTAGAGGGCTTATCTGCAGAGGGTGTACTGTATATCAAAATTAAAATTATATTACAGTATCAGGGGCGGCGAAATCAAACGTCCGTATTGTGTCCCATGGCAAGTACATACAAGTGGATTTTCAATAATTTTATTCTAAAATGTTCTTACGGACATGTAACTTTACCTGACTTACCAAGAACGGACAAGTAAACAATCTTGAGATTTCGCCGGCCTTGTTACTTATGGAAACATTCACATTTCTAAAATTTGTTTATGATTTTCCTTCCTTTTATTTCAGTGTGACAGTGTTTCCTACATAGACAAGATGAGATCTTCTACATAATATTGATGCTATGATCATCTTGACTACAGTGTATGTATTAATTTAGTGTTTTGAATTAACATTTCCATTTGGTTCATTTATATTAATGCACTATTCAGGGGCGGATCCAGGATTTTTTCTAGGGGGGGGGGGGGGTTCCAAACTTTTCTGGGGGGGGGTCCGAACCTCGAACCACTACCACATTATACACATTTTGCAGAAAAAAATGCAACATATTGATAATAAAAACTACATAACTATTAGATCTATGTTAAGCACCGAGAAAAATTGCTTCATATTAATTAAAGATGATTTACAAGCAAGACATACACTAATGGACATGTGCATTTTCCAAATTCTAGGGGGGGGGGGGTCCGGACCCCCTGACCCCCCCCCCCGCTGGATCCGCCCATGCTATTATAGCTAAGCAATTTTAAAATATTAACTTCATTCCTTATTTATACGGAGGAAAAGTTGCATATTAAAATGAATTCATAATATTTATACATGTATCTAAACATGTTGGAAATTATTTATTAAAAGACAGAATGTAAATTCCTGGCCAAGGAGTGGCTGATAGCAGTTATATCAGACCATGGAATAAAGTATGATCGAGAGCTGTTAATGTGCGGAGGATCTGTTCTGTAGAGGTCCTCTCTGCAGAGGTTATACTGTGTTTTCAAAGGTAAAATTATATTACTCAGTATGGAAACATTCACATTTCTAAAATTTGTACATAATTCTTTCTTTCTTTCTTACAGTGTGACAGTGTCTCTCCCACATAGACGAGATGAGATCATCTACATGATAATGATGCAATGATCATTTTGACTACAATGTATGTATTAATTTAGTGTTTTAAGTTAACTTTTTTTGTGTGATTATCATTAAGTTTATTTGACTTTATTCATTTTCACAACTCAACAAGAATAAATGTATCAATTTTATTGCCTGCCCAGCTAGCTCAGTTGGTAGTGTGCAAGCCTTTCCAGGAACAGTGAGTTGGTGGGCTGACCACCATGATACAATACAATGTGTTGCTATGGCATTAAACCTAACTCAAAATTTGAATTAATTTTGTCCCTTATTTACATATGAAAGGAAAGTTGATTAAACAAATATTTAAGAATGTATCGAAACATATTGAAGATTATTCATCTTTATATGGAATGTTTATACCAGTCAGTAAAAGATCTGATGGCAGTTATTGGTCCATTGAATAAATAATGGCGGTGACCATAATCGTATAAAAGTGATAGGTAACCTTGGTGAAGCCAAGTACAAAAATAAAATTTTCCAACACTTGTTTATAATTACTATTATTTTTTCATTTCAGTGTGACAGTGTCTTCAACATGGACAAAATGAGGTCAGCTAAGTAACAGTGACAATATAATCTTTTGGAAGGTACTGTAATGGTATGTATTATTTTAGTGTTTTCAAATTTAAGTTTAAAGTTTTGTAATGATTATTATTAAGTCCATTGTGTGTCATGCATTTTCACAGCAAATCAAATTTCAAAGTATGACTTTCGTTCCTTATATATTCATGGTTGGCATATTGACCAGTCATTTGAGAATAGTGGTCATAATTCATAAATGTTAAGGGAAAGTTGTTTATGAAAATGATATCTTCATATTCCAGGACTCAGGCAGCCGGCACTTTCTGGAATCAAATGTATACTTATTTTGATTCGGAACTGTACCAGTTGCCTGTGTTCCAGGATGTATCCAAACATGATGAAAATTATATTTTATAAGTGTTTTGATATGGGCAGAGAGGGCCTGACTGCAGTTATCGGTCCCATTGAATAATTAGTAACCCAAGAACTTCAGCTCGTATACTTATAAAAGTGTTGATAACTATGATAAAAAAGAAATGTGATACTTTCTTCAACATTTACGTTTTGAAACACTTCATAATTCTTCTTTTCTTCTACTTCAGTGTAACAGTGTCTTCTACATTGGTTGGATGAGATGACCTACATAACTATGATGCTGTGACCTACATACCACTGTCGCAACATAGATGAAATGACCCACATACCACTAGATGAGATGTTCCACATATCACTGTCACAACACTGATGAGATGATCTATACTATACATAACCTGTCTCTTAGTCCGTTTGGCATATGTTAAAATGCTTACCACTCTGTATTGAGATCAGACCACGGGTTCCGGAAATGGTCGCAGCGCTCTCTATGGAGGTCTGTGAATTTGTTGCCCGCAAACCACAGACAGGTACTGCATTACACAGGTGTGTTACACATGGTGTTGTCGGCACTATGGGTAATGCATCTGTGCATGTGCCAAACTAGTGCAGCTCAAGAGCTTTGACCCGTGAAATCACGGTTCGAACTCACCCACCCGGGGTTGCATTGACTTTAGGTAGCACGTGGGTAACTTGACCTTACATGCTCTGTAATAGTTTGTACAAGAACTATTAACATCATGTGAGCCAGTCACAAGTCTGGATAAACAAGGAGTGACCACAATAGCTATTTTAAGTGTTATGCATTGGAAATACTGAGAAAACTGAAGTTATCATTCCTCCATGAAATGCCATTACATAAAGCTTGCAACAATAAATATTCAAAATAAATTATCATGTTAGTTTCATTATTTCAAGATAGATAATACTTAATTACAACATATTTTGATTTTGGTAGATTTGTAGAATCAGATCTTAAGTTAGCACAAAACATTTCCTTCTCATAGTGTAATGCAGCACACATTTTCAGTAATGGAAATGTAGTCTGGGTTCAAGTCCCAGTGAGAAGATGTATAAAGTATTGACAGTTCTGAAAATACAATCTAATCTTACATGACATTATTAGGTAAAAGTTCATAACTCAAAAGAAAAAAAGTTTGCTTTTTGTTTGGGTAGTGAATAGATAGTAACATGTCCTATAACGACAACTAAAATGTAAGCCAAATAGACATATGGTTGAATGATAATAAACCTCTGTAGCTGTTACATTATGCCTTATCTAAACTTTTACTAGTTGGACTGCTGCATGATATTGACTGAAAATAAACATTGATTCACATTTCCAAGGTCATTTGACTATAAATTATACATTTTCCATAGAAAGGCTAAAATTCAACATAGTACATTATAATATGTCAAAACTTCCTTTTCAACATTTCGATGAATTTTTTCGTGAGTTTATCTTACCAATTTGTCTTTAGTTCAACAGAATTGTTAGAGGATTCATGTCATGTACATGTATACTGTATTTACCCAATAAACATCCATGGTCCTAACTCAAACCCATGACAGCCCAGTCGTAAGTATACCCTCTACCATGTCACAATAAATGTTAGTTTAAAGGCAAGGCAGTTCATGTGCTGTATTATACCTCTGCTACAATGTATTGCAACATGTATAATGTAAAATGTCATACATTGTATTGCTTTGTCCATTTTTCTTGGATTATATCAGACAAATGTTAGATGCATAACATATATCTACCTTGCATAATGAGATATAGGTGCTACAATAAACATTTAAAATAATCACTATATAAATACATTTGTGTAGCTGATACCCAATAACCTTGCTCTGGTATATTGTATATGTAGCTGATACACAATGACCTTGCTCTGGAATATTGTGTATGCAGCTGATACACAATGACCTTGCTCTGGTATATTGTATACTAGTATGTAGCTGATACACAATGACCCTGCTCTGATATATTGTATATGTAGCTGATACACAATGACCCTGCTCTGGTATATTGTATATGTAGCTGATACACAATGACCCTGCTCTGGTTTACTGTATATGTAGCTGATACACAATGACCTTGCTCTGGTAGATTGTATATGTAGCTGATACACAATGACCATGCACTGGTATACTTTATATGTAGCGGATACACAATGACCCTGCTCTGGTACACTGTATATGTAGCTGATACACAATGACCTTGCTCTGATATATTGTATATGTAGCTGATACACAATGACTTTGTTCTGGTATATTGTATATGTAGCTGATACACAATGACCCTGCTCTGGTATATTGTATATGTAGCTAATAAACAATAACCTTGCTCTGATATATTGTATATGTAGCTGATACACAATGACCCTGCTCTGTTATACTGTATATGTAGCTGATACACAATGACCCTGCTCTGGTATATTGAATATGTAGCTGATACACAATGACCTTGCTCTGGTATATTGTATATGTAGCTGATACACAATGACCCTGCTCTGGTATATTGAATATGTAGCTGATACACAATGACCTTGCTCTGGTATATTGTATATGTAGCTGATACACAATGACCTTGCTCTGATAAATTGTATATGTAGCTGATACACAATGACCCTGCTCTGGTATACAGTATATGTAGCTGATACACAATGACCCTGCTCTGGTATATTGTATATGTAGCTAATAAACAATGACCCTGCTCTGGTACACTGTATATGTAGCTGATACACAATGACCCTGCTCTGGTACACTGTATATGTAGCTGATACACAATGACCCTGCTCTGGTACACTGTATATGTAGCCGATACACAATGACCTTGCTCTGATAAATTGTATATGTAGCTGATACACAATGACCCTGCTCTGTTATACTGTATATGAAGCTTATACACAATATAATCTTGCCTTGATGTATTGTATATGTATCTGTTGAGTAAAGATAGATTGGCAAGACAAGCACAATATTTACGGACTTTCTTGTAAAAATCAACCGGAACTCGAAAAGAATGAGTTTCAATCTTATTTTATGTTTTTAACTCAGAATCAATATTTCTTCAAGAAATATTACAGTTTATTCCTTCAAAGGTCAAAGATCGTAGGATTATTTACAGCAAGTAACAAAATGAATATATAAATAAACATATCAATTTTCAATCAGCATTCACATTTACAGGAATGCTAAGTCAATGAAGATCTATATGAACATACAAATTAACGTGTTATACATGCATAAATAATATGTTAACACCAGTATTTAATAATTAACTTTAGAGTAAAGTCAAGCAATAAATGTACACCTATTCTAACAACAATTTCATAGATAATAATCATAAGATAATATATAGGTATATATCAATGAATCACTATCATGTGAAGTGGCAAAAAGGAATAGTGACGATCAAAAATATACAGTGACCGATTTTCTTCTTTTTAGCCTTGTGCGACCGATTAAGCATTAAACATTTAAAAGAAGTTAGTTACTGAAGCATGTAATGTAAATTGTAATAACATGTCTCAGGTCAATTTGTGCAAACTACTATTACAATAAATAAAAGCTGTCAAAATAACCATATAAAATAAAGGGGAGTAACTGTCTTACAGGTTGATATTATTCCCATTTGAATTATCTTTCTTTACAATTAATACAAGTGGAACAATAACGAAAACAATTTATTGGACACATTGATAGTTTTTTGTAAGTCACGTATGTAAGTAAGTCAACGAGATGAACGAGATTTATACGAGAATTGTCTACGAATGGAACCGCGAATATATCGTAATAAGTCTGTTCTGTTTATATAGCATTTGTCACACAATGTATATTTGAAAAAACCCTGCACACTATCGTGATCTCATCTAAGCACAAAACACTGTCTTATTTGAATATGGAATGTATCATTTAATATAGAATTCACTATTTATAAACATAAGACTACATGTAGCCCCTTTAACCTTTATAAACATGAGCATTCATGTAGCGCCTTTAACCTTTATAAACATGAGACTTCATGTAGCCCCTTTACAAATATGAGACTAAATATATCACATGTGTTGGGACATCTTCACTAAGGATTAAACACTAAAATCAAGTCCAAATTTAGTTCATGCGCCGTATGGACAAATCCACTGTATACTGTCTCTATCAACCAATAACTAGTATAATGAAATAGAATAAAAATTTTGTTCATGCGCGGCATGAACAAAATTTGAAAACTACAATACGAATAGGCTACATACAGTCTATTTTGTTGAAGCTTACAAACATGCTTACTGTGAATTTTTCTATAGAAATACAAAAACCTAAACTTCCGGGAAAAAACATCGTATTTTAAAAGCGTGTTTTCAATATTTGATACCTTTTCTATCCGTTTTCTGTAATTTGATAGATTCTGTTTTACGCCCTGCAAAGAAACTTGTGACTCATCATTTTCATACAGCAATGGCGCTGCGAGCAACAATACTACAGACGAACATCCTACTCTTGTTCTTATATATAACATGTATTTATTAAATAATTTATTTTGCTACTCATTGAATTTCGGTTTTAATAAAAAAATATACCGATTATGTTAATGTTTAGTTAATTTTCTAAAATAAAATAAATTATGCTGTTTTAAGCCGCATTTCAACTTATTTCAATTAGATTTCAGCGGTCAGTCGCACTACTCATGATGTATCCATGTACCACTACGATCATTGCACATGAACCCCAATGGCCCTACCCCTCTAATAGGAAAGGTCGAAATTTCGAATCTTTCCTCGCACAAGAGAAAGGGCTCGGACTTGCGTATGATCTAAGCTCGTAAGAGCCGAAAAAGACAAGAAGCAAATCGTTGAGACTTGCATCAAATCGAACATGAAAATTCTTGAAAACTTAAACAAAATATAAATTACTAACATTTGGGTTTAGAATACCATGGTAACTTGGCAAATCAATGTCTAAGCATCCATTTAAGCATTGATTAACTTAAATCTTTATAATATACTCGGCGTCAATGAAAACTTACCACCCAACCAACCCACACTTTATGATAATAGAATTGAAGTGCAGTAAAAACTTTATACAGACACATTTTGGCATACACATGTAGTCATTGCTGCCAAAAGAATCTAAATTCGATTTACGATGTTCGAGTCCCGGACTGCACGTGCAAAATAAGATTTTTTTGTAAGGACGACATGTATTTAGCAGTTTGTGTAAATCATTTGTCTCTAACGAGAGTTAGTCAACAGGTTAAGAAAAAAACCTCGTATTTTCAACTATTGCTATTCAAATGCCACGTTAAGGAGACACTTTTCTTATAAAATTTTTAAAATCATGTAAAATTTTCATATTTGTGTTTTCATTTTTTAAAAGTTAGGTTCATGTAAGTGGTAAGTTTTCATAAATATTTATGTTTTATATCAACACTCGTTTATATCTTCATAAATTTAAACAGTGTAATAAGCACTTATTTCTAAGTAGAACTCACTTATTCAGGAATTTGTCTGCATAAATTATCTTTCCCTGATAAATATACATTTGACAATATTTAACTGTTGTTTAACCCTGTTTCCTTTAGGGACCCAAATAGCGCAGTTGGCTAAAGGGAAGGCGATCAATGCGTATGTATGAAAAACAGAACTAAAGGGTGCTGGTTCAAAACCTAGTTAAGCTTTAACTTTTTTTTCTAGTCGAGCTTTTTTAATTTTTTTTAACTTTAAACAATTTTGTTTTTATTTAGATATACGATATATATAATATATACGTTGAACGTGTTTGTATTGATTTTATAGCTTAAAATGATGAACAATTTCTTTATATTTATGTATAAATGTAATATACGTTTAACTTGTATATATTGCACTTATATCATATAATGAGTAACAAAAGTGAAATTATAATATAATGAAAAATGAATTTATATTATTTTATTCTACATATAATTGAGATTATTAGAACGTAATTAAAGCCTCGTCATCAATAGTAACAGCTTTTGGCATGCAAAAATAGACATTTATCTATTTCAAACACTTCTAATAAACATGAATTTTAAATAAATACATATAAATATGTTTGTGTTATTTATTGCATTTCAAAGTGAAAGTAGATCTAAAACGAAAGAAGAATTTGGTTGTCAATATTTGAAACAATAATTTCGATCACACCGACAGTATGTTAAAGATGAAGTCTTATTGATGTACATAATTAAGCCCTAAACTATTTGGATCAGGTATATTGACCATTAGCGTATAAAGGTATATGCTCTTATAAAAGCACTCCCACTTTTTTAAGAAATGGACACTTAACCAAACTGAAATGTAGAAAGTAGAATGGTTTGAACTGTTTATTGTGTCTCTAATGCTTGTTATATCTTGATAACTTCATGTTTGTAAAACAGTTTTCAATTTTACTGTTAATAAATATATCTTCAATTATTAAAATCGGTTGCATGGAAATTTGACTATAATGTCAATTTTGCTCCATTAATAAAAATATATGGGGAAGTTTACGGCCTTGTGGAAGGGTAGGTGAGTACTGGTTATAGACAACGGTCCAGGAAAGTTAAGTTAGTTGCGCTGGACGCCGTAAAATGACCTGGAATTGTATTGACACGGCGTTAAACCCAATAAAAAAGAAGATAGAGACTTGTCTTAGATGAATGTTTCGCTCATAACTGTCCATAGGTTCGATTCCTGTGGTTCTTCGTGATGACTTTAAATTTTGTGCGATCTGCCGTCTGTATCAGCTACACATCTTGGTAAGTTGTATCCTTATGACGTTGCGCTCGATACTGGCGTTAATTTGGGTAACGTCAAATTTTACGTAAAATGGGACAATTTTAAAGCAACGTTGTGCGTAGTTTACAAAGATATATTTACAACTAAAAACGTTAGTTTTGATGTTATTTATTTCTCCAATTGTTGTTTTCATACATTTTTAAAATCTTTTTACAATATATTTAATATAAAATAAAACAGCATACAGTTTATATTTTTGAAATTTACCAAACGTCTAGGCAACGAATGTTACTTAAAATGTCACGATGAATGTCATCACTAATTTTAATCAATCCTTTTTTGTCTCTTGTATCAAGAAGAAAACAGACGGCAACTGCATACACTATTGCCCTTTTCTTCTGGACAATTTTAAAGTCAGAATTTGATGTTCGCTTGTAGTACAAGCCCTCAACAATACTTGCGCCTCAGGGGAAAGTATTTCCCCAGTCATCTCTCACAATATCTGGCAGTATTCTTGGCTCTTCCGAAACCTTCATAATAGAATATAAACTCTGATTTATCACAATACATATCAGAACATATCGGCCTAAACTAAAAAATACTTTATTTGGCCTTTAACGTACCTAAGTTTTTGAGTTAGGTCTGCATGTAAGATTATTTTAATATTATTAGCGTTAAAAAACTACCGGAAAGTAATACGATAAACGGTCGTGAACAATAAAAAACACATCTACTTTCCGATTAATTTTTTTTTGAGTCGGTGGTATTTTTTTCGGTTCGGTCGATAAAGGGAAAATAAACTCAATTTAGATTTAGACCATAACATTTGTTATTAAAATTAAATTCAAATTAGTGGAAAATACAGAATGTGTTGATAAAAGCCGTATAATTCAAGAAAAACAACAACATGTAAATAAATAAAATGTTTATAGATATTAATAATCCATTCAACCAAGTTAAGCCTACAAGTGTCAATAACGATGACCAAACCTTTTAAAAACAATACACTTTAAGAATTCCCGTGTTGAATTACTGAACATAATATAAGATATTATAGATACTTTCTCAGGATTCTTATTCTCTGGGGTTTTATTGTTTCATGCTCATGTAACAGCATATACAGTGTCCAACAAAGATATTAGACGAATGAAATCTTGGGCAAAACTGATCATGCCTACTGCAACATCCGCAAGTAATTTTACTAAACTCAAAAATTGTTCATATGACTTATAGTCAGTAGCCATAAAAGGTGTTACCATTTCCAATGTTTTCCTTCTTTATTTCTATGTAAAATAGCCAAGTTTCACAAATAGATTGAGGTATAATGACTGGTGTCATTTGTCAATACTAGGCCAGCAAAATAAGTCCAATAAATATGGGTGATGAACGATTCAATTTTTCACCATTTCACATTGTGCACATGTATTGTTGGGAACTCCCATTCTCAAAAGTCAAAATGGCCGCAGTGCACTAAATTCTAGATCTTCCACCGCAAGAAGTAATCCTATAAATAAACACAAAATGGTCAGAATATTGTCCTAAAGGGACAGAAAAACTAAGTTAGGAGAAAAATATATTTTTTTAACACATACAAACAGATTCACAGTCTCCCAAATGCAGTCAAACAAAATTCTCAGAACTACTTTCGTAGTGCACAACGACCCGGAAGCATTTCCCTACGAGAGCGACACCATAAGTGTGTCATCAAAAGGCTGCTGTGCAGGTGCTTGTTTTTCAACTTAACAATTTATAACAACTTTATAAATCATATGTTGATGCACTGATTAATACTGATTTTGGAACTTGGTTAGATGACTCTATGTTTCTTTTCTCATGGGTAAATTTCAATCGGTTTATCCTAAAACTGGATTTTTATCCATGGACTTTTAGAAGGCACTGTATATTGTTTGACTACAATTAATCGCGCATGCTCATCTTAGCACTTACAGTCAATATTCACACCTACATCGACTGCCTTAGTATTCAAAGTGTTCAATTAAAGACAAAACTTGAAAAATCCATATTAAGTTACTTGCTATATTCTCGCTGCCATTTTAGACAACAGAAATCATAAATATTCTAAGAAATACAGAGATTTGTATGATCCCAACCTTGTGCTTGGTCCCATGGTGTAATGATGTTTAAGTAAAAGGCCTACTCGCTATTTCATAATGAAAACAAGGTTATTTGTTTCAATGTCTATTTTGCGAGTTTCTGAAGCATATCGGTAGCTACCGCTTTGTGTCCTGGTACCATTCTTACACTAAAAGGGATAACGTATGTGATATCAAATTAAGGGTACCAGGGGGCAAAGAGCTAGCTAGCGATATGCATAGAAACTCGCCCGGTAAATGTTTGCTGCAATTTTCCCGCAACTAACAATGCACGTGACTATTACAAAACTGGTTTTGTCGATTTACTGCAGTCGTATTCAGTTCATTTGTATGTCTATTTTACTTGGCTACAATATTTGGCAATAAAACACCTCAAGACAGAAATCGGCGAAAAACAAAGCTTTGTTTACTTCATTATTTGTTATGGTAGACCACGTGACTACAGGCCCTGATAGTGAGAGTGTCCATTCTACTGTTGTTATAAAAAAATAGCTCAAAGATTTCTTCGAACGATTAAATGTTTTTGTCCTTAAATTTGCATTTATTTTACAAATCCATACAGGGTTCATAATATACGACAATGTCATTTCTCATTTCGTATTTGAACTGGTAAAAATTTGATATTGATTTTTTTTCCTGGTATTCCCTTAATAGTTTTAATACTTTCAAGGACGTTAATAGTAGCATCTTATATAGCATAGGGGATACAAACATAATAATATGTACAAAAAGTGAAAACAAAAGTCAAAATATTTATGTAGTACATATTTTAAATTTTGAGATCAAGGATAGAGATTTCAGATAATACCCATTGAACTAAGAGTAAAGTCCATTTGGGGGCAGGGGTACATTGTATATGAATATTCAAATACATTGCCATAAATTTCGTTCACAATGAAGAACACATGTAATGAAATCCTTGTATTTATCTCTACTGTAATAAACGACTCATTAAATAGAAATATGTGCTACATTGAAAATTATTTTTTAATAATAATAATTATAAATAATAATAATTCTAAACTAAATGTCGCATACGTGTAAAACATAATCTTTTGTGAGGTAAAAGTTCGTTGAAATCACCGAATATTGGTATTGATCTAAGATGGAAATTTGGGTTTTATTTGTTGGGTTTAACGCCGTAGCAACACATTGTAAAGGTCATATAACGGCGTCCAGCTCACCTAACCTAGCTTTTCTGGATCCTTGTATATAACTATAGTACTCATCTATACCTTTCCACAAGGCCGGAAACTTCTCCATATACTTTATTAATGGAGGAAAATTGACATAATTGTCAAATTTTCATGGAAAGGTATAACCTCCCAGTTGGTATTCGAACCCGTAGCCCCTTCGGGACTCGAGGTTCCAAATCCCGGCGCGCTACCAACTGCGCTATCGATCCGGGTTCTAAAATGGAGAAGAATCTTATTAAAAATTTGTCATTTTAAATTATGCATACTAAAAAATTACATACATGTAATATGTTATAGTTAATGATGGTCAGAGTGTAATGTGTCTATATATGATCAAACTTTCATGCGTATAAAATGAAATAATTATTAGAACTAGGAGGACTCAACATTAATATAAAACTAGTCATCTTTAAAATATACAGCTCGATTGTATTAAGAGGTTCAAAAAGGTTAAGTCCGTATATATGCTAGGCCATTTATTTTCACAAACATTGATGTACTCCTTTCTAATGTCACCAAGCTTTGGTTAGATTAAAAAATAATGATATTCGTCTTCGAATTCCGTACATTCGTCACAAAATACGACCTTTCGTGGACGTAATGTACAATGCATTGCATTACAATTCGAGAAATATTTCGTGGATGAAAATTGAATATTTTTGCTTCATTACTCTCTTCGTTAATTATAAATGTTGTTTGTGACATAGTCTGACAAAATGTACTTTAAAAGTGACTTATAGACCTTCCTTCTAACATTCGTGAACCCTGTTGCTACGCAACAAAGTACGCGGTAAAATCATACGTAAATTTTATTTACTAATCTTAATGTGTTTACTTGAGCATACAATTATTTATTTTACAATACTTTTGTAAAAACTTCCATAAATAGAACAAAAATGAAGTGTATGTACATATTTATGAATCTGTGCCACCTCTTGACAAAAACAATACGTCGATAAAACGCTGGTAACTCTGCAAAAGTTCTGTAACTAAACAAATGAGCATCAATAAATCTATTGTCGCGATGACAAAATAGTAAGAAGGGCGTCTTTTATAAAAATAGCGTCCAGGAAACGCGTTGATATCAAGCACGGAAACATTATTATTGACCTTTCAACGACGCATGCGCACTAAGTGGTTGATGTTAAAAACGCGGCATTAGGCGCGAATGAGGCTGAGACTGGTTATATGACATTAAGGAACGTGCGACAATCCTGCTGAACGCCTACATTAGGCTTATAAGAACTTGTTTTCGGAAGAAGTTATTGCAACTATTAAGATTTTACTGGTACGTGAAGCTTCATACTTCGAAAAAGGAATTTAAATGAAAACTAAGAAAATTACAACATCTTCCATAGCCATGTGTAAAAACTTCAGTAAGTATATTTATTTTTCGTTCATATTTGTATGTATTTGCGAATTACTATTGTGTTGCATTTAAATTCATGAAATAATTATTATCATTTATGTATAAGCTATATAGTACATGTATGAAAGTACTTTATTTAGAATTCAACTATATAATATATACGCTCAATGATCGAATGAAACAAAATTATAAAATATAAATTAACGTCAGCCAATAATGAATTATAATATCAAAATAAGGAATACTTAGGATTTCTTACATTTGATATTGGGGAACAATGCTGCAATGTTTGCAATTCTGTCATTTTGTTTGCTTTTGTCCATGTTATAGATTGAGTAGTTAATAAGCACTGCACGCAGACATTTTTTTCTTAATCTAATTCACTACATTAGATATTTTGTATTTATTGCCGTCTTCAGGTAAACTTTATTGTTAAACGGTGTCCAATTGATTCTAACAACGTGTAAATATGCAGAACTGTACTCGTATTATTGACGCTTATTTACCAAAATGACTTACAATGATTTCTATTTATGATCTTTCGTGAAAAGACTTATTGTGTTTATTATAAAATATACGACTGTGAGTTGCCCATATACTAGTACTCATAATTATAGCTCATTAACTTTCACAATGCAATATAAGAAACATATCATTTGACTTATTTTAAGTAAGTACATGCATATCGCTTATAACGATAAAAATTAAGTTCTACTTTGTTTTTTTAAGTTTATAATTAAAAAACTAATTGTTCCTTTCGCAACAACAATTATTCTAAATGAAAATTTCCAAAGAATATAAAACTTCGACTATATACTAATGTATATAATGCTCACTGCATAGAAATCGTATGTCAAATTCAAAAGTGTCTACAAATAGGCGGCTACTTAGATATGCGTTTGTTTCATCACTGTCATATTAACGTTGTTTACAAAAGGGAATTAATATAAGTATGAAAATACTGCAAATATGCCTAATTACTATAGAAGTAGTATTTCTCATCATCAATATCGAGTAGACATAGTCAACATTTCCTGTCCAAGAGAAGTATACAAGTTTTGTATACAGCACTTAGAAAATACTAATTCATTGACGGGTGGGATAGAAAGTATTGGCCGATAATTGGCCATACTTGTATAAAATGACTGAATATTTAATCGTAATATCATATATTTTTGTTATATCTTAATGACTTCAGTCTTGTCATAGATTCATCTTGTTTTAATTAATCCGTACACTTATTTAAATGATTTGTAGTAAGACTGGCGTACGATTGAAACTCTAGTGAAAAAGTTTTTCAAATTAACATTCAATGTCTGTAATTGTGTCAAAATGTATTCTTAATTAGCAAGAAATGTACAATAAAAGTCACAAAAAATGCACTTAAATTGTCTATACCGTGACATACGGGGTAGATTTTTACCACTTGAAACATCATCATTGGTAGTTTTATGCCCATTTGCACTAAGATTGATATTATCAAAATACTAATTTCCTGCTTCAAGAAATGGTTCCATACAATTTAAATAGTCTCAGAAAAAGTTGATATTTAAGTTGAAATTTGTGAATAAGTACCTTTTAACAATCGCGACAAATGGTACTAATTGTTAGTGATTCGTGGTGCAATCTTACAACAGTAAAACTGCAGAAGTATTATGTCATTGAACAGTCGTATTTTACTTTTTTTATTCGTGTTCGTTAACAGTATATTATTGTTAAAGCATATTTGTGCATTGTTTTCGAATTTTAGGACTCTGGTGCCAGTGAAAAAATACTTCTTTTCAAATTTTACTTTAAAAACCCATGTTTGCGTGCTATCAAACAACAACACATACAACGTAATGCTAATGTAAAAATACAATTTTTATAATGGGATCTTGAGTAACATTGACCATTTCAAGAACTCTTTTAACAAAATCTCATCAATAGATGTCGCTATTAATTTGTATTCATTTTTCAGTAGTGTCATTCATTATCGCGAGTTTTTTGTTTTCAATGTTTGTGATCCGTCTATAAAACCTTTCTTATAAAACTGGTGAACTGGTGATAAATTCCTTATGAAGTCTGTTGACATTTTATTGGTCTTACGCCCCCTTTAAAGATGGTTGCCATAGGACTTGAATTAGTCCATGGTGTTTAAATGGATTTGGGGAATTTTACATTTAGAAGAGTTCACTAAAAAGAACCTATTTTCGCGCGCATTCCCATCAAGAGTTGTCTCATGAGTCTCAGAAGGTGGGTGTTGCTCCTGTGTTGCTGGAGTTTAAAAGGCGCAAAAGCATTTCATCTCCAGAAAATGATGGGGTCAATTAGTGCAAAAAGAGGCAAAATGGTGACGACATAACATTTTTGTAGTCTCTGAATTGTACAAAGATTTTAGACCTTATTTTGAGAAAATATAAATGTATGCTACGCAAAGATTTGAGTGGTTGAAAAAGACCAAACATTGCATTTAACCACCTTTTGCACCGCCAAAGCGTTGCTATGGTAACTGAGATTGGGCTTCCAATGGCTTTTTTCTGAAATACAATAACGCAGGGAAATTTGTCAAGTAGCATCTATGTTAGTCTTATTAGTAAAAAGACCATTTTGAAAAAGAAAAAAATGGCTGATTTTTCGCCCATGTCCTAAAAACAGAAATGGGTTAGTTTTAGAATATTAATAAGTTTAGTTGTCTCCCTTATATAACACCTATAGCTTGAACTTGTAAAGGAGCACAGATGACAAAACTCTGTTTACGATAGCCAACAAACCCAACCCACTTAACAAAGAAGCGTCTATGAATTCTACTAAGGTCATCGAGGTCAAATATGTTGCATGTAATTGAGATTTATTTCTTCCATAAAGTATTCTAATGAAAATCTCAATGCTAGAATGATTAAATATAAAGTTGTCCTCGAGTTTAATGCCATACAGAAAGTCAGTGAACTTAATTAAAAATGCTAATATATTTAGCAAAAAAGCGTTCTATTTTAGAAATATAAATAACAATATTAACCTGAGTACGGCATATTCTGTAGATTAAAAGTATTTGTACAGACTATGTCCGCATTAATTAAACATTTATGTAAATAAGGTTAGTTTTCTAAGGTAAACAAGAATTCAATGTAACAACTGACCATTTTCTAATAGTTTTAACGCTTGTTAAACTTAATACTTTAAATTCCATCTAATTAAATACTGCTTTAATCTGATTAGTTAATATTTACCGAACTTTTGAATATTTATTAATTTTTTAGTTAGTACCGATTATTATTCATGACTGTACCCTAGGCCTGCTTGTCCACAATCAATGTCCATATTACCAGCTTTGCTTTACGACCGTCGCTATGCTCAGTACATTTTTAATTAGATAAATAATGTACATTGTAACATTACTGGCAAAGTCCAAAGTTCAACTGGGTTTATCAATTATTTATGCATCTACGTATGTATGGAGCGGGCGTGGTCGAGAGGTCACGACGTTAGACTGGTTATTGTTGCATAGCCAGCTCCGCGTTAGTTCATACATCCAGACCTACCTCTTTGCTTCAACAAGACATTTCATGCTATTAGTTCCGTGCTAGGAAAACCGAAAGCGGAAATGAGAGTGACTAGTTTTAGTTGCAACAACTTGTTTCTGACTCATTATAATGAATTAGTAAAAATATTATTAGTAAAACTCAATGCAGAGGAACTTTTTGAAAAGCATTTTCCCATAACTTGTTTACTTCATTGGCTATAATTGTAAACCACGTGACTATACACCCTGAACATCCTTCGGAACTACCTCGGCGAGCTTCTACGCAGATCTTCGTGGATGATCGCCGAGGTAGTTCCAAATGCCTAAACATAACATAAAAAGGGATCGGGCTAGTGATCAAAAAACAATAAGGCAAAATAACACTATTGAAAGACAACAAACTCCGAGTTATGTGTCAAAAAAACCACAAATCCATCATGGAGACGAAAAGTCATAGCACAATAGTCGATCGTGACAACGCATTTTATATTTCTCTCTGGAGTTCATCTCATTTCGTTCTCAAACATTAATATCCGATGTATTTTTGAAACATTTGTTTACTTCTATTCTTTAGTCCTATTCAATGATACATGATATTTATTCTTTTAAGTGTAAAGACGCAACATCTAATTAGTATCGTGTGACTCTTTGTAAATCAACGCTATCATTCGTAACAATTCATGTCATTTTAATTAAACAACTTTATTAGATTTAAACGAACAAAATCATGAGGTCGTAGAACGTATGACAGGCTAGTTTGATTCACATTTGAATGAAAACGAACAGTGCAAAATTAAATCGAGTCATTTTCATTCTGGAATAATTTGATACATTGAGAGAACAGAAGAGTCGCTATTACATACATGTATCAAAGATTACTAAATGAATGAATGAATGATATGGGGGAAGTGTATGTATTCAATGACTATTTGGTGTGGGCGAAAAATACATTTCATTTAGTTTCCTTAAGTAAGAGTTTAATACTACTAGGTCAGCACTGGTAGACCAGGAAGCGGAATCGAGGTCGATTTATCTAAGTAACAAGTGACTTGATTTACAATCGAACTAAAATTCTTATGAATTAAGTTTAGACTCGTATTTATCGTCTTTATGTTATGTCCCCTTAATCGTAGGTCCTACTGTTAATCCATATTTTGTTAACCACGATAATTCCTAGTAAACTTGTGGAAACTTTCTGAAATCAAAATTATCCATGATATTCTTTACACGAGCTAAAACAATAGTTATTTTAGAAAGTCAGACGAATGAACAGACAGGGACAATCTTATAACAGGTCATTGTCAAATTAACCACAATCTTGTGATTAGTAGTCCAGTGGGTAGGACATGTGCTCAGAGATCGAAAGGTGCCAGGCTTGAACCTACCAGTGACACTGAGTATTATATTCATTGAGAAATAAATGTAATTGCAATTACTTTACCCAGGTGTAAATAGTTACTTGCTAGGCTAGAATATTTTTTGTCAATTTGTCGGCTGCACATAAGCGGAGTAAATTACACTACAGGTAGGTAGATAGAAACAAGTAGCCAGGCCGATGTTCAGGGATAATAGCTGGTATTAGCATGAAACTTGATATGCAATTATATTGTAAAAATTCTTGTTTTGTTACATTATCTTTAATGAAGCCGATGACGATAGGCTGTTTCATTTTTATTTTGATTATAAAGAAAGCATAGAGTATAATACTGCAAGAATTTGGAACTCCGCTGCGATTTTCTACGCATATCGTTGTACAAGTTGGCTTCTGTGTTCCGAATGATACTGAACGTATATAATTAATTAATTTAGCACCAGATTTCTGTGTATAATGATATTTGGACAAAAGCAAAGTTTGAAAATGTGTCAAAATTTGTAAATTGAAAATAAACAAAATATATTGTTCAATGATGCAACCACTCTCGGAAAATCTCACAACTAATGTGAATTGGCGATATTAGCGTTGATAAGTAAAACAAAATACTACCGCACGATCCAGGATTCACTTGGGAACGCCACAGAATAAAATTCATCATAGTATCAAGTTGATATAATATTTTGTACCATTCCTTAAAGATTTACCAAAATAAGTTTTTTCTCAGCGTAAAGAAAATTTAACATTTTATCCCCTATACAGGTCAATGCCAACAAAAAAAGGATCATTTAGTTCAAGGAAATAGCAAAGATATGAGAAGTGCTAAAACGCTAGCCACAATATCGGGAAAATATAACTACACGTAAATGAAATATAATTTATAGTTGAAACAGACAAACAATGCGTTTTTGCTGCCACATTTTGTCCTTCCTAGCGTTACAGCGGTAACTGTGTTTTAGATGGCCTCCTTCTTAAAAACACACAGGAAACAATATAACCAAGTTGCATTTATGTCAGTCAATTAGTAATAAAATAAAAGCATTTTGAAATAGCCTTATCGCGTTATAGTAAAAATGGCAAATTTTTGCCCATGAACCAACCAGTAAAGGGTCTCAATAAAGAGAACGTATACTGAAAAACATGTATAATGCCTCAGTCCCATAAAATCGTGGCTTGTTGCGGACCGTACGTGCAGACAGCCGTAGGCCGTGGAAAGCCTTGCGTATTAAGGTGACGGTACGCACATAGCACAAAACAACAGTGAACGACTAGTAAAAACGTATAAGTCCGTACGGGTACGCAAGAGTTCGTACGGGTCCTTGCGGAGCTTGATCACACGGCGCCCGTACGGTGCCCTCACGGCTATTTTTATGTTTATGTGACTGTAGCTTTAGCATTGAAGACACATTATGATTTTGTCTTACAAACATATCTTATTAACTTATTTCTAATATTTTCAGGTAAACACCACAAAACAGAGGAACAAACATGGGATACTACTTTGTCTACAATATTTCAAGGTAAGCACTCTTTTGTTTTTTTTTGTTTTTATAGTTTAGTTGCCAAGCAACCAGAACAGTCGTGCCATTTACCCAATAAAATAGCAGAGGAACGCAAGTGGAAGGGTTGACAAAAAACTTGCTTCTAATGACTTCTCCCGGTCATTTTCTAAATAAAAAAATACATATAAGTTTATTCCATTAATAACCAATCTGGTTAGCTAAGTCGGTTGCTAGTTTGACTATAATCAGGCACCCTGACAAGATAAACATTTAAAACCTTTGTAGAGATACCTCTTCTAACCCGGGTCGATAGCGCAGTTGGTAGCGCGCCGGGCTTTGGATACTCGTGCCCGAGGGGGTGTGGGTTCGAATCCCACCCGGGGAGGTTATACCCTTCTATGAAAATGTGACAAAAATGTCGATTTTCCTCCATTGATTAGATAATATGGAAAAGTTTCCGGCCTTGTGGAAGGGTAGGTAAGTACTGGTTATAGACAATGGTCCAGGACAGCTAGGTTAGGTGTGCTGGACGCCGTAAAATGACATAGAATTGTGTTGACACGGCGTTAACTCCAATAAATAAAACAATAAAAAAATAGAGATACCTCTGAATCAGGTAGGACAGTTGTCAGTCATTGACGAGTGTAAGTACTCAGTAAAATGCTATAAAAGTTCGATTCATAGGTATATATAAAAGCCTATCCAAGGGCCGTTAGTAGAACGAAAGACCAACGCAAAATGACTAACAAGAAATGTAATGTGGAAAACACATTAAACTCGGATTTAAAAACTTTAACGCAAACATTACAAAGGGAAATAATTCATAATAAAGGCAGGTAGACGTGTAGTTACTTACTAATTCTGTTCATCACATGGTATGTTATCATTATATGAAGTTTCATAAAGATCTGACAATAAATGGCTTAGATAGATGCTAAATTGAAAACTTTAACACAATTGCTAACGACACCGAACGAGCGCCCGCCCACCCTCCTCCCTTGGTTTGCTTAACTATTAGCCGATTTTTTTCGTTGAAAAATCCGGCTAAGAATGTTGAAATATGGTGTTAGGCATCACGCATTACTTTCGTTTTATTTCATTCAAGATATTTAAAACGTTTTAACAATAATCTTACACCATGCATTTGTAATACTCATAAATAATTATGTAACGTAGATCAGTGAGCTGATGTCGACAGGGTAGATCTAATTAAAATAATCAAGTGTGCGGTTATTAAATAAATTTAATATGAAAACGTATTAATATGTAAAAAGAATGTTTCATTCATTGTTAAGTGGAAACAATTAAGGAGAAATCTTATGAGAGTTTTGATTACATCGCAAATCTACCAAGCATCAGTCTATAAAACACTAATGTTCGGAATACTTCGGTGCAAAAGACTTCAGACGAGAGCAGGTGGATAACCACAAATATTTTTAAAATCTATTTTAGTTTCTTCGTAGAGATGTAATGAAAAAAATACGGCACCTTATAATGAGAGCAAGTTATTAATAAAAATCTATAGTAAGCAATTTTTGCGGAACTTTCGATGATAAGTTACTGCATTTGATATAATTGTTATTCCCAAGTTTTTTTCTGTTTTAAGTTAGGACTTTAAAAATCTGGCAAAATCTTGTTTTCAGCAGCACTTCAGTTCTAATATTTCTGAACATGCTTTTATTTATTAATATATTTTATGTCATTCTTTTCAAAGTCAAGTCTCAGTTAGGCAGTATGTTACTTTCGTTTCATAAGCAAATATGTGCATTTAATCACAGAGGCATATTTAAACAATTCTTCTTCAGGAAGTGGACACTAGATTATATCTAAGCAATAAAGTGTCGTGCATTTTGAGCTTTCTAATGTCATCTCAATTCTGCATGTATTCCGAGGGTATCTCGCCAGACTGTAGTAAGTGCATTGCGTTAAAGAGCAAGTTACTACAGTCTTGCGGACAACCCTTGATTTTTTTAAAGTTCAGATACCACAACTATTGCTTTTTATAATGAAATAAGAATTGTAAAGCAGTGCCTTTTAAAAGTTCTTGGAAAAATGTTATTTTGAAAAAAAACCCATACATATCGCTTGTAATTTGATTACATCCAATTTGTATTAGTAGAGTTTATTCATGTAAAACCGTTTTAATTATATATTTATGAACTAAACAATGTTAATTTTCACCCTTTTCTTCTTTACATTACAAGTAAATGTAAAAAGGTATATCCTAAAAAAACAATATTTTGTCCCATGACGTTTGTAGGGCACACATTGATACCTCGAAAATAAGCATCGCAAAACTTATTACTAGGTCTCTGCTGCGAATAAGTGCTCCTTTTCACAAAAAAATCTTACGAAAAAAGCTTTCGTAAGTCAATTTCATATTATATGCAGTTCAAAGTCAGACGGATAATAAGCATAACTATGATATGATATTCAAAACGTATACACATTTCTACATAATTCAATTATATGATATTTAGAATTAATAAGCCAAAAAATGAGCGTATTATTAATGTTTTTTTTTGCTTTTAACTTACGAAGATTTTTTTTGAAGAATCTAAGAATTTTTGTGAAAAGCACCAGAGTTATTTAACTCAATGTACGAGAATAAGACTAATATATCAAAACATGTTTTCCCAGAAATGTTAGAATTGTGCGAAAAATCTGTGAAACAATATAATGCTCGGTTTTTAGTATTCCTCAAATTTCGAGAGTTTTCTGTGAGAATTCGCACGTAAGATTTGTTATATTTATCAACTTAACTTGTTTTGAAAGCTTTTATTCATCCTATTCGCCATTTTAAATGTTGAAATATCTCACGAGACGACACGAGATGTTACGAGAGTATGTTCTCTACCTCGAATCTCACGGTTTGTTCTCCACTGGGTAAGAACGCAGACAAGACAAGTGTCATACGTTTTAGCACCGTCGATATCTTACTTGTTAAATGTGATCAGTGATCTAAGAAATGCTATAAAACACGTGATCAATTGAAGAACTTAGATATCAGTCAAAACATAAAAGCAAAAACCATTGGGGACCAGGCTTGATTCCGTGCTTGCTGTCAATAGTAAGTGTTGATTTTGAACTTTTGCGTCGACCTAACAAAATCTGCATCGATTGCGGTGCTTGAAATTTGTCTATAAATTTGTAATGGAGAAACTGGTCACAAAATTAATTTAGCGACCAACCGATGACAGCTGAACCTAGATGGCGAGCATGCGTCCATATACTGCACGTGAGTCTTTGAACTGGGTCACAATCCAATGCCCCATCCTATTAATGCTTGGATACATTAATTAAAATGAAGCTTACTAAACCACTAGACCACAGAGGCAGGTATCTGCTCACTGTCTTGTTACTTGATAGACGTTTAAGAAAACATAAATAAGTTAAAACTCTTTTCATCGTTGGCTAGTTTTATGTGATTCGTAGAATTTTGAAAAAAAAACTCTCCTCGTAGAACATAGAAAACATTTTGCCACAACCAGATTTGGGAAAAAACAAACCTGGTTATTTAATCGCTTAGAGGGTGGTCTTGGTATGTTTTTTCTTGAGCTAATGTATCATTCTAATGCGGATTACCTATTTACTACAAAAACGTGAAATTGAATCAGTTTCTCGATGCAATGTTCACGGAAGAGAGGTATCAACTCATTAGAAATTGCGATATTTCTGCTGCAGAATCTTGATTTTGAAATTTAATAGGCAGAACTTTTCTGTATCGTCCTACTGGCTTGGAAGACGTGTTCCGTATCAAGTGTAAATATCCTGAGGCGGTCATGATTTCATGTATATACAGCCCTCTTAATGTTGGAATTTATTTTGAATGTTGACGTACATATCACTTTGCTTTGTTTCGAGAATTTACAACATTTTTGCTACTTAAATTGTTTCCAAAATATGAACTTTGCTCAAAATTGATAATTTTTTCGACAGTTTATAAACAACTCACAAGGTCAGTGTACTCGAATGTCACACCAAACACCATTGCTTTTTTCTGACTAACGATTACATTGTTTACTTTGTCTCGTTTTCAAAACGAGGCTATGAACGATGAACCTGTTGACCCCTCCAATAAATTCGACAATGATTTACAAGAACAATTAAAGATCGACATAACTGATATGATAGATCAACAAATTGTTTACAAGAGAAATAATCAGTTACTATATCTTTGGAAAATGTCCAGTTGTAGGAACTATCCGAATACTGTACTATACTCGGATAAAACATAGACTGATACAGTTAATAAGTTGACAATGGAAGTCACAATTATATGCAGGTGCTTAAATAATGATAAAATGATACTAAATACAAATGATGTCAGAAAAAATGTGTATAAAAAATTATTCCATTGTGAATGCGTGATTAAATTTAATAGATCAAAATAAATTTTCAATTCGCTCAAGTTCATCGGTTATATGTTCTGATTTGTATCATCTTGATTTACGATGATATGATCTGATCAAAAAGTAATACCAAAAATAACACTTATCTGTCATGAGCTTGCTTGAAATACTGTTTTGCACGGTTAACTGTTGCAATAAATAAAGCAGGGCTTGACATCCCGTATATTACGCAGACGACATTCCAAAGGGCGCTGTTTACTCATCCGAGACGTACCATTAATGATTCGTACTTTAGCGTTTCGCTCCAATTCAGTTACGCCCACATCCCATTCTCGTAAAATTAATTGTTCTCAAATTAAAGACTGGAGTCATTGGGTATAACTTTTACGTTTGACTGAAGAAATGTTACATTTGCTATAGAAACAACGGGAGTACTTTTCCGAATGAACATTTTTACTAGCGAACAACTGTGTTCTTACCGAGTAGATAATTTTTATCACACTGTTTTATAGTTAATATATTGTTTGGTTAGTAATAGGTGTAAAGTATGAGGTACTGTCTATAAACCATAGCACCTTTGATGTGGTTAGGAAAGCAAAAGTAGTATTTTATTTGACAATAAACTGCAATGCCCTCTATAAGTCCACGGAAAAAATCCTGTTTTAAAGATTATCATACTCATGGATAACTACCGAAGAGCCAACACAGAATTTTTTTTAAATAAGCATTTATCTTCTATCAGCATATGATTCGAACAATGTTTTAAGAATCATAAAATAAATACTTGCGATATGCATGATCAGTTTTTCTCAAAATGTTATTTAATATTCAAGAACTATGTTCAATGTTTTTAATAATTGGCCTTTTACGCAATATCAGTGTTTTGAAGAGCAATTGTCACATCTTTTGCAACGTATCTCTAAACTGGCGAAAGTAGGGAAGGAAAACTGCGTAACAAAACGTATCATCGGCACCATGTTTCTAAAACCAGCATACTATGCTGTTTTGTAAACCAAGTCTTACTAATATAAGTAAAATTGTCCAAATCTGATTGTAATTGCTGCAAATGGCTGTCGTGCTCTAAGTGCTCATAGCCCACCTGGCGGGCTCAGTTTGCAGCACACAAGTCTAGATATTGATTGAGTAGTCGTCGGGTACGATTCACGACAGGGTCATACTTTCGAGTTTCGTCATGAAAAATATCTGCAGCATTTCTTCCTTCTGCCACTGATTCCTAATCATGTAGGACAGCTTTCAATCAATGACAGAGGTATGAGTTAAATAACTGAATACATGTAACAGCCAAATCCAGAGATTAATCCCTTCCAGAAATGCTGAGCTGGTTGAATAACCGCCGTAATATGACCTATACAAAGTGTTGTCACGGTTTGAAACCGTTTTGCCAATATAACTACAGGACGTCGATTTTTAAGAATTGTCTAAATCAGAAATCAGTGGTGCTTGTCACAAAAGTTTTACGATAAAAATTATCGCAAGTTAAAAGCAAGAAACATTCATATTACGGTTATTTTTTGGCCAATCAATTCCAAATATTATTGAATTATGTACAAATATATACATTTTGAATATCTTATCATAGTTACGTGTATTATCTCCTGACTTTGAACTGCAAAATTTATGAAATTGACATACGATAACTTTTCGTAAGAATGTTAGTAAAAAGGTGTACTGATTTTAACTACAGCAGACGACTGTCGCACTCTTAGGGTGCTGTATTGTAGTGTATAATACAATCCGGTGCATGCACTTGGTCTAGGTGTAAACCACAGCGACCAGAGAAGACATTCAACAATTTGCGGTTTAAACAAACTATATTCAGCAACCCTAGACTTGCTACCCTGTACTTTTGCCAGACAGACATACTCATGCACATGAACGTTAATATTTAAGTGATTGGCCACCCTCCGTTAATGGTTCATTTCTTAATAGTTTCGTACTGTCATTTATTTATGTTGAAAGTTTATTAGCTACAGTCATTGAGATTTTACTCTCTGGTGAATGAAAACACCATTGAAGGCTTGCGAATAAATTCCTTCTCGATAATAATAAAATATTATCAACTCGTTTCATCGTAATCGTCGACAATAAACATGCAATAAAGGGCCATCCCAAAGGAAATATTAGCGAAGAGGTATTCATATAACTGAACAGTACAATAAAACTTAAAATACTGGATTGGAATGAGCCCATGGTTTTCGAAAATGGTATAAATTAAAAATCTGGTCGGTGATATGTTCATTATGTTAAATTATAATAGACGTTACGTATACAATGATCCGAGCTTTGTAAATGTAATAGTTCATTTGATATTGAGTTAGTATATACGAGTAAATATACGATACAATATTAATAAGTGTTAATTTGGATTAATATTGACTTTCTAACAAAATTTGAAAATTTGGTAAGTGACTTTATACAGAAAAGTATTAGATCTACGTTGAATGTTAAAATTTAATTGCTGATTTGATACTTAGATGGTTTTGTTTAGTTTAATTCAAACAATAATTTGCAGATGAATTGTTAATGATAAAGTAAACATAGCGTTTTGCTTGGAGATAGTTGAGCATATAACCGTCATGGTTTCACTTAATTTGATAGAAAACTTAATTGTCGCTGTTACCTCTTATTTATAGAGAACATACATTTATTCGTAGTAGGATATTCAATTCATAACATCTAAATTCATGTACTTTATTATATTAATTATTACACGTGTACGATCGTGATGCAATGGTTGAGCTTTTCAAAATGAAGGTAGCGAGGTTTTAGAAAAGTTTATATACAAGTATATGGTTTTGTCTGATCTTCATAAAAAATGCATGCAGGTTTTTGATTCTAACATTTTAAGGAGAAGTTTTAAGCTTTGATAAAGTTGGCTTATTTAATTAATTCAGTTTCTGCATTCATCGCATTGACCTAGTATCCCGAAGCACCATTCTCGTACCCAGAGTCTAGTAGGATTCTTGAGAATCTTGATAACCACGGGGTACGAGAATGCAAAGCACGGGACTAGTGTAGATTTTTTTCGAGCTTTTTGAAATTACCGATTTTATATAATTTGGCTATAGGTGATAATTTTGCCCAATACTATATAACAGAATAAGGCAGCAATTGTGAACATTATAGGCATTGACTGAATCTGAGTTTTAGGTATTAATAGTTTTAGCCATTGAAATCAGTTTTTTGTAAATCCTTGTCAACCCGATAGTCTACCTAAAATGTACTCTATCTAAGTAACCGGCGACAGTACTCAGCTTTTTCCTCGAATGGAAATAAGATAAGATATGATAATTTTATTTTATTTTAAGTCGCCAAGACAATATAACAAAAAGTATAAGCTTATGTAAGCTTTTACAACCGAATGGAGATGAAATTCAAGTTTTATATTCAATGAACGCTACCATGAGTCTAACACTGGTTGTATTTGCATAAATAAGTATCAGAGTCAGTTTATGTATGAAGTGTCATTTATAATAATTAAGTTTATTTAAATATAAAATTATATACACCTTAACTAAATAAAATGTAACCGTATTAAACTGTCAGTACATGTGTTCAAACTTTTAATGCGAAGGCGAGAAAAAAGTTATTGGACATAACGAAGTATCGACAATTATTTATCAATTTTAATACATTTTTTAAATTTATCGAATCACTTAACAAATATTATTATAGTACATTTCTATAAGGCGTGACTTTATTATTTGTGTATAACAAAGTTAACCAGGTGAATAAATGTACTTGCTGTTTCTTGAAATGACTAATACTCGAAGATCAATTAAAGTATAATTTGTCCGGACACTAGGGGGACGTCTGCCAAATAGATTTGTTAATACTTCAGTAAATACGTTTTGGAACAAGATACGTTAATCTTCAGATAATAATGTTCGACATGATTTTCAGGAAAACAATAAAACTATTAATTTCATGTAATTGTTAATTGTAATTAATTTTTACATGTTTCGTAGTACGTCTACATGCGCACGTAGTAATTTTCACGGTACAGTTAATCCCACGCGATTAAAGATATATGACCAGCTTTGTGATAGTATAAAAATGATAATCAACACATCCACAATGTAATTTTCAATAAAAGAATAATATTCTTCATCAATGAAAATAGTTTTTTTTTAATTACAACTTCATTGGCACTTGATATATTTCATATTTTATAAAACTATGGAATTCATTATAGCTAATAGATGAATACAATCGCTGTTGCTACAATGTATATTCAAATCATATGGTGTTGCTAGTTTCTCGAAACAAATAAAGTGTTGTTGGTTAAATTTGTGACTTAATAACGCTATGTCTATAAGTTACGACTCCCAAAACCAATATTGTGTCTGACCCAGTACCAATAATCTAAATGTCATCAGACAAACAATGACATATATATTTTTTATATAACTACGTGTTCTTTGTAATCACTATGGCATTAAGTATCATACATGGGCGAGTCAAGTCTGTGGGTATATAAATGAAACTAGAACTGTCAGGCGTATTGTGGTAAAAAAGACGAATCTAGACTACTAGGAGGATTACATCATTTTATTTTTCATTACTTTTTATTTTAATTATTTTAAAATAGACTAAAGTATAGTTTTCTGTATATGAAATTACATATAGACATAGTACTCGTACTAATTTTTTGTGAAACAAGTTCTTACAACTTAGATTTATCAATTTCGAGTCCGCTTTCTGGTCTCCCAGTACTAAGCTATTGGGATAAAGTTTCTAGCTCCAGGAAACAACGGGGCAGGTTTTGGATGGGATTCCAACTAACGCGAAGCTGGCTATCCAATGATTACCAGACCAACGAGACCAACGCTGTAACTGCTCGGCCACGTCCGCTACTCTATAAGGACATAGCATATACTACAACAATAAATATGATATAGTGTTTAGTGGTAATTTCAATAAAGAAAAGTTCCACAATTCCGATCTTTCAAATTGATAATCTTAATAGCGAAATGATCTTTATACATGCATTTAAAATGACCTTTTGCTTTTCAAATTCAGCAATTTAGACGTAAAAATCGTCATAAACCGCATGAATTTACAATTACCAATGTTGTCTTTATAGCGGAAACTGTAATTTGTATTTTAACAAAACGATATATTTATAACTAAAAGTAGTTATTATTATTTCAAATTTATATAGCACTTTTATTCATGAACCAGCATTTTCAAAGTAGTTGTATATCGATGGTTGCCTGCAAGACTGTACTAACTCGCTCTTTTACGCAATGTACTCATTACAGTTTTGTGGGCAACCTTCGATATAGAGATTATATAATTTACAATTAGCCGGTAAATAAAACAGAAATTAGGGCTTAAAATGTCGGATGTTTAAACCCTTTGTATCAGAGCATTTGTCACGGTACTTACCTGTTTCCTGGTACTTTCCTTGGTTCGAGTCCCGGTCAGGCTGCATATTTTTCCTACCCTTGGACACATTCTTCCCCTAAAGCCTATTTTTGTTGTCCGCCTTTGGCACTTGCAATGAAATATTGATACAGACATATAACCTATGTCTCGTATGCTCCTGAATAATATATATATAACTATAATAAACTACGGTCATCTTCTTTAAACATTTTCCAAGTCAGGTCATAGAGGTCATTGGTCACGTGACTATGTTTTAAGATCACGTGACTGGGTGTTTTGAACAAAATGCTGAATATCGTATGCCAAAATTGATAACTATTATTTTTCATTTTCTTATAAATGTGCAGTTACAGAACGCGGGAATAATAAAATTGAGAAATATGTGTCCATCAGTTTTATCAGAAATGACATTAGTTTTCTGGATTGATTATATGTGTTAAAATAATAAGTGGAATTACTAGCTATCAAACAATACAATGATGTTTTACCATATATTATATATGCCATACCATATATTTACTATCGGAGTAGTTTTACATGGAAAAAGTTTTGAATATTTGAATTTATAAAAATAAAGTTAAAGAGAGTAAACCAAAAGTATAATATAAAGACCCTAAAAATCGATGGTCTAAGTAGCGAAATTGTTTAAGAATAGGGACTTCTATCTTCTCAAACTAAAAAAAGTTTTGAAATTACTAAGGTGGTTTTATAGCGGAATTTAACTCTATATTGTTCCAGTAAGTTATGTTACAGTTTTTTATGGACCTACATTTGTAATATTTTAAGAGACTAAGACGCTAAAAAAGCCTGGCTGATTGGTTTATTTATTATATACAATGTATGAACATGTAATTGTCTATTTTTGTAAATATTGTAAATAACTTTTAACCTATTCTACCAGAATGCAATGAAGATAGTATACATATATATCCAAATGTATAGCCTCTTAAAAATATCTTTAAAAAGTGACGAAATGCATCAGATATTTCATAGCCTTCTTTATTAAATTCTCATCATGTATTGCTTTATCACAATGAGAACCAACAAAAGTCCGAAAAACACAAAAATACCTATTAAATGCATTTTTGTTGTAAATTATACAGTAGCAATGCGTTTTATGTCATCTCTAGGCAGTTAGTCGACCTACTAACCGTTCCTGGAAAGGCTATGTCTCTGTATTTAGCTGTTGGCCAGTTTTTAGGCGCATACGTCCGTCAGTGACTGAATGGGTATTTTTATTCCACCGGTTCAGCGTTAAAGCCGTTATCAGTGTACTCATATGTATTTTCTGTATTCATTCTCATATGTTTCCTTTTTATTTCACAGATTTTCACTACAGAAAAATTATGAAACGTTCGGATGTATTGAAGATACTATTTATTTGTGTTTGTGTATGTCACGTGTGCCCAGCACATCCCTGTGGTGATAACCCTCTAAGATTGGTAGACAATTATTCCAGAAACAGAGGTATGTACAATCTCGCATGTGTTTGAACCTTGGGCAGCCGACACGCTTCCGGGCCAAAAATTCGACATATGTATATGGGGTGTTTATGATTTGAAACTCTGCCGGTCGCATGTATGTTTTCATTCTCGTACTCAGAGGCTATCAAGATTCTCTATACTAGCTAGTTAGATCGAGAAAATGTTAACCTCGGGGTACGAGAATGATTTGTATTGAACACCATTCCAAAATCACCAGTAGATTTTGTTAGATCATAGAAAATTCTAAAGAAATATATGCATTTAATAACATCATATCATTTTAACATGAAATACAACATACAATATGATATTTACTAGACCCACTAAACATTGTCTTTTGTTCACTACAATAGTGATTCGGCCGTTGATAAGTTATTGCACAGGAGCTTGACATTTTATATCATACGACGAAAATTCCCCTCCTTCATATATTAAAAACACGTGTTTTTAATATATGAAGGAGGGGAATTTTCGTAGTATGATATAAAATGTCAAGCTCCTGTGGTTATTGTTACCTTTTCCAGATATTTGAACTGAACGCAATTGCCAGAGCATCTATCTACAAAATTCATAACCATGACATTTTACCTAAAATGTAATTGATACGACGTAAACGAACACAACTCACAGTCTTCATTGACAAAACTGGTGTACGGAACTATGAATGTGAATTTTGTTCAAATTCCGCATAAACAAAAAATACAAATCGTAAATCTCCCATACGAATGAATGTTATGCTTTACTGTTTGACAAAATAGTTAAATAAATTTCATGTTATACTTATAAATATATTTCATATTCGAATACATGTAATATGGTGTTCGAATAATTTCTTTTTGTAAAACAATGATTTTCGCATGTGATATATCGTCAGATATAGCTTTATACAGCTACTTGTAATTATACAAACATCAACGGGTTGAGTTGCCACAACTTTCGGTTGAGTTATCCATGGGTTGAGTTGTCTATGGGGTGAGTTGTCCCGACCCTAACTGGCGTCACTAAACACGCTGCTGATTTGCTTAAATATGTTTTCATTTCGTCGAAAATGACAAACTTGTGCAATGGACATAAGCTTTTTCCATAATCCAAAACTATATGTCAATTTTCTTAGCTTGTTAGCAGCCATCACACTTTAAAGCATATATGGATTTTTTTAATTACATGATCTGCTGAAAAACAGCATAGACTTTGCTTAAAATAAATCCACTTTAAAGACACCATATTACACTTGCATGCATATGTCCAACTGAAATCCATGTCACAACAGTAGGCCTACTTTCTTTTTTTCAGGTGTTGAAACAGACGCATTATTAGTTTACATAAGAAGTAATCACCCTTCTGAGTATTCTAAATTAATGACCGATTATGCTGCTTATCTCGAATGTACACAGATGGTCAACACTGGCTACTTCAAACGATCGATACCGGACGACACGCGATATGACGTCATGCCTACGTCACAGTTATCACAAGGGGATGATGATAATAATTTAATAGACGAAGAAACTATACAATCGTTTCTTAGCAACGGAGAACGACAACAACAACAACACCAGCAACAGAATGAATTGTGGGAAAATATTGCAAACTCTTTGTCTGCAAACGATGACAATTTTTCAGAAACAAAATACCTTATCAAAGATCGTCTTCCGTCAAGTATAAAAAGGTAATATTTTTTTGTAAAACCGGCAGCCATACTTTGAGCAATAAGTTATACACTCTTTTGTTATTATAATGATGCCGGGGTTGTTTACTTGAGCCATGGGAACAATACTTTACTTCCGGAAACCATGAAATAAAATATGAAATTCAACCAGTCGTTTTAATAGTGTCTCTGTGACATTTGAATTGCCGGTCTATATCTGAATTATATCTAATAATCTATCGATGATCAGTGTTGTGTTCATGTTTCTAACTCAAGGATTGCTTTTCTTTATGACTTAAATGCGACCATAAGTAATGTTGTATTGCAATTTAACATTTGATACTAGTACACATCTGCTGGATACCAAGTCATATTGGAATACATGGAAATGAAAAAGTAGACATTTTAGCTAAATAATCTTTAAACCATCAAGCAGTAGATATCAAATTACCAAGCAGTGATTTCAAGTGTTCGATCAATACGTTAATTAAGTCAAAATGGCAAACAATGTGGAATAATGCTTTATGTACATGACATAAAGCCAACCCTTGATTCATCTTCTTCAATAATATTTGCTAATCGACGAGATCAAAAAGTGTTTACGCGATGTATAATTGGTCATACCAGATTAACACATTCATACCTTCTAAAAAGCGAGTAAGCGTCTAAATGTATACCATGTGACGAGCATTTCAATGTAAAACACGTTCTCCTTGACTGTCAGGATCTTAAATACATCCATGACAAACATTTGAAGGTTAACTCACATAGAGAATATTTTCAGTCAGTACCATCATCATTTGGAACATCCTAGGCCATTCGCTACGAATAACCTCGGACATATTTAGGCGCCATTTTGAAACTATGTAAACAAATACACGATCGTTTAGGCGATGACCGAAGTTCCGTTTTTAATCCGTAAATTTAAGATTACTCAGTTCAATGATAACGATGAACAGTATTTGGTTCAATTTAAAACAAATAAATATGTTTAGACAAAGATCTGCGCGTATACTACAAGAACAATTTTGCGTAACCGTTACGTGCTTCGCCTAGCGTAGGTAGTAAAATCACCAAAATCCAGTGAAGACCCCCCACGAATCATTCCGAGATTATTCCATTCATGAAAGGTCGAGAATGTTCCGAATGTACCATCATATGCAATACTTAACATTTATCATAAAATATTATTACCATTATAATTCGGTTGCATTAATAGTATCATCGATTGATTTCGGCGCGATATAACCTTTCTGTGTTGATGCGCCGTAAAACCCTAACAAACAAACAATAACATTTGGTAATTAGTTTAATATTGGTACCATTAGGGGACCGACGCGGTTTCAAGACAAGTCGGAATTCTAGCCAATGAAACTCAGTTCACAAAAATTGTCACACTACCTTCGCAAACCGTTTTGAAATGTATCGTTTACAGTTAGCACTAACGCAAGACCAGTGGCGATAACAACCGTTAAAATAGTCATGAGCTTCGATCTTCTGCTTATTTATTTATTTATTGGATTTAACTTCATATCAACACATTTTAGGTCATTTCACGGCGTCCAGAGCAACTAACCTAGCTTTCCTGGACCATTGTCTATAACCAGTACTCACCTACCCTTCCACAAGGCCGGAAACTTCTCCATATTATCTTATCAATGGAAAAAAATTGACATTATTCTTATTTTCTTGCAAAATTTACCTCTTGCCGTCTAAACATTTTTTTCTTTTTATTTTCAGATATATTGAGAATAATTCAATGACGCCATTATGGAGAAAATTGTTCAAGAAACGTTCTACACGTGACGTATTTCGTGACATGGATACATTATGACGTCACAAAATCACGTGACTTTCCATTGCGAGAGAATAACATTCCCACAATTTAAGTTATTACTCATTATTTATTTATTGAGACATTGATGTTTGGTCGATGTATTTTTTCTTTTACCTTTTCTGTTTCTATATATGTTCATTTATTTATTCACTTTTGTTGTTCATTGAAGCGTGGCAGATCTTTGACTATATCTTCCAACATGTGAATTCGATTTCGGAGCAACTGGATTATCTTTGACCAAAACGGCTACATGCTATAAACTTTTATAGAGGCAATCTCTCTTTTTATAATATTTTTACAGAGTTGACCATTTATCTTTTAATGCAGTAGTATTTCTATAAAGTCTTTTTTCTTCTCAACTGTCAATGTTTGAATAATGTCATGGAGAGTGAATTACTCTCTTGTATAAGTTTAAATGCAATCTCAATTGGAAGACATTAAACAGTTAGGTTAAACTGTTAAGCTATTCACTTGTTCTATTAGAACCTAACTCTCTTAGAATTGTTAGGTGACAATGATATATCCAAAGAAAGTGACTATGAGGATAGTCATGTTTTTACCTTAGAAAACAAAACGAACAATAATACAGTAAATTGAAAGTAATACAACAAGTAGTGATACTGTTAACAAAAAAAGGAAGTCCCGTCTTGTGAAGGACTGTGAATTGAACATTTTTATCTAAAGCAACAGTACTAGTCATGGTCCACCAACTACACTGTCTACCAGTAAATAATACCAAATAAAGTGTTTCCCGAAGCTTTGTGATGTACCAGTTGCCTTGGTGTCCTCTAGACAGTTCGTGAGATTGTGTTACAATTGTTTTTATCGGTAATGTTTCGTTGATTTTCAGATTTTTAGACCAAGAACATTGTAAAGAATATAACAAAAACACTTGTCAAATATGAGTTTGCCTTTCTCATTGATTTGTTTTAAAATTGGGTTAAACATCTTTGCTTGTAATAATAAACAATTATATTGTTATTATGGTTGTTTTTTTTCACTTTTACTTATTCCATATCTTGTTGTCATGAATTGTATCCAATCTCGTTGCAATCTAGTATTAAATATTCCCCTAGCAGATTAATGAATCAATGCAATAGGACCAAATGCATTACAGCGGTTATTTGCTTTTACATTCGGAACAACCTCGGCGATCATCTACAAAGATTTATCTGCATAGAAGATCACTGAGGTAGTTCCGAAAGTTGCCTTTTTTGAATGTCAAAGTTGTAAAGCGTGACTAAAGGCTTCAGGACATGTTGGCCTTGCCATGTATTTCTCGGTTCAGCGTAAAAGACGAGGTTTCCTCCAATCGTTGAGTCGATTTTGTGTGACTGTAAGGGACGTAAGATTTATTCAAAGCAAAGGTTTATGGGAATCTTCCAAGCGATGTGTAAGCAGTTTTATTGCTTAGTTTGTGGATACCATTAACGGTATAATCGTCAATTCCTATGTTGATCTTTTAATAGATGTACATGTGTCATTTTAAAGTATGCAAATGGCAGTTCAACAAGACATGACATGTAAAAGGAAGTTGCCAAAAAAATGTTGCAGAGATAGGAATAAGGTATACAGTTCCTAACGCTACTCACAGTTAAAATGATGTTGTAAAAGTATAATAAAAGCTTACAAAACATGAAAAATTTCATGCATTACCATATGTTAATCTTTAGCATGGATTGGATTTATTATAATACTTGGAATTTCAAAAATATTTAACAAAACATTTATTATGACTTAGTTATTACCTCCTTTGGATTTTAAATAAAATAATTTGAAAAGTGTCCATAAAAAGTCTATGTTTCCATTATTAAAATATCTAACATGGTAAAAAGTTTAGAAAACAATGTGCTAACAAATAAAATTATTTCTAATATTGTTTAACTGCCTTAAAACAAAGTTTTTAGTTAGGGATTTTATACCATAAATGATTTGTAGCAAAAGGCCTAGAAGGCTTTAACTGCCAGCAGTTAATTTTTACATTAGTTCTGCAAACTACCATTACAATTTACAGTGCTCACATCTATTGATATATAGTCAAATAAATAACGTGTTCTGATAGCGTTTTGTAAAAATACAGTCTGTTTTAAGAATGATTGTGATATGGCTTAAACGAGCATGCACCAATTCCGAACTCCATGTATTGGTTACGCCCCATTAGCACTATCACTTACATAGCGTGATGTAACCAAGGTTATAGGGAGTTAAAGGGAGTTAATTCATGACACAATTGTAATATTGTCACATGTAAATCTTGAATAATTAGCTTCAGCTATGTAGCATAATGTGACAGACAAGAATTTGATACAGACCTCAGTTGTAATCCACTGATTAATGTAATATTGCCCATGATACTGACAGTGGGTCACTAGATGAAAACTTCTGTGACTACATGGACACACTACTACGAAACATTGGTTGTCATGTGGACCAACTACTACAGTATGACATATGTCACGTAGCGGGATGCTACGGTTGGTACGTTGCCATACTGTCGTGTGAACTTAAAATTCTAGTCTATAAACTCCAGCTTAAGAACTAAGGAAATAGTTAATAACAACACAATTTTGTATGTGGCATTTAATAATGGTCCGTGATCATTGTTGTTTACCAACATACTTAATAAAGTTTTAATCCAATATTATGATTAAGTGAAGTCCATAAGCTCTAAAAGTTACCGTCCGCCATATTAGTCCCTTAATATCACCATTTAATGATTACTATATTGGCGAAGTCCTGATCTTGTACGCCATTCTCGTTGCCAGAGGTTATCAAGATCTAATATTGAGAATTCTAATATTCTGGGTACGAGAATGTTTTTCACATGCCTGTCTTAATATTTAATATCAATTGCTTAACAGTTAGCATGAATGAATGATATACAATGTAAAATCTAAACCCATACTCGTAATTTAAATAAAGGGAAGTAATAATTGTGTAATGTTTGACAAACTCATCACAATGGTAACTTCCCTTTATTAAAAGAGTTCGTAGAAAGTCTTTTCAGAACGAAATAATGTAATGTTTTCTTTCAGTTCCTTTAGACAAACAAAAATTATACATATTTTAACTATACATGTAATTCTAACATTGTTTAAAAAAAACAAAAAACAGCTTATTAAATTCATTTCGACTCATCAAACAATACAAACATGACAACTTTAGTTATTTTGGCATACTTGAGGAAAATACTTACAAATCAATTTGATTAAAACCCGATATTAAATTTTCCGCTCGCCTACTTGCTAATTTAGTACGATAGTACGACAACGCTCTACAGGATATTTGTTTACGGAAATAGCGCATAAATAATAAAATTATTTAGACTGAAGTTAAAGCAAAACTACAACCTGGCAAGCGACTGATTCCGATTTATACATGCAAGTTCTTACTAAGTATGTTATCATTTGTTTTGATAAATGTAGTATAAAATTTAAACGTTGAATAATTACTGAGGAATCTTGCAAAATATCATATTTCGATGGGTGAACAAAAACTTTAATTTAATTAACGAAATGTTAAAGTTTACTTGAAATAGTTATTTTGCATAAATTTACCAATCACAATCATCTGACAATGCTGAGATTGGTGTCAATTAGAAAATGGACCCTTAAAACATGGAAACAGTAAAAGATTATTTACAATAATATACAATGTTCAATTAAACTGTTTGTCAATGTCGAATTCGTTCTTATGTTTATTACTCATTAACATAATGTTATAGTAATGTTGATATTATAGTTCGAACAAAATAAAATAAAGTGTTATTGAAAACATAAGATTGAAACAACCCATTCCGGAGGTAGGCAATGTTGACAATACAATTTCTATAGTTCCTTTTTACAAAATTAGTTTGGCGGATAAACCATCACCCCTTCGACAATAATGCCTATATGGTAAAACGCTCAGTGTATCAACACTCCAACAAGACACTCATTGTATTGTCACCCTGAGCATTCCGCTGCCATGTATTTGTTAATTGTTTTTTTTTACATAAACAGTGTTTTAATTTTTGTACAAACTATACGCTGTAAATTGTATAATGTTTGCGTGTCAAAAATTGACCTAATATTTCATCCCTATTGAAGTCAATGCAATCGGATACGTGCATACATGTCTGTTCTTTAATTACATAAACGACACGGAAGTTTGTGATTCAATATCCTATACCTTCCAAAATATTACCATAGGTTTACAGTCAACTCGTCAAACGTACGAATCGTCAAACTTAATTTGACGCACAACCATAAGACCAACTCGTCAAACTGATAACATAGAGTGAAAAAAATGTGTGAAAACTTAGGACAGTTACATAAATTATATTTGATTGATTTAATACGATACTGTTATGGAAATGTTACTTTTACCAGACAAATTAAAATATTTTGATATTAAATCGTTTTTTTTTTTATTAAAATAAATATTATTTTGTAAAGAAATAAAGTGTATTATGCTATTTTAGTACTATATTGTGAAAGTATATATTATTTTTATATCAATTATTTTATTATGTTTAAAATAAAGAAAATGCAGTTATAAAGACTTTGATCATAGTTATAAGTGTAATATATATAAATAAATAAATAAATTAATTCTCAAGTATTTTTCAGGTTTAAACAGTATATTTGGAAAGAGTTTTAGTTTGTTATCAATGATTTTTTATTAGTTTGAATCCAATATGACGATTTTACAATCCAAATTATTACTACCAATGGATAATCAGCATAATCAAATTGATAATTGCAATTTGTGAAAACTCTACAGATCTTCTTAATTTGTTTGTAATACAATATAACAGTGTAAACCAAACCTTAGTTCATAAATTTTTATATAACTATCTTAATAAAAATATTCACATATTACTAATGATAATAATATTAATACACAAAGAATAAAATTTATTTAAGTACTTGATTTATTCAAATAACACGAAAATATGAATGCGGCTATTTTTTATTATACGTACATATTACTTATAATATTAATACACAAAGAATATAATTATTTTCAACATTTTATTCATTATGTATATAGAAATACACAAAATATAATTTATCTAAACATTTTATTCAAAATAATTAACTAATGATTTATTTTACACAAAAAAATAAGACCACTACCCCCACCCTCCTATGTATTTTTTCACTCTATATTATCAGTTTGACGAGTTGGTCTAATGGTTGTGCGTTAAATTAAGTTTGACGATTCGTACGTTTGACGAGTTGACTCGCATCCTTACCATATATGGTAAAATACGTGACAGAGCGTAATACAGGTTAAACTTAGGACGAAGAATGATAAGTTCATTTATTAATATACAAGTTTTCAGATAAATAACTATTTACATGTATAAAACTATTACGATTGTCGCATTTTTCAAATACGATCGTCGTGCAATTACAGTAGATATACATATAAAACTCTTATACTGCAAGTGTGGAAATAATAACAAAACCCGAATCATGACTGATTACTCATCCATTCTGTAAGTATGGATTTACGTTTTAATGATCGTATTGAACTAAGCAATAGAACGTACTTTACAAACTTTACTTTTTAAAAATTCAATTTGTCCAAATACAATGTAGACATAACATTGCCTTCCGATATTTTCTCATCCCGGTCTGTCGTTCTATTCAATGTCAAATCAAGACTGTATCAAGGCTCAAAGCATTACTGCATCCTGGCTAACGACTGATCTATATATTTGTTGTTAGTATTTTTTAAACAAATTTAATGTATAATAGTTGATTTCTTAAATTGTATTAACTACACTCTTATAATTTACCGACAAATGTAAAGCCCCTGTCACGTTTAACTTTGTTTATGGACTGCAAAGTCATTTGTCAGTTATCTGGTACAGATATTATAAATACCTCTTAAGCTATAGTCGCATAAACATAAAAATAGCCGTGAGGGCACCGTGCGGGCGCCGTGCTATCAAGCTCCGCAAGGACTCGTACGAGATCTTGCGTACGGACTGTTACGTTTTTACTAGGGTCCGTGAGATGAGCCCAGGATACACGTATCAGTTTCAGAGTCAAATGGTGAACAAAATCGTGGCCAAGTATTGATTAAACATGCATATTTATATTTATAGACTGTCTGCACGTTAGGGTCCGTAAGAAGTCACGATTTTATGGGACTGAGGCATTACGTGTATGAATGAGACTGCTATAATAATGAACATATGATTATAAATATGTTATCCATTACAATACAAAGTGAAAGTATATCGAAACCGAAAGTAGAATTCGGTTGTCAATAATAGACAATAGTTTTATTATCAAAGAATAATCAATATTTTAATCTTGTGATGGATAAAGATTTCCTCCAAAATTACACAATTAAGCTCTCAAACGACTATGGATTATATATAGTCAACGTCAACTAAAAATAGTGTGCTCTAATAAAAGGACCCCCGTTTTTATTTAGAAAATGGCACTCTGTCAAACTATAACTTAGATAGCAAACTGGATTGGTTTTTTTTTGGTATACTATGGTATGAATTTAACAACTTTACGGTTGTAAGACAGTCTGACCTTAATGAATATATCTGCATAGAGTGGATTTAATGCGAAGTGTCATAACCCATTTGGTATATTCCCAAAAATGAAGTAAAGCTATCAAAAGCTATTGTTTTAATTTGTTCTATGTACATATTTCTAAAATAAAATATTTGAGCTGTGAATTAAACTCGCAGATCACGATAGTTAATAATAAATCATTATATCGTTGTAACGAATATATGATATGTCATTTTGTATATTCTTTTTTAACGTTATTTTGGCGGGGGACCCCACAAAATATCACGAAACGAAACAACTATTGGAATTTTTCTACTGTCAGTCACGCATACATATAATACATGCATATATATATATTTATTGTACTCATGGTGATGGAGACTGGCAAAGCTAGTATGTTGGATCAGAAAAAACAGACACAGTTATAGAATTGAAATATGGGCTTTATTTACAAAAGCCATAACATATAACAAAGTGAAAATAAAAACTGAACATAATAAAATAAATGTTTAAAACCAACATATCAGGGCAGAAAAAGCGCCAAGGTCAAGTTCTACTTGACAACGCTCTGACAAGCCAGAAACCAACCCATGAGATAAATAAGACAACTGTATACTTACGATTTGATTTAAAGTTGTACCTTGTAATTAATTCTATTAGTATAAAGTGATTAAATTCGTACACATTAAGTTTTTAAGAGTACATTAATTTGGTCGTCAATTTTTGAACGAAGGAAGAGATCTACTGGTAACAACACGTTACAACATGGTTTAAAACCATTATTTTGGTACTCTAATAACCACAGGCGGCCAGCACTGGTGATTCGGGACAGGGACCTTGCTGGCCGCTCGTGCTAATAACTTACTTTCAAATAAAAAAGCACATTCCGTGCATTCAATATATTTTTGAAACACCTACGAATGTACATGCTTGTATTTGATTATTCTTAGACCTAATTAAAAAAATATGTTTCCCTACAAAAATTGTAAAGATGAAAATACACTGTACAATTTAAACTGTCTATCTAATTTAAGAAATACCTTATAGTCTTCAACCATTTTTATTCGTTAAAGCCTCTATATCAGAACTAACATTGTCCATGAACTGGAAATAAGATAGATGTTTATGCGGTACAATTGTGTTTTATATTATTTCTAACACCTTTCTTTTTTTATTGCTTTTTTACGTCGCATTCAAAACATATTAAGGTTATATACACGACGGTCAGCTCTCCCGACTATAGGTTTCCTGGACACTTTTCTATCACCAGTACTAACTTACCCTACCACGAGGCCGACAACTCTTGTATAGGGTATTACCAACCGCGACCGGGCTCGAACCCGCGATCTCCGGATTCGAAGTCAGACATGCTAACCACTACGCCACGGCCGCGGCTTCTAACACCTTGAAGTTCATGAAAGATAACGTCCTCTTTCTATTGGTTGAAAAAGGCTACAAAAAAAAACGAAAAGAGCGTTTTCCGTGTTCGTCATTTTTTTGAAAATAAAAAACCATTATTCCCTGTCTCTCTTTTACTGCCCCCAGCACCTGAACGTGGGCCAGGGTTGGTTTCCACGTCTCCGCACGTAATCAAGATGGCGACTATACATACCGCTAGCCTTACTCCTATTTTAATTTCACTATTTACAGTTAGAATAAGCTCATTAAGTCCAGTTTTTGACTTGTCCGGTTGATTGAAACATCCAATTTTAGCTCTCCATTGAGATACACTTATTCCCATGTCTATTCATGTACAAAAATGCTCTTTTTTACTCCGCACGAGAGCACGTGTATTATCAATAAGGGGACATAACTCATGAATCACTATCATTAAACATTTGAAAAAAGTTAGTTACTGAAGGATGTAATGTAAATTGTAATAACACGTCTCAGGTCAATTTGTGCGAACTACTATTACAATAAATAAAGGTATTGAACTCTTTGAATGTTATTTACACGATCTTGATATTGACCTAAATGATGTAACTATCTGTTTAATAGGTGATTTAAACGCCAGGACATCAGTTGAAAGTGATTATATCGAGGCTGATAAAACACCTCCTGAATGGTTAGGCATTGATGATCTAATCAACGATGAGTTGTTACCCAGGAAGTCACTTGATTCAGTATGTAACGCATCGGGCAAAAAACTTACCCAATTTTGTAAATCATATGCACTACATATCGCAAATGGTAGAGTAAACAATGACCTTGATGGTCAATTCACATTTACAGGATCTATGGGAAATAGTGTGATCAATTATTTCATTTGCCCTACTGACATGTTATATAATATCATATTTAGTGTTGGTGACCGTACAGAGTCATCACATTTCCCTATTGAAGTTTTGGTAGAAAATAACTGTTTGGCTGATACCAGTTCAAAAGAGAGTGTTTCTACTACTACACCCATGTATAAATATGAGTTCAACAAAGACAATATTGAAACTTTCAAAATACAAGTGTCAGAGTCCTTATCAAATGAAAAACTTCATGGTTTTTCCATTATGATTGACAACAAGAATGTTAGTATCGATGTAATTTTGTGTGAATTACAAACGTTTCTAACCTCATGTGCAAAATGTTGTTTGAAGCAAAAACCTTCAAAATCATATACACAACCAACATGGTTTGACAAGGAATGCCGCGTTGCTAAAAAAGCTAAATATAGCATGTTAAGGCAATATAGGCGGTCTTATACTAATGAAAATTTAAATAATTACAAAACTGCTAGGTCTAGTTTCAAAAAGTTATGTGAACTAAAGAAATCCGACTATTACCAAAGTGAATTGAATAAATTAATAAGCTCGTTACATTCGCCAAAAAGTTTCTGGAGAAAATTCAAAGCAATGTCTACATCAAAAGTTGTGAACAACATAACTGCTGATCAATGGAAAGATCATTTCGAAAAGTTATTTTCTGTACAAGAATCCGAAGTGTTATTAGAAACAAGTTTCTTATGGAATGATTATACAAACCTTGATGAAATTGAGGAGGTGATTTTCAACTCACAAATTACCGACGAGGAAATACTTAATTCCATTAAAAATCTTAAAGCGTCAAAGTCTGCTGGTCCTGATAACTTACCTCCTGAGATATTTATTCATTCAGTTGATACTTTTATCCCAGTTATGAACAAACTTTTCAATCGACTTTTCCAAAACGGTGAATTCCCAGAAAGCTGGAGCAGGGCCATTATTGTTCCGATATATAAAAAATCTAATCCAAACGAGGCCGCCAGCTATCGAGGTATTTCACTTCTTGATATATTTGGAAAAATTTACACTAGTATACTGAATAGGCGTTTGACATTCTACTCAAATTTGTATTTGAAAATCAACGAAGCACAGAGTGGTTTTCGAAGTTCATATTCGACAATTGACAATGCATACGTACTTCAAGCCCTTATATCTAAGTACCTGGCAAAAAAGGGTGGGAAACTTTATGGAGCTTTTGTAGATTTTAAAACTGCATTCGACTCTGTGCAACGTGATAAACTATGGCATACTCTTAGAAATGCAGGAGTATCGGGAAATCTTTTCAATTCAATTATAAGTATGTACAATTCTGTAAAATCATGTGTACGGACAAATGATGGTTCTCTAACAGAGTATTTTAACTGCCCAGTTGGGCTTAAACAAGGTTGTATGATTTCCCCTATTTTGTTTGCATTCTTCATTAATGAATTAGCTGATCTTATACAAAACAGTGGAATACGGGGTGTCCAATTATTTCCTGACATTGTAGAAATCCTAATTCTAATGTTTGCCGACGATATTGCGTTGATTTCTGACAGTGTAAAAGGTTTACAGTCGCAACTTGATTTATTAAAATTATTCTGTAATGAAAAGGGTTTGATAGTAAACAGACAAAAGACAAAGGTTATGGCATTTAAATGAGGTGGTAGATTGTCAAAGCATGAAAAATGGAATTATGATGGTACTATATTAGATTGTGTCAATGGCTTCACATATGTTGGTGTAAAATTTAGCCAAACTTTATCCTTTAATATTATGTCCGAGGACCAAGCGGTCAAAGGCAAACGTGTTTTAATAACATTATTAAACTCATTGTACAAATGTGGCCAATTACCAAAGTCAATATTTTTTAAATTGTTTGATTCCAAAGTAGCCCCAATTCTTCTTTTTGGAAGTGAACTATGGGGGTTTAAAGAACGTTATGCTACTGAAACTGTACATAGATATGCATGTAAACGTTACATGTGTGTTAATCAACATACTTGTAACGCAGCTGTCTTTGGTGATACTGGCCGTTTCCCATTGTACATTGAAGCAATGAAACGTGTTATATGTTATTGGCTAAGACTAATTAAATTACCTGAAAATAGACTAGCTCAAAAATGTTACTTAATGCAAAAATATCTCGATTATCATGGGCAAAATAATTGGGTAACTAGTGTTAGAACTTTACTCCAAACTAATGGTTATGGCTATATCTGGGACAATCAAGAAATTACAAACAAAACGTCATTCATTAATTCTTTTAAGCAAAAATTGATAGACAATTATCTGCAATCATGGTATTCAGAGCTAACGCGCAATAACAAGCTGTTTTATTACAGAGAGTATAAAACCTTGTTTGAGCATGAAGCATACCTAGACTATATTTTTATAAGAAAATTTAGGCGATGCTATGCAAAATCAAGATCTGGTGTTCATGAACTGGAAATTGAAGTTGGACGACGAACTAATACACCAAGGGAATTACGTCTATGCAAACTTTGTAGTACAGGGATAGAAGACGAATTTCATTTCGTGCTACTATGTCCTGTCTACAACGTTTTACGAGACAAATATATTCCACATTGGTATACTCATAATATAACTGTACATAAATTTTATAACTTAATGTCAAGTAAGAACGAATTTCTTATTCGAAATGTTGCCATGTTCATATACTATGCTTTTGAAAAACGTAAAAATTCTTTAGTTTCTTGACGATCTAGATTATATTTATTGTAAAACTGTTTTGTATTTTCTATATGTCATTACAATATTATTGTTGTATAACACTGTATTGTTTAACAAATGTTATGGGCTGGAGGCCTGGATCAGTATTAAATAAACTTGTAAACTTGTAAACTTGTAAATAAATAAAAGCTATCAAATTAACCATATAAACTAAAGGGGAATAACTGTCTTACAGGTTGATATCATTCCTATTTGAATTATCTCCCTTTACAATGAATACAAGTTGAACAATAACGAAAACAATTTTATTGGACACATGGATCGTTTTATGTAAGTCACGTATGTAAGTAAGTTACCGTGATGAACGAGATTTATACGAGAATTGTCTACGAATGAAACCGTAAATAGATCGTAATCAGTCTGTCCTGTTTATATAGCATTTGTTCTACAATGGTTACTTGAAAAAAAAACTGCGCACTCTCGTGATCTCATCTAAGCACAAATGATAAAAACATGCTTATTGTGAATTTTTCTATAGAAATTGAAAAACCTTAACTTCCGGAAAAAACATCGTATTTTAAAAGCGTGTTTTCAATATTTGATACCTTTTCTATCCGTTTTCTGTAATTTGATAGATTCTGTTTTACGCCCTGCAAAGAAACTTGTGACTCATCATTTTCATACAGCAATGGCGCTGCGAGCAACAATACTACAGAAGAACATCCTACTCTTGTTCTTATATATAACATGTATTTATTAAATAATTTATTTTGCTACTCATTGAATTTCAGTTTCAATAAAAATATACCGATTATGTTAGTATTTAGTCAATGTTCTAAAATTAAATAAATTATGCTGTTTTAAGCCGCATTTCAACTTTTTTCAATTAGATTTCAGCGGTCAGTCGCACTACTCACGATATATCACTACGATCATTGCACATGGACCCAAATGACCCTACCCCTTCAATATGAAAGGTCGAAATTTCGTATTTCTCCTCGCAGAGGACGAAGGGCTCAGACTTAGGTCCGATCTGAGCTCGTGAGAGCCGAAAAATACACTTCATTTCCGTAAGAAACAGAAGCAAAGCGTTGAGACTTGCAACTTATCGAACATGACAAAACTTAAACAAAATATAAATTACTAACATTTGGGTTTAGAATTCATGGTAACTTGGCAATCAATGTATAAGCATGTCAAATAAGTCCATTTAAGCATTAATTAACTTAAATCTTTATAATATTAATTTTTATCAACACTTTTTTATATCTTCAATAATTTAAACAGTGTAATAAGCACTTATTTCTGAGTAGAACTCACTTATTCAGGAATTTGTCTGCATAAATTATCTTTCCCTGATAAATATACATTTGACAATATTTAACTGTTGTTTAACCTTATATCCTTTAGGGACCCAAATAGCGCAGTTGGCTAAGGGGAAGGCGTTCAAAAATTTGGATATAAAAAACAGAACTAAAGGTTACTGGTTCTAAACCTAGTATAGCCTTAACTTTTTTTTATTCTTTTCTAGCCGAGCTTTTATTTTTATTTTTTTTTAACTTTAAACAATTTTGTTTTTTATTTATACATACGATATATATAATATATACGTTGAACGTGTTTATATTGATTTTATAGCTTAAAATGATGAACAATTTCTTTATATTTATGTATATATGTAATATACGTTTAACTTGTATATATAGCACTTCTATCATATAATGAGTAACAAAAGTGAAATTTTAAAATAATGAATATTACAAGTGAATTTATATCATTATATACTATTCTGCATATATTCTTGTAATTAAGGTTATTAGAACGTACTTAAAGCCTCATTATCAATAGTAACAGTTTTGGCATGCAAAGAAAACAGACATTTATCTATTTCAAACACTTCTAATAAACATGAATTTTAAATAAATACATACAATATGTACAAATATGTATATGTATAAATATGTATACAATATGTATAATTATGTTTATGTTATTTATTGCATTTCAAAGTGAAAGTAGATCTAAACCGAAAGAAGAATTTGGTTGTCAATATTTGAAATAATAATTTTGATCAAAACGACAGTATGTTTAAGATGAAGTCTTATTTCATGACACGAGTAAGCTCTAAAACCACTAATAATATATAGGGAGAAGTTTCCGGCCTTGTGGAAGGGTAGGTGAGTACTGGTTATAGACAACGGTCCAGGAAAGTTAGGTTAGTTGCGCTGGACGCCGTAAAATGACCTAAAATTGTGTTGACACGGCGTTAAACCCAATAAAAAAGAAGACAAAGACTTGTCTTAGATGAATGTTTCGCTCATTACTGTCTATTGGTTTGACATCTGTGGCTCTTCATGATGTCTTTATATTTTGTGCGATGTGCCGTCTATATCAGCGACAAATTTTGGCAAGTTCTTTCCATATTCATATCTCGCTTTACATACAAAGAGTGGAAAATACAAAATGTGTTAATAAAAGGCGTATAATTCAAGAAAAACGACAACATGTAAATAAATAAAATGTTTATAGATATTAATAATCCATTCAACTAAGTTAAGCCTACATGTGTCAATAACGATGACCAAACCTTTTAAAAACAATACACTTTAAGAATTCCCGTGTTGAATTAATGAACATAATATAAGATATTATAGATACTTTCTCAGGATTCTTATTCCCTGGGGTTTTATTGTTTCATGCTCATGTAACTCTATGTTTCTTATCTCATGGGTAAATTTCAATCGGTTCATCCTAAAACAGGATTTTTATCCAAGGACTTATAGACGGCACTGTATAGTGTTTGACTACAATTAATCGCGCATGCTCATCTTAGCACTTACAGTAAATATTCACACCTACATCGACTGCCTTAGCATTCAAAGTTTTCAATTAAAGACATAACTTGAAATTTCATATTAAGTTACTTACCATATTCTCGCTGCGTTTTTAGACAACAGAAATCACAAATATTCTAAGAAATACAGAGATTTGTATGATCCCAACCTTGTACTTGGTCCCAATGGTGTAATTATGTTTAAGGTAAAGGCCTACTCGCCATTTCATAATGAAAACAAGGTTATTTGTTTCAATGTATATTTTGCGAGTTTCTGAATCATATCGCTAGCAAGCGCTTTGTGTCCTAGTACCAGTCTTACACCAAAAGGAAAACGTATGTGATATCAAATTAAGGGTACCAGGGGGCAAAGAGCTAGCTAGCGATATGCTTAGAAACTCGTCCGGTAAATGTTTGCTGCAATTTTCCCGCACCGCAACTAACAATGTACGTGACTATTATAAAACTGGTTTTGTCGATTTACTGCAGACGTTTTAAGTTCATTTGTATGTCCATTTTACTTGGCTACAATATTTGGCAATAAAACACCTCAAGACAGAAATCGGCGAAAAACAAAGCTTTGTTTTCTTCATTATTTGTTATGGTAGACCACGTGACTACAGGCCCTGATAGTGAGAGTGTCCATTCTATTGTTGTTATCAAAAAATAGCTCAAAGATATCTTCGAACGATTAATTGTTTTTGTTTTTAAATTTGCATTTATTTCACAAATCCATACAGGGTTCATAAATACAGTCAAACCTGCCTTATCGACCCTCTATAAAATGCGACTTCTTTCAATTCCGACCTAATTTGGCGTCTCCCGTGACATTTTCCTATATATTAAACCTGTATACTACGATTCTCTTTCTAATGCGACAAGCGACCTATGAAATCGAGGCGGAAAACGCACCCGACTCTGTGTATTACGACCGTGTCAAGGGAGAGTAGTATGGATTTAGCCGCGAGTATGAGTGACAAATTAGTAGAACTGTCGTAAGTGAAACGCTAACAGACAAAATTAGTGACTTTTTCCAAAGTAGGACATCCTGAGTGCCACAAAAACTTGATAAACACTTGTCTTCTTAGGGCAACATGTATTTTATAGTTTTTATAGGTTTTATAGATTTTATACATTAATAGATTTTAAAGATTTTGAAAATTAACCTTTGTGTTGGATACATTGCACTTCTGAATAGCTCATTAAATAATAGTGTACACAAAACTTAAGTTGTATTTGTACCCTGCGTATTGTGACCGTCTGTCTAAAGTGACAGGTATTCCCTTAATAGTTATAATATTTTCAAGGCCGTTAATACAATCATCTAATGAATTATAATAATATGTACAAAAAGTGAAAACAAAAGTCAAAATACTTATGTAGTTCATATTTTAAATTTTGAGATCAAGGATAGAGATTTCAGATAATACGCATTGAACTAAGAGTAAAGTCCATTTGGGGGCAGGGGTACATTGTATATGGATATTCCAAAACATTGCCATAAATTTCGTTCACAATGAAGAACACATGTTATGAAATCCTTGTATTTATCTCTACTGTAATAAACGACTCATTAAATAGAAATATGTGCAATATTGAAAATTATTTTTAATAATGATAATTATAAATAATACTAATTATAAACTAAATGTCGCATACGTGTAAAACATAAACTTTTGTGAGGTAAATTTTCGTTGAAATCACCGAATATTGGTATTGATCTAAGATGGAAATTTGGGTTTTATTTGTTGGGTTTAACGCCGTAGCAACACATTGTAAAGGTCATATAACGGCGTCCAGCGCTTCTAACCTAGCTTTCCTGGACCGTTGTCTATAACTAGTACTCATCTATTACTTTCCACAAGGCCGGAAACATCTCCATATACCTTAATAATGAAGAAAAATTGACATAATCGTCAAATTTTCATGGAATGGTAAAACCTCCCCGGTTGGTATTCGAACCCGTACCCCCTTCGGGACACGAGATTCCAAATCCCGGCGCGCTACCAACTGCGCTATCGATCCGGGTTCTAAAATGGAGAAGATTTGTATTAAAAAATTGTCATTTAAATTATGCATACTAAAAATTACATTACAATGTAATATGTTATAGTTAATGATGGTCAGAGTGTAATGTGTCTATATATGATAAAACTTTCAAAATGAAATAATTTTTAGATATAGCAGGACTAAAAATTAATAATTTTATTAACATGTTCATATATAAAATATACAGCTCAATTGTATTAAGAGGTTCAAAAAGGTTAAGTTCGTATATATGCTTAGCCATTTATTTTTACAAACATTGATGTATTCCTTTCTAATGTCATCAAGCTTTGATTAGATAAAAAAATAATGGTATTCGTCTTTGAATTCCGTACATTCGTCACAAAATACGACCCTTCGTAGACGTAATGTACAATGCATTGCAATACAATTCGAGATATATTTCATGGATGTAAATTGAATATTGTTGCTTCATTACTCTCTCCGTTAATTATAAATGTTTTTTGTGACGTAGTCTGACAAAATGTACTTAAACATTGACTTATAGACCTTCCTTCTAACATTCGTGAACCCTGTTGATGCGCAACAAAGTACGCCGTAAAATCATACGTAAATTTTATTTACTAATCTTAATGTGTTTACCTGTGCATATCATTATTTATTTTACAATATTTTTGTAAAACTTCCATAAATAGAACAAAAATGAAGTGTATGTACATATATATGAATCTGTGCCACCACTTGACAAAAACAATACGTCGATAAAACGCTGGTAACTCTGCAAAAGTTCTGTAACTAAACAAATGAACATCAATGAATCTTTTGTCGCGATGACAAAATAGTAAGAAGGGCGTCTTTTATAAAAATAGCGTCCAGGAAACGCGTTGATATCAAGCACGGAAACATTATTATTGACCTTTCAACGACGCATGCGCACTAAGTGGTTGATGTTAAAAACGCGGCATTAGGCGCGAATGAGGCTAAGACTGGTTATATGACATTAAGGAACGTGCGACAATCCTGCTGAACGCCCACATTGGGCTTATAAGAACTTGTTTTCGGAAGAAGTTATTGCAACTATTAAGATTTTACTGCTACGCGAAGCTTCATACTTCGAAAAAGGAATTTAAATGAAAACTAAGAAAGTTACAACATCATCCAAAGCCATGTGTAAAAACTTCAGTAAGTATATTCATTTTCGTTTATAATTTTACGTATTAGCGAATAACTTTTTTGTTGCATCTAAATTCATAAAATAATTATTATTATTTATGTATAAGATATATAGTACATGTATGAAAGTACTTTATTTTGAATTCAACTATATAGCATATACACTCAATGATCGAATGAAACAAAATTACATAATATAAATTAACGTCAGCAAATAATGAATTATAATATCAAAATAAGGAATACTTAAGATTTCTTACATTTGATATTGGGGAACAATGCTGCAATGTTTGCAATTCTGTCATTTTGTTTGCTTTTGTCCATGTTATAGATTCAGTAATTTACAAGCAATGCACGCAGACATTTTTTCTTAATCTAATTTACTACATTAGATATTTATATTTATTGCTGTCTTCAGACAAACTATTTTGTTAAATTGTGTCCAATTAATTCCAACAACGTGTAAATATGCAGAACTGTATGTAGATTCTAAATTGCATATCACGTATTCGTAAATAATTATTGACGCTTATTTACCAAAATGACTTACAATGATTTTTATTTATGATCTTTCGTGAAAAGACATATCGTGTTTATTATAAAACATACGACTGTGAGTTGCCCATATACAAGTACTCATATAGCTCATTAACTTTCACAATACAATATAAGAAACATATCATTTGACTTATTTTAAGTAAGTACATGCATATCGCTTATAATGATAAAATTAAGTTCTACTTTGTTGGGGTTTTTTTTAAGTTTATTATTATAAAACTAATTTTCCTTTCACAACAACAATAATTCTAAATGAAAATTTCCAAAAAATCTAAAACTTCGACTATATACGAATGTACATAATGCTCACTGCATAGAAATCGTATGTCTAATTAAAAAAGGTCTACAAATAGGCGGCTACTTAGAAATGCGTTTGTTCCATCACTGCCATATTAACGTTGTTTACTAAAAGTAATTAATATAAGTATGAAAATACTGCAAATATGCCTAATTACTATAGAAGTAGTATTTCTCATCAACAATATCGAGTAGACATAGTCATCATTTCCTGTCCAAGAGAAGTATACGAAGTTTTGTATACAGCTCTTTGAAAATACTAATTCATTGACGGGTGGGATAGAAAGTATTGGCCGATAATTGGCCATACTTGTATAAACTGACTGAATATTTAATTGCAATATCATAGATTTTTGTTATATCTTAATGACTTCAGTCTTGTCATAGATTCATCTTGTTTTAATTAATCCGTACACTTATCTAAATGATTTGTAGTAAGACTGCTGTACGACTAAAACGCTAGTGAAAAAGATAAAGGTACTCGTTCACAGGTTTGGTTAAGATTTTTCTATATTTTCAAAATACCATTCAATGTCTGTAATTATGTCAAAATTTATTCTTAATTAGCAAGAAATCTACAATAAAAGTCACAGAAAATGCACTTAAATTGTATATATACCGTGACATACGAGGTAGATTTTTACCACTTGAAACACCATCATTTGTAGTTTTATGCCCATTGGCACTTAAATTGATATTATCAAAATACTAATTTCCTGCTTCAAGAAATGGTTCCATACAATTTAGATAGTCTCAGAAAAAGTTGATATTTAAGTTGAAATCTGTGAATAAGTACCTTTAAACAATCATGATAAATCGTACTAATTGTCAGTGATAAGTGATGCAATCTTACAACAGTAAAACTGCAGAAGTATTATGTCATAGAACAGTCGTATTTTACTTTACATTTGTATTTTCATTTTTTTCATTTGTGTTCGTTAACAGTATGTTATTTTTAAAGCATATTTGAGCATTTTTTTCGAATTTTAGGACTCTGGTTTCAATGAAAAAATACTTTTTTTCAAATTTTACTTCATTAACCCCTGTTTGCGTGCTATCAAACAAAAACAAATACAATGTAATCTATACTATTAAATTTGCGAGTTTCCTGTTTTGTGGAAGATACTGCGCAGCTTTGAATAAATCTTTTGTTTGTCGCTGGATCACCTGTATACCGGCATATCAAGTTGACAATTCTTTTTTGACAAAGCCTCTTGATATTTGCAAAAACTGCCAAAAATCAACAAAAATAGTGGGTTTTTTTGTGTCTAAAAATAGTTCTAGATAAAACTAAAAATAGACACGCCAAACCAAACTCCCCGCAGCAGCTATCTCCCTTTATCAAATCAATAACCACAGCCACCCCAAGTAAAATTCGTCCCTCAGAGAGCCGAAAAACTTTTTTCAATTTTTCTTTTTACAATTCAATATTTTCAATAATTTTTGTCTTCTCTTAGTAAAATATGATGTTTAAAGTACATAAAGATAAAACAGTTTTAAGTATCAATTTGTAGAAATAACAAAGCGTGACGTAAGCACTGTGTGAAGTTTGGGCATTCTATAAATAGATAGTATTTCTAGCGTCACGTGATTAACGTGGTGGCAGTGATTAAGTAGGAAAGCGTGACGTAAGCACTGTGAGGAGTTTTGCGTCAAACCGGAAAATCAAGTTTGATTCTCGACGTGAAGTAAAATATTTCTGATCTTTACTGAATCGAATGTAATGCCTCTGTCCAGCCGTTCTCCAGAAATGGTTACCATTTTGAAAAACACGTGTCTCCAGGTTATATACGACTATATACACAACGTGAAACAACACTTATGGTTTTAATCATTTGGAAATGTTAACTTAGATTGTTGTTGCTAAAGTGGTACAAAAGAAAAATTGAAAACTTACGCCTTTTGGCAAAAGTTTGCTAAGCAAAAACTTCAATAAGTAGAAAAGGGCCGTGTCTCCAGCTCTATTTTTAATATTTGCTTTGAAAAATAATTAATCTAAGGTTTGTTATTGCTTGTAATATGTATTTATTTTCCATATATGGGTAGTGACTTGTATGATTTTAAAGATATTCTACTGATACGAATATGAAATTCTAAGATTTTCTACTTTTTAGGGTTGTCTCCAAAACAGTCCTATGTTACCGTAACTATTTTTGCATGGTTAAATTACTTTCCAAAAGGTGTTGTTGTTAATTGTTAAACCGTTTACTAATACTACAATGAGTCAAATATCGTGGAAAACAAAGTTTGAATCTTATCTGCCCTAAGGAGAATAAACAAATTAACCCCAAACTCAAATTTTTAAATGTCGCATTTAAGAAACTATGCTTCCATAACGAGCGTAGCACAGTTGCTATCGACAATATAGGTGTTTTTAAATTGAATTGTTGTTTGCCCCTGTACATTGGTGTGATCAAGTGCAAGTAACGCGTACATTTATTGTTACTTCTATATTTATTGAGGGAAACTTTAACGGAACACAGGGATTCCGTAACGACTATTCTCCGTAACAAGTATTTGACATGCTATATGATATAATTTATGGAAGAAACAAGCTGTTATTGTTTTCGATATTCCTCATTTGATCATTTGATCATGTTAAAAGCAAAATTAGGCCTTAGCACTAACAATTACGGTACATGTGTAAGAAAACATATTTTTAGTGCAGGTACAGAATGAAGGATAAATATGAAATCTGTGTAATGGATGACTGTCATAGTATTAATATTACAATTATCAATACATTCATTGACATATGTCTTTAAGTGGAAAGAAAAAATGTTGATGTCTCTTTAATTGAGAATGAAAATTCATTTCGTTACGGAGTATATAGGGCTTGTTACGGAACATAGATTGTAATAATAACGATTTATGCGATCATTGAATTAAATTGAATGCATTTAACATTATCACAGTACTTTTACTACGTGAACAGACTAACTGAACGTTTTCCAGTCTTATATGATGAAAATTGATGAAAATAGTTGCGTCCGTGGAGATTTTCAGATTTGACACACCTGTATGTGTTTCAAATTTGTAACAAAACAATATTTGTGTAACCAATTTATGCAAAATTGTGGTCATAACAACAATAAAGAATATTTAACAAATTGGCAATGTCTGAATCGAATTAACAATGATTATTACACATTAAAACAATGACTTAAAAATCAGCATGTCTAAAGATTTGAGAATGTTGATATTATTCAAAAGTTTCATGTTATCTTGTGCGTTATCAGTTGAAATTTCAAGTTATTGCTTCGAAAAAATGTCTTTACCACTGATGACCAATATCAACATGAGCGACCATCAGAGACGTTGCACAAAGACAATTTTAAACGTCTCTTGCACCTACGACACATATATTCAAAATCCGAATAAAACAGCTAGGAATTTCGGAACGCATAAAATATGATGGAATATCTTATCAAATTTCTTTAAAGACCACATCTGCTAAGCTAACTTTAGATACCATACTATTTATCATTATTTAATGATATTCTTACTTTATTAACTTTTATCATGGGGTAAGAAACAAGTAAATACTTTAATAAGTGATTGCAGTATTTTAATGAAAATAAAATATATTACAAAATAAATTTAGCAATACCAAAGTGTTTGCCAGTTCAATTTTAGAAATACTTTGTAAGTACAAAACAGTTTCCTTTCATTTTAGGTATATATATCAAATGCAATGTTTGACCAAAGTTAAATTTAAGCTAAACTATGCATAAAATTTATAAAAAATGCTTCTGGATTTGATGTCATTCCAAAATGTGATTGTTAATATAAAAATGTTTCTCACTAGTTTTAGTCTGATCGCGTCCTCGAGTTTTAATTCGCCCGGATTTAAAATTACACATTTTACTGCATAATAGTTATTTGGCCTACACGGTCACCAAAAATTATTATGTCAAACCCAAACGAATGGGTTGTTAATATAATCCTTTCCCATCGTGGTGCTTAGCATATGTTCCGTAACGCCGCTTAGCGTAGTAATTTTTCGCAAATAGCTCAATTATTGACTATTTAAAATGTTTATCACGATCAGTGTCGTATATATCTACATGGTATACACACTAGAACATATCAGTAAAAGTGCATTTTAGTTAGGTTAATACCATCATACTTTCTTCATATGTCTCATTTGTTATATTCAAAGCTCAGTATTATTGTTATTTTGTAATATGGCAACACTTAAACTTAAATTTGTTAAAAACAAAAGGAAATACTCTGTGCTGTTAATAAATCATACTTTTGTATTGTTTAAACGATATTAAAATGCAGTTTTGTTCGAGTTGGCAAGACTTTCTAATTTTTACTATGTTCCGTAACTCCATGGCACATCAAATATGTCATTAAGTATGAGCATACAGTGTCATGTTTCAAACTTATTTACATTTTATTTTGTGCCTTATATGTTGTAGTTTTCATCAATTTGGAAAAGAATGGTCCACATGTCTGTATGTGACAAATACACATGTTGACATAATTGTGTTTCGTTATCTTGTCTTAACAACAAAAAATGATGATGACTTCTACATGCGCTATTCTGACAATCATGTATATATTGCGAAGTAGTTTGCTTAAATTTGTTTCACTACTCACCATTGAATGATATTCCATACTTACATGGACAGAAATACAGACTTGCATTTTAAAACTAGGTATCTACTACTTGATCTCGTGATTCTATGCTCGGTAACGTAGGAGTTGACGTATACTTTTTGAACTCGTATATCTTTCTCAGTCTTAGAATGGTGTGCGTTATATTTTTGTTTCGAGACCACGAAGGTTTGAATTTTGCAATTATGTTAAAAAATAAATGTTTACAGTAAGTTCATTTTTCGACATTTCACTTTTCAAAATGGTAACGAATTCTGGAGAACGGCTGTGTCACATGACTGTAACTGCTGTATTATCATGGGGAATCACCCAGAATACGTGCAACCTTCTTGCCATTTTTTGAATATTCACCAAGCATGCGTTCTTTGTTCTTGAAATAAAACCTATAAACGGCATACTCATCCATGCTTTTTTCAGTAGTGTCATTTATTATCGCGAGTTTTTTGTTTTCAATGTTTGTGATCCGTCTATAAAAACTTTGTTATAAAACTTGTGAACATGCATTAACTCACTGAACTGATCATACGTATCATATTTTAACATTAAGTTCATTCGTATGGGATGTCTTAGATTTTTTAATTTTGTCAATACATGAACGGAGCATGAACAAAATTAACACTCATAGACTTGTTGGTCAATAGCGACTTAAGTGAATTTTGTTCATGCGCTACATAAATTAAGGGTTGAAGTCCTTAGTTTTGAGTCCTGTAGTTCTGATATTCTGGCAGTTGTAATTCAATACGTGTAGTATTAAAAGTGATAAATTCCTTATGAAGTCTGTTAACATTTTGTTGGTCTTACGCCCCCTTTAAAGATGGTTGCCACAGGACTTGAATTGGTCCATGGTGTTTAAATGGATTTGGGGAATTTTACATTTAGAAAAATTCACTTAAAATAACCTATTTTTGCGCGCATTTCCATCAAAAGATGTCTCATGAGTCTAAAAAGGTGGGAGTTGCTCCTATGTTGCAGGAGTTTAAAAGGCGCAAAAGCATTTCATCTCCAGAAAATGATGGGGTCAATTAGTGCAAAAAGAGGCAAAATGGAAACGACATAACATTTTTGTAGATTCTGAATTGTACAAAGATTTTAGACCTTATTTTGAGAAAATATAAATGTATGCTACGCAAAGATTTGAGTTGTTGATAAAGACCAAACATTGCATTTTAACCACCTTTTGCACCACCAAAGCGTTGCTATGGTAACTGAGATCGGGCTTTCAATTGCTTTTTTCTGAAATACACATGTACAATAACGCAGGGAAATTGGACAATTTGCATCTATGTTAGTCATATTAGTAAAAAGACCATGGATTTGAAAAAAGCTCTATTGCGTTTAGAATCAAAGCACTGGAGTGCTGGAGGAACGATGTCCTGAACTGTTTTAATAAATAAAGATTATAATTATGTAAAAAATCAAACTTGTGCAGCAATATTGTCTATATAAGTAACAATTAATAGAATTTAACAAGAGCAGTCCAATGATAAAACTAGACTTTTCGAGTGTTTTGCTAATTGCAAGGTTTATCTTACTTTATCAAACAAATAAATCAGTCAAAGAATAATAAACCAATTCATATAGTAATATGTAGTAATATCCGTAGTAATATGGGTACTACAGATAATATTTTTGCATTACATGGTCTGTTAACGCACATGATAAATAATGGTAAGCAATTATACTGTGAATTCGTTGATTTTAGCAAGGCTTTCGACTACATAGAAAGAAATAGTTTATGGTACAAGCTTATAAAACTAGGTATACGTGGTAAAATGTTTTCAAAAATCAAAGACATGTACACAAATATCAAATCAAAAGTTCGATTTAATAACATGTTAAGCAATGAATTTACTTGTTCATTAGGAGTTAGACAAGGTGAGAGTCTATCTCCATTTCTTTTTTTTTATGTTTTTAAACGATCTAGAAGAGCAACTAATAGCTAACAAGTTTGAAGGTAACGATATTTTAATGACCAAGATATTCATCTTACTCTATGCAGATGATATAGTCTTATTCTCCGAAAGCGCGTCCGGACTACAAAAAGGTTTTGACATATTATACGAATACTGCATTCGATGGAAGTTAAAAATCAATGTTACTAAGACTAAAGTTGTTTTTCGTAAAGGTGGTACATTGCCTAGAGATATTCGTTTCATGTATAATGGCGAACCAATAGAAATTGTTAGTTCACATTGTTTGTTAGTAAACAAATACTTAACTTTCCTTATGTCTCTATAGACTAGACCTTTTTGACAAACTCATACTTCCTATCGTAAACTATTCATGCGAAGTCTGGGGGTTCCATAGGGGCAATAGTCTAGAACGCGTATATATCCAATATTGCAAAACATTACTTGGTGTAAAAAATGTACACAGAATGACTTTGTATATGGTGTCTTGGGTCGTTTTGACTTAATGTACTACAGACTTGTTAAGATTGTCAAATATTGATTAAAAATTATCTCTTGTCCGGACTCGAAATACTGCAAAATCATTTGTAAACTTTTAAAATATGATGCCGAAAAAATGCCAAACAAATTTCTTGGGTTACACTTGTGAGAAATCTTCTGTCTACACTAGGGTTTTATGATGCGTGGGATGCGCAAAGCGTTGGTAACAATGAGTTATTTATCATCAATGTTAAACAACGACTTAAAGACACTCGTATCCAAAACTGGAATGAACGACTTAGAAATTCTAGTAGAGCTGATTTTTTTCGTACAATTATTAATTTTGAGTGTCAATTTTATTTATCAAGCATAGATCAAATTAAATAATTGCACAAATTAAGAGTTGAAACAGGTCGCTGGCATAAGCCTTATAAAATCCCTAGAGAGAATAGGTTATGTACAAAATGTTTCAAAGTTGATGACGAGTATCTTTTCATACTAGAATGTTCTCTATATAATGATTTAAGACAAACGTATATTGACATGCACTATTGGTTTCATTCCAGTATGTTTAAACTTAAGCAACTTTTCCAAAGCAAAAACGATGCTAAGATAAGAAACCTAAGTGTTTACATTTTTAAAGCTTTAAAGATACATAAATCATTCAATGCGCAAATATAAGTCTTTATATCCGACGCAAAATACGTGATTGTTCACAAATAACTGATTTTTACTAAATACATGTCATATATTAAATTATGAGTATAATATATTATGTCAGTACTTCACGTATTATACTCTAAAAGTGTACAAACTTGTGAAATTTAAAAACAACATGCTTTAGCCTAAAATAGGTAATATATATTTGCCTCATGCAGAATACGTAATCTATCAAAAACAACTCATGCTTACTAAAAGACTTCCTTAAGTCGAATTTTGATTATTACATATTAACAGATTTTTATTTTAATCCGTTAAAACTTGTGAGTAACATATATGATACATATCTTGTATTTTGTCTCTAAATACGTACAAATACGTGTTGTTGTTTGTCACTAATAACTTGAACATGCTAATTGTAAAATAACTAGTACTGTATATATTACTGCTGGTAAATATATTTTGACTCTGAGTATGTATAAATGTATAATTTTCTTTTGCAAAATTGTTTTTGCTGAAAATCGCATTATGTCAATTACGTGTATTATATATTAGTACTGATATTATTTTGGTATATGTCAATTACGAGTATCATATATTAGTACTGATATTATTTTGGTATATGTCAATTACGAGTATTATATATTAGTACTGATATTATTTTGGTATATGTCAATTACGAGTATTATATATTAGTACTGAATTTATTTTGGTATATGTCAATTACGAGTATTATATATTAGTACTGATATTATTTTGGTATATGTCAATTACGAGTATTATATATTAGTACTGATATTATTTTGGTATATGTCAATTACGAGTATCATATATTAGTACTGATATTATTTTGGTATATGTCAATTACGAGTATTATATATTAGTACTGGTATTATTTTGTCTGCAAATATGTACAAATGTGTGATATCTCACATGTAACGCGTTTCTGCTTTTAACAGCTATATGTTAAATAACGAGTATCATGTATGTTAATATGCATTTGTATCTTGTCTCAATATAAGCACAATTATATGATTGTATGTTTTTCACAAATTACTTGCTGTTGCTTATAACCAATTCAAATTAAGAGTATAGTGTATATATTAATATATATTATGTCTCTGACATATCTATACACATTATAAATATATTGTCACATGTTAAAGATTGACAATCATAGTCTTCTTCTTCTATTTCGCTCCAAATTCAATTCCTTTCAATCAAATTTTTTTTTCCAAAACATAATATCAGTATATCATTGTTACTTAGTTGTCAGGTTTCTTTTATTGTTCAATGCTATTTTTGCCACGTTTAAGGATTACGGACTCTGAAACCTCGTAATTTTCCGTGTTATTCCGTTCTTTCTCGGAAGGTCACGTTACCGATCACATGACCATGGAAAAATACCACGTGATCGTATAAAAAGAACGAAAAAATGGCGGATCGAAAAAGTGATAGGCACAGTCGACTTCGAGAATATTTTAATTTTAAGCGTTTAAATAGTGATTGTGGTCACTAGAATTGTGTTCGATATGGAAAATTATAAAATGGAAATAAAGGAATGTTTACTAATTCAACTTGTTATGCTGTGAACACGAACTTTGAACAGGTAAGAATTAAACCTTATTGTTAAGTAAACGGCGACAATGTGTAAAGAGTTATTTGCACACACCTTATTACGGTTCTAAATTCCGATTTTCATAATTATAAAACTTTTTTCAGTACCTGTATTTCATAGACACAAATTTTAAGGCACAAAAAGGTCTTATAATCATAAGTTTAATCGTTTTTTCCCCTGAATTAACTTTTTGTACATGTACGAAAACTCTTTACAGATTTTTTTTTCGAGAACTCTTTACAGTTTTTACTAAAATATTGCAGGACTTCGCATTATTTGTAAGTGATTTCAATTATTTGCACTAGTGATTAAATTATTTTATGTTGTATCTAAAACTAATGATTCCTTTAAAAATCGTGTTCTTTATCAAGACACTTCAAACCTAACAAAATGAGTAAAATAGAATCATGAATCATGTCAGACAATTCGTCACCAATCACATTCGCCCTCGTCCATGCTTTGTAAAATAATGACTCTAGATTTCTGGCTGTATTAATGAAGTGATTGCCAGTATTATATATTGTATTGTGCATCAATCAAGACAAGCACATGTGTTAATATTATACATTGCTTACAAGGGTGGATCCGGGATTGTTTTTTTTTAGGAGGGCTGAACTTTTTCTAGGGGGGGGGGAGTCCAAACTTTCGAATCACAACCACATTATACATATTTTGCTGAATAATGAATTAAGCACCCAGAAAAATTGTTTTATACTTCAATCAAGAAATACACAGACCTATGCATTTTGGAAATTGAATTAACTGTTATGTAAATAGGGGTGGAGGTGCTCAAGACTGGTCTCAAAGTACATTTTTTTTACTTATGTTAGGAGTTTTATGTAAAAGCTACTAAATCAACCTAAGCTCAAGATTTTAGGAAATACAAGCATTCATTAATTTGTTTTTGTGTATTCATTTAAGGACAAGTTCTAGAAGAGACTAGGAAAGCTGAATCAATCATGGACATTAATCAGTATACATCCTGACCTTGGTGTTGCTTTGTTGTCAGATTATTCTCCAAACTTCAGGTAATCTATGATACATATTATGAGTTTGTACCAATAATTGTAGCTTTGCTCTTGTTGGTCTTAGTATTTAGATGTTAATTCAATAAGAGTTTTGTTTGTGAGTTCATGACCCTTTCAACAACCAAGTTTTATGGGGATAATTCATCTAATCATTGTCCATGAGACATACTGACTGCCATCATCTGGCAGCAATTGTTTTTTTTATTCATAAGATATCATATTTGGTTGCTTGTATTGAGCTCACAACCCCAGTGATTGGTTATACTATTGATTTGAAGCGATTTAAATTTAACCACTTGACAATGGAGGCATGTGAAATTAAATGGCTAGTTAAATTGTCAGTATGCACTGTATTATTTGATGTAAATATTTCATTTTTCAGGAATTGGATTTCAGCCAGATGTGGATATTGAAAAAATGTCAGGTCCTGTACCATGCAGAGATTTCAAACAAGTAGATATTGGTTATTTGACATTTGATTTAAAAATAACTGATCTAAGTAAGTACAAGAATTGTTTTTTTAGTTTGATGATTATATTTCTAAATATTTTATCTGATCTCTGCAGTATTGATGATACATGAATACAATTTACTTGAATGAAAATACAGATGTTTGTCAAGGGATTTTACCTAGTACAACAAATTGTGTATTTTTTGTTTTTAAAACTGTTGAGGCAGTCTATAACATATATGGGTACTGTGTTTGTCAATGAGTCTTTCAATAGTTTACCAGTTATTGAAGAAAAATTCCTTGTTCAAATTACATCATTTAGTAAAGTCATTCTACCTGTCTCTATTTCAGTTAGTGGAGGTGAATTCCTCATACAACTCAAATTGTTGATCAGATTATACCCTTTACCTTATGTACAGCTATTGATTCCTATTGATGCAACTACACAACAGATCATAGGAATGTGTATGGTTGGGTGACATGGATCCCAGTTGACATCAATGCAGCTTGAGACTTTTTCATCAAGTGGCTCGAAAAAAATTCTTACTAAGTGCCAGCCCATAATGAAAAAAGATTTGTTTTTCCTGTGTTAGTTTCGGTGTTGTCAAAGTGAATGATTGTGACAGACTTTCATAGTGTGTTGTGGCTATTTGTAACTCTTTAGCTGTATGTCATAAAGTGTATCCTAGTAGGACTGCATATATAAACAAGATTCTCTGGTCTTTGATATTTTGTATATAACATACAATGCTCATGATGCCACAGGTGACAATGAAAAATTTTAGGACATTTTTGTTTTCTCCATCAGCTGTGTTCTAAAATAGCCTAAATTCTAGAAAAAATGCACAGGACATCTCTTTTTTGACATGTTGAAATTGTTATTTGTATAAATTATTTTGTGATTATTTTTCTATAGTAATTTTATTTGAGAAATTATTTTTACTCTAAAGAAGTTATACTCCGGAAATTATTATTTCATTTTTTCAACTTTTGGTGACACAAAACTTCTGATTCGGCCTAGAAGTTGGATCTTCTATATTTCCTAGCATGTTATGAATATTGATGAATTTATTTTCTGACATTGTTTATTTTATACAAATATATTGTGTAAGTAATTTTGTGGTAGTTAAATTTTAAAATTTTGAAAATACATATTTCATGCCACTCAGTGCTTGAAATTAACCATATTCCGAAAATATTGATATTCTTGTTTTCTCAATAAGTAAGAGATAAAAGTCGCTCATATTTCTTCTCAAGTATTATCTATCATATAAGACAAGATTTTGTAAGTTTGGTGAATATTGAATTCTTATTAATTTTTAAGATGTGCTAAAAATGTCTTGTTGGGAACATTGTAGGCTAATTTGACCTTTGCCGAGGACTTCAAAGGCCATAATTTTCTGCAAAACACAACAAAACAAACTGGGCAAATTGCATTAAATATTTTCTTGTATACACATAAGTAATTGATTGATACCATTCCTATATGTAAACATTGATATTATGCTGCATTAAATGTCTATATCAGATTCAACTTTTGTCGGGGTTTCGTATTTTCAGCAGTAACAGACACAATCCTTAACATGCCACAACTTTTGATTAACTATTAAATTTGAAGATTTTTGCTGGTGAAATGTTTAGGGACATCCTAAACAATAAAAAACATAAAACATTATTGCTCTAGAAGTAATATTTCAATGGTATGAAAATTTGGGAGTTAGGGATTGTATACCTTAAATAGCATGCCAAATTTTTTTTGTTTCCTTCCACTTAGTACATTTTATCCTGCAGAAATAAGATATATAAGTTAAAGTTGTACATTACTACATTAAACTACATTAAACAAATAACCAAGGATTAAATAGAATAAAGTTGATGGTAGAATTTTGAATTATAACATACTCGTACTTAAATTATAATATAATTTATAATATTCGGTGGCCCCAGTATGTTATGACCAAGTTTTACTGTATTTGTATTTTTTTACAATATGTTAGACATATTTTTATTAGATATAGGGAGAAAGTTATTTTCTGGCTATTTTTTACTTTTCTTTTATTGATTAAGGTATAGATATAGCATGTTTTTTACTGAAAAAGAAAACTTATAAATTTTCCATAAAAAATATGTAAAATTATCTCCCTTGAATTTTGACACTAAAGTCATAAACAAGTATAGTGTGAATAAAATAGACGGTAAAAGTATCTCAAACTTTGTTATTTTTTTACTCATACAATGTAGAAAATTTGTATATATGTTTATTTGAGCCAAACTATATAGAAATACCTTAAATTGTGGTTGGAAAATCACATATTTTGTTACAACTTCTTAAAAATGACTTTAACCGTGGGTCATTAATCATTATAAATGCATTTTTTCAATTTTTCTTGCAATGAATTCCTATCAAGTTGTATTTTAAAGTAGAGGCATAAGTTTTACGAACTTGAGAAAGTATATTTTGTCATTTTAACAATTGATTTAGCAAAATTATAGGAGATTTAGTAACTCTAGGTGTTGAAATTTTTTATATCCTGTCCGAAACTAGGGATGCTGACTAAAAATCCGCATAAATCAGTTTTCGAACGGTAAAAGTTGCTTAAAATTTGTATTCTGTTGTCTTTTTGAATGCTTTATAAGAAAATATAAATATGATAATAAAATTCAAATGTGTGGTTCAGAGTCCGTAATCCTTAAGTTATCGCGCTTGCCTTTCTCTCTATTTACAAAACTAGTAAAAGTCACCTTCTCCTGCGTATCTGTCTAAAATAGTTTGATATAATATATAATATACTACCCTTTTAACCCTTGTTAACTGCGATACTTGCTCAAGTTTGGGTGAATTTTCATAAAAACCAACCCTTTATAGCATTATACAAAAGTACTATACTGCATATATATATTTAAGTGTACATTGTTCTCGAATGTTCTCTCTTTTACAACTGTATGTTATTGATTATATGTAATGTCATTGTCACGTGATTGTATATTTATGAAATTCATTGTATGTTCACGCGGGTCTATCGACCAATTGATTTGAAAATAAATCTTCTTCTTCTATAAATATAAAAGAGGCAGAAATGCTATGACATGAGTCCATAGTAACGTCCCTTCAAAGTTAAGTAGACGTACCATCAATGAATTAGCACTTCTATTTTCATTTTGATATCTTAATTAACTTGTACATGTTAACTAGACACTTTATGATTATATTATTGCAATCAAATACCATAAAGTCAGAATTATGCTGACACTGATCAAAAATTGGTTTTATCAATTTCCGTTAAAAACTGCAAACAAGTATTAATTAGTCACCAAATCAAAGCACCGATAGTATTGTTGCGGCAGTGACGCTGAAAGTTTGAAAGAACAGTGGTGCTTTTCACAAAAATTCTTACGAAAAAGATCTTCGTACGTGAAAACAAGAATCCTTAGTAATACGCTAATTGTTTGGCTTAACAATTCTAAAACTGTAGAATTAGTCTTCTGTCTCCAACTTTTGGTGGGTACTGTATCAAAGGTTACTGAATGAATGGATGAATGATCTGAGGGAAGTGTATATATTCAATGACTATTTGGTGTGGGCGAAAAATACATTTCATTTAGTTTCCTTAAGTAAGATTTTAATACTACTAGCTCAGCACTGGTAGACCAGGATTTATCTACGTAAAAAGAACTAATTTTACAATCGAACTAAAATTCGTATGGATTAAGTTTAGACTAATATTTATCGTCTTATTGTTATATCCTCTTAATCTTAGGTCCTACTGGTAATCCATATTTTGCATATATGGCCTCCTTCTTAAAAACACACAGGAAACAATATAACCAAGTTGCATTTATGTCAGTCAATTAGTAATAAAATAGAAGCATTTTGAAATAGCCTTATCGCGTTATAGTAAAAATGGCAAATTTTTGCCCATGAACCAACCAGTAAAGGGTTACAATAAGGAGAACGTATACTGGCAAACATGTATAAGCATTGAAGACACATTACGATTTTGTCTAACAAACATATCTTATTAACTTATTTCTAATATTTTCAGGTAAACACCACAAAACAGAGGAACAAACATGGGGTACTACTTTGTCTACAATATTTCAAGGTAAACACTCTTTTGTTATTTTGTTTTTATAGTTTAGTTGCCTAGCAACCAAACACAGTTGTGCCAGTTACCCAATAAAATAACAGTGGAACGCAAGTGGAAGGGTTGACCAAAAACGTATGCTTCTAATGGCTTTTCCCGGTCATTTTCTGAATAAAAAATACGTATTAGTTTATTCCATTAATTACCAATCAGGTTAGCTAAGTGGGTAGCTAGTTCGACTATGATCAGAGACCCTGACTGGATAAACATTTAGTTCCTTTGTAGAGATACCTCTGAATCAGGCAGGACAGTTGTCAGACATTGACGAGTGTAAGTACTTAGTAAAAGACTATAAAAGCTTCGATTCATAGGTATATATAAAAAGCCTCTCCAAAGACCGTTTGTAGAACGAAAGATCAACGCAAAATGACTAACAAGAAATGTAATGTGGAAACCGCATTTAACTCGGATTTAAAAACTTTAACTTTAAAAAATGAAAAAGGGAAATAATCCATAATAAAGGCAGGTCGAGTTGTGGTTACTTACTAATTCTGTTCATCGCATGGTATGTTATCATTGTATGAAGTTTCATCAAGATCTGACAATAAATGGCTGAGATATATGCTAAATTGAAAACTTAAACACAATTGCTAACGACACTGAACGAGCGACCACCCACCCGCCCTCCCGTGTTTCGCTTAAATATTAGCCGAATTTTTTCGTTGAAAAATCCGGCTAAGAATGTTGAAATATGGTGTAAGGCATCACGCATTACTTTCGTTTTATTTCATTCAAGATATTTAAAACGTTTTACCAATAATCTTACACCATGCATTTGTAATACACATAAATAATTATGTAACATAGATCAGTGAGCTGATGTTGACAGGGTAGATCTAATTAAAATAATCAAGTGTGCGGTTATTAAATAAATTTAATATGAAAACGTATTAATATGTAAAAAGAATGTTTCATTCATTGTTAAGTGGAAACAATTAAGGAGAAATCTAATGAGAATTTTGATTACATCGCAAATCTACCAAGCATCAGTCTATAAAACACTAATGTTCGGAATACTTCGGTGCAAAAGACTTCAGACGAGAGCAGGTGGATAACCACAAATATTTTTAAAATCTATTTAAGTTTCTTCGTAGAGATGAAATGAAAAATACGGCACCTTATAATGAGAGCAAGTTATTAATAAAAATCTATAGTAAGCAATTTTTGCGGAACTTTCGACGATAAGTTACTGCATTTGATATAATCGTTATTCCTAAACGTGTAATTAATTTTTACATATTTCGTAGTACGTCTACATGCACACGTAGTAATTTTCACGGTACAGTTAATCCCACGCGATTAAAGGTATATGGTCAGCATTGTGATAGTATAAAAAATGATAATCAGCACAATGACAATGTAATTTTCAAAAAAAAAAAATAATATTTTTCAGCACGGAAAATAGTCTTGTTTTAAATAACAACTTCATTGGCTCTTGATTTCATTTCAACACAGTGTTTTATAGAACTATGGAATTCATTATAGCTAATACATGAATACACTTTCTGTTGCTACAATGTATATTCAAATCATATAGTGTTGCTAGTTTCTCGAAACAAATAAAGTGTTGTTGGTTAAATGTGTGACTTATTAACGCTATGTCTATAAGTTACGACTCCCAAAACCAATATTGTGTCTGACCCAGTAACAATAATCTAAATGTCATCAGACAAAAAATGACACATATATTCATTTATACATGTATAACTATTTTTGTAATCACTATGGCATTAAGTATCATACATGGGCGAGTCAAGTCTGTGGCTATATAAATGGAACTAGAACTGTCAGGCTTCTTGTGGTAAAAAAGACGAATTAAGACTACAATGAGGATTATATCATTTTATTTTTTTCATCCCTTTTTATTTTAATTATTTGAAAGTAGACTAAAGCATAGTTTAAAGTAGATATAAGGACAGCTAGACATAGTACTCGTACTAATTTATTTTAGCTCGATTGTGAAACAAGTTCTTACACCTGAGATTTATCAATTTCGAGTCCGCTTCCTGGTTCCCCAGTACTAAGGTATTAGGATAAAGTTTTCTTGCTCAAGGAAACAATGGGGTAGGTTTTGGATGGGATTCCAACGAACGCGGAGCTGGCTATCCAATGATTACCAGACCAACGAGACCAACGCTGTAACTGCTCGGCCACGTCCGCTTCTCTATATGGACATAGCATATACTACAACAATAAATATGATATAGTGTTTAGTGGTAATTTCAATAAAGAAAAGAAAAGTTCCAATATTCCGACCTTCCAAATTGATGATCTTAATAGCGAAATGATCTTTATACATACATCTAAAGTGACCTTTTGCTTTTCAAATTAAGCAATTTAGACTTAAAACTCGTCATAAACCGCATAAATTTACAATGACTAAGGTTGTCTTTATAGCGGAAACTGTAATATGAGTTTTATTTTTATCAACATGATATATAACTGAAAGTAGTTGTATATCAAGGGTTGCCTGCAAAACTGTAGGCCTTGTAACTCGCCCTTTTACGCAAGGTACTTACTGCAGTCTTGCGGGCAACCCTCGATATAGAGATTATATAATTACAATCAGCCGGTAAATAGAACAGAAATTAGGGCTCAAAATGTCGGGTGTTTAAACTCTCCGTATCAGAGCATTTGCCACGGCACTTACCTGTTTCCTGGTACTTTCATTGGTTCGAGTCCCGGTCAGGCTGCATATTTTTCTAACCCTTGGACACATTCTTCCCTTAAAGCCTATTTTCGTTGTCCGCCTTTGGCACTTGCAATGAAATATTGATAAAGACATGTAACCTATGTCTCGTATGCTACTGAATAATATATATATAACTACAATAAACTACGGTCATCTTCTTTAAACATTTCCAAGTCAGGTCATAGAGGTCATTGATCACGTCACTATGTTTTAAGATCACGTGACTGGGTGTTTTGAACAAAATGCTGAATATCGTATGCCAAAATTGATAACTATTATTTTTCATATTTGCTTATAAATGTGCAGTTACAGAACGCGGGAATGATAAAATTGAGAAATGTGTGTCCAGCAGTTATAACAGAAATTACAATAGTTTCCTGGATTGATATTATGTGTTAAAATAATAAGTGGAATTACTAGCTATCAAACAATACAATGATGTTTTTGTCATACCATATATTTACTATCGGAGTAGTTGTACATGGAAAAAGTTTTGAATATTTGAATTAAAATAAAAATAAAGTTAAAGAGAGTAAACCAAAAGTATATTATAAATACAGTAAATTTCTAGTATAAAGACCCTCAAAATCGATAGTCTAAATAGCGAAATGGTTTAAGAATAGGGACTTCTATCTTCTCAAACTAAAAAAGGTTTTGAAATTACTTAGGTGGTTTTATAGCGGAATTTAACTCTATATTATTCCAGTAAGTTCTGTTACAGTTTTGTATGGACCTATATTTGTAATATTTTATGAGACTAAGACGCTAAAAAAGCCTGGCTGATTGGTTTAGAATGCAACGAAGATAGGATACATGTATATGCAAATGTATAGCCTCTTAAAAATATCTTTAAAAAGTGACGAAATGCATCAGATATTTTATAGCCGTCTTTCTTAAATTCTCATCAAGCATTGCTTGATCACAATGATAACCAACAAAAGCCCGAGAAACACAAAATTACTTATTAAAAGAATTTTTGTTGTATCTAAGACAGTAGCAATGTGTTGTTATGTCATCTCAAGGCAGTTAGTCGACCTACTAACCGTTCCTGGAAAGGCTAAATCTCTGTATTTAGCTGTTGACCAGTTACTAGGCGCATACGTCCGTCAGTAACTGAATGGGTATTTTTATTCCACCGGTTCGGCGTTAAAGCCGTTGTCAGTGTACTCATATGTATTTTCTGTATTCATTTTCATTTGTTTCTTTTTTATTTCACAGATTTTCACTACAGAAAAATTATGAAACGTTCGGATGTTTTGAAGATACTATTTATTTGTGTTTGTGTATGTCACGTGTGCCCAGCACATTCCTGTGGTGATAACCCTCTAAGATTTTATGACAATTATTCCAGAAACAGAGGTATGTACAATCTTGCACGAGTTTGAACCTTGGGCAGCCGACACGCTTCCGGGCCAAAAATTCGACAAAAGTATATGGGGTGTTTTTGATTTGGAACTCTGCCGGTCGCATGTATGTTTTCATTCTCGTACTCTGAGGCTATCAAGATTCTCGATACTAGCTAGTTAGATCGAGAAAATGTTAACCTCGGGGTACGAGAATGATTTGTATTGAACACCATTCCAAAATCACCAGTCGATTTTGTTGGATCATATAAAATTCAAAAGAAATATAGATCTATGCACTTAATAACATCATATCATTTTAACATGGAATATATCATACAATATGTTATTCATTTTACTTACTAAACATGGTCTTTTGTTCACTATAATAGTGATTCGGCCGTTGATTAGTTATTGTTACCTTTTCCAGACATTTGAACTGAACACAATTGCCAGAGCATCTATCTACAAAATTCATAACCATGACATTTTACCTAAAATTTAATTCATATGGCGTATACGGACACAACTCACAGTCTTTATTGACAAAACTGGTGTACGGAACTACGAATGTGAATTTTGTTCAAATTCCGCATGGACAAAAATACAAATCGTAAATCTCCCATACAAATGAATTTTATGCTTTGCTGTTAAACAAAATAGTTAAATAAATTTCATGTTATATTTATAATATATTTCATATTCGAATACATGTAATATGGGTGTTCGAATAACTTTTATTATAAAACAATAGGGGTGTAACAATACGGTTAAAACCATATTGCAATATGCAAGACCCGTATTGCAATATATTGCAATATGTATCAGTTTTTACGTAGACATGCAAAGCATGAAGCAATGCACATGCAATGCATTCGTTACAAGTATTTTCAAGTAATATCTTATCCAAATATTTCAATGACATGTGTATAAAGGATTATATGTAAGAAAATGCTTATTTTGAAGCAGACTTTCCAAAATAATTATTCTCTCATTTGACGAAATACTATCATATTAAAGCACAAGTAGATAGTTTCAAGTTTTCAACACATTTATTTAAAGACATAGATTCAGATTCTGATAAAAACAATCAGTACTACAAAAAACTGCAATAACCGGTTCAGATAAATAACGAACCGGTTTAAAACCGTATGAATTCATATTGCAATATTAACCGGTATATCGATTAACCGTTACACCCCTATACAATAATGATTTTCTCATGTGATATATCGTCAGATATAGCTTTATACAACTACATGTAATTATACTAACATCTTAATTAGCTTCTGATTAACTGAAACATGTTTTCATTTCGTCGAAAATTACAAACTCATGCAATAGCTAATTAGCAGCCATCACAATTTTTTGATTACATAATCTGCTGTGAAACAGCATAGATTTTGCTTAAAAAAAATCCACTTTGTAGACACCATATTACACTTGCATGCATATGTGCAACTAAAATCCATGTCACTACAGTAGGCCTACTTTCTTTTTTTCAGGTGTTGAAACAGACGCATTATTAGTTTACATAAGAAGTAATCACCCTTCTGAGTATTCTAGATTAGTGACCGATTATGCTGCTTATAATGAATGTTCACAGATGGTCGACAATGGCTACATCAAACGATCGATACCTGACGACACGCGATATGACGTCATGCCTACGTCACAGTTATCACAAGGGGGTGATGATAACAATTTGATGGACGAAGAAACTATACAATCGTTTCTTAGCAACGGAGAACGACAACAACAACAACACCAGCAACAGAATGAATTGTGGGAAAATATTGCAAACTCTTTGTCTGCAAACGATGACAATTTTTCAGAAACAAAATACCTTATCAAAGATCGTCTTCCGTCAAGACTTTAGTATAAAAAGGTAATATTTTTTGTAAAACCGGCAGCCATACTTAAAGCAATAAGTTATACACTCTTTGGTTATTATAATGAGACTGGGGTTGTTTACATGAGCTAAGGGAACATTATTTTACTTCCGGAAACCATGAAATAAATATGAAATTCAACCAGTCGTTTTAATAGTGTCTCTGTGACATTTGAATTGCCGGTCTATATCTGAATTTTATCTAATAATATATCGATGATCAGTGTTGTGTTCACGTTTCTAGCTCAAGGATTGCTTTTCTTTTAGACTTAAAGGCAACCATAAGTAATATTGTATTGCAATTGAACATTTGGTAATTATTTTAATATTGGTACCATTAGGACACCGACGCGGTTTTAAGACCATTCGGAACTACCTCGGTGATCATCTGTGAAGATATACCTTGGAAATCATACCTAGTAGGAATATCAACAGGTTATAAGCGCTGGCATCAGAGTCCTCACATTTTTGGAACGATGTCTAAACATCGTTCCAGATTTAACAAACCGTAACAAGCTCTAAGCATTGAATCTAAGCAAAAACCCCGATCCACTCCGCATATCATTACTGCAAAATTTGATTGATTCGGATGTTTCCGGTTAGAATAATATCCTGATAATCGCTTGCTACTTATACCTATAGATTTGATTTTTCATCCGGCAATAGAGCAACATGGTACGGTTTACTGCGGGTATGACTAAAACATGCAATAGAAAATTTGGGGCAAAATGGACGAATTGGAGCAGTCAGTAGCGAAATGAAGTTTTAATTGTTAAATAACTGTTTTGGGCGTAATATATTAAAACAACAGGATATGACTTAAACACGCAATGGAGAATTTTGCGCAAATGGACGAAATGGAACAGACATTGGCGAATCGAAGATTTAACTGTATAAATCATGTGTTCAATCTAAAGCGCGCCATTGCGCAAATGCACCCTTATGTACGCAAATGGCATAATGTCAAACGTCTATTGGGCCCGTTGGGCGCACTCGACGAAAATATGGCTATTTGCCTATATCAGACCAGGGACTTTATGTTCGTGTCTCTAATCGATCAGGCTTTTGACGACTTTTCGTTTATTCTGTGCCCGTCCGTCTCTTTAAACCCATTTCGTTAAATAGTTCTACAAAGAAGAAGTAATAGTTCTAGTCGTATTAGAGACAAACATAATTAAATTTCACATTGTTTGAGCGACTGTACAGATACTGAGGACATCAATGTTGTTCATTTGACATGGAGTACTGTACATATGCAATAATTTCAAAATCGATGGTTTTCCAATCGATGGAATGGCAGTAAACGACCACAGCGATTGATTGGTTTACAAATGTAAACGATAGATTCGATAGTAAAGTTCCAAAGATAACGCGATGCAGTCTGCAGGTGTCCGATTAATTTAAGAAGATAAGTTCTCTCGCATACAATTCATACTTTGCAACAAAATTTAATAATATCGGGTAATTTTACATGTTTGTTTCTTGTGATAAATATTTCACTGACTGACTTACATGTACATGTACCTCCATGGAGAAGTTAACTAGTGAAAAGGTATATAATTATGTGATTACTTGTAACTGGCAAACACGCCAGCGAAGAAAATGGGCTTGTTCTGCTGGCCTAAATAAATATGAACTTAGCGATGAAATTTTTGTTGAGACTGGGTTTAAACCTTCACAATAGTTGTGAGTTAAGATTAAGTTTGACGTGTTGTTCATGGGCATTATGTATGACTGTGTCATGATCAGTGGTGCTTTTTCACAAAATTCTTATGAAAATAATTTTCGTAAGTCAGTTTCATATAATGAGCACTTCTAAGTCAGACGGATAATAAGCAGAACTATGAAACAAAAAGGTATACACGATTCTACAGTTTTAGAATTGTTAAGCCAAACAATTAGCGTATTACTAAGGTTTCTTGCTTTTGACATACGAAGATCTTTTTCGTAAGAATTTTTGTGAAAATCACCACAGTTCTTTCAAACTTTCAGCGTCACTGCCGCAACAGTATCGGTGCTTTGATTTGGTGACTAATTAATACTTGTTAGCAATTTGAACGGTAATTTATAAAACCAATTTTAGATGTGTGTCTGCATAATTCTGACTTTATGGTATTTGATTGCAATGACATAATCATAAAGTGTCTAGTTAACATGTGCATACTTTAAGTTAATTAAGATATCCAAATGAAAATACATGTAGATGTGCTAATTCATTGATGGTACGTCTACTTAACTTTGAAGGGACGTTACTATGGACTTTTGTTATAACAGTTCTGCCTCTTTTATATTTATATGAATTGGTTTATTATTCTTTGACTGATTTATTTGTTTGATAAAGTAAGATAAACCTTGCAATTAGCAAAACACTCGAAAAGTCTAGTTCTATCCTTAGACTGCTCTTGTTAAATTCTATTAATTGATACTTCATACATCATTTTATAGATAATATTGCTGCACAAGTTTGATTTTTTACATAATTATAATCTTTATTTATTAAATCAGTTCAGGACATCGTTCCTCCAGCACTCCAGTGCTTTGATTTAAAAATGCACGTACATATAATATTTGTCAACAAACACAATTAAAAATATATTATTCATTACCGTGTACTAGTTACAACTAGATCTATACAATCATTATAATATATATTAGGTAGTGTACATGTATGTATGCACAGTGAACTATATATTGGGACGTACGCATTATTTCATGATTATAAGATATGGACTCTGGTGCCAGTGGTTATAAGGTCCGGCGACTGTCATTTTCATGTCAACATTTAATAATGACATTGTTACACGCTTTATCACATCATTTCATCAGTACAATGTCTCACGCGTCGTACTTCTGTGTAGTTCAGAATATATTACCACAGAAACCAAAGTCCTAGATCTACTTTTTCGCTTTATGATATCCGAGGTTTATCTGTGTAGAAGATCGCCGAGGTAGTTCCGAATGTTTCAAGACAAGTAGGAACAAACTCCTCGCAGGGGTAAGCACTGTGAGGAGTTAGAAGTAGGAATTATAGCCAATGAAACTTAGTTTACAAAATTGTCACACTATCTTCGCCAACCGTATTGGAGCGTGTTCGGTCTGTTCTTTAAAATACCATAGAAATAAAAAAACATTCAGTTCATAAGTAAAATTAAGCTCTGTTTAAGAGTAATATTATGTAGATCTACATTGTAATAGTAAAAGTTCTAATTGACGATTCAATTGGAACAAACCAAGATACAAATGGGTATCTTGAGATTTTGGTTTATATCATTTTTTTTATAAATGACGAAATTTTATTCTCTTTTGAAATGTTTTGTTTACAGTTAGCACTAACTTTAATATATCTAATCAAGTCCGGCAAGACAAGTGGTGATAACATCCGTTAAAATAGCCATGAGCTTCGATCTTCTGGGAGTATGCCCTATGGTTGCTCACGTACAAAAATGTATGCTTATTTTTTTGCAAATTTTACCTTTTGTCTTTTAAACATTTTATTCTTTTTATTTTCAGATATATTGAGAATAATTCAATGACGCCATTATGGAGAAAATTGTTCAAGAAACGTTCTACTCGTGACGTATTTCGTGACATGGATACATTATGACGTCACAAAATCACTTGACTTTCCATTGCGAGAGAATAACATTCCCACAATTTAAGTTATTATTCATTATTTATTTATTGAGACATTGATGTTTGGTCGATGTATTTTTTCTTTTATCTTTTCTGTTTCTATATATGTTCACTTATTTATTTTGTTGTTCATTGAAGCGTGGCAGATCTTTGACTATATATTCCAACATGTGAATTCGATTTCGGAGCAACTGGATTATCTTTGACCAAAACGGCTACACGCTATAAACACTTATAGAGGCAATCTCTCTTTTTATAATATTTTTACAGAGTTGACCATTTATCTTTTAATGCAATAGTGCATCTATAAAGTCTTATTTTTTCTCAACTGTCAATGTTTGAATAATGTCATGGAGAGTGAAACGCTCACTTGTATAAGTTTGAATGCAATCTCAGCTGGAAGGCATTAAACAGTTAGGTTAAACAGTAAAGCTATTCACTTGTACTATTAAATCCTGAATCACTCTTGGGATTGTTAGGTGACCAACATATACCCAAAGAAAGTGATTATGAGATTAGTCATGCTTTACTTTAGAAAAAAAACCAACAATGATACAGTAAATTGAAAGTAATACAGCAAGTAGTGATACTGTTAACAAAAAAAGGAAGTCCCATTTTGTGAAGTACTGTGTATTGATCATTTTTATCGAAGGCGACAGTACTGGTCATGGTCCACCAACTACACTGTCTACCAGTATATAATACTAGGCTATATAAAGTGTTTCCCGAATCTTGGGGATGTACCAGTTGCCTTGGTTTCCTCTAGACAGTTCGTGAGATTGTGTTACAATTGTTTTTATCTGTAATGCTTCGTTGATTTTCAGATTTTTAGACCAAGAATATTGTAAAGAATATAACAAAAACACTTATCAAATATGAGTTTGCCTATCTCATTGATTTGTTTTAAAATTGGGTTAAACATCTTTGCATGTAATAATAAACAATTATATTGTTATTATGGTTGGTTTTTTTTCACTTTTACTTATTCCTTATCTTGTTGTCATGAATTGTATCCAATCTCGTTACAATCTAGTATTAAATATGCCACGAGCAGATCAACGAATCAATGCAATAGGATCAAACGCAACACAGCGGTTACTTTTACATTCGGAACAACCTCGGCGATCATCTACAAAGATTTATCTGCATAGAAGATTGCTGAGGTAGTTCCGAAAGTTGCTTTTTTGAATGTCAAAGTTATGAAGCGTGACTAAAGGCTTCAGGACATGTTGGCCTTGCTATGTATTTCTCGGTTTACAGAGTAAGAGACAAAGTTTCCTCCAATCGTTGAGTCGATTTTGTGTGACTGTAAGGGACGTAAGATTTATTCAAAACAAAGGTGTATGGGAATCACTCAAGCGATATGTAAGCAGTTTTATTGCTTAGTTTGTGGATACCATTAACGATATAAACGTCAATTCCTATATTGATCTTTTAATAGATGTACATGTGTCATTTTAAAGTATGCAAATGGCAGTTCAACAAGACATGACATGTAAAAGAAAGTTGCCAAAAAATGTTTCAGAGATAGGATTAAGGTATACAGTCCCTAACGCCACTCACAGTTAAAATGATGTTGTAAAAGAATAATAAAATCTTACAAAACATGAAATTTTTCATGCATTACAATACGTTATTTTTTAACATAGATTGGGTTTATTACATTATTTGGATTTCAATTTTTTTAACAAAACATTTAATATGACTTAGCTATTACAAATGTACCTCCTTTGGATTTGAAAATAAAATAATTTGAAAAGTGTCCATAAAAAGTCTATTTTTCCATTATTAAAATATCTAACATGGTAAAAAGTTTAGAAAACAATGTGCAAACAAATATAACTATTTCTAGAATTGTTTAACTGCCTTAAAACAAAGTTTTTACTCAGGGATTTTATACCTTAAATGATTTGTAGCAAAAGGCCTAGAAAGTTTGGGTTTTTAACTGCCAGCAGTTAGTTTTTAGATGAGTTCTGTTTTTACATTAGTTCTGCAAACTACCATTACAGTGCTCACGTATACATGTATTGGTATCTAGTCAAATATATATCGTGGTCTGATAGCGTTTTGTAAACTAACAGTCTGTTTAAAGAATGAGTGATATGGCTTAAACGATCATGCACCAATTCCGAACTCTATGTATTGGTTACGTCCCCTTAGCACTAGAACTTACCTAGCGTGATGTAACCAAGGTAAAGAATCGGAGTAAACGGAGTTATAGTCCGTTTTTTTCTCAACGGTCAACGCTTGAATAAGTTCACAGTACTGAAAGCATTGTTTTTATACTGGCGGCTTAATTGTTATTAAAAATATCTTGACTAAAACTCACTATACGGCATAAGAAGCTTCACTCGATTTTAATACACCCTTTCGGAAACTCATGGATGTATTACGACAATAATTTTAACAAACGCATTCACCGTAAAATTATTCATGTTTTGACACTTGAGAAAAAACGAACAATAATTCATGACATAATTGTAATATTGAAATATTCGTATATGTACTCGTAATTCTTGAATAATTAGCTTCAGCTATGTAGCATAATGTGACATACAAGAATTTGATACAGCCCGCAGTTGTTATCCTCTGATGAGTGTAATATTGCCCATGATGCTGACAGTGGGTCACTAGATGAAAACTTCTGTGATTACATGGACACACTACTACGAAACAGTGGTTGTCATGTGGACCAACTACTACAGTATGACATTTGTCGCGTAGCAGAATGCTACGGTTGGTACGTTGTCATACTGTCGTGTGAACTTAAAATTCTGGTCTACAAAACCAGCTTAAGAACTAAGGAAATAGTTTATAACAACACAATTTTGTATGTGGCATTTAATAATGGTCCGTGATCATAATTGTTTACCAACATACTGAATAAAGTTTTAAATCCAATATAATGATTAAGTGAAGTGCAGATTGAGAGCAATGTTCTTAACTGATATGTTCGAGCTGCTAACTGCGCTCTCTAACAACTTAGTATTTATTTATCATAAATAACATGTTTCAACTATGACTCCCAAAAGTTAACTAACTTCATAGCGCAAAAATTCATTTAGTAAATTGATCATAATTATGACGGAAGTGCATTCAGTCAATCTGCCTCATGTGATTTGTCATTGTGACATTGTAACGCAAGTTACGGTATTCATAGAAGTGTCGGAAATGTAGCTCAAGACCCATAAGCCCGAACTATACAAGCAATATTCTTACATGGAATATATTGGTATGAATAGTTGATAAATATAATATAAATAAGAAATTCTTATCACATATATTCGTATATATTATACATCATTTTATGTCATGTCTTAGAAGGGTATTTCACTATTTAATATATGGGTTTAACACGTCAATATAATATATATTTTAAGCTCTAAAAGTTAACGTCCGCCATATATTAGTCCCTTCATATCACCATTTAATGATTAAATTACTATATTGGCGAAGTCCTAATCTTGTACGCCATTCTCGTTGCCAGAGGTTATCAAGATCTTATATTGAGAATCTTGATAGCCACTGGGTACGAGAATGTTTTTCATAATGCCTTTCTTAATATTTAATAGCAATTGCCTAACAGTTAGCATGAATGAATGATATACAGTAACAATGTAAAATATAAAATATAAAATATATACTCGTAATTTAAATAAAGGGAAGTAATCATTGTGTAATGTTTGACAAACTCATCACAATGGTAACTTCCCTTTATTGAAAGACTTCGTATAAAGTCTTTTCAGAACGTAATAATGAAATATTTTCTTTCAGTTCCTTTAGACAAACAAAAATTATATATATCTTAACTATACATGTAATACTAACTTTGTTTTAAAAAACAAAAAAGGCTTATTATATTCATTTCAACTCATCAAACATTACAAACATGGCGACTTAGTTATTTTGGTATACTTGAGGAAGTTACACACGAATCAATATGATTAAAACCCGATCTAAAATGTTCCGCTCGCCTACTTGCTAATTTGGTACGATAGTACGACAACGCTCTACAGGATATTTGTTTACGGAGATTGCACACAAATAATAAAATTATTTAGCCGGAAGTTAAAGCATAGCTACAACCTGGCAAACGACTGATTTCGATTCATATATGCAAGTTTTTACTAAGTATGTTATCATTTGTTTTGATAAATGTAGTATAAAAATATATACGTTGCATAATTACTGAGGAATTTTGCAAAATATCATACTTCGAAGGGTGAAGCAAAAACTTTAAAAATAAAGAAATGTTAAAGTTTACTTGAAATAGCTATTTTGCATAAATTTACAAATCACAATCATCTTACAATGCTGAGATTGGTGTCATGTGGAAGATGGACCCTTAAAACATAGGCACAGACATATGTCAGATTTCTATAATTATAAAAGATTATTACAACAATTTACAACGTTCATTTACACAGTTTGTCATTATCGACATTCCTTATCATGTTTATTACTCATTAACATAATAAGGAATTTCGGAAATGACAAAAAGTGCAAACAGTATAATTATGTTAATGTTATAGTTCGAACAAAAAAATAACGTGTTATTGAAAACATAAAATTGAAACAACCCATTCCGGAGGTAGGCAATATTGACAATACAATTTTTATAGTTCCTTTTAACAAAATTAGTTTGGCGGATAAACCATCACCCCTTCGTCAATTATGCTTGTAATGTTAGAACGCTCAGTTTATCATCACTCCAGCAAGACACTCATTTCATTGTCACTCTGAGCATTCGCTGCCATGTATTTATCATATCATTATATTTATCATATGTACCATGTTATATTTATAAATGCACATTGTTGTGTATAGGCCGGAGGCCTGTTTATACAAATAAATAAACTGTTAAACTGTATTTGTTCATTGTTTTTTTTACATAAACAGTGTTTTAGTTTTTGACAATTATACAATTTACAGCGTATAGTTTGTACAAAAATTTTGTACAAACTATACGCTGTAAATTGTATAATGTTTGCATGTCAAAAATTGACCTCATATTTCATACCTATTGAAGTCAATGAAATCGGATACGTGCATACATGTCTGTTCTTTGATTACATAAACGACATGGAAATTGTGATTCAATGTCCCATACCTTCCAAAATATTACCAAATATGGTAAAATACGTGACAATAATACAGGTTAAACATAGGAAGAAGAATGATATATACAAGTTTTCCGATAAATAACTATTTATAAAACTATTACGATTGTCGCATTTTTCAAATACGATCGTCGTGCAATTACAGTAGATATACATATAAAACTCTTATACATGTATTAACAAAAATACTGCAAGTGTGGAAATAATAAAAAAGACCGAATCATGGCTGATTACTCACCCATTCTGTAAGTATGGATTTACGTTTTAATAATCGTATTGAACTAAGCAATAGAACGTACTTTACAAACTTTACTTTTTAAAAATTCAATTTGTCCAAATACAATGTAGACATAACATTGCCTTCCGACATTTTCTCATCCCGGTCTGTCGTTCTATTCAATGTCATATCAAGACTGTATCAAGGCTCAAAGCATTACTGCATCCTGGCTAACGACTGATCTATATATTTGTTGTTAGTATTTTTTAAACAAATTAATACATAATAGTTGATTTCTTAAATTGTATTAAGTACACTCTTATAATTTACAGACAAATGTAAAGCCCCTGTCACGTTTAACTTTGTTTATGGACTGCAAAGTCAATTGTCAGTTATCTGGTACAGATATTATAAATACCTCTTAAGCTATAGTCGCATAAACATAAAAATAGCCGTGAGGGCACCGTGCGGGCGCCGTGCGATCAAGCTCCGCAAGGACCCGTACGAGATCTTGCGTACGGACTGTTACGTTTTTACCAGGGTCCGTGAGATGAGCCCAGGATACACGTATCAGTTTCAGAGTCAAATGGTAAACAAAATCGTGGCCAAATATTGATTAAACATGCATATTTTCCTGCTACGGCTCCATATGGGTGTGTTGTTTTGACCATGTCCGTACTGTCACCTTGAAACGCAAGGCTTCCCACGGTCTACGACTGTCTGCACGTACGGGTCCGTAAGAAGTCACGATTTTATGGGACTGAGGCATTACGTGTATGAATGAGACTGCTATAATAATGAACATATGATTATTAATATGTTATCCATTACAATACAAAGTGAAAGTATATCGAAACCGAAAGTAGAATTCGGTTGTCAATAATAGACAATAGTTTTATTATCAAAGAATAATCAATATTTTAATCTTGTGATGGATAAAGATTTCCTCCAAAATTACACAATTAAGCTTTTAAACGACTATGGATTATATATAGTCAACGTCAACTAAAAATAGTGTGCTCTATTAATAGGATCCCCGTTTTTATTTAGAAAATGGCACTCTGTCAAACTATAACTTAGAAAGCAAACTGGATTGGGTTTTTTTTGTACAGTTTATTTCAACAGCATATCAGTACATAGTACTTATGGCTATATAACATACATACATATAATTTAAACATGAAAATATATAAACATAGTGATAAGCACACAGGTAAGGTATTTCAATAAACAATGCAATATACAAATATTTAAGCAGCACATTCAACAGTTCATGTTACAATAATTTGGACATGGAACTCATAGCTAGTTTGTGTTTGTACGTTTTAATAAATTTGATTAGCAGAAAATAAACATATGTTTACAACATGTTGTACATATATAGGACTTAAATAAATAAAAATAAATAAATAAAAGATACAATAAAATTATAAGACATTAAGTATGGCTGACAACTTATCTTTCCTTAATTTCATAGAAAAGTAAATAAATTTTGACAATTGGTCCAGAGCATGTTCATTTGTATTCGCCATTAAACAGTAAAATTTATTTAGTGAAGGCCAAGATGTTTGTTTAAAATATTTAGTTCTGGCTTCTTTTAATGATTGACAACACATTAGAAAATGGTATTCAGTTTCTATGGCATTCTGTGAGCATAATTTACAAATTCGTTGTTGTCTGATTATTCCATTATGACGTCCTACTTCAATTTCTAAATTATGTGAACCAAGTCTGAATCTAGTAAGTTCTTTTCTAATACATTCATTTTTAATTAAGTCAATATATTTTTCGAAGGTATATTCTGTTTTATGCATTTTGTAGTATGTCATTTTGTTTGAGTGTTTATATCATTATGCCATGTTTGTATATATTGATATACTATGTATGTACTTTGTATACTATGGTATGAATGCTACATGTTTACTTTAACAACTTTACGGTACCAGACAGTCTGACCTTATTGAATACATCAGAGTCACTGGCACTGGAGTCCTTACATTCAATAAAATATTCATACTAATGATTAAAAATAACATTGTTGAAAAAAACACTATAAAACATTTTTTTATAACTATCGCTTTTGAGTCGTCACACATCTTATTATAATGTATATATCTATATGGTATTGAACCGTTTTAGAAGTGATCCACGGTCAAACTGACTTTTTACATTTTGGGAAATGACTGGACATTAAAACCGGTTGTAATTGAAAGCTGACACATATTATTACAAAATTGGAAAGTATCAACTTTATATCTTATAAAATTATCATAGAATAAAGCGTTATTTCAGTAATTTTATTTTTCAGTGATTGAGAGACACTGCTGACTTCCGGTATAATTTACAGTGATGTAACATGCGTTCTGATTGGTCAAAAACTCCGCGAAACTTAATTATATAAGATATGAAGTTGATACTTACCAGTTATGTAAAAATATGTGCCAGCTTTAAATCAGAACTGGTTTTTGGAACGATTTATCGTTCCAGAGACATGACAAATCTTAAAACCATTCTGACTCATAAATATTCATATTTCCATGCCTTTCAACAAAGGCAAAGAAGGATAATTTATGCATACTTTCTCATTATCATGTAACTATACGGAGCTAGGTTGTCTCCCCTACAAACGGAAATTACCGAACAACTTCGAAACGACGCAAACTGGTCAATCGTAATTATACTCATTAATTCCCGTTGTGTATACAAATACATTAATATTTCATACGAACTTTAACCCGACCTGATTATTTATTCTATACCGTTGGTTCCCGGCTCATTCGGCTTGTAAGCTATCTTAAACGAAAAACCAGGGTACTAAACTTTACAAACAAAGACTTCCGTTTGTAAAAATGCATGGTTATCGAGACTATTAAACCTCGAAAAAAAACATGTTTTGGCTACATATATCTCTCTTGACAGCATGAAAAATGAATTTGCACATAGCATATGTATAGACTGCGAATGAAGCATAATACTAATCGTGAAAACGTGTTTATCTCAAAGCAGAAGAATGACCTAGTTTCGGAAAGGTAGCGAACGATTCGCACCCAGTTATATTCGCTTGTAGACGATTCGCTCGCACAATAGGGGCGGTTCATCTCCATTAATTTAACCAGTTATTGTGACTATAAGCTTATAAATCCATTCCTTTTTGCACTGTACATACACTTTATCATTAAAAAGCACCCAAAATGTGGACAACAGACTTTCATAAGTGATTAATAAACGGCATGTCACACTTTCTTCTTCGACAATTAACCGCTTCCATTGGGGTCCGGTACAACTCAACCCGTGGACAACTCAACCCGAAATTTGGGACAACTCAACTCGTGGACAACTCAACCCATTATCAACTCGACCCGTAAATATATTATGATAGTTTGATATATAATCTATTTGGTTATTTATCAAAAAAATATGTATTAACAATAAAAAGTAAAATTGAATATATTTCTACCAAGAATTGAAGATATTTTTGGATAAAGTACAGTAATGATATTTAGAGATTGCATAATTATTGTGTCAATTGTATTGTATGTATTGTATACAAAAATGTAGTACTCATGTACTGTAAGACTCAGCACATGTTTAACCGATTATTGAACATTATTATGAAATTAAACTTCAAATTGACTGAATAAAATGTGTGATGTGAGATAAAGAAAATAGAATTGAACGTATTTATTGTTATGATTTAAAAGCGCGAAGTTGGTAGACAAACTGTTATGTTGAATTAATTAGAAAGTGATTATTGATACATTGTAATTGTAAATGCAATTAATCATAGTTGTATTAGTTATATCGAACCGTCAAAATTTACTTCTTGAAGATTTAATTATGATTGAAGTGTGCCGAAACCATTCGGCTTATAACAAGATTAAAGAATTGTTCCGGTCCCTTCCATTGTAATATCAAAGGGACAAAATGATGTTTCACGCCTCCAAATCTATGCGTAATATGAAGGACTCATTACTTTCCAGTAATATTCGCAATTTCATGAAACAAAATGGACTACCTAAAATATATACACCATTGGCGATACCACTGATTCTAAAGAAAGTGCTACGTTTTAAAGCAATTTTTGGAAAATTTTGTTTCATAAAAAATTGTTAATTTTTCACATAAATTGATGGTATCAATCACTAAACCTTGGTGTAAAAGAGACCAAAAAAGGACAAAAAAATCACCAAAATATTTTTTTTCATATTTTAAGGCACAAACACCACCGGAGAATCTGTGTCAGATAAAATTGCCTTTCCGGCGTCAAAATGACATGTGCTGAGGATACTGTTAATAACTACGTGTTGTACTAGGTTATAAATCTTTAAAATGGTCCACTTAGCAGATAACATTTTTACCTTAAGCCACAGACAGTTTTGTTCGCACCTTCAAACGAATGCCTCAAATGAAAGACTAATGGCTTACAAAAAAATATGCGCTATTTCATGAATCAAAATAGACTACCTAAATATATGCAGCATTTCAGCCGATACCACTGAATATCAGAGAATGGGACTTTTTCACACTAGTTGATGTCAACCATCGAAATATCCTTATTTTCCTCTCTTACTAAGCCGCACAGAGTAGGCTCCCCTTGTAATCAGTTTTTGTGATCAAAACACGGTGTATTCATTACTATTTTCACTGTTTTATAAATAGGAAAAACACTGTCAATGGCATACATACACTTGATAATTACAATGCACCTTAAATGTGGACACCATACACTTTCAAGTGATAAATATGGGTAATATGTGTAAACGGATTAAAGATCTCAAATCGACTTAAATATGACGAATGGAATGAATGCGAAAATAATATCAAATGAATAATGCAAATGTCACGCTCCCTCATTCATGTCTTAATCTGTTAGTTCGCTTTCATTTTGATATATATAAATTGATACAAATAATTTCGTGCTAGACTTTCAGCAAATCTTTGGCTTTAATTCCCCAAAAACCTATATCATCCATGTAAGTATTTGCTAGAAGTTCAACATTACTCAGCAGCATCAAGATAAAAGTTTGCAGAGAATCTACCTCAAAGTTCTACAGAAGAGCAAACTAGTCACAGCACATCTTAAGAAAAGACAATTACTGAATTTTAAGTGTATATACTTGTGTTGTATAGTTTACTTGCAATACCTTTGAATTTGCAAGATTTTTGATAATATTATGTTCTTGATATAACAACTTATTACTTGTGTTAATTTAGAAATTATATCTTAGACATGGTACCTACACGCTTTCAAGAATCGTTCCTACAGCACTTTCAGTGCTTTGATTATGTCGAGTAATTTTCCGAAGTATGAAAAATTCAGTTCGACTGTGGATCACTCCGAAAACGGTTCAATACCATGTGTATATTATAATTAGCTGTGGCACGACTCTAAAGCGATAGTCAAACAGAAATCGTTTTTTTTTCTACGTTTCTTCACCAATGTTATTTTTAATCATAAATATATAAATAGTTAATCTAATATAAGGACTCCAGTGCCAGTGATCAGAGTGGATTTAATGCGAAGTGCAATAACACATTTGGTATAGTCCCAAAAACGATATAAAGCTATCAAAATCTATTGTTTAAGTTTGCTTTACGTACATGTTTCTATAAACAAAATAATTGAGCGGTGAATTAAAGTCGCAGATCACGATATTCAATAATGTAACATTATATCGTTGTAACGAATATATGATACGTGATTTTGTATTATATTCCTTGTTTACGTTATTTTTGAGGGAACCCCCAAAAATTACACGAAATGAAACAACTATTGGATTTTTTCTACTTCAGTCACGCATGCATATAATACATACATATGTATATATACATACTTACGATTTGATTTAAAGTTTTAACTTGCAATTAGTTCTATTATTACAAAGTGGTTAATTTCTTACACATTAAGTTTTTTAAGAGTGCATGAATATGCAACTTAAAGTAGGGTTACATGCTTGTAATTGATTATTCTTAGACCTAATTATGTTTCCCTACAAAAATTGTAAAATTTTGAAAATGAATCATATTGAATATCACTACTAAATGGAGAATTCGCAGGTATCGCGCCCAAAAGGTTTGATGAGTGATTCTTATGTAGTTTTGGCTGATAAATTCGAAACCGCATTTTTTTTTAAAATGTTGAGGTCTCACAATCTGAGATCAAAAATGTTCGTTGCTAAAACACCAAAATGCACCCTAAGCTTCGTACATACTTTTCAGCTGTAACTTACATCAAATCACATTTTTGATTAATGATATTTTATTTAGAATGCATTTACAACATATTTGCACTAATCATACGAAATTTAGTGCTTATACCGATGATATATCAGCTTTCTTTACGTTACAGTAAAAATGTAATTGGTGTTTCAATAATTATTAAATTAAGCATGTAGAATAACTAGAAGGTGCTTTCCAAGGGTAATCAACTTGTGCCCCGGGGGGTCGAAGTTGGCCCCGCCCATGGCACAAAAGATTTACATAGAGTTATATAGACAAATTGTTTAAAAATGTTGTACGCAAAAACTTCAAGGCCTAGAGTCTTGTTGTTTGGCATGTAGCATCACTAGAAGGTACTCCACAAAGATTGTTCAAATTGTGCCCCTGGGGTTAAAATTGACCCAGTCCTAGGGCTTACAAAATTTACAAAGAGAAATGTTAAAAATCTTCTTCTCAAAAACTTCAAGGCATCGAGCTTAGCTATTTGGCATTTAGCATTACTAGAAGTTGCTTTACAAAGCTTGTTGAAATTATGTCCCTGGGGTCAAAATTGGCCCTGCCCAAAGGGGTCACAAGTTTTACACTGAGTTATAATAGGAAATGTCAAAAATCTTCTTCTCAAAAACGTAATGGCCCAGAGCTTTGATATTTGGCATGCAGCATCATATCAAGGTTCACTACAAAGCTTGCTCAAATTATGCTCCTTGGTTCAAAGTTGACACCTTCCCAGGGATCACAAGATTTTCAAAGAGTTATATTAGGGAATGTTAAAAAATCTTCATCTCAAAATTTGCAAGGCATAGAGCTTTAACATTTGATATGTGGAATTATCTGGAGGTCTTCTACATAGATTGTTCGAATTATGTTTGTGATTCATAATTGGCCCTGCCCCAGGGATCATTGTTTCCATCGGCTGAATCTGTTCCATTATCTTTTGTCAGATGCCCTGAGTACCCAGTTCTCAGGTGAGTGGTACAGGGTCCTCAGGACCTTCATGTTTATATATCATACTTATCTTTGGCAAGCTATTTAGCGAGATTTCCTCTAATTCTATGTCATACTTATCTTTGGCAAGCTATTTAGCGAGATTTCCTCTAATTCTATGTCATACTTATCTTTGGCAAGCTATTTAGCGAGATTTCCTCTAATTCTATGTCATACTTATCTTTGGCAAGCTATTTAGCGAGATTTCCTCTAATTCTGTCATACTTATCTTTGGCAAGCTATTTAGCGAGTTTTTCTCTCATTCTAAATCATACTTATCTTTGGCGAGCTATTAAGTTAGATTTCCTCTAATTCTATGTCGTTTGTATTTTTAAAGACATTTCTTGTTTATTATTTGTACATAATTATAACTTTGATTTTGTAATGATTATATGTATCTGTACCAACTAGTAAGTACTGTTTTTTTTTCAACATTTAGAAACTATTTGAGACCAACCTATATCCCCATTGACTGCATCATTCGGCGTATATCTCCCAACATTAAGAAAATATTTGGAAGCTTTGTTTAGGATCGCATTGATACTAGAGAAAGAGTTCACATCCCATACTGGCTTATACTGATGAAGCATAGGTGATTGCCGGTACAACAGTTGCTTCATATATATTTGTTGTGAAAGCATTACAACGTATATCATCAAGTGCTTTACTCTTAGCGATGGTTAGACCCAAATATTAAACTATCACCAAAAAAAAACAGCATTGCAGTATATCGTTGGAATTGGTGATAGCGAGAAACACAAGTACAAACTGTACATAAATTCTACATAAATGTAGTATCTAATTACGCAAGTATTTTTACTATTTCAGGGAGATTGGCTTGAATCACATACTCTGGACATGTATCATTATCGTGTTTTGTACCATATTCTATGAACACTTTCTTAGGCATCTAAATATGTTAGGTAAGAAGATACATTATATAACATATAAGAGGGTACAGTAAAACCTCTTCAAACCGATCCTCCTCAAGTCAAATTTTTCCCATACAAAAAAAATCGTCTGGCCAGCGTTGTTTCACCTACCAACCTGATACCGCTGAATTCCGGATACCGGACAACAATTTCCTTCAATTTCAACGTTAATCTACCTAAATTGATCTTTAATAAGACCCTTTCATACCTGCTTGTCACCAGTAGTAAATGTGAGCTATTTATACACAACAGGGAGAACATATCAGGGCTGTAACGATTCACCGATGCATCGTGAGATCGTATTCGCGGATGTCCGATACGGATGTATCAAATCGCGTCCTAAAATTCGCGATTCACAGGGCCTTTTAGTTTACAAGAAATCAGTTAAAACGAAATATACTACATACTTTTGTATCCATCACATTTAACGCGCAATTACAATCCTTACTCAATGTTCAATCTAGAGCACGCCATTGGCCCCTAATGAAAGCAAATGGCGCAATATCAGTCGTCTATTGGACCCGTCGGGTGCACTTGCCGAAAGTATGGCTATATCGCGAATTTGACTACTTTTTGTATATTCTATGCCATTTGGTTTCGTTACATCTATTTTGCTAAATTAAACGGGTACCTCAGTCTTCGAATCTAGCTACCGGGCCGAAGACCGAGTCCGTCATACGCCAACGGTTCGTTAAAAAGATACGGATCGCTAGACCGAATGTCTGGTAGCAATTTCAATAGCAATATTACTAAAAATGGATTATTGAACATAAAAATTGCAGTTACAATCAATTTATTATTTGGACGCTAAAATCCAGCCGAGAGTCCGCAAAACGCATTGAATTTTTATCCGCTCTTGTAAAATCATAGACAATATGACTTATGTGTAAGGCGTCCTCTAAAAAATCAATAGTGTTACATATATGACGGTAGGGCTGCGTACCGTGGCCAAGGTCGCGATACGATACGCATCCCGATATAGCCTCGCGAATACGAAATTAATCGCGATACGATGTAAATTGTATGAATGCGTAGACAAATTATGATATTATTATCAAACATTCATAAAATCTAAAATAAACGATAGTGTAGGTCGCGAAAATGGATGACATTACGAAATAATGACTGAAGGGATTTTGTTTTTACGAAATAGTATACCACATTGTGAATAATAAAATACAAATAACTTTATTTGTTGTTAAAACATGACAAAAATGTTTGTTTCTAGTGGAATTTAACGAATTAGTTCATTAAAAATCATCTAATTATGTCTATTTAAATTGCCACACAACACGCTAATAATTGATAACAATTATCAGCTTATCGGCAAACATAAAAGTAAATGTGTTCTTCCGCAATCAATGTTCACTAAAGTTTGTCACGTGTTTGTTAATTGCAACCGTTTGATTACGTAATCAATTTTATGGGTACACGGTAAATTGGAATCTTGCATGCTTGAAATATTTATTCTATATTTGAAATATATAAATAAATAAATAAATATCTTAGTTAAAACACAATTTAAAACTTCAACAACCATACATATCTTCATGATTAGCCACAACTTGGAATGTTGTCTTTAATCTATACATGTATTTTGATATTGAGCTGTCTGTGTAGTACTGCACTTTCTTAACTAAAGGGACCAGTTTCTTAATATTTGGTATAACTATATCAATGAATATCAGCTGTGTACTTGCAGGTATAATTGAAAAATATACATTTATGTTAAAATTGTTTGTATTTTGTTGACAAAAATATATTTTGTTTCAATTAAGACCAGACGTTGTTCAAAGCATTATACCTGGTATAAACTTCTTTCTATTTCACATTATGCTACAGCAGTGATAGAGGCGAAAAAACACATAATTTCGGCGACACTCAATTAAAGGTCAATAAGTTGTCAAAATTCGGCATGCAAACACAAAAGCCAGTAATTTTCAAGTAAAAAATGTCCATACTTAAAATTTATCTCACAATTACATGCAGGTATGTGTTGATTATCACACAACATATCGTTAAATTAATGAAACTGTGGCGACGACAGTAGCGAACCTTACAAAACGCGACGTTAAATTTTTATTTTCCAAAACATAAGCGCATGATTAAAAGAATTACATGCTGTTCCAACATCCTTAGGTATATATAAGATAAATGACTTACACATTTTACTTTTATTACAATGTGTACAGGCTTTCGACAAAGCGACGACAAGCGGAAATGAAATTGGCGCCTTCTTATTGAAAATGAGTGTTTAATGTTGAAAATAGGAGGGTGGGCTAATTATCATGGCATTTATGAAATGATTTATGTATTTTTATCCGTCAGAACTTTATCATTTTGCTATTGAGATGTGTATTTTACACAAAATACGAGATACTAAAATTAGAAATACCGAAGCAATAATATTTTGTAACTTTCTTAATGAAGTCATATTTCCCGTGAAAATATCATACATTTTTTAATATAATAAGGGTTACACGCGACTATTTTACGACAAAACAAGTTCGGTGACCCTACATTTTTTCATTTATTTATGCAGCACAAACATTGTCTAGTTTTCTTTGAATTTTATCTTTTAGACAAAAATGCATAGACTTTTTAGTAGAAATTGTTCTAAATTTTGTCGGCACGTGTCTTTAAACACAATAAATTTTAGAAAAGATATTGGTTGTATATTTGAAATTTTTCTTTCTTATAGCTATGTTTGGACTAAGAATGTGTAATGAAATAAAAAGAAACTACAGCATGTTACGTGTTTTGTTTTTTATAGCTGTTTTTAATTATATTAGGGCCTCAGATTAGCTAGAAATAGAGCCTCAAATCTTTGCCTGGACATGGTCAATCGGTGGTCATTTATGGAAAAAACGAGTTCGGTGACTTATGTTTTTTTCTTCACCAGTGAATTAGGCATGGTTCATTCTACAAAATATCAAAAAATAAAAAAATTCTGTTGTCAAAAATAAAATGTAGAAATCGTCCTTATGTCTGTTGAGACCATATAGTTTGTTAAAAAATGTGAAAACAGGAAATAGTCTAGACAATAGCATAAAACACGTCAATCGCACTATAAAGTACTAGATTAACCAAATATATTTTCACAAAACAAATAATCCAGGCGGCGTTTAAATGACTTTGTCCATTTTTAAAAAATAATGAGCATGATAATAAAATGGTGATACTTAACAATTGCATGAGACAGCATATAAGTTCTTATCACTTATAGATTTACTTTTTTGTAAGTTTATAATTATGAGAACAGCTTATTTATTTATTTAAGTTTATTTTCAGATGTTGGCACAAACACGATACAATCTGTCGATACCAAAGGTACACAAACATTAGAACAATCTGTCGATACCAACGGTACACAAACAGATACTAATGACATACCATCTCAGGTAATTTTATAACAAAATGAGGAAATACAACAATGTTACAAATATCTATTATTTCTCATAGCAAACAATATAATTACAGAACTTGTTATACTATACATGTATTTATGAAACAGTTATTACACGTCATAATACAGGGAAGTTTTGTAAAGCAAGTATATATTTTGTAAGACATTTTGGTTTGTTTACAAAGTTAATCTGGTTCATCATTTTTACTATATTATGGTTTATATGACAATTTACTTGATGAGTATGTACATTCTTTGTTAGCAGTATGTTTTATAGACCATGTTTTGGGAGAAAGGTCAGCAGAGAATAAAGAGTCGGTTTCTGTCATGTTAAAGAAACGGGGAAAGGGAAAAAATAAGCAGTAACTACAAGACAGTCTAAAACTGATTTTATCTCTGAAAGTATAGTTTTAGTTTTCAACAATATTTTGGTCATAACGACTATCAGACACTATAATGTCACTTGTGTTGGTTTTCTTATTTTACATATACGTTGGGTTTAAACTTAATGTATCTAAAGCATTGAGAGTTGGTGAAAAGGTGAATGTAACATAATATAACAAAGTCCATATATTATCTACAAAGTTTATTCCTTCTACTAAACATATAGGTTACAGCACCCAACACTCAGCCAGATATTTCCACTCAGTGTTACACACAGCTGAGTGTCCAGGGACAACCTTCCTCTCTGGCTGGAAAAACTAAACTCGCCAACTATCAACCTTGATAGTTGTAATATTGACCATTAAAAATTGATAAGGGTGGACTTTGTGTATTTGGTTAGTGGTATAATGTTATATTACAGTGAAGCAGAACTAACCGTCATCTATGTCAAATATGTGAATACAGAAGAAATCAGACAATTACCGATTATAAACTACTGCGGCTCTAGCCTTTCAACATTACATATTTATGCAAGCTTATGACACATGATCTCATTTTAAAACTATTCAGAGCAGGAAATCTAAAGCTTTCAGACTGCCGAAAATTCTAACAGTAAGGCTTTACTGTTGTACCGCCGAAATTTCTAACAGTAAGGCTTTACTGATGTACTGCCGTTACTGCTGTCATCACATACATTGTGGGTAAACTATTTCTAAAATCAAATTTTCAGATGATCGCAGAAGTCTTATACTTATGACAGCACATAAAATATAATTATGTGTACTAATGCATGGTACAATATTAATATATTTTATATATTTGACCTTTTCCAGGACAACATTATGATAGGACCAAACTGCCGACAGTATTCTATAAATAGAACCAGGGGATATGGTACACAATACTTTGCCCAATATGGTAGTGGAAATACACAATATATTCTGGTCATTATGGATTCATCTGAACTCCATAAGTTTTTGGATGAAACTAACTTTTCTAAAGGTAAATTTAGGTGGGTGGGTTTGTGGATGGACGGACGGACAGACGGACATATTAACTGAAATTTAATGAAATTTACATAGATATGTGGCAAATAGATTTTGCTAAAAAATCAATAGCAAACATACATACACTGAATTTATCTTTGGTTGTGAAATTTGTCTTTTACTGAGTGTATAGTATATTTAAATCCAGTTTCAACATAATTCATACATCAAATTTAGGGTGTTTCTTTACCTATAAAATGCTTTAGTTCGTTAAAAAACAACAACAAAACTCTGTTTATGTAAAATAATATAGTATACTATTCCACGACATATAATGGTTTGGATATAAAATAAACAAATGAAAAATAAAATGTATCAATTTAATAGTGTCGTGTTGGTGTAAATGACAAAAACGTTCTATCATTATAAGCATGATGGACTATAGAGGGGTGGTTTATCCGCCTCACTAATTTTATTGAAATCATCTATTAATTTTTATTTTCAATACTGTCTACATTTTTGTACCTCTGGAATGGGTTAAATCATTTCTATGTTTACACAACACGTGTTTTTAATTAGAACTATAGTAACAGTGCTGCTATTTTAGTAGCGTTAGTAAAAAAAACCGGAGGAAGTAGGGTCACAATAGTCGGAAAACAAAATATTTAACAGATAAATTATGAATTTTTAATCAAACTTAGATACAAATTAAAGAAGAAAACATAATAAGCAAAAAGCACTGAATGAACAGTTTTATTATATGCTTGTTTCACCTAATTCACAAAAGCATTAAGGAACAGAGCCAAGAATAAACAAAAGTAGAATAATGATTTCCCAGAAAGAGTAAATTGAGCTAACGGTATTATGAAACAAGGGCACTGTATCTTTTTGTAAAGTTTAATGTTTAACTCTAGTATTTTTAATTATTACAGGAGAAGAGACTTCAATACATCTTAAAATAAAACAAAAATCAGAGAAACTTACACCTGACGAAATAGAAATTCAGGAACGAATAGTGGTTAAAGCTCTAAATGACTGTGACAGTGAAAAACGCAAAGAACTTGACGAAATATTAAAGAAATATGATGTGTTATTTGAATCTGCCATGATTGCATGTATGGACCTTAAATTCAGGATACCATTGCATCAAGCCACCATTGAAAGTTTTATTGATTTGTTTAATCACGATGACAACTTATTGATGCAGTTTATTTTACGTAAGGTAGTCATTGATGCATCATTAAATAATCTTGATCTGCAGTTATACACTGGTGAAGGCCCACTTTGTGACATATGTGGAAAAACGGGATGTCCTTATTGGCTTGAGAGACAAACACGAGGCCAATCTTAGCATACATGTTAAAGAAATAACTATTGTTTAGAGGTTTGAAAACATAATGTGACAAACCAAATTGTGTTTGCTCATTCCCATGTAAATGAGCAATACAAAGGAATACCTATACAACATGGTACATACATTTATAGTCAGGCTTTATCCGAAGAACATTGACTGTACTCATTTTGATTTTAGATCTTTGGAACAATCCTAAGATGGTAGCTCAGATTATTGAACTAACCAATTGATTAATATCAATAATTATTCTACGTCCATTTGACAAATGTAAGGTAAACTATTTGTATTTTGATATCAGGTGAAATAATAACTCCATTAACTTACAAGAGCAGTCCAAGGACAGCGCGCTCGACTTTCAAGTGTTTTGTTCACAACAAGGCTTATTTTAAAACAAAAGTGCTTTCAAGACAGGGCTTAATATTACATAGGAAATTATTCAGTCAAACAATAATTACCTATTCATATTTGTAATACAGTGTATATAAAAGGGGCATAACTTCTAAAACATACATCCATGGTAACATCCCTTTATAGTTGAGTAGACATATTATCAATGAATAAGCATACCTACTTTCATTTTAATATCTTTATTCAGATTTAAAGATATTTCAATTTGTACATATTTTATCTTTAAAGTAAAGGGACACAACCAAAAAAGAGTTACATTCCTTTGTAGTCGTGTAGATGATGAATAAACATACTAATTGTCATAAAAAGTTGAAAAGGGGCTGAATTCTAATAATCATCAAGGGTTACGTCCAATTGTAGTTGGCTAGATGTAGTACTGATGAATAAGCATACAAAGTTTCAATCAAACTAAATATGTTTATTTTGAACAAACTTTAACCTTAAATATTAAAGTATAATGGGACATTTCTCCTAAAGTAAGTCATCCAGAATTATGTCCCTTTATAATCTAATTGATATATAAGCTTACTAACTTTTATTCAAATATAATAATAAGTACTAAATATATCACATTTGAACAAATTTTAATCTTAAATGTTGAGTACAAAGGGGCATAACTCCAAACATAATAGTCTGCAGTTAGGTCCCTTAATAGTCACATAGATATAGTATGGACAGTTAAGCATACAAACTTCAAGTAAAATATCTTATTTCGTATTTAAGATATTCCATATATGAAAAATTTTAACCTCATATTTTGCAATTTTATAAGTATAAACGTGCAATTACTCTAAAAGTAATTTATCCACAATCGTGACAATGAAGTCCCTTGGTGGTTTAGATATAGTACCGACTAATATGTACACAAACTTTATGTCAAATATCTTGATCAGTATTGAAGATATTGTACATAGGAAAAACTTTAGTCTCATATTTTTCAATTTTTTAAGTATAAATGGGCAATAACTCAAAAAATAATTGATCCAGAGTTATCCCTTTCACAGTATGGTTGATATAGTCCCACTGAATAAGTACACCAACTTTCAATAAAATAACTTGGATAGTGTTGAAGATATGAGAATTTTAAAAAAAACTTGAAAAACCAATGCTGACGCCAACACCAACGCAAAAGTGATAGCACAAGCTCTCTTTTTTTTTCCAAAAGTCAAGATAAGAAATGTCAATAGTTATTTCATAACAGGGTGGATTTATAAATATTGACTATTTAAATGATTAATCAGGTTTTAATCATTTGTCAGGTTTATAAAAAATACTAATGTCTATTAGTTTTAAGCCAATTTTACCTTCTACTAGCATCTGACTCTGATTACTATAATGACATTAAAAGTTGATCAGAATATTGATAAAATATACATTTGCTTAATAATGCAACAATGGTTTGATTTGAACTAACTCTGAATACATTTGTATCATGGTTTGATTATTTGTACTAATATTTATATATAGGTAATATATGTTATATCATAGGTGATTTGATATAGGCCCCTTTTTTCCAAGGGCAGTCCCATTGGCCCATGGCCAACAGGGCCTATATCAAATCACTTATTTAATGACAATTTAATAAATAACTACATGTACTATAAGTGGATTTTTTAACTTGGCGATTTAACAAAATATAGTCCATCTAGGGATTGATGAAAATATTCAGAGACAACCTTTTATCAACTTTATAACAACAAGTGAGTAATATCAACAATCTTATTCACGGAGCAACACGCGCTGATTAATTAACTTTATTTTCACAAGAAATAATACTTTGAAATTGCGATTCAATATTGTGGACTCATGTGAACAGGGATTCCAAAATTAAAGGTACAATAACATGCCATGTTTTGAAAATCGATTTATAATGGACAAGTTTTTGACATTGGCCCTGTTTTATCAGCCAATCAGAGCACAGAAATTTGACCTGGGCCAATAAGTGTTTTGGCCCTATAATAGACTTCAGCCGTGTTTTCAGTTTAATTAAACAGGTTCTGCAGTATTGTGCAGTGAATTTGGCATTTTACAGGGCAAATAACACATAGTTATTTAATAATCAGAATTATTTTATTATCTTTTGATTACATGTATGTGTGTGCTTATATTAATAAATCATTTGCAGTTTGAACTTGATTTGTATTATTAGTATACATTGTACTTGAAAAAGAGTGACCCACCCAATCACATTCTTTCAATCACTCGGTTAAAAATAACATGAATAATGGTTTAGTGTTCACATTAATTTATTCTAACACAATTTTGGAACAACTCATATTATGGTAAAATTCCACTAATAAGATAATAAATATCAATAGTTTTAAAGGGATTAGGGGGCAAAATTTTCAGTTCCAATTTTCCTTGTTCTGCATTATATTTTTATAATTGTGATTGAAACAGACAAAACTGATATATTACTTGGCAAAATATTTCTATATTTTCTGTTTATAATTGGGGTGTTTCCTAACTAGACACACGTGGGTCAGGTTAGCTTAAATTAGATTAATGTTAAAATATGCATATACTGATGAGAAAATACATGAGCTTGTTATTGTGCAATTTTAGTATAATTCTGTAAAAAAGATATCCTAACCGCCTAAGAATGTTGAAAAGACAAGAGGCGACCAATGAAAATGTTCAATTTCAGCATATACGACATATAACAAATCTATTAATAGCTTGGTGATTCCCTCAGTATCCTACTTTCGTTTTCAACAATGTTTATGACACATGTCTTAATTCATTCAGATGAATGTTATAAGTGACAAATGTAGTAAGTGATTTCTTACGTTCTTAATACTGTTTTAATGACTAAACTTGGTTGTTCACGTTTGGCACAATCATTTGCCTGTATATCCCTTTAATAGCAGATTAGTCTTAATACTTTTTTATTTTATACCATTGGGGAAGAGACTTTAGGGATGCACAGCAATTGCAATGTCCGTTCATCCATCTTTCCTTCCTTCCTTCTGTCATTCTGGCTTTCCATGTCTTAATCACTACTGCCTTATAACACCATGGATTTTCATAACAAGTTTTGAAAACATGTTTATATGCACTAGATGATGTGTTGGGTTCAACACCCTAGTTCATAACTCCAAGGTGAAGGTCATTTTCAAAGCTTTCATATACTAATGAATGTCATCACTTCCATGATACCAGTTGATTTGGGTATTAGCCACTAATTCCTTATTACCCCATATAAATGTTGACTTTTATTTTGGACTTAGTTACCTCCCTTTCATATACAGAAAAAACCAAAGATAGGCAGTTAATTGTTTATTTCGTATTTTAAATTAGAAAATAATGTTCATTAAAATTATTGTTTACAATAAATACAATGTACATCAGCAGTACATATTTAGAGAGAGAAAAATAAAGTAAGTATAAACATATATATGTGTATATAGGTGAAACAAGAAGGCACGGTGACCACTGATGAGCATTTACTACAATAGTGATAGGCAATCACTAACATGTATCACAATTGATCATTTATTTGAGAACATAGAGTTAGTTACATGTAAGGAAGGAATTCACTACCTTGGCTTCGTAGCAATTCTCTATGCAGCAGTTTGCTACATTGTAGGGCTAGCAAGTTTTTTATTGTTAAATTTTATTCGAACGACAGTGGCACATATATTAAGTTTACTGACTAAAATATTCAGAATAGATAAAGATATATTTAAATCAGCATAGTTAATGTATGAGCCATTGAAAGTTGAATACAATTAACAATACCTGAATATGTTTTGGAACACTCAGACATTTTGAGATGAAGCTAAACCACTACATAATACTTGCGTGACACAAACACTTTTTTAAAATGGTGACTCCCCTTATGCAACTAGCCCTAAACTAGCTCTGTTATTATCTAGATAGCACTTACAAGGTGATTTATCAAATATAATACATAATTTATACATGTATATTATAGTTACAATTTATTGCGTAAATAAAAATACATATGCTAGTACATTTAACAAAAAATACAGGATATTTGTCAATTTTGGGGTATTGGTTAATGTTCCACTGTTCAGCACAGAAAATATAGTTCCTAGAGTTGCAAACAGAGAAATTAAAAATAAAGTTTTTTTCATTCAAATTGACTATAAACCATGTTTCTTTAGTTTTTCTGGTTTAAATGCAGTAAGCAAAAGTCAAAATACAAATGCAAAAACATATATGAAACAAGATTGTACATTTTTATGGAACATTTACATCAAATAACACCATATTTCATCATTAAACATAAAAAAAAATTATTGTTCGTTTTTTCTCAACTGTCAAAACATGAATAATTTCACGGTTAATGCATTTATTAAGATTATTGTCGTTATACACCCATGAGTTTCCGAAAGTGTGTATTATGATTAAGTAAAGCTTCTTATGCCGTATGATAAGTTTTAGTCAAGATATTTTTAATAAAAAATTAGGCCGCCAGCACAAAAGCAATGCATTCAGTCACCGTGAAATTATTCAAGCTTTGACAGTTGAGAAAAAATGGACAATATATTTGATAACAATACTGTAAGGCAAAAAATAAAAAAAAATATAACAATCAACATATTGTGGGTTTAGCAGAAAATGGTCGTAACCCAATATAAGAAAAGAGTGAGTTATGACCGTTTTGCAATACACCCACGATATGTCTACATATACAGAGACAGTACAAGTAAATCACTACTATTGAGTGTTGCAAGTATGATAAAGAAAGAAATGAGTTGAAAATTGATGTGTCAAGCATTATACAACCGAATGGTTAGGCTAATCCTGATATTTATCTAGAACTAATTGATGAATGAAGTATTAGAACAATGTAGAACACTCCACCAGACTTCTTTACTCCCAAACATTCCAAAAGTTTATAAAACAAACAGATTCTAAAATTAGCTTTTTTTGTGTAATATTTATTGAATTCATTTAACTCTATTTTAATGAGTGAAATCATCATAAACAGTCTCTAGCTGGTTCTGGATTCAACAAAAAAAACCAGTTGGTTCTGTCACTGGTTCTAACAGACATACATGTATTATGTAAAATTCAAGTTTGATCAATATCCATGTTGAGGGTTTCCTGCAAGACTGAAGTAAGTGAATTGCGTTAAAGAGTGAGTTACTACAGTCTTGCAGGCAACCCTTGATGTATTGTCAAGTCAATATATGTTATCTTATAGAGATGGGTCAGTACAAAACTAGCCAAACTATAGGTCAGTTTAAGACTGTAGACTAGTTTTACAGTGGCACATCAATATATATAAATTCTCTTTACAAATAACAATATGGGCATACAAATATTTTGTTCTATTCCAGACAATGCATATTATATTACGGTGTCCTCTTAAAGTCCTAGGACAAAATCTCGTTTTTAGGATAAATTAATTGCAGTATACATGATCAATTTTTCTCAAAATTTCATATATTCAAAAACTTTCGGAGGACACTGTATATAAATATATCAAAATGACACTAGACAAAATTAAACAAAGTTTTCAGCAACTACATTGCAGTTATCTAATGTAATGAATATGATCGACACTTAAAAGTTTCAGATTCAGACTTTCCTTGATATAAAAAATTGTTTATGACCAGAGAAAAATTTTCAAAAACTAGCGTTTAGTTGTAAATTGTATTTCTTACAATATTTTTTATATCAAAGGGAGATAATACCTTACTTTCATTTAATATTTGTGCTAATATTTTTGCAAAGTAAAGTTTTTATATAACTAATTCATGTAAATGAATAGCCTTTTACATAATGAATGAGAAATCTTATGTTTTGTAATCATTTATCGCCCTTATTTAAATATGCATGTAAAAATGACCATAGCTTGGCAGTAAGGGAATATCTACCTAAAATTGTATTCATTGTCTCATGTCAATCTACATAGTCAAACACTAATTAATGGGTCAGAGCAAGACTAGTCATACTTATTTATTCATTTTTACTGGGTTTAACACCATGTCAACACAATTTAGGTCATATTACCGTGTCCAGCGCACCTTACCTAGCTTTCCTTGACCCTTGTCTATAACCAGTACTCGCCTACCCTTCCACAAGGCCAGAAACTTCCCCACATTATCTAATCAATGGAGAAAAATTGACATTATTGTCAAATTTTCATAGAATGGTATAACCTCCCAGGGTGGGATTCAAACCCGTACCCCTTCAGGCCACAAGATTCCAATTCCAGGCACGCTACAAACTTCGCTATCAACCTGGTTTCAAAACTAGTCTTCATCCTTCTTTATTTACAAGTAGCTTAGACTAGTTTTGCACTGACATATCATTATCAAAATGTTACAAAATAAATACATTAACATTGAATGGATTTCGGGTAACACAAATTATCATCTAGAGCAATTTATCATGATTTAAAAGAAACAGTACACTGCAAGCATTGCCTTCATTGAGACATAAACATTAGGATGACTTAAATTAATTCTAAATCTAAATCTAAACTATCACAAATCAAGCATCACACAAAAATACAAAATGCATATTAAGCTACAATAGGTTTATAATTAGTTCTGTATAAAAATTTGATGAAATACAGAACAAAAATTGATGATTTACAAAATGTCATATTTTTTGCACAAGAACAAATTGTCTACACAAGTAAAGTTTTACAAATCTATCAAATCTACAAGCTTAGGCCTAGTTTTAGAAGGACTTCATCAGGATGTATAGAACATGAAATCTGTAAGTATTTACATATCTACAAGTCAGTTGGTGAAAGATGTAATATTGCATTCAAAGTAGTGGTATCAAAACACAAAAATCTTCACTTGAATTCTAAATTTATATCAAAACATAAAATTATAGAATTTGAATCCTAATTTTGATGTTTTTGAATGTAATAACTAGTGTCAAGGAGATGTCAAATTGTTCTCAGGTTGTATAATTATTGATATAAAGTATTACATTTATAACAAAAAATATATGGCTAATATTCAAATATTTAAAAAATCCTACAGAAAAAAAAACATAAACTAAATGACTATGATTGTTTCTTCTTTCCACGAGCACCACCACCTTGCTTTCTTCCTTTTGAAGATTCCTCCCCTGCTACATATTGTCCATAACTTATACATTCAGCGGTATTAGTAGGACCTTGAGCTGATAGACCACCCATTACATAGAGTTTACCATTGTGTACTATATTAGCACATGAACAATGAGTCATTCCCATATCTTTACCTTTAGACCATGTGTCCGTCTCAACATCATATATTTCTATTATTTCATATGGTTTACCAGTATTTCCTGAAACAAGATATATGTACATGTATAATCTATGTTAATGTGATTTTAATAGATAATAATTGTGATTTTTAAAAAAAAAAAGCTTAAAACAAACATGATTTCAATGTCTACCATTTACCAAGTATGCAAAAGCATGGCCTTTGTACCATTGCATGGTTGCAAGTTGAAACAAGGGCCACAAGGGCCCCCCGGTGGGTCCAGGGCAACACCCAGCCAGGGGTCACAAAACCGACCGATAGAAAAACAATAGTTTACTAAATTATAAAATCATCATTATTCATAAAACAGAAAGCTACGCCGGGAACGTCTGGCTTTTTCAGCCAGTTTCTGTAGTTATCACCGTCTGGATCACATTCAGACAACCATTCCCATCTCTATTTGTTTTTTGTGGGTTTTTTTTGAAGATCTTTTGTATTAAATCCTTCGTGTAGAAACTTTATTTTGACGAAGAAATTGTAGGGCAATCAATTTCTGTTTACAGTTTAATCTATAGTCAAATAGATAACGAAGCCGTGTTTTCATTGGATGATTACAATTAGTGTGCCAATCTAAACCGTTGTTTACAATAAATTCACGGATAAAATTGCATGCTGGGATTAATGATGCACATTTTCGTTGACACCTTGTATATCCTCGGAAACTATAGGCAGTTTCTGCTAAATCAGCGTTTAATGTTTCGATTGACGCTTCGGTTATACAGCGTTCTCGATTATGAACTTTGGATTGATAGTTTTACTTTTCAGTTTTAAAGAGAAAGATAAGACCCGAACCAAACCCCTCCAAATATCTCAACGGATTTACGTGATTTGCAAAAATGAACCCTCCGGCACGTGAAAAACCAGAACTTCCAGCACATGCCGGAAAACTTGCACCCATGCCATTGTTGCTTAGAAACGAAACCAATTTGTGCTATTTATAGTCACATCATTTCATCTGTATACTGTTTACATTAACATTTGTAGAATAATACCTACCTAAACCTCCAGCACAGACAAGTTTTCCTTCAATTATACCAATAGCAAAATCTCCTCTTTTAGTAGGCATATTTTTACCAAGTTTCCATTCCTCTGAAACACAAAAAGATATGGATACAGCATGATAACAAGAAAACCTACAAGCTAGACTCATCACCTAATAATCAATTAAAGGGGATATTGGCCAAGTTTGAATAAAATCAAAAATCAGACATCACAAATGTCAATGCACCTTGAATGTTCTCAAAATAACAATGGTCTTCAATGATTCACCAAAATATATTGTTAAAATATAGAATTATTTATTTTAATTAAAGTGAAAATATACAGTAAAAGTTCGCTGGCTCGAACTCGAAGGGACATGAAAAAAATTCGAGACAGGCAGGTCTTCGACCTGGCCAACATTCGTCCGAGTTCGACATTATTACTTCCCTTTGTTTTTTTAATTGTTTAATATAAAACCCGAACACACGGTTCCTTCAAGTGTCTTTTGAACGTAGTCAGTACAAACTGCAATTAATTTGCTTATAACTTATTTGTTGTTCGTTAGTTATACATTTATGAACATCATTATGATTTAGGTGAGTAGCAGTATATGAGGTGAACATGATCAGCTTTGTTGTGTCTTCCTGTGACTGACTTAGCTATCCCTCCCCCGTTACCGGGTCCTTCACCAAGTTGTTCAGACGGTGAATCTGTGTGTATATTCTGTTCTAACATTTTGAATTGAGACCGATCGTAAATTTGCTCTGATTTTATACTGAAATTGCATTAACATTTTGTTTGGAATTTTTATCATAATTAAAACAAACATACAAGCTGTATACGCGCTAATTCATTTGTTTTACTTTAGTTACTCGTTTTATTCTTGATTTTTAATCATACCATGACACTTTATAACTTGTGTCCATCAACAATGTGCAATCTGCAAACAATTCTATTGTTAAGCATTTTTGTGCGACAATGTTATCACACAACAAAATATTTTGACAAATAAAATCAATTAACAAATTTAATGTTGAGCGATTTTCACGCCATGTTATTATCACGCGTCACAAACAATACCTACGATCAGACCTTTGTTGCTGATGTGTGAAAATCTATTGTTCGAGAGAGACAATAGCATTATAGTGTATTTGTAAACCACGGGACCGTGATATTGGTTCGAGAGTTCGACCCTGTCCTGTTCGACCCAGAAGAGGTTGTTTAATATAGATATAGAAGGGAAATTGATTGGTGCCAGACAATGTGTTCGACTCAGACAATTAATTCGAGCTGGTGGTGTTCGAGAGAATGAACTTTTACTGTAAATGTTGTTGCATTACATTTCAGTAAAAACAAGTAAATCTGTGAGCTAATGCTCACTAGTGATACCCCCGCCAAAATCTAAAAATATGCGACAAACAGGAAAGAGATGAGTAAGGAGCATGAAATCGCTTTACACCACATGGGACTATAGGAAGAAGCAATATGCAAAGTTTCAGGCTGCTGCATGGTATAGTTGCTGAGAAAACTGTGACGGAAATTTTGTAACGGACGGACGGACAGACGGACGGACGCATGCACGCACGGACAAGGGTAAAACAGTCTTCGAAGCGGGGGTATAATAACTCGAACAAAACACAATAAAGGCATTACGAGATGGAATAATCATCAATTTTGGAACTTGCCAGTTCAAAAATGAAAATTTTACTCTTTTCTGAGCTTACTCCGTGAAATAAAAATCAATCAAACACAAAAGTCAACAAATATCCTCGATACCTTTTTCAAGATCAAATATTTCACAGGCATCAGAGAAACCTGCTGTTCCTGGTTGTATTAGGCCACCCATACTAAATATATGTTTGTCTGATGCAGCATACATAGCAAACACTCTTTTAGAAGGAATATTAGGTAATTTTCTCCAGCTGTCCTCTTCAAAATCATAGACTTCAAATGCTAAACAAGGATCCTTGCCTTGTCTACCTCCTGAAACAAATAATGTGAGATTAGTTTACTTCAACATAATGTAGCATTGGTACTTGTACTCATACTTTACTTTCAACATAATGTAGCATAGGTACTTGTACTCATACTTTACTTTCAACATAATGTAGCATAGGTACTTGTACTCTTACTTTACTTTCAACATAATGTAGCATAGGTACTTGTACTCATATTTTACTTTCAACATAATGTAGCATTGGTACTTGTACTCTTACTTTACTTTCAACATAATGTAGCATAGGTACTTGTACTCTTACTTTACTTTCAACATAATGTAGCATAGGTTCTAGTACTCTTACTTTACTTTCAACATAATGTAGCATAGGTACTTGTACTCTTACTTTACTTTCAACATAATGTAGCATAGGTACTTGTACTCTTACTTTACTTTCAACATAATGTAGCATAGGTACTTGTACTCTTACTTTACTTTCAACATAATGTAGCATAGGTACTTGTACTCTTACTTTACTTTCAACATAATGTAGCATAGGTACTTGTACTCTTACTTTACTTTCAACATAATGTAGCATAGGTACTTGTACTCTTACTTTACTTTCAACATAATGTAGCATAGGTACTTGTACTCTTACTTTACTTTCAACATAATGTAGCATTGGTACTTGTACTCATACTTTACTTTCAACATAATGTAGCATAGGTACTTGTACTCATACTTTACTTTCAACATAATGTAGCATAGGTACTTGTACTCATACTTTACTTTCAACATAATGTAGCATAGGTACTTGTACTCATACTTTACTTTCAACATAATGTAGCATAGGTTCTAGTACTCTCTTGTTCAAAAGCTAGTTTTTATGGAGACATGGTAATGTCCACTTACAGTAAGGGCCTTACTACTCAAAGGGTTCAATTCTAGCTCAGACCATGGATTTCTATCAGGTTACATGTGGTTACAATGTAAATAACCCACTAGAAATTTAGATTTTCCCACAGATATTCAAGCTCCAAGAATCTATCAAGATGGTAATATTTGTCATGAGTTTTCCTACTAAAGTGAGGGAGGTATAATTATGTTGTTTCTTGAGTGGTCTTCACATACAACTGGGTAAAAGATTTCCAGCAGCCTGATGACAATGTGTAACAGCTGTATTGTATTAAGTCAGTAAACATGCATCAGATTAAATCTTTCAATCTTTTAAAGAGTCATTGCATAAATTTTCTTTGGCACTTAGTGCCACTAGCTAACTATATATAATGTTTATAAGTTCGAAATTATCAAACCTTCTAACTAAATGAAAAAACAAGTAAATCTGTGAGCTAATGCTCACTAGTGATACCCCCGCCAAAATCTAAAAATATGCGACAAACAGGAAGTAGATGAGCAAGAAGCATGAAATCGCTTTACACCACATTGGACTATGGGATGAAGCAATATGCAAAGTATAAGGCTGCTGCATGTAATAGTTGCTGAGAAAACTGCGACGGAAATTTTGTAACGGACGGACGGATGCACGGACACACGGACAAGGGTAAAACAGTATACCCCCCTCTTCTTCGAAGCGGGGGTATAATAATCTTCACAAGTACAAATCAATTTTCACCAAGGATACCAGCAAGTGACTGAAGGCAATGCCTGCTTTAAATTGCATTTACAAAATCATTTAAGTGCTATAATAAGTTGAAACTCACCAATGACATAAAGTTTTTCATTGATCAGAAATGAGAATGTAGCATATCTTGGTGTAGGCATAGGTTTTAATTCTTTCCATTTACGTTCTTTTATATCAATACTACGGAAATAATCATATGGATTTGTGTCAGAACCCATTCCTCCCATCACTAATACTTTATCATCTGAAATATAAATTATAATGTAATACAATATGTTATCTCCTTTCATGCTTATGGGTGAAATAATGTCGTTTTGAAATGCAGAGTTATTTGATGAAAACATAGGATGAAAATTTTTTTTTTTTATATTTTCATTGTATTGAAAATATAATTTTATATTTTCATTGCAAATTACATCATCTTGGAGAAGAAATTACATCACTTTATATATGTGTTAAATACTTCCAGAAAATACAGAAGCAATCATCAAAGAAATACCGGTAGAATAAAATATGCAGTTCATTTTAATGATTTATCATGATATACCCTAACACTAAATATACTTTATAACAACAAATAAGATTTTTTACATGGAAAATGGTGAGTGTAAAAAGTTGGTGAACTGTTGAACCCTCGAATTATTTAAGTCACTGGATCACCTGCAATTTGGTTGGACACGGTCCACTGGCTAAACTAAAACACTGTGGTACATATAGGCATAAAATGAAACACATTTTCAATCAAAAGGAATTTTGAATCACACTAAGTCCTAACCTCTCACAACTGCAGACATTCCTAATATACCACTAGGTAGTTTTTCTAACTCTGTCCATTTCTTTTCTTTAATGTTATAAACTTCCACAGCATCTACTGGTTGTTGTACATCCCCTACACCACCAACAGCAACAATATTGTCTTCTACAATACCTGTTAACAATATAAAATCTATTTATTGACCAATGTTACTATAAATAGTATCATGTTACTATAAATAGTAATGAGTTACTAAAAATAGAATAAAAAGTAAAATCTATCTTATTATCACAATTAAGTTTTTATAATTCTTAACTTATATTTTTGTTACATTGCCAAATAATTTCTTTTACAGTTGTATTAAATTTTTTAAAAACTTGCGCCCTAAAGTTTCACTATCTAGTATCATGCAATGTAAAAGGTAAGATTTTATAACCCAGTCATGGTTTGCAATTTAATCTATCTGACAGTAAATATCAGTTTGTGCAGACACTAAGTGACTTGGAATTCTAAATTTATACCCTACCTATTAAGTCACACTAAAATAAACTCTGTACAAAAAAAGAAGATAAATAATGAAATAATCATACCCACTGCTGGGGCAGCTCTTTTTGTTGGCATATTTTGTAATGTTGACCATTTCTTTTTTGTTATATCATACATTTCAAAACTATCAACTGGTGTACCCATCTGATCACAGCCACCAACAACATATATTATGTTTTCATAAATAACTGGTGAAGCGAATACTCTAGGAAACACCATCTTCTTCAACGACTCTGACTTGAAAACACCATCACCATTATTGGACGCCATCTGAAATATGAATAGGATAACTTGAGTAAGAATTCATAAAAAGAAGAGAAAAATCAAAGAAACAACAACAAGAACCTCTGTAATAAAAATACCTCTGAATAAAAAGACAAGACTCCTGTAAAATTGGGGACCGATCGTCCAAGGACAGATTGTCTGACATTCTTGCCTACCATCCAGGTAAACCAGATTTGATTCTTAGTCTTACTCTAGATAGTCTAGGTGCCAGATTTTCATCTTCCAAATTACCCACAAAATAAGTATAGCCAAATCTATTTTCTCATGTCTAGAACTTTAGTGGTCAAGTCGAATACTGGTCACCCTTTGCTCATAGTTGGATATCAGATGTTTCGACTGGTTTTCTAATGATCAAGCAAAACAATTAACATGATTCGTCCGAATATTTGCTTATCCGAAAATATTTCATTTGGCAGGCTCATGTAAGAGAAAAACTCTTTAGATCATTTGTCATAAAACTGACTTTGTTAACATTTATATAGAAAGAAGAACGATGTCATGCAGACATAAATGATATATTTTAAATAAGTAATGTTTGTTTACTTTTTGTTTACTTGTGCTGTTTGTTGGTTGTTGCTTTCCGGCTGAGTTATCTCCCGGTGCTACTAAATACTAAAACTCCACGCAGCGGTTATCTCCCTTTATCAAATCAATAACCACTGTCACCACAAGAAAAATTCGTCTCTCAGAGAGCCGAAAAACTTGTTTCATCTTTTCTTTACGTTTTATGTAAAAATAAGCACTCAGTTTGGCCGTGTTTCAGGGCATAAATCTTGAGTTTATAAAGCGATTTTTCTGGGTACTGGCGTATACTTAGCGACAGGTCCGACCTATCACGTGGGCATAACGGCTACCCTGGAATAATTCCAAAGACTTGAAACCACATTAGATCGGTACTTTACATTTTGTGTATAATAACAGCACTCATATGGGCCATGTTTCGGGGCTCGAACGTCGAGTTTAAGCAATTTCACCGGGTACTGGCGTATACCAGGCGAGAGGTCCGACCTTAGGCTATTATGTGGGCACATTGGCCACCGTTGGAAAATTCCTTTGGCTCGGGCCAGATACCACTAAATGTCGGTACTTCACGTTTTGTGAATGAAATCAGCACTCAGTTGGGCCATGTTTCAGGGCTCGAACGTCGAGTTACAGCGTTTTCGCCAGGTACTGGCGTATACCAGACGAGAGGTCCGACATAGGGCTATCACGAAGACACAGATGTCACCCTGAGAAAATTCCGTGGACTCGGGCCATAGACCACTAAATGTCGGTACTTTACGTTTTGTGTATAAAATCAGCACTCGGATGGGTCATGTTTCAGGGCTCGAACGTTGAATGGAAGCGATTTCGCCGGGTACTGGCGTATACCAGGTGAGAGGTCCGACCAAGGGCTATCACGTTGGCTCAGTGGCCACCCTGGGAAATTCCGTGGGCTCGGGCCATAGACCACTAAATGTCGATACATTACGTTTCGTGTATAAAGTCATTTCTCAGATGAGCCATGTTACAGGGCTCGAACGTCGTGTTTAAGCGATTTGGCCGGGTACTGGCATAAACCATGCGAGAGGTCAGACCTTAGGCTATCCTTTGGAAAATTCCGTTGGCTCGGAACAGAGACAGCTAAATGTCGGTACTTTACGTTTTGTGTATAAAATCAGCACTCAGATGGGCCATGTTTTAGGGCTCGAACGTCGAGTTTAAGCGATTTCACCGGGTACTGGCGTATACCATGCGAAAGGTCCTACCTTAGGCTATCCTGTGTGCAGTGTGGCCTTCTCCAGAAAATTCCGTGGGCTCGGGCCAAAGATAGCTCAATGTCGGTACTTCACGTTTTGTGTATAAAATCAGCACTCAGATAGGGCATGTTTAAGGGCTCGAACGTCGAGTTTAAGCGATTTCACCGGGTACTGGCGTATACCAGGCGAGAGGTCCGACCTAGGGCTATTACGTAGGCACAGTGGCCACCGTGGGAAAATTACGTGGGCTCGGGCCAAAGACCGCTGAATTTCGGTACTTCACGTTTTGTGAATAAAATCAGCACTAATATGTGCCATGTTTCAGGGCTCGAATGTCGAGTTGAAGCGATTTCACCGGGTACTGGCGTATACAAGGCGAGAGATCCGACCTTTGGTTATCACGTAGATACAGTGTCCATCCTGAGAAAATTCCTTGGGCTCGGGCCGTAGACCTGGGTTTACGACCCATACCGACTGCGCTGGTTTCTGGGTTGGGTCCGAGCCCGAAACAGGAAGTAGGACACCATTGTTAACATATGTACATGTACATATAGTTTCTATATAAGTCTATATAAGATATAGAATAGCTGAACCAAGGGCCGATAAGTCGCACCCAAAGTGGTTCAAGCCTGCTTGGTTCGCGACCCAAGCAGACTTCGCGGGTTTCCGGGTTGGGTCCGAGCCCGGAACCGGAAGTAGGTCACTATTGTTTACATATGTACATGTACATATGGTTTCTATATAAGTCTAAATAAGATATAGAGTAGCTGAACCAAGGGCGGATAAGTCGTCCCCAAAGTAGTTATAGCCTGCCAGGTTTGCGACACATGCCGACTGCGTTGGTTTCTGGGTTGGGTCCGAGCCCGAAACCGGAAGTAGGTCACCATTGTTCACATATGTACGAGTACATATAGATTATATATATGTCTTTATAAGACATAGAGTAGCTGAACCAAGGGCGGATAAGTCGCCTGAATAGAGGCTCTAGCCTGCTGGGTTCACGACCCTTGCCGACTGCGTGGGTTTCCAGGTAGAGTCCGAGCCCGAAGCCTGAAGTAGGTCACCATTGTTTACATATGTACATGTACATTTAGATTCTATATAAGTCTATAAAGCATAGTTTAGCTGAACCGAGGGCGGATAAGTCGCCCCCAAAGTGGTTCTAGCCTGCTTAATTCGCGACCCATGCCGAATGCGCGGGTTTCCGGGTTGGGTCCGAGCCCGGAACCGGAAGTAGGTCACTATTGTTAACATATGTACATGTACATATGGTTTCTATATAAGTCTTAATAAGACATAGAGTAGCTGAACCAATGGCGGAAAAGTCGCCCCCAAAGTGTTTCTAGCCTGCTGGGGGCTGCACGGGTTTCCGGGTTGGGTCCGAGCCCGAAACCGGAAGTAGGTCACCATTGTTAACATATGTACATGTACATATGGTTTCTATATAAGTCTTAATAAGACATAAAGTAGCTGAACCAATGGCGGAAAAGTCGCCCCCAAAGTGGTTCTACCCTCATTGATTCGCGATCCATGCCGACTGCGCTGGTTTCCAGATTGGGTCCAAGCCCGATACCGGAAGTAGGTCACCTATGTTTTCATATGTACATGTACATATATTTTCTATATAAGTCTATATAAGACATAGAGTAGCTGAACCAAGGGCAGATAAGTCGCCCTAAAGTGGTTCTAGCCTGCCGGGTTCGCGATCCTTGCCGATTGCGCGGGTTTTAAGGTTGTGTCCGAGCCCAAAACCTCAAGTAGGTCACCATTGTTTACATATGAACATGTACATATAGTTTCTATATAAGTCTATAAAGGCTTAGAGTAGCTGAACCAAGGGCGAATAAGACGCCCCCAAAGTGGTTCAAGCCTGCTGGGTTCGCGACCCATGCCGACTGCGCGGGTTTCCGGGTTGGGTCAGAGCCTGAAACCTGTAGTATATCATCCTTGTTTACATATGTACATGTACATAAGTTTTTATATAAGTCTTTATTAGACATAGAGTAGCTGAACCAAGGGCGGATAAGTCGCCCCCAAAGTGGTTCCAGCCTTCTTGTTTCGCGACCCATGCCGACTGCGCGGGTTTCCGGGTTGGGTCCGAGCCCGAAACCGAAAGTAGGTTTACATTGTTCACATATGTACATGAACATGTAGTTATATACGGTCATATACATATATAGCCTACTGTACTGTAAGTGTACATGAGAGATAGACCAGATTTTCAGGGAGAGACAATCCAATGAAGGGCATGAATTCAGAAATATAAATCGTCGATGGCTTAAACAGAGCAAAAGCAATGTGAACTCATGTATAAAAAGATTGAGAAAACAAATTACATTCTTCTGGTAACGAACATTTCGGCGACATTTTGGTAGCATTTTTGAAAAAAATCATGTGAAAAATCCCATATAAGAGTAATTCTTCAATCACACTCTGTCATTTTAAGGTTCCAGTGTAATATTTAAATGGATTTATAAACGTGGAATATCCAGACATAAAATTATGATCAATCATACTCATATCGATTACAACTTTCTTTGATCCAGATTGTACTGAGTTTGATCAAGCATATGGCAATTGAATATTGTTAGCCAGTACGAATATCTTTCTTAATATCCTGAAGATTGACACTTTGTTTATATTAGGGAAAATTCTTGAATGTGCGATATACCAACTATTTTTGGTAAGCGACCATTGAAAGTTAGCATAACGAACATTTCATGACAAAATTTGTACCCCTGACAGTCGTACTCCAAATAAGCATATGACAACAATTACTGATGCCATGATCAAACTATTTCAGGAAGTTGTAGTTTACAGGTTAAATGCTAAATAAAAAATTCTAGGACACTGATTTTCTTGTATTTCATATCTCCAAAATGCACCCGCTTATTGAAAATGAACGTATATGTCTTTATGAGACATAGACCAGATTTTCAGGGGCAGACAATCCAGCCGCAAAGTGGTGATAGAGTGACCTGTCCATGACACGTGGCCAATGGCAGTGCTGGTTAGGCTGGCTGTGAGCGGTCAAGTGCGAAATCGGTCCACATGTTCAGTAGTGTCATATACAAGTATAGGCTGCTGTACTATATGTCTATATGAGAAATAGACCAGATTTTAAGGGGGAGTCAATCCAGCCGCAAAGTGGTAATCAAGTGACCTGAACATGTCACGTGACCAATGGGAGTGCTGGTTAGACTGGTTGTGAGCCGTCAAGCCCAAAATCGGTTTGCCATTTTTAGAAGTGTCATGTACATGTATAGGCTACCGTTCCATTTGTCTATATGAAAAATAGACCAGATTTTCAGGGGCAGACAATCCAACTGCAAAGTGGTGATCGGGTGACCTGTTCATGACACACGATCAATGGCAGTGCTGGTTTGGCTGGCTGTGGACAGTTAAGCGCGAAATCCGTCCACCATGTTCAGTACAGTCATATACATGTATAGCCTACTGTACTATACATTATTCATATATTCATATGCTTGCACTATATTTTGGTCATTATTCATATATTAATATGTTTGCACTGTATTTTGGTCATTATTCATATATTCATATGTTTGCACTATATTTTGGTCATTATTCATATATTCATATGTTTGCACTAAATTTTGGTCATTATTCATATATTCATATGTTTGCACTAAATTTTGGTCATTATTCATATATTCATATGTTTGCACTATATTTTGGCCATTATTCATATATTCATATGTTTGCACTATATTTTGGTCATTATTCATATATTCATATGTTTGCACTATATTTTGGTCATTATTTATATATTCATATGTTTTACACTATATTTTGGTCATTATTCATCTATTAATATGTTTGCACTATATTTTGGTCATTATTCATACGTTTGCACTATATTTTGGTCATTATTCATATATTCATATGTTTGCACTTTATTTTGGTCATTATTCATTAGTCATATGTTTGCGCTATATTTTGGTCATTATTCATATATTCACATGTTTGCACTATATTTTGGTCATTTTTCATATATTCATATGTTTGCACTATATTTTGGTCATTATTCATATATTCATATGTTTTACACTATATTTTGGTCATTATTCATAAATTCATATGTTTGCACTATATTTTGGTCATTATTCATATATTCATATGTTTTACACTATATTTTGGTCATTTTTCATAAATTCATATGTTTACACTATATTTTGGTCATTATTCATATATTCATATGTTTGCACTTTATTTTGGTCATTATTCATATATTCATATGCTTGCACTATATTTTGGTCATTATTCATATATTCATATGTTTGCACTGTATTTTGGTCATTATTCATATGTTCATATGTTTGCACTATATTTTGGTCATTATTCATATATTCATATGTTTGCACTATATTTTGGTCATTATTCATATATTCATATGTTTGCACTATATTTTGGTCATTATTCATATATTCATATGTTTGCACTATATTTTTGTCATTATTCATATATTCATATGTTTGCACTAAATTTTGGTCATTATTCATATATTCATATGTTAGCACTATATTTTGGCCATTATTCATATGTTTGCACTATGTTTTGGTCATTATTATATATTCATATGTTTGACCTATATTTTGGTCATTATTCATATGTTCATATGTTTGCACTTTATTTTGGTCATTATTCATATGTTCATATGTTTGCACTATATTTTGGTCAATATTCATATATTCATATGTTTGCACTGTATTTTGCTCATTATTCATATATTCATATGTTTGCACTGTATTTTGGTCATTATTCATATATTCATATGTTTGCACTATATTTTGGTCATTATTCATATATTCATATGTTTGCACTAAATTTTGGTCATTATTCATATATTCATATGTTTGCACTATATTTTGGTCAATATTCATATATTCATATGTTTGCACTATATTTTGGTCATTATTCATATATTCATATGTTTGCACTATATTTTGGTCATTATTCATATATTCATATGTTTGCACTATATTTTGGTCATTATTCATATATTCATATGTTTGCACTATATTTTTGGTCATTATTCATATGTTTGCACTATATTTTTGTCATTATTCATATATTCATATGTTTGCACTATATTTTGGTCATTATTCATATATTCATATGTTTGCACTATATTTTGGTCATTATTCATATATTCATATGTTTGCACTATATTTTTGTCATTATTCATATATTCATATGTTTGCACTATATTTTTGGTCATTATTATATATTCATATGTTTGACCTATATTTTGGTCATTATTCATATGTTCATATGTTTGCACTATATTTTGGTCATTATTCATATATTCATATGTTTGCACTTTATTTTGGTCACTATCCATATATTCATATGTTTGACCTATATTTTGGTCATTATTCATATATTCATATGTTTGCACTATATTGTGGTCATTATTCAAATATTCATATGTTTGCACTATATTTTGGTCATTATTCATATATTCATATGTTTGCACTATATTTTGGTCATTATTCATATATTCTTATGTTTGCACTATATTGTGGTCATTATTCATATATTCATATGTTTGCACTATATTTTGGTCATTATTTAAATATTCATACGTTTGACCTATATTTTGGTCATTATTTATAAACATGTATTCACATATTTACACTTTATACTGATCATTATTTACATCATCATACATTAACACAATATATTCTTATTATTATTCATGTATTCCTTAATTAACACAATATTTTGATCAATTATCATACATTCATATATTTGCTCTATATTTATCCATCAACCCTTTATTCCCATATTTACACTATATTTGTCCATTATGCATATTATCCGATATTTGCACTTTATTTGGTCAATCATTCATATATTCAAATTTTCACTAAATTTGTCCATTCATTATATTTTCCTTAATTAAAGCAATATTTTGATCATCATTCCTTTATTTCTATATTTTTCACTTTATTTTGATCATTAATCCTGTATTCACAGTATATTTTGTTCACCATTACTATATTTCTGTATTCAAATTAATTTTGTACATCATTCCTATATTCATACTATATTATGCTCATCATTCATATATTCCTACTATATTTTCTCCTTCATTTCCAAATTTCTACATTCGTGCTATATTTTGTTCAGCATTCCTATTTTTCTATTTTCATACTATACTATGTTCATCATTCCTATTTTCCTATTTTCATGCTATATTTTGTTCACCATTCCTATAATTATACTATATTTTGTTCATCATTCCTATATTTCTATATTCATACTATATTTTGTTCATCATTCCTATATTTCTATTTTCAAACTATATTTTGTTCACCATTCCTATGTTTCAATATTTTTACTATATTTTGTTCATCATTCATATATTCATGTTATATTTTGTTCATCATTCCCATATTTCTACAATCAAACTATATTTTGTTCATTATTCCTATATTTCTACAATCAAACTATATTTTGTTCATCATTCCTATATTTCTATGTTCAGACTATATTTTGTTCATCATTCCTATATTTCTATATTCATACTATATTTTGTTCATCATTTCTATATTTCTATATTCGTACTATATTTTGTTCATCATTCCTATAATTATACTAAATTTTGTTTATCATTACTATATTCATACTATATTTTGTACATCATTCCTATATTCATACTAAATTTTGTTCATCATTCCTATATTCATACTATATTTTGTTTATCATTTCTATATTGTTATTTTCATGCTATATTTTGTTCATCATACATATTTTTCTAAATTTATATTATATTTCGCCATCATTCCTATATTTCCATATTTGTGCTATATTTTCTTCATATTTTCTATATTCATGCTTTATTTTGTTTATAATTTCTACATTCATACTATATTTTGGTCATCATTTGGTCATCACTTTTTCTTTTTGTATTAGTGCTATATTTCTTTCTTTATTTCTATACTTCTGTATTCATACTTAATTTTGTAATTCATGCTATATTTTGTTCATGATTTCTATATTCATGCTATATTTTGTTCATCAATTCAATATCCATGCTATATTTTGGTCATCATAAATGTATTTCTATATTCATGCTATATTTCGTTCATCATTTCTATATTTCAATAGTCATACTATATTTCGTTCATCATTCCTATATTTCTATATTCATACTATATTTTGTTCATCATTCCTATATTTCAATATTTTTACTATATTTTGTTCATCATTCATATATTCATGTTATATTTTGTTCATCATTCCCATATTTCTACAATCAAACTATATTTTGTTCATCATTCCTATATTTCTACAATCAAACTATATTTTGTTCATCATTTCTATATTTCTATGTTCAGACTATATTTTGTTCATCATTCCTATATTTCTATTTTCATACTATATTTTGTTCATCATTCCTATAATTATACTAAATTTTGTTTATCATTACTATATTCATACTATATTTTGTACATCATTCCTATATTCATACTAAATTTTGTTCATCATTCCTATATTCATACTATATTTTGTTAATCATTTCTATATTGTTATTTTCATGCTATATTTTGTTCATCATTCATATTTTTCTAAATTTATATTATATTTCGCCATCATTCCTATATTTCCATATTTGTGCTATATTTTCTTCATATCTTCTATATTCATGCTATATTTTGTTTATAATTTCTTCATTCATGCTATATTTTGGTCATCATTCTTTTTCTTTTTGTATTAGTGCTATATTTCTTTCTTTATTTCTATACTTCTGTATTCATACTTAATTTTGTAATTCATGCTATATTTTGTTCATGATTTCTATATTCATGCTATATTTTGTTCATCAATTCAATATCCATGCTATATTTTGGTCATCATAAATGTATTTCTATATTCATGCTATATTTCGTTCATCATTTCTATATTTCAATAGTCATACTATATTTCGTTCATCATTCCTATATTTCTATATTCATACTATATTTTGTTCATCATTCATGTATTTCTATAATAATACTATATTTTGTTCATCATTCCTATAATTATACTAAATTTTGATCATCATTCCTATATCCAAACTATATTTTATACATCATTCCTATATTCCTATATTCATTCTAAATTTTGTTCATCATTCCTATATTCACACTATATTTTATTCATCATTCCTATATCTCTATATTCATAGTATATTTTGTTCATCATTCCTATATTCATACTATATTTTGTTCATCATTCCTATATTTCTAAATTTATATTATATTTTGCCATCACTGCTATATTTCTATGTTTGTGCTATATTGTCTTCACCATTTCTATATTCATGTTATATTTTGTCCATCATTTTTATCTCTTTATATAAGTGCTATATTTTATTCATTTTTTCTATAATTCTGTATTTATACTTTATTTTGTTTATCATTCTTATATTTCTTTATTCAAGGTATATTTTGTACATCATTTCTATATTCATGCTATATATTGTTCATCATTTCTATATTTCTATACTTCTATATTCATGCTATATTTTGTTCATCATTACTATATTTCTACATTCATGCTATATTTAGTTCATCATTTCTATATTTCTATACTTCTATATTCATGCTATATTTTGTTCATCATTACTTTATTTCTATATTCAGGCTTTATTCTGTTCATCATTACTATATTTCTACATTCATGCTATATTTAGTTCATCATTTCAATATTCAGGCTAAAATTTCTATATCCATGCTATCATTTGTTCATCATTCCTTTATTCTATATATCATGCTTTATTTTGTTCATCATTCCTATATTCATGCTATATTTTGTTCATCATTCCTACATTTCTATATCCATGCTATATTTTGTTCATCAATCCTTTATTTTTATATTCATGCTTTATTTTGTTCATGAATTCTATATTTCTATATTCATGCTATATTTTGTTCATCTCATCATTATTCATGCTATATTTAGATTATCATTTCTATATTCATGCTACATTTTGATTATCATTTCTATATTCATACTTTATTTTGTTAATTGTTCTTATATATTTATATTAATGTTATATAATGTTCATTTTTTCTATATTCATGCTTCATTTTGTTCATCTTTTCTATATTCATGCTATATTTTGTTCATTATTCCTATATCTGTACTATATTTTGTTCATCATTCCTATATCCGTACTATATTTTGTTCATCATTTCTTTATTCATACTAAATATTTTATTCATTATTTTCAAATACATGGTTTATTTTGTTCATCAATCCTTTATTTCTATATTCACGCTATATTTTGTCCATCATTTCTATTGTCATGCTATATGATGTGTATCACTTCTATATTCATGCTATATGATGTGCATCATTTCTATATTCATGCTATATTTTGTTCATCATTCCTTTACTCTATATTCATGCTTTATTTTGTTCATCATTCCTATATTCATGCTATATTTTGTTCATCATTCCTACATTTCTATATTCATGCTATATTTTGATCATCAATGCTATATTTCTATATTCATGCTATATTTTGTTCATGAATTCTATATTTCTATATTCATGCTATGTTTTGTTCATCATTTCTATATTCATGCTATATTTTGATTATCATTTCTATATTCATGCTACATTTTGATTATCATTTCTATATTCATCATTTCTATATTCATCATTTCTATATTCATACTTTATTTTGTTAATACGTTCTTATATATTTATATTAATGTTATATGTTGTTCATTTTTTCTATATTCATGCTTCATTTTGTTCATCATTTCTATATTCATGCTATATTTTGTTCATCATTTCTATATTCATGCTATATTTTGTTTATCATTCCTATAATTCTATATTCATGCTAAAATTTGTTCATCATTTCTATATTCATGCTATATTTTGTCCATCATTCTAAATGCTTATTTTTTTAAATATCAATATTTTGGAATTCAATTATACATATGTATGGAAATTTTAAATTGGATTATCTCCCTTAGATATACTGTAAGAAGAATTTACCAAGTTATTGACTAATACATTTGGAGGGTACTGTATTAACATATTTTGTTTACTTTCCTAGCATGAAGAGCATACATGTTCTTGATGTTTACTGACTTATATGCTTAAACATTCTTCACTATACAATTTTCAAAACACAACTTCAACAAATCACCTGAGAGCCAGCCAATTAACTCCCACTGAGACTTGAACTCAGAACTCCTCATGACATAGAGAACGATCACTAGCACAAGGTATTTTGCATTAAACTAAAAGAGTGTCATGTCGCTGGTCCCAAGTGATATGCAGCAGCATGCCACACATTGATAAACTTTTACTTCAAAAGAGTTATTAGTTGAAAAGTGAATTTTGATCATAAACTCCATCCAACAGAGCTTGGCTGATACTTATTTATGTATGTTGATGGGTAGTGTGTTTGATTTGTATAATAATTATCAGAGAATTTATAACATTCATGGATTACTATTCTAGATTACTACTGTGGTCACTCCTTGTTTATCCAGACTTGTGACTGGCTTACATGATACAGTTAGATCATTAAAGAACTAACACATCAATATAAGGTCAAGTTACCCACATAAAGCAATAGTCAGTGCAACTCAGGGTGGGTGAGTAGAGGTGGGGCTTATCTTAACTCTAACTCTTAAGTCGCACCGTTTTGACATACGACGTATACACTAAACATAGTGACGAAACACTATGGATGATGTATACGCGTGCATACATATCCTTTGTCACCAAGGCAAATGAACACTGACCCCGACGGATGCATTGGGTACGGACTCCGTTAGGAGTAGGACCTCAAGCAAGAGCGCTGCGACCATTGCCGTAACCTGTGGTCTTATCTCAAGCCGGAGTGTATGCATTTTTCATATGCAAACTAAAACTAAGAGACATGGAATATTATGGATCATCTCATCTCATCTCATCTGGTTTGGTATGTATAGATCGTCTCATCTGAGTTGGATGTATCAGGGTAATCTTATCTGGGTTGGTTGTATATGGTTAATCTCATCTGTGTTGGATGTATATGGATAATCTCATCTGTGTTGGATGCATATGGATGATCTCATCTGAGTTGGATGTATATGGATGATCTTATCTGGTTTGGGTGTATATAGATGATCTGATATGGTTTGGATGTATATGGATGATCTCATCTGAGTTGGATGTATGTGGATGATCCCATCTGAGTTGGATGTATATGGATGATCCTATCTGGTTTGGATGTATATGGATGATCTTATCTGGTTTGGATGTATATGGATGATCTTATCTGAGTTGGATGTATATAGATGATCTCATCAGTGTTGGATGTATATGGATGATCGTATCTGGTTTGGATGTATACGGATGATCTCATCTGTGTTGGATATATATGGATGATCTTATCTGGTTTGGACGAATATGGATTATCTTATCTGGTTTGGATGCATATGGATGATCTTATCTGGTTTTGATGTATATGGATGATCCTATCTGAGTTGGATGTGTATAGATGATCTCATCAGTGTTGGATGTATATGGATGATCCTATCTGGTGTGGATGTATACGGATGATCTCATCTGTGTTTGATATGTTGATGAATGATCTTATCTGGTTAGGACGTATATGGATTATCTTATCTGGTTTGGATGATCTTATCTGGTTAGGACGTAGTTTGAATGTTTATGGATGATCTCATCTGTGTTGGATGAATATGGATCATCTTATTGGGATTCTATCTGGTGTGGATGTATATGGATGATCTCATCTGTGTTTGATATGTTGATGGATGATCTTATCTGGTTAGGACGTATATGGATTATCTTATCTGGTTTGGATGATTTTATCTGGTTAGGACGTATATGGATTATCTTATCTGGTTTGGATGCATATGGATGATCATATCTAGTTTGAATGTTTATGGATGATCTCATCTGTGTTGGATGAATATGGATCATCTTATTGGGATTGGATGTATATGAATCATCAAATCTGGATCTGATGTATACGGGCTAATCTAATCTGGATCGGATGTATATGAATCATCTAATCTGGATCAGATGTATATGAATCATCTTATTAGGATTGGATGTATATGGATAATCTAATCTGGGTTGGATGTATATAAATTACCTATTTTGGACCAGATGTATATTGATAATCTAATCTTAGTTAGATGGATATGGATAATCAAATCTGGATCAGATGTATATGGATCATCAAATCTGGATCGGATGTATATTGAATATCTAATCTGGGTAGGATGTATATGGATAATCTTATTTGGATCGGATGTATATGTATAATCTAATCAAGGTTGGATGCACATGAATCATCTAATCTGGATCGGATATATATAATCTGGATCTGATGTATATGGATCATCTAATCTGGATCTGATGTATATGGATAATCTAATCTGGATCCGATGTATATGGAAAATCTAATCTGGATCAGATGTATATGAATCATTTTATCTGGATCTGATGTATATTAATCATCTAATCTGGATCGGATGTATATGGATAATTGAATCTTGGTTGGATGTATATGAATTATCTATTCTTGACCGGATGTATATTGATAATCTAATCTAAGTTGGATGGATATGGATAATCTAATCTGGATCAGATGTATATGAATCATCTTATCTGGATCGGATGTATATGTATAATCAAATCTGGGTTGGATGTATATGAATTATCTATTCTTGAACGGATGTATATTGATAATCTAATCTGGATCAGATGTATATGGATCATCAAATCTGGATTGGATGTATATGAATCATCTCATCTGGATCGGATGTATACAGATTATCTAATCTGGGTAGGATGTATATGGATAATCTTATTTGGATCGGATGTATAGGTATAATCTAATCAAGCTTGGATGCACATGAATCATCTAATCTGGATCGGATATATATAATCTTGATCGGATGTATATGGATCATTTAATCTGGATCGGATGTATATGGAAAATCTAATCTTGATCGGATGCATATGGATAATCTAATCTGGATCGGATGTATATGGATAATCTAATCTGAATCGGACGTATATGGTAATCTAATCTGGATCGGATGTATATGGATAATCTAATCTGGATCAGATGTATATGGATAATCTTATCTGGATCAGATGTATATGGATAATCTTATATGTGTTGAATGTTTATGGATCATCTAATCTGTGTTGGTATTTATGGATATTTTCATGTTAGTTGGTATTTATGGATACTTTCATGTAAGTTGGTATTTATGGATAATTTCATGTGGGTTTGGTATTCATGGACAATTTCATGTGGGATTGGTATTTATGATTAAAGTCATAAATAATTTTATATGAATTATCTCATCTGGGTTGGGTTTACCTGGATAATATCATCTAGGTTGGGTATATATGGATAATCTCATCTGGGTTGGGTATATATGGATCATCTCATCTGGGTTGGATGTATATGTATCATCTCATCTGGGTTGGATGTATATGGGTGAGCTATTCTGGGTTGGTATTTATGGATTCTTTCATGTTAGTTGGTATTTATGGACAATTTCATCAGGGTTTGGTATTCATGGACAATTTCATGTGGGATTGGTATTTATGATAAAAATGAGCAAATGGTAATTATGGATAATTTCATGAGGGTTAGGTATTAATGAATATTTTCATGTTGGTATAATATCTATAGATAATTTAATGAGCATTTGGTATTTATGGATTATTGCATGTGCTTTACGTATTTATTGATAATTTCATATACGTTTGGTATTCATGGATAATCTTATAAGGATCATCTCATCTGGGTTGGGTGTTTATGTATCATTTCATCTGGGTTTGATGTATATGGTTAATCTCATCTGGGTCGGATGTATATGGATCAGCTAGTCTGGGCTGGTATTTATGGATACTTTCATGTGTGCTTGGTATTTATGGATAATTTCATGAGGGTTTAGTATTCATGGATAATTTCATAAACATTAGGAATTGATATATAATTTCACCTGAGTTGAGTATATATGATTAATGTCATAAGCGTATGGTACTTATGGATAATTTTATGTGGGTTGGTTTTCATGTATTATTTCATATGCGTTAGGTATTCATGGATAATGCCATAAGCGTTACATTTGACAACTTTATTTTTTATTTAATTCACCTTCATACATTCAGATATTCATTACATACATTTTGGACACAAACAAAAGAATTCACTAATGTAAATGTTAGTAGAACAGAACAGAATAATTATAGCTTCATGTATAAAAGATAATTGGGTTTCTTATATAAGCAACATGTACTTTATTCTTTTTTTAATTGACCTTAAAATATAACAAACAATATTGACTAACAAAATGCTACATTAATTTTAATGTTAGTAGAACAGAACAGAGCAGAACTGAACAGAACAATTACATGTGTAAAAAATAATTAGGTCTCTAATATTAACAACATGTACTTCATTTTCTACTTAATTGACCTTAAAATATAACAAACAATATTGACCATCAAAATGCTACATTAATTTTAATGTTAGTAGAACAGAACAGAACAATTATAGCTTAATGTTAAAAAAAATGTGTTTCTTATGTTAGCAACATGATGTACTCTATTTTTTTACAAAATTGACCTTTAAAGATAACCAACAATATTGACCAACAAAATAATGCATAAATATTAATGTAAGTATATTAGTTTCTTATATTAACAGCATGTACTTTATTTTTTAACTTAACTGACCATAAAATATAGATCTTCATACGATATTTTTGGGACACCGACACAATAATACTTTAATGTTAATGTCAGTAGAACAGAACAAAGCAGATCAAAACCATTGCATGAATAAAAAATAATTGGGTTTCTCATATTAGCAACATGTACTTTATTTTTTACTTAAAAAATTAGACCTTAAAATATAACCAGCAATATTGACTAACAAAATAATACATAAATGTTAATGTTAGTAGAACAGAGCAGAACAGAACAGAACTATTATAGTTACATGTAAAAAAAAATATATAAAAGTTTTTATATTAGCAGCATTGTACTTCATTTTAACTAAAATGACATAAAATATAAAGAATTTCATAACATATATTTGGGGCAACAACAAAATAATGCATAAATGTTAATGATAGTAGAACAGAACAGAGCAGAACAGAACAGAACAATTATAGCTACATGTATAAAGATTATTGAGTTTACATAAACAACTTGTACTGTATTTTTTGCTTAATTAATAAAATTTATACATTATGTGAATGCTAAAAAAATACCAAAAAAAAACTGTCAAAATAAGTAAATTAATATTAGTGTTGTTAGTAAGTATGGCCTCCAGAACCTCCCCTAATAGCCATACCCTTACCACCTTAACACTAAGAACTAAAATGTGTTTCCTCAAGATATAGTAAAAAACAAACTAAAGGGTTGTAAATAAACAAAACTCAAGAACTAAGAAACTAATGTTAATGTTATTAGTAAGTATGGCCTCCAAAACCTCCCCTTATAGCCATACCCTTACCACCTTAACACTAAGAACTATAAATTATGCAAACTTAAAATATACTAAAAAACTAACTTAAGAATTGCTAATATAACAAAACTCAAAATTTAATGAACTTATGTAAATGTTAGAAGACAAAACAGGATAGAACAGAACAATTATAGCTACATGTATAAAAAATAATTGGGTTTCTTATATTAGCAACATGTACTTAAATGACGTTAAAATATAACCAACAATATTGAACAACAAAATAATACATAAATGTTAATGTTAGTAGAACAGAGCAGAACATAACAGAACAACTATAGTTACATGTAAAAAATATATAAAAAGTTTTTATATTAGCAGCATTGTACTTCATTTTTACTTAATAGACGTAAAATATAAAGAATGTCATAACATATATTTGGGGCAACAACAAAATGATACATTAAAGTTAATGTTAGTAAAATAGAACAGAGCAGAACAGAACAATTATAGCTACATGTATAAAAAAATATTTAAGTATCTTATATTAACAACATGTACTTCATTTTTTACTTAATTGACCTTAAATTATGACCAGCAGTATTGACCACCAAATAATACATAAATGTTAATGTTAGTAGAACAGAGCAGAACAGAACAGAAAAACTATAGTTACATGCAAACAAAAAAGTTTTTATATTAACAGCATTGTACTTCATTTTAAAAGAAATGACATAAAATATAAAGATTTCAATAACGTATATTTGGGGGCAACAACAAAATGATACATAAATGTTAATAGAACAGAACAGTTAAGCTATATGTATAAAGATAATTGAGTTTCTTATATTAGCAGCATGTGATTTATTTTTTACTTAATTATTAAAATTTATACATGTAAGTTAATGATGAAAACAAACTTTAAAATAAGTAAATTGATATTAGTGTTGTTAGTAAGTATGGCCTCCAAAACCTCCCCTTATAGCCATACCCTTACCACCTTAACACTAAGAACTATAAACATATGTTTCCTCAAGATATAGTAAAAAACACACTAAAGGGTTGTAAATAAACAAAAAACTCAAAAACTAATAAACTAATGTTAATGTTTTTAGTAAGTATGGCCTCTAAACCTCCCCTTACAGCCATACCCTTACCGCCTTAACAAATACAAATATATTTATTGTATTTATTTGTATTTGTATTTGTCTTACCGCCTTAACACTAAGAACTATAAATTATGCTTCCTTAAGATAAAGTAAAAAACAAACTAAAGAATTGTTAGTAAGTATGGCTTCCTAAACAGCCATACCCAAAACCACCATATATTAAACACCAAGTACTATAAATTTGCAGCTTGAAGATAAGTTTCATATAAGAAACACTTAAATCTTTACAAAAAATGATGTTGAAGTAAGAAACACAAACTTAAGATAAAAAATAAAGTACTTGTTAAAGTAATGTTCATAGCTTTAAGTATTCATCTGTTGATTGAGTTTAACCAGCTAAACAAGAAGAAATGAAAGTAACTTAACCATCTATTTACTGATGAGAATCTAAATGACTGTGTTCATTAATCCTAAACAATAATTAAGAAAAAAATTAAACCAACTATAAATAAATTTCCTAGTTCTGAACAAAGACAGAATGATGATATAATTTTAACAACCACTATGTTCACAAACCCCATACATTGTACCGTGAGTCATAGAGCTCACAATCTGAGTTTAGTTGACATGCTATTGAACCCATTTTTGTAATACCAGGCAACTCTTACAACCCCCTCAGCTCGGCGTTCATCCAGCTCTGAGGCCCGCGGACTGTTCCACTTAGAAGGAGAGGCCATTTGTAGCTATCTTCCAAACTATGTTCAATGTATACAATCTGTTCATCAAAATGGTAGTTTTCAATTATTTTCTTCCATCTGCAGTTAATTCAAAATAAAGAAATTACATTTAAGAGATCATCTTTTTCCTGCTTAATCTGTAAAATTTCATGTATTGTTATATAGCCCAAATAGATTTATTTACTGTAATCAATTCTATCTATAAACTATTACTAATATTAATCAAAGTCCTGAAAGTCCATCTTTATAAATATAATTTAAAGCTACTAATTATTCTAGTGCACTTAAATTCATAGACAAATGCTAAAGCTGTAGATATTTAGAACCTTTACATTATAATTACAAGTCATATTAATGTTGATTATAAATGAATGCTCAAATCCTTAATAATATGGAACCCCAATAACATAAATAAATGATTTTCAAGTAGTTAATATTTTAACCTTAAACCATTGGTAAATATCCAAGATCTTACATACAAAATCTCAATACATAGATAAATGTTCAAATTTTAATATAGTTTCAATAAAAGAAGTTCAAAAAATGTAGTTAAAAATATTCCATCAAGTATTTATCTTCTAATAGTTTTATCATAAGAATTCAAAACATTTATCATTCACCAAAGGAGGAAAGTGTTATTATATCCATCTCACTTTTTTATTAACCTATATAGCAAGAAGAAAGGTTAAATATTGTTCAGTTACAGTAAAACTATGTTGTCTAAATGCTAGTACCAACAGAATGATGATATAATTTTAACAACCACTATGTTCACAAATCCCACACACTGTACTATGAGTCATAGAGCTCACAATCTGAGTTTAGTTGACATGCTATTGAACCCATTTTTGTAATACCAGGCAACTCTTACAACCCCCTCAGCTCGGCGTTCATCCAGCTCTGAGGCCCGCGGACTGTTCCACTTAGAAGGAGAGGCCATTTGTAGCTATCTTCCAAACTATGTTCAATGTATACAATCTGTTAATCAAAATGGTAGTTCTCAATTATTTTCTTCCATCTGCAGTTAATTCAAAATAAAGAAATTACATTTAAGAGATCATCTTTTTCCTGCTTAATCTGTAAAATTTCATGTATTGTTATATAGCCAAAATAGATCTATTTACTTTAATCAATTCTGTCTATAAACTCTTACTAATATTAATCAAAGTCCTGAAAGTCCATTTTTATCAATTCAAATTAAAGCTACTTATTATTATAGTACACTTAAATTCATAGACAAATGCTAAAGCTGTAGATATTTAGAACCTTAACATTATAATTACAAGTCATATTAATGTTGATTATAAATGAATGCTCAAATCCTTAATAATATGGAACCCCAATAACATAAATAAATGATTTTCAAGTAGTTAATATTTTAACCTTAAACTATTGGTTAATATCCAAGATCTTACATACACAATCTCAATACATAGATAAATGTTCAAATTTTAATATAGTTTCAATAAATGAAGTTCAAAAAATGTAGTTAAAAATATTCCATCAAGTATTTATCTTCTAATAGTTTTATCATAAGAATTCAAAACATTTGTCATTCACCAAAGGAGGAAAGTGTTCCTATATCCATCCCACTTTTTTCTTAACCTATATAGCAAGAAGAAAGGTTAAACATTGTTCAGTTACAGTAAAACTATGTTTTCTAAATGCTTGTAACAACAAAATGATGATATAATTTTAACAACCACTATGTTCACAAATCCCACACACTGTACTATGAGTCATAGAGCTCACAATCTGAGTTTAGTTGACATGCTATTGAACCCATTTTTGTAATACCAGGCAACTCTTACAACCCCCTCAGCTCGGCGTTCATCCAGCTCTGAGGCCCGCGGACTGTTCCACTTAGAAGGAGAGGTCATTTATAGCTATCTTCCAAACTATGTTCAATGTATAAAATATGTTAATCAAAATGGTGTTTAAATATTTTCTTCCTTCTGATGTCATGTCGGAAAAGAGAAATTACATTTTACCATATATTTGTTTCCTGTTCACCCTGTTAAATGTCTAGTATAAATATATTACCCACATTTTCAATTAAGTGAAACTAATTAATCAAAGTCCTTACAAGCCATCTCTATAAACCTTATTCAATGCAGCTATTAGTCTCTAAAAACTATGTTCAGTAATTTAATTTAAGTACCATATGCCTACTTTCATTATCTTAGATCAACTCATGCATTGAAAGTGAAAAATATTAAATACTTAAAACTTTTCCTGACAGCTGTAAGTGAACTATTACAGATTAAGTCAAAGACAAGAAAGTTATTTAGAAACTACATTTAAGTCACATTTTTAACCCTGATGGTGTAAAGAGAAAAATTATATTCTCACCAAAAAAACAAATTTTTAATTTCAAATAAATTTAAGCATGTTCTCTATTGGTTTTATTTTCATAATTATAACTGAATGGTTAAAACAAGACAGTAATTCAACATTTAGCAGGAAAAAGTTGAAGTTATCTATATTATTATCCCCTTAAACTATAGTATCATATCATAGGTTTTAATAAAAAAAGATAACCAATTCGATAATAAGGCATAAGACATGAAAAACCTTAATCTAAGATGTAAAGGTCAGAAACTTTAATGCAAGGATAAAATTCAGTTGCTACATAAACTTCTGATACATTATATAATATACATAAATAAAACTTTAAAAAAACAATCAAAATTCAAACTTTATTTATTGAAACATACACTCTGTTCATGACTTAAGGCCGGTTAAAGCAGCTTTTTCATATATAAACAACATGTACCTAGAGGCAACTGTGGTGAAGGGCAGCCTCACTTTCCCACATCCATTCATGGGATGCCACAGCTGGAAGCAGTTTTCTGTCATACCCTGGACCCAAAGATTTTCAAAACCTATTCACTGAATTTTTTATCTTCTTACTTCTTTCAACTAAGTGTTTTGCGGATATTCAAAGTCGCCTCAAATAAAGTAAGTTTGTAAATGACCAATAGAGGACAGATGGTCAGTCATTTCAAAGAGGTAAAACATAAAGCATTCAGTGACAATGTGATAATTAAAAAGTGTAAAAATATTAAGTACATGTTTCTATTATAGGAAAATACCCTAAAACCTTAAATAGAAGTACAAGTTTCAGATATTAGAAAACAACTGCAAACCTGAAATTAAGAACATATTGCTAGCATAATAAAATACTCAAAAACCTTCAGTACAAGTACATGTTGCTAAACAAAGATAATATGCTCAAACCTTAAGGACAAGTACATGTTGCTAATAAAAGAAATTACCCTAAAACCTTTAGAAGAAGTACATGTTGCTTATATAAGAAAATACCCTAAAACGTTTAGTGGAAGTACAAGTTTCTGATATAAGAAAATACCCTAAAACCTTTGGTAAAAGTACATGTTGCTAACATAAGAATATACTTCAAACCCTTATATATAAGTACAAGTTGCTAATGTTAGAAAATACACTAAAACCTTGAGTAGAAGTACATGTAGCTAATATAAGAAAATACCCTAAAACCTTTGGTAAAAGTACATGTTGCTAACATAAGAATATACTTCAAACCCTTATATATAAGTACAAGTTGCTAATGTTAGAAAATACACTAAAACCTTGAGTAGAAGTACATGTAGCTAATATAAGAAAATACCCTAAAACCTTTAATAAAAGTACACATTGCTTATATAAGAAAATATCCTAAACCTTCAGTAGAAGTACATGTTACTAATTAAAGAAAATACACTAAAACCTTAAGTAGAAGTACATGTAGGTAACATAAGAAAATACCCTAGAACCTTTAGTAGAAAACATGTTGCTGATAAAAGAAAATACCCTAAAACCTCTAGTAAACGTACACATTGCTTATATAAGAAAATATCCTAAGAAGTACATGTAGGTAACATAAGAAAATACCCTAGAACCTTTAGTAGAAAACATGTTGCTGATAAAAGAAAATTCCCTAAAACCTCTAGTAAACGTACACATTGCTTATATAAGAAAACATCCTAAACCTTTAGTAGAAGTCAATGTTACTAATTAAAGAAAATACACTAAAACCTTAAGTAGAAGTACATGTTGCTTATATAAGAAAATACCCTAAAACCTTTAGAAAAAGTACATAATGCTAATATAAGAAAATACCCGAAAACAATTAGAAGAAGTACATGTTGCTAATATTAGAAAATATCCTAAAACCTTAAGTAAAAGTACATGTTGCTAATATGATAGGAAAATACCCTTAAACCTTTAGTAAAAGTACAAGTTGCTACCATAAGAAAATATGTTAAACCCTTATATAAAAGTACATGTTGCAAATATAAGAAAATACCCTAAAAGCTTAAGTAGAAGTACAATCTGCAAATATAAGAAAATACCCGAAAACCTTTAATAAAAGTACACATTGCTTGTATAAGAAAATATCCTAAACCTTCACTAGAAGTACATGTTACTAATTAAAGAAAATACACTAAAACCTTAAGTAAAAGTACATGTAGGTAATATAAGAAAATACCCTAGAACCTTTAATAAAAGTACACATTGCTTATATAAGAAAATATCCTAAACCTTCACTAGAAGTACATGTTACTAATTAAAGAAAATACACTAAAACCTTAAGTAGAAGTACATGTAGGTAATATAAGAAAATACCCTAGAACCTTTAGTAGAAAACATGTTGCTGATAAAAGAAAATACCCTAAAACCTCTAGTAAACGTACACATTGCTTATATAAGAAAATATCCTAAACCTTTAGTAGAAGTCAATGTTTCTAATTAAAGAAAATACACTAAAACCTTAAGTAGAAGTACATGTTGCTAATATGATAGGAAAATACCCTAAAACCTTAAGTAGAAGTACATGTTGCTTATATAAGAAAATACCCTAAAACCTTTAGAAAAAGTACATGTTGCTAATATAAGAAAATACCCTAAAACCTTTAGAAAAAGTACATGTTGCTTATATAAGAAAATACCCTAAAACCTTTAGAAAAAGTACATGTTGCTAATATAAGAAAATACCCTAAAACCTTAAGTAGAAGTACATGTTGCTAATATAAGAAAATACCCGAAAACCTTTAGAAGAAGTACAAGTTGCTAATATTAGAAAATATCCTAAAACCTTAAGTAAAAACACATGTTGCTAATATGATAGGAAAATACCCTTAAACCTTTAGTAAAAGTACAAGTTGCTACCATAAGAAAATATGTTAAACCCTTATATAAAAGTACATGTTGCAAATATAAGAAAATATTCTAAAAGCTTAAGTAGAAGTACAATCTGCAAATATAAGAAAATACCCTAAAACCTAAAATAGAAGTACATGTTAAAACCTTATGTAAAAGTACATGTTACTTATATAAGAAAATACCCTGAATATTTTAGTGGAAGTACATGTTGCTAATATAAGAAAAAACTTTAAACCCTTATATAAAAGTACATGTTGCAAATATAAGAAAGAACCATAAAACCTTAAGAAGAATTACGTGTTGCTTATATAAGAAAATATCCTAAAAGCATAAGTAGAAAACATGTTGCTAATATAAGAAAATACCCTAAAAGCTTAAGTAGAAGTACAATCTGCAACTATAAGAAAATACCCTAAAACCTGAAATAGAAGAACATGTTGCTAATATTAGAAAATACCCTAAAACCTTAAGTAGAAGTAAATGTTGCTTATATAAGAAAATACCCTAAAATGTTAAACGGAAGTACATGTTGCTAATATAAGAAAATACCCTTAATCATTTAGTGGAAGTACATGTTGCTAATATTAGAAAATACCCTAAAACCTTAAGTAGAAGTACAATCTGCAACTATAAGAAAATACCCTAAAACCTGAAAAGGAAGAACATGTTGCTAATATTAGAAAATACCCTAAAATGTTAAACAGAAGTACATGTTGCTAATATAAGAAAATACCCTTACTCATTTAGTGGAAGTACAGGTTGCTAATATTAGAAAATACCCTAAAATCTTAAGTAAAGTACATGGTGCTAATATAAGAAAATACCATAAAACCGTAAGTAGAAGTTCATGTTGCTAATATGATGGGAAAATACCTTAAAACCTTAAGTAGTAGTACAAGTTGCTAATATATGAAAATACCCAAAACCTGAAATAGAAGTACATGTTGCTATTAAAAGAAATACACTTAAAACCTTAAGTAGAAGTACATGCTGCTAATATAAGAAAATACCCTAAAACCTTAAGTAGAAGTACATGTTGCTTATATAAGCAAATACCCTAAAACCTTAAGTAGAAGTACATGTTGCTAATATAAGAAAATACCCTTAAACCTGAAATAGAAGTACATATTGCTAATAAAAGAAAATACCTTAAAACCTTAAGTAGAAGTACATGTTGCTTATATAAGAAAATACCCTAAAACCTTAAGTAGAAGTACATGTTGCAAATATAAGAAAATACCCTAAAACCTGAAATAGAAGTACATGTTGCTAATAAAAAAATACCTTAAAACCTTAAGTAGAAGTACATGTTGCTAATATAATAAAATACCCTAAAAGCTTAAGTAGAAGTACAATCTGCAAATATAAGAAAATACCCTAAAACCTGAAATAGAAGTACATGTTGCTAATATAAGAAAATACCCTAAAACCTTAAGTAGAAGTACAATCTGCAAATATAAGAAAATACCCTTAAACCTTAAGTAGAAGTTCATGTTGCTAATATAAGAAAATACCCTAACACCTTAAGTAGAAGTACATGTTGCTAATAAAATAAAATACACTTAAAACCTTAATAAGAAATACAAGTTTCTTATATAAGAAAGCACATTTAAACTTAAATAAAAAAAAACATAGTATATGTAAGAAAACAAGAAACTCATAACAAAGGTATTAATTGTTAATATAAAAAAGATATGGAAATCATAACAAAAGTGCATGTCTTTAATAAGTGATAAAAATATGAAGAAGTTTATTTTGTTTACATTACAATTAAAATACATAAGAATACCCGGTAAATAAATTAAAGTAGAAAATAGAAGAAAAAACACCAAACACTAAAATAACAAATAAAAAGACATATATTTACACACAAAAAAACATGAAATAACATAAATGAACAAATAAATGAAACAAATAAAGAGTCATAAATAAATCTGAGTTATAAAAATAAGAAACATAAGAAGCATACAATAAAACAAGATATGAAAATATATTTAAAAGATTAAAGAAACCACCTCAATATAAAAACTTTCTTCATCCTAAACACTACCATCAATCTACATGCTGTTAATATGAAAATCACTAAAAATATCAAAGTTATCAATATAAGGAGCATAATACAAAACACAACAAGTAAATCTGTGAGCTAATGCTCACTAAAGATACCCCCGCCAAAATCTAAAAATATGCGATAAACAGGAAGTAGATGAGCAAGGAGCATGAAATCGCTTTACACCACATGGGACTATGGGATGAAGCAATATGCAAAGTATTAGGCTGCTGCATTTTATAGTTGCTGAGAAAACTGCGACGGAAATTTCGTAACGGACGGACGGATGGACGGACGCACGGACAAGGGTAAAACAGTATACCCCCCCCTTCTTCGAAGCGGGGGTATAATAATAAATTATATAAATAAAATTAAAAACTCACATCAAAATACAGTCCACATCTTCTTTCTTCATACCATAATCTACCATCAATTCATGCCTTGTTCTTGTGTTGATACCAAATGATGCTTTTCTGTAAAAAGAAAATAGAACAAAAAAAAAATTGAAAAAATTTTGAGTTCCTAACAACAGTTCTTGGTAATAATTACATATAAAATAAGTAAAAAACATTTAAATACAACATATCTTACAACTAATACAAAAATAATGATAATTGAAAAAATTATAAAAGAAAACCTCAACTCCTCTGCCATGTACCCTGAAAGAAAACCCTTAACTCCTTAGCCATGGACCCTGAGAGAGACCATGATACCAACAAAGTTTGCTTTCCCCTTCATTACCTTAGGTTGAGATACATGAACCCGCGTGCAAGGCCCTTCCAGTGGTGCTGATATCACATGGGCTGAGAACGTGCCAAAGCCTGACTGGAAAAATCCTGGAGGGTTTTTGGCATACAGAATGTTCAAGTACCTTGCAGACTGGGTGACCCAAACAGCGCCAGTGAAATTCATAGGGGGTTGATAAGGAGAGGGTGGTCCGAGAGGCGAAAGGGAGCATGCATGAGAGGTGGGTGTTCATGAGGGGGAAGGGTTTAAAATGATGCTTCTCTGAGTTCTCTGAGAAAGGTGGTGGCATTTCCATGATTTTATACTACCAGAAGTTATTAATGTTGTACAGTGTGTTATAACAAAGAGATAAATCCAAAACAACCATCAATAGACAGGGGAGAGGGGTCAATGGTTTCAGTCCCTTAATCTTAGTACATTAAACAACAAAATTTGTTATTCAATGTACTAGACCAATGAACTGAGACCATTGTCTAAATACAATATACCAACTCAGTGTTAAAACACAGAGTTTAATCAGAATGTATTGATGTGAAATGTAGATTATACACTAAAATCATGCTCTATAAGAGCATTCACCAAACCGAGCTCTTACGAGACCTAATTCAAAGTGTCTCAAAATGAGACCAACAGCATTAGTCAAATGCTAAAAAAATCTACCTGGTCAAAAATGACATCATCAATTTTGATTCCATTTTTAAATTTGAAAGTAAAATGTGTGTAAATATACTCTATAATACATGTATACCTAAATCTAAATTTAGTTAATTTTCCTTCACATCATAAGTTAAGATCATGTCTATTTGTTTACTATATTGAACAAGATTTCAACATCACATTCCACCATTTTTTTATTGTACTTAATTTTATCTGCCTAAAGTATCATAGAAATTAGATTCTACATATTATCAATAAACTTGCATGTTACAGCCCTCTAAACTTCTTTAATGTAATTCTATCAACACTCACAGTTTGAAGTTTATTATCAGCAGAGAATTATGAAATATTAACATTTTAATAATATCATGCAAACATACATAAACTTAGCCAAAGTCACCCTTATTATCAATTAAATTGCTACGTTAGATAGAAAGCAATTTTAAGTCTCAATTATTTCAATGCTGAATAAATATAAAAGCTAATGAGTCCCGTTGCCAATGAAACAATCATGGAAGTTCAGATGTACTGCTACAAGATCTTATGACAGACATTTCAAATGTAGGCAGTCAGACTTGGCATTTGTTTGAAACCCTTCTCAAACCCATACCTTGATAAAATAGGCAACATATTCTTATATATACTGAAATCTCAAGCAATGATCTTGACAAATTCCAAATGTAAGTATGAAACTAAAGAATACTGAGCAATATTTTAATATTATTTCTAGCTGTAAAGTTATAAAGTCTAAACTTAATGAATTCTAAAACAATGAGGCCAAATATTGCATTATTATTTCAATTATTATTATTTTAATTTATTGATGATCAGCCGAAAGACGGAAATAAATCAAATATATTAATTAATTTAAAGCAGTATAAGAGTATCTGGCAGTAAAATTACTCAGTTAAGTCAATCAAGCTCTCAAAGTTCACTGTTGTTCTAGCTTCCGTCTAATAAAAACCCGATCTAAAATTTTACCACTAGATCTGGCCTTTTCCAAACGAAGGTCACATTCAGGTGACCTTTTCTCATCATAATATTTATGACAAAATTGTTATGATACGAAGCTTGTTCACATCGTCTATGTCACGCAAATTGAAATGAGACACCCAATCACAAACTTAATAATACTGCCGTTAAATTTGCAGGCAAACCTACGTCTAAAAATAGAAATTACAAAATCAAAATGTGATTAATAGTGTTTTCGTCTAGATGAAAGCTACACATTGATTGGTCGACACAAAGTTCATCTGGACATGACCTTGCATTGACTAAGTAGATCCAGTACGACAACGGGAGTAGAACAGGATCTCTGTTTACAGAGATTGTTCTAGCTTGTATCAGACATGGTTGATGTAGACAAACAATAAAGTAAAGTAACCAGCTTCAGATAATTTAGTTCTTTGGGATAACTGAATAGTTGATATCCATATTTTCTAGATCTTCAAAAAGTTTATTGAGGCATTAAAGGTATTGCCTCTTAATAGAGTAATAATCTTATCAATATAAAATCACCATGTAATAAGAACTAGGCTAGTTGCTACAAACTTGCATCAACCAATATAATAAACATAAAACCTCAGTTTATGTTACTGTTGATCATCTCTAAACCAGTGCAATCAGGAAAAATACTGCATACTTATCTTAAATTTATTAAATGTTCAAACTACCATTAAGCTATGATGAGGTATATGTAACAACTGTAATGCAACCATTTAAAATTTAAATTACAAGAGTCATTCTTAGATGGCACAATATATTTTTATACTGATTTCAAAACAAATATAACTCGGTATTATAATAGAGTAACTCACATTTCTTAAAAATGAAAGTACACTGACTAAAAAAATAAACAAGAGATGTAATGTGAAAACCACATCAAAGCCAGATCTAAAAACTATAATGCAAAAATTACAAAGGGAAGTAATCATCAACCATGCACCATGTGAAAATATGTGAAATTCTATATACAGTTGACCAAAACTGTACAGAAAACATTGAACATATTTAAGTAAATCTATCGCACAACAAAGCATTGCAATATATATGTCTTCATAAAATGCACAAAAACAGTGAAAATTCTAAATTGAAATCCTGAATCTCTTAATACTATATGACAGTATCAGTGAAAATAAGGGTTAATAAAAGTAAACATAATCAAACCCATGTTCAAATGTACAAAAATATGAACAACAAAACTTCTAATTCAAATCTATTCAAATAATTATGTCTAGAGGGTAGTATCATCATTTAATCAAAACAATAATATGTGTATACATCAAAGTCATCATTATCAAAGCCATACACATGTCTGTTCATTTTAAATAAACCTCTATCTACAATACAAAACCAAGTAAACATTGTGCTTATGGTTAAGTTTAGCCACATGGAAATGCTTGTTATCATATACAGGACTATGGAGGGTGGTTTACCTAATCAGATCTCTAAGAATCACCCTTCAACATTATTAGATTATCCCAACAAATTTCTCTAACTTAGTCTGAACAAATAAATCTTATTTTAATAACCTCTAACTGTACAAACCAAATCATACATGTAACTATGGTTACGTTTAGTCACATGGGAATACTTGTTATCGTATATAGGACCATGGGTGCAGTTCACCTAACCAACTAACAAAGATTAACCTTCAACAAGAGACCAACAACTTTACCTAATAATAATCTTAATATACAAATTTCATAGAAGGATGTGTCTTGCAGTGACACATGAAAACTTGCAATTAATAAGAAACGTTGTAAATGATATATCTATCAATACATACACTTTAATGTATAAAGCAACATAATTAAGTATTAGTTACAACGATAATACATTGTAAACATTTCAGTCAACTCTGATTTACAAATACAATGTACATAAGCTAACATATCACTAGCAAGTTGATTTCATTTGAATTTATAAATGAACACTATAAATGTAACTAACATCTAAACAATACTCGATACAATAACATCTTCCGATCTAGTTATCCCCCCAGAATTCACTGGGTCCTTCACTAGATTACTCGGATTGTAGATCTTTTATGATCTACTTCCGATCTAGTTATCCCCCCAGCATTCACTGGGTCCTTCACTAGATTACTCGGATTGTAGATCTTTTACGGTCTACTTCTGATCTAGTTATCCCCCCAGAATTCACTAGGTCCTTCACTAGATTACTCAGAAAGTAGATCTTTTACAATTTTCTTCCGATCTAGCTATCCCCCCAGAATAAACTGGGTCCTTCACTAGATTACTTGGATTTTAGATCTTTTACTATGTTATCTGGTATATTATTCTATAGTTTCAATTATATATTATCAATGATCCACCTTTTTTTTTAATAATATTTGCTTGGATCATTTATATTTTTTCTATATTATTTTTGTTTATCTGTATTTTTTTTATTTCATATGATCTATTTTGAAGCATTATTATCAAGCCTGAATAGAGCTATTCACATGTATAATGTATGTATAAATATATTTTAAAATGTTTTTAGTTTCTAATTTCCCTAATATCATAAACCAAAAATGGAAAAACTAAGCTGACAATAATACGAAAATTACGTTGTTTGATACATTCAAATGTATGTAGATGACCATCATTTACTTGTTTCTGTAACTTCTATCACTTGGTATATAAAGTATGAATTTTCAATCAAACAAAGAGGCATAACCATCTGATAGCCAATAAAACTTCAATCACCATCAAAGCTTGGGGGATGCACATTTAGTGCACTCAGAGTTACGAAAATGACATATTTGGTACACTGGGGGATGCACATTTAGTGCACTAAGAGAAAAGAATATGACAAATTTGGTACACTGTACAACTTACAAGTGTACTCAGTGAAGTGACCAAAAGAAATTATAGAAACCTACGCCATTTATTCACACGCAGTCTACTATTTTGTATTGTAAATACAGATCAAACAATATTGGAACTCAAGTGATGACATTGATTGCATGACTTCTTAGTTATATATTAATTGAAAATTAATTACAAAAATTATTACAACGAAAGGATGGGTCATACTATAGAGTGTTTACTGTATCTTAAGAATATCACAATACTCTTTAATAAAAACATTGAATCAGTAGTACTTTATTAATCTGTTTTTAATGTAAATCATGATTTTCATGGGTTTAATCCTAGAGGCACACTTTGTTTTTACTAACCAGTTATTCAATGTTTTCTTTACAACACTGGTCATTCAGTACATAAATATGTTATCTATTTTTTTTCATGTGGTACAGAGTATTCAATTTATTAAAAAATCAAGTAAATTGTAAAGACAAAAGAATATAAATTAATAGTTTGATACAAAAACTTTCCTCCTTAAGCAGTTAAAATAATAATTTAGCCAGCGCTTTGATTTTTAAATTTACAAAAAGGAACAGGTTTAAGATCAAATATACCCATAAAAACAGTGGTTGTTGCATTTCCTACAACTATGCTCTCCTAAACCAAAAATAATTGACAAAACAGGCACTATTGCCATTAAGACAATTATGACAATAATGAGTATTATCGAACATTATTAGGCTACAATGTATCAGGTTTATTTATAACTAGAGTAAATACAGTATCATACCATGACTTTGTAAGTAAACGACAAAACAGAGTCCCGCTCTTACATACAACAATATGCTGCGCCGTAATTTGTGAACTCCAAGCCATTGTTGACCAGAAATATACCTCCTAAGGAAGCATAAGACCTACTGTGCACTATTTAAATCTATGAGGTGCTCTTATAAGTTATATAATTTGCACCCTATACCAGTGCTTGTACTTACACGGACAGGCCACTAGCTCGATGACACTCCAGTTCATATATATATAAATTAGAGTTTCATGGAGCTAGAGAACTGGGCCGAAATATTACACCAACATCTACAATTTCCAAGTGTACAGAACAATGGAAGAAGTCAATTACCAACATTATCATAGTAATCACCATAGTCAATGAACTTTAACTATTACAGAAGAGTTCAGAATAGTACTCACATTCATAATGTATAAATGTCTGACTTTTACAGTGAGTTCAACTTAACCTGCATGTTTTGTATGTATCAAAATTGATAAAGTACTTTAAAATAATTTCTAACAGTCAAAACTATTGTTTCTTACTAGGAGAATAATCAACAGAAAATAATAATATTCTTTTTACCTGATACAAGGGAGATAACCTGAATTCAATTAACCATGCTTACTATGGATGTTGATAATGATAATTTAAACCCAACAGTATATCAAGACTATAGAATTATACATGTTCCTTGTAAATGTTATAAAAAAACATAAAATAAACTACATTTATCTATCAAAACTCTTAACCTCATATTTTTAGAAGTTGATGAATAGTCTATTTTGAAAATATCTATAAAGACAGGAGTAAATTTATTCATCTAATGCAATATTTCACTAAAATGAATATTAAATTCTGATGCGTGATTTTAACAATCAACAGTATACAAACTGTAAGGTATTAAGTAATTGAAACAAAAAGTCTTACTAAATTTTATCAATATTAAACAAGTGGATGGATTTTGAAACCTAGCAGAGGAAACACATTCAACATTAAAAAGTCTGAATAAAATTGTGGGGATTTAAGTTCCTGCACTATATTTTTCTATAACTCTTTCTATAGAAAGAGTATAAAAATAAACTGAGTAGTAAATCAGAGACACGTGTACCACTCCTCAGGTTAAACTGGTCAGGCATTTGAATTGTTGACTGTTTTCGACTTGTAGAAACTAAAGCATAATCGCCGAAAGTCTAAAAACTATCAACAGTAAATTATAGCATGTCCTAAACTAACATCATAGGCGGGTTCCTTTAGTTATTATAACATTTTATTTATTAAAAAATGCTGTTAGTCACGAAAATTTTATTATGCTTTATCAATTATTTTACATTAATATGAGTTTTATAATGATTGCTATTTTGAAATTCCTACAGAATATGAAAATTTTATAATATCTTATTAATTTGAAATTCCTATAGTATTAATACACTCAATAACTAACAAGATTTCATTGATCAAGTGGATGAAACTGCTGAATCATGATCTTATGGTTCTTTTCAACTGTGAGTTTGATGCTTTTAACATACCAGCCATGAAACTTAAAACTGAATGATATGAAGAAAAAAATATAAAGGAAAATTATCTGAAATCTAGACTTCTACCTAATAAATACAAAATGACTAACTAAATGCTGCTGCTTGGCAAAAAAACTTTTCACTTCCCAAAAGATATACAGGTAGCTATCAGAAAGTAAGAGGCAAAACCATAGACAATCCAATGTCTATGGGCAATCAATGCCCACGTTACCACTCCAACATATCAAATGAGGTAAATTGACCTTGTTTAGTATGCAAAAAAAGGAGGCTGGTAAAACATACTTTGGCAAGTCAAGCATTTTTCAAATGAAACCTAAAGGAAGTCCTAACAGATAAACAATTAAATGATTCAAGCAATAGCAAACTCACAGCAGAAAGAATAAAAAGATCATGACACGACATCTTAGACCACATGACCAATAAAGCCTTAAAAGTAACTGAGTGTATTTAAAATACTCGAATACAAACCTAAACCAAAATACAAATTGTATTCAAATTCAATTGAATTCAAATTCAATAGAATTCAATTAAAATTCAATTCAAATCAATTCCATTTGATTCAATTCAATTCAGTTTAATTCAATTCAATTTAATTTTATTTTACCTGATTAAATTTAAATTCAAATGCAATTCAAATTCAATTTGATGCTTTCAAATTCATATTTTATATATTTTGAATTTTCAATAATTAATGAAATTTTGCCCTATATCATTAATTTGAAATTTTAATTACCCAAAAATTCCAAGATTAACTTTAGTTAATTGAGCCTATGAAAAAGAATACAGATAAAGTCATGGAAACATCCATACATATCATGTACTTAATTCAGATGTATAAATACCGTATGATATTCTGCGCTAAGTCAAGCTGTTGCTGAGCATGGTATAATATGCCAAATAAATTTCAAAAAAGCACAAAACGTATGACATTGCAGCATATGAACATACTGCTAAAAATAAGTTTTTACATATGTACACATGCAACATACACATACAGCTTTATGCTCTTCGATACTTAAAGTATACAGGTCAGTTTATCACAGGTGAGTGACAAACCCAAATTTTCCTTATTATAGTATATACCACAGGGAATTGTCAAGTTACCTCCCTTTGATTTTTCAAACATACCTCTTATAGTATATAAATTTTATATACTATAAAAGGTATGTTTGAAAAATCAAAGGGAGGTAACTTGACAATTCCCTGTGGTGTATATAGAGAATTATCTCTGTATACTGTAATAAGGAATATCTGGATCTTTCACCTGTGCAGTATACAGTTACAATTGTAACTGACCAAGGGATCAGAACAAATTGTCATTAAATGACAAAAAACACTTGTCATGAAACCATAACACTCCTCATAGATATACTGTACAAGGGATGATCCAAAACTATCAGCACTTTGTGACTCTAAGAAGAAAATGCATAAAAGATTATACATGAGTACGATCTTTTCATGCAAACAGTGGTGATTGCATGTACACCAATATCATATAAGTTTACCATGAACACAGTCATATTGTCATTCTTGAGTCAAAACCTCGTAACTTCAATTCGACTCAACAGTGACAATATGAGAATAGCTGTCACATTAGATAGTAATGATTTGGTAAGGGGTGTTCTAAGAGTTGTCTCTTCAAATATTCGAAGCAACAGACTAGACACCAACTGTATGGCTCATCCTTAATATATCTGACAGTGAGGCTTAGGTCAACCATAGAAACTATTAGATTTTTGCATTTTCTTCACAAATACTTCAATTTCTAAACTTTAAGAGCATTTAAGAGCCAATTATTCAAGTAATTGTAGCATGCTGCATGCTTACAACTATTCATACCAATATCTATAATAAATTAATGCTCCAATTATGCCGACAGACAGACGGTTAAGTCTCAAGAAAAACATGTTTACATTGTATATAATCATTACAATGATTTCATCTAACTTACAAGTTGAATTCAGTAACAAATGAAAAGTACTGCTATAAATACTAGGGCTGCATTGTCAAGTTGATGTATTGCCAAACCATATTACAGAATGAAAAGGCTAATTAAATCGCAATATAAATGACCAATTAGTAAAATGAAATAAACTTTCTGTATGGAATCAAGAATACTATGTAGAATTTCAATGAAACACCAAAATAACTCAATGTAAAAATAAACAAAATGCCTTAATATTTGATAATTTGAAAGTTATTCTTACTGTAAGCGTAATAATTTCATAGGAACAGATTAATAAATACAGACTGTCTCATAAACAACCACATTGTGAACTCTGATAAATAACCTGTCATTTTTTTATGCTTAATGGTGAAGCGTCGCGTTATTCGATGAAAAAGTAAAAATTGAAAATATAAATTTCATATTTTCATCCGCCACAGTGAAAATATAACCTTATATTTTCATCATTCATGACGTCATATTAGGAGATAAATGACGTCAACTTGGAGTAGAAATGACGTCCATTATGTGTAAAATACATCAAATTAAACACAAAACTAAGCATGAAAGAAACGGAAAATTCGCCGATTTCGGTGTAAGATTGATTTATATTTCACCTTGTGAGCTCAGAAAATGACATTTTCACTCGTGGCTATGTCACTCGTGAAAATAGTTGTAATTTTCAATAAACAAGTGTTTGTTTCTGCACAAACTAAGTACTGAACTGAGTTGTGCATTCAAATAAACACACTGACTATTAACTTCGTACTAATTTTGGATCATCCCCTGTACAGTCACTCTTTGTATACAACTCACTGTACAACATTACAAACTCCTGTTAGCACAAAATCATGGAATACCCACCAGCCTTTCTCAAATACTTTCAGATAACACCATTTCTCACCCCACCCACAACATGAATCAGCCCAACCATCCCATACACACCTACCCTTCCATCCCCCCATACACACAACTCCCTACCATCCCTACAAACCCCACCAACACTGCCCAGATCTAAGGTTCTAAAATTACCAGCCAATACAAGATAACAGGAACATTACGTATGACCCCTCTAATCAGACGACACTCCACCCAACCTTGCTTAGTGACATCAACGGTACGTCCGGGGCTTGGGCTCACAACCAACTTCCAGTAAATCCAGGTTCCACACACCTTGCAGTCTTATAATCTATCCCAAAATCCAAGACTAAGGATTGATGCTTGTACAACTCAACAAGAACATTATTCTAGAACAAATGTTCATTAGACAATATCCAGAACTCAAATGTCTGGGTTTTCCCAAGTAAGTATTATTATAAAGACTATTCACAGTTTTTTTGCCAAAAATACAAAAAAGTTTCCCGTTTACAAAATTCCACTTAAAAAAAAGTATTTTAAAAAATACGGAAACGCAGCACCTGACACCTGGAGAAAGTCTGTAATGAATAGTAAATGATAACAGCATAAAATGCAAGAAATATTGATGGATCAGCGCAAAAACAAGTCTACTTTCTCGTTTATTTACATGAAGTTAAACTAGTTTTGCACTGACACATAAAAAATTCATTAGATAAATTAAGATATCTTAGCAGCACTAATAGAAGTAAAAAAATATTGCACTTCTTAATTAAAAATAAAACAAGTAAATCTGTGAGCTAATGCTCACTAGTGATACCCAGCAAAAATCTAAAAATATGCGACAACAGGAAGTAGATGAGCAAGGAGCATGAAATCACTTTACATCACATGGGACTATGGGATGAAGCAATATGCAAAGTATTAGGCTGCTGCATGTTATAGTTGCTGAGAAAACTGCGACAGAAATTTTGTAACGGATGGACGGACGCACGGACAGACAAGGGTAAAACAGTATACCCCCCTCTTCTTTGAAGCGGGGGTATAATGAACAATTTCTTGAATTGAAAAATAAAAGCATATTCACTTACTTATATGAAGGTGTAATAGAAAGTATTGATTGTTAAAAATACAAATAAAAATATAAAAGACAAAAATGTGTACAAATGTATATTAATTTTTCTAAGAGTGTGTTAAACGCTTCAAGAAACAACAAAAATGAATTCACATGACAAAAATGAAAATGACCAATCATTATCAAACTGTAGAATAAATTATCTGAATAACAATAAGTGCAAAAAAGTTTTAAAGAGTCAAGATGCTTGTTGAAATTGTTAAATAGGCTGTATAAGATGACAGGGAACAGGGGAAAATGAACAGGTCAATTTAAATTCAATAAAAATCAAAACTTAATCCAAAAAAAGAAAATTCAAATAAAAATTCAACTAAACAATCATTGATTAATATTGTAGCTTGTGAAAATAATAATCTTCATATAATTACTAAACTGCGTATGTAATTCAATCTGGACACTATTAACATGTATCTTTTATATGCATCGAAACAAATAAATATCACTTATTATGTTTATTGATATAGATCAAAGGGAACTAACTACAGTATGCATCTTTCCTATTCAGAAAAAATCAATACTGTATTATCTCCCTTTCATGAACACCAATAAAGATGGATAACAATATTTCATAACTCAGGCGACCTTCATGGTTCCAAATCAAAAACACTATTATATACAAAGTGTTTTTGCTTAGGAACCATGCCGACAGCCTGTGTTTCAGTATATTCTAGAATAATGTTCCTGTTGTGATGCAACAAACATATAAAACCCACTAAGTGATGAATGTAGCCACAAATGAAAGATAGAAGTTACATTTCCAAAAATAATACCACGGAAATACATACTTGTACATGTATAATTTGTTTTTCTAATCTGTAAAATTTGAATAATTTCACGATGACTGAATACATTCTCTTATATAAATATGAAGGTAAACATTGGCACAGCAAGCAGGCACTAAAACATAAAAAAGTTTAAGTATATTCTACCCAATCAGAGAACACAAAATATGAATCCCACAATTAAAGACTATAAACATTAAACGCAACAAGTCATGGTGAAATTATTCATACTTGACAGTTGAGAAAAAAAGCCAATGATATCCATACAATATAAGAAAGTGTACCATCCGAATAAAAGTTTACTAAGAAAAAAGATCAATTTTACACATAACCTTCCCTGTAAAAAAATATTATAATTATATTGAAATTCCCAGAGATGAATTTGAGTAAATGTTATATATTATATAATATACTATCATGTAAGATATCATTGACACAACAATACAGCAGAATCAAAGGTGACCAGCATGGTCCAAAACCATACAAGACACAATGCATATATAGAATCTTTGATGGTTCAGGATCATGAAGATCCTCTTTGTATTAAACAAATTAATGATAAATACAAAGCATAAATACTTTCTCGACAAGATCATTACAAAACAGGAATATGGAACCATCAGATTAGGAAAATGGACAATACTGCCAAACACATAATGGTATGAAATATGTAAAGTAAAATAAACTTAGCTATGTCTTCTCTTCATTCTTTCAACTTTCCCATGTTCCTTGTGTAGAGTGTTTTACAATGTCTAGTTATTCAATATGTTGAGCTCATACATATGTGTATATAACAGCACAGTAAACAACAACTACTACCAGCCACATGGTAAACGTCCTGCAAACATAAAAAATATTACATTATAGACAATATAATAACAATGTACATGTACTATCCACACTGTTGAAACTAGTTGGAAAGCTGTCCAGCTAGATAAATTGGTAGCACACAAGTCTACTGATCCAAGAGTCATAGGTTCAATTATCAGGAGGGGTATTCTTTGTCAGAGCTTGATCATGAAATAATTTCTATTGACGATCTTCCTCTTACAACTTATTCTAAATAAAGAAAACAGTCTCTGATAGATGTTTGTACCTAGTTACGCGTTAAATAGCTAAAATAACATAAAAAAACCTAATCTGTTGCTAAATTATCAACAAAAACGTTTAGTGCAAATGAGTTCTTGTTCATACCCTGCGGAAATGATCATGGTCAAACCATGTTTCCAACATGATTCAAACATGGTCCTTCATGTTTCAATGTTATGGACATGTTTGGAACATAGTCGATCACATTTGTAAATTGAACGTAAAATAAGCCAAAGTTTCAATAGGTTGTAAAATTCAATACTCTGCCGCCATCTTGACAAAATGTGGACCACCTGACGTCGAGATGGACCCTGACTGTCATGATAACAATACCATATGCTTCAACCATGCAACATTAATTTACAAAGTATGTTTGTTAAAACAAACATAAAATGTTTTATTTTTCTTTAGTTTTACATAGTAAATAAAATTTTATTTACGTACTGTTAGATATATAAAAAAGGAATAAGAAATAAAATCTTAAATTGCTAGAAAACAAAATGTCTTTTGTTAACGAATAAATTCTAAAAATAGATTTTTATTTGGAATTCCTGGCATCAATCAGAATTACTTTGCTATGTTCATTAACGCTCATAAGTTATGACATAACCGAGAATTCCGGTTGAAACAAGATCTCCCACAGTTTCAAATGTCTGTTAGACGAAGAGATTGAATGTTTCCTCACGAAAGCGGCTTTCTTTTTTTAAATTCTTTGATATTTCAATGACTGTTTTGGGGCAAAATGATGTTTATCCCTGTGGCATTGGTTTTCGACGATGTAAGGAAAAGTCTGCCAATATAAATAAATGAAACAAAATATCGAATTGATTTACTTGTTAATACTTTAATCAAGTAATAATTAGCCCACCAAACAACTTAAACATTAATTCCCTCCGTTTATGGCGTCATTTATTACATAAGAGTAACTTCCCTTGAAAATTGTTAGTTTGGCATCGGGTCATCTGATTTTGCCCAACTGTAGTCCTTCGTCTAATATGTAACACTGCACAAAATTAAAACGCAACAAGCTATCATCGGTGGACTAAACATTTAACTTAACATTTATTCAGAAGTTTAAGCAGTTTTTAACAAATTTCAATCATTTAAACAACCGTATATCTTGTGAAAATCCACGGTAATTTTATTTGAAGAGTCGAAGACAAACAACTATTACACTCATGGCACAAAAAGTTATAACCCCTTCGTAGCACTTTCATTATTGTGAAAAATAATAAATGGACCAGCCTAATACACCTAATACATTTGCCTCAATTAAATATATACAAATATGGTATCTAGTGAATGTTTGTTGAGGTGAAATTGGTGCAATCAATACACTTTTTGTCGAAGGCATCTGACTCATTGAGCATAAGGAACTGATGAACTTAGTCATGTTTAAAGAGTTGTGCAGTATACCACATGTTTCATTTATCACGTGATCTGTGTAGTAAACAGTAGGGTCCGTTCGAGGACAACTGTCAAAATTTATCACATGTATGAATTAGCGAGGCAGATTGAAAATAAAGATGCTTCATTTTGGTATACTGAATACGGCAATTACCGTGAACCTGAAACACTGATGATAACAAAGATATCCCGATTATAGACGCATGCGCGGAAAACAGATTTCTTTTTCTAATGCAATTTCTTTACCTTGGTTTCTGCCATTTGTCTGGAGTGAAAGTTGTTTAAAAATGTCATTTTAATGGGAAAATGAATATTTTAGCCGTGCCATTTTTGATATAAATCTAGCAGAAAATAGAGAAATGTAACATGCTATTTTCAGTTGTTCTTTTTAAAAAAAAAATAATGGCTAGGAATTTTCCTTTATCAATTGATTAAAATGGTTGGAAGTTTAACTGTGCACATTTACTTTGCTGTTTAGGTATGACGTCACTGACCTTGGGAGAATTTCTAACTCGTCACCGGTAATACATATATTGGAAAAAATATGACAAATTACACTACTGATACAAGAATGGTTTTAATTTAACTTATTCTGTCAGGATTTTCATAAACTGAAAACTGTAATCTGTTAAGAAGACATGGAAATCATTTAAAAATCAGTAAATACTAGATGGGAGCCCGTGCAAGCACGGGCTTTAGGTAATGACAATAAAAGGAAATAACCGCTGCGGGAAGTTTGGTCTATTTTTAGTTTTATCTAGAACTATTTTTAGACACAAAAAAAAACACTTTTTTGTTGATTTTTGGCAGTTTTTGCAAATATCAAGAAGCTTTGTCAAAAAAGAACTGTCAACTTGATAAGCCGGTATATAGGTGCTCCAGCGACAAACAAAAGATTTATTCAAAGCTGCGCAGTTTCTTCCACAAAACAGGAAACTCGCAAATTTAATAGAATAGATAGCATGCTTGTAGTTCTTTGATTGGTTAGTGAAAATACAGTCTAAAAATAACATAACCGGTATATAGTATACCCTGTATAATAGTCAAATTACACAAAAATCAATGTATTGAAATATAATTCGTAAATATATTACTTTTCCAACGTTTATTTGGGATGTTTTTATGCATTTCTGCAATCATTCTCCTTTGGCGTCAAAATAACACGTGACCGGATCTGCACATGCATGAATTACGTAAATAAACTGGAAATTCATAGTTCGGCGAAATCAGATCCTTGTCGAAAACAGATGCGGTCAGGATAAATGTATGTTACGATCTTATTACCAAATGGGAATTTGATTAGAAAAACGAGCTTAAACAAATGGGTGTTATTCTGGTGAACTTAAATGCCACATCTGAGGAAAATCAAAATGTTAAAAAAGCGGCTTATAAAGTTTTGGAAGCCAGAACCTATCACTGACAATGTTTATCATTGAATTTCTGCTACTGATAACAAGTATTCATTTATTTTTATTTATTGGAGTTAACACCGTATCAACACAATTTAGGTCATTTCACGGCCTCCAGCACACCTAACCTAGCTTTCCTGGACCATTGTCTATAACCAGTACTCACCTACCCTTCCACAAGGCCGGAAACTTTTCAATATTATCTAATCAATGAAGGAAAATCGACATTATTGTCAAATTTTCATGGAAGGGTATAACCTCCCAGGTGGGATTCAAACCCGCACCCCCTCGGGCCCGATTATCCAAATCCCGGCGCTCTACCAACTGCGCTATCGACCTGGGCAGGGAATTAGATACAGGGAATTAGATACCTATGTCTCTGACCTGGGTGATAACAAGTAATGGAAAATGAAAATAAAAAAGCTATCAATTTTTGCTTTAATTTTTTTTAAAGCACAGCCATACATCCCATCATTAGAACAGAATATAACATTTGAAAAATGAAATTAATTAAATTTGGTTATCCGAAAGTGTTATCCGAAATTATGTACACTAAAAAATTACTTATCTTTTATCATTGTTGTCATTTGGCAAATATCTAAAAGTAAGTAGATGATTTCCATACTATGAGTGCATCTTTTATAAGTTGTTGATTACAATAGATGCTTATTGTCATAATAACTTTTAGTAAAATCCTCTTTAACGGAATAACCTTAAGAAAATAGCGGTAAAACACTTAGTCATGCTTTTGTACATTCGGAACATTTTCGGTCATTCGCTAGGATCAGGTCGAGGGCGGTCTCCCTATTTACCGTCAAGAAACGACAAGAACCGTCAAGAACCGTCAAGAAAGGAAAAATGTAAATTTTAATCAAATAGATAAAAAATTGAATATATATTTAAGTTTAATCGTGTTATAAATGCTTCATACATTTCCAAATGGCTTTTGTAAGGTTGTGAAAAAAACCAGTAAGATAATACTCAGTAGTCTCCCCTGAATTTAGGAAAAATAATTTTAGGCTTCTAAGTAATATTTATAAGGATCACTATCCTACGTAAAGATTATCCTGCTGTTTTATTTCAACAATTTAATGATACACTATTCATCCATAAGTATATGAATATTCAATTAAATGTCCATACTTGTTCATAAACAGATCATGAACAGTTCATGGACATTGACAGTATTGTGAGAATTAAGTACAACTAGCAGAACTTTTTTAACACATAGGTTTAAAATCTTAAGTTAAAATTGTAAAGACATTATTTTACAGTTCATGAATTTTATTTGCTTGTTCATGAACATACCAAAATGCTGGCATTATTGTAGTTATCATAACTGTCAAAGTCAAAACAGAGGTAAATCATGTCATATCTTAGCATCAACATGAAAAGGAATTGAACTGAATCTGAATTCAAAACATAGCCAAAATATTCCACATGTTATGGTCTTCATTTAAATTAGATAACCATGATATGCTATTGTTATGACTTTGATTATCATCATGATCAAAACATATTGCTGCTTTGAGAATGTTGATCAATGATATGGACATGATCATTTCATAGTCATACCACAACCATTTCATTGCCCCCAATTTCTGTGATGGTATATCAAGGTCATATCATTGATAACCATGGTCTAAACATGGTCAGCATTGATTTGGACGTTATCATTTCCGCAGGGTTAAGTATCAGCAAGGTTGAATTTTGATGGTTCTTGCTCAAGAAAACAATAAGCTTGGATTTGGTAAAACAGTTAAAAAATTATGGAATGCAATTGCTATAACAATGAATTCACTGAAAAACATAAAGACTTACATAAATAGAGATCTTCAAAGACTTGACAAGGTATCATCTCAGAGTACTTGAATACACACAACTTCATCGGTACCTATATAGATGGAAAATAAAACAAATAATTATAAATAGGTTATAAGAAATTTGAATATCATCCATTGTGTTGTTTTTAGCCCTGTTTCTTAACCTGATTGGTTGATGTTCAAAGACTTAAGTTTCAAAACCAAAATTAATTTGAACTCATGTATGTGGCAAATTTACCTTTTCCCACATGACGTCCGAGAATAAGTAAACTGTTGACTGATTTCACCCAAAATGTACTGAGTCAAAATGTAATGTTTTATGAATTGGACTATTATCATTATCTTTTTAGATTGATAGGCTGCAAGGAAAAAGAAAATAATGTCACTTTTTTAATAAAAAAAAACAACAACAAAACTTTGTTACAGGCAGTTGAATAAAAGTTAAATTAAATGTATTATTTATTTGTATAATAAAAAAATACAACATAAATCTGAACTAGACAGATTCTTCTCTTATGCTACACCTAAACACAGTGCCATCAAAAATTATCATCATGCTAGTAAACAAGTTTTTTTATTTTAAAACTGTTAAAACAAATTTCAGCTGTATTTATGTGTCACGGCGCTTACCTGTTCATATTATGGGAAGAAGGATATGTAAGCGGCCTGATAGCTCAGTCGGGAGAGCACTCGCCCAGTAAGCGAGAGGTCCTGGGTTTGAGTCCTGGTCAGGCTGCATATTTTTCTATCCCTGTGACATATGCATTAGATTTCAACAAGTGAAAGATGAATTATGATATTTATACAGTAGTAGGTGTTGAACATGTACATGAACGAACATTTTTTTCTTAAATTTCTGAAGTACAGGCAAATATCATAGACAAATCACATTTTTACAAGTCTATTGACTGAGGCGTCATTGGTTTGATTCTGGGCCAGGGCATACATTTGTCATTTTCACTCCTAACAATGATTCTTAATCATTTAAGGCAGTTGTCAGTCACTGACGATAGAATGTGCCTAGTAGTAGGTTAACAGCTTAATCCAGAGACAGTGTGTGGGTTGACTGGCGTCTGTAATAATACATATACAAGGTGTTGCTACAGCGCTAAACCCAACAAACAACAAAATTTCACACAATAAAAACTGAAAAACAGTTCTACTTACCAAAGAACGCAGGGTAGAGGCAATGTTCAGTTCAATGTTTGATAAGACCATGTACATGTATGTATCAATAACAAAGCCATCAGATCTGTGTTGTTTGGTAAGACATCAGATGATATGGTGATGAAAAGTGAAGTCTGTTGTGAAAAAGACAAAACATTGAGTTGAAATATACATGAACGTACATTAAAGACACATGTGGGTACAATAACAAGCATACAATACAACATATTTTGAATTTATTAAACATTCAGTTTTCTCTGCATTATGGGAACAAACCACAATGTTATTTAGCAAGACCTTCAGCTAATCCGTGTGGATCTAAATCTACAAGCGTGAAGATGATCACCAGAAAACAATGTCTTATGCTGACCAAGTCATGCGAGAAACTTTTCTGAACAAATACACCATCATCATAAAAAATACATAAATATCAGTATTATATCTTGACAACATGTTATGCTAATTGGCAGACTCGTAACTGGATACCAAATTCTTAATCGCAGCAATTTGATCAACATTGATCTAGGTTCATTTCATAAATAAATAAAGATTTGGTATCAGAGACACACGTACAATGTATATTATATAATCGCGACACAGATTTAGTAAATAATCATTTTAAACAAAATAAATTCCAAATAAATTTTTAAAAAATCAAAATGTCTTACCTGTATAAAAGTATCCAAACAACTGATTTAACAGGTGCGAGCTTTCAAATTTCAAACGCAAACATTTCACACATTTTACCCATTGACTACACCATTGTATTAGGTATCAATAGAGCGCACGTGAATAAAGTTTCGTTCAAGGTTCTCAACCAATCAGAAAGCTTACCGCTAATGATCTTGAGGTTTCATAAATTTGACTGCGGAACAAACGCCCATGGATTAGAAAATCATTCGTGGCTACCTCTCGGATAATCCCGTAAAATGACGATCAATGTCAGCACGGGAATAGCCGAAGTGTACCGAATATTTTGCCAGTCAAAGGTATTTTGACACATGTATTGCATGCTTTTTCGTGGCTAGATATAACGGTAGAATTTCAGTGAATCACGTAGAATGGATATATTAATACTTCTGCGATTTTTTTTTAGAATTCCATTGACAAATTTAGATGGAATTGTGAATAGAAAAATATTTACCTATGTATAACATATGTCTAACGTTGACCAGCTACGAAGAAAACTGACGTCTGCTAAATTAAATGGTGCCTGCTAAATTAATCTTTTATCCATTGTTTTAAAAAATGTGTGGAAATATTGTCTGAATGACAAAAAACAGTTGGGATCCAGGCAGCGCAAAACAATTTACTTACTCAATTTTGTCCGAGATATTCATAAATACAGTATAAGTAACATGATCAATAACTATGTATGGGACTCAATTTATTTCACTTGCTAGCAAACATGAAAAAGCCACGAAACATGTAATACTTGAAATTTTCACGACTATTATGATATAACCACTATACTACATTTTTCTTTGATGTCCAAGATTTATAAGTTGTGTCTTTAAATTTAATTTACAAATTTAATTCAATGTAATAAGCTTTCTATGCTAAGTATATAAATATCTTTTTTTTCTGTTATCATATCAAATAAACATACATAACAATTGTCTCCTCTATTTCATAACTATATACCTATATACACTCACCAAAATTTCTAATCGGTCACCCCATTATTTCCTTTTTTTCAAAGGACTGAAATAAGCTATGGACTATTATAGCAATATTTATTAAAGCCAAATATATATAATGTCTTTCAGACAAAATTAAATTATCATACTCTCAACAATTGTTATTTTATATATAAGAGTGTCTTTAACATAGGTATCAATGTAAAAAGTCACAAACTGCAGAAATTCACAACTAGTATTTAACAACGAGTATGACCTCCGTTGGCAGCTACCACGGCACGACAACAAGATCTCATTGATACAATGTATCTCTGCTGATGCCGTTGTGGAACGTTCCTCCATATCTCCTGAACATCTCTCTCCAGTTCATGGAGGTAATGTTGCTGGTGGTGGGCTTGAACTCGACGTTTCATCAAGTTCCAAATGTGTTTGATAGGATTCAAGTTTGCGCTCTTTGGAGAGATAGGAATTACTCGCACATTATTCTCGTGAAGCATAATGATCTTTTAGCAGTATAACATCGAGCACTATCTTATATAAGCAGCATTCCTCGATTAACAGCAAAGTGTGGTAAAAGACCAACAGTACAGACTGGATTATCTTTTCCTGATACATTCAAGTTGCCGGTATATTAATCAATACCATAATCGTTGCCAATCATCTGGGTTTTGAAATGATATTCTGGTTTCATCGATAACATTAGCCCAATCTGCACGATATAAAACGTGAATGACTTCTGTATATGTCAAATCTCGGCGGTCTTTTAAGCTACCCACCGTTCCTGGAAAGGCTAAATCTCTGGATTGGGCTGTTAACCAGTAACTAGGCGCATACTTCTGACGTACGTGATTTAGAGTCAGTGGTAGGAAGAAGAATGGCCGGAAAAAATAACCATGACCTAGCTCAACGAAAGTATGCACCGCCTGAGAATCAAACCCACAACCTCTCGATCTGTAGACTTGTGCGCTAGAGATTTAGCTAGCCGGATGGGCATGAATATGTTTTGAAACGAGATTGCAATTATGTATCACAACATATTGCTTTTAATATAGCAACAAGTTCATTTCAATAATGAATTTCAACAAATATGACGTAGAGATGTACCTCCTTCCAACATCCCGACCACTGGGGACCGATCCACCAGGATTCAAACAGGCGTGTTCAACTGTTTCCTGTTTGTGCACATGCAAAACGTGCACAATTTGCAAAACCGGATATTGAGACAAATTTGTCTGATGGGTCATGTGTATCAGTGAATTGTTATGTTCTGTATGTACACAAATGTTCATGTTTAAAAATTCGAACGAATTGAATTATTTTTCTGAAAGTTATTTTGAAATAAAAAGTGACCGATTAGAAATTTTGTTTTTAATGCGAATTTTCGCTCAAATCACATTGGCTATCTGCTTGTCCAAATGATATAGGCATATGGGTAGGTCACCTGGGGTCCGTATTATCAAGCGTCTTACGACCAATTTTAGTCCTCAATACTTCTATATTGTATGACAGCCGTACGCCATTCTTGAGACAGTCGCACGTCAGTTATAGAATCTTTTTCGTACGTTTGTCTTGCTAAGATCGTGCGACAGCCGTACGGGCATCTTGCGACTGTCTTGCGACGCCCTCATTTCGGTCAAGCTTTGTCGTGAGTCGGCTGCGAAACGTGCGAAGAACGTAAGAATAACGTACGACAGTCTCATGGCTGCCTTGCGAAAAGTTAAAACCAACCCTGTCGAGTCTATAAATAGCATTTTTAATGTTCGCTCCAAAAACGTCTTATGATTACAAAGAGGAAGGTATTAATAAATAAGATTTTGTAATGCGAGGACCAACGCGAAGAAGTAGCTCTGCAAACATGTTGGGGCTCATTCGGATGTATCCGACGAAATAACCATGAAATTCTCCTTCCAACTCTTGAAAGAGCGTGTAATATTGGCCGAATAAACGACGTCGCTCGAGCCATGGTTTCATCCACCAACGTCTTTCTTGAAGACGTCTGTGGATCAGAAGAATTACAATTTTGTCTTCCTGATCTTCAGCAGTAAGTGCTGAAATGTGCAATTTACCTGCTAAGTTAGCCATGACTCTGCCAAGACCAACTGTGAAATGAAACATTTCCCCTGCAGACCCAGTATTAATACCAAAATTAAACAAGAGGAGATAACCCATTCTTTCGATCGCAGGAACATCGTACGACTGTCGTACACGTTTGCATTTGTCGTGCGATTGACGTACGAAACTTTTCGAAATCTAACGACGGTCTTACGACTGACATCGCACGGCAGTCGCACGAAAACTAGGGCGTGTGTTGACGTGCGATGAACGAGCGAACAACGTCGTGCGATCGCCGTACGACGATTGCACTGAAAGTTTGAAGTATCTACGGCGGCTGCGATTCGTCTGCGATTTCGTTCGCAGGAAAATTCGTAAAAAATCTTTTTATTTAGTTTTGTATTGGAGTTAACGCCGTACCAACACAATTTAGGTCATTTCACGGCGTCCAGCGCACCTAACCTAGCTTTCCTGGGCCATTGTCTATAACCAGTACTCACCTACCCTTCCACAAGGCCGAAAACTTCTCCATATTATCTAATCAATGGAGGAAAATCGACATTATTGTCAAATTTTCATGGAAGGGTATAACCTCCCCGGGTGGGATTCGAACCCGCACCCCCTCGGGCACGAGTATCTAAAACCTGGCGCGCTACCAACTGCATTATCGACCCGGGTTCGTAAAAATCATGAGACTTCATGGAGGGGTATAACCGTCCCGGTTGGATTCGAATCATTCCCCCATCTTTGTAGAACTAGATTGGCAATACCCGTAAATTCAATAGAGAAGTTATTACTGAGTTTTAATGTTGTATAAGGCCACAACAAGTTGATCATATGTTCAACGGATTTTTTCTGGAAAAAAATGGGGCGAGCGAGCGAAGAAAAAATATTGAAAAGTCTTTATTCACTTGTTTTATAAAGCGGTTTGACCAAATTTTTACGGGCGAGCGAGGAAATAAAAATATTTTTTTTTGTAAAAGCGGTCAAAATTAAGGTGCGATCGTATCCATAGAACATATGATATAGAACATAAAACAACAGTTTGTTGTGGCCTAAACTAACTAAACAAAAGGTAGCTCTGGATCTGAGATAAGGCAAGTGACGACGGTAGGGTAAATTTACACCTTTTGTTGTCTTGACTGCTGAAATCATCCTTTTCTTGAGGGGGGGGGGGTTTAACGCCGTACCCACACATTGTATAGGTCATATAACAGCGGTCAGTCGACCTACTTACTGTTCATGGAAAGGCTAAATGTCTGGATTTAGCTGTTAACCAACTAATAGGCGCATACTTTCGTCAGTGACTGACAACTGTCCGATATGATTTAGAATCAGTGGTAGGAGGGAGATAAGTCGTAGAAGTAATTTCATGGCCAAGCTGTTCTAAATTATGCCCCGCCCTTGAAAAGAACCGACGACCTCTCGATCAGTAGACTTGCTTGCAACCAACTGAGCTAGCCGGGCTGCATACACGTCAGCATTTACGATTAGACAGCGGAACATTGGAAACGAACTAATGTGGATAAGATACTGTAAAAATACAAAATTTCAGTCAAAATATAAACATATAATATTGATAACTTTCATTCAAACTGTCTTTAGCGCATACATTGATACCGCTCATTTAATCACTCACACTTACATGTAATGTACTTAAGTATTTATATCATTGACGCTAATGGATGAGCCACTGAGTGAAAATTACCAATACAAATGAACTTAAGTTCGGTCGAACAAAAAACAAAACACTGTTTATATGAACAATACAATGAACTAATCCACGACAGGGAATTTTCAGGATGGCAATAACATAATTATGTTGACAATATGTTTCATGAGAGCTTTGTTGGTGTAATGGTAAAGCGGTATACCATTACAAGCATGTTTGACCAATGGGTGGTGGTTTATCCGCCATGCTGATTTTTTTTAAAATGAATTATACAACTTTTAATTTCAATACTGCCAACCTTTGAAATGGATTGTTTCATTTTTAACGTTTATCCAAACACGTTTTGCTATTTTGTAAATACGAACTCTAAGTGTAGTGTGATTGATGATTGGAACGAATGTGTTGATGTTATTTTTAGTCCATGGGCGGATCAATGATTTCTTGTAAGAGGAGGTGGAAAATTCTAGCTAGAAGTGGTGGAAATGTACAAGCAGACTGGGGTTCCAGGGGTTGATTGTAAGGGTACTGGTTGAAGTCCTGAATAGGGGTCTTGTGGGGCGGCGGCCCTCGAAGCTCATGAGTTTTGGTTATTTTCTAAGAATTTCAGGATCATTTCAAGAACCTCAACTATTCTTTCCCAGGGTATAAAAAAAACCATCTATATGTTGATCTTTTATAAAAATTCTAACAGCCGTTGGATCATGTTAAAATCCTACAAAAATAGATGGATTTTTTTAATTATTGTACGTTATGTCATTGTTAAGTGTAGTACCAGTTTTATAATTATATCTTATTACACGCACAGCGTGCGGATTTTTCTCTTATAACTATTATATTTTCTTATAAGTATCATAAGAAACAAATTTACGCGTACGCCGCCCCCTGGTTCCGCCTATGAATTCATCTAGATTCATTGACGAATCAATGTTAAGTACACAGAGCGTGAATCACGGGTTTTGCGTGCCTACTAGTTGAGTTACCTGAATTAAGTTGTGTAAAGCTATGTAGCGGTTGAAAACAGTCGATTAAAATGGTGAGTTTAAACATTTCTTTAATATACTTTAATTACTTTAATCTAATTATTAATGATAATTTATTAATGATATGAAATATAGATGTAGACATTGCATTAATAAGTAGCACCTAAATGAGCAAAATATATTGTGTATAGATATGGTTTGTGGCACTCATGTTACTGGGTGAGTCGACCACGTGTTGAAGTGTTAGATTTCTGTTTTTATTCATATGCCGCGAAATGTTGCATTATTTTGTTTACAAATATACAATTTTTATTGGCACGTAAAGGATCACCTGCAGCGTGCTCAGTAAAGACTGTTAGCGAACGTTACGGGTACGAGGTAACTCAAACGGAAGACTACTCAACCCTTGAATAACTCAAGGAGAGTTGGGACAACTCAAACCGTTTGTAAGGTGTTGTGTATACTCGGGTTGAGTTGTCTTTGGGTTGAGTTGTCTCAGCCCTAACGTTAAGGAGCGTTTCGGGTAAATGAAAACGCTGCTGGCTGAAGATGGTTTCAATCTACCCATTGATAATATTGTCCGACTACTAGGACTCGTGTTTAGTTTGGATGTCAGTCAGGTTAAGCAAGTTTCATCATAAACCTGCCTGTCCAATGTTTTTAGCTGCTGAAACCTTTGTTTATTTTCATACTTTAATCATCTGTTACTAATATTATTGTGGGTTAACTCGCCAAAAGTCTAAGTCTCCACTAAGGGGTTTGACTATATGAGAGATAGAAAAAAGATAACTTATTATATAGATGATCAAGGCTTATCATTATATTATAAACAATTCGTCTTTTTCTGTATTTTTGCCCTTTATTTTTGTATATAGAATGTAATATGTGTGTTTCTCAGACTATCTAGTGTATCAATTAGTGTTGTTAGGGAGGGACGCGTGCGTTTGCGAATGCGTGCGTCGTGTGAGGGTGTGTGAGTATGATTATGTAGGGCAGAGCTTTTCTCGACATTATCTTGATTATAACCAGCACTCACCTACCCTTCTACAGGCCAACTACTTCGACGTAAACCTTAGTAATTGAGATAAATCGACATTATTGTCTTGTCGATTTTTACAGGGACAATGACATAAATGGTGAAATTGACACAATTTTGAAAAGTTGAAAAATTATTCGAATACGACTTACGTCTCATGATTAAGGTTATAAAAGCTTTCAGATGACATGGGTAAACCTGGTTAGGCTCGAACCACAGCGCAGATTTGATATCATGTACGTAACCTACCGTGTCACATTCTCAATTCTAGAGGCTATCAAGATTCTCGATACTAGATCCTGATAACCTCTGGGTACGAGAATGACTGCATCATGGACTCAGATTGTAGGCTTTTCCGATAATCTGTAAAATGTCGACCTAGTACCGACAATATTGTTTGTTTGTTTTTGTTGGGTTTAACGCCCTAGCAACATATTGTATAGGTCATATCACAGCGGTCAGTCAACCTACTTCATGGAAAGGCTAAATCTCTTGTTTTTAGCTGTTAACCAACTACTAAACGCATACCTTTGTCAGTGACTGACAACTGTCCTACATAATTAAGAATCATTGGTAGGAGGGAACATGGCCATAGAAATAATTCCAAGACCTCGAACCCACGACAATAGTTATTTGAATGCAATAAATTGGTAAGTATAATTGTGGGGTATTGGGTTTGACTCCCGGGCTTTTGGTCATGAAATAATTTCTGTGGTCGTTCCCATTCCTACTACTGATTCTCATTCACGGCCCGTTGACTGACCACCGTGATATGACCTTCTTTTCTTTTTTACTAGATTTAACGCCGTGTCAACACAATTTAGGTCATTTTACGGCGTCCAGCGCACCTAACCTAGCTTTCCCAGGTCGGAAACTTCTCCATATTATCTAATCAATGGAGGAAATTCGACATTATTGTCAAATTTTCATGGAAAGGTATAACATCCACGGGAAGTACACGTTTTATGTGTTACGTTACTTATCTGTTCACGTTATGGGGGAGAAGTAGGCATATTCGAATACGGCCTGATAGCTCAGTCAGGAGAGCATTCGCCTTGTGAGCGAAGGGTCCTTGGTTCGATGCTCGGTCAGGCTGAATATTTTTCTCATCATGTGACATTTTGCGCGCAACGTGCATGGGGGCCGAGACTTAATTACTAAGTCAGTTGAGAAACGCTTGTAATAAATCAATTGCTCCTTAAATGGCCTGCAGTACTGAAATTGGAGACGAGTTTACAGTTCGTGGAGGAGTATGCCACGGTACCTACCTGTTCACATTGTGGGGAAGAAGATATGTAAGTGGCCGTATAGCTCAGTCGGTGGAGCACTAGCCTTGTAAGCGAGGGGTCCTGATTTCGAGTGCTGTTCAGGCTGCATATTTTCTTACCCTGTGACACATGAATTCATAGGAAGAAGTTAAACAAATCGGACTTATGAGTAAAAATTAAGTGGACAATAACTGATAAATCAAATAGTATATACTTATAAATATAAATGTAAATGGTCGGCAGGATGAGGTAACCATGACATGTTTACCAAGTACGGAAACTAACAAATCTTGAGCAGTGTTGATATTAAAAAGCTTATTGTTTTTATATTGGTTTAAAAACTTGTTTCAATTATCGGGATTTTTCCCTGACCACGCCTGTGTTTTTATAGATGTACACGCGGACAGTGGAGAGCGGATTACTTTATACCTACTAATCGAAGGGGTGTTCTCAAAACAATTTTCAATTTAATTATTCTATGCCTAGTAAATATATGAACTTGTATTTTACAGACAAATAATATAAAACCTACGTGTTTTGAAAATTCCATATGATTAACCAATATAATGATTAAAAAAGATGCAGTAAAGTTTAGATACAGTATTAATTAATACTGATACGACTTATTTCCTAGCTAATACATAAATAAAACGAAATTACCCGAGTCAAAGTCAGTTCCGCCTATTGCTGGAATTCCGAGCTTACAGTTATGAAAGCTTTTGCTTAAATATGCAGGAGAATAGCATGGATCCAATATTTCTAAGCCTCTTCCAAACACATGATTGCTATTGATAAGTGCATTAGATCCGCCTATGTTGCGTTGGGCACACCGTAACTAATATTTAAATCTATAAATGCATAATCTCCATGTGGCGCCATCCAAAAGAATGTGTCTGGTTGTCAGGAAATGTGCTGTCATGGATATGCGAGGAACACATTAAGGAAAAGTTTTTTACCCCAAAAATCATTATGTTCTTTTTTGAAAAAAAAATATTTTGGAAAAGTAGTCAATGGGATAAGTGAATACTGGTAAACGAATACATGTCCAGGAAAGCCGGTTAACAGAGCTGGTCGATGTAATTAACTAAATAAGACGAGTTGATAAACGTAGTAAGATCCAAAATAAAACTATTAACCAAACGTTTAGACTGGGTTATTGAAGGTCTAATAAAAGCTGTATGATTTTTAAACTGAGAGCGCATATCGCAGACTCATGACAAAGATGATCACATATTACTACCGATTCGACGAACGCATCAAATTTAATGATATATAGGAATAACATGTGTTGCTTTGTTTTACTGACTGTTCTTTATAGCATTGCGATGAAATATTCATGTAGCGATGTAGCAGATCAAAAGCACACCAAAATAAATGTCTAAAAAGACCTTATTCAAAATAGCGTTCATTTTTCTATCATGAAAATTATTATTTTGAGATGTTCCCCCATAGTCGCTTTGCGCTCTATTCTGTCCGTCTCAGTCGTCCACGTGTTCATCTCTATAAGAACGTGTATAAAATTCGTGTATTGAATTCGGTGTCAGTGGCATTAAACTTTTTTTTAGTACTCTCCACCGGTTTTTAATGGTTTTATAGTCTGCTTGTAATTGAAATATTTAATTCTAACTGGACTACGTTGCTCAGTGATTATTGTTCGATATTTTAGAAAGGCTTTCATTGGCAATTCATTTGGAAACAATATTCAGTGAGTGTTTTCTTATTGTTGTGGGTACCCGGGTCGATAGCGCAGTTTGTAGCGCGCCGGGATTTAGATACTCGCGCCCGAGGGGGTGCGGGTTCGAATCCCACCCGGGGAGGTTATACCCTTCCATGAAAATTTAACAATAATGTCGATTTTCCTCCATTGATTAGATAATATGGAGAAGTTTCCGGCCTTGTGGAAGGGTAGGTGAGTTCTGGTTATAGACAATGGTCCAGGAAAGCTAGGTTAGGTGCGCTGGACGCCGTAAAATGACCTAAACTTGTGTTGACACGGCGTTAACTCTAATAAATAATAAATTAATAAATATTGTTGTGGGTCTCTGTAATTAAATACATTGGATTTACAAGTAATGGTTCATCGCCTGTTCACATTATGGGGGAAGGATATAATTATTAGCATAGATGCTTTATAACAATGACCCTAAAACATATACATGTATATATATAGGATCCTTGTTATAAGCGAATTGATAGCTGCAGGTTTAGAGTTCGAGCTCCAGTCAGGCTGAATATTTTTCGCACCAGGAGACCATACTGCTCAGCGTTGTGACTAAACTACATAGTCACTTGAGGAACTCTTAAGATGACTTGTAAGAATAATTTGCTCCATTTTCTGATACTCGGGACAATTTTTCAGTTCGTAGGGAGAATGACACGAGTCTTACTGTAGGATATAAAAGAGATTGTAAGCTCAGTCAGGAGAGTACTCGCCGTGTAATCGGGGTCGCGGTTTCGAGTCTCGGTTAGTCCTATATATAAGACCCTCCGTAACTCATTTTACATTAAGACATTATTCTGCAACAGAATAATGTCCCAATGAGAAATAAGTTACGGATAGTCTTATATATAGGACTAGAGTTCCGGTCAGGCTGAAAATTGTCTTACCCTGTAATAGTGGCGCCTAATTGAGAGTCGGGGCGTGACTAAATAATGTGGTCATTTGTGTTACCCTTCTAATAATAATTGCCTTTAAACGGTCTGATATTTTCAAATTCGGGGCGATTTTATAGTTCTTGGGTGAGAATGTCACGGTTCTTACCTGTTCTATTCACATTATTGGTTTATAAAAGCGGTCTAATAGCGCTGCTAGGCCTACATTCGCCATGTCATCGGGGTGCTAGGTTTAAGTCTCCACTAGGCTGCATATTTTGCTCATCAGATAAGTTTTGAAATTCGAATAAGTATGCATGTAACCAAATACAATACGAATCTTGTACCTTTTTGACTGCATGCTTGATTATGTTGGGATATGTTGGATTAATAACTTAGGTACTCCATCTAGTGTCCCGAAGGGGGTACGGGTTTGAATACTATCCGGGGAGGTTATACCCTACCATGAAAATTTTCCTCGATTCAGAAGGTACATATATGGAGGAGTTTCCGGTCTTGTGGAAGGGTTGGTGAGTGCTGGTTATAGTCAAGGGTCCGGGAAAGCTAGGTTAGGTGCGCTGGACGCCGCGAAATAACCTAAAATGGTGTTTTACACGGCGTAGATACTCAGGTGAATTTGAATTCGGATCATGGATGTTTCCCAGGTTACAAGATTGTATCGTTGGAAGTCGCTGATTACAAATTATATAAAAACATGTCGCCCATTCTATAAATAGACGGTGAAGATATCACCATCTATTTATAGAATGGGTAAAGGTACATAGTCAAAACCGTGTACTCTACTTCCGATACTTAGCAAAAGTAATGATCCAAATGAAAAATGAGTTTGGGTAAAAAATTGAGTTTTTTTTTTCGTAAATCTGGGGCCGGTATGTGGGTACATTGCAATGAGTAGATTATGCACAACATTCACTTTTCTTTTTCTGACCAAATTTCCGGTTGCTACGGATATAAAAATTGTCAAAATTTGATAGAAAATGCTTGTTTTTCTCATTCTCGTTCCCAGAGTCTAGTAGGATTCTCAATTCTAGCTAGTTTTGAGAATCCTACTAGTTAGATTCAGGGAACGAGAATGAAAGTGTGTATGCTTATTTATTGATAACTAGTGCATCTTGACTAATATAAAGGAACACAAACTCCCCGCAGCGGTTTTTCCCTTCATTGAATCAATAACCACTGCCACCACAAGTAAATTCGTCCCACAGAGAGTCAAATATCTTTCATTACAGTATTTTCATTTACATTTCAATGTTTTCCAAAAAAATGTGTTTTCTTGGAGTAAATTATGATGTTTTAAGTACATAAAGATAAGTAGTTTTACTTGTCAAGTAGCTAAGTAATGGCGGTGGACATTATTTGTCACATTTATGGTAATACTAGCGTCTCGCGGGGAGTTTGGGTTCGAACCAGGGACGTGCAAATCAATAACAGTGTGTCCTACATCAGATCTACTGTCCTTGCTGTCACGTATTTATATTTACATTTTTGTTTGTTTTCAGATTGTATAAGTTAATGGAATGGATCAATGTTATGAAAGTACTGTTATATGTTCAACTGGTTGTGGGAAGACAAGTTTGATGACGATGAAGAACGTCCTCACTTGTTTGACAATGGAAGTATATTTTCCTTTTTTGGAGGGAGGGTTAACGCTGTAGCAACACATTTTATTTGTTATATCATGGCAGTTAGTCCAACGACCCTATGTTCCTGGAAAGGTTAAATCTCTGGATTTAGCTTTTAACCAACTCGTAAGCGCATACTCCGGTGGGAGTAGGGAGAATGGCTGTAGAAAATTATTTCATTACCAAGCTCCACGAAAGTATGCCCCCCCCCTGGAATCGAACCTACGACCTCTCGATCAGTAGATTTGTGTGCTACCAATTATTCTAACTGGGCGGGCTTCAAATTTTTATACATACAGTTCATCAAAAGTTGGAAATTTGTTTAAGATCTGCCTCATTTTCGCAGAGCATGTTTACTTAATAACATTGACCCGGTGCATCGAATTTACTGTCTTGTAAGTGACTCTCGAAGTGGATAAAATAAAGCATTGACAGATGTTTCTGTGCTCAAAAAAGTTGTGCTCTTTGCGGGATTCGAACCTAGGATCTCCTTACTTTGACTACTGCTTCAATGTAAAATGCTTTATTCTAGCTTGATTTAAATACTTCAGTCCAGCGATCAAGCTTGTCAAGACTAAATGGGTATGATAACTGACTGACAATGTTATGTTCACTTTAATTTAATGTTTTTTTTGTGGTTTTCACTGATATATCTTACGATAAAGATCATCGTAAGTCAAAAGCAAGAAACATTAACCATACGATCATTTTTGGCCAATTAATTCCAAATATCGAATTATGTATAATATTGTTTACCGTTTGAATATCATGATAATCGTAGCTATTTGTATCATCCTTCTGACTTTGAGCCGCAAAACCATGAAAAATGACTTAAGATAACTTTTTTTCGTAGGAAATTTTGGGGAAAAGTTCAAGGGTTATCAATTTTTTCAGTTTTACTTGAAAGTTATGGAAGTAAGATAACACCAGAAGTTTATCTTTAAGTTCTTAAGTTTTCTTATAATAGTTTTCTTACATATACCGGTTTTTTTCTTTTTCAGCTGGTGACAGTTAAGGCGATGTTGCATTAAGTTAAAAGTAGCAAATAAAGCTGAAATATTTATAACTTGTGGTAAAGTTTGAAAGGTAAATATTTAACTCGATCTTCAGTTATGATGAACAGGCTGGAAGACATTTTAAAAGTAACACTTCAGAATCGGTGAGTGTATATAGATATATTTATTATTTTCTAGATATGTCATTTGTTTATAAACTTCAGTATTTGTTATTGTTCGTCATAGAGAAATTTCAAACTTTCTAGTTCTGAGTTGATTATCAGGAAACAACCCATCTTCGGCAACGACAGAAATTACAAGATTTTGGTTAATAATTAAACCTTTTAATATGATTGTTTAGGGTATTTTATCAAAATTTGACTCATTTCTTGGCTCCAAAATATCTCTCTTTCAGGGATGACGAGTCACATCCCAATGTCTGCGCATAACGCATCCTTATAAAGCGGACTCAAAATTCGTTCCTTTATGAATGTTCATGACCCTTCCATTGGCTATTGAATAAGTCAGCTTTTCCTAATGTATGCGGGTGTGGTGTATGTAAACGTTGTATGTGCGAGTGGGTGTGTGGGTGTGTGGGGGTGTGTGTATGGTGTGCGTGCGTGCGGGGGTGGGGGTGCGTGCGTGCGTGCGTGTGTAGGTGTTCATGCGTGCGTGAATGTGTGTTCAGTAACTGACTTATTCATTATCCAATTGATAAACATGTATAGCATTTACTTAGTTTATTTTCAAATGACATTTCTAGTTCATTTAACTTTTTTTGTTAACATCTAACTTCGTTTAAATTTTTCGTTGCTTATCTTTTGTAATTTTGTTTTGTTTTTGTTTGGTTCTTAGGTCGTCTGTGTCTGGCCTGAGATTTGCACCATTATCTCAGGTCCACGCATGCATATCTCCCCATCTGTCCCATCCCCGCCATGATGTGGGTTCGGTCTGTTGGGGTTTTTAAGAGTCATTGGCTTCATATCCCCCAGCACTAGAGGTTCGAAATGCTTTGGTCACTATTATTTGTATTCTTGCTGACTTGTAGGGTTTATATCAGTTTTATCTAGTTAAGCCAAAAATGTATTGGGAAATTGGGGACAGTTGGTGTGTTAATTTTGGTACGTAGTTGGGGTTCAGTTAAGAACTGCATGCACTTGCTTTGGGTTCTACATTGGAACAATACATGAAATAGTTAAGGGCTTACTCAGAAAATGGGAGAATTCGCTTTGGGTAGTCCGTGGAAAGAAGATGTAATGTATTTCAAAAGCTTAGAAAAATTGGGCGATTTGTTGTACACTACATAATAATATTATTATAATAATGTCTATATATTGAATATTATTGTTGTTACTTCGCTGGTTTAGTCGTATTTATTGATTGGTTACTAGTAAAAAATGGGGACGTTGATATGTTTTCACTTGGGAGACTATTCAAGTAAATTTGTAACGGCTTTGTTCTTTGTCTATTAAGATATTTAAAAAAGTTATATAACTTTAATAATGGTATCATTACAAATGTGACAGTATTTTAAGCAAATGATTGTTCTATCATCTATTGTAGTAATACTTGTCTAAAATAAATTCCTGTTAACAGATTTCCTGTAGGCAGTTGCCATGAAATAATCGAGTATGCTAGCGAATAATTTTAGCCGCGGCCGTGGCGTAGTGGTTAGCATGTCTGACTTCGAATCCGGAGATCCGGGTCCGAATCCCGGTCGCGGCAGGTCATACCCTGTACATGAGTTGTCGGCCTCGTGGTAGGGTAAGTTAGTACTGGTGATAGAAAGTGTCAAGGAAACCTATAGTAGGAAGAGCTGGCCGTCGTGTATATGACCTATATATGTGTTGAATGCGACTTAAAAAAACCAAAAAACTGGATTTTAAACAGATTGATCTGAAATATGATTTTATTTCATACAAATAACGAAGTTGCGCATTGGTCTCAGACATGAATCTGCTTTCACTTTTTTTATAGTTTTCTGTAAAGAACTTTTGTCAGTTATTTCCCTTTGCATACTCTTCAAATAGTTAGGTCCAATCAGTTGGATTACTCAGATTTAACCATTTATTTTTAATGCCAATTTGACACAATCAATTTTAAATACCTATTTTCTTTATCATTAAATTTGTTTGAAATTTCAAGCACAGTATTATTTTGTTAAAGAATTATCTTTATTTCATTACTCTAGTTAATATTTCAATTAACAAGAATCGGCACAATATGACTTGTCCGTGTTGATGCGCCGTAAACCATTAATTAATTAACAAGAAAAAAATCATAAAATAGTTGGAATGTAACTTACATAGGAGATTAATGATAAAGTCCAAGAATTCCAACTATTAGGCCCTACTTTCCAATTGGATCGATCCAATCTTTATCAAGGAAAGATAACGGACCAACATCCCTCATTATATCATTCGGAACGACCTCGGCGATCATCTACGAAGATACACCTCGGAAATCAATCGTAGTAGAAATACAACAAAGTTATGAGGTAAGGCGATTAACCTCATAGGTTAAGTAGTGACGATGTAAACAACCAACATGGCAGATCATTTTGCAGAAAGTATCGAGTACACAAAATGTTTGTGGATCAACTTTGATTTGAGTGTATATCAGTTACATGCATTGAAGAGCTTTAACTGCCCATAATCGTCCGTCATTTTTGGAACGATGTCCTAAGACAAGAAAGTATAAGATTACACTTTTCACGCTTCAACAATTTTCAACATAGACAAAGAGGCGTAGTTCAAGCGTGAAACTCATTAACATCTCATTTAAATGTAATACAACGCTGGCTTGTGTTGTCGTTCTTGAAACTCTTCAGGTAAAGGGAGGTTACTCTCAGAACATACAAATATTGCAATGAAGACGGGATAACTCAACCCGTAGACAACTCAGGCCTTGAAAACTGCAAAGATTACTTGTTGGAGTAAAAAAGGGCCTACGATGTTTTTGACAATGCCTATTATATGCGTAGCATAATTACATCATTCGATAGTTATAAACAATATTAAATGATCGTATTATATTATAATACTTTTGTCAAAACATTAAGGACGATTTTGGTAGTTTTTGTGCGCACCGTTCTGTGCATATCTAAAACACGACGTCAACGTTACAAATAAGGCAGTGGCTAGAGTTACGGTACCGTAACTCTAGGCCCAGGTTCTAGAGTTACGGAAGTTCCGTAACTGTAGACAACCCTTCCAGGGTTGGCTAGAGTTACGGAAGTCAAATAACATGCGTATGTTTCAACTTTAAAACGTCGAAAAACTTGTTTAAATTCATTATTACTCGAAATAAACAAATATTTACCGACGTGACTTATCCAATTGTTATTACACCCGCCATTTTGGATATGACTAATACTCTTACCGGCGATATGACGTTGTCGTCTTCAAAGTGTCACATTAAAAGTTTACTTGAGCGATTTTAAGTTATAGAGTTTGATTATAATTTGGAATGAATATGTATAATTTTGTACGGAATATTAAGCAAATATTCATAGGAAATAGAAATAAATTCTTAGAGTAATTTTAATTGTGAATAAATTGCAAGTGCAAAACGTTAATTTGACTTAAATTTCGTGAACAAAAATGGAAATGTAGCTTGATGCAAAAGAGCTTGGGGGAAACCTTAAATGAATTGTTAGAAAGTCGATGTTTTGTGAAAAAATGCAGCTTGTCATTCCACACCAAATCTTTAAAATTTTTACGAAAATATTAACGATCTCGTTAAAAAATACCCACTAATAACCAAAAATGAGAAGTTGTCACCTCCTTGTGGTTAAAGAAAATAGTCCAGAATAATCTTTGGTTTGGTGAGATGGCTGCTGTACATGACCCTAAAATGTGATGAAAATTAATTCTTTGACTGGTTTATTTTGTTTGATAAAGTAAGATAAACCTTGCCATGAGCAAACCACTTGAGAAGTCTAGTGCTATGCTTTTGTTAAATTCTGTTAATTGATACTTAAGTTAATACATTATTTTATAGATGATATACATAATTATATATTCTTTAATCAAAAAATAAGTTCAGGACATCGTTCCTCCAGCACTCCAGTGCTTTGATTGGTGTGTGCAAGCGTTCCAAACGTCGGGAACGAGGCTAGATTCTATGATGGAACTATTTTCGCTCCTCGTGATATCCGGGGTGTATTTGCGTGGAAAATCGCCGAGGTAGTTCCGAACGTCATTATATATATCTAAATTAAGAATTCGCTAAAATATTGTTGACCACACTTTTTTGTTTTTGTTATATATACTAGATTTTTGGCATACATTACTGTGTAAGGCTTTTAAGGAGAAAATATCTCATTCTAACTAATCATGTCAAAGGGAGATAATAACCTACTAAAGGTAGACCCTTTTATTAAATCAAAATTTTGCAGAAAATTAGTTTTTCAATTAAAGCCCCTTTATCAAAAGTAACTTTGTTTTTTTACTGCAAAAAACCCCAGATATTTATCTATTTTAAACACCTTCAATGAACATGATTTTTAATTAAATGCAAATTCAGCCTAGATATGTTCATATTATTTTTTGTATTTCAAAGTGAAAGTAGATCGAAACCGAAAGTTGAATTCGGTTGTCAATACTTGAAACAATAGTTTTAATCACAGAATGCTAAGATAAAATCTTATTAAAGAAAAAAACTTACTTCCTATAACATAATTAAGCTTTAAAACTATTTTGGATCAGGTATATTAAACATCACTGTTTACACAAATATAGTGTGCTCTTATAAAAGTACCCCACTTTTTCAAGAATTTGACACTTTGTCAAAGTCAAATTTAGACAGCAGAATGTTATGAAATGTTTATTGTGTCTTTAATGCATGTTATATTCTAATAACTGTATCGTTGTAAAACAGTTTTCAAGTCTTCTGTTAATATATATGTCTTCATAAAGTAGCTTTAAGATAACAATCACAATAAGACATGTCATTCTATCATAACCCTCAGGTAGGCATCTATCTTACACAAAGGCGATAAAAAGTTATTCCATATCATTTTTCCCTGCGTTTCTTTTTCGTTTTGGTATATAAGTTTCTGTCCTCAATTTAGATAATTTTATATTTACAAATTGTGACGTTATTTTATGTCTATCATTATCGTGCGTTACGTCATAGTAGTTGGTTAACAGCTAAATCTAGAGATTTAGCCTTTAATGGAGGAGTAATTAGGTTGACTGACCGCCATTATATGACCTAAACAATGTGTTGCTATGGCGTTAAAACCGACAGAAACAAAACAAATACAAATTTATATTAAAATTTGGGTGTCACTTTACCAATCTCTGTTAACAGTTATCCTACAGGCGGCTGTCATAAGATCTCCTGACAATTCTGTCTTTAATTGCCTACTTATAGTTATAGTATAGGTGATCGGTTAAACAGCTCTAACACATAAGAATTATTACCATAATTGTGCAAGCTACCAAAATTTTAAACAGTCTAGAAATCTAAAATAATATGCATACCTTGAGACTGTCAATGTACTTTCTTCTCTGCAAAAAAAAAATATATTAAAACTCGAATATCAGAATACTAGCAACATAGGAATTTAAAGAGCAATATATTAAATAACCAAATGGCTTACGTACAAGTTGTAGCTATGTCTTTTTAAAAGTTTGATCGCAATGTTTATTAGATTTAAATAAAAATAAATATGATTTATGCTAAAGTCACATAAATATAAAGAATAGCCGAGACTGCACCGTACGTGCGCCTTGCGATAAAGCTTCTAAATGACCCGTACGATCTCTTGCTTGCCTGTACGTACTTTACGTTTTTACCAGGGTCCTTGTAATGAGCCGAGAATACACGTAGCAGTTTTAAGGTCAAATCGTAAACACAATCGGGGCCGAGTATGGATTAAACTTGCATGTCTAACAGCTACGGCTCCGTACGAGTGTGTTGTTTTGTGTCATGTGCGTACCGCTCTCAATCTCCGTAAACATATATCCTGTAAAGCGTTGTCGTAGGATCTCTACTGTTTCCATGGAAGGTCATGTCGAGATGAACTTTGTGTCGACCAATCAATGCGTATTTTTCATCTAGACGAAAACACTATTAATCACATTTTGATTTCGTAATTTCTTTTTTAGATCAGGGTTTGCATGCTAATTTAAGGTGGGTCGGTAAGGCCAGATCTAAATTAGCGAGTATGCCAGCGGAAATTTTTAGATCGGGTTTTAATCAGATTGGCCGTCTCCTTAATACGCAAGACTTTCCACGACTTACGGCTTTCTGCACGTAAGGGTACGACATTCGGAACTCCTCGACTGTTCATAATTGAATAATCTCGGAAGGATTCGAGGGGGTCTTCACTGGATTTTTGTGATTTAACTACCACATTTTTAATGATTTATATGTTATTTTAGGATTTTTAGGACAGTTCAAAGAAAAGGTATATTTGTGTCATTTTTGTGTGTTCAAGTTAAGTCAGTCATCCATATCATTTAAAGATCACCTTTTGTTATTTGAACTACTAGGCATATGGTTGCAGAGGATAGGCTCTGAACTATCTGTTGTGTGCTTATTTAAAGTAAAAATGAGTTATAAGTTCCGATCTGTTTATCATATGGTAATAAGACATTCAGAAACTTGGCTGCCTTCACAGATTTCGAGGTTGTTGCTCCTGGGCTTATTCATTTTTATCATGTTATATAAGTTACACATTGATTAATCATTCTTGTTATTTGGTATATATATTCAAGTATAGTCAGTATCTAGTATATTTGTTATGTCAAGTACATAAGTCTAATCATTTTATGGAATGCTCAACAGAAATAAGGTTCATATGACCACAAAAATAATAGGACAATCAGTTAAGACAAGCAGACCCACTATCATGCCGTATGACCTTGATGAACAGACAAAATTGTTCAATTATACTTCTTAAGCAAAATTTGGTCCAGTCTTAATGTAAAGTCAACCATTTGATGTCTGTATTCTAAATGTGGCTAAGTTAAAAATATAAATGTGTTTCCAATAGTAGGGGGGTTATTATTTTACTTTTTTAATGGGACCCTGTTTAAAAATGCTACCTCTACTGACGACTCTTAAATTGAGATAACATATATTCCCTGTTAGACATGTCATTCTATCATTACTCTCGTGCAAGATTCTGTCTTTAGTAAAAATATCATGCACACTATATGACATGTCATTCTTTCTCTATTCCAAGGGAAGTATCTGTCCTCAATTAAGATAACATGCACAATATGACATGCCATACTATCATTACCCTTATATGGACTTCTTTCTTCAATAAAAAAAACATAATCACACAATATGACATGTCATTCTGTCATTACCCTTATGTGGACTTCTATATTCAATTAAAAAAAATAATCACACAATATGACATGTCATTCTGTCATTACCCTTATGTTGACTCCTATCTTCAATTTAAAAAAACAAAACCACAAAATAAGACATGTCATTCTATCATTACCCTCAGGTAGGCATCTATCTTTAAATACAATATCATACCCCCTATATGACATGTCATTTTTTCTGTACTTTCAGGTAAGTATCTGGCTTAAATAAGATAACACACACGCAATATGACATGTCATTCTTTCCTTTTCTTATATAAGTTTCTGTCCTCAATTTAGATAAATGCACACACTATGACATGTCAATCATTTCTTAGTCTTAATAAGTATCTGTTCTCAATTAAAATAACAGACACACATTATGGCATGTCATCCTTTCCTTATTTTATAGTTAGTATCAGTCTTAAATACGATAACATATATTCCCTGCTAGACATGTCATTCTATCATTACTCTCATGTAAGATTCTGTCTTTAGTAAAACTTTCATGCACACTATATGACCTGTCATTCTTTTCCTATTCTAAAGTAAGTATATGTCCTCAATTAAGATAACAAATACACACAAACTAAGACATTTCATTTTATCATAACTCTCATGTAGGTTTCTATCTTCAAATAAAAAAAAAAACATACACACACACAATAAGATATTTTATTTTATCATTACATTCAGGTAGGCATCTATCTTCAAATAAAATGCCATACCCCCTATATGACATGTCATTTTTTTATATTCTCAGGTAAGTATCTGTCCTCAATTAAAATAAAAATCTCACATTATGGCACGTCATTCTTTCCTTATTCTATTGTTAGTATCAGTCTTAAATAAAGATAGCATTTATTCCCTGCTAGACATGTCATTCTATCATAACTCTCATGTAAGATTCTGTCTTTAGTAAAAATATCATGCACACTATATGACATGTCATTCTTTCTCTATTCCAAGGGAAGTATCTGTCCTCAATTAAGATAACAAACACAATATGACATGCCATACTATCATTACCCTTATATGGATTTCTATCTTCAATAAAAAAAACCATAATCACACAATATGACATGTCATTCTGTCATTACCCTTATGTGGACTTCTATCTTCAATTAAAAAAAAGATAACCACAAAATAAGACATGTCATTCTATCATAACTCTCATGTAAGATTCTGTCTTTAGTAAAAATATCATGCACACTATATGACATGTGATTTTTTCCCTATTCCAAGGGAAGTATCTGTCTTCAATTAAGATAACAAACACAATATGACATGCCATACTATCATTACCCTTATATGGACTTCTATCTTCAATAAAAAACATAATCACACAATATGACATGTCATTCTATCATTACCCCATTTAGGCATCTGTCTTCAATTTAGATTACATATACACCCAAACAAAGACATTTCATTTTATCATAACTCTCATGTAGGCTTCTTTTTTAAATAAAATACATACACACACAATAAGACGTGTCATTCTATCATTACCCTCAGGTAGGCATCTATCTTTAAATAAAATATCATACCCCCTATATGACAAGTCATTATTTCTAAATTTTCAGGTAAGTATCTGACTTAAATAAGTTAATACACGCGCAATATGACATGTCATTCTTTCCTTATTCTATAGTTTGTATCAGTCTTAAATTAAGATAACATTAATTCCCTCTTAGACTAACATTCTATCATAACTCTCATGTAAGATTCTGTCTTTAGTAACAATATCATGCACACTATATGACATGTCATTCTTTCCCTATTCTAAGGTAAGTATCTGTCTTCAATTTAGATAACAAACACAATATGACATGTCATTCTATCATTACCCTTATGTGGACTTCTATCTTCAATTAAAAAATCATAACCACAAAATAAGACATGTCATTCTATCATTACCCCCATGTAGGCATCTGTCTCTTCAATTTAGATAACATATACACCAAAACTAAGACATTTCATTTTATCATAACTCAGATGTCTTCAAATTAAAAACAATACAAACACAAAATGAGACATATCATTCTATCTTTAAACCTCAGGTAGGCATCTATATTTAAATAAAATATCATACCCCCTATATGACATGTCATTTTGTCTTTATTTTCAGGTTAGTATCTGTCTTAAATAAGATAACACACAAGCAATATGACATGTCATTCTTTCCTTATTCTTATATCAGTTTCTGTCCTCAATTTAGATAAATGCACACACTTTGACATGTCATTCTCTCCTTAGTCTTAATTAGTATCTGTCCTCAATTAAAATAACAGACACAGATTATGGCATGTCATTCCTTCCTTATTCTATAGTTAGTATCAGTCTTAAAGAATGACATATATTGACACATAGACATGTCATTCTGTCATTACTCTCATGCAAGATTCTGTTTTTAGTAAAAAATCATACACACTCTATGGCATGTCATTCTTTTCCTATCCTTAGGTAAGTATCAGTCTTCAATTAAGATACCAAACACAATATGACATGTCATTCTATCATTACCCTTATGTGGACTTTTATTTTCAATTTAAAAACATAACCACACAATAAGACATGTCATTCTAACAATACCCGCATGTAGGTATCTGTCTTCAATTAAGATTTCATATACACGCAAGCTAAGACATTTCATTTTATCATAACTCTCATTTAGGCTTCTATCTTCAAAAAAACAACAACATACACACTCCTTATTTTATAGTTAGTATCAGTTTTAAATTAAGATAACATATATTTCCTGCTAGACATGTCATTCTATCATAACTATCATGTAAGATTCTGTCTTTAGTAAAACTTTCATGCACACTATTTGACATGGCATTCTTTTCCCTATTCTATCTTCAATTAAAAAGTCATAACCACAAAATAAGACATGTCATTCTATCATTACCCCCATGTAGGCATCTGTCTTCAATTAAGATAACATAAACGCAATATGTCATGTCATTTTATTCCATTTTCTCCGGTACGTATCTGTTATCAAGTAAGATAACATTCTTACACTATGACATGTCATTCTATCATTACCCTCATGTAGGTTTCTATCTTCAATGAAAATATCATTCACAAACACTTAAGCATGTCATTCTATCTTTACCCTCATGTAGGTTTCTATCTTCAATTAAAATATCATTCACAAACACTTATACATGTCATTATATTCCATGAAAATAACATGCACACAATATGACATGTCATTCTATCATGACTCTCATGTAAGTTTCTGCCTTTTATCAAAATAACGTACACACAATAAGACGTGCCATTTTCTTCTTATTTTTAGGTAAGCACCTAAAGTCTTAAATTAACAAAAGGTACACACATTATGACATGTCATTCAATTATAACTCTCATGCAGGTTTCTATCTTCAATTTAGATAAAGTGTACATACACTATGACATGTCATTCTATTATTACTTTCATGTAGGTTTCTATTTTTAATCCAGATAACATACATACACTATGGCATGCCATTCTATCATTACTCTGCTGTTAATCTATGTCTTCAATTTAGATAACATACACACAAGATGACATGAAATTCTTTCCTTACTTTCAGTTTCGTTTTTATCTTCAATTAAAATAGCACACACGCAATATAGCATGTCATTCTTTCTTTGTTCTCTTATAAGTTTCTGTCGTCAATTAAGATAAATGGACACGATATGACATGTCATTCTATCATTACTCTTTAGTATGTTATTTTCGTCAATTAAGAGATAATATACACATATGACATGTCATTCTTTTTTGTGTCATTAGCATTTGTCTTCAATTAAGATAACATACGCTCAATATGGCATGTCATTCTATCATTACTCTTATGTAGTATAGAAAAGAAGTTAAAAAACTTACATACATCTTTGGGTCTTATTTTCTGTAGGTTTCTATCTTTTTATGTAAGTATCTGTCTTTAATTAATTTACTCACGCACAATATGACATGTCATTCTGTCATTACTCTTATGAAGGTTTCTATCTTCAACTTTATTACAATTCGGCATGTTGTTCATTTTGTCCTCATTGTAAGTTAAGATAACATACAAACAATATAACATGTCATTAGCTTCTATTTCAGATAGATCTGTCTTTAATACAGATAATAGACGGACACTATTGCATTCAGTGCTTATTTTTATGAAGGTGTCCATTTACAGTACATTTGCTGGTATAAATATCTTTATGTATAGTCTGTATCTATTGTGGGATTTTAACAGTACATGTTACATTGTCAAAATACAAATAGAGATAGCAGTTCAAAAATGTTAAACCAAACAGTTGATATATGATAAGTATAATTATTTAGAAACCATTGGAAAAATTCACAAACTTTTTATCTGAAATGAATACACCCGTGGAATGTGTGAATATGAATTAAATTAAATCTGTAGGAATTTTATGTTATACTATTTACTTGAATCTATCTTTTACTATGTTTATTTTTTGTTATATTTATATCATTAAACGTAAAATTCATAAGAATGAACACTCCAGTATATTTTGTTGCAATTTTCTTTACCAAAATTATCAATTCTGTGACACAATACAAATTATATAAACAGTCTGATGATAATGGCTAAAAAGTCCCATTCTACAAACTGATTTAATCTATACTCATGCCTACGCGTTCATAGATCTGATTACATTTACATTGTACATAGTACGTTAATCGCGTTTTTGATCGTTAAAAAATATAAAACGCTTTTAATACATGTAAGAAGTACTAATGATGCTTGATAACGATGTACTTAAAAGTGAATGACTTGGTAAAGAAGAGGGAAGTATGAAAGTGTTTTATTTCGACAATAATTAACAATCTATAGTTCTGAGCAATCTAGTGAAGGGCCCATTTATGGGAGGATAGCTAGATCGGAATTATAGAGGCAAACAGATAATTCTGAGCAATCTAGTGAAGGGCCCATTTATGGGAGGATAGCTAGATCGGGATTATTTGTAAAGCATAATTCTGAGCAATCTAGTGAAGGACCCAGTTTACTGGGAGGATAGCTAGATCGGAATTCATGCATAGTTAATAAACGCACAATTCTGAGTAATCTAGTGAAGGGCCCATTTTACGGGAGGATAGCTAGATCGGAATTACTTTTTAACAGAATTAATGATGTACCAAAATATGCAAGGTACTATATACTGTAAATGATTTAATAGAAATAGTCTTCATAGTACTAAGTCTGGCTAGGGTGCTGCTTACATGTATATGCTTTTAACAAATTTGAAAAAAATTTATCGAATTTTCTTTGAATTGAAAGTCTACAAACATGCTATGTATAATGAACTATGTTGTTGTTTACATGGGTGTGGAAGGTTTTGAGTGTAGATTAAACTTATGTACATGTATAACTTAAATCATGGCTTGGAGTTTATAAATAACTAAATGTGTCAATTTGCATATGTTTATAAATTCCAGCATTTTTTAATAATTTGTATTGTACATAGACAATGGTAATTAGTATAGAGTGACAAGCTTCATGGCTTATGATTTGATAGCACGGGACTTTGTTTATTGGTATGATATTGTAATAACATTATGCATGCAGGATTTTTGAAAAATTGTGTTATTATAATTGGGTATTTTTGTAGCGATATTTTTTCCTTTTTAAAGACACAATTAACGTGTGCATACAATCGCTGTAAATAATATTTGTATTGATTTTATTATCATATTTGTTTAATTAAGCATATTATTTACAGGTAATTACAGGTTTTGTAAACTAAACAATATGAGGAACATAGTATCAATTAATGGTATGAGTTATTCTTCAAAATCATTCTACGGACTTACAAATATTGAATGCAGTTTAAATACATTTTGTAATTTCAATCATCCATGCAACAGCGTTTTTTCTATAAAATTTAAGGATGCATTCAAGTGAAAAGTTTTTGAGTTATTCCAATGCTTTCTGACTAATGTTTGGGCTGAAATTTTTGTTATTACTTTCTTATTTGGCTTATAATCAATGTAACACTTGTATATTGATTCAGATTCGCTGATATTAAATCCAAAAACAAACTAACTATGAACAGACTATGAATGCAGTATTAATTTAAACTTAAAACTTGAAGAACGCTGATGATCTGAGTTTTAATCTCAGTTACAGCAGGTTACATTCTTTCTTGCCCACAGCCATTGACATGTTGTTACAGTATTGGTACAATTCTTATCAGACACGCATCTATCTGCAATAGATCTACATAGTATATAAAATAATAATAACGCTACATACAATCAGTTGCAGCATACAATAATTATATATAACAAATAGCAGCATGACACGATTTATGATTACAAAGTTTTCAAACCCTTCGCTTTGCAAAATTTGACTTGCTCTTTTCATAATACAATTTTCTGTATGCACATGAATGATATCCATGAAGTTAGCTATTATCTGTTAAATGACTATTCAAATGTTTATTCTGTATTAGACAGCTGTTCATTCAGTGCCGTTTTTTTTCCTTCACACATCTCCATGTCTGGTTTCTTCTATAAAGTTTTGTTTAACATTGTGAATCTTCAGTATCACTCTGTGCTGAAACGTGTTATGTTTCCACAGTTCATAGGCGGATCTAGCGGGGGTCAGGGGTGTCCGGACCCCCCCCCCCCCTCCCCCCTAGAATTTCCAAAATATATCTGTCCAATAGTGTATTTCTTGACAGTAAGTCATATTTTAAGAAACATGAAGCAAATTTTCTCGTTGCTTTACGTAGATTTACTGGTTATTTAGTTCGTATTGTAAATAAGTTGCATTATTCTGTAAAATGTGTATAATGTTGTTATGGTGCGAAGTTTGGATCCACCCCCTTAGAAAATGTTCGGACCCCCTCTAGAAAAAATCCTGGATTCGCCCCTGCAGTTCAAACACATCATTAGTCGAGTAGTTTTTATATTTCCCTCTTTTGCTTTGGTTTTTGGAAGGAATTGTTTTCAAACAATTCCTTTCTATGTAAGCGCTCTGCAAGATTTGAAAAAGAACGAACAACACCCTCAACTCAATAGAAATCAATGAGGCAATGCGACCAAGAAATAGTGCAGCAGAAAAATATGTGTACTATCAAAAGTAGATAAGTTGAAAAAAGTAATTTAAACAAATAGTTAAAATTATGATATTTAATGGGTTTTTTTTACACATTAATCAAACAACATTCTAACTGTGCACGGAGAGAAGTTTTATTGTAGTATTGCGCTTTAGTATCTACCACACGCTTGTATATAAAAACAATTTTAACGGCCGGGTTTCACAGCAGGAGTTTACTTTGAGAGCATAAAGCGCTGGACATTTATCGAAATTAAGCAACGAAATGTAGGGTTAATCTTTGGATGGGTGTCCGTAGAGGTTTAATGACAGCGCGAAGCGAATTTCATAATTTTTTTTTATTATTATTTTATTAGACCACAACAAATTAATCGTTATGTTCGTCTGATTTCTCGCAGCTTAAAATCCGAAAATAAAAAAAAATGAAATTAACGCATCATAAATATCGTAAAATCAAAAGTTTTGACACTCGGCCAAGTACAATTGAACTGAAAATTAGTAATTTAAGTTCTAAATAGCAATATAAGTCAGCATAATTTTGATGTCCCAAAATAACATATCAGGCTTGATTTAATTCTAGTGGTATTATTAGACATTAGCATAATATACCGAAATCGAATTGCATTGTATACACAAAAAGTGAACCGGGCTGGTCCATTATAAGATTAGTATGGCACTGTTAATTGGTAATCTGTGCTTCCTAGTTATCTAGTATTAATATAAGTAATACCATAGAAAACTGAAGTTATCTTTTACGTATGAACTCATGAAGGTGTAAACCTCTTCTACCCTACTTCTAACTAGTTTTAAATTCAATTGAATTTTCATCTGGGGTAATTGTTAACTTGCTTTATATAGCATAGAACTACTTATTACGTGATTACACTATATTCAATAGATATATGGTTATACGTTATATAAAAAAGTCCATACTTTTTATGCTCTTTTTAACTTATGGTAAATAAATGTCTTAGAAACCGCACAAATTTATTCTTCGCTTTTGCTCGCTTCTCAAAATTCAAAATATGGAAAAAAAACATATTTGCTCTTAAGCTCCATTCTTTGGAACAAAATACATAGAACATATGAACAATTTGTTGTGACCTTAACTCCATGGCAACACATTGTTTAGGTTACATCGTGACCATCAATCCACCTATCACTGTTCCTGAAAATACTCAATCTCTGGATTACTACTAGATGCAATTCAGTGACTGAACACTGCCGTATTAAAATGATTTAGAAACAGTGGTAGGAGGGAGAGTGACCATAGACATTATTCCATGACATAGCTCCACGAAAGTATGTCCTGCCCGTGAATCAAAACATACAACTTCTCGATCAGTAGATTAATGTGCATGTAAAATGAAATATGAAACGCATTTGGTTATAAATGATTAAGAAATTATGTAGGATATCGAAATAGTAACTTGAACTCCTAAAATTGTTCAAAAATTCCTTCCAACAGTACTTTCAGTACTTTGATTATCTTACCTTGTTCGTTGTTAAGTCGCACACTAGTATGTTATACTCGTAGATTGCTCGTGTATCTGAGACGTAAAGAGTGATTGTAAACATGCTCTATATCTATTTGTCAGGGCTCTCCCTCCGGTGATTTTTCGGTCCAAAGATGTTTTCATGTTGTACTCAGTACCCTATCAGTTGAGGTAGAAACTAAACTGGAAACTGCAGTGGAGGTTTCTTAAAACTTTCTTACCAACTCCTAAAAGCATTTCAAATAACAAGAATTATTCAAACTTATCATTGAATTTGTTGAAAAGTTTCCATCATTTAAAAAAGTGGAGATACTTTTATAAGAGCACACTGTATTCATTTATATGCAAGTGTTATTAATGATTCCTGATCCAAAATAGTTTAAGAGCTTAATTATGAACTTTAAAGCAGTTCCTTTTTTATACAAGACTTCATCTTAAACATACTGTGATCAAAACTATGGTTTTAAGTATTGACTAACAAATTCTACTTTCGGTTTCAGTATACTTTCACTTTGAAATGCAATAAATAATATATCTAAACATATTTTAGCAATACATGTGTATTTGCATTCATTGCCAAAAATCTTGTTCATTAGAGGTGTTAGAAATTCACGAAACCTACAGACGAGTTTACTTTATATCTCCGAGAATAATTGAAATTTAGGGATTGTTGATAGGGACTATTTAAGTTTTTATTAGTTGTAGTTTGCGTGTGTAATGCCTTTCCAGAGTAAAAGTTTTGTGCAGTTTTATAAAACATTCAAAGCTAAGGATTTCCCATGTGGATTTATGCAAAGAATACAGTGATAACTAAAGGAAAGATTCATGATTGGGGCAATCTCCGTAAACAGATAACCTCTGGAGCGCTGTCGAACATAATCTCTAGGGTTTGCAAGGAGGGTTGCGTCGAAAATTTTAGAATTTCAGATCGAGTTTTAATTAGATTAGGATTGGGGATAAGACTTTTAGGGTATTGATATGTTTTGTCTTAACTAGGTAAAACAAATATTTCTTGCAAGTCAGCAATCTTGGAATAATGGTGATCAGAGACTTTCTATAGCCCTGGTGTATAGGTGGGAATGGTAGCGGAAATGACCGCCCTAAACGGACCACACAACCCCCATGGTGTAAAATTCCCTGCCCGTGGCCCTCCCTGTCCCTTATGCATGCTTGCCCGTGCCCCACGTCCTTTAATTATGTGTTTCTTTTTCAGCATTCATTTTCTTAACTTTTTCATATATTTGTTTGGTATAATGTAGATGTCATCAAAAGCATATTTCTTTCGGGTTTCTCTTCTCGTGTTTTGTCTATTTCAGATTCTGTGTGATATTTATGAATCAAGAAATTCAATCAAGACAATTCAAGCTAACAAGGTAACTCTTAGTAATAACCAGACCCACTTTCACTAAAATTCTCAACTTTGTACTCAAACCCATCTTTTTATTATTTATTTCATTTTTTAGCTAACTTAATCAGTGTTACAACAAAATATAGTATCATTATTGTTATTTAAAAGACATATTATACAAAATAAAATGTTTTACTTGTTTGGATTTATAGTTTTACTTCAATTATATTGATTTGAGTCTGTTAATGAAATGCTGAGTTTAGTCTCTAGTGAAATCTGAGTTTGTGGCTTCCATTTTATAATAAAACACAGGTGACGCTTTCACAAAAATAAACTTACGATGAAATTCAACGTTAGCCAAAAGCAAGAAACATACTTAATATGATCTTTTTCTGGTCAATCAATTCCAAATATTATTAAATTTTGTAGAATATTGTGTAGATTTCGAGTACCAAAACTTTTCGTAAGATTTTTGTGAAAAGGTGCCATGATGTTTTTATTTTGATACATTATTAAGATCATGTAATGGCAGTCATTCCAACTGCATTGCCATGCTTTAATAGTTCGTACAAAAATACAAAAAAAAACTGTTTATATAAACAATATAATAAATTACAGGTCGTATTCTAGGTCATGCGTGTTATTGTACTTACGCATTGGACTTGTCCACTAAATAGGTGAACAAGCTGATCCATGAACAACATTTTATGGATTAAAATATGCAACTTTGATATTCAACATTTATATTTAATACTGTATTTTCACATTTTAAATTTTATATAATGGTATGTCTATAAAATAAGTGTCAAATAACTAAACTATAAAACTGAAAAATTAATACACCCCTAAATATTGGCGTGTAATGAAACTGGCTATGTTTATATACGCAATGTTTACGTGGACGACTTGTAATAAACTAATCCACGACAAAGGATGTACAGGATGACAATAACAATATACTATGTATAATTTTAATACGTTTCATGAGTGTCATGTTGGTGTAATGGTAAAGCGGTCTACCATTGCAAGCACGATTGACCAAGGTGGTTAAGTTGGTTTTTGATACTTAGATACTTAGGCCTGACAACATCCTTTCGTACAAATGATCAGCAAATGAAGTTTAATTGTAAAGAAACATTTATGTATGGTAAATATTCCCATACGATGTACATTTCAGGTTGTGACGGATGTCTGCGGATAAAGACAAAATAATTCAAGTTCAAATTTGTTCCATTTTGAGCTGGGCTTATAAGTAAATGGAATCTGTACGTTTAGTTTTGGCTTCCAATGGTAAGTACGTTGAAATTTTTGATCAAATTTAATGTTCACCCTGGCGACTTAGAACTACCATTGTTTGGTTCGACCTGCGGTTTGGTGTCACGGTTTGATTCGTATTGATTCGAGGTCGGTGGCATAGTTGGTAGCGCGCAGGGATTCGGAATCTCGTGTCCCGAAGGCAGTACGTGTTCGAATACCACCCGGGGAGGTTATATCCTTCAATGAAAATTTGACAACAGTGTCAATTTTCCTCCATTTATTAGATATATGGAGAAGTTTCCCGGTCGTGTGAAGGGATATGTGAGTACTGACCACTGGTTGTAGACAAGTGTCCAGGAAAGCTAGGTTAGGTGTAAAATGATCTAAATTGTGTTGATACGGCGTTAAACCCTATTAAAACATGATTTTTACTGCGGTTCATTAGAACAAAGGCTTAACATCTTCACTAGTTTACAAAGTTTAAGATTCATTTTGTCATTATCATGCTATTGATATATATTAGTTTTCTTTAAAAATTCTTTTTACGAAATTGGTAATAAACATGCATTGTTTGATTTATTCTGCGCGATATGAAATTTTTGTGTTGCTGTGCCAATCAATCATTCGATTTACACTGGCTGCCCACAAACAAAGAGTTGAATTTAAAATATTGGCATATATGTATAACTGCTTTGTCGGAAACGCTCCTGAATATTTAATGGAACTCCTGTCCACTTAAACGTTCAAACGAAATCTAAGAAACTCAGCATCGAAGTCAATAGGTTGCTATTAGGGGTGTAACGGTTAACCGATATATCGGTTAATATTGCAATACGACATCTGACGGTTTTTAACTGGTTCGTTTTTCTCTGAACCGGTTTTTCTAGTTATGTTCCATACTGATTGTTTTTATCAGAGTATGGAATTAACTGTTTAAATAGACAGTTTAAATGTGTTCGGAAACTTGAAATATTTTTCGATAAGTAAGAGAATAATTATCTTAGAAATTCCATTTCTAACTTATTCAAGCATTCGCATAATACGTGTAGATCATTTGAAAATACAAATATCTATGTACAATGTTTATCAAATTAAGACGATGCACGTGCATTAATTCATGCTATGCATGTATGCACAAAGAACAATATGTATCGCAATATATTGCAATACGGCTTTCATGTATTGCAATACGCTTTTTATCGTATTGTTACACCCCTAGTTGTTATGTAGTTCCGCATAATACTAGAAACACATGTAATGACAGAGTGTCACAGAGGCTTTCAAACATGAGGTCTTCCCATTTTTAAAAAAAAACTTATTTTATTAAACGCATATAAGTTTTTTTTTAAATGGGAATTGTACATTAAGAACCATCAGTGTTTCGTAATGGCCATTTGATTTAGGATCATTTAAAAGAATATAGTTCACTGTTAAAAAACCGTAAAGTCGTTAAATTTTAACATACCAGATCCCAGACACAATATAATAGTCAAACCATTCTGCTTTGTAAGTTTAAAATTGGCTTGTGAGACTTATAAAGTTCGGAATTAACATTTAAAGCCAACCACGGCAGGTGTTACCTTTCCATGAAAATTCGACCGTGATCTTAGTTCTCCAACGTACAAGGATAAATATGGTCGCATATCGCGGGCTTAGCGCAAAACGGTCGTAAATCAATGAGAGACTCTAGTCAGTTATTTCCCCTTGTATACACTTCAAATAGTAGGTCCTATTAGTCGGATTACTCGGATTTTACCCTTATTTTTTAATGTCAATTTGCCAAAATTTATCTTAAATAACTTTTTTGCAAATCATTTAATTTGTTTGAAATTCAACCCAAGTATATTTAGGGTAAAGAACTATCTATATTTAATCACTTCTTTTAATATCTTTATTAACAAGAAAGATATTAGATGAAATATTTTGTTATCTTTACATAGGACTTCAATGATAAAATCCGAGGATTCCAACTGTAAGGACCTACTTACCAATTGGATTGCTTCAGATTTTATCAGGGAAAGATAACTGACTAAAGTCCCTAATTGAGTGAAAAAAGAGTGAGTTACGATCCTTCCGCCAGTAGACAGCCACATAACAAACTCGCTTTTAAGTGGTTAACTAGTTACGTTTACTAGTTAATCACAATTCGGACACCCTCGACCTTTCATGAATGAAAAATAGCGAATGGCCGAGGATGTTCCGAATGGTCACTTAATTAGCTAAAGAGGTTAATAAGCTACAGTAACTAGTTAACCACTTATAATGATAAAACTCAGAGGGACAACTAGTTTTGCAAAAATCCCCCAAGGCATTAATAAAAACAACTCAATATACCCCAAAATATATAACACTGTAAGTCAGTGTAACTAGTTACGGTGACAAGTTAGGTAACTAGCGTTGTACTGCGGTACATAGTAAATGGTAATAAAAGTTTATTTCTATTATTTTTGCAGGGTTATATGAATTTTGAGCATCGTGACCAAGTGTGGTGAAAATGTCGTATGAATCCGCAAGAAGTCAAGAAACAAAGCAACATTTATAAACATTATTTATATACTTGTATATGAAACTTCAAGATCTGAGTGTTATTCCATGTATTGTATACATATTAAACTATAACTACATGGTCTTCAAGCATACCTGAGCATAAATTGCTCTACGATAAGGTGTGCTTTCTGAGTGTTTGTCTTTTTTCTTATTTCGGAGGCAAATAACTGTTACTTCTTCAAGCTAGAAAATGTCTCCACGAACTAGCCTTACAATTACTACCAAGCTAGGGTATGCACCCTGAAAATGATATAAATTTTAGAGGTGCATACCTATGTTTGGTATATGTAATACTGATAGCTCAGTGTACCCATGTATGCTTGTGCGAGCTGTTAAGAAAATTGCGTGTGCTCCTTTCATAACTTTTTCCGTCCATTTGTAAGCCATGATTTTTCTAACACGTAGTACGTGAAGTTTCATGGTCCAAGGAAATGCTATTTAGTCCGCATAAAAAACTGGTTCATATTCTCGTCCTGGTCACATTTTGTTTCTATGAACTTGAAGATGTAACAGTTAAATGTCTCCCTGCGGCTGGTATAACAATGTTGATATTGACCTGGTACAAACATTCGGGACAACCTTGACGGTCATCTACGAAGGTATTCTTCGGACGTCTGACGTAGTAGGAATACTACCAGGCTATTAGTTTCGGTGATTAACTCGCTGGCAAGTAGTTCTATTGTTGTTTTTACTTGGCCGTGTGCCTAACAATTTGCCTGCTCTTCTAATTAGCTACAAAACAACAGTCAGAAGTCTTTATCGTAGCAAATGACCATAGATTGTATTTCTGTGTAGAACCTTCTTTCAGACTATATTACCACAGAAACCAAATTCCATTTAATTCTACATTTCTACAGAATCCATGTTAGGTCTACTTTCTCACAATATGACATCCCGAGGTTTATCTGCGAAGGAGATCGCCCAAGTAGTTCCGAATGCTGGTACAAACTTCCCATTACTACTTACGGTGGCAATACCACGTGACCATTTCATCACAAATGTTACGATTTCAAGAAGTAAACAGTAAAAATTCAGCCTGTTAGCAAAATGTATAGAATTGGCGTGAAGATGTGTATACACTTTTCTGCTTAGCCTCGCGTATGATTCGTGTAAATCTGACAAGAATTATAAGAAGTGCTGCTTTTTAAAACTGAGTCATGGTTGATTTTTCACCTTTCATCTTGAAACCGTAGCATATTGATGTCGTAGTCACGCGGTTTTGCCACCGTTGGTTCTTTGACGCAAACATTCCAAGAGCTTCCCCACAGTTTTCCAAGAGTTTGAAGAGTTGTCTATCGTCTGACCGTTTCGATGAAATACCTTTTCGCTAAATGGTTTTGTTCGCATTACATAATGCACTATGAAATGCATTCGGAACACCCTCGACCTTTCATGTTATTCGTAGCGAATTGCCGAGGATGTTCCGAATGTATGAAATGGTCAAACTCTTTAGAATGTTGTTCATTTAATAGTTAAATGCCTGTGACGGTGCTCTTTGGACTGTAGTGTATAACCCCGATTTCCATATTGTAGGAATTTTTTATTTTCCAACATGATGTCCGGTCCATAATGGACATGTGTATAGGACCATACAGTTGTCTGCTTACTTGCTTCTTTATCGATGCAAAGCCGGTTTGTCATGCATTGTGTTGAAACTCGAAAATGTGCACGTGCTTCTAGTGCAAAAATTTCACGTGGTCAGTTTTGGTGAAAGTCATAAGTGTGTTGATATGCACAACGAAAAATTTTAGAAATCACTCGAATGTCGCTTCAAACATGAGGAACTGTCGTAGGTCTATTGTAATGCGGTGTGTCACCTGCAAAGATACGAGTTGTAGGCCAATTGCTATTTTTCTGTTAAATCGTAGCTAAAAGAAATATTAGAATTTCTGCTTTTCAACACATGTACGACAAACAGGGTTTGCTCAGATAGAGGCATAAAAGCCTTAAAATGCCAGATGACATCAATCGGACATTAAAATTGAAAAGTAAAGAAAATCCTACATTCGGAACTTAATCGAGGTACTTAAAACTGTGGTTCCAACTCTGGAATTTAGCTCAACCAGGGCTGAGTTCAGTTATCTCGAACGTTACAGAACGATACATTCGGAACTCCTCGGCCATATAAGTGTTTACTTTAACACCGGTAGTTTCTAAAAAACGTCTAAATATGTCCGAGATTAATCGCAGCCAATGTTCGAGGAGTTCCGAATGTATCGTTACGGAACGTTCATTAACGTTCGCGGTAACTGAACTCAGTCCTGTTGTCGAAATACTAAAGTAATCGACAAATAATCTCCAGAAACAGATTCAAGGGATTCATATAAACATGTATATATACATGTAAATAAAATCATATTTATAACTGAACAACACGCCTATAATGCCTAGTTCACTCTCTTCCGGTGCATTTCAGTTATTTTAGCCGGTAGATCGGGATAAACCAGAGAGTCGAGTTCCCAAACCGGAAGTCACCATATCACCACCTCGAAGTATCTCCACCTTGGACTCATGTTTTGCAGGTTTGCCATCGCTTGGAGTACATGCCCCTTACCATTACCGTGGGCACGTTCCGCAAGGCGATCGCTAGCTAGCACTTTGTAGCGATTTCCTACGGAACGGATTGCTACGATCGAGCAAATTGAATCGCTAGCTAGCGAAACGTAGCAAGTTTTTTCATGCTAGCCGTATCGTTCGGAACACTTCTGCTTATTTCAAAATGGCTGCCCCCTGTGGGAACATGTTTCTTTTTCAAGAATACTGATAAATATTTCATTTAATGCATATTTCGTCTAACTGGTTAAAAAGAATATTCATGGGGATAATTGATTTAAATATTTTTCATTTGTTACAAGTTTTAACCATTTGTTTGGGGAAGGCGCCATTTTGTTTTTGCTAGCTTGAAGCAAACCGTTCCGTAGACCTCTTATGCTACAAAAAATCGCTTTCAAAAAGGGACAGCTAGCGATCGCCTTGCGGAACGTGCCCCATGATCTGGTCAGCCAAAAACTTGCCTTAGGCGAGGATGAAGTCATTATGGGTAATTATTGACGTGGCTTATGAAGATTATAACGGATTACCCGCCCCTTACCACTATTGTAATCGGGTCAGTCAAAGCATAATAGTGACTGCGCTCTCAATTCATCACGTAACTAACTTACCTTTTACTTTTTCTTTAATTTGCCTGATCATTTTCTGACGACAGTAAATAAGGTAGAAGTTTAGAACTACATGTACATAATTATGTCATCGAAGTCGACTGCTCTTTTTTAACATAAATATAGCGAACGATTAACAATTTATTAAGCATGAATGGAACTGAAAGAATGATGTAAGGCATCCATTGTAGTTCTTGTACATGTACTTCAATCATTTGAATTAAACCTTCATAGGCATGATTATCCGATATCTGGTACAATACATTGGGCGTAGCCATTATTTGCTTTGCCAGACGTACTTTTACCCGTCAAAGTATTGTTCGTTTTTTCTCAACTGTCAAAACATGAATAATTTCACGGTGAATGCGTTTATTAAAATCATTGCTGTAATACATCAATGAGTTTCCAAAAGTGTGTATTATGATCGAGTAAAGCTGTTTATGCCGTATGATATGTTTTAGTCAAGATATTTTTAACAACAATTAGGCCACCAGTACAAAAGCAATGCATTCGGTCACCGTGTAATTATTCAGGCTTTGACAGTTGAGAAAAAACGGACAATACGACTGGGAACCATATCAGTCCTGCGTTCAGTTACCGCGAACGTTACAAAACGTTCCGTAACGATACATTCGGAACTCCCCGGCCATTCGTTGCGATTAATCTCGGACATATTTAGACGCTATTTTGAAACTACCGGTGTTGAAGTAATCAAATATATGATCGTTTAGGTAATGAGTGATGTTTCGTTTTTAGTCCGTAAATTTTGAAACATCACTCATTGCCTTAACGCTCTCATATTTGTGTATTAGATTAGTTTATTCGCAGCGAATGACCGAGGAGTTCCGAATGTATCGTTATGTAACGTTCTGTAACGTTTTGTGTAATTGAACACGCTAATGGTTTGTTACGGTTTTACCCAGTCGTCTAAAGGTGGAGAGACGGATCGTGCCGGTTTTTGGTTTCATTTCTCGATGAATCCAGTTAGTAGCCTATTAAATTTAAAACACTATCGTGGCCTCTTTCCGATGACCGCAAATTCAACACCGTTAATCCTACCAAATGCAGTTCTTCACGTCGACGCTACAGTTCTAGTTCTGTAGGGAGTTCAGTTACAGCGAACGTTATAGAACGTTCCGTAACGATACATTCGGAACTCCTCGACCATTTGCTGCGAATAACCTCGGACATATTTAGTCGCTTTTTTGAAACTACCTATGTTGAAGTAAACAAATATACGATTGTTTAAGGCAATGAGTAATTTTTCGTTTTTAGTCCATAGATTTTGAAACATCACTCATTGCCTTAACGATCGTATATTTGTTTATTAGATTAGTTTATTCACAGCGAATTAATGGCCGAGGAGTTCCGAATGTATCGTTATGTAACGTTCTGTAACGTTTTGTGTAATTGAACGCTACTGGTTTGCCCCGGAGTTCAATCCGAAAAGTAATGGGACTGTGTGAATTATAGTTCGTACAAAAAACCAAAATCCTGCATGTTTGTATAAACAATACAATGAACTAATCCACGACATGGAATGCTCTTGATTACAATATGTGTATTTTAATATGTTTTATGAGTGTCTTGTTGGTGTAATGGTAAAGCGGTAAAGCGTTCTACCATTACAAGCATGACTGACCAAGAAGTTGTGGTTTATCCGCCACACTTATTCTGATGAATCTGAATGATACTGCCTACCTCTGAAATAGATTGTTTAATGTTTACACAAAAACATTTTGTTATTTTGTACGCTCTATAAGCAATAGTGCTAGAGTGGTGAAACGTCAACATGATGAATAGTCTGGATAACTTGCCCCTGATCAGAATTGGGTTAGGCAAAGTGCATTAATGGAGACGCCCACGAGTACATCTTAAGGTTACATTTTTTTTCTCTTTATTTGGCATGAAATTTGACGACGATTTTGAATTTGGTAGGAGTTCCGCACTATTTAAGTCAATCCAATCCAACTTTTTATGTGTACTTGTATTTAGCGAACCATTAAGTCAAAACCATGTCTTTAAAGTAGACACGATTCGGACGTTGACTATTTTTCGTTAGAATTTCAAAATCTTTATTTAGGGTTACAGTAACCGAACGGCTAAAATAAGGAACCCACTGTAATTCTTGTTAAGTTCCTTTGATTCAGGCTAATAGAGATAACTGGTCATTTGAAAGCTGAATTATCTGATACCACTCCAATACATCAGCCATACGGTACGACTGGGATGCCTTTCGTGAAATACGCTCGATTTATTTTCAATTTTATGTTATTTTTTACTTCAACAGCATGGTATCCCCTTCGTAAATAAATGTACACACGGCGTTGGCTCAAATCTAACACTACCAAGCTTGAGCCAGATTATCACACCAACCGTATTTAACCACTTTACCACGTGGCAAACTTTTAACCACTCGACTACGCCACAGTGTTGCCCAAGGAAAAACTTGTAGCCAGGTTGTATCAGGTTAACGGTCATTTAATTGTTTTAAAACTTTAAAAAATAAGTGATATTCAATGATTAATACATGAGTACTAACACTGGTCAGATGCATTTTAAAGATAGAGTTGAAAATCTCCCTTTGTATGACGTCATACGAGGTTGTATTCGTCACAAGTAGACCCTATGATGAATTCATACTTAAGTGATCGGAGGATTTGATAAAACAGATTGAACAATATGCAAAAAACTCATGTTTTAAGAGGAACTTCATTTCGTAAAAAGCAAATTTCCTTGCCAAATGTGTACCTAAAGTCACAATCTACGTCTTCCAACATTGTTCTACGACGAAAAATGCATCATACTCGAGTTTTACTATGTTACAAGAAAAACGGAACAATCATTTCTAATTAATTAAGACGAGTTAAGAATGGCTAGAGGCTGTCTTAAGTTACGCCAGTATTTACGAAAATCTTAAGTTAAGAAAACTTTGATGAAACGCAATATTGACGTAAGTTACGGATAAGTTGGAGTTACGCGACTTAAGTTAAGAAAACGTTGATGAAACGGCACCCAGTAGTTTAAGCCACAAAGATAAGTCGTTTTGATCGAGTAGTTCTACACCTACAGAACCATTAATATGCATGTATGACTGTAAATCATTAAGGAATAGGGAAAAGAGAATCGGTGATAAATTCTCCCCTTGACTGACTCCGATCTCGGATAAGAACATATTCGACATTGACCCCCCAATCGATACGCAGGATTTTATATTTTCGTACATGCTCGTAATAACTTGAAGAACTTTCCATTAATTGACATTGTAGCAGCGTGAGCCACAAACCTGCTCTCCATACACGGTCGAAAGCCTGAGAAAAATCTACAAATGCACAGAATAATTTTTGTTTCCGTGATTTCATTATTTCGATAAGAGCATGAAGTGTAAATAAATGATCGGAGCAAGAATAACCCTGGCGAAAACCGGCTTGATTTTCGTTCAGTACATTGTCTTAATTGTTCGATAAAACGCGTAAGTCTTAAGTTTAAAACCGAGGTGAATAGCTTACCGACATTCGGAACATCCTCGGCCATTCGCTACACGAATGAGCTTACGGAGACAGCTCAGAATGGTTATGGGTCGGTAACATGACGTGTCCATAGGACTGCCTTTTTGTTTGTATATGGGTTTAATGACACCCTCTAGCCAGGAAATTGGGATATAACCTAAGTCTAAGTCTAAACAAGGGAGGGTTAAGTGGATTGTAGACTTAATGTACTCGTTTGCTATATTGTCGAATGGGCTTGTTGCTTTTTTATTCTTGAGGTTTCGGACACATTTAAGAACTTCATCTTCGGTTATTGAGCAATTTAGTGTATCGTTCACATTTTGGTCAGAGTCATGTATATTGCCAAATCTATCGTCCTGTATCGAGTTCGTGTTTATTGCTTTAAAATGATTGAAAAAATCATCTAAGCTAGGCATAGGGTTTCTTTTTGTTTTAGTTTTTAATTGGTTAAGAAACCGCCAGTACTGTTTTGAGTTATTGGTACTCATTTGTCTCAATTTGCTCTGATTCGTGAAATTATGCTTTTTGATGAAATAATTCATTGTACGTTTAAATTGCTTACTAGCGTTACGTAGTTTCACTTTATTATCATCACATCGTGATTTGTTGTAAGCCTCCTTTGCGTCGTGATAATTTTGTCGCGCTTTGCGACATTTATATCCCAACCACGGTTTGTCGTCGGATTTCACGTTATGACGTTACGTCCAATACTGGCGTCAATTTGCGTAACGTCAAAAGTTACGTTTTATAAAAATATATGTATTCAATACGCCGTAGTCAGCATTCAATATCATAGTAATACCTTAGTTAATTGGCTACAGTGATACAAACTTATTTTTTATTGTTTCGTAAATCTTATTACATATGAATTTCAAATACATAGAAACCTAATGTGTCATATTCCCGTATTCTCAGATACATTCCTATAAGTTGTTTTTACCAAATATCAATGTAAATCAAGGTGCCCTCCAGTTTTCGTGCTAGTTATCATGTTTGGCAATATTTTAATTGCATTTTTTATTTGTTTTAGTCTTTGTTTGCATTTTCCTTTGTCATCTTATCTTTTGCCGTTTTGAACTGCACATGTTTATGCATTACTTTTAAGTTATAATATAATCCAAACAGAAAATCAGAGTACTTAAAGTACTGTTGGAAGGAATTTTTGAACGATTTTAGGAATCCAAAGTTACTATTTCGATATCCATTATCATATCTCTATCATTCATAATCGAATGTGTTTCATATTTCATTTTACATGCATATTATGCTACTGATCTAGAATTGTATGTTTTGATTCATGGGCAGGGCATATTTTCGTGGAGCTATGCCATGAAATAATTTCTACGGTCATTCTCCCCCTACCACTGATTCTAAATCATTTTAATACGGCAGTGTTCAGTCACTGAATTGCATCTAGTAGTAATCCAGAGATAGTCTTTTCAGGAACAGGTGAATTGCTGGTCACAATGTAACCTAAACAATTTGTTGCCATTGAGTTAAGGCCACAACAAATTGATCACATGTTCTATGAATTTAGCTAAAGAGCTATTAAATTCTTTTTCCATATTTTGAATTTTGAGAAGCGAGCGAAAGCAAAGAATAAATTTGTGCGGTCTCTAAGATATTTATTTACCATAAGTGAAAAAGAGCAGAAAAGGTATGGACTTTCTTATATAACATATAACCATATATCTATAGACTAGAGTGTAATCACGTAAAAATTAGTTCTAGGTAATATAAAGCAAGTTAACAATTACTCTAGATGAAAATTCAATTGAATTTAAAACAAGTTAGAAGTAGGGTAGAAGAGGTTTACACCTTCATTTGACTCATTGATTTCTATTGAGTTGATGGGGTTGTTAGTTCTTTTTCAAATTTCCATTTCCAAGAGCGCTGACATAGAAAGGAATTCAAAAGAATTCCTTCTAAAAATAGACGTGAGGGCACCATACGGGCGCCGTGCGATCAAGCTCCGCAAGGATTAATCCTGTGTACTCGTCCGGACAGTTACGTTTTTACCATCGTCCGTTAGGTGAGCCGTGGTTACACATATCAATTTCAAAGTCAAATCATGAACAACATCGTGGCCGAGTATGGATTAACCTTGCATATCTTCCAGCTTCGGCTCCTTACGGGTGTGTTGTTTTGTATCATGTGCGTACCGTCACCTTAATACACAAGGCTTCCCACGGCCTGCGGCTGACTGCACGTACGGGTCCGCAACAAGTCATGATTTTATGGGACTGTGGTATAAGTCTAAGGAACGAAAGATTTGCAGCTTCAAGTCTCGCAATTGATATGCCAACATAGATGTTCATATTCACATTTCGATGTGTTTAACAAATATAGACTACAAATAAATAAATTGTTAAGACACGCACGTTGAACATACTATACAATATTTTCCACACTGAGAACCACACAATGTAAATGTAATTTGTTTGATGATGATTAACACAATTAAAGTTTTGCTCATTTCCGATGTACGAAAAATATTAATTACAGATTCTATCAAACGAGAATGCACCGATTGCAATCAGTATTGCAGTGGTAAAACTTAATTACACGGAACGAAATGTTGCAGATACGAGAAGTTGGAATGTATAAATTACATGGGCGTATACTTTTCTGGGATGGCAACAATACAAATCAAAGCGCTGAAGGCACTGAATTTGCTCGGGTTTGAAAAGTGGAATTTAATTTCCGGCTCCAACATAACATTTGTTCACAAAGTACAGTCCAGTTATATTAGTTTGATAGGTAGACCAGCACTGTTCCAGTTCAAAACACTTTATACAATCGACCTATGAATACAATAGGTAAACCGGATAGGCGAACACATTACTGATTTTTTTTCACACAATCACCACAAGTCAAAGGGGTCATTCTTAAAACAATTCAATAACTGCCGCTTAAAAGTTATCATTCATGCACATTTATGCTACTCCGTCTGTATGTAAAATAAATGAAGACCACTATCCAGACATCTTTCAAAGTCATTACTACGATCTTTAAACTTTTCCTGTGGAACCATTCTCTTACATAAAATGTTGCAATATCTCTACTGACAACTGGCAGTATCGACGGGTCGTGACTGAATCGTTGAAAGCACTCTTTTACATACGATGACGTAATCATTCCTACTGAGACGCACAACATACCAGCAAATATTCTTACGATTGAGATATAGTTAGGATTACTAGTGTATAAAAGCGCCCATCATAGCTGACGATCTTGATGAATTGCTCTATACATATACACTTCTGGATTCGGTAAATTTTCAAAATGGGAAGGGTCTGAAACACGGTAAATGTATTTGTTCAGGAATGAAGTCCCGAACAAATAAAAAGTAAATGCTTAGATTTTTCTTGTCAAAAACTTCTTAAATAATGCATATATTCAGTTAATTATTTTTTGTACAGTTGCTATCCCAGAAAAGAAAACAAAAAAAAAACATTCATCTTGCCAAACAAAGAAATAATAATGCGTCTCCAGAGTAGCTTTGGTGAAGACATTCAATGGTTTCAGAGTGCCTATAAAGACTTTGATTAGAACTTATAATATATATTCAACATATGGGAATTGTCTGGTTAACAGTGGCATTATGTTACACTGTTCAGGACAAGTCCGGTTAACAGTATAGTAAGATTTCTTTCACCTTACGAAGGTCAAAGTGCATTGAATATTCATGAAGAAGATCCCAATGCGGTGAACAGGTGTGCAATACAATACTAGCAAGTGTTAATTACAATTAATTTGACGAATCTCACTAAATGATATCCTTAGCCCAGTGGTAACGCGTCAGCCGTCAGACCTAAAGGTTTAAGGTTCAAATCCCAGTAGCATAATATTTTTTCAGACTAAAACCTTGCTATAGTAAATAAATATTAACCTGACGTTAACCTTTATGCAGAATAAAATTAAATCGAGATGACGTGGTATAAATCAATAATCGGCCTCCCATCGAGAAATGTCGGACTGACTCGATAATCTCCGTTATTTCTGATGCAGTTGAACGAGTCGCGAGTTAAAAATTGAAGTGAGTTAAGAGCAATACATCGTACCGTTTAAAGTATACATATATCCGACTATTTTTTCGTGCATTGTGTTTTATTTAAAATATGAGCTTGCGACACGACTCATCTGATTGCAGCGAAGATGATAATTGATATTTATTGTATTTCCGTATTGTGTCGTGCAATTGATGTAATAAATCAAATGTGATTAGATCTAATTACAAAATAATAAAACTTAAATTATAGATGAATAAAAATACAAAAAGAAAAGAGTGTATGAAATAACACATTTTTTGGACAATTTTAACAATATTTTGTTTGTACAAATATTAAAAAATGAAAAAGAATTGCGCATGATTGGGCTCGAACCAACACCTACTTAACTACAGTAGTTCACAGTCCATCTCGGTATCATCGGCGCTACATAGTCATTCCTTATAACTCACAAACAATTACATACTTATATGAAGTACATGATCAGTTAACACGTGCTTCTTCGTATGAATGATACGCGGAATCTACCGAAGGTATAAATAGACAGACAATGAAGCGTGAAATTATTACAATGAGGGTACCAACGTCAGGTTAATATTTATTTACTATACGTTATTTTCATCTTATTTATAATATGGTGTCAGTATTATATAAATTATTCAATTTTTTCTCCCTTGTGAATCTCGTGCACGCAAAGAGTGTATATAACGACCAATATGTCTTTAAAGTGTTAGTTAGGTCATCATGTCTGAAACGTGTTTACAAGCACGCGAAAAATTGTCAAAAATGTAAAGACATTATTTATAATGTTGCTTAATTCTTTTAAATCGGGTGTATCAACCTCTTTAATAATGGTTTAGCCCATATTTACAAAGGTAAGCGCCGTGACCTTCGTAAGGTGAAAGAAATCTTACTATAGCATCATGTTATACTGTTCAGGACAACAACTTCAAAAATTAAATTAATAAGAACAAATGTAATCAAAGCACTGAAAGTACTTGGGTATTCATTGTGATTAGATTTATTCAATTTTTGTTGGGTTTTATGCTGTAGAAACACCTTATAAAAGTTATATCACAGCGGTCAGTCCACCTACTCACTGTTCTTGAAGAGGCTTTATCTCTGGATTTAGCTGTTAACAAACTACTAGGTGCACTATGACTACTGTTGTAATTAGTCAAAGCTATTAACTGTTACAATATGACTATCACATTGTTTAATAAGTCTGTGTGTCAAAAAATCTCTTATATAGGAGAGATTTAAAACTACATGTATGTCATTGTTATCTGTTATGTGTGCTACGTAGTACACATTTTTGAGTAAAGTTGGACTAACACCCTGCTGCTATTCTATGATTTATACAGTACAGTAAAACTCGGATATACCATACTCGCTGGGCCATAGAAAAAAGGTATGTTATAACCGAGGTATGTTATATCCATACAGCATACTACCCACTATATAGCATACTCTTTTATAGCATACTGAAATACAAATTTTACACTATCATTTTGTAGTGAATGTTCTGTTTTCTTGTTACATGTTTATATGTATGTAATTATTTAGTTTGATATCAATATGTTTAATTATCAATAAAATGAATAAAGATGTTACCAAACCGTTATGCAGTTTTTTGTACATTTTTCTTCTGAAAACGCAGAGAAAAAAAGTCGGCTTACATACCTTATAAACTACATTTAGCTGCCAGTGACGGCAAGTGTCCGGATCGGCCACTTACATCAGGTGACTATTTAAACCATTTTTAATTAAACTGCATCAAACTGTTCATTCCCACATACTAGAATTCGTCATTTTCGTAGAAATTTGATTTGTCAACAAAATGGTGTTAAATTACATTCTTTATTTCAAAATAGATTAACATTTGATATAATGCTACTTTTTGTGGTTAAAACATCTTTGATAAAGCTTTAAATTGCAACAAGTCCTTAAATTTTGATGACAGATTTGACGAAAACGTGGTTATGAAACCCTCCGACACGACCGACATTTTGTTAATGGAGACGCTTAAAAAGCCGTATGCCGTCCATTTTCCGGTATTTTCGTGAACAAATCAATTGCCTGACGAGTTTTGCTCTCAAACTTATTTCATCTGCGTATTTTTTAAACAATGTATTTTAGTATTTATGTAATTTTAGTATATGTACATGTATTGAAATTGATTATAATTGCCTAAACCAAAGTGTAGACAAACTTCTCAACGCCTCATTAAATAAATTGAGTATTAAGTGTTTAAGTAGCTTATTATTTATTGGTCGTCATTGAAATTAAAATGTCAACAATTGACACTTTGTTTATTGATTTTGTCTGTTTGAAGACTCATCTGGGTGTGTTTTTCACTCGTTCCGTTGATTATAATACATTGTTTGTGACACGCTGTTGATTTCAAAATTCATTTAACCATGGCTGCTAAATACTTTCGCAAATTCGCGCAAAAAGTATGTTATAAAATGTAAAAGTATGTTTGGACTAAAAAATTAGTATGTTATAACCGAGTGTATGCTATATCCGAGTATGTTATGACCGAGCTGATTTTATATAGAATATATAAGGATAAAAAACTGGCCAGGCAAAATGGTATGTTGTAACCGAGTGTATGTTATAACCGAGTATGTTATAACCAAGTTTTACTGTTACTGAACAGAAATTAATGTATTTAAACCCCATTACTGCTTATCATAAATGTCTTAGAAATTAATTTTACCTGAACTGATGGTGTTTAATGACGAAGGTTAAAATTTACAGGTATAATTAAAAATTAATTGTTTGATAAATTATATTTCTTTTTCATTCGATTACCTGATTTAACAAAGAGGTTAATGTAGTCAAGTGAATGGGATTATTTTTTTGAAAATAGTTGAAAGTGTTTTATATGCACAAATTATCTATACCTTGTAAGAAAAAAACAAATGTTAAGATTCAAAGTGTTATACTAAGATTTAATACCCGAGTTCATTATTACACACAAACTAGCTATTTTGAAAAAAAGTGGTATATGTTCCAAACATTAATTATGTTGATGACTTCAACAAGTACAAATAATATATTCTAAACATTAATTGATAGTACAATAATTATCATTCCTATAGTTCTATATTCATGATATATTTTGTTCATCATTCCTATATTCATGCAATATTTTGATCATAATTTCTATATTCATACTATATTTTGTTCATCATTTCTATATTCATGCAATATATGTTCATAATTTCTTTATTCATACTATATTTTGTTCATCATTCCTATACTCATACTATATTTTGTTCATCATTTCTATACTCATACTATATTTTGTTCATCATTTCTATACTCATACTATATTTTGTTCATCATTTTTATACTCATACTATATTTTATTCATCATTTCTATATTCATGCTATATTTTGTTCATCATTTCTATACTCATACTACATTTTGTTCATCATTTCTATATTCATGCTATATTTTGTTCATTATTTCTATACTCATACTATATTTTGTTCAGCATTTCTATATTCATACTATATTTTGTTCATCATTTCTATACTCATACTATATTTGTTCATCATTTCTATATTCATGCTATATTTTGTTCATCATTTCTATACTCATACAATATTTTTTTTCATTCCTATATTTCTATATTTATGTTATATGCTGTACATTATTTCTATATCCATGCTTCATTTTTTCATCATTTCCTAATTTATGCTATAAAATGTATTTGTTCATAATTTCTATATTCATGCTATATTTTGTTCATCATTCCCTTTTTCATGCTATTTTTTGTTCATCATTTCTATACTCATACTATAATTTGTTAATCTTTCCTATTTTTCTATATTCATACTTTATTATTTTCATTATTTGTATATTCATGCTATATTTTGTTCATCTTTCCTATATTTCCCTATATTCATTCTGTAAATAATGTTTATTATTTTTATATTCATGCTTTATTTTGTTAATTATTCTTTAAATTCTAAATTCATGCTATATTTTGTTCATCATTTCAATATTCATTCTATATTTTGTTCATCATTTTTATATTTATACTATATTGTGTTCATCTTTGTTTTATTTCTATATTCATGCTATATTTTGTCCATTATTTCTACATTCATGCTTTTTTGTTCACCATTTACATAATCATACAAAATTTTGTTCATCTTTCCCATATTTCTATATTTATACTGTTTATTAATATGTTCGTTGTTTCTATATTGATGCTTTATTTTGTTCATCTTTCCTCTTATTTAGCGAATTTCTATATTTACGCTTTATTATGTTCATCATTCCAATTTTAATGCTATATTTTGTTCATAATTCCTATATTTCAACATTTATACTATATATCGTCCATCATTTCTATATTCATGCTATATTTTGTTCACCTTTCATATCTTCATGCTGTATTTTGTTCACTATTTGTAGATTCATACTATATTTTATTCATCATTCCTATATTTCTATATTCATACTATACTAAGTTCATTTTTTTCTATATATATATTCATACTTAATTTTGTTTATCTTTCCTATACTTCGATATTTATGTTATATGATGTTCATTAATTCTATATTCATGCTTCATTTTTTTTCATCATTTCTTTATTTATGCTATACTTTGTTCATCATTAATATATTTATGCTATATTTTGTTCATCATTCCCTTAATCAAGTTTTATTTTGTTTATCATTTCTTTATACATACTAGATGTTCATTATTTCTATATTCATGCTTCATTTTTTTCATCATTTCTTTATTTTTTCTATATTTTGTTCATCATTTCTATATTCATGCTTTATTTTGTTTATCATTGCTTTTATTCTAAATTCATGCTATATTTCGTTAATCATTTCTATATTCATTCTATATTTTATTCATCATTTCTATATTCATACTATATTGTATACATCTTTCCTTTATTTCTATATTCATGCTATATTTTTGTTCATTATTTCTATATTCATGCTTTATTTTGTTCACCATTTACATATTCATAAAACATTTTGTACAACATTCCTATGTTTCTATACTCATTCTGTATATCATGTTCATTTTTCCTATACGAGTATTCTTGCTTTTTTCTGTTTACCATTTACATATTCATACGAAATTTTGTTCATCTTTCCTATTTTTCTATATTTATACTGTATATTATGTTCATTGATTCTTTATTGATGCTTTATTTTGTTCATCTATCCTTATATTCAGTGATATTCCATTTTCATGCTATATTTTGTTCATCATTCCTATATTAATGCTATATCTTGTTCATTTTTCCCATATTTGTATATTCATACTATATTTTGGTCAGAATTCCTATATTTCTACATTAATACTATATATTGTTCATCATTTCTAGATTTGTCATAGGTAGATTTATATCATTAGTTTTTTATGTAGTGTTTTTATTGTTAGTTAGTAGTTCCATCACCATCTCATTAACTATAGTCAAACACAAATATTTAACACTTCATTTCATTTCATTATTGTACCACCCATCACGTGACCATTTCCCGATAACCGCGCACGATAAACTTTTAGTCACTCTGCCACTATACTTCACTTGAACCAGTTGTTCTGATTTTGTATTAAACCAACCAGGTATTTAGATAGATTTTCACTCTTTCGAATTACAATTGAATATTTATTTGTTTTCACTCTTTTTGTAAATTATTGAATATTGATTACTTTATTTCATTATATCCGTCTTCAGCTTAATTTAAATAATTAAATCTTTCATTACCAAGACTGTTAAATTGTAACTCATTTTATATCATGACCAAGTGTTCTTGACAACCTTTTAATTCACTGCTGTATTTATTTTCAGATTTATTCATAAATTTATATACTTCGTTGGTTTAACCAAATTATCACCAGTATCCACGTCTACAATACAACCATATTAAAAAAGTAACTACAAACAAGACTTGTTTTTTTATCTTGCTGAAACCACGACCCATAACTGGGATGGTCGGCGACAGATTCATGCTATATTTTGTTCACCATTCACATATTCATATTATGTTATATTTTGTTAATCATTTCTATATTCATGCTTTATTTTGTTCATCTTTCCTATATTGCTATATTCATGCTGTATATTATGTTCATTATGTCTAAAATTATGGTTTATTTTGTTAATTATTCCTATATTCATGGAATATTTTGTTCATCATTTCTATATTCATGGTATATTTGTTCATCATTTCTATATAAATGCTATATTGTTCATCATTTCTATATTTATGCAACCCGGGTCGATAGTGCAGTTGGTAGAGCGCCGGGATTTGGATACTCGTGCCCGAGGGGGTGCGGGTTCGAATCCCACCCGAGGAGGTTATACCCCTCCATGAAAATTTGACAATAATGTCGATTTTCCTCCATTGATTAGATAATATGGAGAAGTTTCCGGCCTTGTGGAAGGGTAGGTGAGTACTGGTTATAGACAATGGTCCAGGAAAGCTAGGTTAGGTGCGCTGGACGCCGTGAAATGACCTAAATTGCGTTGACACGGCGTTAAATCCAATAAATAAATAAATATATAAATAAACAATATTTATGCTATATTTTGTTCATTATTCATATATTAATACTATGTTTTGATCATCATTCCTATATTTCTATATTCATACTGTATATTATGTTCATTGTTTCTATATTGATGCTTTATTTTGTTCATCATACATATATTTCTGTAAATTTCTATTTTCATGCTATATATTGTGTTTACCATTCCTTTTTCTCTATATTCGTGCTATATTGTGTTCATCATTTTTTTATTCATACTACATCTTGTTCATCTTTCCTATATTTATATTTTCATACTGTAAATTATGTTCATTATTTCTATATTATTTTAATATTCACGCTAAATTTTGTTCATTATTTCTATATTCATATTTTATTTTGGTCAATATTTCTCTATTCATACTATCTTTTGTTCATCTTTCTTGTATTTATATATTGTTGCAATATTGTATTCATTATTTCTTTATTCATACTATATTTTGTTCATCTTTCCTTTATTTCTAAATTCATGCTATATTTTGTTCATAATTTTTATATTCATGCTATATTTTGTTCATAATTTCTATATTCATGCTTTATTTGTTCATCATTTCTATATTCCGTAAATTTTTTATATTGATGCTTTATTTTGTTCATCATTCCTTTATTTCTTATTCATGCTTTATTTTGTTGATCATATCTATATCCATGGTATATTTGTTCATCATTCCTATATTTCTAAATACCTGCCATATTTTGTTTATCATTCCTATACTTCTATATTTATGCTATATTTTGTTCATCATTCTTATATTCTTGCTTTATTTTGTTCATCATTTCCATATTTATGCTAAATGATGTTCATCACGTCTATATTCTTGCTATATTTTGTTCATCATTTCTATATTCATATTTTTTTTGTTCATCTTTCCTTTATTTCTATATTCATGCTATATTTTGTTCATCATTCATATATTTGTATATTCATGCTATATTTTGTTCATCATTCCTACATTTCTATATTCATGCAATATTTTGTTCATCATTCCTACATTTCTATATTAATGCTATATATCGTTCATCATTCCTATATTCTTTATTCATACTATATTTTGTTTATCATTCCTATATCCATGGTATATTTTTTTCATCCTTCCTTTCTTTCTATATTGATGCTATATTTTGTTTTTCATTCCAATATTTGAATATTCATGCTATAATATTGTTCACTATTTCCATATTCATGCTATATTTTGGTCATCATTCCTATATCCATGGTATATTTTGTTCATCATTACTACATTTCTATATTGATGCTATATTTGTTTTCCATTCCAATATTTGAATATTCATGCTACATTTTGTTTATCATTTCTATATTCATGCCATATTTTGTTCATCAATTTTTTATTCATGCTATATTTTGTTCACTATTTCCATATTCATGCTATATTTCGATCATCATTTCTACATTTATACTGAATATTATGTTCATTTTGTCTATATTGATCTTTATTTTGTTCATCAAACCTATATTTCTGTATTATTTTTCATGCTATATATTTTGTTTATAATTCTTTTTTTTCTATATTTGTGCTATGTTTTGTTCATCATTTATATATTCATGCTATATTCTGTTCATTATTCCTATTTTCATGCTCTATTTTGTTCATCTTTCTAATAGTTCTATAACCATGCAATATTTTGTTAATCATTCCTATATTTCTATACCCAAGCTATATTTTGTTCATTTTTCCTGCATTCATGCCATAGTTTTGTTCATCATTCCTTTATTTCTATATCCATTATATATTTTGTTAATTATGCCTATATTTCAGAATACATGCTATATTTTGTTCAGTTTTTTCAATATTCATGCTTTTTTTGTCAATCATTTCTATATTCATGCTTTATAATGTTCATCATATCTATATTCATGCTATATTTTGCTCATCATTTCTATATTCAAGCTACATTTTGTTCATCATTTATAATCATGCTATATTATGTTCATCATTCCCTTATTCTATATATATGCCATATTTTGTTCATTTTTTCTATATTTATGCTTTATTTTGATCATAATTCCTATATATTCATGCTATATTCTGATCTTCATTCCCATTTTTCTATATTCATGCTATATTTTGTTCATCATTCCTATATTTTCGTTCTATATTTTGTTCATTATTCCTACATTTCTATATTCATGCTATATTTTGTATATTGTTAATTTATTTCAATATTCATGCAACATTTTCTTCATCATTTCTATATTCATACTATATTTTGTTCATCTTTTCTATAATTTAATATTCATACTGTAAATAATGTTCATTATGTCTATATTCATGCTTCATTTTGTTCACTATTTACATATTCATAAAAATTTTGTTCATCTTTCCCATATTTGTATATTTATACCGTATATTATGTTCATTGTTTCTATATTGATGCTTTATTTAATTCATCTTTCCTTTTATTTAGCGAATTTCTAATTTCATGCTATATTATGTTCATCATTCCTATATTAATGCTATATTTTGTTCATAATTCCTATATTTCAACATTTATATTAATACCGTCCATCATTTCTAGATTCATGCTATATTTTGTTCATAATTCCTTTGTTTCTATATTCATACTATATCATGTTCATTTTTTCTATACTTATATTCATACTTTATTTTGTTCATCTTTCCTATATTTCGATATTTATTTCATATGATATTCATTAATTCTATATTCATGCTTCATTTTTTTTCATCATTTCTTTATTTATGCTATACTCTGTTCATCATTTCCATATTAATGCGATATTTTGTTCATCATTCCCTTAGTCAAGCTTTATTTTGTTTATCATTTCTATATTCATACTAGATGGTTATTACTTCTATATTCTTGCAGTATTTTGTTTACCATTTACATATTCATACGAAATTTTGTTCATCTTTCCTATTTTTCTATATTTATACTGTATATTATGTTCATTGATTCTATATTGATGCTTTATTTTGTTCATCTTTCCTTTTATTCAGTGAATTTCTATTTCCATGCTTTATTTTGTTCACCATTCCTTTAATTCTAAATTCATGCTATATTTCGTTGTTCATTTCTATATTCATGCTATATTTTATTCATTTTCTTTATTTCTATATCCATACTAAATTTTTGTTCATTATTTCTATATTCATCTTTTTTTTCACCATTTACATATTCGTACAAAATTTTGTTCAACATTCCTATATTTCTATACTCATTCTGTATATCATGTTCAATATTTCTATATTCTTGCTGTATTTTTTTACGATTTTCATATTCATACGATATTTTGTTCATCTTTCCTATTTTTCTATATTAATACTGTATATTATGTTCATTGATTCTATATTGATGCTTTATTTTGTTCATCTTTCCTTTTATTCAGTGAATTTCTATTTTCATGCTTTATTTTGTTCACCATTCCTTTAATTCTAAATTCATGCTATATTTCGTTGATCATTTCTATATTCATGCTATATTTTATTCATTTTCTTTATTTCTATATCCATGCTAAATTTTTGTTCATTATTTCTATATTCATTTCTTTTTTCACCATTTACATATTCGTACAAAATTTTGTTCAACATTCCTATATTTCTATATCCATTCTGTATATCATGTTCAATATTTCTATATTCTTGCTGTATTTTGTTTACCATTTTCATATTCATACGATATTTTGTTCATCTTTCCTATTTTTCTATATTAATACTGTATATTATGTTCATTGATTCTATATTGATGCTATATTTTGTTCATCTTTCCTTTTATTCAGTGAATTTCCATTTTCATGCTATATTTTGTTCATTGTTCATATATACATACTATGTTTTGTTCATCATTCCTAAACTTCTATATTCATACTGTATATTATGTTAATTGTTTCTACATGTATATTGATGCTTTATTTTGTTAATCATACCTTTATTTCTGTAAATTTCTATTTTCATGCTACATATTGTGTTTATCAATCCTTTTTCTCTATATTCGTGCCATATTTTGTTCATCATTTCTTTATTCATACTATATTATGTTCATATTTCCTATATATTTATTTTCATACTGTATATTATGTTCATTATTTCTATATTCATGGTTAATTTTGTCCATAATTTCTATATTCATGCTATGTTTTGTTCATAATTTCTATATTCATGCTATGTTTTGTCTATAATTTCTATATTCATGCTATGTTTTGTTCATAATTTCTATATTCATGCTATGTTTTGTTCATAATTTCTATATTCATACTTTTTTCTTCTTTCCTATGTTTCTCTTATTATTACGTAAATTTTGTTCATTATTTCTATATTTTTACTTTTTTTTTTGTTTAATATTTCTCTATTCATACTATTTTTTGTTCATCTTTTTTATTTATATATTCATGCAAAATTTTATTCATTATTTCTTTATTCATACTATATTTTGTTCATTTTTTCTTAATTTGTAAATTCATGCTTTATTTTGTTCATAATTTCTATATTCATGATTTATTTGTTCATCATTTCTATATTTCTGTAAATTTCTATATTTCTTATTCATGCTTTATTTTGTTGATCATTCCTATATTCATGCTATATTTTATCATCATTCCTATATTCATGCTATATTTTGTTCATCATTCCCATACATCTATATTCATGCTTTTTTTTGTTCATCATTCCTATATTAATGCTTTGTTTCGTTCATCATTTCTATATTCATGCTATATGATGTTCAGCACTTCTATATTCATGCTTTGTTTTGTTCATCATTTCTATATTCATACTATATTTTGTTCATCTTTCCTTTAATTCTATATTCATGCTATATTTTGTTCATCATTCCTATATTTCTATATTCATGCTTTATTATGTTCATCATTCCTATATTTCTATATTCATGCTTTATTATGTTCATCATTCCTATATTCATGCAATATTTTGTTCATTCCTACATTTCTAGATTAATGCTAAATATCGTTCATAATTCCTATATTTTTTATTCATGCTATATTTTGTTCATCATTCCTATATCCATGGTATATTTTGTTCATCATTCCTAAATTTCTATATTCATTCTATATTTTGTTCATCATTCCTATATTTCTATATTAATGCTATATTTTTTATATTTTTAATTTATTTTTTAAAATTCATGCAATATTTTGTTTATCATTTCTATATTCAAATTATATTGTGTTCATCTTTCCTATATTTTAATATTCATACTGAATATTATGTTTGTTATTTCTATATTATTGCTTTATTGTGTTTGTCATTTCTATATTCATGCTATGTTTTGTTCATCATTTCCATATTCATACTATATTTTGTTCATCTTTCCAATACTTCTATATTCTAACTGTTTATTACGGTCTTTATTTCAATATTCACGCTATATTTAAGTCATCATTTCCATATTCATGCTATATTCTGTTCATCATTCCTATATTCATGCAATATTCTGTTCATCATTCCTGAATTTCTATATTCATGCTATATTTTGTTCATCATTTATATATTTTTGCTGAATATTTTTTATCATTTCTTTATTCAAACTTTATTTTGTTCATCTTTCCTTTATTTTTAAATTCATGCTATATTTTGTTTATCATTCCTATATTTCTTTATCCATGCAATATTTTGTTTATCATTTCTATATTTAAATATTCATGCTATATTTGGTGCATCATTTTCATATTAATGCTATTTTTTGTTCATCATTCCCTTATTCTATATATATGCTATATTTTGTTCATTATTTCTATATTTATGCTTTATTTTGTTCATAATTTCTATATATTCATGCAATATTTTGTTTTTCATTCATATATTTCTATATTCATGCTATATTTTGTTCATTATTCCTATATTTTCGTGCTATATTGTGTTCATCATTCCTATATTTCTATATTCATGCTATAATATGTATATCATTCCTTTATTTCAATATTCATGCTATATTTTGTACATCATTTCTATATACATGCTTTATTTTGTTCATCATTCATATTATATTCATGCTATATTTTTTCATCATTCCTTTATTCTATATATATGCTACATTTTGTATATTTCGATCATTATTTCAATATTTATGCTTGATTTTGTTCATCATTCCTATATATTCATGCTATATTTTTTTCTTCATTCTTATATTTCTATATTCATGCTATATTTTGTTCATCATTCCTATATTTTCGTGCTATATTTTGTTCATCATTCCTATATTTCTATATTCATGCTATATTTTGTATATCATTCCTTTAATTCAATATCCATGCTATATTTTGTTCATCATTTCTTTATTCATGCTATATTTTGTTCATCTTTCATATATTCATGCTCCATTTTTGTTCACCATTTCTTTATTCATACTTCATTATGTCAATCATTCTTATATTTCATATAAAAAAAATAAGATTTTTTTTTTCTATATTCATGCTTCATTTTGTTTATCATTCCTATATTCTAACTTTATTTTGTTATATTCATACTGTATATTATGTTTATTATTTCTATATTCATGCTATATTTTGTTCATCATTCCTTTATTTCTATATTCATGCTATATTTTTTCCATCATTTCTATATTCATGCTATATTTTGTTCATCATTTCTAATTGCATGCTATATTTTGTTCATCATTTCTATAAAAATGCTATATTTTGTTCATTATTCCTATATTTATTTATTAATTCTTTATTTTGTTCATCATTTCTTTATTCATACTATATTTTGTCCATCATTTCTATTTCTTATTTTCTTGAAATATCTACATTTTGGAATTCAATAATACATATGTATGGAAATTTTATATTGGATTATCTCCCTTAGATATACTGTAAGAAGAATTTTGTGTTTTACATATGTTTTTTACTTTCCTAGCATAAAGAGCATTCATGTTCTTGATGTAAACTGACTTATATGCTTAAACATTCTTCACTATAATTTCAAAATACAACTTCAACAAATCATCTGAGAGCCAGCCAATTAACTCCCACTGAGACTTGAACTCAGAACTCCTCATGACATAGAAAACGATCACTAGCACAAGGTATTTTGCATTAAACTAAAAGAGTGTCATGTCCCTGGTCCCAAGTGATATGCAGCAGCATGCCACACATTAATAAACTTTTACTTCAAAAGAGTTAATATTTGAAAAGTGAATTTTGATCATAAACTCCATCCAACAGAGCTTGACTGTTACTTATTTATGTATGTTGATGGGTAGTGTGTTTGATTTGTACAATAATTATCAGAGAATTTATAATATTCATGGATTATTATTCTTGATTACTTTCGTGGTCACTCCTTGTTTATCCAGACTTGTGACTGGCTTACGTGATACAGTTAGATCATTTAAGAACTAACGCATCAATATAAGGTCAAGTTACCCACATAAAGCAATAGTCAGTGCAACTCTGGGTGGGTGAGTAGAGGTGGGGCTTGTCTTAACTCTAACTCTTAAGTCGCACCGTTTTGACATACGACGTATGCACTAAACATAGTGACGAAACACTATGGATGATGTATACGTGTGCATACATATCCTTTGTTACCGAGGCAAATAACAACTGACCCCGACGGATGCATTGGGTACGGACCCCGTTAGGGATAGGACCTCAATCAAGAGCGCTGCGACCATTGCCGTAACCTGTGGTCTTATCTCAAGACGGAGTGTATGCATTTTTCATATGCAAACTAAAACTAAGAGACATGGAATATTATGGATCATCTCATCTCATCTCATCTGGTTTGGTATGTATTGATCGTCTCATCTGAGTTGGATGTATCAGGGTATTCTTATCTGGGTTGAATGTATATGGTTAATCTCATCTGTGTTGGATGTATATGGACGATCTAATCTGGTTTGGGTGTATATGGATGATCTAATCTGGTAAAGATGTATATGGATGATATCATCTGAGTTGGATGTATATGGATGATCTTATCTGGTTTGGATGTATATGGATGATCTCATCAGTGTTGGATGTAAATGGATGATCATATCTGGCTTGGATGAATATTGATGATCTCATCTGTGTTGGATATACAATAAAAACTCTGAAAACCGGACCCTCTGAAAACCGGAATCCTCTGAAAACCGGACGATTTTTAAAGTCCCATGTTTTTCCCTTTTAAATGCATTGAAAAATATCCTCTGAAAACCGGAAACTCTGAATTCCGAATACCGGACCTTTTGCCATGGCTTCTAATGATAAATATGCATAAAAAATCCTCTGAAAACCGGACACCAAGTGTCAACTTTCTGTGTATTGTAACAGTTAGTTAATCATAATCCCTGGCAGATGTCAATTGTTAATTAAATATCCTAGCATTTTATCTGTACAGGTGTGAAAAACACTTGTCTGTCATTATAAAGATTTTTATAATGTTTGTTTTGTATAAACATGTATTGTTGTTCAGATATAATTTGTGAAAATATTTTAATTTCAAATATTGTTTTTATACAAATAAAGAGGCTACATGTTTGTTTTCAAAATTACTAAAGTTTGTTAATTGTAAGGAAATAATAATGTCTATACAGTATTTTATTTTGAGTAACATATTGGAAAAACATTACATGTTTATAAGATGTTGTTATTGTTGTTATGTGTTTATATGCATTCATTTAAAATGAGAATAGCATCCATATTTATCAATTATTTATTTGAATGCATTTAAAGTCCATTGATAACATGTACATGTAACTATAGAAAAGTTATAATATTTTAATTTTCTCTTTTTCAAAGTAAATTAAAATTACCATACCTAAATTGACCAAACTTTAATGAAAATAAATTAAGATATAGCTGAACCATTCATTTAATGTAGGAAAAGGTCCAGACAAACCCATAGCTATTTTTAATTAGTAATTCTATTTAAACCTCTGAAAACCGGAATCCTCTGAAAACCGGACTTTTTGGTCAGTCCGGGCCAATTCCGGTTTTCAGAGTTTTTACTGTATATGGATGATCTTATCTGGTTTAGACGTATATGGATTATCTTATCTGGTTTGGATGCATATGGATGATCTGATCTGGTTTGAATGTATATAGATGATCTTATCTGAGTTGGATGTATATGGATGATCTCATCTGAGTTGGATGAATATAGATGATCTTATCTGGTTTGGATGTATATAGATGATCTTATCTGGTTTGGATGTATATGGATGATCGTATCTGGTTTGGATGTATACGGAGAATCTCATTTGGGTTGGATGTATATGGATGATCTAATCTGGTTTGGGTGTATATGGATGATCAAATCTGGTGTAGATGTATATGGATGATCTAATCTGGTTTTAGATGTATATGGATGATCTTATCTGGTTTGGATGTATATTGATGATCTTGTCTGGTGTGGATGTATATGGATGATCTAATCTGGTTTGGATGTTTATTGATGATCTTATCTGGTTTGATGTATATGGATGATCTTATCAGTGTTGAGTGTTTATGGATGATTGTATCTGGTTTGGATGTATACGGATGATCTCATCTGTGTTGGATATATATGGATGATCTTATCTGGTTTGGATGTTTATGGATGATCTTATCTGGTTTGGATGTATATGGATGATCTTTTCTTGTTTTGGTGTATATGGATGATCTCATCTATGTTGGATGTATATGGATGATCTCATCTGGTTTGGATGTATATGGATCAGATAGTCTGTGTTGGTATTTATGGATATGCGTGCATGTATGTCTGTCATTTATTGATAATTTCATGCGGGATTAGTATTCATGGATATTTTCTTGGTTGGATGTACATGGATCAGCCAGTCTGGTTGGTATTTATGGATTCTATCATGTGTACTTTGTATTAATAGATAGTTTTATATGGATTATCTCATCTGGGTTGGATGTATATGGATCAGATAGTCTGGGTTGGTATTAATGGATATAGGTTCCTCTGTGTTTGGTATTTATGGATAATTTCATGTTGGATTGGTATTTATTGTTATATTATAAGTGGTTTATTATCTATTGATGATTTCATATGCGTTTGGTATTTATGGGTAATTTTATATGGATCATCTCATCTGGGTTGGATGTATATGGAAAATCTTATCTGGGTTTGAAGTATAAGGATAATGTCATCGGGGTTGGATGTTTATGGATTATCTTATCTGGGTTTGATGCACATGGATCAGCTAGTCTGGTATATATGGATAAATTCATGTGTTGTTGGGCATTTGGGACTTATTGATGAGTTCATGCATGTTTTGTATTAATGGATAATTTCATAGGCATTAGTTATTGATGGATTATTTTATGTGCCATTAGTATTTATCAATAGTTTCATGTGGATTAGGTATTCATGTATAATTTCATGTGGATTTGGTATTCATATATAATTTCATATGGGTTTTGCATTTATGATAAATGTCATGAAGGTATGGCACTAATGAATACTTTTATAAGGGTTTTGTATTTTTTCATGTAAATTTTGTATTTATGGATAATTGCATGTGCCTATTGAATCGATTGGTAACTGCATGTGTGTTCGGTATTCTTGGATAATGCCACAAGCATTAAGTATTGAAAGATATTTCATGTACCTTTAATATTTTTACATAATTTTATGTGCGTTTTGTATTTATGGATAAAATTCATGGGCATTTGATTTTTTTTTTATAATTTAATGAGCAACTATTTTTTACTTAATTCACATTCATACAAACAGATTTTCATTACATACATTTGGGACACCAACAAAATGATTAACTGATGTAGAAATTAGTAGAACAGAACAGAACACTTCTGACTTCATGTATAAACAATAATTTGGTTTCTCATATTAACATGTACTTAATTTTTTTACTTAATTGACCATAAAATATAACACACAATATTGACTAAAAAATGATACATTAAATCTAATATTAGTATAACAGAACATTACAGAACAATTATAGCTACATGTGTAAAAAATTTGGTTTATTATATCAACAACATGTACTTTATTTTTTACTTCATCGACCTTAACACATAACCAACAAAACTACACATAAATGTTAATGTGAGTATATCAGTTTCTTATATTAGCAACATATGCTTTTTTGAATATAAAGATCTTCAAACCATATATTTTGGACACAAACAATATGATACCTAAATGCTAATGATAGTAAAACAGAACAGAACAGAAAAATTATAGCTACATGTATAAAAAAAATAGGTTTCTTATATAAGCAAAATGTACTTTACTTTTTACTTAATTGGCTTTAAAATATAACAAACAATATTGACCAACAAAATAATACATAAATCTTAATGTTAGAAGAGCTGAAAAGAACAATTATAGCTACATGCATGATAAAAAATGTTCTATATTAGCATCATTGTATGTCATTATTACTTCATTGACATTTAATTATAAAGATTTTCATAACATATATTTTGGGAAAAAACAAAATGATACATAAATGTTAATGTTAGTAGAACAGAACATGGAACAATTAAGCTACATGTATAAAGATAATTGAGTTTATTATATAAGCAATGTGTACTGTATTTTTTACTTAGTTAATCAAATTTATACATGTAGGCAAATGATGTAAAGAATACAAAACACTTCACAATTTGTAATAAATATTAGTGTTGTTAGTAAGTATGGCCTCCAAAACCTCCCCTTATAGCCATACCCTTACCACCTTGACACTAAGAACATAAATTATGCTTCCTTAAGATATAGTAAAAAATACAAACTAAAGAATTTTTAATGTAACAAAAGGAAAAAAAATTTGACCTGAATTTATAAAACAAACACAATTTACCAATTAAATGGTACATAAATGATAATGTTTGTATAACAGAACAAATAAGAACAGAACAGAACAATCATACCTGCATGTATAAAAGAATAAATGGGTTTCTTAAATTAACAACATTTTCTTATTGTTTACTTAATTGACCTTGAATATAACTAGCAAAACAACACATCAATGTTAATGTAAGTATACATGTATTAGTTTCTTATAATAGCAACATGTACTTTATTTTTTACATAAATGACCTTAAAATTATAAAGATCTTCATAACATAATATATTTGGGACACCCACAAAATGATACATGTTAATGTTAGTAGAACAAAAGCAGAACATAACAAGATAATTGAAGCTACATGCATAAAAAAATACAGATTTGTATTACTTAATTGACCTTAAGATGTATCAAACAATATTGACCCACAAATTAATACATAAAAAATTTAATGTTAGAAGAACAGAACAGAAAAATTATAACTACATGCATGATAAATTTTTTTTATATAAGCAGCATTGTACTTTATTTTTACTTAAATGACATTAAAATATAAAGATTTTCATAACGTATATTTGGTGAGACAACAAAATGATACATAAAGTTAATGTTAGTAGAACAGAACAGAACAGAACAATTAAGCTACATGTGTACAGATAATTGAATTTATTATATTAGCAACATGTACTGTATTTTTACTTATTTAATTGATAAATGTAGGTGAATGATGAAAAAAACACAAAAAAAACCTTCAAAATAATTTAATTCATATTAGTGTTGTTAGTAAGTATGGCCTCCAAAACCTCCCCTTATAGCCATACCCTTACCACCTTAACACTAAGAACTATAAAATATGTTTCCTTAAGATATAGTATAAAAACAAACTAAAGAATTGTTAATAAAACAAAACTAAAAAGTCAAGAAACTAATGTTAAAGTTATTAGTAAATATGGCCTTCCGCCCCCCCCCCTCTTTACAGCCATACCCTTACCACCTTAACACTATGAACCATAAATTATGCTTAATTTAGATATAGTGAAATAACTAATTAAAGAGTTGTTAGTAAGTATGGCCTCCTAAACAGCTATATCCGAAACCACCTAATATTGAACACTGAGCACTATAAATTTACAGCTTGAAGATAAGTTTAATATAAGAAACACTTTAATCTTTACAAAACATGATGTTGAAATAAGAAACAGAAAGATAAAAAAATAAGTACTTGTAAAAGTATGTTCATAACTTAAAGTATTTATCAGTTGACTGAATTTAATGTGCTTTACAGGAAGAAATGGAAGTATATTAATTATCTTTTTACTGAGGAAAATATTCGTAAATCAACATGACTGTGTTCATTAATCCTAAACAATAATTAAAAAAGTTAAGCCTACTGTAAACGAATTTCCTTGTTCTGAACAATGACAGAATGATGACATAATTTTAACAACCACTATGTTTACAAACTCCACACACATTCATGCTGTATTTTGTCCATCATTCCTATAGTTCTTTAATTATACTATATATTTTCTACATGTCTGTATATTCATGCTTTATTTTGTTCATCATGTCCATATTCATGCTATACTTTGTTCATCATTTCTATTTTCATACTTTATCATGTCAATCATTCTTATATTTCTATATTTATACTCAATTTTGTACATAAAGGCTATATTCATAATATTTTTGCTCTTCATTCCTACGTTATACATTAAATTTTTATCATTCCATTGTACCTGTATCCATGCTATATTTTGTTCATCACTTCTAAATTCATGCTTTATTTTGTTCATCATTACTTTTTTCAATATTCATGCTATGTTTTGTTCATCTTTCCTATATTTCTATATTCATACTGTATATAATGTTCATTATTTCTGTATTCATGGTTTATTTCGTTCATCATTTATATATTCATGGAATATTATTTACATCATTGTTAAATTCATACCATATTTTGTTCATCTTTCATTTATTTCTATATTCATGGTATATTTTGTTCATCACTTCTAAATTCATGCTATATTTTGTTCATCATTACTTTTTTTTCTATATTCATGCTATATTGTGTTCATCTTTCCTTAATTTCTATATTCATGCTATTTTTTGTTTATAATTTCTATATTCATACTTTATTTTGTTCATCTTTCCTATATTTCTATCTTTATGCTATATTTTGTTCACCATTCCTTAATTCATGCTATAATTTGTTCATCATTCCTATATTTCTAGATTCATTCCCTTTTTTGTTTATCATTCCTATATTTCAATATTCATGTTATATTTTGTTCATTATTTTTATATTCACTCTATATTTTGTTCATAATTCCTTCATTCTAATATTCATGCTTTATTTTGTTCATCATTCCTATATTCATGCTATATTTTGTTCATCATTCCTACATTTCTATATCTATGCTATATTTTGTTAATGAATTCTATATTTCTATATTCATACTATATTTTGTTCATGAATTCTATATTTCTATATTCATGCTATATTTTGTTCATCACTTCTTTATTCATGCTATATTTTGATTATCATTTCTATATTCATGCTATATTTTGATTATTATTTCTATATTCATACTATATTTTGTTCATCGTTCTTAGATTTCTATATTGATGTTATATGATGTTCATTTTTTCTAAATTCATGCTACATTTTGTTCATCATTTCTATATTCATGCTTTAATAAATCACCTGAGAGCCAGCCAATTAACTCCCACTGAGACTTGAACTCAGAACTCCTCATGACATAGAGAACGATCACTAGCACAAGGTATTTTGCATTAAACTAAAAGAGTGTCATGTCGCTGGTCCCAAGTGATATGCAGCAGCATGCCACACATTGATAAACTTTTACTTCAAAAGAGTTATTAGTTGAAAAGTGAATTTTGATCATAAACTCCATCCAACAGAGCTTGGCTGATACTTATTTATGTATGTTGATGGGTAGTGTGTTTGATTTGTATAATAATTATCAGAGAATTTATTACATTCATGGATTACTATTCTTGATTACTACTGTGGTCACTCCTTGTTTATCCAGACTTGTGACTGGCTTACATGATACAGTTAGATCATTAAAGAACTAACACATCAATATAAGGTCAAGTTACCCACATAAAGCAATAGTCAGTGCAACTCAGGGTGGGTGAGTAGAGGTGGGGCTTATCTTAACTCTAACTCTTAAGTCGCACCGTTTTGACATACGACGTATACACTAAACATAGTGACGAAACACTATGGATGATGTATACGCGTGCATACATATCCTTTGTCACCAAGGCAAATGAACACTGACCCCGACGGATGCATTGGGTACGGACTCCGTTAGGAGTAGGACCTCAAGCAAGAGCGCTGCGACCATTGCCGTAACCTGTGGTCTTATCTCAAGCCGGAGTGTATGCATTTTTCATATGCAAACTAAAACTAAGAGACATGGAATATTATGGATCATCTCATCTCATCTCATCTGGTTTTGGTATGTATGGATCGTCTCATCATGGTTGGGTATATATGGATCATCTCATCTGAGTTGGATGTATCAGGGTAATCTTATCTGGGTTGGATGTATATGGATAATCTCATCTGTGTTGGATGTATATGGATGATCTTATCTGGTTTGGAAGATATGGATGATCTAATCTGGTTTGGGTGTATATGGATGATCTAATCTGGTTTGGATGTATATGGATGATCTCATCTGAGTTGGATGTTTGTGGATGATCCCATCGGAGTTGGATATATATGGATGATCCCATCTGAGTTGGATGTATATGGATGATCTTATCTGGTTTGGATGTATATGGATGATCTTATCTGGTTTGGATGTATATGGATGATCTTATCTGGTTTGGATGTATATGGATGATCTTATCTGGTTTGGATGTATATGGATGATCTTATCTGAGTTGGATGTCTATGGATGATCGTATCTGGTTTGGATGTATACCGAAGATTTCATCTGTGTTGGATATATATGGATGATCTTATCTGGTTTTGATGTATATGGATGATCTTATCTTAGTTGGATGTGTATAGATGATCTCATCAGTGTTGGATGTATATGGATGATTGTATCTGGTTTGGATGTATACGGATGATCTCATCTGTGTTGGATATATATGGATGATCTTATCTGGTTTGGACGTATATTGATAATCTTATCTAGTTTGGATGCATATGGATGATCTTATCTGTGTTGGATGAATATGGATTATCTTATCTGGATTGGATGTATATGAATCTTCAAATCTGGATATGATGTATACGGGCTAATCTTATCTGGATTGGATGTATATGAATCATCTAATCTGGATCGGATGTATATGTATCATCTTATCAGGATCGGATGTATATGGATAATCTAATCTGGGTTGGATGTATATAAATAATCTTATTTGGACCAAATGTATATTGATAATCTAATCTTAGTTAGATGGATATGGATAATCAAATCTGGATCAGATGTATATGGATCATCAAATCTGGATCGGATGTATATTGAATATCTAATCTTGGTAGGATGTATATGGATTATCTTATTTGGGTCGGATGTATATGTATAATCTAATCAAGGTTGGATGCACATGAATCATCTAATCTGGATCAGATATATATAACATCTGGATCGGATGTATATGGATCATCTAATCTGGATCGGAAGTATATGGATAATCTTATCTGGATCAGATGTATATGAATCATCTTATCTGGATTGGATGTATATGGATAATCGAATCTGGGTTGGATGTATATGATTTATCTATTCTTGACGGGATGTATATTGACAATCTAATCTTAGTTTGATGGATATGGATAATCTAATCTGGATCTGATGTATATGGATCATCAAATCTGGATCGGATGTATATGAATCATCTCATCTGGATCAGATGTATATGGATTATCTAATCTGGGTAGGATGTATATGGATAATCTTATTTGGATCGGATGTATATGTATAATCTTATCAAGGTTGGATGCACATGATCATCTAATCTGGATCTGATATATATAATCTTGATTGGATGTATATGGATCAACTAATCTGGATCGGATGTATATGGATAATCTAATCTGGATCGGATGTATAAGGATAATCTAATCTTGAATGGAGATATATGGATAATCTAATCTAAATCGGACGTATAATCTTATTTATGGATACTTTCATGTAAGTTGGTATTTATGGATAATTTCATGTGGGTTTGGTATTCATGGACAATTTCATGTGGGATTGGTATTTATGATTAAAGTCATAACTAATTTTATATGAATAATCTCATCTGGGTTGGGTTTACATGGATAATATCATCTAGATTGGGTATATATGGATAATCTCATCTGGGTTGGGTATATACGGATCATATCATCTGGGTTGGATGTATATGGGTCATCTAGTCTGGGTTGGTATTTATGGATACTTTCATGTTAGTTTGTATTTATGGATAATTTCATCAGGGTTTGGTATTCATGGACAATTTCATGTGAGATCGGTATTTATGATTAAAGTCATGAGCATATGGTAATTATGGATAATTTCATGAGGGTTAGGTATTCATGGATTTTTTCATGTTGGTATAATTTCTATTGATAATTTAATGAGCATTTGGTATTTATGGATTATTGCATGTGCTTTACGTATTTATTGATAATTTCATATACGTTTGGTATTAATGGATAATCTTATAAGGATCATCTCATCTGGGTTGGGTGTTTATGTATCATCTCATCTGGAATTGATGTATATGGTTAATCTCATCTGGGTCGGATGTATATGGATCAGCTATTCTGGGCTGGTATTTATGGATACTTTCATGTGTGCTTAGTATTCATGGATAATTTCATAAACATTAGGAATTGATATATAATTTCACGTGAGTTGAGTATATATGATTAATGTCATAAGCGTATGGTACTTATGGGTAATTTTATGTGGGTTTGTTTTTCATGTATTATTTTATATGCATTTGGTATTCATGGATAATGCCATAAGCGTTACATTTGATATTTTTTGATAATTTATTGTGCAACTTTATTTTTTATTTAATTCACCTTCATACATACAGATTTCATTACATACATTTTGGACACAAACAAAATAATTCACTAATGTAAATGTTAGTAGAAAAGAACAGAATAATTATAGCTTCATGTATAAAAAATAATTGGGTTTCTTTTATAAGCAACATGTACTTTATTATTTACTTAATTGACCTTAAAATATAACAAATAATATTGACTAACAAAATGCTACATTAATTTTATGTTAGTAGAACAGAACAGAGCAAACTGAACAGAACAATTACATGTGTAAAAAGTGACCTTAAAATATAGATCTTCATACGATATTTTTGGGACACCAACATAATAATACTTTAATGTTAATGTCAGTAGAACAGAACAAAGCAGAACAGAACAGAACAATTGCATGTATAAAAAATAATTGGGTTTCTCATATTAGCAACATGTACTTTATTTTTTACTTAAATTATAAGACCTTAAAATATAACCAGCAATATTGACTAACAAAAAAAATACATAAATGTTAAAGTTAGTAGAACAGAGCAGAACAGAACAGAACAACTATAGTTACATGTAAAAAAATATATATAAAGTTTTTATATCAGCAACATTGTACTTCATTTTAACTAAAATGACATAAAATATAAAGAATTTCATAACGTATATTTGGGGCAACAACAAAATAATACATAAATGTTAATGATAGTTGAACAGAACACAGCAGAACAGAACAGAACAAATATAGCTACATGTATTAAAATAATTGAGTTTCTTATATAAACAACTTGTACTGTATTTTTTGCTTAATTAATGAAATTTATACATTATGTGAATGCTTACAAAATACAAAAAAAAAACCGTCAAAATAAGTAAATTAATATTAGTGATGTTAGTAAGTATGGCCTCCAAAACCTCATCTTATAGCCATACCCTTACCACCTTAACACTTAGAACTAAAATATGTTTCCTCAAGATATAGTAAAAAACAAACTAAAGGGTTATAAATAAACAAAACTCAAAAGCCAAGTTACTAATGTTAATATTATTAGTATGGCCTCCAAAACCTCCCCTTATAGCCATACCCTTACCACCTTAACTAAGAACTATAAATTATGCAAACTTAGGAATTGCTAATATAACAAAACTCAAACGATCTTATATATAACCAACACTATTGAACAACAAAATAATACATAAATGTTAATGTTAGTAGAACAGAACAGAACAGAACAACTATAGTTACATGTAAAAAATATATAATAAGTTTTTATATTAGCAGCATTGTACTTCATTTTTACTTGATAGACGTAAAATATAAAGAATGTCATAACATATATTTGGGGCAACAACAAATGATATGTTAAAGTTAATGTTAGTAAAATAGAACAGAGCAGAACAGAACAGCACAATTACATGTATAAAAAATAATTAGGTCTCTTATATTAACAACATGTACTTTATTTTTTACTTAATTTACCTTAAATTATAACCAGCATTAATGACCACCAAATAATACATAAATGTTAATGTTAGTAGAACAGAGCAGAACAGAACAGAAAAACTATAGTTACATGCAAACAAAAAAGTTTTTATATTAGCAGCATTGTACTTCATTTTAAAAGAAATGACGTAAAATATAAAGATTTCAATAACGTATATTTGGGGGCAACAACAAAATGATAGGTAAATGTTAATGATAGAAAAATAGAACAGTTAAGCTATATGTATAAAGATAATTGAGTTTCTTATATTGGCAGCATGTGATTTATTTTTTACTAAATTATTAAAATTTATACATGTAAGTGAATGATGAAAAAATACAAAAAAACTTTAAAATAAGTAAATTAATATTAGTGTTGTTAGTAAGTATGGCCTCCAAAACCTCCCCTTATAGCCATACCCTTACCACCTTAACACTAAGAACTATAAACATATGTTTCCTCAAAATATAGTAAAAAACACATTAAAGGGTTGTAAATAAACAAAAACTCAAAAACTAATAAACTAATGTTAATGTTATTAGTAAGTATGGCCTCTAAACCTCCCCTTACAGCCATACCCATACCGCCTTAACACTAAGAACTATAAATTATGCTTCCTTAAGATAAAGTAAAAAAACTAGAGAATGTTTAGTAAGTATGGCTTCCTAAACAGCCATAACCAAAACCACCATATATTAAACACCAAGTACTATAAATTTGCAGCTTGAAGATAAGTTTAATACAAGAAACACTTAAATCTTTACAAAACATGATGCTGAAGTAAGAAACACAAACTTAAGATAAAAAATCAAGTACTTGTTAAAGTAATGTTCATAGCTATAAGTATTCATCTGTTGATTGAGTTTAACCACCTTAACAAGAAGAAATGAAAGTAAATTAACCATCTATTTACTGATGAGAATCTAAATGACTGTGTTCATTAATCCTAAACAATAATAAAGAAAAATTAAACCAACTATAAATAAATTTCCTAGTTCTGAACAAAGACAGAATGATGATATAATTTTAACAACCACTATGTTCACAAATCCCACACACTGTACTATGAGTCATAGAGCTCACAATCTGAGTTTAGTTGACATGCTATTGAACCCATTTTTGTAATACCAGGCAACTCTTACAACCCCCTCAGCTAGGCGTTCATCCAGCTCTGAGGCCCGCGGACTGTTCCACTTAGAAGGAGAGGCCATTTGTAGCTATCTTCCAAACTATGTTCAATGTATACAATCTGTTAATCAAATGGTAGTTTTCAATTATTTTCTTCCATCTGCAGTTAATTCAAAATAAAGAAATTACATTTAAGAAATTATCTTTTCCTGCTTAATCTGTAAAATTTCAGGTATTGTTATATAGCCCAAATAGATCTATGTACTTTAATCAATTCTATCTATAAACTATAACTGATATTAATCAAAGTCCTGAAAGTCCTTCTTAATAAATTCAATTTAAAGCTACTTATCATTAAAGTACACTTAAATTCATAGACAAATGCTCAAGCTGTAGATATTTGGAACCTTAACATTATTACAATTCATATTTATGTTGATTATAAATGAATGCTCAAATCCTTAATCATATGGAACCCCAATAACATAAATAAATGATTTTCAAGTGGTTAATATTTCATCCATAAACCATTGGTTAATATCAAAGATCTTACATACAAAATCTCAATACATAAATAAATGTTCAAATTTTAATATAGTATCAATAAATGAAGTTCACAAAATGTAGTTAAAAATATTCCATCAAGTATTTATCTTCTAATAGTTTTATCATAAGAATTCAAAACATTTATCATTCACAATAGGAGGAAAGTGTTCCTATATCCATCTCACTTTTTTTATTAACCTATGTAGCAAGAAGAATGTTAAACACTGTTCAGTTACAGTAAAACTATGTTTTCTAAATGCTTGTTACAACAAAATGTTGATATAATTTTAACAACCACTATGTTCACAAATCCCACACACTGTACTATGAGTCATAGAGCTCACAATCTGAGTTTAGTTGACATGCTATTGAACCCATTTTTGTAATACCAGGCAACTCTTACAACCCCCTCAGCTCGGCGTACATCCAGCTCTGAGGCCCGCGGACTGTTCCACTTAGAAGGAGAGGCCATTTGTAGCTATCTTCCAAACTATGTTCAATGTATAAAATCTGTTAATCCAAATGGTAGTTTTCAATTATTTTCTTCCATATGCAGTTAATTCAAAATAAAGAAATTACATTTAAGAGATTATCTTTTTCCTGCTTAATCTGTAAAATTTCATGTATTGTTATATAGCCCAAATAGATCTTTTTACTTTAATCAATTCTATCTATAAACTTTTACTGCTATTAATCAAAGTCCTGAAAGTCCAACTATATAAATTCAATTAAAAGCTACTAATTATTATAGCACACTTAAATTCATAGACAAATGCTCAAGCTGTAGATATTTAGAACCTTAACATTATAATTACAAGTCATATTAATGTATATTATAAATGAATGCTCAAATTCTTAATTATACAGAACTCCAATAACATAAATAAATGATTTCCAAGTAATTAATATTTCAACCTTAAACCATTGGTTAATATCGAAGTTTTCGCATACAAAATCTCAATACATAGATAAATGTTCAAATTTTAATATAGTTTCAATAAAAGAAGTTCAAAAAATGTAGCTAAAAATATTCCATCAAGTATTTATTTTCTAATAGTTTATCATAAGAATACAAAACATTTATCAATCACCAAAAGGAGGACAGTGTCCCTATTTCCATCTCACTTTTTTATTAACCTATATAGCAAAAAGAAAGGTTAAACATTGTTCAGTTACAGTAAAACTATGTTTTCTAAATGCTTGTAACAACAAAATGATGATATAATTTTAACAACCACTATGTTCACAAATCCCACACACTGTACTATGAGTCATAGAGCTCACAATCTGAGTTTAGTTGACATGCTATTGAACCCATATTTGTAATACCAGGCAACTCTTACAACCCCCTCAGCTCGGCGTTCATCCAGCTCTGAGGCCCGCGGACTGTTCCACTTAGAAGGAGAGGCCATTTGTAGCTATCTTCCAAACTATGTTCAATGTATACAATCTGTTAATCAAAATGGTAGTTCTCAATTATTTTCTTCCATCTGCAGTTAATTCAAAATAAAGAAATTACATTTAAGAGATCATCTTTTTCCTGCTTAATCTGTAAAATTTCATGTATTGTTATATAGCCAAAATAGATCTATTTACTTTAATCAATTCTATCTATAAACTCTTACTAATATTAATCAAAGTCCTGAAAGTCCATTTTTATCAATTCAAATTAAAGCTACTTATTATTATAGTACACTTAAATTCATAGACAAATGCTAAAGCTGTAGATATTTAGAACCTTAACATTATAATTACAAGTCATATTAATGTTGATTATAAATGAATGCTCAAATCCTTAATAATATGGAACCCCAATAACATAAATAAATGATTTTCAAGTAGTTAATATTTTAACCTTAAACTATTGGTTAATATCCAAGATCTTACATACAAAATCTCAATACATAGATAAATGTTCAAATTTTAATATAGTTTCAATAAATGAAGTTCAAAAAATGTAGTTAAAAATATTCCATCAAGTATTTATCTTCTAATAGTTTTATCATAAGAATTCAAAACATTTGTCATTCACCAAAGGAGGAAAGTGTTCCTATATCCATCTCACTTTTTTTTTAACCTATATAGCAAGAAGAAAGGTTAAACATTGTTCAGTTACAGTAAAACTATGTTTTCTAAATGCTTGTAACAACAAAATGATGATATAATTTTAACAACCACTATGTTCACAAATCCCACACACTGTACTATGAGTCATAGAGCTCACAATCTGAGTTTAGTTGACATGCTATTGAACCCATTTTTGTAATACCAGGCAACTCTTACAACCCCCTCAGCTCGGCGTTCATCCAGCTCTGAGGCCCGCGGACTGTTCCACTTAGAAGGAGAGGTCATTTATAGCTATCTTCCAAACTATGTTCAATGTATAAAATATGTTAATCAAAATGGTGTTTAAATATTTTCTTCCTTCTGATGTCACGTCGGAAAAGAGAAATTACATTTTACCATATATTTGTTTCCTGTTCACCCTGTTAAATGTCTAGTATAAATATATTACCCACATTTTCAATTAAGTGAAACTAATTAATCAAAGTCCTTACAAGCCATCTCTATAAACCTTATTCAATGCAGCTATTAGTCTCTAAAAACTATGTTCAGTAATTTAATTTAAGTACCATATGCCTACTTTCATTATCTTAGATCAACTCATGCATTGAAAGTGAAAAATATTAAATACTTAAAACTTTTCCTGACAGCTGTAAGTGAACTATTACAGATTAAGTCAAAGACAAGAAAGTTATTTAGAAACTACATTTAAGTCACATTTTTAACCCTGATGGTGTAAAGAGAAAAATTATATTCTCACCAAAAAAAAAACAAATTTTTAATTTCAAATAAATTTAAGCATGTTCTCTATTGGTTTTATTTTCATAATTATAACTGAATGGTTAAAACAAGACAGTAATTCAACATTTAGCAGGAAAAAGTTGAAGTTATTTATATTATTATCCCCTTAAACTATAGTATCATATCATAGGTTTTAATAAAAAAAGATAACCAATTCGATAATAAGGCATAAGACATGAAAAACCTTAATCTAAGATGTAAAGGTCAGAAACTTTAATGCAAGGATAAAATTCAGTTGCTACATAAACTTCTGATACATTATATAATATACATAAATAAAACTTTAAAAAAACAATCAAAATTCAAACTTTATTTATTGAAACATACACTCTGTTCATGACTTAAGGCCGGTTAAAGCAGCTTTTTCATATATAAACAACATGTACCTAGAGGCAACTGTGGTGAAGGGCAGCCTCACTTTCCCACATCCATTCATGGGATGCCACAGCTGGAAGCAGTTTTCTGTCATACCCTGGACCCAAAGATTTTCAAAACCTATTCACTGAATTTTTTATCTTCTTACTTCTTTCAACTAAGTGTTTTGCGGATATTCAAAGTCGCCTCAAATAAAGTAAGTTTGTAAATGACCAATAGAGGACAGATGGTCAGTCATTTCAAAGAGGTAAAACATAAAGCATTCAGTGACAATGTGATAATAAAAAAGTGTAAAAATATTAAGTACATGTTTCTATTATAGGAAAATACCCTAAAACCTTAAATAGAAGTACAAGTTTCAGATATTAGAAAAGAACTGCAAACCTGAAATTAAGAACATATTGCTAGCATAATAAAATACTCAAAAACCTTCAGTACAAGTACATGTTGCTAAACAAAGATAATATGCTCAAACCTTAAGGACAAGTACATGTTGCTAATAAAAGAAATTACCCTAAAACCTTTAGAAGAAGTACATGTTGCTTATATAAGAAAATACCCTAAAACGTTTAGTGGAAGTACAAGTTTCTGATATAAGAAAATACCCTAAAACCTTTGGTAAAAGTACATGTTGCTAACATAAGAATATACTTCAAACCCTTATATATAAGTACAAGTTGCTAATGTTAGAAAATACACTAAAACCTTGAGTAGAAGTACATGTAGCTAATATAAGAAAATACCCTAAAACCTTTGGTAAAAGTACATGTTGCTAACATAAGAATATACTTCAAACCCTTATATATAAGTACAAGTTGCTAATGTTAGAAAATACACTAAAACCTTGAGTAGAAGTACATGTAGCTAATATAAGAAAATACCCTAAAACCTTTAATAAAAGTACACATTGCTTATATAAGAAAATATCCTAAACCTTCAGTAGAAGTACATGTTACTAATTAAAGAAAATACACTAAAACCTTAAGTAGAAGTACATGTAGGTAACATAAGAAAATACCCTAGAACCTTTAGTAGAAACATGTTGCTGATAAAAGAAAATACCCTAAAACCTCTAGTAAACGTACACATTGCTTATATAAGAAAATATCCTAAGAAGTACATGTAGGTAACATAAGAAAATACCCTAGAACCTTTAGTAGAAAACATGTTGCTGATAAAAGAAAATACCCTAAAACCTCTAGTAAACGTACACATTGCTTATATAAGAAAATATCCTAAACCTTTAGTAGAAGTCAATGTTACTAATTAAAGAAAATACACTAAAACCTTAAGTAGAAGTACATGTTGCTTATATAAGAAAATACCCTAAAACCTTTAGAAAAAGTACATAATGCTAATATAAGAAAATACCCGAAAACAATTAGAAGAAGTACATGTTGCTAATATTAGAAAATATCCTAAAACCTTATGTAAAAGTACATGTTGCTAATATGATAGGAAAATACCCTTAAACCTTTAGTAAAAGTACAAGTTGCTACCATAAGAAAATATGTTAAACCCTTATATAAAAGTACATGTTGCAAATATAAGAAAATACCCTAAAAGCTTAAGTAGAAGTACAATCTGCAAATATAAGAAAATACCCGAAAACCTTTAATAAAAGTACACATTGCTTGTATAAGAAAATATCCTAAACCTTCAGTAGAAGTACATGTTACTAATTAAAGAAAATACACTAAAACCTTGAGTAGAAGTACATGTAGCTAATATAAGAAAATACCCTAAAACCTTTAATAAAAGTACACATTGCTTATATAAGAAAATATCCTAAACCTTCACTAGAAGTACATGTTACTAATTAAAGAAAATACACTAAAACCTTAAGTAGAAGTACATGTAGGTAATATAAGAAAATACCCTAGAACCTTTAGTAGAAAACATGTTGCTGATAAAAGAAAATACCTAAAACCTCTAGTAAACGTACACATTGCTTATATAAGAAAATATCCTAAACCTTTAGTAGAAGTCAATGTTTCTAATTAAAGAAAATACACTAAAACCTTAAGTAGAAGTACATGTTGCTAATATGATAGGAAAATACCCTAAAACCTTAAGTAGAAGTACATGTTGCTTATATAAGAAAATACCCTAAAACCTTTAGAAAAAGTACATGTTGCTAATATAAGAAAATACCCTAAAACCTTTAGAAAAAGTACATGTTGCTTATATAAGAAAATACCCTAAAACCTTTAGAAAAAGTACATGTTGCTAATATAAGAAAATACCCTAAAACCTTAAGTAGAAGTACATGTTGCTAATATAAGAAAATACCCGAAAACCTTTAGAAGAAGTACAAGTTGCTAATATTAGAAAATATCCTAAAACCTTAAGTAAAAGTACATGTTGCTAATATGATAGGAAAATACCCTTAAACCTTTAGTAAAAGTACAAGTTGCTACCATAAGAAAATATGTTAAACCCTTATATAAAAGTACATGTTGCAAATATAAGAAAATATTCTAAAAGCTTAAGTAGAAGTACAATCTGCAAATATAAGAAAATACCCTAAAACCTAAAATAGAAGTACATGTTAAAACCTTATGTAAAAGTACATGTTACTTATATAAGAAAATACCCTGAAACTTTTAGTGGAAGTACATGTTGCTAATATAAGAAAAAACTTTAAACCCTTATATAAAAGTACATGTTGCAAATATAAGAAAGAACCATAAAACCTTAAGAAGAATTACATGTTGCTTATATAAGAAAATATCCTAAAAGCATAAGTAGAAAACATGTTGCTAATATAAGAAAATACCCTAAAAGCTTAAGTAGAAGTACAATCTGCAACTATAAGAAAATACCCTAAAACCTGAAATAGAAGAACATGTTGCTAATATTAGAAAATACCCTAAAACCTTAAGTAGAAGTAAATGTTGCTTATATAAGAAAATACCCTAAAATGTTAAACGGAATTACATGTTGCTAATATAAGAAAATACCCTTAATCATTTAGTGGAAGTACATGTTGCTAATATTAGAAAATACCCTAAAACCTTAAGTAGAAGTACAATCTGCAACTATAAGAAAATACCCTAAAACCTGAAAAAGAAGAACATGTTGCTAATATTAGAAAATACCCTAAAATGTTAAGTAGAAGTAAATGTTGCTTATATAAGAAAATACCCTAAAATGTTAAACGGAAGTACATGTTGCTAATATAAGAAAATACCCTTACTCATTTAGTGGAAGTACAGGTTGCTAATATTAGAAAATACCCTTAAATCTTAAGTAAAGTACATGGTGCTAATATAAGAAAATACCATAAAACCGTAAGTAGAAGTTCATGTTGCTAATATGATGGGAAAATACCTTAAAACCTTAAGTAGTAGTACAAGTTGCTAATATATGAAAATACCCAAAACCTGAAATAGAAGTACATGTTGCTATTAAAAGAAATACACTTAAAACCTTAAGTAGAAGTACATGCTGCTAATATAAGAAAATACCCTAAAACCTTAAGTAGAAGTACATGTTGCTTATATAAGCAAATACCCTAAAACCTTAAGTAGAAGTACATGTTGCTAATATAAGAAAATACCCTTAAACCTGAAATAGAAGTACATATTGCTAATAAAAGAAAATACCTTAAAACCTTAAGTAGAAGTACATGTTGCTTATATAAGAAAATACCCTAAAACCTTAAGTAGAAGTACATGTTGCAAATATAAGAAAATACCCTAAAACCTGAAATAGAAGTACATGTTGCTAATAAAAAAATACCTTAAAACCTTAAGTAGAAGTACATGTTGCTAATATAATAAAATACCCTAAAAGCTTAAGTAGAAGTACAATCTGCAAATATAAGAAAATACCCTAAAACCTGAAATAGAAGTACATGTTGCTAATATAATAAAATACCCTAAAAGCTTAAGTAGAAGTACAATCTGCAAATATAAGAAAATACCCTAAAACCTGAAATAGAAGTACATGTTGCTAATATAAGAAAATACCCTAAAACCTTAAGTAGAAGTACAATCTGCAAATATAAGAAAATACCCTTAAACCTTAAGTAGAAGTACAATCTGCAAATATAAGAAAATACCCTTAAACCTTAAGTAGAAGTTCATGTTGCTAATAAAATAAAATACACTTAAAACCTTAATAAGAAATACAAGTTTCTTATATAAGAAAGCACATTTAAACTTAAATAAAAAAAAATCATAGTATATGTAAGAAAACAAGAAACTCATAACAAAGGTATTAATTGTTAATATAAAAAAGATTTGGAAATCATAACAAAAGTGCATGTCTTTAATAAGTGATAAAAATATGAAGAAGTTTATTTTGTTTACATTACAATTAAAATACATAAGAATACCCGGTAAATAAATTAAAGTAGAAAATAGAAAAAAAAACACCAAACACTAAAATAACAAATAAAAAGACATATATTTACACACAAAAAAAACATGAAATAACATAAATGAACAAATAAATGAAACAAATAAAGAGTCATAAATAAATCTGAGTTATAAAAATAAGAAACATAAGAAGCATACAATAAAACAAGATATGAAAATATATTTAAAAGATTAAAGAAACCACCTCAATATAAAAACTTTCTTCATCCTAAACACTACTATCAATCTACATGCTGTTAATATGAAAATCACTAAAAATATCAAAGTTATCAATATAAGGAGCATAATACAAAACACAACAAGTAAATCTGTGAGCTAATGCTCACTAAAGATACCCCCGCCAAAATCTAAAAATATGCGATAAACAGGAAGTAGATGAGCAAGGAGCATGAAATCACTTTACACCACATGGGACTATGGGATGAAGCAATATGCAAAGTATTAGGCTGCTGCATTTTATAGTTGCTGAGAAAACTGCGACGGAAATTTCGTTACGGACGGACGGACGGATGCACGGACAAGGGTAAAACAGTATACCCCCCCTCTTCTTCGAAGCGGGGGTATAATAATAAATTATATAAATAAAATTAAAAACTCACATCAAAATACAGTCCACATCTTCTTTCTTCATACCATAATCTACCATCAATTCATGCCTTGTTCTTGTGTTGATACCAAATGATGCTTTTCTGTAAAAAGAAAATAGAACAAAAAAAAATTTGAAAAAATTTTGAGTTCCTAACAACAGTTCTTGGTAATAATTACATATAAAATAAGTAAAAAACATTTAAATACAACATATCTTACAACTAATACAAAAATAATGATAATTGAAAAAATTATAAAAGAAAACCTCAACTCCTCTGCCATGTACCCTGAAAGAAAACCCTTAACTCCTTAGCCATGGACCCTGAGAGAGACCATGATACCAACAAAGTTTGCTTTCCCCTTCATTACCTAAGGTTGAGATACATGAACCCGCGTGCAAGGCCCTTCCAGTGGTGCTGATATCACATGGGCTGAGAACGTGCCAAAGCCTGACTGGAAAAATCCTGGAGGGTTTTTGGCATACAGAATGTTCAAGTACCTTGCAGACTGGGTGACCCAAACAGCGCCAGTGAAATTCATAGGGGGTTGATAAGGAGAGGGTGGTCCGAGAGGCGAAAGGGAGCATGCATGAGAGGTGGGTGTTCATGAGGGGGAAGGGTTTAAAATGATGCTTCTCTGAGTTCTCTGAGAAAGGTGGTGGCATTTCCATGATTTTATACTACCAGAAGTTTTTAATGTTGTACAGTGTGTTATAACAAAGAGATAAATCCAAAACAACCATCAATAGACAGGGGAGAGGGGTCAATGGTTTCAGTCCCTTAATCTTAGTACATTAAACAACAAAATTTGTTATTCAATGTACTAGACCAATGAACTGAGACCATTGTCTAAATACAATATACCAACTCAGTGTTAAAACACAGAGTTTAATCAGAATGTATTGATGTGAAATGTAGATTATACACTAAAATCATGCTCTATAAGAGCATTCACCAAACCAAGCTCTTACGAGACTTAATTCAAAGTGTCTCAAAATGAGACCAACAGCATTAGTCAAATGCTAAAAAAATCTACCTGGTCAAAAATGACATCATCAATTTTGATTCCATTTTTAAATTTGAAAGTAAAATGTGTGTAAATATACTCTATAATACATGTATACCTAAATCTAAATTTAGTTAATTTTCCTTCACATCATAAGTTAAGATCATGTCTATTTGTTTACTATATTGAATAAGATTTCAACATCACATTCCACCATTTTTTTTATTGTACTTAATTTTATCTGCCTAAAGTATCATAGAAATTAGATTCTACATATTATCAATAAACTTGCATGTTACAGCCCTCTAAACTTCTTTAATGTAATTCTATCAACACTCACAGTTTGAAGTTTATTATCAGCAGAGAATTATGAAATATTAACATTTTAATAATATCATGCAAACATACATAAACTTAGCCAAAGTCACCCTTATTATCAATTAAATTGCTACGTTAGATAGAAAGCAATTTTAAGTCTCAATTATTTCAATGCTGAATAAATATAAAAGCTAATGAGTCCCGTTGCCAATGAAACAATCATGGAAGTTCAGATGTACTGCTACAAGATCTTATGACAGACATTTCAACTGTAGGCAGTCAGACTTGGCATTTGTTTGAAACCCTTCTCAAACCCATACCTTGATAAAATAGGCAACATATTCTTATATATACTGAAATCTCAAGCAATGATCTTGACAAATTCCAAATGTAAGTATGAAACTAAAGAATACTGAGCAATATTTTAATATTATTTCTAGCTGTAAAGTTATAAAGTCTAAACTTAATGAATTCTAAAACAATGAGGCCAAATATTGCATTATTATTTCAATTATTATTATTTTAATTTATTGATGATCAGCCGAAAGACAGAAATAAATCCAATATATTAATCAATTTAAAGCAGTATAAGAGTATCTGGCAGTAAAATTACTCAGTTAAGTCAATCAAGCTCTCAAAGTTCACTGTTGTTCTAGCTTCCGTCTGATTAAAACCCGATCTAAAATTTTACCACTAGATCTGGCCTTTTCCAAACGAAGGTCACATTCAGGTGACCTTTTCTCATCATAATATTTATGACAAAATTGTTATGATACGAAGCTTGTTCACATCGTCTATGTCACGCAAATTAAAATGAGACACCCAATCACAAACTTAATAATACTGCTGTTAAATTTGCAGGCAAACCTACGTCTAAAAATAGAAATTACAAAATCAAAATGTGATTAATAGTGTTTTCGTCTAGATGAAAGCTACACATTGATTGGTCGACACAAAGTTCATCTGGACGTGACCTTGCATTGACTAAGTAGAGATCCAGTACGACAACGGGAGTAGAACAGGATCTCTGTTTACAGAGATTGTTCTAGCTTGTATCAGACAAGGTTGATGTAGACAAACAATAAAGTAAAGTAACCAGCTTCAGATAATTTAGTTCTTTGGGATAAATGAATAGTTGATATCCATATTTTCTAGATCTTCAAAAAGTTTATTGAGACATTAAAGGTATTGCCTCTTAATAGAGTAATAATCTTATCAATATAAAATCACCATGTAATAAGAACTAGGCTAGTTGCTACAAACTTGCATCAACCAATATAATAAACATAAAACCTCAGTTTATGTTACTGTTGATCATCTCTAAACCAGTGCAATCAGGAAAAATACTGCATACTTATCTTAAATTTATTAAATGTTCAAACTACCATTAAGCTATGATGAGGTATATGTAACAACTGTAATGCAACCATTTAAAATTTAAATTACAAGAGTCATTCTTAGATGGCACAATATATTTTTATACTGATTTCAAAACAAATATAACTCGGTATTATAATAGAGTAACTCACATTTCTTAAAAATGAAAGTACACTGACTAAAAAAATAAACAAGAGATGTAATGTGAAAACCACATCAAAGCCAGATCTAAAAACTATAATGCAAAAATTACAAAGGGAAGTAATCATCAACCATGCACCATGTGAAAATATGTGAAATTCTATATACAGTTGACCAAAACTGTACAGAAAACATTGAACATATTTAAGTAAATCTATCGCACAACAAAGCATTGCAATATATGTCTTCATAAAATGCACAAAATGAAAATTCTAAATTGAAATCCTGAATCTCTTAATACTATATGACAGTATCAGTGAAAATAAGGGTTAATAAAAGTAAACATAATCAAACCCATGTTCAAATGTACAAAAATATGAACAACAAAACTTCTAATTCAAATCTATTCAAATAATTATGTCTAGAGGGTAGTATCATCATTTAATCAAAACAATAATATGTGTATACATCAAAGTCATCATTATCAAAGCCATACACATGTCTGTTCATTTTAAATAAACCTCTATCTACAATACAAAACCAAGTAAACATTGTGCTTATGGTTAAGTTTAGCCACATGGAAATGCTTGTTATCATATACAGGACTATGGAGGGTGGTTTACCTAATCAGATCTCTAAGAATCACCCTTCAACATTATTAGATTATCCCAACAAATTTCCCTAACTTAGTCTGAACAAATAAATCTTATTTTAATAACCTCTAACTGTACAAACCAAATCATACATGTAACTATGGTTAAGTTTAGTCACATGGGAATACTTGTTATCGTATATAGGACCATGGGTGCAGTTCACCTAACCAACTAACAAAGATTAACCTTCAACAAGAGACCAACAACTTTACCTAATAATAATCTTAATATACAAATTTCATAGAAGGATGTGTCTTGCAGTGACACATGAAAACTTGCAATTAATAAGAAACGTTGTAAATGATATATCTATCAATACATACACTTTAATGTATAAAGCAACATAATTAAGTATTAGTTACAACGATAATACATTGTAAACATTTCAGTCAACTCTGATTTACAAATACAATGTACATAAGCTAACATATCACTAGCAAGTTGATTTCATTTGAATTTATAAATGAACACTATAAATGTAACTAACATCTAAACAATACTCGATACAATAACATCTTCCGATCTAGTTATCCCCCCAGAATTCACTGGGTCCTTCACTAGATTACTCGGATTGTAGATCTTTTATGATCTACTTCCGATCTAGTTATCCCCCCAGCATTCACTGGGTCCTTCACTAGATTACTCGGATTGTAGATCTTTTACGGTCTACTTCTGATCTAGTTATCCCCCCAGAAATCACTAGGTCCTTGACTAGATTTCTCAGAAAGTAGATCTTTTACAATTTTCTTCCGATCTAGCTATCCCCCCAGAATAAACTGGGTCCTTCACTAGATTACTCGGATTTTAGATCTTTTACTATGTTATCTGGTATATTATTCTATAGTTTCAATTATATATTATCAATGATCCACCTTTTTCTTTAATAATATTTGCTTGGATCATTTATATTTTTTCTATATTATTTTTGTTTATCTGTATTTTTTTTATTTCATATGATCTATTTTGAAGCATTATTATCAAGCCTGAATAGAGCTATTCACATGTATAATGTATGTATAAATATATTTTAAAATGTTTTTAGTTTCTAATTTCCCAAATATCATAAACCAAAAATGGAAAAACTAAGCTGACAATAATACGAAAATTACGTTGTTTGATACATTCAAATGTATGTAGATGACCATCATTTACTTGTTTCTGTAACTTCTATCACTTGGTATATAAAGTATGAATTTTCAATCAAACAAAGAGGCATAACCATCTGATAGCCAATAAAACTTCAATCACCATCAAAGCTTGGGGGATGCACATTTAGTGCACTCAGAGTTACGAAAATGACATATTTGGTACACTGGGTGATGCACATTTAGTGCACTAAGAGAAAAGAATATGACAAATTTGGTACACTGTACAACTTACAAGTGTACTCAGTGAAGTGACCAAAAGAAATTATAGAAACCTACGCCATTTATTCACACACAGTCTACTATTTTGTATTGTAAATACAGATCAAACAATATTGGAACTCAAGTGATGACATTGATTGCATGACTTCTTAGTTATATATTAATTGAAAATTAATTACAAAAATTATTACAACGAAAGGATGGGTCATACTATAGAGTGTTTACTGTATCTTAAGAATATCACAATACTCTTTAATAAAAACATTGAATCAGTAGTACTTTATTAATCTGTTTTTAATGTAAATCATGATTTTCATGGGTTTAATCCTAGAGGCACACTTTGTTTTTACTAACCAGTTATTCAATGTTTTCTTTACAACACTGGTCATTCAGTACATAAATATGTTATCTATTTTTTTTCATGTGGTACAGAGTATTCAATTTATTAAAAAATCAAGTAAATTGTAAAGACAAAAGAAAATAAGTTAATAGTTTGATACAAAAACTTTCCTCCTTAAGCAGTTAAAATAATAATTTAGCCAGCGCTTTGATTTTTAAATTTACAAAAAGGAACAGGTTTAAGATCAAATATACCCATAAAAACAGTGGTTGTTGCATTTCCTACAACTATGCTCTCCTAAACCAAAAATAATTGACAAAACAGGCACTATTGCCATTAAGACAATTATGACAATAATGAGTATTATCGAACATTATTAGGCTACAATGTATCAGGTTTATTTATAACTAGAGTAAATACAGTATCATACCATGACTTTGTAAGTAAACGACAAAACAGAGTCCCGCTCTTACATACAACAATATGCTGCGCCGTAATTTGTGAACTCCAAGCCATTGTTGACCAGAAATATACCTCCTAAGGAAGCATAAGACCTACTGTGCACTATTTAAATCTATGAGGTGCTCTTGTAAGTTATATAATTTGCACCCTATACCAGTGCTTGTACTTACACGGACAGGCCACTAGCTCGATGACACTCCAGTTCATACATTATATATAAATTAGAGTTTCATGGAGCTAGAGAACTGGGCCGACATATTGCACCAACATCTACAATTCCCAAGTGTACAGAACAATGGAAGAAGTCAATTACCAACATTATCATAGTAATCACCATAGTAAATGAACTTTAACTATTACAGAAGAGTTCAGAATAGTACTCACATTCATAATGTATAAATGTCTGACTTTTACAGTGAGTACAACTTAACCTGCATGTTTTGTATGTATCAAAATTGATAAAGTACTTTAAAATAATTTCTAACAGTCAAAACTATGGTTTCTTACTAGGAGAATAATCAACAGAAAATAATAATATTCTTTTTACCTGATACAAGGGAGATAACCTGAATTCAATTAACCATGCTTACTATGGATGTTGATAATGATAATTTAAACCCAACAGTATATCAAGACTATAGAATTATACATGTTCCTTGTAAATGTTATAAAAAAAACATAAAATAAACTACATTTATCTATCAAAACTCTTAACCTCATATTTTTAGAAGTTGATGAATAGTCTATTTTGAAAATATCTATAAAGACAGGAGTAAATTTATTCATCTAATGCAATATTTCACTAAAATGAATATTAAATTCTGATGCGTGATTTTAACAATCAACAGTATACAAACTGTAAGGTATTAAGTAATTGAAACAAAAAGTCTTACTAAATTTTATCAATATTAAACAAGTGGATGGATTTTGAAACCTAGCAGAGGAAACACATTCAACATTAAATGTCTGAATAAAATTGTGGGGATTTAAGTTCCTGCACTATATTTTTCTATAACTCTTTCTATAGAAAGAGTATAAAAGGATATATATTTGACCGAAGATACAGTACTTCACTTAGTGAGCTACATCAACCTATTCCAATACAAGCTAGAACATTCCAGCACAATGCTTCCCCACATGTGGAAGAATGATTGTCTCTTTGAGACTGTTTAAAGATTCCAGATAAATTTAGCAAATATAGTATTGTTTAGAGCAAATGTTGGAAATTCAATATGCAATATTAACTTTAACAAATCTGACCAAGTTGTCTAAAGCATAAAATGTCAACTATAAACTATCACATGAACTTTTGACCAGGTCTCAAACTCTGTGCCAAGTTTGAGTATTTTTAATACACTAGATAACTTACAAGATTTCATTGATCAAGTGGTCGAATCTGCTGAATCATGATCTTTTGGTCCCTCTCTGCTGTGAGTTTGATGCTTCTAACATACCAGCCATGAAACTTAAAACTAAATGATATCCAAAAAAAAGAAAAAAGAAAATATGTGGAATCTAAAAGTTTGACTTCTACCTAATAATACAAAATGAAAATATCCTAACTAAATGCAGCTTCCTGGCAAAAAAATCTTTGCACTTCCCAAAAGATATACAGGTAGCTATCAGAAAGTAAGAGGCAAAACCATAAACAATCCAATGTCTATGGACAATCAATGCCCACATTACCACTCCCAACATATCAAATGGGGTATTTTGACCTTAAATTTGATTCCACATAATACGCAAAAAATACAATGCAAAAAACCTAAAGTAATTGCTATCTATCACACCAAAAAAAACTGTGCATCCCTCAAAAGATATGCTGGTAGCTATCAGAAAGTAAGAGGCAAAACCATAGACAATCCAATGTCTATGGGCAATCAATGCCCACGTTACCACTCCAACATATCAAATGAGGTAAACTGACCTTGTTTAGTATGCAAAAAAAGGAGGCTGATAAAATATATTTTGGAAAAAAAACTGAAACCTAAGCAAACAATCCTACCACAAAAAAAACTAAATGATTCTGTCTATATCAAACACACGACAGAGAAGGATCTAAAGATCATGATTCAGTATTTTAGACCACTTGACCAATGAAATCTTGAAAGTAACTGAGTGTATTGAAAATACTGTAACTTGGCACACAGTATGAGACCTGGTCAAGTCAGACCATTAAACCAACTACAAGCATTCAGTACCACACAAGTAAACCAGATTAAGTTCATTTATTTGAGTATTTCTAAATGAAGCCAATGAAATATGCTATACCATTAGACAACAGTTACTATGCACCCAAAATGTTTACAGCAAGTAGTTTAAGTTTGTAATTTATTTTGATAAATTTTATGGGTTTTTTTCCAAGAATTTAATTCTGTAAATTCCGTAAGATCATTGATTGAGACTTCAACATACATGTATAATATGAGCTAAGTTTATACAAACAAGCAAAATAGACAGTTGTGTGAAGTTGCAGTTTTAAACAGTTTCGTAGATATCAAAACACCCCATCCATCTTTCCTTCTCCAAACCTAATTGAAGAGATTCTAAGATACCTAACATGCCACCCATCTCCCCTTGTCTAAGCCCAATTGATATGTTTCTTAGATACCTGGCACCTAACCCATCGTTTCTCATTCTAACACTTTCGAGCCCGATTGAAGTGTTTCCTAGACAGTACCAAACCAATCTCTCCTAGTCCAGGCCCAATTGCAGTTTCTAAGATACCTAGCACCTAACTCATCGCTCCTTGTTTCTACCCAATAGAAGTGTTTCTGAAATTCTTAGCACCCTGCCCATCCTTTCCCATCCACAACCCAATTGAAGAGTTTCTAAGATACCTAGCACCTAACTCATTGCTCCTCATTCCAACCCAATCAAAGAGTTTCTTAGATACTTAGCACTTATACTTGTCAGTAAAACTGAAACAAAGACAAGTGAGTTGGTTGACAGAACTACATGTACTTTTATCGCCTATAAAAATAAACTGAGTAGTAAATCAGAGACACGTGTACCACTCCTCAGGTTAAACTGGTCAGGCATTTGAATTGTTGACTGTTTTCGACTTGTAGAAACTAAAGCATAATCGCCGAAAGTCTAAAAACTATCAACAGTAAATTATAGCATGTCCTAAACTAACATCATAGGCGGGTTCCTTTTGTAATTATAACATTTTATTTATTAAAAAATGCTGTTAGTCACGAAAATTTTATTATGCTTTATCAATTATTTTACATTAACATGAGTTTTATAATGATTGCTATTTTGAAATTCCTACAGAATATGAAAATTTTATAATATCTTATTAATTTGAAATTCCTATAGTATTAATACACTCAATAACTAACAAGATTTCATTGATCAAGTGGATGAAACTGCTGAATCATGATCTTATGGTTCTTTTCAACTGTGAGTTTGATGCTTTTAACATACCAGCCATGAAACTTAAAACTGAATGATATGAAGAAAAAAATATAAAGGAAAATTATGTGAAATCTAAAAGACTTCTACCTAATAAATACAAAATGGAATATCCTAACTAAATGCTGCTTCTTGGCAAAAAAAAACCTTTGCACTTCCCAAAAGATATACAGGTAGCTATCAGAAAGTAAGAGGCAAAACCATAGACAATCCAATGTCTATGGGCAATCAATGCCCACATTACCACTCCAACATATCAAATGAGGTAAATTGACCTTGTTTAGTATGCAAAAAAAGGAGGCTGGTAAAATATATTTTGGCAAGTCAAGCATTTTTTAAATGAAACCTAAAGGAAGTCCTAACACATAAACAATTGATGATTCAAGCAATATCAAACTCACAGCAGAAAAGAATAAAAAGATCATGATACAACATCTTAGATCACATGACCAATAAAACCTTTAAAGTAACTGAGTGTATTGAAAATACTCAAATACAAACTTAAACCAAAATACAAATTGAATTCAAATTCAATTGAATTGAATTGAATTCAATTAAAATTCAATTCAATTCAAATTAATTCCATTGGATTCACTTCAATTCAGTTCAATTTAATTTAATTTTATTTTATTTTACCTGATTAAATTTAAATTCAAATGCAATTCAAATTCAATTTGATGCTTTCAAATTCATACTTCACATATTTTGAATTTTCAATAATAAATGAAAGTTTACCCTATATCATTAATTTGAAATTTTAATTACCCAAAAAAATTCAAGATAAACTTTAGTTAATTAAGCCTATGAAAAGGAACACAGATAAAGTCATGGAAACATCCATACATATCATGTACTTAAGCAAACTCTTCAGATGTATAAATATCCTATGATATTCTGCGCTCAGTCAAGCTGTTGCTGAGCATGGTATAATATGCCAAATAAATTAAAAAAAAGCACAAAACGTATGACATTGCAGCATATGAACATACTGCTAAAAATAAGTTTTTACATATGTACACATGCAACATACACATACAGCTTTATGCTCTTCGATACTTAAAGTATACAGGTCAGTTTATCACAGGTGAGTGACAAACCCAAATTTTCCTTATTATAGTATATACCACAGGGAATTGTCAAGTTACCTCCCTTTGATTTTTCAAACATACCTCTTATAGTATATAAATTTTATATACTATAAAAGGTATGTTTGAAAAATCAAAGGGAGGTAACTTGACAATTCCCTGTGGTGTATATAGAGAATTATCTCTGTATACTGTAATAAGGAATATCTGGATTTTTCACCTGTGCAGTATACAGTTACAATTGTAACTGACCAAGGGATCAGAACAAATTGTCATTAAATGACAAAAAACACTTGTCATGAAACTATAACACTCCTCATAGATATACTGTACAAGGGATGATCCAAAACTATCAGCACTTTGTGACTCTAAGAAGAAAATGCATAAAAGATTATACATGAGTACGATCTTTTCATGCAAACAGTGGTGATTGCATGTACACCAATATCATATAAGTTTACCATGAACACAGTCATATTGTCATTCTTGAGTCAAAACCTCGTAACTTCAATTCGACTCAACAGTTACAATATGAGAATAGCTGTCACATTAGATAGTAATGATTTGGTAAGGGGTGTTCTAAGAGTTGTCTCTTCAAATATTCGAAGCAACAGACTAGACACCAACTGTATGGCTCATCCTTAATATATCTGACAGTGAGGCTTAGGTCAACCATAGAAACTATTAGATTTTTGCATTTTCTTCACAAATACTTCAATTTCTAAACTTTAAGAGCATTTAAGAGCCAATTATTCAAGTAATTGTAGCATGCTGCATGCTTACAACTATTCATACCAATATCTATAATAAATTAATGCTCCAATTATGCCGACAGACAGACGGTTAAGTCTCAAGAAAAACATGTTTACATTGTATATAATCATTACAATGATTTCATCTAACTTACAAGTTGAATTCAGTAACAAATGAAAAGTACTGCTATAAATACTAGGGCTGCATTGTCAAGTTGATGTATTACCAAACCATATTACAGAATGAAATGGCTAATTAAATCGCAATATAAATGACCAATTAGTAAAATGAAATAAACTTTCTGTATGGAATCAAGAATACTTTGTAGAATTTCAATGAAACACCAAAATAACTCAATGTAAAAATGAACAAAATGCCTTAATATTTGATAATTTGAAAGTTATTCTTACTGTAAGCGTAATAATTTCATAGGAACAGATTAATAAATACAGACTGTCTCATAAACAACAACATTGTGAACTCTGATAAATAACCTATCATTTTTTTATGCTTAATGGTGAAGCGTTATTCGATGAAAAAATAAACATTGAAAATATAAATTTCATATTTTCATCCGCCACAGTGAAAATATAACCTTATATTTTCATCATTCATGACGTCATATTAGGAGATAAATGACGTCAACTTGGAGTAGAAATGACGTCCATTATGTGTAAAATACATCAAATTAAACACAAAACTAAGCATGAAAGAAACGGAAAATTCGCCGATTTCGGTGTAAGATCGATTTATATTTCACCTTGTGAGCTCAGAAAATGACATTTTCACTCGTGGCTATGTCACTCGTGAAAATAGTTGTAATTTTCAATAAACAAGTGTTTGTTTCTGCACAAACTAAGTACTGAACTGAGTTGTGCATTCAAATAAACACACTGACTATAAACTTCGTACTAATTTTGGATCATCCCCTGTACAGTCACTCTTTGTATACAACTCACTGTACAACATTACAAACTCCTGTTAGCACAAAATCATGGAATACCCACCAGCCTTTCTCAAATACTTTCAGATAACACCATTTCTCACCCCACCCACAACATGAATCAGCCCGACCATCCCATACACACCTACCCTTCCATCCCCCCATACACACAACTCCCTACCATCCCTACAAACCCCACCAACACTGCCCAGATCTAAGGTTCTAAAATTACCAGCCAATACAAGATAACAGGAACATTACGTATGACCCCTCTAATCAGACGACACTCCACCCAACCTTGCTTAGTGACATCAACGGTACGTCCGGGGCTTGGGCTCACAACCAACTTCCAGTAAATCCAGGTTCCACAAACCTTGCAGTCTTATAATCTATCCCAAAATCCAAGACTAAGGATTGATGCTTGTACAACTCAACAAGAACATTATTCTAGAACAAATGTTCATTAGACAATATCCAGAACTCAAATGTCTGGGTTTTCCCAAGTAAGTATTATTATAAAGACTATTCACAGTTTTTTTGCCAAAAATACAAAAAAGTTTCCCATTTACAAAATTCCACTTAAAAAAAGTATTTTAAAAAAATGGAAAAACGCAGCACCTGACACCTGGAGAAAGTCTATAATGAATAGTAAATGATAACAGCATAAAATGCAAGAAATATTGATGGATCAGCGCAAAAACAAGTCTACTTTCTCGTTTATTTACATGAAGTTAAACTAGTTTTGCACTGACACATAAAAAATTCATTAGATAAATTAAGATATCTTAGCAGCACTAATAGAAGTAAAAAAATATTGCACTTCTTAATTAAAAATAAAACAAGTAAATCTGTGAGCTAATGCTCACTAGTGATACCCCGCAAAAATCTAAAAATATGCGACAAACAGGAAGTAGATGAGCATGGAGCATGAAATCACTTTACATCACATGGGACTATGGGATGAAGCAATATGCAAAGTATTAGGCTGCTGCATGTTATAGTTGCTGAGAAAACTGCGACAGAAATTTTGTAACGGATGGACGGACGCACGGACAGACAAGGGTAAAACAGTATACCCCCCTCTTCTTTGAAGTGGGGGTATAATGAACAATTTCTTGAATTGAAAAATAAAAGCATATTCACTTACTTATATGAAGGTGTAATAGAAAGTATTGATTGTTAAAAATACAAATAAAAATATAAAAGACAAAAATGTGTACAAATGTATATTAATTTTTCTAAGAGTGTGTTAAACGCTTCAAGAAACAACAAAAATGAATTCACATGACAAAAATGAAAATGACCAATCATTATCAAACTGTAGAATAAATAATCTGAATAACAATAAGAGCAAAAAAAGTTTTAAAGAGTCAAGATGCTTGTTGAAATTGTTAAATAGGCTGTATAAGACGACAGGGAACAGGGGAAAATGAACAGGTCAATTAAAATCAAAACTTAATCCAAAAAAAGAAAATTCAAATAGAAATTCAACTAAACAATCATTAATATTGTAGCTTGTGAAAATAATAATCTTCATATAATTACTAAACTGCGTATGTAATTCAATCTGGACACTATTAACATGTATCTTTTATATGCATCGAAACAAATAAATATCACTTATTATGTTTATTGATATAGATCAAAGGGAACTAACTACAGTATGCATCTTTCCTATTCAGAAAAAATCAATACTGTATTATCTCCCTTTCATGAACACCAATAAAGATGGATAACAATATTTCATAACTCAGGCGACCTTCATGGTTCCAAATCAAAAACACTATTATATACAAAGTGTTTTTGCTTAGGAACCGTGCCGACAGCCTGTGTTTCAGTAGATTCTAGAATAATGTTCCTGTTGTGATGCAACAAACATATAAAACCCACTAAGTGATGAATGTAGTAATGAAAGAAGTTACATTTCCAAAAATAATACCAGGGGATACATACTTGTACATGTATAATTTGTTTTTCTAAACTGTAAAATTTGAATAATTTCACGATGACTGAATACATTCTCTTATATAAATATGAAGGTAAACATTGGCACAGCAAGCAGGCACTAAAACATAAAAAAGTTTAAGTATATTCTACCCAATCAGAGAACACCAAATATGAATCCCACAATTAAAGACTATAAACATTAAACGCAACAAGTCATGGTGAAATTATTCATACTTGACAGTTGAGAAAAAAAGCCAATGATATCCATACAATATAAGAAAGTGTACCATCCGAATAAAAGTTTACTAAGAAAAAAGATCAATTTTACACATAACCTTCCCTGTAAAAAAATATTATAAATATATCAATTGAAATTCCCAGAGATGAATTTGAGTAAATGTTATATATTATATAATATACTATCATGTAAGATATCATTGACACAACAATAAAGCAGAATCAAAGGTGACCAGCATGGTCCAAAACCATACAAGACACAATGCATATATAGAATCTTTGATGGTTCGGGATCATGAAGATCCTCTTTGTATTAAACAAATTAATGATAAATACAAAGCATAAATACTTTCTCGACAAGATCATTACAAAACAGGAATATGGAACCATCAGATTAGGAAAATGGACAATACTGCCAAACACATAATGGTATGAAATATGTAAAGTAAAATAAACTTAGCTATGTCTTCTCTTCATTCTTTCAACTTTCCCATGCTCCTTGTGTACAATGTGTAGAGTGTTTTACAATGTCTAGTTATTCAATATGTTGAGCTCATACATATGTGTATATAACAGCACAGTAAACAACAACTACTTCCAGCCACATGGTAAACGTCCTGCAAACATAAAAAATATTACATTATAGACAATATAATAACAATGTACATGTATTATCCACACTGTTGAAACTAGTTGGAAAGCTGTCCAGCTAGATAAATTGGTAGCACACAAGTCTACTGATCCAAGAGTCATAGGTTCAATTATCAGGAGGGGTATTCTTTGTCAGAGCTTGATCATGAAATAATTTCTATTGACGATCTTCCTCTTACAACTTATTCTTAATAAAGAAAACAGTCTCTGATAGATGTTTGTACCTAGTTACGCGTTAAATAGCTAAAATAACATAAAAAAAACTCAATCTGTTGCTAAATTATCAACAAAAACGTTTAGTGCAAATGAGTTCTTGTTCATACCCTGCGGAAATGATCATGGTCAAACCATGTTTCCAACATGATTCAAACATGGTCCTTCATGTTTCAATGTTATGGACATGTTTGGAACATAGTCGATCACGTTTGTAAATTGAACGTAAAATAAGCCAAAGTTTCAATAGGTTGTAAAATTCAATACTCTGCCGCCATCTTGACAAAATGTGGACCACCTGACGTCGAGATGGACCCTGACTGTCATGATAACAATACCATGTGCTTCAACCATGCAACATTAATTTACAAAGTATGTTTGTTAAAAACAAACATAAAATGTTTTATTTTTCTTTAGTTTTACATAGTAAATAAAATTTTATTTACGTACTGTTAGATATATAAAAAAGGAATAAGAAATAAAATCTTAAATTGCTAGAAAACAAAATGTCTTTTGTTAACGAATAAATTCTAAAAATAGATTTTTATTTGGAATTCCTGGCATCAATCAGAATTACTTTGCTATGTTCGTTAACGCTCATAAGTTATGACATAACCGAGAATTCCGGTTGAAACAAGATCTCCCACAGTTTCAAATGTCTGTTAGACGAAGAGATTGAATGTTTCCTCGCGAAAGCGGCTTTCTTTTTTAAATTCTTTGATATTTCAATGACTGTTTTGGGGCAAAATGATGTTTATCCCTGTGGCATTGGTTTTCGACGATGTAAGGAAAAGTCTGCCAATATAAATAAATGAAACAAAATATCAAATTGATTTACTTGTTAATACTTTAATCAAGTAATAATTAGCCCACTAAACAACTTAAACATTAATTCCCTCCGTTTATGGCTTCATTTATTACATAATAGTAACTTCCCTTGAAAATTGTTAGTTTGGCATCGGGTCATCTGATTTTGCCCAACTGTAGTCCTTCATCTAATATGTAACACTGCACAAAATTAAAACGCAACAAGCTATCATTGGTGGACTAAACATTTAACTTAACATTCATCCAGAAGTTTAAGCAGTTTTTAACAAATTTCAATCATTTGAACAACCGTATATCTTGTGAAAATCCACGGTAATTTTATTTGAAGAGTCGAAGACAAACAAGTATTACACTCATGGCACAAAAAGTTATAACCCCTTCGTAGCACTTTCATTATTGTGAAAAATAATAAATGGACCAGCCTAATACACCTAATACATTTGCCTCAATTAAATATATACAAATATGGTTTCTAGTGAATGTTTGTTGAGGTGAAATTGGTGCAATCAATACACTTTTTGTCGAAGGCATCTGACTCATTGAGCATAAGGAACTGATGAACTTAGTCATGTTTAAAGAGTTGTGCAGTATACCGCATGTTTCATTTATCACGTGATCTGTGTAGTAAACAGTAGGGTCCGTTCGAGGACAACTGTCAAAATTTATCACATGTATGAATTAGCGAGGCAGATTGAAAATAAAGATGCTTCATTTTGGTATACTGAATACGGCAATTACCGCGAACCTGAAACACCGATGATAACAAAGATATCCCGATTATAGACGCATGCGCGGAAAACAGATTTCTTTTTCTAATGCAATTTCTTTACCTTGGTTTCCGCCATTTGTCTGGAGTGAAAGTTGTTTAAAAATGTCATTTAATGGGAAAATGAATATTTTAGCCGTGCCATTTTTGATATAAATCTAGCAGAAAATAGAGAAATGTTACATGCTATTTTCAGTTGTTCTTTTTAAAAATAAAATAATGGCAAGGAATTTTCCTTTATCAATTGATTAAAATGGTTGGAAGTTTAACTGTGCACATTTACTTTGCTGTTTAGGTATGACGTCACTGACCTTGGGAGAATTTCTAACTCGTCACCGGTAATACATATATTGGAAAAAATATGACAAATTACACTACTGATACAAGAATGGTTTTAATTTAACTTATTCTGTCAGGATTTTCATAAACTGAAAACTGTAATCTGTTAAGAAGACATGGAAATCATTTAAAAATCAGTAAATACTAGATGGGAGCCCGTGCAAGCACGGGCTTTAGGTAATGACAATAAAAGGAAATAACCGCTGCGGGAAGTTTGGTCTATTTTTAGTTTTATCTAGAACTATTTTTAGACACAAAAAAAACCCACTTTTTTGTTGATTTTTGGCAGTTTTGCAAATATCAAGAAGCTTTGTCAAAAAGAATTGTCAACTTGATAAGCCGGTATATAGGTGCTCCAGCGACAAACAAAAGATATATTCAAAGCTGCGCAGTTTCTTCCACAAAACAGGAAACTCGCAAATTTAATAGAATAGATAGCATGCTTGTAGTTCTTAGATTGGTTAGTGAAAATACAGTCTAAAAATAACATAACCGGTATATAGTATACCCAGTATAATAGTCAAATTACACAAAAATCAATGTATTGAAATATAATTCGTAAATATATTACTTTTCCAACGTTTATTTGGAATGTTTTTATGCATTTCTGCAATCATTCTCCTTTGGCGTCAAAATAACACGTGACCGGATCTGCACATGCATGAATTACGTAAATAAACTGGAAATTCATAGTTCGGCGAAATCAGATCCTTGTCGAAAACAGATGCGGTCAGGATAAATGTATGTTACGATCTTATTACCAAATGGGAATTTGATTAGAAAAACGAGCTTAAACAAATGGGTGTTATTCTGGTGATATTGTGACGACAACGATGCACATAGAGACTATCAACTACTTCGATAGCGTATTAGAAATACAACAACAACAACAATAACAAGTAATGGAAAATGAAAATAAAAAAGCTATCAATTTTTGCTTTAATTTTTTTAAAGCACAGCCATACATCCCATCATTAGAACAGAATATAACATTTGAAAAATGAAATTAATTAAATTTGGCTATCCGAAAGTGTTATCCGAAATTATGTACACTAAAAAATTACTTATCTTTTATCATTGTTGTCATTTGGCAAATATCTAAAAGTAAGTAGATGATTTCCATACTATGAGTGCATCTTTTATAAGTTGTTGATTACAATAGATGATAATTGTGTAACTTTTAGTAAAATCTTCTTTCACGGAATAACCTTAAGAAAATAGCGGTAAAACACTTAGTCATGCTTTTGTACATTCGGAACATTTTCGGCCATTCGCTAGGATCAGGTCGAGGGTGTTCCAAATGGCTTTTGTAAGGTTGTGAAAAAAACCAGTAAGATAATACTCAGTAGTCTCCCCTGAATTTAGGAAAAATAATTTTAGGCTTCTAAGTAATATTTATAAGGATCACTATCCTACGTAAAGATTATCCTGCTGTTTTATTTCAACAATTTAATGATACACTATTCATCCATAAGTATATGAATATTCAATTAAATGTCCATACTTGTTCATAAACAGATCATGAACAGTTCATGGACATTGACAGTATTGTGAGAATTAAGTACAACTAGCAGAACTTTTTTAACACATAGGTTTAAAATCTTAAGTTAAAATTGTAAAGACATTATTTTACAGTTCATGAATTTTATTTGCTTGTTCATGAACATACCAAAATGCTGGCATTGTTGTAGTTATCATAACTGTCAAAGTCAAAACAGAGGTAAATCATGTCATATCTTAGCATCAACATGAAAAGGAATTGAACTGAATCTGAATTCAAAACATAGCCAAAATATTCCACATGTTATGGTCTTCATTTAAATTGGATAACCATGATATGCTATGTTTTGACTTAGATTGTTATCATGGTCAAAACATATTGCTGCTTTGACAATGTTGATCAATGATATGGACATGGTCATTTCATAGTCATACCACAACCATTTCATTGCCCCCAATTTCTGTGATGGTATATCAAGGTCATATCATTGATAACCATGGTCTAAACATGGTCAGCATTGATTTGGACTTTATCATTTCCGCAGGGTTAAGTATCAGCAAGGTTGAATTTTGATGGTTCTTGCTCAAGAAAACAATAAGCTTGGATTTGGTAAAACAGTTAAAAAATTATGGAATGCAATTGCTATAACAATGAATTCACTGAAAAACATAAAGACTTACATAAATAGAGATCTTCAAAGACTTGACAAGGTATCATCTCAGAGTACTTGAATACACACAACTTCATCGGAACCTATATAGATGGAAAAGAAAACAAATAATTATAAATAGGTTATAAGAAATTTGAATTTCATCCATTGTGTTGTTTTTAGCCCTGTTTCTTAACCTGATTGGTTGATGTTCAAAGACTTAATTTTCAAAACCAAAATTAATTTGAACTCATGTATGTGGCAAATTTACCTTTTCCCACATGACGTCCGAGAATAAGTAAACTGTTGACTGATTTCACCCAAAATGTACTGAGTCAAAATGTAATGTTTTATGAATTGGACTATTATCATTATCTTTTTCGATTGATAGGCTGCAAGGAAAAAGAAAATAATGTCACTTTTTTTAATAAAAAAACAACAACAAAACTTTGTTACAGGCAGTTGAATAAAAGTTAAATTAAATGTATTATTTATTTGTATAATAAAAAAATACAACATAAATCTGAACTAGACAGATTCTTCTCTTATGCTACACCTAAACACAGTGCCATCAAAAATTATCATCATGCTAGTAAACAAGTTTTTTTATTTTAAAACTGTTAAAACAAATTTCAGCTGTATTTATGTGTCACGGCGCTTACCTGTTCATATTATGGGAAGAAGGATATGTAAGCTGCTGATAGCTCAGTCGGGAGAGCACTCGCCCAGTAAGCGAGAGGTCCTGGGTTTGAGTCCTGGTCAGGCTGCATATTTTTCTATCCCTGTGACATATGCATTAGATTTCAACAAGTGAAAGATGAATTATGATATTTATACAGTAGTAGGTGTTGAACATGTACATGAACGAACATTTTTTTTCTTAAATTTCTCAAGTACAGGCAAATATCATAGACAAATCACATTTTTACAAGTCTATTGACTGAGGCGTCATTGGTTTGATTCTGGGCCAGGGCATACATTTGTCATTTTCACTCCTAACAATGATTCTTAATCATTTAAGGCAGTTGTCAGTCACTGACAATAGAATGTGCCTAGTAGTAGGTTAACAGCTTAATCCAGAGACAGTGTGTGGGTTGACAGGCGTCTGTAATAATACATATACAAGGTGTTGCTACAGCGCTAAACCCAACAAACAACAAAATTTCACACAATAAAAACTGAAAAACAGTTCTACTTACCAAAGAACACAGGGTAGAGGCAATGTTCAGTTCAATGTTTGATAAGACCATGTACATGTATGTATCAATAACAAAGCCATCAGATCTGTGTTGTTTGGTAAGACATCAGATGATATGGTGATGAAAAGTGAAGTCTGTTGTGATGCATGAAAAAGACAAAACATTGAGTTGAAATATACATGAACGTACATTAAAGACACATGTGGGTACAATAACAAGCATACAATACAACATATTTTGAATTTATTAAACATTCAGTTTTCTCTGCATTATGGGAACAAACCACAATGTTATTTAGCAAGACCTTCAGCTAATCCGTGTGGATCTAAATCTACAAGCGTGAAGATGATCACCAGAAAACAATGTCTTATGCTGACCAAGTCATGCGAGAAACTTTTCTGAACAAATACACCATCATCATAAAAAATACATAAATATCAGTATTATATCTTGACACATGTTATGCTAATTGGCAGACTCGTAATTGGATACCAAATTCTTAATCGCAGCAATTTGATCAACATTGATCTAGGTTCATTTCATAAATAAATAAAGATTTGGTATCAGAGACACACGTACAATGTATATTATATAATAGCGACACAGATTTAATAAATAATCATTTTAAACAAAATAAATTCCAAATAAATTTTTAAAAAATCAAAATGTCTTACCTGTATAAAAGTATCCAAACAACTGATTTAACAGGTGCGAGCTTTCAAATTTCAAACACAAACATTTCACACATTTTACCCATTGACTACACCATTGTATTAGGTATCAATAGAGCGCACGTGAATAAAGTTTCGTTCAAGGTTCTCAACCAATCAGAAAGCTTACCGCTAATGATCTTGAGGTTTCATAAATTTGACTGCGGGACAAACGCCCATGGATTAGAAAATCATTCGTGGCTACCTCTCGGATAATCCCGTAAAATGACGATCAATGTCAGCACGGGAATAGCCGAAGTGTACCGAATATTTTGCCAGTCAAAGGTATAAGAAACGTGCATCGAGCCAACGACAATCATACATTTTGACACATGTATTGCATGCTTTTTCGTGGTTAGATATAACGGTAGAATTTCAGTGAATCACGTAGAATGGATATAATAATACTTCTGCGATTTTTTTTTAGAATTCCATTGACAAATTTAGATGGAATTGTGAATAGAAAAATATTTACCTATGTATAACATATGTATAACGTTGACTAGCTACGAAGAAAACTGACGTCTGCTAAATTAAATGGTGCCTGCTAAATTAATCTTTTATCCATTGTTTTAAAAAATGTGTGGAAATATTGTCTGAATGACAAAAAACAGTTGGGATCCAGGCAGCGCAAAACAATTTACTTACTCAATTTTGTCCGAGATATTCATAAATACAGTATAAGTAACATGATCAATAACTATGTATGGGACTCAATTTATTTCACTTGCTAGCAAACATGAAAAAGCCATGAAACATGTAATACTTGAAATTTTCACGACTATTATGATATTACCACTATACTACATTTTTCTTTGATGTCCAAGATTTATAAGTTGTGTCTTTAAATTTAATTTACAAATTTAATTCAATGTAATAAGCTCTCTATGCTAAGTATATAAATATCTTTTTTTCTGTTATCATATCAAATAAACATACATAACAATTGTCTCCTCTATTTCATAACTATATACCTATATACACTCACCAAAATTTCTAATCGGTCACCCCATTATTTCCTTTTTTTCAAAGGACTGAAATAAGCTATGGACTATTATAGCAATATTTATTAAAGCCAAATATATATAATGTCTTTCAGACAAAATTAAATTATCATACTCTCAACAATTGTTATTTTATCAGAGTGTCTTTAACATAGGTATCAATGTAAAAAGTCACAAACTGCAGAAATTCACAACTAGTATTTAACAACGAGTATGACCTCCGTTGGCAGCTACCACGGCACGACAACAAGATCTCATTGATACAATGTATCTCTGCTGATGCCGTTGTGGAACGTTCCTCCATATCTCCTGAACATCTCTCTCCAGTTCATGGAGGTAATGTTGCTGGTGGTGGGCTTGAACTCGACGTTTCATCAAGTTCCAAATGTGTTTGATAGGATTCAAGTTTGCGCTCTTTGGAGAGATAGGAATTACTCGCACATTATTCTCGTGAAGCATAATGATCTTTTAGCAGTATAACATCGAGCATTATCTTATATAAGCAGCATTCCTCGATTAACAGCGAAATGTGGTAAAAGACTAACAGTACAGACTGGATTATCTTTTCCTGATAACGTCAAACATTCAAGTTGCCGTTAATCAATACCATAATCGTTGCCAATCATCTGGGTTTTGAAATGATATTCTGGTTTCATCGATAACATTAGCCCAATCTGCACGATATAAAACGTGAATGACTTCTGTATATGTCAAATCTCGGCGGTCTTTTAAGCTACCCACCGTTCCTGGAAAGGCTAAATCTCTGGATTGGGCTGTTAACCAGTAACTAGGCGCATACTTCTGACGTACGTGATTTAGAGTCAGTGGTAGGAAGAAGAATGGCCGGAAAAAATAACCATGACCTAGCTCAACGAAAGTATGCACCGCCTGAGAATCAAACCCACAACCTCTCGATCTGTAGACTTGTGCGCCAGAGATTTAGCTAGCCGGATGGGCATGAATATGTTTTGAAACGAGATTGCAATTATGTATCACAACATATTGCTTTTAATATAGCAACAAGTTCATTTCAATAATGAATTTCAACAAATATGACGTAGAGATGTACCTCCTTCCAACATCCCGACCACTCGGGACCGATCCACCAGGGACATTCTTCTCATTTTTTATGTTTTTCCAGTCTGGATATCAACAACGTTTGTAAATTTGTTCAAACAGGCGTGTTCAACTGTTTCCTGTTTGTGCACATGCAAAACGTGCACAATTTGCAAAACCGGATATTGAGACAAATTTGTCTGATGGGTCATGTGTATCAGTGAACTGTTATGTTCTGTATGTACACAAATGTTCATGTTTAAAAATTCGAACGAATTGAATTATTTTTCTGAAAGTTATTTTGAAATAAAAAGTGACCGATTAGAAATTTTGTTTTTAATGCGAATTTTCGCTCAAATCACATTGGCTATCTGCTTGTCCAAATGATATAGGCATATGGGTAGGTCACCTGGGGTCCGTATTATCAAGCGTCTTACGACCAATTTTAGTCCTAAATCCTTCTATATTGTATGACAGCCGTACGTCATTCTTGAGACAGTCGCACGTCAGTTATAGAATCTTTTTCGTACGTTTGTCTTGCTAAGATCGTGCGACAGCCGTACGGGCATCTTGCGACTGTCTTGCGACGCCCTCATTTCGGTCAAGGTTTTTCGTGAGTCGGCTGCGAAACGTGCGAAGAACGTAAGAACAACGTACGACAGTCTCATGGCTGCCTTGCGAAAAGTTAAAACCAACCCTGTCGAGTCTATAAATAGCATTTTTAATGTTCGCTCCAAAAACGTCTTTTGATTACAAAGAGGAAGGTATTAATAAATAAGATTTTGTAATGCGAGGACCAACGCGAAGAAGTAGCCCTGCAAACATGTTGGGACTCATTCGGATGTATCCGACGAAATAACCATGGAATTCTCCTTCCAACTCTTGAAAGAGCGTGTAATATTGGCCGAATAAACGACGTCGCTCGAGCCATGGTTTCATCCACCAACGTCTTTCTTGAAGACGTCTGTGGATCAGAAGAATTACAATTTTGTCTTCCTGATCTTCAGCAGTAAGTGCTGAAATGTGCAATTTACCTGCTAAGTTAGCCATGACTCTGTCAAGACCAACTGTGAAATGAAACATTTTCCCTGCAGACCCAGTATTAATACCAAAATTAAACAAGAGGAGATAACCCATTCTTTCGATCGCAGGAACATCGTACGACTGTCGTACACGTTTGCGTTTGTCGTGCGATTGACGTACGAAACTTTTCGAAATCTAACGACGGTCTTACGACTGACATCGCACGGCAGTCGCACGAAAACTAGGGCGTGTGTTGACGTGCGATGAACGAGCGAACAACGTCGTGCGATCGCCGTACGACGATTGCACGGAAAGTTTGAAGTATCTACGGCGGCTGCGATTCGTCTGCGATTTCGTTCGCAGGAAAATTCGTAAAAATCTTTTTATTTAGTTTTGTATTGGAGTTAACGCCGTATCAACACAATTTAGGTCATTTCACGGCGTCCAGCGCACCTAACCTAGCTTTCCTGGACCATTGTCTATAACCAGTGCTCACCTACCCTTCCACAAGGCCGAAAACTTCTCCATATTATCTAATCAATGGAGGAAAATCGACATTATTGTCAAATTTTCATGGAAGGGTATAACCTCCCCGGGTGGGATTCGAACCCGCACCCCCTCGGGCACGAGTATCTAAAACCCAGCGCGCTACCAACTGCATTATCGACCTGGGTTCTTAAAAATCATGAGACTTCATGGAGGGGTATAACCGTCCCGGTTGGATTCGAATCATTCCCCCATCCTTGTAGAACTAGATTGGCAATACCCGTTAATTCATTAGAGAAGTTATTACTGAGTTTTAATGTTGTATAAGGCCACAACAAGTTGATCATATGTTCAACGGATTTTTCTGGAAAAAAATGGGGCGAGCGAGCGAAGGAAAAATATTGAAAAGTCTTTATTCACTTGTTTTATATAGCGGTTTGACCAAATTTTTACGGGCGAGCGAGGAAATAAAAATATTTTTTTTGTAAAAAAGGTCAAAATTAAGGTGCAATCGTATCCATAGAACATATGATATAGAACATAAAACAACAGTTTGTTGTGGCCTAAACTAACTAAACAAAAGGTAGCTCTGGATCTGAGATAAGGCAAGTGACGACGGTAGGGTAAATTTACACCTTTTGTTGTCTTGACTGCTGAAATCATCCTTTTCTTGAGGGGGGGGGGTTAACGCCGTACCCACACATTGTATAGGTCATATAACAGCGGTCAGTCGACCTACTTACTGTTCATGGAAAGGCAAAATGTCTGGATTTAGCTGTTAACCAACTAATAGGCGCATACTTTCGTCAGTGACTGACAACTGTCCGATATGATTTAGAATCAGTGGTAGGAGGGAGATAAGTCGTAGAAGTAATTTCATGGCCAAGCTGTTCTAAATTATGCCCCGCCCTTGAAAAGAACCGACGACCTCTCGATCAGTAGACTTGCTTGCAACCAACTGAGCTAGCCGGGCTGCATACACGTCAGCATTTACGATTAGACAGCAGAACATTGGAAACGAACTAATGTGGATAAGATACTGTAAAAATACAAAATTTCAGTCAAAATATAAACATATAATATTGATAACTTTCATTCAAACTGTCTTTAGCGCATACATTGATACCGCCCATTTAATCACTCACACTTAATAGTCCGGCCAACACCAAGGATGACCTTGCACGAAATGATGTAGAAAATGTTATTCAATTTATTGGTTAACATGGTCTTACTGATTCCAAATCCGATTGATGCCACTTTGTCATCATTGGGCAACTCCCAGAATCCAAGATGGCGACCAAGATGGCGGCTAGAGGCTAAATTATACATGCAAAATGTATTTATACACATTATGGTCTTAAAATGAAGGACAAAAGTGATTTCAACATTTACAGATCGAGTTGGTTAAATTTTGTTATTCTTTTACAAACTTTTAAATTCAAAATGGCGGTCAAAATGGCGGTTAAAGGCTATTTTCCCAGTATCTAAAGAACAAACTGGCAAAAAGATACTGAGTGCTGTAGAAATTTATTTACTTATATAATAGTTCATGATATTAAAGAAACCGATTGATTTCACTTAGTTATAATTTATTATTAACAGTTATAAATCCAAAATGGTGGCTAAAATGGCCGATATTATCTAATAGTTCAGTATATAATATACGAGTACATACATGGACGGAAACAAACATTTGGGTTTAAGTTTCAATGTTTGTTATATGATTTTTTTTTAATCTTTATAAACTCTCAAATTTGGAAAACTAGTTAATCCCACCTGATAATCTATTAGCATTTCAAGATTCAAGGTGGGGTCAAAGATTACGATTACGAAGCAAATTCAACCAGTTCTATTTTTTAGCAATATTAATGTACTGTAAATAATGAAGTGTTTTCATAATGGCCTAGTTATTTGGCTGAAAACAGTCATATTAGCCTTCGCCTGTGGTCTTGGTTTATAATAACTGTCTTCAGCCGAATACAGGCCGTTATGAAAACACTTAATTCACCATTGTTGCAGATAGGGTCCCAATAAAAAACGCTCAGATTGTACCAACTTTCAAAATGGCGGCATTTTTGTGGAAGAAAAAAAACACGGCCTTCATGGAAAAACTCGGTCACTATGTGATTCGGAAGCAATCAAAATGCCTGAATCTCATAAAAGCCGAGGTTTAAATGAAATGAAAATTTGATAAATAATTCGAGGGTTGCCCGCAGGACAGTAGCTCTTCAACGCAATGTACTTATTACAGTTTTGCTGGCAACCCTCGAATTGTGATGGACAAACTAATTTAATTTCCAAAATATAAGCCATTTAAATAAAGAAAAACGGGAAAATAAAATTGAGTTAATATACAATTTACAGTAGACAATTTAATTTAGGATTATTATGAAGTGCTATCATTTTGTTTAAGATTGCAATATGTGTGGATATTTGAAAAGCTTATAATCCTTTTAGTTGAAATATTTCGATGCAGTGAAAATAAACTAAAACATGTCAATAGCAAAATAAGCATGTGCCAAAAATGAGGAAGAAACTAATTGACTGAGCTCTATCAATATCATTACACAAACAATGATACAGTCTGACTTGACTAAACTTGACTTAATTAGAACATGTGCTTAAATGTTTAAGTTTGCTTCTGTCTAATAATATTACATGACGATAGCACAATTTCTTTGGTCGTTTTGTATGTTGATAACAACATGTTCAAGTGACGACACAAATTATTGTTGACAGAGTATTTTGAACTCGACACTCTAAGCATATGCAATGGTAAACTAAACATATTAATGATTATTATCTTTAGAAAGTATCCAAGCGGGTACTAGCTTATGGCCAAAAGATATCATAAATGTCTTCACTTTTGATGTAGAATATGTGAACTAGCTTTAAAAGCATATTTTACACCCATGCTAATAGTGTACCTTCTTTACATAGTCAAAAACTGACTGACTTGTAACATTACATTTTGGACGAATGTCAGTTGACCGCATTGTTATAGTGTCACTCAAACAAGTATCTCAAAAGAGTATCAGCACACCATTGTCGTCAGATATTTTTGGCGCTCAGCAAATTGCAGCAGAAGTGATCATTTGTCGAACAATTTTGTTGTCTGTGCTTCTCGTACCAAGTCTTAAAGGTTTATGCGATTAAACATATATGTAATGTTACCGAAAAAATGAAGAATCACCATATCTTGCAATGCATCGTCTATAATGTTTGCAGTGGAACATATTTAAATATTAAATACGAGATCGACAAGTTGTCTCAACGTACCATCCTTCTTTGAGGGAGTCTTTGCAGTTGATAGTAAATATACTCCAAATGTGTTTAGTAATAAGACATGTTTAAACTTTTGGCACTGATGCATCAGATCTGTTATGTGTTCTTTCAAGATATTTAGTGTTAAATGAAACAATACATTTTTAAATTTTTTACTTGGCCATGTTTTGTAATTAATGAATCCGTTAAAACCACCACCTTGCACAGTGTAACACTATTTGCTAAATCATGAGCTAGACACTGGGTTCAAATAGCAGTGTATACGCTTATAATAAGAATTGGCATCTACGCCACGTAATTTCTCTCAATCCTTGTAAATAAAACCAAATTCTACAACACACTTTTGATGGAAATGTGCTTTTGTTATTTCTCCATTTTAATCAATGGCCAGAGTCATTTACAATGAAATAAAGAACATTCATGATTCAGTTGTGATATCTGATATCTAGATCGGACTTGAAATGATCCTATTGCAATTTCTCTTATTTACTATCAAAATGTATTACAATGTCAACAGAATTTCTATCAATTGCTTTGGCATAAATATACTCTTGAAAGATAATAGAACATGCACACAATACTTACAATGTCATTAGTTTTTTTTTCTTTTTTATAATCTCCTTTAAATACATATTGATTATTATTGAAGTGGCAAACATATTGGGAAAGTGGTTGCTATTCTAAGGATATCACAACATATGTTGTTCAATGAATTTAATATTATCAGAATAGTGTCCCTAAATTGCCATCTTAGATACAATTTGCTTCCAGAGTCAACTGACAAGCTAACAAGTATCAACGATTTGATATTCGCAAGACCAAGAGATATAAAAACCTAAACATAATGCTGTATACCCATTAGTTAGGAGTTATGTCTTTCAATGTGAATTGAAATTTATTTTCAAACTCTAATCATTCATTTTGACCACCATCTTAAATTCTTGAAGTTATTCAAGAATACCAATATGGCATCAATCGGTTACATAAACAAAAAAAGATTAACTATGAAATAAAATGCATTGAAATCATTTTGTATACCCCAGTCAATGACTTAGCTCATTGTGGTTGATATATACCTGACAGCTAGTCATTTACGCCATTATAGCCGCCACCTTGGATTTTGGAAATTGCCCAATGATGCCAGTGTGGCATCAACCATTTTTATGAACTAAACTAGAGAAATTCCTACAAAAATGCATTAAAACTTTTTTGAAATGCCTCAATGTACGATCCTGCTCATTGTGGTTGATATACCCGACAATGTAGTTTTTATCCGCCATTTTGTCCGCCATCTTGGATTGGATAATAAACGAGGGGTACTAAAATTGCATGACATAAAATTGCAGATAATGTTCTAGACAAATTTCAGCTATTTAAATGATCAGAATGTGGTAAAGATGGATTTATTATACAATAATCAGCTTTCATCCGCCATTTTGTCCGCCATCTTGAATTTTGGGAGTTGCCCAAGAGTGCCGAAGTGGCATCATCCAGTTTCGTAAACTACAATGTCTTAGCTTCAAGAAAATGCAAAAACATTTTCTACATCATTCCATGCACGGTTCAGTCGATTTTTGTAGTTTATATACCGGACTATAATGTACTTAAGTATTTATATCAGTGACGCTAATGGATGAGCCACTGAGTGAAAATTACCAATACAAATGAACTTAAGTTCGGTCGAACAAAAAACAAAACACTGTTTAAATGAACAATACAATGAACTAATCCACGACAGGGAATTTTCAGGATGGCAATAACATAATTATGTTGACAATATGTTTCATGAGTGCTTTGTTGGTGTAATGGTAAAGCGGTATACCATTACAAGCATGTTTTACCAAAGGGTGGTGGTTTATCCGCCATGCTGATTTTTTTTAAAATGAATTATACAACTTTTAATTTCAATACTGCCAACCTTTGAAATGGATTGTTTCATTTTTTAACGTTTATCCAAACACGTTTTGCTATTTTGTAAATACGAACTCTAAGTGTAGTGTGATTGATGATTGGAACGAATGTGTTGATGTTATTTTTAGTCCATGGGCGGATCAATGATTTCTTGTAAGAGGAGGTGGAAAATTCTAGCTAGAAGTAGTGGAAATGTACAAGCAGACTGGGGTTCCAGGGGTTGATTGTAAGGGTACTGGTTGAAGTCCTGAATAGGGGTCTTGTGGGGCGGCGGCCCTCGAAGCTCATGAGTTTTGGTTATTTTCTAAGAATTTCAGGATCATTTCAAGAACCTCAACTATTCTTTCCCAGGGTATACAAAAAACCATCTACATGTTGATATTTTATAAAAATTCTAACAGCCGTTGGATCATGTTAAAATCCTACAAAAATAGATGGATGTTTTTAATTATTGTACGTTATGTCATTGTTAAGTGTAGTACCAGTTTTATATCTTATTACACGCACAGCGTGCGGATTTTTCTTTTATAACTATTATATTTTCTTATAAGTATCATAAGAAACAAATTTACGCGTACGCCGCCCCCTGGTTCCGCCTATGAATTCATCTAGATTCATTCACGAATCAATGTTAAGAACACAGAGCGTGAATCACGGGTTTTGCGTGCCTACTAGTTGAGTTACCTGAATTTAGTTGTGTAAAGCTATGTAGCGGTGGAAAACAGTCGATTAAAATGGTGAGTTTAAACATTTCTTTAATATACTTTAATTACTTTAATCTAATTATTAATGATAATTTATTAATGATATGAAATATAGATGTAGACATTGCATTAATAAGTAGCACCTAAATGAGCAAAATATATTGTGTATAGATATGGTTTGTGGCACTCATGTTACTGGGTGAGTCTACCACGTGTTGAAGTGTTAGATTTCTGTTTTTATTCATATGCCGCGAAATGTTGCATTATTTTGTTTACAAATATACAATTTTGATTGGCACTTAAAGGATCACCGGCAGCGTGCTCAGTAAAGACTGTTAGCGAACTTTACGGATACGAGGTAACTCATACCGAAGACTACTCAACCCATGAATAACTCAAGGAGAGTTGGGACAACTCAAACCGTTAGTAAGGTGTTGAGTATTCTCGGGTTGAATTGTCTTTGGGTTGAGTTGTCTCAGCCCTAACGTTAAGGAACGTTTCGGGTAAATGAAAACGCTGCTGGCTGAAGATGGTTTCAATGAATCAATCTACCCCTTGATAATATTGTCCGACTACTAGGACTCGTGTTTAGTCTGCCTGTCCAATGTTTTTAGCTGCTGAAACCTTTATTTATTTTCATACTTTAATCATCTGTTACTAATATTATTGTCGGTTAACTCGCCAAAAGTCTAAGTCTCCACTAAGGGGTTTGACTAAATGAGAGATAGAAAAAAGATAACTTATTATATAGATGATCAAGGCTTATCATTATATTATAAACAATTTGTCTTTTTCTGTATTTTTGCCCTTTATTTTTGTATATAGAATGTAATATACGTGTTTCTCAGACTATCTAGTGTATCAATTAGTGTTGTTAGTGAGTGACGCGTGCGTTTGCGAATGCGTGCGTCGTGTGAGGGTGTGTGAGTGTGATTATGTAGGGCAGAGCTTTTCTCGACATTATCTTGATTATAACCAGCACTCACCTACCCTTCTACAGGCCAACTACTTCGACGTAAACCTTAGTAATTGAGATAAATCGACATTATTGTCTTGTCGATTTTTACAGGGACAATGACATGAATGGTGAAATTGACAAAATTTTGAAATGTTGAAAAATTATTCGAATACGACTTACGTCTCATGATTAAGGTTATAAAAGCTTTCAGATGACATGGGTAAACCTGGTTAGGCTCGAACCACAGCGCAGATTTGATATCATGTACGTAACCTACCGTGTCACATTCTCAATTCTAGAGGCTATCAAGATTCTCGATACTAGATCCTGATAACCTCTGGGTACGAGAATGACTGCATCATGGACTCAGATTGTAGGCTTTTCCGATAATCTGTAAAATGTCGACCTAGTACCGACAATATTGTTTGTTTGTTTTTGTTGGGTTTAACGCCCTAGCAACATATTGTATAGGTCATATCACAGCGGTCAGTCAACCTAATTCATGGAAAGGCTAAATCTCTTGTTTTTAGCTGTTAACCAACTACTAAACGCATACCTTTGTCAGTGACTGACAACTGTCCTACATAATTAAGAATCATTGGTAGGAGGGAACATGGCCATAGAAATAATTCCAAGACCAAGCTCCACGAAAGTATGCCCTGCCCGGGAATCGAACCCACGACAATAGTTATTTGAATGCAATAAATTGGTAAGTATAATTGTGGGGTATTGGGTTTGACTCCCGGGCTTTTGGTCATGAAATAATTTCTGTGGTCGTTCCCATTCCTACCACTGATTCTCATTCATGTAGGTTAGTCACTGACAGAATCATGCATATCTAGTAACTGGTTGATATTTATATTTTTCAACGGCCCGTTGACTGACCACCGTGATATGACCTTCTTTTCTTTTTTTACTAGATTTAACGCCGTGTCAACACAATTTAGGTCATTTTACGGCGTCCAGCGCACCTAACCTAGCTTTCCCAGGTCGGAAACTTCTCCATATTATCTAATCAATGGAGGAAATTCGACATTATTGTCAAATTTTCATGGAAAGGTATAACATCCACGGGAAGTACACGTTTTATGTGTTACGTTACTTATCTGTTCACGTTATGGGGGAGAAGTAGGCATATTCGAATACGGCCTGATAGCTCAGTCAGGAGAGCATTCGCCTTGTGAGCGAAGGGTCCTTGGTTCGATGCTCGGTCAGGCTGAATATTTTTCTCATCATGTGACATTTTGCGCGCAACGTGCATGGGGGCCGAGACTTAATTTCTAAGTCAGTTGAGAAACGCTTGTAATAAATCAATTGCTCCTTAAATGGCCTGCAGTACTGAAATTGGAGACGAGTTTACAGTTCGTGGAGGAGTATGCCACGGTAAATACCTGTTTACATTGTGGGGAAGATATGTAAGTGGCCGTATAGCTCAGTCGGTGGAGCACTTGCCTTGTAAGCGAGGGGTCCTGATTTCGAGTGCTGTTCAGGCTGCATATTTTCTTACCCTGTGACACATGAATTCATAGGAAGAAGTTAAACAAATCGGACTTATGATTAAACATTAAATGGACAATAACTGATAAATCAAATAGTATATACTTATAAATATAAATGTAAATGGTCGGCAGGATGAGGTAACCATGACATGTTTACCAAGTACGGAAACTAACAAATCTTGAGCAGTGTTGATATTAAAAAGCTTATTGTTTTTATATTGGTTTAAAAACTTGTTTCAATTATCGGGATTTTTCCCTGACCACGCCTGTGTTTTTATAGATGTACACGCGGACAGTGGAGAGCGGATTACTTTATACCTACTAATCGAAGGGGTGTTCTCAAAACAATTTTCAATTTAATTATTCTATGCCTATTAAATATATGAACTTGTATTTTACAGACAAATAATATAAAACCTACGTGTTTTGAAAATTCCATATGATTAACCAATATAATGATTAAAAAAGATGCAGTAAAGTTTAGATACAGTATTAATTAATACTGATACGACTTATTTCCTAGCTAATACATAAATAAAACGAAATTACCCGAGTCAAAGTCAGTTCCGCCTATTGCTGGAATTCCGAGCTTACAGTTATGAAAGCTTTTGCTTAAATATGCAGGAGAATAGCATGGATCCAATATTTCTATGCCTCTTCCAAACACATGTATGCTATTGATAAGTGCATTAGATCCGCCTATGTTGCGTTGGGCACACCGTAACTAATATTTAAATCTATAAATGCATAAGCTCCATGTGGCGCCATCCAAAAGAATGTGTCTGGTTGTCAGGAAATGTGCTGTCATGGATATGCGAGGAACACATTAAGGAAAAGTTTTTTACCCAAAAAATCATTATGTTCTGTTTTGAAAAAAAAAAATATTTTGGAAAAGTAGTCAATGGGATAAGTGAATACTGGTAAACGAATACATGTCCAGGAAAGCCGGTTAACAGAGCTGGTCGATGTAATTAACTAAATAAGACGAGTTGATAAACGTAGTAAGATCCAAAATAAAACTATTAACCAAACGTTTAGACTGGGTTATTGAAGGTCTAATAAAAGCTGTATGATTTTTAAACTGAGAGCGCATATCGCAGACTCATGACAAAGATGATCACATATTACTACCGATTCGACGAACGCATCAAATTTAATGATATATAGGAATAACATGTGTTGCTTTGTTTTACTGACTGTTCTTTATAGCATTGCGATGAAATATTCATGTAGCGATGTAGCAGATCAAAAACACACCAAAATAAATGTCTAAAAAGACCTTATTCAAAAAAGCGTTCATTTTTCTATCATGAAAATTATTATTTTGAGATGTTCCCCCATAGTCGCTTTACGCTCTATTCTGTCCGTCTCAGTCGTCCACGTGTTCATCTCTATAAGAACGTGTATAAAATTCGTGTATTAAATTCGGTGTCAGTGGCATTAAACTTTTTTTAGTACTCTCCACCGGTTTTTAATGGTTTTATAGTCTGCTTGTAATTGAAATATTTAATTCTAACTGGACTACGTTGCTCAGTGAAAATTGTTCGATATTTTAGAAAGGCTTTCATTGGCAATTCATTTGGAAACAATATTCAGTGAGTGTTTTCTTATTGTGTTGGTACCCGGGTCGATAGCGCAGTTTGTAGCGCGCCGGGATTTAGATACTCGCGCCCGAGGGGGTGCAGGTTCGAATCCCACCCGGGGAGGTTATACCCTTCCATGAAAATTTAACAATAATGTCGATTTTCCTCCATTGATTAGATAATATGGAGAAGTTTCCGGCCTTGTGGAAGGGTAGGTGAGTTCTGGTTATAGACAATGGTCTAGGAAAGCTAGGGTAGGTACGCTGGACGCCGTAAAATGACCTAAACTTGTGTTGACACGGCGTTAACTCTAATAAATAATAAATTAATAAATATTGTTGTGGGTCTCTGTAATTAAATACATTGGATTTACAAGTAATGGTTCATCGCCTGTTCACATTATGGGGAAAGGATATAATTATTAGCATAGATGCTTTATAACAATGACCCTAAAACATATACATGTATATATATAGGATCCTTGTTATAAGCGAATTGATAGCTGCAGGTTTAGAGTTCGAGCTCCAGTCAGGCTGAATATTTTTCGCACCAGGAGACCATACTGCTCAGCGTTGTGAGCTAAACTACATAGTCACTCGAGGAACTCTTAAGATGACTTGTAAGAATAATTTGCTCCATTTTCTGATACTCGGGACGATTTTTCAGTTCGTAGGGAGAATGACACGAGTCTTACTGTAGGATATAAAAGAGATTGTAAGCTCAGTCAGGAGAGTACTCGCCGTGTAATCGGGGTCGCGGTTTCGAGTCTCGGTTAGTCCTATATATAAGACCCTCCGTGACTCATTTAACATTAGGACATTATTCTGTAACTGAATAATGTCCCAATGAGAAATAAGTTACGGATAGTCTTATATATAGGACTAGAGTTCCGGTCAGGTTGAAAATTGTCTTACCCTGTAATAGTGGCGCCTAATTGAGAGTCGGGGCGTGACTAAATAATGTGGTCATTTGTGTTACCCTTCTAATAATAATTGCCTTTAAACGGTCTGATATTTTCAAATTCGGGGCGATTTTATAGTTCTTGGGTGAGAATGTCACGGTACTTACCTGTTCTATTCACATTATTGGTTTATAAAAGCGGTCTAATAGCGCTGCTAGGCATACATTCGCCTTGTCATCGGGGTGCTAGGTTTAAGTCTCCACTAGGCTGCATATTTTGCTCATCAGATAAGTTTTGAAATTCGAATAAGTATGCATGTAACCAAATACAATACGAATCTTGTACCTTTTTGACTGCATGCTTGATTATGTTGGGATATATTGGATTAATAACTTAGGTACTCCATCTAGTGTCCCGAAGGGGGTACGGGTTTGAATACTACCCGGGGAGGTTATACCCTACCATGAAAATTTTCCTCGATTCAGAAGGTACATATATGGAGAAGTTTCCGGTCTTGTGGAAGGGTTGGTGAGTGCTGGTTATAGTCAAGGGTCCGGGAAAGCTAGGTTAGGTGCGCTGGACGCCGCGAAATAACCTAAAATGGTGTTTTACACGGCGTAGATACTCAGGTGAATTCGAATTCGGATCATGGATGTTTCCCAGGTTACAAGATTGTATCGTTGGAAGTCGCTGATTACAAATTATATAAAAACATGTCGCCCATTCTATAAATAGACGGTGAAGATATCACCATCTATTTATAGAATGGGTAAAGGTACATAGTCAAAACCGTGTACTCTACTTCCGATACTTAGCAAAAGTAATGATCCAAATGAAAAATGAGTTTGGGTAAAAAATTGAGTTTTTTTTCGTAAATCTGGGGCCGGTATGTGGGTACATTGCAATGAGTAGATTATGCACAACATTCACTTTTCTTTTTCTGACCAAATTTCCGGTTGCTACGGATATAAAAATTGTCAAAATTTGATAGAAAATGCTTGTATTTCTCATTCTCGTTCCCAGAGTCTAGTAGGATTCTCAATTCTAGCTAGTTTTGAGAATCCTACTAGTTAGACTCAGGGAACGAGAATGAAAGTGTGTATGCTTATTTATTGATAACTAGTGCATCTTGACTAATATAAAGGAACACAAACTCCCCGCAGCGGTTTTTCCCTTCATTGAATCAATAACCACTGCCACCACAAGTAAATTCGTCCCACAGAGAGTCAAATATCTTTCATTACAGTATTTTCATTTACATTTCAATGTTTTCTAAAAAATGTGTTTTCTTGGAGTAAATTATGATGTTCTAAGTACATAAAGATAAGTAGTTTTACTTGTCAAGTAGCTAAGTAATGGCGGTGGACATTATTTGTCACATTTATGGTAATACTAGCGTCTCGCGGGGAGTTTGGGTTCGAACCAGGGACGTGCAAATCAATAACAGTGTGTCCTACATCAGATCTACTGTCCTTGCTGTCACGTACTTATATTTACATTTTTGTTTGTTTTCAGATTGTATAAGTTAATGGAATGGATCAATGTTATGAAAGTACTGTTATATGTTCAACTGGTTGTGGGAAGACAAGTTTGATGACGATGAAGAACGTCCTCACTTGTTTGACAATGGAAGTATATTTTCCTTTTTTGGAGGGAGGGTTAATGCTGTAGCAACACATTTTATTTGTTATATCGTGGCAGTTAGTCCAACGACCCTATGTTCCTGGAAAGGTTAAATCTCTGGATTTAGCTTTTAACCAACTCGTAAGCGCATACTCCGGTGGGAGTAGGGAGAATGGCTGTAGAAAATTATTTCATTACCAAGCTCCACGAAAGTATGCCCCCCCCCCCCCTGGAATCGAACCTACGACCCCTCGATCAGTAGATTTGTGTGCTACCAATTATTCTAACTGGGCGTGCTTCAAATTTTTATACATACAGTTCATCAAAGTTGGAAATTTGTTTTAAGATCTGCCTCATTTTCGCAGAGCATGTTTACGTAATAACATTGACCCGGTGCATCGAATTTACTGTCTTGTAAGTGACTCTCGAAGTGGATAAAATAAAGCATTGACAGATGTTTCTGTGCTCAAAAAAGTTGTGTTTTTGCGGGATTCGAACCTAGGATCTCCTTACTTTGACTACTGCTTCAAAGTAAAATGCTTTATTCTAGCTTGATTTTAATACTTCAGTCCAGCGATCAAGCTTGTCAAGACTAAATGGGTATGATAACTGACTGACAATGTTATGTTCACTTTAATTTAATGTTTTTTGGTGGTTTTCACTAATATATCTTACGATAAAGATCATCGTAAGTCAAAAGCAAGAAACATTAACCATACGATCATTTTTGGCCACTTAATTCCAAATATCGAATTATGTATAATATTGTTTACCGTTTGAATATCATGATAATCGTAGCTATTTGTATTATCCTTCTGACTTTGAGCCGCAAAACCATGAAAAATGACTTAAGATAACTTTTTTTTTCGTAGGAAATTTTGGGGAAAAGTTCAAGGGTTATCAATTTTTTCAGTTTTACTTGAAAGTTATGGAAGTAGGATAACACCAGAAGTTTATCTTTAAGTTCTTAAGTTTTCTTATAATAGTTTTCTTACATATACCGGTTTTTTCTTTTTCAGCTGGTGACAGTTAAGGCGATGTTGCATTAAGTTAAAAGTAGCAAATAGAGCTGAAATATTTAAAACTTGTGGTAAAGTTTGAAAGGTAAATAATTAACTCGATCTTCAGTTATGATGAACAGGCTGGAAGACATTTCAAAAGTAACACTTCAGAATCGGTGAGTGTAATAGATATATTTATTATTTTCTAGATATGTCATTTGTTTATAAACTTCAGTATTTGTTATTGTTCGTCATAGAGAAATTTCAAACTTTCTAGTTCTGAGTTGATTATCAGGAAACAACCCATCTTCGGCAACGACAGAAATTACAAGATTTTGGTTAATAATTAAACCTTTTAATATGATTGTTTAGGGTATTTTATCAAAATTTGACTCATTTCTTGGCTCCAAAATATCTCTCTTTCAGGGATGACGAGTCACATCCCAATGTCTGCGCATAACGCATCCTTATAAAGCGGACTCAAAATTCGTTCCTTTATAAATGTTCATGACCCTTCCATTGGCCATTGAATAAGTCAGCTTTTCCTAATGTATGCGGGTGTGGTGTGTGTAAACGTTGTATGTGCGTGTGGGTGTGGGTGTGGGGGGTGTGTGTGTATGGTGTGCGTGCGTGCGTGCGGGGGGTGCGTGCGTGCGTGCGTGTGTAGGTGTTCATGCGTGCGTGAATGTGTGTTCAGTAACTGACTTATTCATTATCCAATTGATAAACATGTATAGCATTTACTTAGTTTATTTTCAAATGACATTTCTAGTTCATTTAACTTTTTTTGTTAACATCTAACTTCGTTTAAATTTTTCGTTGCTTATCTTTTGTAATTTTGTTTTGTTTTTGTTTGGATCTAGGTCGTCTGTGTCTGGCCTGAGATTTGCACCATTATCTCAGGTCCACGCATGCATATCTCCCCCATCTGTCCCATCCCCGCCATGATGTGGGTTCGGTCTGTTGGGGTTTTTAAGAGTCATTGGCTTCATATCCCCCAGCACCAGAGGTTCGAAATGCTTTGGTCACTATTATTTGTATTCTTGCTGACTTGTAGGGTTTATATCAGTTTTATCTAGTTAAGCCAAAAATGTATTGGGAAATTAGGGACAGTTGGTGTGTTAATTTTGGTACGTAGTTGGGGTTCAGTTAAGAACTGCATGCACTTGCTTTGGGTTCTACATTGGAACAATACATGAAATAGTTAGGGGCTTACTCAGAAAATGGGAGAATTCGCTTTGGGTAGTCCGCGGAAAGAAGATGTAATGTATTTCAAAAGCTTAGAAAAATTGGGCGATTTGTTGTGTACTACATAATATTATTATTATAAAAATGTCTATACATGTATATTAAATATTATTGTTGTTACTTCGCTGGTTTAGTCGTATTTATAAATTGGTTACTAGTAAAAAATGGGGACGTTGATATGTTTTCACTTGGGAGACTATTCAAGTAAATTTGTAACGGCTTTGTTCTTTGTCTATTAAGATATTTAAAAAAGTTGTATAACTTTAATAATGGTATCATTACAAATGTGACAGTATTTTAAGCAAATGATTGTTCTATCATCTATTGTAGTAATACTTGTCTAAAATAAATTCCTGTTAACAGATTTCCTGTAGGCAGTTGCCATGAAATAATCGAGTATGCTAGCGAATAATTTTAGCCGCGGCCGTGGCGTAGTGGTTAGCATGTCTGACTTCGAATCCGGAGATCTGGGTCCGAATCCCGGTCGCGGCAGGTCATTCCCTATACATGAGTTGTCGGCCTCGTGGTAGGGTAAGTTAGTACTGGTGATAGAAAGTGTCCAGGAAACCTATAGTAGGAAGAGCTGGCCGTCGTGTATATGACCTATATATGTGTTGAATGCGACTTAAAAAAAACAAAAAAACTGGATTTTAAACAGATTGATCTGAAATATGATTTTATTTCATACAAATAACGAAGTTGCGCATTCGTCTCAGACATGAATCTGCTTTCACTTTTTTTATAGTTTTCTGTAAAGAACTTTTGTCAGTTATTTCCCTTTGCATACTCTTCAAATAGTTAGGTCCAATCAGTTGGATTACTCAGATTTAACCATTTATTTTTAATGCCAATTTGACACAATCAATTTTAAATACCTATTTTCTTTATCATTAAATTTGTTTGAAATTTCAAGCACAGTATTATTTTGTTAAAGAATTATCTATATTTCATTACTCTAGTTAATATTTCAATTAACAAGAATCGGCACAATATGACTTGTCCGTGTTGATGCGCCGTAAACCATTAATTAATTAACAAGAAAAAAATCATAAAATAGTTGGAATGTGACTTACATAGGAGATTAATGATAAAGTCCAAGAATTCCAACTATTAGGCCCTACTTTCCAATTGGATCGATCCAATCTTTATCAAGGAAAGATAACGGACCAACATCCCTCATTATATCATTCGGAACGACCTCGGCGATCATCTACGAAGATACACCTCGGAAATCAATCGTAGTAGAAATACAACAAAGTTATGAGGTAAGGCGATTAACCTCATAGGTTAAGTAGTGACGATGTAAACAACCAACATGGCAGATCATTTTGCAGAAAGTATCTAGTACACAAAAATGTTTGTGGATCAACTTTGATTTGAGTGTATATCAGTTACATGCATTGAAGAGCTTTAACTGCCCATAATCGTCCTAAGACATCGTTCCAATGGTAACAAGAAAGTATAAGATTACACTTTTCACGCTTCAACAATTTTCAACATAGACAAAGAGGCGTAGTTCAAGCGTGAAACTCATTAACATCTCATTTAAATGTAATACAACGCTGGCTTGTGTTGTCGTTCTTGAAACTCTTCAGGTAAAGGGAGGTTACTCTCAGAACATACAAATATTGCAATGAAGACGGGATAACTCAACCCGTAGACAACTCAGGCATTGAAAACTGCAAAGATTACTTGTTGGAGTAAAAAAAGGCCTACGATGTTTTTGACAATGCCTATTATATGCGTAGCATAATTATATCATTCGATAGTTATAAACAATATTAAATGATCGTATTATATTATGATACTTTTGTCAAAACATTAAGGACGATTTTGGTATTTTTTGTGCGCACCGTTCTGTGCATATCTAAAACACGACGTCAACGTTACAAATAAGGCAGTGGCTAGAGTTACGGTACCGTAACTCTAGGCCCAGGTTCTAGAGTTACGGAAGTTCCGTAACTGTAGACAACCCTTCCAGGGTTGGCTAGAGTTACGGAAGTCAAATAACATGCGTATGTTTCAACTTTAAAACGTCGAAAAACTTGTTTAAATTCATTATTACTCGAAATAAACAAATATACCGACGTGACTTATCCAATTGTTATTACACCCGCCATTTTGGATATGACTAATACTCTTACCGGCGATATGACGTTGTCGTCTTCAAAGTGTCACATTAAAAGTTTACTTGAGCGATTTTAAGTTATAGAGTTTGATTATAATTTGGAATGAATATGTATAATTTTGTACGGAATATTAAGCAAATATTCATAGGAAATAGAAATAAATTCTTAGAGTAATTTTAATTGTGAATAAATTGCAAGTGCAAAACGTTAATTTGACTTAAATTTCGTGAACAAAAATGGAAATGTAGCTTGATGCAAAAGAGCTTGGGGGAAACCTTAAATGAATTGTTAGAAAGTCGATGTTTTGTGAAAAAATGCAGCTTGTCATTCCACACCAAATCTTTAAAATTTTTACGAAAATATTAACGATCTCGTTAAAAAATACCCACTAATAACCAAAAATGAGAAGTTGTCACCTCCTTGTGGTTAAAGAAAATAGTCCAGAATAATCTTTGGTTTGGTGAGATGGCTGCTGTACATGACCCTAAAATGTGATGAAAATTAATTCTTTGACTGGTTTATTTTGTTTGATAAAGTAAGATAAACCTTGCCATGAGCAAACCACTTGAGAAGTCTAGTGCTATGCTTTTGTTAAATTCTGTTAATTGATACTTAAGTTAATACATTATTTTATAGATGATATACATAATTATATATTCTTTAATCAAAAAATAAGTTCAGGACATCGTTCCTCCAGCACTCCAGTGCTTTGATTGGTGTGTGCAAGCGTTCCAAACGTCGGGAACGAGGCTAGATTCTATGATGGAACTATTTTCGCTCCTCGTGATATCCGGGGTGTATTTGCGTGGAAAATCGCCGAGGTAGTTCCGAACGTCATTATATATATCTAAATTAAGAATTCGCTAAAATATTGTTGACCACACTTTTTTGTTTTTGTTATCTATACTAGATTTTTTGGCATACATTACTGTGTAAGGCTTTTAAGGAGAAAACATCTCATTCTAACTAATCATGTCAAAGGGAGATAATAACCTACTAAAGGTAGACCCTTTTATTAAATCAAAATTTTGCAGAAAATTAGCTTTTCAATTAAAGCCCCTTTATCAAAAGTAACTTTGTTTTTTTACTGCAAAAAACCCAGATATTTATCTATTTTAAACACCTTTAATGAACATGATTTTTAATTAAATTCAAATTTAGCCTAGATATGTTCATATTATTTTTTGTATTTCAAAGTGAAAGTAGATCGAAACCGAAAGTTGAACTCGGTTGTCAATACTTGAAACAATAGTTTTAATCACAGAATGCTAAGATAAAATCTTATTAAAGAAAAAAACTTACTTCCTATAACATAATTAAGCTTTAAAACTATTTTGGATCAGGTATATTAAACATCACTGTTTACACAAATATAGTGTGCTCTTATAAAAGTACCCCACTTTTTCAAGAATTTGACACTTTGTCAAAGTCAAATTTAGACAGCAGAATGTTATGAAATGTTTATTGTGTCTTTAATGCATGTTATATTCTAATAACTGTATCGTTGTAAAACAGTTTTTAAGTCTTCTGTTAATTTATATGTCTTCATATAGTAGCTTTAAGATAACAATCACAATAAGACATGTCATTCTATCATAACCCTCAGGTAGGCATCTATCTTACACAAAGGCGTTAAAAAGTTATTCCATATCATTTTTCCCTGCGTTTCTTTTTCGTTTTGGTATATAAGTTTCTGTCCTCAATTTAGATAATTTTATATTTACAAATTGTGACGTTATTTTATGTCTATCATTATCGTGCGTTACGTCATAGTAGTTGGTTAACAGCTAAATCTAGAGATTTAGCCTTTAATGGAGGAGTAATTAGGTTGACTGACCGCCATTATATGACCTAAACAATGTGTTGCTATGGCGTTAAAACCGACAGAAACAAAACAAATACAAATTTATATTAAAATTTGGGTGTCACTTTACCAATCTCTGTTAACAGTTATCCTACAGGCGGCTGTCATAAGATCTCCTGACAATTCTGTCTTTAATTGCCTAGTTTTAGAACCAAGAACTGTGTTTGTCTCAGTCATGTTCAGTTGTAGGAGATGAGTTGACTGGCACAAATTCAGTAAAATATATCAAATAAATACAAAGCTAGAATTGTATTACACAAAATCATTGAAAAGGGGAACATTTTGAAAAGAACAACTATCAAATACACACTGTAATACAAAACTGATATTACTAAAAAATAAAAAAATAAAATAAATTCATTATCATTTGACTGGATTCTAACCCATATCATAATAATACTGGACATCTGCACCACTGTAACATTGAGTTTCACTAAGAGTAGATCTGTCGTATAAATACAATCATGCGACAGATGAATATGTCGTATCTTTGTCCCTCGAGGCGCCACACGAAAACACAATCATACGACAAATGTCTGTTTGTCGTATCATCGTCCCGCGGGTTGTGAGACGAAAACAAAAAGATGCGACAAAATTAAAATAAAATAAATAAGGTTTGAATTTAAAAAAGTCTGTAAGTAGTAGTCGAGAAACAGAGCAGACTTGGAAAAAGCTGACTTGTTATTTTGGAAGGGTATAACTTAACAATTCCATACTTACAGTTATAGTATAGGTGATCAGTTAAACAGCTCTAACACATAAGAATTATTACCATAATTGTGCAAGCTACCAAAATTTTAAACAGTCAAGAAATCTAAAATAGTATGCATACCTTGAGACTGTCAATGTACTTTCTTCTCTGCAAAAAAAATATATTAAAACTCGAATATCAGAATACTAGCAACATAGGAATTTAAAGAGCAATATATTAAATAACCAAATGGCTTACGTACAAGTTGTAGCTATGTCTTTTTAAAAGTTTGATCGCAATGTTTATTAGATTTAAATAAAAATAAATATGATTTATGCTAAAGTCACATTAATATAAAGAATAGCCGAAACTGCACCGTACGTGCGCCTTGCGATAAAGCTTTTAATTGACCCGTACGATCTCTTGCTTGCCTGTACGTACTTTACGTTTTTACCAGGGTCCTTGTAGTGAGCCGAGAATACACGTAGCAGTTTTAAGGTCAAATCGTAAACACAATCGGGGCCGAGTATGGATTAAACTTTCATATCTAACAGCTACGGCTCCGTACGAGTGTGTTGTTTTGTGTCATGTGCGTACCGCTCTCAATCTCCGTAAACATATATCCTGTAAAGCGTTGTCGTAGGATCTCTACTGTTTCCATGGAAGGTCATGTCGAGATGAACTTTGTGTCGACCAATCAATGCGTATTTTTCATCTAGACGAAAACACTATTAATCACAATTTGATTTCGTAATTTCTTTTTTAGACCAGGGTTTGCATGCTAATTTAAGGTGGGTCGGTAAGGCCAGATCTAAATTAGCGAGTATGCCAGCGGAAATTTTTAGATCGGGTTTTAATCAGATTGGCCGTCTCCTTAATACGCAAGACTTTCCACGACTTACGGCTTTCTGCACGTAAGGGTACGACATTCGGAACTCCTCGACTGTTCATAATTGAATAATCTCGGAAGGATTCGAGGGGGTCTTCACTGGATTTTTGTGATTTAACTACCACATTTTTAATGATTTATATGTTATTTTAGGATTTTTATGACAGTTCAAAGAAAAGGTATATTTGTGTCATTATTGTTTGTTCAAGTTTAGTCAGTCATCCATATCATTTAAAGATCACCTTTTATTATTTGAACTATTAGGCATATGGTTGCAGAGGATAGGCTCTGTACTATCTGTTGTGTGCTTATTTAAAGTAAAAATGAGTTATAAGTTCCGATCTGTTTATCATATGGTAATAAGACATTCAGAAACTTGGCTGCCTTCACAGATTTCGAGGTTGTTGCTCCTGGGCTTATTCATTTTTATCATGTTATATAAGTTACACTTTGATTAATCATTCTTGTTATTTGGTATATATATTCAAGTATAGTCAGTATCTAGTATATTTGTTATGTCAAGTACATACGTCTAATCATTTTATGGAATGCTCAACAGAAATAAGGTTCATATGACCACAAAAATAATAGGACAATCAGTTAAGACAAGCAGACCCACTATCATGCCGTATGACCTTGATGAACAGACAAAATTGTTCAATTATACTTCTTAAGCAAAATTTGGTCCAGTCTTAATGTAAAGTCAACCATTTGATGTCTGTATTCTAAATGTGGCTTAGTTAAAAATATAAATGTGTTTCCAATAGTAAGGGGGGTTATTATTTTACCTTTTTAATGGGACCCTGTTTAAAAATGCTACCTCTACTGACGACTCTTAAATTGAGATAACATATATTCCCTGTTAGACATGTCATTCTATCATTACTCTCGTGCAAGATTCTGTCAGTAGTAAAAAATATCATGCACACTATATGACATGTCATTCTTTCTCTATTCCAAGGGAAGTATCTGTCCTCAATTAAGATAACAAACACAATATGACATGCCATACTATCATTACCCTTATATGGACTTCTTTCTTCAATAAAAAAAACCATAATCACACAATATGACATGCCATTCTGTCATTACCCTTATGTGGACTTCTATCTTCAATTAAAAAAACCATAATCACACAATATGACATGTCATTCTGTCATTACCCTTACGTGGACTCCTATCTTCAATTAAAAAACAAAACCACAAAATAAGACATGTCATTCTATCATTACCCTCAGGTAGGCATCTATCTTTAAATACAATATCATAACCCCTATATGACATGTCATTTTTTCTGTACTTTCAGGTAAGTATCTGCCTTAAATAAGATAACACACACGCAATATGACATGTCATTCTTTCCTTTTCTTATATAAGTTTCTGTCCTCAATTTAGATAAATGCACACACTATGACATGTCAATCTTTTCTTAGTCTTAATAAGTATCTGTTCTCAATTAAAATAACAGACACACATTATGGCATGTCATCCTTTCCTTATTTTATAGTTAGTATCAGTCTTAAATACGATAACATATATTCCCTGCTAGACATGTCATTCTATCATCACTCTCATGTAAGATTCTGTCTTTAGTAAAACTTTCATGCACACTATATGACCTGTCATTCTTTTCCTATTCTAAAGTAAGTATATGTCCTCAATTAAGATAACAAATACACACAAACTAAGACATTTCATTTTATCATAACTCTCATGTAGGTTTCTATCTTCAAATAAAAAAAACATACACACACAATAAGATATTTTATTTTATCCTTACATTCAGGTAGGCATATATCTTCAAATAAAATGCAATACCCCCTATATGACATGTCATTTTTTTATATTCTCAGGTAAGTATCTGTCCTCAATTAAAATAAAAGACTAACATTCTGGCACGTCATTCTTTCCTTATTCTATTGTTAGTATCAGTCTTAAATAAAGATAACATTTATTCCCTGCAAGACATGTCATTCTATCATAACTCTCATGTAAGATTCTGTCTTTAGTAAAAATATCATGCACACTATATGACATGTCATTCTTTCTCTATTCCAAGGGAAGTATCTGTCCTCAATTAAGATAACAAACACAATATGACATGCCATACTATCATTACCCCTATATGGACTTCTATCTTCAATAATAAAAACAGAATCACACAATATGACATGTTATTCTGTCATTACCCTTATGTGGACTTCTATCTTCAATTTAAGAACATAACCACAAAATAAGACATGTCATTCTATCATAACTCTCATGTAAGATTCTGTCTTTAGAAAAAATATCATGCACACTATATGACATGTGATTCTTTCCCTATTCCAAGGGAAGTATCTGTCTTCAATTAAGATAACAAACACAATATGACATGCCATACTATCATTACCCTTATATGGACTTCTATCTTCAATAAAAAACATAATCAAACAATAAGACATGTCATTCTATCATTACCCCCATTTAGGCATCTGTCTTCAATTTAGATTACATATACACCCAAGCAAAGACATTTCATTTTATCATAACTCTCATGTAGGCTTCTTTTTTAAATAAAATACATACACACACAATAAGACATGTCATTCTATCATTACCCTCAGGTAGGCATCTATCTTTAAATAAAATATTTCCCCCTATATGACAAGTCATTATTTCTAAATTTTCAGGTAAGTATCTGACTTAAATAAGTTAACACGCGCGCAATATGACATGTCATTTTTTCCTTATTCTATAGTTTGTATCAGTCTTAAATTAAGATAACATATATTCCCTCTTAGAATCACATTCTATCATTACTCTCATGTAAGATTCTGTCTTTAGTAACAATATCATGCACACTATATGACATGTCATTCTTTCCCTATTCTAAGGTAAGTATCTGTCTTCAATTAAGATAACCACACAATAAGTCATGTCATTCTATCATTACCCCCATGTAGGCATCTGTCTTCAATTGAGATAACATATACACACAAACTAAGACATTTCATTTTATCATAACTCTCATGTAGGCTTTTATCTTCAAATAAAAAAAAAACATACACACACAATAAGACATGTCATTCTATCATTACCCTCAGGTAGGCATCTATCTTTAAATAAAATATCATACCCCCTATATGACATGTCATTTGTTCTATATTTTCAGGTTAGTATCTGCCTTAAATAAGATAACACACACGCAATATGACATGTCATTCTTTCCTTTTTCTTATAAAAGTTCCTGTCCTCAACTTAAATAAATGCACACACTATGACATGTCATTTTTTTCTTAGTCTTAATAAGTATCTGTCCTCAATTAAAATAACAGACACACATTATGGCATGTCATCCTTTCCTTATTTTGTAGTTAGTATCAGTCTTAAATTACGATAACATATATTCCCTGCTAGACATGTCATTCTATCATCACTCTCATGTAAGATTCTGTCTTTAGTAAAACTTTCATGCACACTATATGACCTGTCATTCTTTTCCTATTCTAAGGTAAGTATCTGTCCTCAATTAAGATAACAAATACACACAAACTAAGACATTTCATTTTATCATAACTCGCATGTAGGTTTCTATCTTCAAATAAAAAAATCATACACACACAATAAGACATTTTATTTTATCATTACATCCAGGTAGGCATCTATCTTCAAATAAAATGCAATACCCCCTATATGACATGTCATTTTTTTATATTCTCAGGTAAGTATCTGTCCTTAATTAAAATAAAAGACTCACATTATGGCACGTCATTCTTTCCTTATTCTATTGTTAAGATCAGTCTTAAATAAAGATAACATATATTCCCTGCTAGACCTGTCATTCTATCATAACTCTCATGTAAGATTCTGTCTTTAGTAAAAATAACATGCACGCTATATGACGTGTCAATCTTTCCCTATTCCAAGGGAAGTATCTGTCTTCAATTAAGATAACACACACGATATGACATGTCATTCTATCATTACCCTTATGTGGACTTCTATCTTCAATTTAAAAATCATAACCACAAAATAAGACATGTCATTCTATCATTACCCCCATGTAGGCATCTGTCTTCAATTTAGATAACATATACACCAAAACTAAGACATTTCATTTTATCATAACTCTGATGTCTTCAAATAAAAAAAAATATAAACACAAAATGAGACATGTCATTCTATCTTTAAACCTCAGGTAGGCATCTATATTTAAATACAATATCATACCCCCTATATGACATGTCATTTTTTCTATATTTTCAGGTAAGTATCAGCCTTAAATTACATAACACACGCAATATGACATGTCATTCTTTCCTTTTTCCTATATAAGTTTCTGTCCTCAACTTAGATAAATGCACACACTATGACATGTCATTTTTTTCTTAGTCTTAATAAGTATCTGTCCTCAATTAAAATAACAGACACACATTATGGCATGTCATCCTTTCCTTATTTTATAGTTAGTATCAGTCTTAAATTACGATAACATATATTCCCTGCTAGACATGTCATTCTATCATCACTCTCATGTAAGATTCTGTCTTTAGTAAAACTTTCATGCACACTATATGACCTGTCATTCTTTCCCTATTCTAAGGTAAGTATCTGTCCTCAATTAAGATAACAAATACACACAAACTAGGACATTTCATTTTATCATAACTCTCATGTAGGTTTCTATCTTAAAATAAATAAAACATACACACACAATAAGACATTTCATTTTATTATTACATTCAGGTAGGCATTTATCTTCAAATAAAATGCCATACCCCCTATATGACATGTCATTTTTTTATATTCTCAGGTAAGTATCTGTCCTCAATTAAAATTAAAGACTCACATTATGGCACGTCATTCTTTCCTTATTCTATTGTTAGTATCAGTCTTAAATAAAGATAACATTTATTCCCTGCTAGACATGTCATTCTATCATAACTCTCATGTAAGATTCTGTCTTTAGTTAAAATAACATGCACGCTATATGACGTGTCATTCTTTCCCTATTCCCAGGGAAGTATCTGTCTTCAATTATGATAACAAACACAATATGACATGTCATTCTATCATTACCCTTATGTGGACTTCTATCTTCAATTAAAAAATCATATCCACAAAATAAGACATGTCATTCTATCATTACCCCCATGTAGGCATCTGTCTTCAATTTAGATAACATATACACCAAAACTAAGACATTTCATTTTATCATAACTCTGATGTCTTCAAATAAAAAACAATACAAACACAAAATGAGACATATCATTCTATCTTTTAACCTCAGGTAGGCATCTATATTTAAATGAAATATCATGCCCCCTATATGACATGTCATTTTTTCTATATTTTCAGGTAAGTATCTGTCTTAAATAAGATAACACACAAGCAATATGACATGTCATTCTTTCCTTATTCTTATATAAGTTTCTGTCCTCAATTTAGATAAATGCACACACTTTGACATGTCATTCTCTCCTTAGTCTTAATTAGTATCTGTCCTCAATTAAAATAACAGACACAGATTATGGCATGTCATTCTTTCCTTATTCTATAGTTAGTATCAGTCTTAAATAAGAATGACATATATTGACACATAGATATGTCATTCTGTCATTACTCTCATGCAAGAGTCTGTTTTTAGTAGAAAATCATACACACTCTTTGGCATGTCATTCTTTTTCTATCCTTAGGTAAGTATCAGTCTTCAATTAAGATAACAAACACAATAAGACATGTCATTCTAACATTACCCGCATGTAGGTATCTGTCTTCAATTAAGATAACATATACACGCAAGCTAAGACATTTCATTTTATCATAACTCTCATGTAGGCTTCTATCTTCAAATAAAAAAAACAACATACACACATAACCACAAAATAAGACATGTCATTCTATCATTTCCCCCATGTAGGCATCTGTCTTCAATTTAGATAACATATACACCAAAACTAAGACATTTCATTTTATCATAACTCAGATGTCTTCAAATTAAAAACAATACAAACTCAAAATGAGACATATCATTCTATCTTTAAACCTCAGGTAGGCATCTATATTTAAATAAAATATCATACCCCCTATATGACATGTCATTTTTTCTATATTTTCAGGTAAGTATCTGTCTTAAATAAGATAACACACAAGCAATATGGCATGTCATTCTTTCTTTATTCTTATATCAGTCTCTGTCCTCAATTTAGATACATGCACACACTTTGACATGTCATTCTCTCCTTAGTCTTAATTAGTATCTGTTCTCAATTAAAATAACAGACACAGATTATGGCATGTCATTCTTTCCTTATTATATAGTTAGTATCAGTCTTAAATAAGAATGACATATATTGACACATAGACATGTCATTCTGTCATTACTCTCATGCAAGATTCTGTTTTTAGTAGAAAATCATACACACTCTATGGCATGTCATTCTTTTCCTATCCTTAGGTAAGTATCAGTCTTCAATTAAGATAACAAACACAATAAGACATGTCATTCTAAAATTACCCGCATGTAGGTATCTGTCTTCAATTAAGATAACATATACACGCAAGCTAAGACATTTCATTTTATTATTGCTCTCTATAGGCTTCTATCTTTAAATAAAAAAACAACATACACACATAACCACAAAATAAGACATGTCATTCTGTCATTTCCCCCATGTAGGCATCTGTCTTCAATTTAGATAACATATACACCAAAACTAAGACATTTCATTATATCATAACTCAGATGTCTTCAAATTAAAAACAATACAAACTCAAAATGAGACATATCATTCTATCTTTAAACCTCAGGTAGGCATCTATATTTAAATAAAATATCATACCCCCTATATGACATGTCATTTTGTCTATATTTTCAGGTTAGTATCTGTCTTAAATAAGATAACACACAAGCAATATGACATGTCATTCTTTCTTTATTCTTATATCTGTTTCCGTCCTCATTTTAGATAAATGCACACACTTTGACATGTCATTCTCTCCTTAGTCTTAATTAGTATCTGTCCTCAATTAAAATAACAGACACAGATTATGGCATGTCATTCTTTCCTTATTCTATAGTTAGTATCAGTCTTAAATAAGAATGACATATATTGACACATAGATATGTCATTCTGTCATTACTCTCATGCAAGAGTCTGTTTTTAGTAGAAAATCATACACACTCTTTGGCATGTCATTCTTTTTCTATCCTTAGGTAAGTATCAGTCTTCAATTAAGATAACAAACACAATAAGACATGTCATTCTAACATTACCCGCATGTAGGTATCTGTCTTCAATTAAGATAACATATACACGCAAGCTAAGACATTTCATTTTATCATAACTCTCATGTAGGCTTCTATCTTCAAATAAAAAAAACAACATACACACATAACCACAAAATAAGACATGTCATTCTATCATTTCCCCCATGTAGGCATCTGTCTTCAATTTAGATAACATATACACCAAAACTAAGACATTTCATTTTATCATAACTCAGATGTCTTCAAATTAAAAACAATACAAACTCAAAATGAGACATATCATTCTATCTTTAAACCTCAGGTAGGCATCTATATTTAAATAAAATATCATACCCCCTATATGACATGTCATTTTTTCTATATTTTCAGGTAAGTATCTGTCTTAAATAAGATAACACACAAGCAATATGGCATGTCATTCTTTCTTTATTCTTATATCAGTCTCTGTCCTCAATTTAGATAAATGCACACACTTTGACATGTCATTCTCTCCTTAGTCTTAATTAGTATCTGTTCTCAATTAAAATAACAGACACAGATTATGGCATGTCATTCTTTCCTTATTATATAGTTAGTATCAGTCTTAAATAAGAATGACATATATTGACACATAGACATGTCATTCTGTCATTACTCTCATGCAAGATTCTGTTTTTAGTAGAAAATCATACACACTCTATGGCATGTCATTCTTTTCCTATCCTTAGGTAAGTATCAGTCTTCAATTAAGATAACAAACACAATAAGACATGTCATTCTAAAATTACCCGCATGTAGGTATCTGTCTTCAATTAAGATAACATATACACGCAAGCTAAGACATTTCATTTTATTATTGCTCTCTATAGGCTTCTATCTTTAAATAAAAAAACAACATACACACATAACCACAAAATAAGACATGTCATTCTGTCATTTCCCCCATGTAGGCATCTGTCTTCAATTTAGATAACATATACACCAAAACTAAGACATTTCATTATATCATAACTCAGATGTCTTCAAATTAAAAACAATACAAACTCAAAATGAGACATATCATTCTATCTTTAAACCTCAGGTAGGCATCTATATTTAAATAAAATATCATACCCCCTATATGACATGTCATTTTGTCTATATTTTCAGGTTAGTATCTGTCTTAAATAAGATAACACACAAGCAATATGACATGTCATTCTTTCTTTATTCTTATATCTGTTTCCGTCCTCAATTTAGATAAATGCACACACTTTGACATGTCATTCTCTCCTTAGTCTTAATTAGTATCTGTCCTCAATTAAAATAACAGACACAAATTATGGCATGTCATTCCTTCCTTATTCTATAGTTAGTATCAGTCTTAAATAAGAATGACATATATTGACACATAGACATGTCATTCTGTCATTACTCTCATGCAAGATTCTGTTTTTAGTAGAACATCATACACACTCTATGGCATGTCATTCTTTTCCTATCCTTAGGTAAGTATCAGTCTTCAATTAAGATAACAAACACAATATGACATGTCATTCTATCATTACCCTTATTTCGACTTTTATTTTCAATTTAAAAACATAACCACACAATAAGACATGTCATTCTAACATAACCCGCATGTAGGTATCTGTCTTCAATAAAGATAACATATACACGCAAGCTAAGACATGTCATTCTATCATAACTCTCATGTAAGATTCTGTCTTTAGTAAAAATAACATGCACGCTATATGACGTGTCATTCTTTCCCTATTCCAAGGGAAGTATCTGTCTTCAATTAAGATAACAAACACAATATGACATGTCATTCTATCATTACCCTTATGTGGACTCCTATCTTCAATTAAAAAATCATATCCACAAAATAAGACATGTCATTCTATCATTACCCCCATGTAAGCATCTGTCTTCAATTTAGATAACATATACAACAAAACTAAGAAATTTCATTTTATCATAACTCTGATGTCTTCAAATAAAAAACAATACAAACACAAAATGAGACATATCATTCTATCTTTAAACCTCAGGTAGGCATCTATATTTAAATGAAATATCATACCCCCTATATGACATGTCATTTTTTCTATATTTTCAGGTAAGTATCTGCCTTAAATAAGATAACACACACGCAATATGACATGTCATTCTTTCCTTATTCTTATATAAGTTTCGGTCCTCAATTTAGATAAATGCACACACTTTGACATGTCATTCTCTCCTTAGTCTTAATTAGTATCTGTCCTCAATTAAAATAACAGACACAGATTATGGCATGTCATTCCTTCCTTATTCTATAGTTAGTATCAGTCTTAAATAAGAATGACATATATTGACATATAGACATGTCATTCTGTCATTACTCTCATGCAAGATTCTGTTTTTAGTAGAAAATCATACACACTCTATGGCATGTCATTCTTTTCCTATCCTTAGGTAAGTATCAGTCTTCAATTAAGATAACAAAAACAATAAGACATGTCATTCTAACATTACCCGCATGTAGGTATCTGTCTTCAATTAAGATAACATATACACGCAAGCTAAGACATTTCATTTTATCATAACTCTCTATAGGCTTCTATCTTTAAATAAAAAAACAACATACTCACATAACCACAAAATAAGACATGTCATTCTATCATTTCCCCCATGTAGTCATCTGTCTTCAATTTAGATAACATATACACCAAAAATAAGACATTTCATTTATCATAACTCATATGTCTTCAAATTAAAAACAATACAAACACAAAATGAGACATATCATTCTATCTTTAAACCTCAGGTAGGCATCTATATTTAAATAAAATATCATACCCCCTATATGACATGTCATTTTGTCTATATTTTCAGGTTAGTATCTGTCTTAAATAAGATAACACACAAGCAATATGACATGTCATTCTTTCTTTATTCTTATATCAGTTTCTGTCCTCAATTTAGATAAATGCACACACTTTGACATGTCATTCTCTCCTTAGTCTTAATTAGTATCTGTCCTCAATTAAAATAACAGACACAGATTATGGCATGTCATTCCTTCCTTATTCTATAGTTAGTATCAGCCTTAAAGAATGACATATATTGACACATAGACATGTCATTCTGTCATTACTCTCATGCAAGAGTCTGTTTTTAGTAGAAAATCATACACACTCTTTGGCATGTCATTCTTTTTCTATCCTTAGGTAAGTATCAGTCTTCAATTAAGATAACAAACACAATAAGACATGTCATTCTAACATTACCCGCATGTAGGTATCTGTCTTCAATTAAGATAACATATACACGCAAGCTAAGACATTTCATTTTATCATAACTCTCATGTAGGCTTCTATCTTCAAATAAAAAAAACAACATACACACATAACCACAAAATAAGACATGTCATTCTATCATTTCCCCCATGTAGGCATCTGTCTTCAATTTAGATAACATATACACCAAAACTAAGACATTTCATTTTATCATAACTCAGATGTCTTCAAATTAAAAACAATACAAACTCAAAATGAGACATATCATTCTATCTTTAAACCTCAGGTAGGCATCTATATTTAAATAAAATATCATACCCCCTATATGACATGTCATTTTTTCTATATTTTCAGGTAAGTATCTGTCTTAAATAAGATAACACACAAGCAATATGGCATGTCATTCTTTCTTTATTCTTATATCAGTCTCTGTCCTCAATTTAGATACATGCACACACTTTGACATGTCATTCTCTCCTTAGTCTTAATTAGTATCTGTTCTCAATTAAAATAACAGACACAGATTATGGCATGTCATTCTTTCCTTATTATATAGTTAGTATCAGTCTTAAATAAGAATGACATATATTGACACATAGACATGTCATTCTGTCATTACTCTCATGCAAGATTCTGTTTTTAGTAGAAAATCATACACACTCTATGGCATGTCATTCTTTTCCTATCCTTAGGTAAGTATCAGTCTTCAATTAAGATAACAAACACAATAAGACATGTCATTCTAAAATTACCCGCATGTAGGTATCTGTCTTCAATTAAGATAACATATACACGCAAGCTAAGACATTTCATTTTATTATTGCTCTCTATAGGCTTCTATCTTTAAATAAAAAAACAACATACACACATAACCACAAAATAAGACATGTCATTCTGTCATTTCCCCCATGTAGGCATCTGTCTTCAATTTAGATAACATATACACCAAAACTAAGACATTTCATTATATCATAACTCAGATGTCTTCAAATTAAAAACAATACAAACTCAAAATGAGACATATCATTCTATCTTTAAACCTCAGGTAGGCATCTATATTTAAATAAAATATCATACCCCCTATATGACATGTCATTTTGTCTATATTTTCAGGTTAGTATCTGTCTTAAATAAGATAACACACAAGCAATATGACATGTCATTCTTTCTTTATTCTTATATCTGTTTCCGTCCTCATTTTAGATAAATGCACACACTTTGACATGTCATTCTCTCCTTAGTCTTAATTAGTATCTGTCCTCAATTAAAATAACAGACACAGATTATGGCATGTCATTCTTTCCTTATTCTATAGTTAGTATCAGTCTTAAATAAGAATGACATATATTGACACATAGATATGTCATTCTGTCATTACTCTCATGCAAGAGTCTGTTTTTAGTAGAAAATCATACACACTCTTTGGCATGTCATTCTTTTTCTATCCTTAGGTAAGTATCAGTCTTCAATTAAGATAACAAACACAATAAGACATGTCATTCTAACATTACCCGCATGTAGGTATCTGTCTTCAATTAAGATAACATATACACGCAAGCTAAGACATTTCATTTTATCATAACTCTCATGTAGGCTTCTATCTTCAAATAAAAAAAACAACATACACACATAACCACAAAATAAGACATGTCATTCTATCATTTCCCCCATGTAGGCATCTGTCTTCAATTTAGATAACATATACACCAAAACTAAGACATTTCATTTTATCATAACTCAGATGTCTTCAAATTAAAAACAATACAAACTCAAAATGAGACATATCATTCTATCTTTAAACCTCAGGTAGGCATCTATATTTAAATAAAATATCATACCCCCTATATGACATGTCATTTTTTCTATATTTTCAGGTAAGTATCTGTCTTAAATAAGATAACACACAAGCAATATGGCATGTCATTCTTTCTTTATTCTTATATCAGTCTCTGTCCTCAATTTAGATAAATGCACACACTTTGACATGTCATTCTCTCCTTAGTCTTAATTAGTATCTGTTCTCAATTAAAATAACAGACACAGATTATGGCATGTCATTCTTTCCTTATTATATAGTTAGTATCAGTCTTAAATAAGAATGACATATATTGACACATAGACATGTCATTCTGTCATTACTCTCATGCAAGATTCTGTTTTTAGTAGAAAATCATACACACTCTATGGCATGTCATTCTTTTCCTATCCTTAGGTAAGTATCAGTCTTCAATTAAGATAACAAACACAATAAGACATGTCATTCTAAAATTACCCGCATGTAGGTATCTGTCTTCAATTAAGATAACATATACACGCAAGCTAAGACATTTCATTTTATTATTGCTCTCTATAGGCTTCTATCTTTAAATAAAAAAACAACATACACACATAACCACAAAATAAGACATGTCATTCTGTCATTTCCCCCATGTAGGCATCTGTCTTCAATTTAGATAACATATACACCAAAACTAAGACATTTCATTATATCATAACTCAGATGTCTTCAAATTAAAAACAATACAAACTCAAAATGAGACATATCATTCTATCTTTAAACCTCAGGTAGGCATCTATATTTAAATAAAATATCATACCCCCTATATGACATGTCATTTTGTCTATATTTTCAGGTTAGTATCTGTCTTAAATAAGATAACACACAAGCAATATGACATGTCATTCTTTCTTTATTCTTATATCTGTTTCCGTCCTCAATTTAGATAAATGCACACACTTTGACATGTCATTCTCTCCTTAGTCTTAATTAGTATCTGTCCTCAATTAAAATAACAGACACAAATTATGGCATGTCATTCCTTCCTTATTCTATAGTTAGTATCAGTCTTAAATAAGAATGACATATATTGACACATAGACATGTCATTCTGTCATTACTCTCATGCAAGATTCTGTTTTTAGTAGAACATCATACACACTCTATGGCATGTCATTCTTTTCCTATCCTTAGGTAAGTATCAGTCTTCAATTAAGATAACAAACACAATATGACATGTCATTCTATCATTACCCTTATTTCGACTTTTATTTTCAATTTAAAAACATAACCACACAATAAGACATGTCATTCTAACATAACCCGCATGTAGGTATCTGTCTTCAATAAAGATAACATATACACGCAAGCTAAGACATGTCATTCTATCATAACTCTCATGTAAGATTCTGTCTTTAGTAAAAATAACATGCACGCTATATGACGTGTCATTCTTTCCCTATTCCAAGGGAAGTATCTGTCTTCAATTAAGATAACAAACACAATATGACATGTCATTCTATCATTACCCTTATGTGGACTCCTATCTTCAATTAAAAAATCATATCCACAAAATAAGACATGTCATTCTATCATTACCCCCATGTAAGCATCTGTCTTCAATTTAGATAACATATACAACAAAACTAAGAAATTTCATTTTATCATAACTCTGATGTCTTCAAATAAAAAACAATACAAACACAAAATGAGACATATCATTCTATCTTTAAACCTCAGGTAGGCATCTATATTTAAATGAAATATCATACCCCCTATATGACATGTCATTTTTTCTATATTTTCAGGTAAGTATCTGCCTTAAATAAGATAACACACACGCAATATGACATGTCATTCTTTCCTTATTCTTATATAAGTTTCGGTCCTCAATTTAGATAAATGCACACACTTTGACATGTCATTCTCTCCTTAGTCTTAATTAGTATCTGTCCTCAATTAAAATAACAGACACAGATTATGGCATGTCATTCCTTCCTTATTCTATAGTTAGTATCAGTCTTAAATAAGAATGACATATATTGACATATAGACATGTCATTCTGTCATTACTCTCATGCAAGATTCTGTTTTTAGTAGAAAATCATACACACTCTATGGCATGTCATTCTTTTCCTATCCTTAGGTAAGTATCAGTCTTCAATTAAGATAACAAAAACAATAAGACATGTCATTCTAACATTACCCGCATGTAGGTATCTGTCTTCAATTAAGATAACATATACACGCAAGCTAAGACATTTCATTTTATCATAACTCTCTATAGGCTTCTATCTTTAAATAAAAAAACAACATACTCACATAACCACAAAATAAGACATGTCATTCTATCATTTCCCCCATGTAGTCATCTGTCTTCAATTTAGATAACATATACACCAAAAATAAGACATTTCATTTATCATAACTCATATGTCTTCAAATTAAAAACAATACAAACACAAAATGAGACATATCATTCTATCTTTAAACCTCAGGTAGGCATCTATATTTAAATAAAATATCATACCCCCTATATGACATGTCATTTTGTCTATATTTTCAGGTTAGTATCTGTCTTAAATAAGATAACACACAAGCAATATGACATGTCATTCTTTCTTTATTCTTATATCAGTTTCTGTCCTCAATTTAGATAAATGCACACACTTTGACATGTCATTCTCTCCTTAGTCTTAATTAGTATCTGTCCTCAATTAAAATAACAGACACAGATTATGGCATGTCATTCCTTCCTTATTCTATAGTTAGTATCAGCCTTAAAGAATGACATATATTGACACATAGACATGTCATTCTGTCATTACTCTCATGCAAGATTCTGTTTTTAATAAAAAATCATACACACTCTATGGCATGTCATTCTTTTCCTATCCTTAGGTAAGTATCAGTCTTCAATTAAGATAACAAACACAATAAGACATGTCATTCTATCATTACCCTTATGTGGACTTTTATTTTCAATTTAAAAACATAACCACACAATAAGACATGTCATTCTAACATTACCCGCATGTAGGTATCTGTCTTCAATTAAGATAACATATACACGCAAGCTAAGACATTTCATTTTATCATAACTCTCATGTAGGCTTCTATCTTCAAATAAAAAAACAACATACACACTCCTTATTTTATAGTAAGTATCAGTTTTAAATTAAGATAACATATATTTCCTGCTAGACATGTCATTCTATCATAACTCTCATGTAAGATTCTGTCTTTAGTAAAACTTTCATGCACACTATTTGACATGGCATTCTTTTCCCTATTCTATCTTCAATTAAAAAGTCATAACCACAAAATAAGACATGTCATTCAATCATTACCCCCATGTAGGCATCTGTCTTCAATTAAGATAACATAAACGCAATATATCATGTCATTTTGCTCCATTTTCTCCGGTACGTATCTGTTATCAATTAAGATAACATTCTTACACTATGACATGTCATTCTATCATTACCCTCTTGTAGGTTTCTATCTTCAATTAAAATATCATTCACAAACACTTAAGCATGTCATTCTATCATAACTTTCATGAAGGCATCTATCCTCAAATAAAATAACATGAACGCAATATGTCATGTCATTTTTTTCATTTTCTCCGGTACGTATCTGTTATCAATTAAGATAACATTTTTACACTATGACATGTCATTCTATCATTACCCTCATGTAGGTTTCTATCTTCAATTAAAATATCATTCACAAACACTTAGGCATGTCATTCTATCATTACCCCCATGTAGGTTTCTATCTTCAATTAAAATATCATTCACAAACACTTAGGCATGTCATTCTATTATTACCCTCATGTAGGTTTCTATCTTCAATTAAAATATCATTCACAATCACTTAGGCATGTCATTCTATTATTACCCTCATGTAGGTTTCTATCTTCAATTAAAATATCATTCACAAACACTTAGGCATGTCATTCTATTATTACCCTCATGTAGGTTTCTATCTTCAATTAAAATATCATTCACAAACACTTAGGCATGTCATTCTATCATTACCCTCATGTAGGTTTTTATCTTCATTTTAAATAACATTCATAAACACTAATGCATGTCATTCTTTCATAACTTTCATGTAGGTATCTATCCTCAAATAAAATAACATGAACGCAATATGTCATGTCATTTTTTTCAATATTCTCCGGTAAATATCTCTCTCCATGAAAATAACATGCACACAATATGACATGTCATTCTATCATGACTCTCATGTAAGTTTCTGCCTTTTATCAAAATAACGTACACACAATAAGACGTGCCATTTTCTTCTTATTTTTAGGTAAGCTCCTGCCTTAAATTAACAAAAGGTACACACATTATGACATGTCATTCAATTATAACTCTCATGCAGGTTTCTATCTTCAATTTAGATAAAGTGTACATACACTATGACATGTCATTGTATTATTACTTTCATGTAGGTTTCTATTTTTAATCCAGATAACATACATACACTATGGCATGCCATTCTATCATTACTCTGCTGTTAATCTATGTCTTCAATTTAGATAACATACACACAAGATGACATGAAATTCTTTCCTTACTTTCAGTTTCGTTTTTATCTTCAATAAAAATAGCACACACGCAATATAGCATGTCATTCTTTCCTTGTTTTCTTATAAGTTTCTGTCGTCAATTAAGATAAATGGACACGATATGACATGTCATTCTATCATTACTCTTTTGTATGTTATTTTCGTCAATTAAGAGAAAATATACACATATGACATGTCATTCTTTTTTGTGTCATTAGCATTTGTCTTCAATTAAGATAACATACGCTCAATATGGCATGTCATTCTATCATTACTCTTATGTAGTATAGAATAGAAGTTAAAAAACTTACATACATATTTGGGTCTCATTTTCTGTAGGTTTTTATCTTTTTATGTAAGTATCTGTCTTTAATTAATTTACTCACGCACAATATGCCATGTCATTCTATCATTACTCTTATTTAGGATAGAAAAGAGGTTAAAAAACTTACATACATCTTTGGGTCTTATTTTCTGTAGGTTTCTATCTTTTTATGTAAGTATCTGTCTTTAATTAATTTACTCACGCACAATATGACATGTCATTCTGTCATTACTCTTATGAAGGTTTCTATCTTCAACTTTATTACAATTCGGCATGTTGTTCATTTTGTCCTCGTTGTAAGTTAAGATAACATACAAACAATATAACATGTCATTAGCTTCTCTTTCAGATAGATCTGTCTTTAATACAGATAATAGACGGACACTATTGCATTCAGTGCTTATTTTTATGAAGGTGTCCATTTACAGTACATTTGCTGGTATAAATATCTTTATGTATAGTCTGTATCTATTGTGGTATTTTAACAGTGCATGTTACATTGTCAAAATACAAATAGAGATAGCAGTTCAAAAATGTTAAATCAAACAGTTGATATATGATAAGTATAATTATTTAGAAACCATTGGAAAAATTCACAAACTTTTTGTCTGAAATGAATACACCCGTGGAATGTGTGAATATGAATTAAATTAAATCTGTATGAATTTTATGTTATACTATTTACTTGAATCTATCTTTTACTATGGTTTTTTTTTGTTATATTTATATCATTAAACGTAAAATTCATAAGAATGAACACTCCAGTATATTTTGTTGCAATTTTCTTTACCAAAATTATCAATTCTGTGACACAATACAAATTATATAAACAGTCTGATAATAATGGCTAGAAAGTCCCATTCTACAAACTGATTTAATCTATACTGATGCCTACGCGTTCATAGATCTGATTACATTTACATTGTACATAGTACGTTAATCGCGTTTATGATCGTTAAAAAATATAAAACGCTTTTTTAATACATGTAAGAAGTACTAATGATGCTTGATAACGATGTACTTAAAAGTGAATGACTTGGTAAAGAAGAGGGAAGTATGAAAGTGTTTTATTTCGACAATAATTAACAATCTATAGTTCTGAGCAATCTAGTGAAGGGCCCATTTATGGGAGGATAGCTAGATCGGAATTATAGAGGCATACAGATAATTCTGAGCAATCTAGTGAGGGGCCCATTTATGGGAGGATAGCTAGATCGGGATTATTTGTAAAGCATAATTCTGAGCAATCTAGTGAAGGACCCAGTTTACTGGGAGGATAGCTAGATCGGAATTCATGCATAGTTAATAAACGCACAATTCTGAGTAATCTAGTGAAGGGCCCATTTTACGGGAGGATAGCTAGATCGGAATTACTTTTTAACAGAATTAATGATGTACCAAAATATGCAAGGTACTATATACTGTAAATGATTAAATAGAAATAGTCTTCATAGTACTAAGTCTGGCTAGGGTGCTGCTTACATGTATATGCTTTTAACAAATTTGAAAAAAATTTATCGAATTTTCTTTGAATTGAAAGTCTACAAACATGCTATGTATAATGAACTATGTTGTTGTTTACATGGGTGTGGAAGGTTTTGAGTGTAGATTAAACTTATGTACATGTATAACTTAACTCATGGCTTGGAGTTTATAAATAACTAAATGTGTCAATTTGCATATGTTTATAAATTCCAGCATTTTTTAATAATTTGTATTGTACATAGACAATGGTAATTAGTATAGAGTGACAAGCTTCATGGCTTATGATTTGATAGCACGTGACTTTGTTTATTGGTATGATATTGTAATAACATTATGCATGCAGGATTTTTGAAAAATTGTGTAATTATAATTGGGTATTTTTGTAGCGATATGTTTTCCTTTTTAAAGACACAATTAACGTGTGCATACAATCACTGTAAATAATATTTGTATTGATTTTATTATCATATTTGTTTAATTAAGCATATTATTTACAGGTAATTACAGGTTTTGTAAACTAAACAATATGAGGAACATTGTATCAATTAATGGTATGAGTTATTCTTCAAAATCATTCTACGGACTTACAAATATTGAATGCAGTTTAAATACATTTTTTAATTTCAATCATCCGTACAACAGCGTTTTTTTTAATAAAATTTAAGGATGCATTCAAGTGAAAAGTTTTTGAGTTATTCCAATGCTTTCTGACTGATGTTTGGGCTGAAATTTTTGTTATTACTTTCTTATTTGGCTTATAATTAATGAAGCACTTGTATATTGATTCAGATTCGCTGATATTAAATCCAAAAACAAACTAACTATGAACAGACTATGAATGCAGTATTAATTTAAACTTAAAACTTGAAGAACGCTGATGATCTGAGTTTTAATCTCAGTTACAGCAGGTTACATTCTTTCTTGCCCACAGCCATTGACATGTTGTTACAGTATTGGTACAATTCTTATCAGACACGCATCTATCTGCTATAGATCTACATAGTATATATAAAATAATAATAATGCTACATACAATCAGTTGCAGCATACAATAATTATAAATAACAAATGGCAGCATGACACGATTTATGATTACAAAGTTTTCAAACCCTTCGCTTTGCAAAATTTGACTTGCTCTTTTCATAATACAATTTTCTGTATGCACATGAATGATATCCATGAAGTTAGCTATTATCTGTTAAATGACTATTCAAATGTTTATTCTGTATTAGACAGCTGTTCATTCAGTGCCGTTTTTTTTCCTTCACACATCTCCATGTCTGGTTTCTTCTATAAAGTTTTGTTTAACATTGTGAATCTTCAGTATCACTCTGTGCTGAAACGTGTTATGTTTCCACAGTTCATAGGCGGATCTAGCGGGGGTCAGGGGTGTCCGGACCCCCCCTCCCCCATAGAATTTCCAAAATATATCTGTCCAATAGTGTATTTCTTGACAGTAAGTCATATTTTAAGAAACATGAAGCAAATTTTCTCGTTGCTTTACGTAGATTTACTGGTTATTTAGTTCGTATTGTAAATATGTTGCATTATTCTGTAAAATGTGTATAATGTTGTTATGGTGCGAAGTTTGGATCCACCCCCTTAGAAAATGTTCGGACCCCCTCTAGAAAAAATCCTGGATTCGCCCCTGCAGTTCAAACACATCATTAGTCGAGTAGTTTTTATATTTCCCTCTTTTGCTTTGGTTTTTGGAAGGAATTGTTTTCAAACAATTCCTTTCTATGTAAGCGCTCTGCAAGATTTGAAAAAGAACGAACAACACCCTCAACTCAATAGAAATCAATGAGGCAATGCGACCAAGAAATAGTGCAGCAGAAAAATATGTGTACTATCAAAAGTAGATAAATTGAAAAAAGTAATTTAAACAAATAGTTAAAATTATGATATTTAATGGGTTTTTTTACACATTAATCAAACAACATTCTAACTGTGCACGGAGAGAAGTTTTATTGTAGTATTGCGCTTTAGTATCTACCACACGCTTGTATATAAAAACAATTTTAACGGCCGGGTTTCACAGCAGGAGTTTACTTTGAGAGCATAAAGCGCTGGACATTTATCGAAATTAAGCAACGAAATGTAGGGTTAATCTTTGGATGGGTGTCCGTAGAGGTTTAATGACAGCGCGAAGCGAATTTCATAATTTTTTTTTATTATTATTTTATTAGACCACAACAAATTAATCGTTATGTTCGTCTGATTTCTCGCAGCTTAAAATCCGAAAATAAAAAAAATGAAATTAACGCATCATAAATATCGTCAAATCAAAAGTTTTGACACTCGGCCAAGTACAATTGAACTGAAAATTAGTAATTTAAGTTCTAAATAGCAATATAAGTCAGCATAATTTTGATGTCCCAAAATAACATATCAGGCTTGATTTAATTCTAGTGGTATTATTAGACATTAGCATAATATACCGAAATCGAATTGCATTGTATACACAAAAAGTGAACCGGGCTGGTCCATTATAAGATTAGTATGGCGCTGTTAATTGGTAATCTGTGCTTCCTAGTTATCTAGTATTAATATAAGTAATACCATAGAAAACTGAAGTTATCTTTTACGTATGAACTCATGAAGGTGTAAACCTCTTCTACCCTACTTCTAACTAGTTTTAAATTCAATTGAATTTTCATCTGGGGTAATTGTTAACTTGCTTTATATAGCATAGAACTACTTATTACGTGATTACACTATAGTCAATAGATATATGGTTATATGTTATATAAAAAAAGTCCATACTTTTTATGCTCTTTTTAACTTATGGTAAATAAATGTCTTAGAAACCGCACAAATTTATTCTTCGCTTTTGCTCGCTTCTCAAAATTCAAAATATGGAAAAAAACCATATTTGCTCTTAAGCTCCATTCTTTGGAACAAAATACATAGAACATATGAACAATTTGTTGTGACCTTAACTCCATGGCAAAACATTGTTTAGGTTACATCGTGACCATCAATCCACCTATCACTGTTCCTGAAAATACTCAATCTCTGGATTACTACTAGATGCAATTCAGTGACTGAACACTGCCGTATTAAAATGATTTAGAAACAGTGGTAGGAGGGAGAGTGACCATAGAAATTATTCCATGACATAGCTCCACGAAAGTATGTCCTGCCCGTGAATCAAAACATACAACTTCTCGATCAGTAGATTAATGTGCATGAATTCCTTCCAACAGTACTTTCAGTACTTTGATTATCTTACCTTGTTCGTTGTTAAGTCGCTTACTAGTATGTTATACTCGTAGATTGCTCGTGTATCTGAGACGTAAAGAGTGATTGTAAACATGCTCTATATCTACTTGTCAGGGCTCTCCCTCCGGTGATTTTTCGGTCCAAAGATGTTTTCATGTTGTACTCAGTACCCTATCAGTTGAGGTAGAAACTAAACTGGAAACTGCAGTGGAGGTTTCTTAAAACTTTCTTACCAACTCCTAAAAGCATTTCAAATAACAAGAATTATTCAAACTTATCATTGAATTTGTTGAAAAGTTTCCATCATTTAAAAAAGTGGAGATACTTTTATAAGAGCACACTGTATTCATTTATATGCAAGTGTTATTAATGATTCCTGATCCAAAATAGTTTAAGAGCTTAATTATGAACTTTAAAGCAGTTCCTTTTCTATACAAGACTTCATCTTAAACATACTGTGATCAAAACTATGGTTTTAAGTATTGACTAACAAATTCTACTTTCGGTTTCAGTATACTTTCACTTTGAAATGCAATAAATAATATATCTAAACATATTTTAGCAATACATGTGTATTTGCATTCATTGCCAAAAATCTTGTTCATTAGAGGTGTTAGAAATTCACGAAACCTACAGACGAGTTTACTTTATATCTCCGAGAATAATTGAAATTTAGGGATTGTTGATAGAGACTATTTAAGTTTTGATTAGTTGTAGTTTGCGTGTGTAATGCCTTTCCAGAGTAAAAGTTTTGTGTAGTTTTATAAAACATTCAAAGCTAAGGATTTCCCATGTGGATTTATGCTAAGAATACAGTGATAACTAAAGGATAGATTCATGATTGGGGCAATCTCCGTAAACAGATAACCTCTGGAGCGCTGTCGAACATAATCTCTAAGGTTTGCTAGGAGGGTTACGTCGAAAATTTTAGAATTTCAGATCGAGTTTTAATCAGATTAGGATTGGGGATAAGATTTTTGGGGTATGTTGATATGTTTTGTCTTAACTAGGTAAAACAAATATTTCTTGCAAGTCAGCAATCTTGGAATAATGGTGATCAGAGACTTTCTATAGCCCTGGTGTATAGGTGGGAATGGTAGCGGAAATGACCGCCCTAAACGGACCACACAACCCCCATGGTGTAAAATTCCCTGCCCGTGGCCCTCCCTATCCCTTATGCATGCTTGCCCGTGCCCCACGTCCTTTAAGTATGTGTTTCTTTTTCAGCATTCATTTTCTTAACTTTTTCATATATTTGTTTGGTATAATGTAGATGTCATCAAAAGCATATTTCTTTCGGGTTTCTCTTCTCGTGTTTTGTCTATTTCAGATTCTGTGTGATATTTATGAACCAAGAAATTCAATCAAGACAATTCAAGCTAATAAGGTAACTCTTAGTAAAAACCAGACCCACTTTCACTCAAACCCATCTTTTTATTATTTATTTCATTTTTTAGCTAACTTAATCAGTGTTACAACAAAATATAGTATCATTATTGTTATTTAAAAGACATATACAAAATAAAATGTTTTACTTGTTTGGATTTATAGTTTTACTTCAATTATATTGATTTGAGTCTGTTAATGAAATGCTGAGTTTAGTCTCTAGTGAAATCTGAGTTTGTGGCTTCCATTTTATAATAAAACACAGGTGACGCTTTCACAAAAATAAACTTACGATGAAATTCAACGTAAGCCAAAAGCAAGAAACATACTTAATATGATCTTTTTCTGGTCAATCAATTCCAAATATTATTAAATTTTGTAGAATATTGTGTAGATTTCGAGTACCAAAACTTTTCGTAAGATTTTTTGTGAAAAGGTGCCATGATGTTTTTATTTTGATACATTATTAAGATCATGTAATGGCAGTCATTCCAACTGCATTGCCATGCTTTAATAGTTCGTACAAAAATACAAAAAAAAACTGTTTATATAAACAATATAATAAACTACAGGTCGTATTCTAGGTCATGCGTGTTATTGTACTTACACATTGGACTTGTCCACTAAATAGGTGAACAAGCTGATCCATGAACAACATTTTATGGATTAAAATATGCAACTTTGATATTCAACATTTATATTTAATACTGTATTTTCACATTTTAAATTTTATATAATGGTATGTCTATAAAATAAGTGTCAAATAACTAAACAATAAAACTGAAAAATTAATACACCCCTAAATATTGGCGTGTAATGAAACTGGCTATGTTTATATATGCAATGTTTACGTGGACGACCTGTAATAAACTAATCCACGACAAAGGATGTACGGGATGACAATAACAATATACTATATATAATTTTAATACGTTTCATGAGTGTCATGTTGGTGTAATGGTAAAGCGGTCTACCATTGCAAGCACGATTGACCAAGGTGGTTAAGTTGGTTTTTGATACTTAGATACTTAGGCCTGACAACATCCTTTCGTACAAATGATCAGCAAATGAAGTTTTATTGTAAAGAAACATTTATGTATGGTAAATATTCCCATACGATGTACATTTCAGGTTGTTACGGATGTCTGCGGATAAAGACAAAATAATTCAAGTTCAAATTTGTTCCATTTTGAGCTGGGCTTTTAAGTAAATGGAATCTGTACGTTTAGTTTTGGGTTCCAATGGTAAGTACGTTGAAATTTTTGATCAAATTTAATGTTCACCCTGGCGACTTAGAACTACCATTGTTTGGTTCGACCTGCGGTTTGGTGTCACGGTTTGATTCGTATTGATTCGAGGTCGGTGGCATAGTTGGTAGCGCGCCGGGATTCGGAATCTCGTGTCCCGAAGGCAGTACGTGTTCGAATACCACCCGGGGAGGTTATATCCTTCAATGAAAATTTGACAACAGTGTCAATTTTCCTCCATTTATTAGATATATGGAGAAGTTTCCCGGTCGTGTGAAGGGATATGTGAGTACTGACCACTGGTTGTAGACAAGTGTCCAGGAAAGCTAGGTTAGGTGTAAAATGATCTAAATTGTGTTGATACGGCGTTAAACCCTATGAAAACATGATTTGTACTGCGGTTCATTAGAACAAAGGCTTAACATCTGCACTAGTTTACAAAGTTTAAGATTCATTTTGTCATTATCATGCTATTGATATATATTAGTTTTCTTTAAAAATTCTTTTTACGAAATTGGTAATAAACATGCATTGTTTGATTTATTCTGCGCGATATGACATTTTTGTGTTGCTGTGCCAATCAATCATTCGATTTACACTGGCTGCCCACAAACAAAGAGTTGAATTTAAAATATTGGCATATATGTATAACTGCTTTGTCGGAAACGCTCCTGAATATTTAATGGAACTCCTGTCCACTTAAACGTTCAAACGAAATCTAAGAAACTGAGCATCGAAGTCAATAGGTTGCTATTAGGGGTGTTACGGTTAACCGATATACCGGTTAATATTGCAATACGACTTCTGACGGGTTTTAACTGGTTCGTTTTTCTCTGAACCGGTTTTTCTAGTTATGTTCCATACTGATTGTTTTTATCAGAGTATGGAATTTCACTGTTTAAATAGACAGTTTAAAAGTGTTCGGAAACTTGAAATATTTTTCGATAAGTAAGAGAATAATTATCTTAGAAATTCCATTTCTAACTTATTCAAGCATTAGCATAATACGTGTAGATCATTTGAAAATACAAATATCTATGTACAATGTTTATCAAATTAAGACGATGCACGTGCATTAATTCATGCTATGCATGTATGCACAAAGAACAATATATATCGCAATATATTGCAATACGGCTTTCATGTATTGCAATACGCTTTTTACCGTATTGTTACACCCCTAGTTGTTATGTAGTTACGCATAATACTAGAAACACATGTAATGACAGAGTGTCACAGAGGCTTTCAAACATGAGGTCTTCCCATTTTTTAAAAAAAAAAACTTATTTTATTAAACGCATATAAGTTTTTTTTTAAATGGGAATTGTACATTAAGAACCATCAGTGTTTCGTAATGGCCATTTGATTTAGGATCATTTAAAAGAATATAGTTCACTGTTAAAAAACCGTGAAGTCGTTAAATTTTAACATACCAGATCCCAGACACAATATAATAGTCAAACCATTCTGCTTTGTAAGTTTAAAATTGGCTTGTGAGACTTATAAAGTTCGGATTAACATTTAAAGCCAATCACGGCAGGTGTTACCTTTCCATGAAAATTCGACCGTGATCTTAGTTCTCCAACGTACAAGGATAAATATGGTCGCATATCGCGGGCTTAGCGCAAAACGGTCGTAAATCAATGAGAGACTCTAGTCAGTTATTTCCCCTTGTATACACTTCAAATAGTAGGTCCTATTAGTCGGATTACTCGGATTTTACCCTTACTTTTTAATGTCAATTTGCCAAAATTTATCTTAAATAACTTTTTTGTAAATCATTTAATTTGTTTGAAATTCAACCCAAGTATATTTAGGGTAAAGAACTATCTATATTTAATCACTTCTTTTAATATCTTAATTAACAAGAAAGATATTAGATGAAATATTTTGTTATCTTTACATAGGACTTCAATGATAAAATCCGAGGATTCCAACTGTAAGGACCTACTTACCAATTGGATTGCTTCAGATTTTATCAGGGAAAGATAACTGACTAAAGTTCCTAATTGAGTGAAAAAAGAGTGAGTTACGATCCTTCCGCCAGTAGACAGCCACATAACAAACACGCTTTTAAGTGGTTAACTAGTTACGTTTACTAGTTAATCACAATTCGGACACATTCGACCTTTCATGAATGAAAAATAGCGAATGGCCGAGGATGTTCCGAATGGTCACTTAATTAGCTAAAGAGGTTAATAAGCTACAGTAACTAGTTAACCACTTATAATAATAAAACTCAGAGGGACAACTAGTTTTGCAAAAATCCCCCCAAGGCATTAATAAAAACAACTCAATATACCCCAAAATAAGTAAGTAAGTAAGTAACTTTATTCATATTCTAAGACCATTTGGCCCATGAACAATGTACATTATATAAATATGTGACATACAATTATCATTACAAATAATACAGTACAATGGCATACATATACAGTTATCATTACAGATTTTACAATACAATACAATACGTAACATGCATACATGTACACAATTATCATCGCTACTTTAACAATACAGTACAAAAACATACAATATACAAATTACAAATCAATACAGTACAATACAATACAATGATATACTCGTACATATACAATTATCATACAAATTTTACAAAATAATACATTAACATACATATACAAATTACAATACAATACAACAATAAACAAATACAATTATATAATAAAATATATAACACTGTAAGTCAATGTAACTAGTTACGGTCACAAGTTAGGTAACTAGCGTTGTACTGCGGTACATAGTAAATGGTAATAAAAGTTTATTTCTATTATTTTTGCAGGGTTATATGAATTTTGAGCATCGTGACCAAGTGTGGTGAAAATGTCGTATGAATCCGCAAGAAGTCAAGAAACAAAGCAACATTTATAAACATTATTTATATACTTGTATATGAAACTTCAAGATCAGAGTGTTATTCCATGTATTGTATACATATTAAACTATAACTACTTGGTCTTCAAGCATACCTGAGCATAAATTGCTCTACGATAAGGTGTGCTTTCTGAGTGTTTGTCTTTTTTCTTATTTCGGAGGCAAATAACTGTTACTTCTTCAAGCTAGAAAATGTCTCCACGAACTAGCCTTACAATTACTACCAAGCTAGGGTATGCACCCTGAAAATGATATAAATTTTAGAGGTGCATACCTTTGTTTGGTATATGTAATACTGATTGCTCAGTGTACCCATGTATGCTTGTACGAGCTGTTAAGAAAATTGCGTGTGCTCCTTTCATAACTTTTTCCGTCCATTTGTAAGCCATGATTTTTCTAACACGTAGTACGTTAAGTTTCATGATCCAAGGAAATGCTATTTAGTCCGCATAAAAAACTGGTTCATATTCTCGTCCTGGTCACATTTTGTTTCTATGAACTTGAAGATGTAACAGTTAAATGTTTCCCTGCGGCTGGTATAACAATGTTGATATTGACCTGGTACAAACATTCGGGACAACCTTGACGATCATCTACGAAGGTATTCTTCGGACGTCTGACGTAGTAGGAATACAACCAGGCTATTAGTTTCGGTGATTAACTCGCTGGCAAGTAGTTCTATTGTTGTTTTTACTTGGCCGTGTGCCTAACAATTTGCCTGCTCTTCTAATTAGCTACAAAACAACAGTCAGAAGTCTTTATCGTAGCAAATGACCATAGATTGTATTTCTGTGTAGAACCTTCTTTCAGACTATATTACCACAGAAACCAAATTCCATTTAATTCTACATTTCTACAGAATCCATGTTAGGTCTACTTTCTCACAATATGACATCTCGAGGTTTATCTGCGAAGGAGATCGCCCAAGTAGTTCCGAATGCTGGTACAAACTTCCCATTACTACTTACGGTGGCAATACCACGTGTCCATTTCATCACAAATGTTACGATTTCAAGAAGTAAACAGTAAAAATTCAGCCTGTTAGCAAAAAGTATAGAATTGGCGTGAAGATGTGTATACACTTTTCTGCTTAGCCTCGCGTATGATTCGTGTAAATCTGACAAGAATTATAAGAATTGCTGCTTTTTAAAACTGAGTCATGGTTGATTTTTCACCTTTCATCTTGAAACCGTAGCATATTGATGTCGTAGTCACGCGGTTTTGCCACCGTTGGTTCTATGACGCAAACATTCCAAGAGCTTCCCCACAGTTTTCCAAGAGTTTGAAGAGTTGTCTATCGTCTGACCGTTTCGATGAAATACCATTTCGCTAAATGGTTTTGTTCGCATTACATAATGCACTATGAAATGCATTCGGAACACCCTCGACCTTTCATGTTATTCGTAGCGAATTGCCGAGGATGTTCCGAATGTATGAAATGGTCAAACTCTTTAGAATGTTGTTCATTTAATAGTTAAATGCCTGTGACGGTGCTCTTTGGACTGTAGTGTATAACCCCGATTTCCATATTGTAGGAATTTTTTATTTTCCAACATGATGTCCGGTCCATAATGGACATGTGTATAGGACCATACAGTTGTCTGCTTACTTGCTTCTTTATCGATGCAAAGCCGGTTTGTCATGCATTGTGTTGAAACTCGAAAATGTGCACGTGCTTCTAGTGCAAAAATTTCACGTGGTCAGTTTTGGTGAAAGTCATAAGTGTGTTGATATGCACAACGAAAAATTTTAGAAATCACTCGAATGTCGCTTCAAACATGAGGAACTGTCGTAGGTCTATTGTAATGCGGTGTGTCACCTGCAAAGATACGAGTTGTAGGCTAATTGCTATTTTTCTGTTAAATCGTAGCTAAAAGAAATATTAGAATTTCTGCTTTTCAACACATGTACGACAAACAGGGTTTGCTCAGATAGAGGCATAAAAGCCTTAAAATGCCAGATGACATCAATCGGACATTAAAATTGAAAAGTAAAGAAAATCCTACATTCGGAACTTAATCGGGGTACTTAAAACTGTGGTTCCAACTCTGGAATTTAGCTCAACCAGGGCTGAGTTCAGTTATCTCGAACGTTACAGAACGTTACATAACGATCTACATTCGGAACTCCTCGGCCATATAAGTGTTTACTTTAACACCGGTAGTTTCTAAAAAACGTCTAAATATGTCCGAGATTATTCGCAGCCAATGTTCGAGGAGTTCCGAATGTATCGGTAACTGAAGTCAGTCCTGTTGTCGAAATACTAAAGTAATCGACAAATAATTTCCAGAAACAGATTCAAGGGATTCATATAAACATGTATATATACATGTAAATAAAATCATATTATTTATAACTGAACAACACGCCTATAATGCCTAGTTCACACTCTCCCGGTGCATCTCAGTTATTTTAGCCGGTAGATCGGGATAAACCAGAGAGTCGAGTTCCCAAACCGGAAGTCACCGTATCACCACCTCGAAGTATCTCCACCTTGGACTCATGTTTTGCAGGTTTGCCATCGCTTGGAGTACATGCCCCTTACCATTACCGTGGGCACGTTCCGCAAGGCGATCGCTAGCTAGCACTTTGTAGCGATTTCCTACGGAACGGATTGCTACGATCGAGCAAATTGAATCGCTAGCTAGCGAAACGTAGCAAGTTTTTTCATGCTAGCCGTATCATTCGGAACACTTATGCTTATTTCAAAATGGCTGCCCCCTGTGGGAACGTGTTTCTTTTTCAAGAATACTGATAAATATTTCATGTAATGCATATTTCGTCTAACTGGTTAAAAAGAATATTCATGGGGATAATTGATTTAAATATTTTTCATTTGTTACAAGTTTTAACCATTTGTTTGGGGAAGTCGCCATTTTGTTTTTGCTAGCTTGAAGCAAACCGTTCCGTAGACCTCTTATGCTACAAAAATCGCTTTCAAAAAGGGACAGCTAGCGATCGCCTTGCGGAACGTACCCCATGATCTGGTCAGCCAAAAACTTGCCTTAGGCGAGGATGAAGTCATTATGGGTAATCATTGACGTGGCTTATGAAGATTATAACGGATTATCCGCCCCTTACCACTATTGTAATCGGGTCAGTCAAAGCATAATAGTGACTGCGCTCTCAATTCATCACGTAACTAACTTACCTTTTACTTTTTCTTTAATTTGCCTGATCATTTTCTGACGACAGTAAATAAGGTAGAAGTTTAGAACTACATGTACATAATTATGTCATCGAAGTCGACTGCTCATTTTTAACAGAAATATAGCGAACGATTAACAATTTATTAAGCATGAATGGAACTGAAAGAATGATGTAAGGCATCCATTGTAGTTCTTGTACTTCAATCATTTGAATTAAACCTCCTTAGGCATGATTATCCGATATCTGGTACAATACATTGGGCGTAGCCATTATTTGCTTTGCCAGACGTACTTTTACCCGTCAAAGTATTGTTCGTTTTTTCTCAACTGTCAAAACATGAATAATTTCACGGTGAATGCGTTTATTAAAATCATTGCTGTAATACATCAATGAGTTTCCAAACGTGTGTATTATGATCGAGTAAAGCTGTTTATGCCGTATGATATGTTTTAGTCAAGATATTTTTAACAACAATTAGGCCACCAGTACAAAAGCAATGCATTCGGTCACCGTGTAATTATTCAGGCTTTGACAGTTGAGAAAAAACGGACAATACGACTGGGAACCATATCAGCCCTGCGTTCAGTTACCGCGAACGTTACAAAACGTTCCGTAACGATACATTCGGAACTCCCCGGCCATTCGTTGCGATTAATCTCGGACATATTTAGGCGCTATTTTGAAACTACCGGTGTTGAAGTAATCAAATATATGATCGTTTAGGTAATGAGTGATGTTTCGTTTTTAGTCCGTAAATTTTGAAACATCACTCATTGCCTTAACGCTCTCATATTTGTGTATTAGATTAGTTTATTCGCAGCGAATGACCGAGGAGTTCCGAATGTATCGTTATGTAACGTTCTGTAACGTTTTGTGTAATTGAACACGCTACATTGTTTGTTACGGTTTTACCCAGTCGTCTAAAGGTGGAGAGACGGATCGTGCCGGTTTTTGGTTTCATTTCTCGATGAATCCAGTTAATAGCCTATTAAATTTAAAACACTATCGTGGCCTCTTTCCGATGACCGCCAATTCAACACCGTTAATCCTACCAAATGCAGTTCTTCACGTCGACGCTACAGTTCTAGTTCTGTAGGGAGTTCAGTTACAGCGAACGTTATAAAACGTTCCGTAACGATACATTCGGAACTCCTCGACCATTTGCTGCGAATAACCTCGGACATATTTAGTCGTTTTTTTGAAACTATAGTTCTATTACATTAACCTGTCACAAGTTGAATAATTACACACTCACTTAGTGTGTTATTATTTAACCTCTTTTAAAACATTGAGCCACAAATCCATATTAATCATTGATAATCTAACTATACATGCTACGATGTTGAATATCTGGGAAATAACAAGTTCGAAAGGGTTAAAAATAACAGATTCAGTGACCGTGTAATTATTCAAGTTGTGACAAGTTAATGTAATAGAACTATACCTATGTTGAAGTAAACAAATATACGATTGTTTAAGGCAATGAGTAATTTTTCGTTTTTAGTCCATAGATTTTGAAACATCACTCATTGCCTTAACGATCGTATATTTGTTTATTAGATTAGTTTATTCACAGCGAATTAATGGCCGAGGAGTTCCGAATGTATCGTTATGTAACGTTCTGTAACGTTTTGTGTAATTGAACGCTACTGGTTTGCCCCGGAGTTCAATCCGAAAAGTAATGGGACTGTGTGAGTTATAGTTCGTACAAAAAAACAAAATCCTGCATGTTTGTATAAACAATACAATGAACTAATCCACGACATGGAATGCTCTTGATTACAATATGTGTATTTTAATATGTTTTATGAGTGTCTTGTTGGTGTAATGGTAAAGCCGTATTTTTAGCGTTCTACCAGTACAAGCATGATTGACCAAGGAGTTGTGGTTTATCCGCCACACTTATTCTGATGAATCTGAATGATACTGCCTACCTCTGAAATAGATTGCTTAATGTTTACACAAAAACATTTTGTTATTTTGTACGCTCTATAATCATTAGTGCTAGAGTGGTGAAACGTCAACATGATGACTAGTCTGGATAACTTGCCCCTGATCAGAATTGGGTTAGGCAAAGTGCATTAATGGAGACGCCCACGAGTACATCTTAAGGATACATTTTTTTCTCTTTATTTGGCATGAAATTTGACGACGATTTTGAATTTGGTAGGAGTTCCGCACTATTTAAGTCAATCCAATCCAACTTTTAATGTGTACTTGTATTTAGCGAACGATTAAGTCAAAACCATGTCTTTAAAGTAGACACGATTCGGACGTTGACTATTTTTCGTTAGAATTTCAAAATCTTTATTTAGGGTTACAGTAACCGAACGGCTAAAATAAGGAACCCACTGTAATTCTTGTTAAGTTCCTTTGATTCAGGCTAATAGAGATAACTGGTCATTTGAAAGCTGAATTATCTGATACCAACTCCAATACATCAGCCATACGGTACGACTGGGATGCCTTTCGTGAAATACGCTCGATTTATTTTCAATTTTATGTTATTTTTTACTTCAACAGCATGGTATCCCCTTCGTAAATAAATGTACACACGGCGTTGGCTCAAATCTAACACTACCAAGCTTGAGCCAGATTATCACACCAACCGTATTTAACCACTTTACCACGTGGCAAACTTTTAACCACTCGACTACGCCACAGTGTTGCCCAAGGAAAAACTTGTAGCCAGGTTGTATCAGGTTAACGGTCATTTAATTGTTTTAAAACTTTAAAAAATAAGTGATATTCAATGATTAATACATGAGTACTAACACTGGTCAGATGCATTTTAAAGATAGAGTTGAAAATCTCCCTTTGTATGACGTCATACGAGGTTGTATTCGTCACAAGTAGACCCTATGATGAATTCATACTTAAGTGATCGGGGGATTTGATAAAACAGATTGAACAATATGCAAAAAACTCATGTTTTAAGAGGAACTTCATTTCGTAAAAAGCAAATTTCCTTGCCAAATGTGTACCTAAAGTCACAATCTACGTCTTCCAACATTGTTCTACGACGAAAAATGCATCATACTCGAGTTTTACTATGTTACAAGAAAAACGGAACAATCATTTCTAATTAATTAAGACGAGTTAAGAATGGCTAGAGGCTGTCTTAAGTTACGCCAGTATTTACGAAAATCTTAAGTTAAGAAAACTTTGATGAAACGCAATATTGACGTAAGTTACGGATAAGTTGGAGTTACGCGACTTCTTAAGTTAAGAAAACGTTGATGAAACGGCACCCAGTAGTTTAAGCCACAAAGATAAGTCGTTTTGATCAAGTAGTTCTACACCTATAGAACCATTAATATGCATGTATGACTGTAAATCATTAAGGAATAGGGAAAAGAGAATCGGTGATAAATTCTCCCCTTGACTGACTCCGATCTCGGATAAGAACATATTCGACATTGACCCCCCCAATCGATACGCAGGATTTTATATTTTCGTACATGCTCGTAATAACTTGGAAGAACTTTCCATTAATTGACATTGTAGCAGCGTGAGCCACAAACCTGCTCTCCATACACGGTCGAAAGCCTGAGAAAAATCTTCAAATGCACAGAATAATTTTTGTTTCCGTGATTTCATTATTTGGATAAGAGCATGAAGTGTAAATAAATGATCGGAGCAAGAATAACCATGGCGAAAACCAGCTTGATTTTCGTTCAGTACATTGTCTTAATTGTTCGATAAAACGCGTAAGTCTTAAGTTTAAAACCGAGGTGAATAGCTTACCGACATTTGGAACATCCTCGGCCATTCGCTACACGAATGAGCTTACCGAGACAGCTCAGAATGGTTATGGGTCGGTAACATGACGTGTCCATAGGACTGCCTTTTTGTTTGTATATGGGTTTAATGACACCCTCTAGCCAGGAAATTGGGATATAACCTAAGTCTAAGATACGAATAAACAAGGGAGGGTTAAGTGGATTGTAGACTTAATGTACTCGTTTGCTATATTGTCGAATGGGCTTGTTGCTTTATTATTCTTGAGGTTTCGGACACATTTAAGAACTTCGTCTTCGGTTATTGAGCAATTTAGTGTATCGTTCACATTTTGGTCAGAGTCATGTATATCGCCAAATCTATCGTCCTGTATCGAGTTCGTGTTTATTGCTTTAAAATGATTGAAAAAATCATCTAAGCTAGGCATAGGGTTTCTTTTTGTTTTAGTTTTTAATTGGTTAAGAAACCGCCAGTACTGTTTTGAGTTATTGGTGCTCATTTGTCTCAATTTGCTCTGATTCGTGAAATTATATTTTTTTGATGAAATAATTCATTGTACGTTTAAATTGCTTACTAGCGTTACGTAGTTTCACTTTATTATCATCACATCGTGATTTGTTGTAAGCCTCCTTTGCATCGTGATAATTTTGTCGCGCTTTGCGACATTTCTATCCCAACCACGGTTTGTCGTCGGATTTCACGTTACGTGTTCTATTTACATGCTTAAATACTCGCTTGCGAGGAAAGCTATTGTCAGCCGAACTTTTAAAAATTGAAGATAATTCGTTTGTCACGTGATCTATTAACTGTTTTGAAGTTGGATTTGACTGTAGTGAATCCATAAAAGAATGCAAACGGTCTTGATCAATGTTTTCAACAAATGCTTCTCTATAGATATTATCCCATTTAGGGGTTTCTGTGTGCATTTTCTCGTTTTCAGACGAATTTCTGCAGATCGGGGTAAAGCTGAGAAAAAACAGGGCATTGTGACCGTCTGATAATAAAGGGTCTGTTATTACCAAAATCTGTGGTCAGTTCTAGACAATCGGCCGTTGACGCAACATAGTCAATTACGGATTTGTTCCTGAAAGTAAAGCAACCCTCGGATTGGTCTCGATGTAAGTCGCCATTAAACAAAAACAAATTATTATTGCGACAAATCGTAATCCATTCGAATTTGTTTTACGGTCCACTAATATAGGATCCTTGGTATCACCTAACAGGTAAACGTACTTGAAAACAGAACATTTTTCTGCAATTCCATTTTCGAGAGTAACAAAATAGTCTTTGGTTAAAAATCGTGAGTTTTCAGGTGGTATATACATGACGCCAAAAATAATACAGTCGTCAGTATTAGAACTATTCCATTTGAGTGATAACCATGAAATATACTCGGAATTGCCAGGTAAGACATGGATAAAAGGAGCAATGTCGTCTTTAATATAAACGCCGATACCGCCTGATTTCCTTTTATAACTTTGGGCTCTATGTTTTGCTATAAAGGTATAGCCTGGTATATCAACTATGTCCGTGGAGTCTAAATGAGTTTTACTTAAACAAAAAATATTATATTTACATACAAAGTCATAAAAGTCTGGATACTGAACTCGTCTCTTTAACCCATTTACATTAAGAGAACAAACATTTAAGAGTTTATACTGAGTAGCCCCCCCTTACTTCCTACAGGGGCGTATGTTCACTGCTACGTCTAGAATCACGCGAGTGCCGTGGTCTCCTTATTGTTGGCGAGTCTCTTGGTGTTTGATTTGCAGGATTTGTTCTACTTGTAGTGGATGGTAAATACTACAATACTAAACTATAATTATTATTTATAGTTTTACTAATTTCATCTTAGTACTGTACTCTGTGAGATAATTGCGATCTAGTATATAATACAATCATCCTGACATTGATCTATACCCTTATCGATCAGAGTATAACAGCAGATAGATGAGCAGGGACCTATGTCCAGGGGATCCGGTACAACTCAACCCGAATCCAAGTCAACCCGTGGACAACTCAACCCGAAATTGGGACAACTCAACCCGTCCACAACTCAACCCGTGGCCAACTCAACCCGTAAAATATATTATGATAGTTTGATATATACTCTAATTGGTTATTTATCCTAAAATATGTATTAACAATAAAAGTGAAATTAAATTTATTTCTATCAAGAATGGAAGATATTTGTGAATAAAGTACAGTAATGGTACATGTATTTAGAGATCGCATAAGTATTGTGACAATTGTATTGTACATTGTGTATACAAAATATGTAGTACTCATATACTGTAAGACTCAGCACATGTTTAACCGATTATGGAACATTATTTTGAAATTAATCTTCAAATTGACTGTAAAAATTGTGTGATGTGAGATAAACAAAATAAAATTGAACGTCTTTATTGTTATACTGGAATAATACTGGAAATTTCGTAACCGATTAAAACAAAAAAAGAAAATCAACGAGGCTCCACCAACGGACAAATTTTACAATTTCTTTAAACGTATAAATACAAACCCTCATGTAAATGACGATGATGATTTATTCACGTCACATGACTTCATAAATAACTCTAACCAGTTTCTTGATTCACCTATTACAGAGGATGAAATCTTAAAATGTATAAATAAGTTAAATAATGGAAAAGCTTGTAGTCCTTCAGATAATATCCTTAATGAATATATTAAAAGTGCCAAAGACGTATTGTTACCAGTATACACTAAGTTTTTTTTAACAATAAACTTAATTGTGGCAATATACCTCAAGCTTGGCTGGATTATAGGATATATTGTACCTACGTGTATTTATAAAAATAAAGGTAGTCCTTTAGACCCAAGTTCGTACCGGCCAATAACAATTCTGTCTTGCTTAGGCAAACTCTTCACATCTGTTTTAAATGACAGAATAACAATATACACGGACGAACTTAACATAATTGAAGAAAATCAAGCCGGTTTCCGCTCATCATACTCATGTTCAGACCATATTTTTACTTTAAACGCCCTCATGGAGATCATAAGGAAACGAAAAGAAAAACTATTCGTTGCATTTGTTAATTTTTTACAGTGTTTTGATAAAATATGGAGATATGGCTTATGGTATAAACTAACATAAAATTTAATAGACGGGAAACTTTTTAAAGTTATTTTTAATACGTACAAAAATATAAAATCGTGTATAAACAGAACGGAAATACATCAGATTTTTTATGTCAAAAATCTTAGTCCGATACTGTTCTCGCTTTATTCAAACTATCTTCAATCCTACTTAGAATCAAAGGGTGTCGTCGGTATAGAGCCTGATGACTCATTTAACGACGTAACTTGGCTTAAACTACTGATTCTGCTGCATGCAGACGACACAATTATTGTTTCTAATAACCCAGTGGACTTTCAACAAAGTTTGAATCATTTTCATAATTATTGTGAACATTGGAAGCTAACAATTAATTCAAATAAAACCAAAATAATAGTCTTTGGTGCCAGGAAAACATCGCGGTTCCAATTCACATTAGGTAACAACAACCTTGAGATTACAGACTCATACCATTACCTCGGACTTACATTCTCATCCTCAGGTTCATTACTTAAAGCAAAGCAACATATTAGATAACAAGCAAATAAGGCGATGCATTTGCTTTTCACCAGATCTAATAATGCAGAGCTGCCCCCTGACCTCACCATCAAACTTTTTTATCACACCGTAATGCCAATACTGACATATGGTTCAGAAATATTTGGGTATGAAAACCTTGATTTACTTGAAAAAATACAAACCTCATTTTTAAGAAGATTATCTTGCGCAAGGAAAAGTGCCCCTAAATATAATATATTGTATGGCGAGTTTGGCATGTATCCTGTCTACATTGAAGTCTATACAAAAATGGTATCTTTTTGGTCACGTCTTGTTCTGGGCAAACGCACTAAATCTCTTAAAAAATATATACATACTTGAAAGATTCCGCCAACCCAAATTATAAGTGGCTAAATAAAATAAAGAACATATTACAAAACGTAGGAAGACCAGACATATGGACTGATCAAAATGTCAAGTTAAATAAACATACACATAAATTAATAAATCAAACATAATTAAAAGATCAGTACCAACAATACTGGCACAATCAAATGCTACAATAAAGTATATATAACTTTATTTCCTCCAATATTGGAGAGCTGCACAATAAATAAACATATTACAAACAATATTTACAGAGTATAAGACAAAAACAATTACAATAGTTTCATAATGATATGTACAAATTCATAGAACTGAAATGAGCATGTACTGGTTGAGCACGCAATTTGTAACAATTGCTTACATTGCTCAGTGGGCGGAGTTACTATTAGTTCCGCATACTTAAGGGGCCCAAATGCATCGATGAACAAATGCCACAATTGTTCCCTAGTTTCATGGTTTGCTTGGCAAAAAAGAATTTGATGTGTCACTATATTATTTACTGTGACATTACATTTGTGACACAGTAAATCAAATTTCCTAGAAACAAGTAATGCTACAGTCATTAAGAGCTTTTTACAGATGTATCTATGATTCGGGTTAGTCACTGATATAGACCATAAATCACAATGTGAGTTTGGGTTCATTATTGACGTAATGAATGCATTATTTGTACAAATATCATCGTACGTACGTGCACGATCAGTTTTAAACACTTTATCATATAATATAATATAAAGGTCGAATTTACAGCTCGTTCAAACATCTAATTAAATATGTAAACTATCTAAGTATCTTACCAAGAGAAAATTTCCTGACATTGTTTAGATTTAGAACATGTAACCATTGACTTCCTATTGAGACCAGTCGCTGGAATGGTACCGCCTATTTAGATGACCAATGTAGGCTCTGTGACTCTGGACTAGTTGGGTCAGAACAACATTATTTGTTACAATGTAATTACTTTAACAGAGAAAGGCAAATTCTTATGTCCGATAGAAATTATATGAATAATGATATCCACTTTAGTAATCTGTTAAACAACCAGGACGAAATTTTTTTGAATAAACCATGCTAATTCGTTCGAGCTATTTTTAAACAGTTCTAATGAAATTAAGGTCAACATGACAATGGCTTGTTTCTCTCTAAATATATACATACATGTAATTATAGTTCACAGTTTATTTCAAATAAACTGTAAACATGTAATTATATATGTATATACAATGTATATGTAGTATATATGTATAAAAAAGGGTTAGGGTTAGGGTAAGGTTAGGGTTAGGGTTAGGGTTAGGGTTACGGTTAGGGGTTAGGTGTAAGGGTTAGGGTGAGGGTTAGTGTTAGAGTTAGAGTATTTTTCACATTGTTTTGATTTTGTATAAATATCACTGTATGTATGTATCATTATTATACCCAGAGATGTATATACAATGTATACACTTAACTTCAATGAGAGCTTAAAATGATAATATATGTACTTATTAATTACCATCTATCATAGTACATTGATATTATTACAAAATGGAAACTAAAATGATATTTAGCCACTAAATACTCTATCGAGTTCCCCCATACATGTTTTTAGTGAATTCTTTGCAAGATAAACCTATGTGTATGTGTAGATGTGCGTGCACATGCATACATGTATGTATGTGAGCGTATATGTGTACATACATATCAGGGTTGGACATTTTTTGCCGCTGGCGGAAAAAAACATGGTAAAAACCGGAAAAAACCGGCGAGGAAAAAATAGGGTGGAAAAAACTGGCAAAAACTAAATTATTCAAATTTAAAAAGAAATATTCATAAATTTGTATTTTAAACTGATTGGAAATGCTTATTACTTTGATATTGAAAGTACAATTGACTGATAAAGTAATAACAAATACATAATTACATGTATTACATTTTGCCTAGGGTTGGACAGTTCTTGCCGTTGGAAAAAAACAGGGTGGAAAAAAGTAAAGTTCTTAAATTTCAAAGGATATATTCAAAAGTTGTATTTTAAACTGATTGGAAATGCTAATTACATTAATATTGAATGAATAATTGACTGATACAGTTGTAAACAGTACATTATAATTACATGGTGCCCAGGGATTGACAGTTTTTGCTGTTTGAAAAGCAGAAAGGAAAAAGAAGGGTGGAAAAAACTGGCAAAAACTAAATTTTTCAAATTTCAAAGGAAACATTTAAAAGTTATTCTTTAAACTGATTGAACATCCTAATATTTTTACTGTTCTTCAAAAGGAAAATTGAATGATACTGTTATAAACAATAGATCATTTCACAGAGTTGTATGTTTTTGCCATTGATGGAACAAACAGACAGGACAAACAGAGTGGCTAAAACTGAAAAAAAACAAGTTTCTGAGAATTAAAGGAAACATTTATAAAAAAAGTTTATTTATAAATACAATGTACTTTAAAATATTAAGATTACTTTAGTGTTAAGTATAAAGTTGACTGACACATTCTTGAACAATACATTGAGTCCCAGTGAGAGGTGTCTTTCAGCCTTATTCATCCTCTAGCTCTATTATGGACAAACTTTTCATTTTATTCATGTAACATTGTATTCCTATTCAGAAGCCGAGAACAAACCATAAAACAAAGAAAATCACTATAGTATTTGCACTGACTAAGTGTGAGATACAAGCACAACATTGAGCAAAACAAAACCATTTTAGAGTTTTTTCCATTTTTGCCGTTTTTTTTTTCAGTTATTGCCGGTTTTTACCAGTTTTTGCCACTGGAAAGGAAGAAACTCATTTTTGCCGGCAAAAACCCAACCCTGATACATTTAATTAAAGATGAATTATTATCTTGTTCACTATGGGAGTATATACATGTATATATGTAATTGTAAATCCATTGTATTTTCTCATGTTGTTAAATATTATATGAAAAGTAATAAAAGAGTATGTCTGTCAAAAATATATGCATGTCTGTCTGTTATGATTTTAAAGCGCGAAGTTGTTTGACAAACTGTTATGATGAATTAATTAAAAAGTGACTATTGATACATTGTAATTGTAATGCAATTAATCATACTTGTATATGTAGAACTAGTATGTCAAACCGTCAAAATAAACTTCTTGAAGATTTAATAATGGTTGAAGTGTGCCGAAACCATTCGACTTGTAACAAGATTAAAGAATTTAAATTGCAATTATTGTCGATTTACAAAGCCAAAATGTGTTATATAACAATAAATATTGATTAAACAAGCGCATTGTTTTTGTATGTAATATTGTGGATTTTTTTAGAGAATCATTTATTTCTTAAAGATCTTAAATTGCATTATTAGTCATACAACACGGCGAAATGTTGTATTTTCAGAAAAAAATTGGGTTCGCAAGTGATCGGGGATGAATCAATATGTAGACAAAGATTCGTCCACATATACTTTCGTACCAGAAAGTTGAGTTCGAAATTGTTCGGGGACGAATCGAAATGTAAACAAAGATACGTCCTCAAGTATTTTCATTACAAATAAAGTTCGGTGCAAAATTGTCCCCGAATTGATTTCGCAACTAGAAAAAAGTTGGGTTCGAAATTGTTCGGGGATGATTCAAAATGTAAACAGATTCTTCCCCGATTATTTCCGTTACAAGAATTAAGTTGGGTTCGAAATTTCGTGTGGACGAATCAAAGTGTAAACAAGATTCGTCCCCATATAATTTCGTAACCAGAAAAAATTGGGTTCGAAATTGTTTGGGGTGAATCGATATGTAAAAAAAGATTCGTCCACATATATTTTCGTACCAGAAAGTTGAGTTCGAAATTGTTCGGAGACGAATCGAAATGTGAACAAAGATACGTCCTCAAATATTTTCATTACAAATAAAGCTCGGTGCAAAATTGTCCGCAAATTGATTTCGCAACTAGAAAAAAGTTGGGTTCGAAATTGTTCGGTGACGATTCAAAATGTAAACAGATTTTTCCCCGATTATTACCGTTACAAGAATTAAGTTGGGTTCGAAATTTCGTGTGGACGAATCAAAGTGTAAACAAGATTCGTCCCGAGACAATTTCGTAACCAGAAAAATATTGGGTTCGAAATTGTTCGGGATGAATCGATATGTAAACAAGATTCGTCCACATATACTTTTGTACCAAAATACAATGTAGTTATGTTCTAAACTTCTTAGGAACGAATCAAAATGTAAATAAGATTCGTCCCTAACCATTTCCATAACCAGAAAGTTGGGTTCGAAATTGTTCGGGGACGAATCGAAATGTAAACAAGATTCGTCCTCAAATATTTTCGTATCATAAAAAAGTTGGGTTCGAAATTGTTCGGGGACAATTTCCGTTGGGTTTAGTTGGTTTCAAATTTCGTGTGGACGAATCAAAGTGTAAACAAAGATTCGTCCCCAGATATTTTCGTAACCAAAAAAAGTTGGGTTCGCAAGTGATCGGGGATGAATCAATTTGTAGACAAAGATTCGTCCACATATATTTTCGTACCAGAAATTTGAGTTCGAAATTGTTCGGGGGCCGAATCGAAATGTGAACAAAGATACGTCCTCAAATATTTTCATTACAAATAAGGTTCGGTGCAAAATTGTCCCCGAATTGATTTCGCTAATTGAAAAATGTTGGGTACGAAATTGTTCGGGGACGATTCAAAATGAAAACAGATTCTTCCCCGATTGTTACCGTTACAAGAATTAAGTTGGGTTCGAAATTTCGTGTGGACGAATCAAAGTGTAAACATGATTCGTCCCCATACATTTTCGTAACTAGAAAAAAATTGGGTTCGAAATTGTTCGGGGATGAATCAATATGCAAACATAGATTCGCCCACATATACTTTTGTATCAGAATAGTTAGGTTCCAAAGTTCTTAGGGACGAATCAAAATGTTAATAAGACTCGTCCTCAAATATTTTCATAACCAGAAAGTTGGGTTCGAAATTATTCGGAGACGAATCGAAATGTAAACAAAGATTCGTCCACATAAACTTTCGTACCAGAATAGTTAGGTTTTAAACTTCTTGGGAACGAATCAAAACGTAAATAAGATTCGTCCCCATACATTTTTATAACCAGAAGGTTGGGTTCGAAATTGTTCGGGGTTGAATCGAAATGTAAACAAAGATTCGTCCTCATATACTTTCGTACCCGAATAGTTAGGTTCTAAACTTCTTGGGAACGAATAAGAACGTAAATAAGATTCGTCTCAAACTATTTTCATAACCAGAAAGTTGGGTTCGAAATTGTTAGGGAATGACTCGAAATGTAAACAAAGATTCGTCCTTATATATTTTCGTACTATTAAAAATAAGTTGGGTTCGAAATTGTTCGGGGACGATTTAAAGTGAAAATTAAGATTCGTCCCCATTAACTTTCGTTGGGTTAAGTTGGGTTTGAAATTTCGTGTGGGCGAATCAAAGTGTAATACAGATTCGTCCCCATACATTTTCGTAACCAGAAAAAATTGGGTTCGAAATTGTTCGGGGATGAATCAATATGTTAACAAAGATTCGTCCACATATACTTTCGTACCAGAATAGTTAGGTTCTTCACTTCTTGGGAACGAATCAAAACGTAAATAAGATTCGTCTCAAACTATTTTCATAACCAGAAAGTTGGGTTCGAAATTGTTCGGGAACGATTCGAAATGTAAACAAAGATTCGTCCTTAAATATTTTCGTACTATTGGGTTCGAAATTATGTATGGGCGAATAAAAGTGTAAACAATATTCGTCCCCATACATTTTCGTAACCAGAAAAAAATTGGGTTCGAAATTGTTCGGGGATGAATCAATATGTTAACAAAGATTCGTCCACATATACTTTCGTACCAGAATAGTTAGGTTCTAAACTTCTTGGGAACGAATCAAAATGTAAATAAGATTCGTCTCCAACTATTTTCAGAACCAGAACATTGGGTTCGAAATTGTTCGGGGATGAATCAATATGGTATCAAAGATTCGTCCACATATACTTTCGTACCAGAATAGTTAGGTTCTAAACTTTTTGGGAACGAATCAAAACGTAAATAAGATTCGTCCCCAACTGTTTTCATAACCAGAAAGTTGAGTTCGAAATTGTACGGGAACGATTCGCAATGTAAACAAAGATTCGTCCTCAAATATTTTCGTACTATTAAAATAAGTTGGGTTCGAAATTGTTCGGGGACGATTCGATTTAAAGTGAAAATTAAGATTCATCCCCATTAATTTTCGTTGGGTTAAAGTTGAGTTCGAAATTTCGTGTGGACGAATCAAAGTGTAAACAAGATTCATCCCCATACATTTTCGTAACCAGAAAAAATTGGGTTCGAAATTGTTTGGAGATAAATCAATATGTAAACAAAGATTCGTCCACATATACTTTAGTACCAGAATAGTTAGGTTCGAAACTTCTTAGAGAGAATCAAAATGTAAATAAGATTCGTCCTCAAATATTTTCATAACCAGAAAGTTGGGTTCGAAATTGTTCGGGACGATCGAAATGTAAACAGATTCGTCCACATATATTTTCGTACCAGAATAGTTAGGTTCTAAACTTCTTGGGAACGAATCAAAACGTAAATAAGATTCGTCCCAAACTATTAACATGAACAGAAAGTTGGGTTCGTAATTGTTTGGGGACGAATCGAAATGTTAACAAAGATTCGTCCTCGAATATTTTCGTACTATTAAAAATAAGTTGGGTTCGAAATTGTTCGGGGACAATTTAACCAAACTCTTATGAAAATAGTTAGGGACGAATCTTTTTACATTTTGATTTGTTCCAAAGAAGTTTAGAACCTATTCTGGTTCGAAATTTTTTGTGGACGAATCTGTTTATATATTGATTCATCCCCGAACAATTTCGAACCCAATATTTTCTGGTTACGAAAATGTATGGGGACGAATCTAGTTTACACTTCGATTCGTCCACACGAAATTTCGAACCCAACGAAAATTAATAGGGACGAATATCAGTTTTCACCATAATTAAGTTAGTTTTGAAATTGCGGACAAATAAAAGTGTAAACAATATGTCTTCAAATATTTTCGTACCAGATTAAAGTTAGGTGCAAAATTGTTCGGGGACGAGTCAAAAGATTCTTTTGTATATATTTTCGTACCATAATTGAGTTATGTTTGAAATTTCTTGGGGACGAATCAATATTTTCGTATCCAGAAAATTAAAATCGAAATCCTTATCCTTGGGGACTTATCAAAAGGTTAACGTCCCTGAATTCTTTTGCAACAAGTAAATTTAATTGGTACGAAATATTTGGGACGAATCCTTTGTTTTGTTTTAATAATATAACAACAACACAATTTAATGAATTTACTTGGACAACAAACATCTCAAGGACAAACAGTCCGAGATGACTTGTTAAATATCAACAGGCCCAAATATATCAAGTACATGAAATTGGACAACAAACATCTCAAGGACAAAAAGTACGAGATGACTTGTTTAATTTCAGCAGGACACGCGTAAGGGACAACAAGCATCTCAAGGACAAAAAGTCCGAGACGACTTGTTCGAAAAAATGGACTAATTGGCTGGATTCTTCTTCTGCAGTGATCAACAGTTTTACATTCACCAGTCTGATATGCTTGATGAGTACTTCTGTTCATAACAATCTGAAATAAAACAAAAAATCTGTGAGCTAATGCTCACTAGTGATACCCCCGCCAAAATCTAAAAATATGCGACAAACAGGAAGTAGATGAGCAAGGATCATGAAATCGCTTTACACCACATGGGACTATGGGATGAAGCAATATGCTAAGTATTAGGCTGCTGCATGAAATAGTAGCTGAGAAAACTGCGACGGAAATTTTGTAACAGACGGACGGACGCACGTACGGACGGACGGACAAGGGTAAAACAGTATACCCCCCTCTTCTTCAAAGCGGGGGTATAATGAATGTGTCACATTCATAAGCATCAGCATATGACATTACAAAGCCTACAAAACTTAGTACCGGTAATGTTTTCATCCAATAAACAAAGTTTTACATCACTTTAGTAGACTCTAAGAAAAACCATAACTAAAAACATTTAATATAAACAATTTTCAATAGTAGAGCCATCTGAGTGAAAGTGTCTCCAAACATTTGGTCGCTACTGTATATATATACTGCCTTAGACTTCATACCATTCAAGTTGCACAAGTTTGAACCAAACTTGATCAGGGTAACTCAATACAAAAAAAACTCAACTCAAGACAACCCATGCCACAGCTAGGGACAACTTCACTAGAATACTAATTTAACTCAACCCCTGAACAACATAACCCATATCATACACATGTATTATACTTCATTTGATTGAATCTTTCTGTGTTGATGCACCGTTAAACAAAATCATTGAAACAAACAATTTGATTGAAAAGTCAAAATTGACTTTAAATGTATTTACTAAATAATAATTAATTTTATTCCCAAGTATCTTTCATACAAAATAAACTTTAAAATAATAAAAAAGAGCTGTCCACAGGTTGAGTTGTCTCACTTGTTTGAATTGTCCCAACTTCAGGATGAGTTGTCTAAGGGTAATTCAGCATGTTAGATTCTTCAAATAAAATTGTGTTGCAAGTTATTGATAAAATGTTTTTAATCAAAGTGAATAATTATTTCCCTTTAATATGAAAATTGTGTTCTTTTAAACTTGTCCCAATTCAATCATTAAATTCATATGGTTTAAACATGTGACATGGTGAAAACACGAGAAAAAAATACAAGTAAAATATCAGTTTTCTGAGATTTTAGGATCATGTAGTTTTGTATAAGGGAATTCTATCTCATGAACAACGTTAAATATTTTTCCTTTTCTGTTCAATTTTCATTTCAACATTGTAAACAGAACCATGGTGATCTAACCTGGTGTATTAATTTATTTACTTCTGCCATTCTCAAACAGTCAAATCTATTTAACACATAAACAGAAAATATATATGAGTTAGGCTAAGCAGACAAGGGTATAAATTGCTAGGACCAATTATAAAACTTGAACCACTAGGTAAGATGTTGTCAGTCTTGTGCTGCAGGACCACTAGCCCAATAAGCGGCCCTTTCCAGAATAAAAACTGCACAACCCCATGTAAAAAAAATAATCAAAAGAGACCAATGTCATCTATATGTACCTCTTCTCCATCCTATCTCTCCATATCAATAATTCATTATTACTTTTGCCTCCATTTCATATTTTCTGTGTAATGTCTGCTAGATATGGATCAGTGATTTGACCTTTACCCTTCATCTTTCTCAACTTCATCTTTAACATCCTCAAGGTCACCTAAAATGTTACAATCATAATTGCTAAACATGTATGAAATGAAATTTAATAGTAATAATGAACAATCAGCAATTCTTAGAGTAAGGGTACTTTTGGATGGCACTGTATACATGGTGGCAATACCACATGACTATGACATCACAAATTCTATGGTTTCAAGAAGAAAACAGTAAAGAATCCACCAGAACTCAAGAGATTTGAATAGCTGTAAATATTTAATTTAAGTCACATTTCCATGATACCTATGCAAGACTTAATAGAGAAGTGTGTACTATTTGCTTTGCATCAACCCGGGTTGAAAGTGCAGTAGGTAGTGCGCCAGGATTTTAATTCTCGTGTCCCGAAGGGAGTACAGGTTCAAATCTCACCCAAGGAGGTTATGCCCTTCCATTAAAATTTGACAATTACATGTATGTCAATTTTCCTCCACTAATAAGGAATATGGAGAAGTTTCAAGTCTTGTGGAAGAGTAGGTGAGTAGTGATTACAGACAAGAGTCCAGGAAAGCTAGGTTAGGTGGGCAGGATGATGTAAAATGACCAAAAAAGATTGACACAGAGTTAAACTCAATAAATTAAATAAATAACTACACATCACATCTCCAACGACAGATTTTCAGCATGCTACAGTTTCAATTTGTCACAATTTTCTTCAAATAGCATTTGGATAATGTTAGTTGGTCCTCCAGGATATCATGGAAATCTGACAAGAAATACTTACAGCTCTTTTAATCTTTCAGTTAAGGTGGAATTTTTACTTCTTTTATATAGAAATGTAACATTTGTGACATCATAGTCAAGTGGTTTTGTCATCCTGATAAATATTTTTCTCAGCTTGTCTGCGTGTATGCTCAGATCTGCAATCATCAAACAATTGTGATCTTAGATAAGATGGATCAGACAAACTCAGCTCAAAGACAACTCAGCTCATAGAAGAGACAACTCAACACATTAAGTACAGAAAACCCAACCTGAGGACAACTCAACCCAGAAACTGAACAAGGGTCAAAGTGAGGGCTGAACAAAACATTACTGTTTCTCCATAAGAAAAAATAAAGGAAGTTACAATAGTGTTTTGTTCAGCCCTTAATATATCATTAGTTATTAAAGTTAAAACCCATCTTTCATTCTACTTTTGTAATAAAATGTAAGATTATCATATTGAGTAGATATTTATGATTTAAAACACAATTGTTTAGCTAAGTGTTGATAAGGTAGAATTCCCATAGCACCAAATTACAGTCATTAATATATCTGAAAGTTATCATACAATTATAATTTTAAGTCATTACATTATGTAGTGGGCTGAATGAAACACTAAACAGTAAATCCATTTGAAAATAAAGCCGCTGCAGTGGTATAGTGGTTAGCAAGCTTCAATTCGAATCCGGAGATTGCGGGTTCCAAACCTGGTTGCGGCAGGTCATACCCTATACATGAGTTGTCGGCCTCGTGGTAGGGCAAGTTAGTACTGGTGATAGATAAGTGTCCAGAAAACCTATAGTAGGAAGAGCTGGCCGTCGTGTATATGACCTATATTTGTGTTGAATGCAATGTTAAAAAAAATAACTAAAAAAAAAAAAATTCATTTGAAAATAAAGGCAATAACAATAGTGTTTCATTCAGCCATTGATTTTAATATCATGCATGGATTAGATTTATAAAACAGTACTCAGTTATAGAATTATTAATAAAAAACTTTTGATAAAAATGAGTAATTATCTCCCTTTGATATGCTAACAGTAACAAAATAATAGTTATAAAGTTTGAATAATATGATGGGATGAAAACTGATATGCTAACAGTAACAAAATAATAGTTATAAAGTTTGAATAATATGATGGGATGAAAACATTAAACATATCATTAGAACCAAGCTTTCTGAAAAATGTACTGTGGTTAGAATAACTGTTTTGTACTAGGGGAATTCAACTTTAATTATCATTTTTTATTTCTAGCAATCCTTGAAATTTAGAAATTGATTCAATTAAATTTTTCATAATTTTTTTTAACGAACAAAATCTTGAAACTTAGGTCAACAAAATAAATTCAAGAACGTTACTGATGACAGTTAATCAAACTTATAATAAATACATTGTAGATTTTTAATTAAGATTACGTATTTTAACATATATTTACTTTGAAATAACATCCTATGTACAGTGTATCTATAAAGTTTTGCTTATTGAGAAAATCCAAATGAGAAAAATTTATAATAATTTGATAAACAATTATCATAAAATGGTTATTTAAATCTATCATAAAGTTAAACTATTCATTGTAATCTGCAAAAAATACAATATCTTGGACACATTTTTATGCAATCATCATATTTCATACCTTGTCTCATTTTACAAGTATTCTCTAAATTGCTAAAAATCATTGTTTTTTTGTTTAATTAATATTTTCACAACATGCTAAACTTATACTTTTGAAATCAAATGAGAACTAAAAGAATATTTTAATAGCTCAAATAACTAAAATATTGCATAGTTCGGTTTTTCTCAACTGTCAAAACAAGAATAATTTCACAGTGAATGCATTTGTTAAAATTATCGTCATGCTACATTCATGACTTTCCGAAAGTGTGTGTAATGATCAAGTAAAGCTTCTTGGGTCCGTATTATCAAGCGATTTTAGTCGCAAATCATTCTATATTGTACTGTAAAATTATCGTAAGATTTTTGATAATATGCTGCCCTTATGCCTCATGATAAGTTTTAGTCAAGATATATTTATTAACATTTCGGCCCTCAGTACAAAAACAATGCATTCAATCACTGTGAAATAATTCAAGTTTTGACAGTTGAGAAAAAAACGGACAATAACAGGGTCAAAATCTGTCTAATTTTTGTTTTATAAGGGAGATAATTCTGACTTTCTTGTTTAAGTTAGTTTTTAATATTGCTACAGTTGTCTCCATTGTTATGAACTATTCGAGGTTTAATAATCAGTATAGACAGCCTGCACCGTCCCCAATCAAAAACTCTATAAGTACATTCAAGGTATAAAACAAAAAATTGGTAGTTTTTAACCAGTTTCACTTAAAGGCCAGTTTCTCCATTATATTTATTTCACTTATTTAATAATGCAGGTGTAGCTAAGGCTTAGTACGCTGTGTAATTAAGTGATGGGCCGATTTCAAACATCACCATCAAACAGATCTAGTTTAGTCAGTACAAGTCGCAAGAACAAAATACACTATTGACGGCAAATTTTGTACTGTTAAATCCAATAAACTAAGTAAAACGAGGATAATTACATATTATACTATAGCACAGTCATTATTGAGCATGTGACGTCTATTGTGTACTCGTACGTAGTTCTTGCGACTTTTATATCGAGTAAACTAAATTTGTTTAATTGCCATGTTTGAAATCAGCCTACGACCTTAATATTCGGCGAATGCAAAAGACGTTGGTGTCATTTAAAAGAGCAAAGACTCAGCTTTGCACGCGTGTATATATCTGTGAAATAAAATTACTAATGATGGAGAAAGTGGCCTCTGATTAAACTTGGTAGAAAAAATACCATTTCTGAGTAATATACCTTAAAAGTATAAATAGTGCTTTTGACTCAGGATCATGCCAGTCACCTGTAATTAGAGTTATCCAGTTTATTTGAATTTGTTGAACCCAAGAGGTAATTGACCTTCCAAAGTTTGCCCCCTCCTTCCAGTTGTGTTGTCCATGGGTTGAGTTGTACCAGAACAGCTGAGAATCTTATGTTTCATGATCTAACAGTTAGAACAACTACAATAACTAAAATATACCTTTACATGTCTTTCTATCTTGTCACTACATAACACACCATGATCTATGATGTTCCTGTCTCAAGTTTGATCATAGTCTAAGCTCAGTGATATACTAAAAGTAGCAGGCCTCCAAGGATGATCCTGTAAAAGGAAGACAGTCAAATTTGTAAAATATTCGTTGATTCACCTTCTTGTTTAATATATGGACACTTATATATGGTGCATTTATTAACTCAGCTAATTTACATAGATATGGATAACTATTGTATCGATTAAGTACAGATGTACTGTCATGGATATTTAAATACAAGGGGTTAATGTTTGCACCAATGACGGTAGAATAACTAATAATGATAGTTACTATACTAAGTTTGTACAAGTTATTCAAATTAGATATCCATATATCTCTTCAAATAGATTCATTGGTACAAAATTTTCAATATTCAATGCCATTGATACAACCACTTTTTCTTGGACTAATCAACAGGGTCTATAGTCATTGTCATCTACAATATTAGTCCATTTCTCAAAGTTTTTGTTGAAGTTTGAATAATTTCACAGTGATTGAATATATACTATCACAATATTATGAGTGTTAGACATGAAGTCACCGAGAAATTATTCATGTTTTGACAGTTGAGTAAAAACCAACTTTACAACACATAGTTTTTCGCCAATTTCTCTTTCCAGACAGAAAATTGAATGACAATCAATCAGTGCATAAAAAACATGCTATGTTTCTTTCCCTGAACAATTCAAATTAAACTTGAGTAGTTTTATAATCTGGAGAGAATGATAAAAGAGATAAAAACTGATTTAAAACCTCAAATAAACCCCCCTTAGACAATAATTTGCCAACATGAATGTTAAATCAGGGTCCCTCAGGTCCTAAGGAGTATATAAGGGGCCAGCTACGCTTTAATTAAAGGCAGTGGCTAGAGTTACGGTACTGTAACTCTAGACCCAGGTTCTAGAGTTATGAAACTTGAAGTTCTGTAACTGTAGACAACCCTGTCAGGGTTGTCTAGAGTTAGGGAAGTCAAATAACATGCATACGTTTCAACTTTTTAACATCAAAAAACTTGATTATATTCATTATTACTCGAAATAAACAAATATTTACCGATGTGATTTATACAATTGTTATTACATCCGCCATTTTGGATATGACTAATAAACTTACCGGATGTTTAACATACGATATGATGTTGTCGTCTTCAAAGTGTCACATACTTAGTTTACTTTTCAAGAGCGATTTGTTATATAGAGCTGGATTATAATTTGGACCGAATATGTCTAATTTGTACCTTAGCCAACAACAACTTAAGCACTTTTAACACGTAGGCTTATATTTAAGAGGATCTTACGTTTAAACAGTCATTTTATGAAGTTTCCCAGTGCACACAGCCTTGTGTGCACATATTTATCGCTGCGTGCAGCCGTGGGTAGCCTCGCCCACGACTCGGACTGCACACAGCGGCTGGTGTGCATCTTGGTTCCAAGAGGCTTGCTTTGGAGTTATTCATGGACTCCACATTTAGACGCGAAAGAAGTAACATCTAAAAACTTAACTTATTTTGGAACTTATTTATTTTTGGATCTTTCATATTCATAATAATTCATTAAGGTAATCATCATTTGTTTACGGCGACGACTGTATTAGATTATTTTTGTACATTTAATCTAGGCTATTTAATTTGTTGTTTATTATTAAGTTCACGGTATTTTCTGAACTCTGTTTCTTCTAGTAGATTTTTGTAAACTCTTAGATTATTCTTACATGTACGATAGCCATAGGAGTCCTGGTTGTTGTATTACATTTAAATACATACATCTTAGATTATCGTCGGCTTGCGTATTTCATTGCTTGGTTGATATTTATTTGAATGATCTTTCTCTGTATTTTTGTTAAGGTTATTTACAAAATAAACTAAGTTAAATTGTCAGAGTATATTTTTATTTATATTTTATTTTACTATAAAGTGGAGTCTATTTTGTAGCGACATTTTGTCACCCCCCCCCCCCCGACAACGGAGAGGCCAGTCTAAAGAGCCTATTAGTACTTATATATATATAGAAAGGAGCAGCAAAGACTTATAAAGAGCCTGTAAGTACTTATATATAGAAAGGAGCAGCAAAGACTTAGAGTACAGTCACAACGAGCAAGAGCACCCTTAGTCCGGAGCACAACAATATTTATATTCATTTACACAAATCTTACGTTTTATCATGAAAAATTTAGTTACAAAAGTACATGTTTTTTTCTCTATAATTATATTAAGACCGTTACATATATACCTTTTTCATTTCCTTTAAATTAAAAAAATACAACATGAAAAAAACTTTTTAATGCAAATTGTTATAAGCAATGTTTAGAAACATGAACATTTCTATACAATGTTGATATTAAGTTTTTAATTAAAGTTTAATTGCTCCCGAATACAGCATACCTCTTGTGATTTTTGAACATTTCATTTTTTTGCTCACACCTGTAACATTAAGTCTTTACAATAAAAAAAGTTTGTTTTCACCATTTCAGTTTTGATTTTTCAATTTAAGCCGTAAAAAATTGGGACAAATACTATGCAACAGACCTTATCTATTGTACCTACAGAAGGAATCTTCAGTACCTAAACGGCAGACAGATCATGTGACCACAATATGGCGGCGGTCTAATTTTCATTTCTAGGATTTTCTATATGTTATGTATTTGATCACTGTAAAATAAGTGTATCTTGCTGATAAATTATATTTAAACTAAACAGGAATGGAATAGATATGCCACCACTTCACCTTGGCTATGACTAGACAATCTATCGTTAGAAAAGAGATATAACAAGTAAATCTGTGAGCTAATGCTCTCTAGTGATACCCCCCCAAAAATCTAAAAATATGCGACAAACAGGAAGTAGATGAGCAAAGAGAATGAAATCGCTTTCCACCTTATGGGACTATGGGATGAAGCAATATGCAAATTATTAGGCTGCTACATGTTATAGTTGCTGAGAAAACTGCGACGGAAATTTTGTAACGGACTGACGCACGCACGCACGCACGGACAAGGGTAAAACAGTTTACCCCCCTCTTCTTCAAAGCGGGGGTATAAAAAACATTACAAACAACAAACCTCTTGATATAGTCTCTTCAATACTCCTACTGTAACATACACTGAACTCCTTCATGACTACATCTTGTTGTAATTTAAACTCTACAAATTTTACACGATTTGTAAGTAAAGCTTCCTTTAAAATCTCATCTAAACTACCTGTAATAGCACAGTAAACAGTTTTAACATGCTTATGTTGAATTCTAATTAGATAAACTTACAGAAAAACTTATGAAGCTTAAATTAGCAAACGCTTATAAAAAAGCTGATAATTTTCATATAATTCCAAATACACTGGGGTCCAACAGTTTCTTTACATATGTAACTTTAATTGTTTCATATTTTCTTTTCTTTTTTATTGCAAATATTAATCCAGACCCAATGTGTTTTATATTTTTATTGTTTATTTATAATAAAAATATATATGGCAGAACATAATTGACGGTTTATTATAATCTGTATATTAGTTGCAAAACTAATAATGACATGTCAAGTTAACCTAAGTATACTCCAAAACATCAAAATTTAACAATGTGTAAAGAAACTTTTGGACCCCAGTGTACATTAATAGTTCATTAGTGATAGCTCAAAACATGATAGCTTTGGGCATGCTCAATTGAAATTCCGACTGTTAGAACAGGCACAACTCCAATCGAAAGCCTAGGAACTGTGCTCTGGCAAGGTTCTACCCATTCCATCGAAATAAGTAGTGTGAATGGAAAGGTATCATTGCAAACATGAGTTTGGTGGTTTGAAAGCAAATGCTGTTGAAATTATACTTTTGCTCGATTGTTTACAATAACAATTAAACTAATGCTATAAATCAGGTAAGAAGCGAGCATAATAGCTAAGTTTATTGCCTTTTGATTCAGTTCCAACATCCAATTTCACTCGGTTGGAAAATTCTATGGAAGAGTCAGAATTTGATTCTGGCACAGTTCTGACAGCCCAATAAAGCAAGCCTTTTTAGTCAAAGTAAGGTCCCAAATAAATCTGCCATGTAATCCATTATAAAATTTGTGATGGTTGTAATTGTGATGACTCAAAACTTGCAATTGACTGTTGGATAGTGACCATCACATACCTTAATGTACTTTTAAACAATACAAATCGACAATGACTAATTGGAAAATGTGATTACACCAATCCCTATACAACTTTGATCTATTGCAAATTTACAGTAGGTGTAAATTGCTCAGAATGTTGTATAACGTCTGAAGTTCTGACCATATATAATTAATTGATCTTGGAACTGTCAAAAACAAAGGTTACATTAACTGTAACTAACTACAGTCAGCTCACCCATTTTGGGTCTAAAAATTCATAACAAATTGCATAGCATAGCAATAAACATGGTGTTCTCAATAGCATAACTTTATAATACAGCCAATATTTCATAGAAGGTTATGACTTGCTGCAGCCAAAACTCATACTTTAAATTGAGCAAGCTATTGACTACTTCACTAGTTCACAGTCCCTCTATGTTATTTTATTAATGTTAGAACATGTATATACCTGTACTCCAAAATACATCTTCATGGAATATTTCCTATTGTGCTTTATCAACCCTATCCCAAGTTAAAGCTTTATCAACCCTATCCCAAGTTAAAGCTAACTTAAGCTGACTAAATCTTTGAGCTTCATCTGCACCTTTCTTGGCTGTAAAATATAACATAAAACATGCATACTATAATCTCAAATATTTACTTTTCAAATACATGGCTTCTAAGATGGAATATTTAAATCAGCTGAAAGGATCAACCACTTTGAAAACTGGACATCCTGGGACCATTTCTAGTCTTTCTATTTACAATTTTCAATAGAGGTCTATATGAACATGACCAACACAAACAATTATAGTCTCCATCTAGTAGGAATTGGTAATTTTGGTCCATATTTCATGCTCTTTAACAATACTGTGTAACAAACTTTGTTTGTAACGCCCGTGTTTGTTTGTTTGGTTTAACGCCATAGCAACACACAGTATAGGTCAGTCAACCTACTCACTCCTGCTGGAAAGGCTAAATCACTTGATTTAGCTGTTAACCAAATACTAAGCACATACTTTCATCAGTGACTGACAACTGCTCTACATAATTAAAAATCATTGGTAGGAAGGAGAATGGCTGTAGAAATAATTTCATGACCAACATCCACAAATGTATGCCCCACCGGGGAATCAAACCCAGGACCCCTCAATCAGTAGACTTGTGTGCTACCAATTGAGCTAGCCAGGTTGGACGTGTAACGCCTGTGCTTGGACAGAAAAAAACACAAATATGAGTACTGAATTAGGTCTACTGCAACAATATAAGATCTAAAAAGAACAGATATTAATTTGCTGGTAAGATTGTAGGCAAGTTTGAAATTGTGAAACCTGGAAATCTGTAGATTTTAAGAATTCATACAGCAAAAAATACAAATTTTTTTTTTTGAATTATGGAAATCCTGAATTCATGTATTAGTTCTGAATATAATAACTTATTATAATAAGTGTTTTCCTACCTATCAATAACACAGATAATATGGCTAGATCTAAATCTTCATGTTTGTTCATATGAAAAAACTGTCAGCTGAAAACAGATTTTTTTTAAAAATAAATAAACATTGAAGTCACAATGATTGACATCAAGCTGAGGCAATATAACCATCCCCTTAGACAAGTGGCTCACTTGATGAACAAAGTAATCCTCTGTGTCCAAAGACACGCCAATTATGTTTGTCCAAGTATATGCTAATTCTTCAGTGGTGAACAAATAATGAATAGAAATAGGAGGTCCAGCGCGATGTCAATTGATGCATTTATGTAAATGGTTAATTTTATCTTCCTATAAATGATCCATGGACATTTGTCAACCCTTGATCACGATAACTAATAAAATTTGAATAAAATTAGATCCAATAAGGAATAAAATCTGCTAGCATGTGGAAAGTGTATGCTAGACTTAAAAACATCAGACAATGAACCTATCAACTCATCTTAAATTATTGTTTGATTTTTTGCTGAATAGTAAGAACATAAATTAACACATGGCATCTTCATGAGTAAAATTTTTGTCCTCTAATTATTGTTACACATGTATTCCCATTGCATGATTCAAGATAGAGCAGAACAGGCAAATAGCCTAGAAGTAAGTGCCTGCTTACCGAGTCAATGCTGCCTTCATATGTATATACAAAGAAAATGTATTCAGTCACAAAAAAATATTCAAACTTTCACAGTTGAGAAAAAATGGGCTATAGCACAGTGTGGTAAGATGAGCTAGAAATTAGGGATGAGACTTTATATCCATACAATATTGATACGTTGGGCCACGATACATATCATGGCTCATTTCACAGGTTTGTTGTATTCATTCAAGAAATATAATCTCTAGGGCTGTAACGATTCTATGCATCGAAAATCGATTGCAAGGTCGCCGATTCGATTTCGATTCCGGACCTGCGAGTTTAGATTTGATACTGACTGTTAAAAGTGTCTGCATAAATTATGACAATAAAAGCAAAGGCGCACCTAAAAGTCAAAGTATGTGTTGACAGTGAAACTGAGTTTCACTTTGTTACATTTCTGTTAAATTTCCATTACGATTTTATGTATCATGATTAGAAACTCTGTTCCAAATATACATTCTATAGTATATGCTCCGATCCTCCGCCAATTGGGTCGGTGTGATTGAATTTTACCTGTTCTGAAAAACTGGAAGATTTTAGACTCCGCACGAGAAAGCCAAGTTTTGTTGTTAGTTTATTCAAATTTAAATAATTTCGCATGCACAGTGAATGTTTAACTAATATGTACAATAGTATACCAAGAACTGCATCTTTCTACAATTTATGATCCACGCTGTCTACGTTTTAAGTCGATATTACATTGATAATACATTTTTTGCGACCTTTACATTCCTACCCAATCCATTTCGTACTTGAATAAAGCAAATATTATCTATCAGATTTTTCAAATTTTGTGTTATCCAATTTGAATAACACTTTCGTTTAATTAATATTATTTAGTTTTAAGCTCAAATATATGTATATATGCATATTTGTAGTAAATTGTATTAATAAAGAATCGAATCGAAAAAAAAAGTATCAAATCGCATTGAATTGACTTTCCGGTGAATCATTGCAGCACTAATAATATCTGTGGCTGTTTGTAAAATGGGTTGGGTACAACTCAATCCATGGACAACTCAACCCTAACACATCTCATCCCGGAGCTAGGACAACTAAACACGCACATAGAGACAACTCAACCCATGGACAACCCTTCATCAAAAATATAAGAATGTGAATGATTGAAATTTTACAATAACTACATGTATCATATCTTAAATAATCATATCATCTCCTTTTGTATCGATATGTATCATATCTTGCTATGAGTGCATCGTCTCATCCCTGCTAGAATTGTAAACCTACCAAATCAGAGTTTTGACAACATATAGTAACTGAATCTTTGATGTCCATTGTTTTCTTTTGAACTCCTTCATCTTTCCAACTTTTACCATATGCTTCGTAAATCTTATCCATTAATTCTATTTCATGTTTCTCTTCCATTGATCTCACACCTCTGAATGTATAAAAGCCAATGTGTAAGTTGGTAGCCGTCATTGCCTTAACCCACAGAGGGACTTTTGTCAGTTATCTTGCCATGATAAAATCTGCAGCAATCCAAATGGTAAGTAGGTACTATCAGTTGGAATTCTCAGATTTTATCATTTAAGATCTATGTCGCAAATAGTGATTTTTTTTAATTTGGACAGCCCGTCCCTATGACGGAACAAAGGAACCGCTTAAAACGGTTCGGTTTTAACTGTTTTGTAAACAGTTCTCGAACTATATAAATTTGAAATTCTTCTACATGAATATCATTAGTATCAACTCTCCTTTGTTATAAATGATATCAGTTATGTTAAATATAAGTATGAAATTAAGTCAATGTGTTAGTTAATTATGAGACCTCTGCCACAATCTATGTAAAGATAATAAAATGTTTTATCTAATATCTTTCTTGTTAATTAAGATATTTACAGAAGTGATGAAATTTAAATAGTTCTTTACCCTAACAATACTAAGCTTGATTATCAAACAAATTAAATGATTAACAAAAAACGTATTTCAAAATAATTGTGACAAATTGGTACTGATAAGTAAGGGTAAAATCCGAGTAATCCAACTAATTGGACCTATCTATTTGAAGAGTATACAAGGAAAAATAACTGACTAAGGTCCCTTTTTGCCTTAACCCATGGACTGGTAAATTGTCTCACACAAGTGAATATAACCAATCTTATAAAGTCAAGCTAGTTGTTCTTTTTTGCCCTATACTACATGCAACATAGTAAATCGTGGTTATGTACTAGAATATTAATGGCGATTACTGCAATAAATGTAATACAGAGCTCAATATATTGGGTTTATCCACCCATATGGAGGAGTTACAATGTTTTTTACATAATTTATGATAAAATTATGTTTATGATACTGAATAATATAACATTTATATATTAAATGACTAAAATAAGTAAATTATTCATTTAATATTTACTTCGCGTAACATTTTGTAATTCATGCAATTTTAAGCACTTTAGGTAACCAGTGTACGGGTAAAATTAATCTGCTTTTTTTACAAGTTATTTATCCATACAATTTATTTTTCCCTTTATGTACTTTGTACATCCTATTTTACTAAGAGAAGACTAAATTTATTGCGTGGACACATGACAGCCGAATAAAGCAACGGTGCCGAATAAAGATAGGTTTATTAGGTCAATAGGTTTTCCTTCTAAAAGATCACTTTGGGGTAGGATAAAGTTTCTATTTTCACTACTTTACGGTCTCTGGTGCCAGTGCTAATAATTGCAGGTTTGACCTTGTAATGCAAGTCAAGTCCTTAATTCACAAATCTTAACATTTAATAATATGGGCGAAAGTTTTCAGGCTTGGTCCTTAATTTCAGGATATTTCAATTTTTCTACGGAATATAAAAGTAGCTGGAATAATAAATACCAGGAATTTCAGGGTTTTAAAAATATCAAACTTTAACCCATGAAGTCTTGAATTCACAAATGGCAGACATGGTTTCAATCACAGGCGGTCAACATGGTTTTGAATAAAAAACACAATATATACACATAAGGTATATTAATTACTAAAATAGTAGTTTTTTACCAAGTTCAATTAGAGGTCAGTTGCTCTATTATAAATAAGGGTATTTCACAGATTAATAGATACATGCGTCCTAAATCTTTCTTCTTTCAAATGACACCAACAGCGTTTGTATGAGCCGAATAATAAAGTTGTAGGCCGATTTCAAACATCACAGTCTAACATATATAGTTTACTTGATACAAAAGTCACAAGAATTAAATATACGATGACGGCAAATTTTGAACCAAATTGTTTTTAAACCACAACATAAATGAAAATAACAATAACGCTAAATCCTGACTCATTCATAGTGTAACATGGTAAATAATGACTGTACTTTGATGTTATGAATGGAAAACGCTGAAAAATATGATTTTTGCTTTAGTGACTAATTCTTGATTACTCATACGGTTTAAATGCATGGAAAACATTCAATTATGGACTGATTGAGTAATTATCATTTTTTACCCTCTTAATTGGAATTATTGGTACAAAATTTGCTGTTAATTGTGTATTTTTGTTCTTGCGACTTTTGTACCGACTAAACCAAATCTGTTTTGATGTTGTGTCTCAAGTCTGCCTACTATTATTCAGCATATGCAAAAGATGTTGGTGCCATTCGAAAGTGCTAAACATTAGTTACATGTGCATGTATAAATATATGAAATAAAATTAGTAATGTTGGGGAAACTGGCCTCTACTTGAACTTGGTAAAAACAACAATTCTTTGAGTAATATACCTTTAATGCATACCTAAAATAGTGTTTTCGACTCGAGACGGTGCAGGCCGCCTGTAGTTTCAATCCAATAAAAACATAAACAAAATAATTGCAACACTTGGCAAAAACAAAATATATTGTGCCTGTTTTAGCCACATGTGCTCATTTTAGTGAGCTACATGGAGTGTTGTAGTGATAATGTCCTAAAATTATCTAAATATTATCTCGTAATTCGCATATTTTCCAGGGCTAGAATTTAAGCTCGCATATTTGTAAAATGGATTATGAAAATTGTGAGTAACTTTATTTTAACACGCAAATTTTCGCCAGGTAAAGTCTCTGCAAAAACATTACTGTCCAAATTAATAAGGTTCAAATTAGCATTGAAAAAGTCAGATAGATTGATAGCAATAATTGAAAATTCACAGTAAAACATATTCTATATTCTTAGTCTATCCCACAATAACATCCTTGTTCTATCTATAGTTAAATATAGTACAATGTAGTTTTTATATGGCATATATGAATAGTTACTATGCATGTCATTACAATTTGCAGAAAAAATGTGAGTGATTTTCTTCACTTTTGCCAGTTGAAATAAAATCGACTGTCCAATATTTTGTTAAATTTGAGCTCTGGTTTTACCGATATGAAATATGATATTCTGTTTCATGCTTTGTGACTTTGGTTGATAAAAGTATGCAATGAAAAAGTAATTTCATATTTTCATTGTAGTAAAAAAAGTATCCAATATTTTCATCCTCATATGTCTTCATCCTAGAAGGTCATCATCCAGGAGAAGAAATGATGTCACATTATAACTTGTGTAAAATACCTCTGCCAAAACACAGAACTAAGCATGAAAGAAACATAATATTTGTTAACTTTGGTGTAAAATCTTTTTACTTTTAATTCATCAACTGCAAATGCAACATTTTCACCCGTTGCTATTCCACTCGTAAAATATGTACCGGTATTCTGAACTCTCTCAGTGAAATAAAAATTGATCTACCACCTAAGTTAACAAATATCCTCTATGTTGTGTTTTGTCTCAAGTTATTCACAACAACCTATATGGTTTTGCATGCAAAGCATAAACACTGGCATATTGCAGACAAAAAAAGATAGACCTTACTGGCAGGTCAAGTGGTACAGACAAAGACTGTCACAATTGTTCACCCTCAGCACACTGTTCTATAGCTCATTTTACAAAGATTCTTCAGAAATTTTATCATACTGTTTCACTTACGTGTACTAGTTTTACTTATGTATTTATTAATGTGTGTCTTTAAGGGTATCTGTCTATATCAATTTATTGTTTTATAAATCAAATCAATCATGCAGACCAAAATTGTAACAATTGTAGCAAAAATTTCCTTAAATTATCTAATTCTAACATGGAAAAAATATTCTATTTTATACAGTTGTGTCTGTAAGCACCTTAGAAAACAAAATGAAAATAACAATCACTACTTTTTGCCTAGGCAGTCATTGGTAAGGATATGAAGAGCAATTATTTTCATTTATTTACTAGCATTTATTATTACAAATTATTGTCTGTGCTGTAGTCCACAGGTGCCGGACACAAATTTTCCTCATTATAGTATGTCTATATATACTATAATAAGGAAAATTTGTGCCTGGCACCTGTGCTGTAGTCATTTGAAAGCATAATTAATAAACAATTACATTTTGAGTTTATGCAATTTAACGCTTGAGTTATAGACATACATGTATACCTTTAATTCACACAGTTTAACAAAATAACAATATTGTAAGAAAAAATCTCAAATGTTTGACTTCAGATTTCTCGTACAAAAAATGAATCATTAACAACATCTATATCATTTTTATTCTTTCATCAAACAAAGTAACATGTGCAGCAGCCATGTTGTTTAGTATTTTTCACTTAAGAACAGTCAACACAAATCTTTAGGTTTTGCACTTAAGAGTTCACTTAACTTTTTAGAACAAACCTTAAGATATTAAAGTATTTCTGTAAAACTCATCTAAATCTTAAGTTTCCAGTTAAGATATGAATTTACTTAAGCATCTTCAGGAAAAGCCTGTGGAGTTAAAATATAAAAAATGGTTCATACCTGAATGTATTTTGTAGAGATTTCAACAATTAAATTCTCCACAGCATAAACCAGTAGCACAACAACAAAGTAATGCTCCATTGTAACCATTACTATACCAAACATCAGAGCAACATACATGTTGGTATCATTGTAGAAAACTTGCCGCTGTTTCATTGTAGTACCTAAAATCCAAAGATATTCACATATATAAGATATTTTATTTATTCATTTTATTGCATTTAATGCTGAGTCAACACAATTTTACTTCATTTAACGGCGCCCAGCACACCCAACTAGCTTTCCTGGACCCTTGTCTATAACCAGTACTCACCTACCCTTCCACAAGGCCGTAAACTTCTCCATATTATCTAATCAATGGAGGAAAATCGACATTAAATTGTCAAATTTTCATGGAAGGGTATAACCTCCCCGGGTGGGATTTGAACCCGGAACTCCTACGGGCACGAGATGCCCGAGATTCCAATCCCGGCACGCTACCAACTGTGCAATCAACCCGGGCCACATATATAAGACATTTGTTCCTTAGAAGTGATGAATACCTCAGTCATCATATCTGCAGTCTTCACAAAAGTTTGCATAAGCAAAGGTATTGAACAGGTGAATCATTAATTGATACTATTGACTATCTGGCCGTTTCGAAGCTGATTTCAGCCTCATCAGTTTAGACACTAATATTTTTATGTTGATTTAAACTTGTGTCTATTTTGGGTCAAGTCTAGTATGCGAGCTTAAATTTGAGCCCTTAATGACATGTTTTTCAATGATTTAGCTTTTAGGCAAATTATTTAATGACATTATATAGCACTAAAGGTAACAACACTCTTTCTTTTCTCCCATAAATCCCACTTGCTAACAGGAATATTAGCTAAATATCCATTGCACAAAAAATCAAATGGTAAACATTTGCAAGATAATTAGTTGAAATAAAATTTAAAGTGAAGAGTTAAAGTCGGATCGACATGCTTCATAAACATTCGGAGTAAGATGATATTGCAATATATTGATTAATGCTGTCACAATACGCCAGAAGCGTATCGCGTTATATTGCAAAGTGCTAGCACCATAATGCAATACATACAACAATATATTGCTATGCAAACAAAAGACACGGCTGCATAATACTTATGTTATAGGATTTTGAAGGGTAATTGCCTGTAGAAGACTAAAGCAAAAACTGGACATTTTTAGAGTTACAGGAACTTTCCAAACAAACATTAGCATCGAATGAGCAGTAAGATGAAAAGTACAACAATACAATCAATCTTACTGTTACTGAATTTTTATCATAGATACTATGGACTGTTATCCAAATTGTCTTGTGTCTCCAATATATCTCAAGTAATAACTTCAACCTGAAATAGATAAAAACAGAGAAGAAAAACCGGGAAAAACTGTTTCTTGTAAAGTTAGAATAAAATGAATGCATACCAGCTTACTACAATTTAAGAGAGATAGAACCTCAAACATACATATTTTGTGCCAGAAGTTTGTGACATAAATTATGAGAATATAACGGACACTAGACAACAACAATGTGTTTACAATGGAACACTTTGGCCTTGGTGTGCATATCATGGACAAGAATTTTGCATTATGACATTTTTACTGTATATGTTTTAATTTTAGTACAAGTGTATATACATGTATACTATGTGGAATATCTATCTATCTAAGATGTTCAACCAATTGAGTTAACAGATTGGGTCTGTAAATACATCATATGTAGATTTTTTCGGCGTAGCTGTCTAAGCTGGATTTTGACCTACATTTCTGTATAATGACGTCTTGTCTGGGATTTCGGAAATCCGCCGTTCTATTGGATGATTTTATAAGCACTGAAAATGACGTACGGGGGAAACACAGAAAATCCCCTCTTCGATTGGATGGCCCTGACACGCGCGAAAAAATAAAGGCCACACTATTGTAATGCAGTGTTTTACGAAATTTTGCTTCGTTCGTAGAATATTTTTTTTGGGTAGACTTCTATTGCTTTCCAAAGTGTTTTTTTCATATTGTAACAATAAAAAGTTACGTGTCAAACACAATATTTTATGGGTAAAATGAATTACGTCTCCAGATGTGAACCGGTTTCTAGTAAAAAGTCTGACATATTACCCAATAATTATTAAGTTAGCCTCACTACGTTCAGTTTCCGGGGTTTACACTTTGAGAGTCACAGCTCCACATATATTTATTAATCTGCAGAGTTATTGGTACGTAACTTTTAAGGTTCTGGAACTGTAACTAACTTCGGTAAACTTCCACACTCGATACAATCCGGGGTTTTCCCGAATACCTATCTTCGTCAAGTTTCGTTATTGCTATTTTTAGAAATTTTCACCACGTGACGTGGGTTTTTCCAGAAGTCATAGGGTAACGCATTTTCCGAAAATGGCGGAACCAGACGCTCTACAGCGTGATCGTAGTTAGTAATCGTAAAAATAATGGTTTATCGACATAAAAACAATGAAAAGCCATAGTGGATCATAACGTTTGCGTTGATTCTGTTTGTACAGGTGTAAAATACATTTTTTTCATCTTTTTTTACGATGTAAATTGGGTATGACTGAAACACGAAATGGAGATTTTGAGGCGAAATGTACGAAATGGAGAATTTGGGGCAAAATGGGATTTTGATTGTTTAATCTATTTTGTGTACTGAAAATGAACAAAGGTAAAATAATCTACACAAATATCGATAAACTGGAAAGAATGTTTAACTTATATTGATTTATTGCCGAATTCCCACAAATAATCGTACCAAAGTCAGCATATAAAGACAAAATCGTTGCACATTTTCTGTTTTTAATATCATCATATTCTAATTATAAAAACAATACAATAAACAGCATAATTTGAAAGCTAAGGCACATAATATGCCAACATTACTAACTCTAGTGTCCAACTGTTTGTGCAAAAAACGACAACAGCAGAAAACATAGCTGGTACAAGTTTAATCCCCAAATAGTCCCCTCAAGCTTGCCAAAAAGCATTGGAGAGAAGGTTTTTATATGATAATGCAGAGTTTAACATACATTTTCCATCTCAAATACCAATTTTAGATGATATATTTGTATAAAGTAGTATTATTTGTAATTGACCATTTTGACGTTATTTTTCTCTATAAAATCTCTTGCAGTTTCAGTACAGTAATCTCATACAAATTCTTATAAAAAATTCAAGAAAAGGTAAAATTTCTTAAATTTTTCATTATATGGGCAGTTAATACTGCAGAAAAATTTAAAACTAGCTGCATGTGTCTAACTAACTTCTAACTTGAGATATTTGCTTTTAAAGATAGGGTAATTTTTTTAACATTCTCAAAAATTCGGATTTTTTGCTTGGGGGTACATGTATGCAAATCTCTGTATTTTTATATGTATTTGTCCAAAGTGTAACCTGGTTGCTCTGATTTGTCATTACATGACTGTATAACAAGAAAATGGATTAAAACTTGGAAATAAAACAGCAGAATTTGAAAAAAAGTTCTTTCACATTTTGTCCCAGCACAATTTACGGTCTTTCTGAAAATCAAGGGTCACGTTATAAAAATGCACATAACTTAAGTTACAAACGGTAAATGTCTTTAAAATTTCAGCATTCAATGTCTTTAATAGTATAGATTCAAGAAACAATAGCAGTTTAAGAATTGTGGAAGGTCACCATTACAGTTCCAGAACCTTAAGAATAAATTCATAATTTTTGTTTTGTAGCATTAATGAATAGGTTTCCACAATGCAATTTTCAAAAATCTTCTTGTCTGAAACTACAAGGCATTGAGCTTTCATATTTGGTATATAACATCATCTAGAGGTCCTCCATCACAGTTGTTCAAATTATGCAACTGGGTCAAAATTGACCCCACCCCATGAATCACAATATTACATTGAATTATATACAAACAACATCTTCTCTTGAACCGCTTATGATAATTTGCCCTAACTCAACAGGAATGGTCCGTGGGTGGTTCCCTACCAAAATTGTTCAAATAGGTCTGATTGGTTGGATAAGTAGGTCACTGGGTCAAAAAATATGTTTTAACATTAGTGGTCCTCTGTAAATGGCTCTTCTGTGACCTTTGACCTTTTCCTCAGGTGAGCACCCAGGGCCCTTTGGGCCCTCTTGTTTTTAAATCGACGCCGTTTGTCTTTTTTAAAGACATTTCTTGTTTGTTATACTGGCATGTTTTTGTACAAGTAAATGATTTTGTTGCGCCTGCGATTATTACAAAGAGTGTTTTTCAAAGTGTATACAATGTGTATTTGCTGCGTGAGTCAAATAGGGGCTTGTAAAAAAAAGATAACTAGGATAGAATGCTTGTCGAAACAGTTTTTCATGATGTAGGGTAAGGTAGGGCATGACTTGGTACATGTAGTATATGTAAGCAAAGAAGATATTGGGTATGGTCAAAGGAAAAAACTGTTGTATATATTCAGAATAAGTAATTTGTACACAAGTCACATATGTGTCAGTGTAAGAGATAAATAATTATTTAACGAAAGTGCCGATTACCAAGTCATAATGAATTACACATTGATTTAAAACTATTGTCACATTTTAATGAAAAAATATTAAACTATGTATTAAGAGTTTTCAAAACAAAAACAAAAGGATTTTGCAAGTGATTGACAAGACAAATTGATCTACCAGTACTGTCTTAGCCATGCTGACCGGCGAAAAATATACCTCTCGATTACTACAATGAGCAACAAGGAAGTATAAGACCTACTGACCACCCGTAAAAATTGAGTGTCCAGAACAATGACAGGTGCTTTCCTAGCGGTATGTGTCAACATGTCCGTGCAATGTTGTTCACTCATAAAACCTTCCAATAAAAACAATAGTTCACTAACTTTAAGTTATAAAATTAACATTTATCATAAAAAATAGTAACTACACTTAAACCTTAAATTGCAAAAAAAACTACATCAACCGCAAAAAACAACCTACAAGAAAAATTAAAGATTAAAAAAATAACCTACTAGCAAAATTTATGATGAAAAAAGAAAAGGAAATTAACAAAAAAATAACCTACAGCAAAAATTTAAAATTAAAAAAATAACCTACTAGCAAAATTAATGATGAAAAAAGAAAAGGAAATTAACAAAAAAATAACCTACAGCAAAAATTTAAAATTAAAAAAATAACCTACTAGCAAAATTAATGATGAAAAAGAAAAAAAAATAACAAAGGAAAAGAAAAATAGAAAAAAAAGACATGCTAACACATCATTGACTCCGTTAACATCAATTGGAGAGGTAAGACTCCGTGACCAAGTCATATCGACCAATCTCCATTCGACCAGTGCCTAGTGTCTATCGCATGTAAAACCCTAAATTGCAAAAAAAACTACATCAACTGCATAAAACAACCTACAAGAAAAAATTTAAGATTAAAAAAATAACCTACTAGCAAAATTAATAATGAAAAAAGAAAAGAAAATTAACAAAAAATAACCTACAGCAAAAATTCAAAATTAAAAAAATAACCTACTAGCAGAATTAATGATGAAAAAAGAAAAGAAAATTAACAAAGGAAAAGAAAAATAGGAAAAAAAAACATGCTAACACATCACCGACTCCGTTTACATCAATTGGAGAGGTAAGACTCCGTGACCAAGTCATATCGACCAATCTCCATTTGACCAGTGCCTAGTGTCTATCGCATGTAAAACCTTAAATTGCAAAAAAACTACATCAACCGCAAAAAACAACCTACCAGAAAAACTAAAGATTAAAAAAATAACCTACTAGCAAAATTTATGATGAAAAAGAAAAGGAAATTAACAAAAAAATAACCTACAGTAAAAATTTAAGATTAGAAAAATAACCTACTAGCAAAATTAATGATGAAAAAAGAAAAGGAAATTAACAAAAAAATAACCTACAGCAAAAATTTAAAATTAAAAAAATAACCTACTAGCAAAATTAATGATGAAAAAAAATAAATTAACAAACGAAAAGAAAAATAGAAAAAAAAAGACATGCTAACACATCATTGACTCCGTTAACATCAATTGGAGAGGTAAGACTCCGTGACCAAGTCATATCGACCAATCTCCATTTGACCAGTGCCTAGTGTCTATCGCATGTAAAACCTTAAATTGCAAAAAAACTAAATGAACCGCAAAAAACAACCTACAAGAAAAATTTAAGATAAAAAAATAACCTACTAGCAAAATTTATGATGAAAAAAGAAAAGAAAATTAACAAAAAATAACCTACAGCAAAAATTTAAAATTAAAAAATTACCTACTAGCAGAATTAATGATGAAAAAAGAAAAGAAAATTAACAAAGGAAAAGAAAAATAGGAAAAAAAAACATGCTAACACATCACCGACTCCGTTTACATCAATTGGAGAGGTAAGACTCCGTGACCAAGTCATATCGACCAATCTCCATTTGACCAGTGCCTAGTGTCTATCGCATGTAAAACCTTAAATTGCAAAAAAACTACATCAACCGCAAAAAACAACCTACCAGAAAAATTAAAGATTAAAAAAATAACCTACTAGCAAAATTTATGATGAAAAAGAAAAGGAAATTAACAAAAAAATAACCTACAGCAAAAATTTAAGATTAGAAAAATTACCTACTAGCAAAATTAATGATGAAAAAAGAAAAGGAAATTAACAAAAAAATAACCTACAGCAAAAATTTAAAATTAAAAAAATAACCTACTAGCAAAATTAATGATGAAAAAAAAAGAATTAACAAAGGAAAAGAAAAATAGAAAAAAAAGACATGCTAACACATCATTGACTCCGTTAACATCAATTGGAGAGGTAAGACTCCGTGACCAAGTCATATCAACCAATCTCCATTTGACCAGTGCCTAGTGTCTATCGCATGTAAAACCTTAAATTGCAAAAAAACTAAATGAACCGCAAAAAACAACCTACAAGAAAAATTTAAGATAAAAAAATAACCTACTAGCAAAATTTATGATGAAAAAAGAAAAGAAAATTAACAAAAAATAACCTACAGCAAAAATTTAAAATTAAAAAATTACCTACTAGCAGAATTAATGATAAAAAAAGAAAAGAAAATTAACAAAGGAAAAGAAAAATAGGAAAAAAAAACATGCTAACACATCACCGACTCCGTTTACATCAATTGGAGAGGTAAGACTCCGTGACCAAGTCATATCGACCAATCTCCATTTGACCAGTGCCTAGTGTCTATCGCATGTAAAACCTTAAATTGCAAAAAAACTACATCAACCGCAAAAAACAACCTACCAGAAAAATTAAAGATTAAAAAAATAACCTACTAGAAAATTTATGATGAAAAAGAAAAGGAAATTAACAAAAAAATAACCTACAGCAAAAATTTAAGATTAGAAAAATTACCTACTAGCAAAATTAATGATGAAAAAAGAAAAGGAAATTAACAAAAAAATAACCTACAGCAAAAATTTAAAATTAAAAAAATAACCTACTAGCAGAATTAATGATGAAAAAAAAAGAATTAACAAAGGAAAAGAAAAATAGAAAAAAAGACATGCTAACACATCATTGACTCTGTTAACATCAATTGGAGAGGTAAGACTCCGTGACCAAGTCATATCGACCAATCTCCATTTGACCAGTGCCTAGTGTCTATCGCATGTAAAACCTTAAATTGCAAAAAAACTAAATGAACCGCAAAAAACAACCTACAAGAAAAATTTAAGATAAAAAAATAACCTACTAGCAAAATTTATGATGAAAAAAGAAAAGAAAATTAACAAAAAATAACCTACAGCAAAAATTTAAAATTAAAAAATTACCTACTAGCAGAATTAATGATGAAAAAAGAAAAGAAAATTAACAAAGGAAAAGAAAAATAGGAAAAAAAAACATGCTAACACATCACCGACTCCGTTTACATCAATTGGAGAGGTAAGACTCCGTGACCAAGTCATATCGACCAATCTCCATTTGACCAGTGCCTAGTGTCTATCGCATGTAAAACCTTAAATTGCAAAAAAACTACATCAACCGCAAAAAACAACCTACCAGAAAAATTAAAGATTAAAAAAATAACCTACTAGCAAAATTTATGATGAAAAAGAAAAGGAAATTAACAAAAAAATAACCTACAGCAAAAATTTAAGATTAGAAAAATTGCCTACTAGCAAAATTAATGATGAAAAAAGAAAAGGAAATTAACAAAAAAATAACCTACAGCAAAAATTTAAAATTAAAAAAATAACCTACTAGCAAAATTAATGATGAAAAAAAAAGAATTAACAAAGGAAAAGAAAAATAGAAAAAAAAGACATGCTAACACATCATTGACTCCGTTAACATCAATTGGAGAGGTAAGACTCCGTGACCAAGTCATATCGACCAATCTCCATTTGACCAGTGCCTAGTGTCTATCGCATGTAAAACCTTAAATTGCAAAAAAACTAAATGAACCGCAAAAAACAACCTACAAGAAAAATTTAAGATAAAAAAATAACCTACTAGCAAAATTTATGATGAAAAAAGAAAAGAAAATTAACAAAAAATAACCTACAGCAAAAATTTAAAATTAAAAAATTACCTACTAGCAGAATTAATGATGAAAAAAGAAAAGAAAATTAACAAAGGAAAAGAAAAATAGGAAAAAAAAACATGCTAACACATCACCGACTCCGTTTACATCAATTGGAGAGGTAAGACTCCGTGACCAAGTCATATCGACCAATCTCCATTTGTCCAGTGCCTAGTGTCTATCGCATGTAAAACCTTAAATTGCAAAAAAACTACATCAACTGCAAAAATCAACCTTCAAGAAAAAATTTAATACTAAAAATTACCTTTAAGCATAATTATTGTTAAAAAAAGAAAACAAAATAACAAAATCAAAGTAAAATATATAAAAAAAAACAACATGCAAACACATCACAGACTCATATATCATTTGACCAGTGTCTAGGACATGATAAACCTTAAAATGTAAAAATAACCTACATTAATTGCAAAAAAAATAACTTACAAGCAAAAGTAAACAAAAATATTACAACAATTAAATGGAAAAATATATAAGTAATTTTTTTTAAAAAAATCAGGCACATCACAAACTCCTTATCAGTAGTGAAGAATAAGGTGACCAGATCATAACTATTCTCTCTGTTTAAACATTTTCAAGTGTCAATAGTCACTTTGGAATATAACCAATAATTAAAATTAGTTTCATATAAGAAATTAGATGTTGTAAAATGTTTTGCGCCGAGAATGCAAAATAATCAGTTATACGATGTTTGCTACAACAATTGCTTACAGAGTTATTATTTTATGATAATAAAAAGAAGAATTCACACTTCTGCATATTTAGATGTAATACTTTAATTCAACAATTCGACATTTATGTCTTTATCTGGTTAATTTTTAAATACAATGGAATAATTTGATATGAGGTCACTGTCATAGTAACATTATTATGTTAATATGTGTAATACAGTGATAAAGAAAAAAATGACCAAAAACAGTAATGCTATGTTTGCTTTATGTCATACAGCGACAAAGAAAGAAATGATCAAAACAGTTATGCTATGTTTGCTTCATAAAAAGCTTACAGAGTTAGTATGTGTCATAAAGCAACAAAGAAAGAAATGATCAAAACAGTTTTGCTTTGTTTGCTTTATAAAAGCATAAAGAGTTATAATGTGTCATACAGCGACAAAGAAAGAAAATGAACAGTTTTGCTTTGTTTGCTTTATAAAATGCTTACATAGACATCATGGTTCATACAGTAACAAAGAAAGAAATGATCAAAACAATTATTCTGTTTGCTTTATAAAAGCTTACTAAGTTATCATGTGTCATACAGGGACAAAGAAAACAAGAGCACTGCTGGGTGGAGCATTATATGCCCGAAAGTGTTGATTTTTAGTTAAGATGAAGCATTAGTAAAACATGAGAATATTTCAGATGAATATCATATTATAAATAATTGTGGAAAACAAAGTAGAGAAAAAAGTTTTAAGGTAATAGTGACCTTGACCTTTGACCTTGTGACCCCAAAATCAATAGGGGTCTCTACCCGATATGGACAATCCTCGTATGAAGATTGAATATTGTTGACCAAATGGATCTTAAGATATGATCCGGAAACTGTTTTCAGTTAAAAGGTAATAGTGACCTTGGCATTTGACCTTGTGACCCCAAAATCAATAGGGGTCTTCTACCTGATATGAACAATCCTCGTATAAAGATTGAATATTGTTGACCAAATGGAACTTAAGTTATGCTCCGGGAACTGTTCTCAGTTTAAAGGTAATAGTGACCTTGATCTTTGACCCCAAAATCAATAGGGGTCTTCTACCCGATATGGACAATCCTCGTATAAAGTTTGAATATTGTTGACCAAATGGATCTTAAGATATGCTCGGGAAACTGTTTTCAGTTTAAAGCAAATAGTGACATTGACCTTTGACCCCAGAATCAGTAGGGGTCTTCTACCGGATATGGACAATCATAGTATGAAGTTTGAATATTGTTGACCAAATGGAACATAAGTTATGCACTGAAAACTGTTTTCAGTTTAAAGGTAATAGTGACCTTGACCTTAACCCCAAAATCAATAGGGGTCTACTACCCAAAAAGGACAATCCTCGTATTAAGTTGAATATTGTTGACCAAATGGAACTTAAGTTATGCTCCGGAAACTGTTATCAGTTTAAAGGTAATAGTGACCTTGATCTTTGACTTTGTGACCCCAAAATCAATAGGGGTCACCTACCCGATACGGATAATCATCATATGAAGTTTGAATAATGTGGATCAAATGGAACTTAAGTTATGCTCAGGAAACTGTTTCCAGTTTAATGGTAATAGTGATCTTGACCTTTGACCTTGTGACCCCAAAATCAAAAGGGGACTTCTACCCTTTATGGACAATTATCCTATGTAGTTTAAATATTGTGGACCAAATGAAACTTAAGTAATGCTCCGGAAACTGTTTTCAGTTTTAAGGTAATAGCGACCTTGACCTTTGACCTTGTGACCCCAAAATCAATAGGGGTCTTCTATCCAATGTGGACAATCATCCTATGAAGTTTGAATAATGCAGGCCAAATGGAACTTTAGTTATCCTCCAGAAACTGTTTTCAGTTTTATGTTTTTAGTGACCTTGACCTTTGACCTTGTGACCCCAATATTGAATATTATGGGCCAAATGGAACTTAAGTCATGCTCTAGAAACCAAATTGCTAGCTAACAGACGGACGGACACCAGGAGGTATAACATAATATGTCCAAAATTCTTCAGAGCATATAAAAATGATCAAAACCGTTATGCTATGTTTGCTTTATGTCATACAGCGACAAAGAAAGAAATGATCAAAACAGTTATATGCTATGTTTCCTTTATATAAAGCTTACAGAGTTAGTATGTGTCATACAGCGACAAAGAAAGAAATGATCAAAACAGTTTTGCTTTGTTTGCTTTATAAAAGCATAAAGAGTTATAATGTGTCATACAGCGACAAAGAAAGAAAATGAACAGTTTTGCTTTGTTTGCTTTATAAAATGCTTACATAGACATCATGGTTCATACAGTAACAAAGAAAGAAATGATCAAAACAATTATTCTGTTTGCTTTATAAAAGCTTACTAAGTTATCATGTGTCATACAGGGACAAAGAAAACAAGAGCACTGCTGGGTGGAGCATTATATGCCCAAAAGTGTTGTTTTTTTAGTTAAGATGAAGCATTAGTAAAACATGAGAATATTTCAGATGAATATCATATTATAAATAATTGTGGAAAACAAAGTAGAGAAAAAAAGTTTTAAGGTAATAGTGACCTTGACCTTTGACCTTGTGACCCCAAAATCAATAGGGGTCTCTACCCGATATGGACAATCCTCGTATGAAGATTGAATATTGCTGACCAAATGGATCTTAAGATATGATCCGGAAACTGTTTTCAGTTAAAAGGTAATAGTGACCTTGGCATTTGACCTTGTGACCCCAAAATCAATAGGGGTCTTCTACCTGATATGAACAATCCTCGTATAAAGATTGAATATTGTTGACCAAATGGAACTTAAGTTATGCTCCGGGAACTGTTCTCAGTTTAAAGGTAATAGTGACCTTGATCTTTGACCCCAAAATCAATAGGGGTCTTCTACCCGATATGGACAATCCTCGTATAAAGTTTGAATATTGTTGACCAAATGGATCTTAAGTTATGCTCCGGGAACTGTTTTCAGTTTAAAGCAAATAGTGACATTGACCTTTGACCCCAAAATCAATAGGGGTCTTCTACCTGATATGGACAATTATAGTATGAAGTTTGAATATTGTTGACCAAATGGAACTTAAGTTATGCACTGAAAACTGTTTTCAGTTTAAAGGTAATAGTGACCTTGACCTTAACCCCAAAATCAATAGGGGTCTACTACCCAAAAAGGACAATCCTCGTATTAAGTTGAATATTGTTGACCAAATGGAACTTAAGTTATGCTCCGGAAACTGTTATCAGTTTAAAGGTAATAGTGACCTTGATCTTTGACTTTGTGACCCCAAAATCAATAGGGGTCATCTACCCGATACGGATAATCGTCGTATGAAGTTTGAATAATGTGGATCAAATGGAACTTAAGTTATGCTCAGGAAACTGTTTCCAGTTTAATGGTAATAGTGATCTTGACCTTTGACCTTGTGACCCCAAAATCAATAGGGGACTCTTACCCTTTATGGACAATTATCCTATGTAGTTTAAATATTGTGGACCAAATGAAACTTAAGTTATGCTCCGGAAACTGTTTTCAGTTTTAAGGTAATAGCGACCTTGACCTTTGACCTTGTGACCCCATAATCAATAGGGGTCTTCTATCCAATATGGACAATCATCCTATGAAGTTTGAATAATGCAGGCCAAATGGAACTTTAGTTATGCTCCAGAAACTGTTTTCAGTTTTATATTTTTAGTGACCTTGACCTTTGATCTTGTGACCCCAAAAGAATAAGGGTATTCTTCCTAATATGGGCAATCATCATATGAAGTTTGAATATTAAGGGGCCAAATGGAACTTAAGTTATGCTCCAGAAACCAAACTGCTAACAGACGGACGGACACCAGGAGGTATAACATAATATGTCCAAAATTCTTTCGAGCATATAAAATGATCAAAACTGTTATGCTAAGTTTGCTCTGTAACAAGCTCACAGAGTTATCATGGGTCATACTGTGAGAAAAAAAATGATCAAAACAATTATGCAATGTTTGCTTTTATAACAAACTAACAGGTTATTATGTGTCATACAGCGACAAAGAAAGAAATGATCAAAACAGTTATATGCTATGTTTGCTTTATAAAAAGCATTTAGAGTTTTAATGTGTCATACAGCGACAAAGAAAGAAATAATCAAACAGTTATATGCTATGTTTGCCTTATAAAAAGCATTTACAGTTATAATGTGTCATACAGCGACAAAGAAAGAAATGATCAAACAGTTATATGCTATGTTTGCCTTATAAAAAGCATTTACAGTTATAATGTGTCATACAGCGACAAAGAAAGAAATGATCAAACAGTTATATGCTATGTTTGCCTTATAAAAAGCATTTACAGTTATAATGTGTCATACAGCGACAAAGAAAGAAATGATCAAACAGTTATATGCTATGTTTGCCTTATAAAAAGCATTTAGAGTTATAATGTGTCATACAGCGACAAAGAAAGAAATGATCAAACAGTTATATGCTATGTTTGCCTTATAAAAAGCATTTAGAGTTATAATGTGTCATACAGCGACAAAGAAAGAAATGATCAAACAGTTATATGCTATGTTTGCCTTATAAAAAGCATTTAGAGTTATAATGTGTCATACAGTGACAAAGAAAGAAATAATCAAACAGTTATATGCTATGTTTGCCTTATAAAAAGCATTTAGAGTTATAATGTGTCATACAGCGACAAAGAAAGAAATAATCAAACAGTTATATGCTATGTTTGCCTTATAAAAAGCATTTACAGTTATAATGTGTCATACAGCGACAAAGAAAGAAATAATCAAACAGTTATATGCTATGTTTGCCTTATAAAAAGCATTTAGAGTTATGATGTGTCATACAGCGACAAAGAAAGAAATGATCAAACAGTTATATCCTATATTTGCTTTATTAGAAGCTTACATGGTTATCATGGGTCATACTGTGAGAAAGAAAGAAAAAATCTGTGAGCTAATGCTCACTAGTGATACCCCCGCAAAAACCTAAAAATATGCGATTAAGAGGAAGTAGATGAGCAAGGAGCATGAAATCGCTTTACACCACATGGGACTATGGGATGAAGCAATATGCAAAGTATTAGGCTGCTGCATGTTATAGTTGCTGAGAAAACTGCGACAGAAATTTTGTAACGGACGGACAGACGCACGCACGCACACACGCACACACGGACAAGGGTAAAACAGTATACCCCCTCTTCTTCGAAGTGGGGGTATAATGATCAAAACAGTTATGCAATGTTTGCTTTTAAAACAAACTTACATAGATATTATGTGTCATACAGCAACAAAAAAAGAAACGATCAAAACTGTTATGCGATGTTTGCTTTATAAAAAGCTTACATAGTTATAATATGTCATACAGCGGCAAAGAAAGAAATGATCAAAACAGTTATGCTATATTTACTGGTAAATTCCAGCATCAAATATAATATATAGTAAATAAATATTAACCTGACGTTGGTACCCTCATTGTAATAGTTTCACGCTTCATTGTCTGTCTATTTATACCTACGGTAGATTCCGTGTATCATTCATAAGAAGAAGCACGTGTTAACTGATCATGTACTTCATATAAGTATGTAATTGTTTGAGAGTTATAAGGAATGACTCTATAGCGCCGATGATACCGAGATGGACTGTGAACTACTGTAGTTAAGTAGGTGTTGGTTCGAGCCCAATCATGCGCAATTCTTTTTCTTTTTTTTTTAATATTTGTACAAAAAATATTGTTAAAATTGTCCAAAAAATGTGTTATTTCATACACACTTTTATTTTTTGTATTTCTATTCATCTATAATTTAAGTTTTATTATTTTGTAATTAGATCTAATCACATTTGATTTATTACATCAATTGCACGACAAAATACAGAAATACAATAAATATCAATTATCATCTTCGCTGCAATCAGATGAGTCGTGTCGCCTGCTCATATTTTAAATAAAACACAGTGCACGAGAAAATAGTCGGATATATGTATACTTTAAATGGTATGATGTATTGCTCTTTACTCACTTCAATTTTTAACTCGCGACTCGTTCAACTGTATCAGAAATAACGGTGATTATCGAGTCAGTCCGACATTTCTCGATGGGAGGCCGATTATTGATTTATAACGCGTCATCTTGATTTAATTTTATTCTGCATAAAGGTTAACGTCAGGTTAATATTTATAATTTATTCACTATATCTGATCATGAAAATAAGGTGTAAATATCAACATTTCCTCACTCTGTTTTACAATCAAACTTAATTAAGAGTTATGATATACATTGTATTTTTTTTTAAAAATAATACAATAACTGCACTTATCTTTTTTCTGATGACCATTCATTTACTGTTCCTTTTCTTATAGATGACCATTCATTTACTGTTCATTGCCATCAAAACAATCTTTAACACAGTTATATATCTGAAATAATAAATCAAAATACTGATTGGCTGGTGCTAATTAAATTTTTGAAAGCTGATCATGACACTACTCTCAACTAAAACATTAAAAACAAGAGCATGTTTAATATTTAAGTATAAAGGGACATTATCACATAACTCTAAAACTAATTCATCCTAAATATGTCCCTAAACAGTCATATAGTTGAAGTGCTGATGAATAAACATACAGACTATACAAAATATCTTTATAAGAACTAACAATATCCCAATTTCAACCTTTTTTAATTTAAAATGTTTAAGTATAAAGGAGCATAACTCCAAAAGTAATTTATCCAAAGTTACATCCCTTTAGAGTCATGTAGATGTAGGACCGACATACAGGTATACTAACCTTCAGTCAAATATCTTGCTAAGTAGTGAAGATATAGGAAAAATTCTAACATGACACTTTGTCTGTCTTTATTAAAGGGCAATGACTCCAAAATAATTCATCGATAGTGATGTCCATTCACAGCTAGATTGATATAGACCCATTGAAGAAGTACACACATATACCAACTTACTTTAACTAATGACTGGAAAATGTTCTTGTTTAATCAAGAATTATTGTCAATTATCACATTTTCGCTTTGTAGTTCGAAAATTAATGCAATTTTTATTCTTTAATAATTTGTGTTTTAGTCGATTGAATTTGGCACACATCAATCATTATAATATCTTTAAGAAGTTTATTTTGATGGTTTGTCAGACAAGTTATAAATGCATACTAAATTGCCAGTACACTTACCATTAATCACTTTGTAACAATGCTATTTCTAACAGTTTGCAAACGAATTAGTGCTTTAAAGTCAGAACCATTATTCATTAAGAATTAGAGCTTTAAAGTCAGAACCATTATTCATTAAGACGTACAATTCTACTTTGATCATCGCATAACTTTTTTTACGTCAATATGAAACTTAATTACTAAAGTAATGTCGAAGTTTATCCAATAAACAGTTAATTCAATATAAAAATTATATTAATGTTACATATTCAATATGCAGTACATGCAACACATTTGACATTTTATTTCATTCACAAATACATTCCATTAGATCTATCAAGAAAAATACATTAAATGTCACTTTTAATTTTTAAAACTCATTTTTATGGTGAATAACTAATATACATGATACAGTTTGAGTTGTCCACAGGTTGAGTTGTCCTAGTCCTATATATAAGACCCTCCGTAACAGGGCTCGGCCGCGAGGGCGATTCGGGCGATAATGTCGCCTTGTGTGTTACCATTTCGCCTTATCAAAACAGGAAGGAGAAGTCCACTTCGCCGAGTATTTCCGATTTCGGCGATTGAATAATATCGTGTTGACGTCAATTATTGATTACGCTCCGCCTAGTTCACACCAACATCAAATCAGAGCGTCGTTTCTCAACATCGAAAGTCGATTATCCAATCAGGATCGACAGTACGTAATGATCGAGCAGGCTCCAGTAGAACGTTGCCTAGGGCAGTTTTACGACTGTGACTAGCAAATTATGCAGTGTTTTTTTTTTGGACGATTTTATAGCCGGTAATCGGCTATATTCCCAATCCAAAATCATATTTTTTTTTCCCAAAATTCGATCTAAAATTCCCAAATGAACTAATGAAGAATAATTAAAAAGTACAGAAACATCACAGGATAAGTATGTTACAGAAGTGTGGAAATCAACTGTCTAAGTCGTACATCTTAAGGTCGGACAAGTCATTTTCCCAATCGAAAATTCAATATTTTCCTCGGCATTAATAACACTGTAAAAAGTAATAAATAGACGTTCATAGTAGCATTTGCCGAGTATCGTCGTTGGTCGTCATTTCCTATAATCAGTTGATCGCGAAATTCAGTCAAAATATCCCATGCGTTTTCGGGTATACATCATATTAATTTCAAGTAGTAACCTTGTCTTATTACATAACATACCGTCGTGCACACCAGAGAGTCTATATTCTAATTGTTTGCAGCAATTAAATCAATATTAATCCTTTGTTTGAGGACAAATATGTGTTTGCAGTTTGAGCGGAAATTGAGGTAAACAATTTAAGATGTGTGTCGGCATTTTTTCACACTTTCTTTGTCGATGTTTGATAGCGTAACAATGACATAATTGCAATGTCTCATTATGTAATGATAGAGCCTAATATGAATTAATCGTCATGAAAAATGTATTCTTAAAACAAGCGTGACCTAAATTGTATTATATATCAAACTTTATAAAAACGATATCGGCGATCCCAGGAATACATTTTTTCTTTGTTAAAATTACCGACGATAATTGTCAATAACACCGTCTTGTGTAATTTAATTTTATAGTGTTTTGTATTATTAACAACAAAAATATTTTATAATATATAATTAAGTATTGTATTTCGTAAAAATAAAATCCCTTCAATCATGATGACTTATTGTCATATATTTTCGCGACCCACGCTATCGCAAATTAAGTAAAACATTCTTAAATCTTCATTATTAATGTAATAAGCTTATTATTTTTCATTTGTTTTCCATAATATAGCAAACTATGCCCCAGGAAACGACAAATTCGAACTTACGTTCCCGTTTTTTGGTGTTCGCTGTTGAAACAAATGTCAAAATGCCAGACATTTTTTACTTGCCAACATTTTTTTCGGTGTAATTTTGAAATGAAACATAATTATATGTTTTTTAAATTCAATTAAAATTATGAAGACGCTATCATAACTATACTGTGTTTATCATTATGTAATTATGGTTATTAATGACAAAGAGTTAGAATAAACAAAAAGTTAGTTGAATAAAACAGTTTGTTGATTAATCAGCATTTCAAATAACCAACTAACTGACAAGTTGTTATTTGATACAGAAAAGTCATTTTCAAATCAAGTCATTATTTTGTAGATTTCTCCACTCCTGTGAACTATATTCTGGTGAGATCTTTGAAACATTTTCCTGCAATGTTCTGTCTGCTTGGTCAAAGCAAGATTTTTCCAAACAAAACAGCAAGCGTTGAAAGGGTTTTCAGCATTATGAATTCCTTGTGTACTGTTTCATGCAATAGGATGCGACAGTCTATTTTGGATTCTCTAAAGAGGACATGTTGTCATTATAAGTCATAAGACTATAATCAGCTTGTGACTGTTGTTAATTGCTTAAAGAAAATGCATCTGATAGTAAGAGTCTGAAAGATCTTGCTTTGTAAAGTTCTGACTATCAAATTTAATGGGGAATAAAAACTGAAGTCATAGTTTTGAATGCTATTGTTACCGATTGGCTTGACATTATATTTTCCCAATTTAAACCAAAATGCCGATAAAATTCCCAATTCTAAGGGTATAGGTCATATTCCCAAAATTGTGAAAAAAAACACTGTTATGTTTATGACACGTCGGGGAGGATTAAATAACACGTTTGACCCACTAATTGTACCCCTAACTTAAACAATACAATGTGCAGTCGGCCATGCGAAAGGGTAAAGGCTTGCGGAAACGAGTTATTCACAGGTCCCCAAAACAATGCTAGCATACCATTTCTCATCGTTAAATCGTTTGCCGCTTATTTTATCAAAAGAAAGAAAGTTTAATTTTAAGTTTAGTTTAAGCAGTTTCGTCTAAAAACGACACATTTAAAATGAACCTTTGTTCGAAAATACGTACGTTTGATGGCGAGTAAAAATGACAAAGTGTTACTAAAAATAGATTCGTTACGTCATGGACACTGTATCCACGCGCTCGCTATTTGTGATAAAGGTTCAGTTTAAACATACGCTTATCAGTTAATTGGCTAAGCAGTCAAATTTAAGTTAACAAACAATTCCATTTGTCACACGTTGGGGACGAAATGGATAAAATTAATTTCCGTTAACAGTCCATCTTTCACTATTAGTCGAATATTACGATTGTACACCATATAATAATACATTGTGACTATTTAATGCAGAAATTATAACCCCGTTCATTTCATAATGATTTCTTAATTACATAATTGATTAGATCATATATTTGACCTAAAAAAGGCGATGAACTCGTGAAACATTCGTCCTCGATAACTTTCGTACCCGGGTCCGATCGTTATATATTTTTCAGTGAAAAAACAATTTAAGCAAAGTTAAATATGTACAGAAATAAAAATTAAATCCATCATATGACCACTAATATTCTTGCATTGATAAATACTTCATTGTAGCAGTGAAGACTGATACACTGTAATACTTATTAAATAGAATTACATTTTAATCTTTGAAATGATTTCAATACAATTATTAGCTAATGAAGACACAAAGTCACTGAAAGATGCTTTCATTTACATAGTGCAAAAAGATTAAATGAATTCAAGATACAATTAATGACAAGTCACATAATTTTATTACTTTGACCAGCATATAATGCACAATATACAGGCAAAAATACATCAGCAAATCTATAGTGATTACTAGGTTATAATTCAATAAAATTTGGTGTTCTAGAAGAACAAAAGTATTTCAAACTAATGATGGCTGTTATAAACTGTTACTTTTGAGATTGGATGCGCGCGGAAACTTCTCTTACGAACGGATCCACTTCTCCCTAACTCAGTTGGAGGGAGAAGTCACTTCTCCCTAAAATTTTACCCCAGGATGAGCCCTGCATAACTCATTTCACATTGGGACATTATTCTGTTACGGCAGGGTCTTATCGGCTTCCGTATATATTGATGTAGCAAAATGCGCAAGGATTCCCTCGCGCGACAAAAGCGAACATAATTCAATATTTTTCGAAAATATTTTTGTTTTACCCATTCCTAACACTAACAGACACATTTATCTAACATATTATAACATAAGTTTTAAAATAACCAACCTTATTTTGTAGAATTAATCCATTGTTTCCGTAACTCAAAAATCCAGACTTTCGTTTTGAATACTTTTAACACTAAACGCCGTTTATGCCGTAACCGATACCGGATTGGTCGTGATAAACGCCACACAATCCGTTTCCAATCCGGATTACAAATTCAAAACATTTATGCTAAACATTTTTTTCGTCGTCGCTGAAACAAAATTTCTACTTTCTAAACTTTCTAACAATTTCAATTAACACAATTGTTACATTTAGCTATATTTTTTGTCTCCCGAAAATTAAAAATAATCAAATTTGTAATCCGGACTTGGTTCGTCTAATTTGGCGTTTATCAATGACGATTCCGGAAATGGTACCGTGTGACGTGGAATTTAGCGTTGTTATTAAAACGAAAGACATGATTTTTTGGACTTGACGGAAACAATGGAATATTTCTACTTGCTGAGGTGACTTATAGTAATTCTTATATTACAATGTGGTTAATTATTGTATATACTAGCGGTCTAATAGAGTTTGTTAAGAAAATTGCGTAATAATAACAAATTACAATCGTTTAAATCGTGCACTAAATCTGTGCACGTTTTGCTACATCAAACTATATGGAAGCCGATAAGACCTTGCCGTAACAGAATAATGTCCCAATGTGAAATGAGTTACGGAGGGTCTTATATATAGGACTAGAGTTGTCCCAATTTACGGGTTGAGTTGTCCCAACTTTGAATTGACCGAGTTGTCCACTGGTTGACTTTACCACGGATTGAGTTCTACCAGTCCCATAGTCTACCTCTCTCTTTCTCTCCGAATCAAGATATGCATGTACACTACACTGCAGTAACCATGCATTCAGCATGTACGCAACGAGAGAGGATCGAAGCTAATAGCATTGATGGAAAGATGAGATTACACAGCATGGTCAGGGAATTATCTTGGTCTCTGGCATGGTAAAGATAAAATGCAAATTTGCAGAAATATAAAGTCATAGAGATATATTTATTGGATAAAACACTAAAAAACTTACCAATATTTCAAAACTTTTATCCAAGCACAAAGACATATTAACAATAATTAGAATTTAAATGTTTAATCGACCACGCGGACACGCTATGTCTTCAACACCTCGGGCTATGTTTATTGAGCGAACAAAATACCAGCCAATCAGATTAACTCATATAAACCACGTGATTACTCAGGAATGTAAAACACGGGATTTGCGTTGAAATCACTCTATCAATGGATATATCCCGGTACAACCAATTTTCGGTCAGCTAACGGTTAATAGCCGCGAAAGACATACGTAATGGACAAACAGCGTCTATATACTGTTCAACAACTATTTAGCGCTAAAATTTGCAAAGAAAACAAACCTACCTCATGTCGCAACTGACCTACTAAACCGGAAGTTGCGCAACCAATATTCGGTCAGATGCGCCAAACTCCTCGCAGCGGTTATTTCCCTTTATTAAATCAGTAACCACTGCCACCATAAGTAAATTCGTCCCTCAGGGAAACGACTTTTTTCATCTTTTCTGTTACATTTCAATATTTTCTATAAGTTGAGTATTCTTGTTATAAGACTATACATTTGAAAATGATAAACATGTACTTAAAATACCCAAATTCAAGATGTCCGCCGGGAAGAGCATACAGACCTTCTCCTGCTGTGGTTCCTTTCCTTTTACCGAGTAAAATGCTACCAAGATGAACTTTATTTGTGACGAACATTGGGTCGTTTCTTCATGATTGGAGAAGTTGACATACTTCAAATAACATTTTACTATCATCTGAACGACCTACATTAAATCCGTATATTATATACAATACAAATGGTAGCGTGCGTGTATGAGTTCACATGTTTTACATGTAATTGATATCTGTAGGCCTATACTGTGTATATACTATCTGCCACAATAATAATGTATTTACTGACAAAATTTCTTATTATGAACGGTACATCATATTGTACGCATCTATAAAAATCTAGTTTACTTTAAAAAAAAATAAACTTACAGAAAATTTGAAAAAGTCTGCATCTCATTATAATATTTTTTTGTGAATAGTATTTTTAATTTATACTGCTACAAATGTACATGTATATGCAGGCATTCGAGCGATAAAAAGAACATTTGAAAGTTGAAATTGTACTGTATGGTATAGGCTTTCATCAGATTCAATACGAACAAATACGTAAGAATCAGAGACATAGTGTATCTATGTCTCTGGTAAGAATATAAAAAATATTATTCAAAATAAATTTTTATTGTTATATAAAACATTCATTTATAATAATATAACATAAAAAGTGTCTTTTTTTACATATTTTCACTCATCGTCGGTAACCCACGGTACTCATACAAGTATTATGCGTTGACGTAATACCCGAGGATATTTTTCACTGTCTTTGTGTGTCTTTTGATGCAAGCGTACGATATTCACATAAGCTGGCCTGACTCTTAATATTTGACATTCGTATAAAAGCATAAAAATATCATTCAAAATTAGTTTTATTTGTTATATTAAACAATCATTAATGATAATATAGCATAAAAAGTGTCTTTGTAGATCTATATATTTTTCACTGTCTTTGTGTGTCTATTTGACCTTCAAATAAAAGCATAAAAATACATAAATATTATTCAAAATTGATATAAAATGTATTATAATACACTTATTAATGATAATAAAACATAAAAAGTGTCTATGTGGAAATATTCACTGTCTTTGTGTGTCTTTTGATACAAGCGTACGATATTCACATAAGCTGGTCTGAATCCTAATATTTGACCTTCGAATAAAAGCATAAAAATATTATTCAAAATCAAGTTAAAGTGGAATAAAAAACATTAATTTATGATAATATATCATAAAAAAGTGTCTTTGTGCATATATTCACTGTTTTTGTGTGTCTTTTGATGTCTTTTGATGTCTGTGGCAGTATTTAGTATCAAACTCCTCACAGCGGTTACGTCACGCGATGCTACTTTATTGATTTGATAAAGGGAGATAACCGCTGCGGGGAGTTTGTGATTTAGTATCACCGTTATCTCCCGTGACCAAGATGGCGGACAAGAAAAACAAAAATAATGCCAAAGACGACAAACCGATAGTTGTGGCGAAAAATGCCGCTGAACTTCAAAAGATTCGTCTGGAAAAGTTGATGAGCAAACCGGTTTGTCTTATCTATTATTTTGGCGTTTGTTTGATATTCCTTTCACGGTAATGAGATGGAATTAGGCAATTGTCACATAATTTCGCGACATGTTTTTCTATTTCTCAAAATGAACTTTTTTACTATGATTGATCTGGAGAAGTTTTTTAGTCTTTGCAGTGCCTCAAATTACAACACTGTAAACCTTGCCTCAGGACTGAGGTTAGGGAAGTTCTATAATCCCAGGCAACCCTAAGAAATAAGAGGAGAGGGTAAAGTTTAGTCCTAAATATCAGACCCTACGTAACTTTTTTATCATTTGGACATTTTTCTGTTACATAGGGTCTTAACGGATTGCTTCAAAAACACATAGCAAAAATTTTAGTGTACAGACATCGATTCAGGTCTGAATGTTCTACTCGTTTAAATTCAAAATTTTTGCTATAAAACGATACACCAATGGAAAGATAAATAAAAAATACACATGATAGAAGTAAAATCATTTCAAATTCTAACCTTAGACAGTCGAATAATCCATTTAAAATCCTTTATTAACGAGTACTTTCAGTTTGTGACAATAACCATGCAATAAAAGCCAAGGCAATCCGAATTTAAATTGGGTCACGTTATTTGTAAGAATTGATTTTGAACGAATTTATATGGTATGCTATTGACTGTTGGCAGCAAGAACGACAACTCTGGATAGAAAAAAAAATTGTTTAAGCGAAGCGACACTTTATTTACCGGCAATAATTCAGTTCAAAATGGCGGTGAACGGCGACAACCCTGGAAAGCAGTGAAAGTAATTAGTGTTTCTTTAAGCGAAAAACCTGATTATTATCTTTTGATTTATGAAAAGAATAAAAGTAAACTTTATCCATCATTTGGTGCTAATTTGACCCACATTCATTTACTTTTTGAAAAAAATATTTTGCTATGCGTTTTTGAAGCAGTCCGTTAAGACCCTACATAACAGAAGAATGTCAGAAAAGAAAACAGTTATGTAGGGTCTTATATTTAGGACTAGGTAAAGTTAAGGAAATTCTATTGTTTTCAAGATTAAAAAAACATGTTAATATCTATTATTATTTATAAGCTAAGACATAAAGCCCATTGCCTAAGCATATCGCTAGATAGTAAAATCATTGGAAACAACTTTCTACAAGCTTTTGCTTCATTTAGCTCCGTAGCGAGAGCTTGCGTAAAAAATCTTTGTTATCCAAGAGTGTTGTTACAAATTAAAATAGCTGCCTCCGCAGCAATGTGACTTCCTGTTTGCTGACAATTTGTTTTAATGTTTGGCTGACTATAGATGAATTGAGATTAATTAATATTTGTAATTGTTCATCTAAGCATATGTTTTGCAATGATTTTACACTTATTAAAGACTTATTTGTTAACAGCACAGACCGCCATCTTGGTTTGTGACGTAAATAGCAAGCAGTTTCCTAATGAGAATAGCTACAAGAAAGCACTTTTTTACAGTGATCTGTAGCAAAATTGTTAGGCAACGGGCCCATATTTACTGCCATTACTTAACAAATCTAATTCAAACCTTCAATTAAACCCTCTTTAAAACTATCCTCTGACTGTTTTGGATAAATTGCTACTTCACAATAAGGGTCACTTTCAGTTGATGTAAAACAGTTTGGTTTTATAACATTTTGATGCTAAATTGTACTTTGTGACTTGTTTATATTGTCCATGTGATGCAATTTGCAAAGAACTGTCCAATTACAGCTTATGAATAACACCATCATCAAATAATCTTGCAAACTTCAGTCTTATTAGAAATTAATAAATGACACAAGGTCATCTGAAAATGGTCCCCTGTGCAATGTTAGAAGATTCTATGACAGTGGTCTGTAGTATTTTTTTAGAGAGTTTGTGACTTAGCCAACTGTCATTACACTGATCATAAACTTACAGGATTTTACCAAACAACGATATCAGAACCTTGCAAAAACATGATAATGTGATTTCATATGATAAAAGTTGTTTCCTTTCTTTCAGGAGAAACCTGTATACATACCAGAACGTCCTAAAGATTATAAGCCAAGAGATCCATTAGAATTTGTTCGCAATGTTTGGGGTAAAATTGTCTTTCTTTATATCTCATATTGAAACTGTTAAAGAGAGATAACTTGATCAGGATCATTGTTGTGTATTTTTGAGTTAGCTCCCTTTGGTTTCAAAATTTAACTGATACACCATTGTAATTAATTTATTTAGGAAATATATCAAGTGAAGATATTTTATATATTTGTATTGAAATGCTCTGTTTATATACTTGCTCTTCAGCAAAAATTTGCTAGCCTTACACATAGTATATTATAAGGATATTATAATAAAAAAATGGGAAATCTAAAATAAAAAGAATGAGGTTGTTGAATGCAAATAATTTCATTCCTCTATAACCTCATCACTCAAAACATGGTGATGAAGTTTGCTGGAGTTTCATTTTTAATTCCATATTTTTCTGATTAAGCAGAGTAATCTGGCCATAGGTAACAGGACTCGACATAAAATGTCATCCAATTGCCCCTGACAACCTATAATTTGGTTTGGGCAATTAGTTGCTGCTAGTAATATTTTGCTTGGACAAGTAAAATCATATAACTGCTAAAGTTTATATTAAGCCCTGCATAATTTCTAATGTTGTACAAGAGTGGGGCACCCAAGTTGTTAGTACATGTTATCAACAATTATTATGCGAATTTACTTTTATCATCAATAATTTCATATCTAATATCTATTACATGAATATTTATTTCTATATCGTAGGTTCTAGTGCTGGTGCAGGAAGTGGAGACTTTCATGTTTATAGAGGTGTCAGAAGACGAGAATATGCTAGACAAAAATTTGCTAAGGAAAAACAAGACAAAGTAAGTTTTAATGCACTTACTTGTAAATTCTTGGTTACATGTCACAGGCTTAGCACAAAACTGTTTTAACTTACTCTTTCTTTAACTTGAGTTAAAACAGTTTTGCACTAAGCCCCAATTATGATAAAGAAATAAACATGTGGTTGAAAATTTTCAGTCAGATACATGCTTCCCTGATAAAATATATTATTATCCTTAATTAGGTGGCCAACTTAATTTTCATTTTCTTATAAATTTCTTATTTTGCTCCAAATTATATCATTAAAACACCACTTAAAAGCTCTTTTCATTAGTTTTTTTCTTTCTCAAGCAATATTTGAAAGATATTAAGATGTACGGTAATTCAATTGTGAAGAAATATAGTTATGGATTCAGCTTATAAAACACAATTTTGCATGTTATTCAAAAAATGTGATTAGACATCAAAAATGAACTGATAATTGCAGATTCCAAATCGAAATGGAATGGGGGCTCTTCCAATCAATATTCAATGTAACTAATCAAGTTTTTGCTGGTCTACTAGAAACAATCCTCAAGTAGTTTAGATAAATTCCCACCACTATTTTGTTTAATGTTTATATTACCTAGGATGATGCAGAAGAAGAATATCGCAGGAAAATAGAAGAGAATGCTAAAGCTGCTGAAGAACGTACTGCAAAGAAAAGAGCTAAAAGGTTAACATTATTTCTATCTCATTCTGATGTCCGCAATTTTAGGTTCCTGTGTTTTTATTTGTGGGCCGATTTTCATTGAATTCTAGATTAAGAGGTGTTGAGTCCGAGACATCCATGTCTCTGGTTGAGATTAATCCCTGATTAATTTTTTGCCAAGTGCTGTCATTACCTAAAATGTTTTCTAGCTGAAGTCCAATTATGTAGTTATTTGTTCAATAATAGACCATCTAGTCTTAGGCTTCAAGCTAGTGTGTTGGAGCAATAACAGCAAGTAAAGTGCGTAGATAATTACACCCATGATATGCTGCTAACTTGTACATGTTTGATATACCACAATTTACTATATTTCTACTATGATAAGTATTATGGAAAGTTCACCTAACTACATTAACTTCAATTCCAGATTAAAAAAGAAACAGAAAGCAAAGAAAGCTAAGACAAAGAAAGAAGGTAAACCTATTGAGTTATCAGATTATTCATAGTCTTCAATGATTGAAGGGAAAAAACAATATTTTCAATGCTCTCTTAGTTAGTTTTCTTATTTGTGGATTTTGCTTTATACTGTTTTGATTGAAATTGTTGACAACAAAGAAAAAGAAAATAATTTCCTTGAAAAAAAATAATCCATGTAATGATGCCAGCTTAGATTTAACAGTATTTAGAAGCAGGCATGGCTGAGTGGTTATAACATTGGACAGGTAATCATTGGATATCCAGTTCCGTGTTGGTTCTAATTTCATTCAAAACATACTCTGTTGATTACTTGTGCTAAAATTTTATCCAATTAGCTCAGTACTGGAGGTCCAGGAAGCCGAACTGAAAGTGATTAATATAAGTTGTGAGAACTTGTTTCACAATTTAGCTAAGATAAATTAGTATAACATTAACACCATTTATGTGTTTATTTTGTTACAGTTGAGAGTGATGATGAAAGTGAACCAGACGATGATGATGATGATAATGATGATAATAATGAATCTAAACATAATAATGTTAAAGTTGAAAAAGACACTGAAGTAGAGATCTCTGATATATCTAATGGAAAAAGTTGATGTAATAATCTCTCAATGTACTTTGTGTGTAATAGTCAAATCCAATGTTCGTCAACGATGATTGTTTATCTGCAGTATAAGACACAAAATGGTATTTTGACAATTCAGTCTACGACAGTGTTAGTCATTAGCTGAAATATTTCACAAGCACTAGCCTGAATTATTATTGTCACAAAAGAAGTTTTCATCAGCCCAAATCATTTGTCTTTTGTATTGGACATAGAGTTATTGAGCTAAGGTGATGACTGCTTTGTGCTAAATATAGGTTTGAAGGCAGATTAAACATCAATGAATCGTCAAGAATTCTTAGTCCTTAGAATTTTCATTGAAAGGCGAGCAGCTTTGAAGATTGAATTTAAAAGTATTTTAATTGTGTTTTACTCATTTGTACATGTATTCTTGTCATGCAGTTTTTTCCTATTTGCTATTCCCAACTGGTAGTTTTGCAGATATTGAAAAGTATGACTATTGCATCATGTCCATCGACTGGCTTAGAAAATAATGTTTTCAGGGAGTAAAAATACTAACTCATGCTGCGAATGTAAGCATTTGAACTATTTCTGTTAACAACAACTTTTATTCAAAGTTTACAGGAAAAGAGTATTCCTTGATGCTGGGAAAGTATTTTAATTTGTAAATATTTTGTAATGTATATTATTAAATAAATGCATAAATATGTCTATATGTATTTACTTGTTTGGTATTCAAAGTAGTCTCCTACTTACTTACTTACATGTATGTCAGATTGATAAAAGATAAATACCACTGTTCTAAAATAACATGGAATTGGCTACTAAATGAACTTGGGTGAAAACCTTCCATTATATTTATATTGGAGTAGTGTACCTTTTAATTAATATACATACATATATGTATATGTATTTTATGTAATTGTTCTATTATTATAGTACATTGTATTTGGTTTCCATAAAACTGTAAACACAAAGACTGAAGAATCAAATGTAAAGTGCCTGCTGGTATTTTCATGTTAAGTTTTCAATTCAAGGTAAAAATGATTTAAGGCAGCTACTACTTGCACTGTATCATTTAAATATTATTTCAACCTAATTTTATTGGCAGTTACTAGTGAAATACATACACATATACAGTAGATGTAAAATGAACTAAAGCCACATTTGTGAATTGGCTAGGCCAGTTTATTTATAGTTATGCCTATCTCATGACTTCAGTAATGCAAATAAAGCTGAAAAAAGTACATTAAATGCGAAAAAGAATTGTACTTCTCAGTTTGTACTTATAGTCATCTTGATCTTTCCCATCAGTAATGGAAAATATTATCATAAGAAAACTATGAAGTGATTTTTTCCTTGCCAAATAAAGAAGAAAAACATGACAACCTTGTACATACGAGTAACCCTGAATACTCTTTTCTTTTGAGTTTCTGACAAAATACAAAACCATACATCAGAATATTGATGCTTATGAAATTGCGCCAGACTTTGATTATATGACTTCATAAAAGGTTTTCTGGCAACGTCTTCAAGCAAACAGACAACTACTTATTTGATTTGTTCTGAGGTTAAAAAGATCACAAGAGATTCCATTGATGTGTGGACACATTTATAAATCATATAAATTCGATTCAGACATTTCAGATTTTCATAATAGAGTTTCGTTGTCATTTTCTTGTATATTTTCTTGTTTTATAGTATTACTTAAGATAAATAAAAGAGTTATTGTTTGACTTATGTCAGCCATTGTTATGTAATGAATAAAATGAGTGCTTGTTTACAACAGTTATAATTAGAAAATAGAATAGATACTTCTCGAAGAGAAATGTTAATATATTTGTTCGTAGAAAAAATTCAAGACAAAAAGAAAAACACTTAATATTTCCATTTTGTATTAAGAAATCTGTAAGATAATTTATTATATAATTCAGTATGAATATCTTTATCGGATCTTTTTTAGTAAATTCTGTATTTATTTTGTTAAATGCATGAAACCTAATTTAATTATTAAGAGTGTAAACTTATTTCTGATTGTAAAATTGCATTAGATATTTGCAATTATTTGTGTATAAATGTATTAGAAATTGAATTGAAAACATCAGGGGCCTGTATTATCAAGCGTCTTACGACTGATTTAAGTTGTAAATCCTTCTATATTGTATTGTTAGATTATCGTAAGATTTTTGATTATATACTGCCCAGTATCATAAAGAATTGAACAAGTGCTGATTTATAGAAGACAATTCACTAAAGCACGCTATTCTTTAATTTAATGGACTACATTGAATTCTGCTTCTATTGTAATTGAAACATTATTGACAAAGTTCACATCAACTTAACTAATTTTATTTATAAAGTAGGCTATACATTGTCAAGTTGTAGTGTGCTAAACATTCAGTCAGGTTGTGCTCTTGTCGGTGTTCAACTGAGCCAGGTTGTTCACTACTTAGTGTTATTCTACTACTGATAGTACCAGATCAAATTGCCTGTCTGACTGGCTGGCTATCCTATCAACCCCACTTAGCAAGGTTCCTAACAATAAGGGATACACTATCTAATTCAACTTGCCTCTCTGTCTGAAAAATTACAACTGACTGTACTATCAGCCTTGATTATGATAATAATGATTATAATGATGATAATGATGATAGTAATGATAATTATGATGATGATGATAATGATAATGATAATTATGATAATAATAATGATGATGATGATGATGGTAATGATGATTATGATATTGATCATGATGGTAATGATGATTATGATGATAATGAGGGTAATGATGATGATGATGAAGATGGTAATAATAATTATGATAATGGTGATAATGATGATGATGGTAATGATGATGATGATGCTGGTAATGATGATTATGCTAATGATGATGATGATAATGATAATTATGATAATAATGATGATGATGATGGTAATGATGATTATGATGATGGTGGTAATGATGATGATAATGATAATAATGATGATGATGATTATGATGGTGATGATGGTAATGATTATGATGATGGTAATGATGATGATGGTAATGATGATGATGATGGTAATGATAGTTGTTATTACTTACAATATGTTAACATAGCGACATTGGAGTGTTGTGAAAAAGATGTTTTTTCATTAGTTTTGTCTTCCATGAACCACAAACAATATTGTGCGTTTTGGAAATGAGAACAATTTTTATATCAGTCCTCTTAGATGCTACCCTTCTTAAGTCTTTACTTGCATGCAATTTAAATATTTAACACAGGATGTTATTAGTGTGGAAAATAAATAACGTAATCCATCATGATAAATAAGTAAACATTAAAAACAACTAAATAACTCTCTTGTGCTTTAAATGCGATGTTTAGATATTAAAACCAAGAAATCCTTGCTTTAAGTACAGCAATAATTGACATTTCATTGGCTGTCAAGAGGGAATTTTTGTCTTTAGAAGTTTATAGTACATTGGATAATTAACACCATTGCAATATATTTCGACTAGTTTAAAGTTTATATACATGTACTAATGAAACGTCTTTAATTACATTTATATACGACTACAGTGCCATCCTTAAGTTTCTTCACAGTACAATTAATTGAATTGCTACAAATTCCAAGTTCAAGTTTGAAAAAATATTATATCATTCATTATTTTATTTATTATTCTTGGAATGGAATTTTCTCTAAGAAAGTACTTTTCATTTAGGAATTGCAGCTATCAGCCTCCAAAATATGGGTCAATGTATCTCGATCCAAAGGTGCCTGTCGCATCTAAAAGCCAAAATTTGTTTTATAAAAAAAAATACAGAACAAAATTTTAGCTTTTGGCTGGAACTTTGTATTTCTTGTTTTTATGATAATTTGAACATGTTTAAGTAAAAATTAACAATTATTTGGAGTTTTTTAATGCGATGGGCACCTAGCTGTGTCTCGATCATGAACCAATATCAAGTTTGAGATATTTTATTAATTTACCAAATTCAAGGGAATAATTTAACAATAAACTGTTTCACTACATTTTGAAACTTCATTTAATACAATGTAAATAATGAGTGTGTGAAGGAACTTTTGGAGGGCAGTGTATGTGCTATTCTAAGATTAATGTTGTTTAATCAATTTCAGATTTTGCTGCATGTAGGTGACATTCTGAAAATAAATGGGATTACGACTTAAGGTTATTCAGAATAAAATGTGGATTTACAAAAGAATATAACACATTCATGTTAATTTTGTCAGAATAGTTAAGCATTGACCTTAATCATTTTTTTCGTAATTTAAACAAAACAGAAACACTTCAGTAAGTCCATAGCAAATTTGTGCTTATTTTGAATTTACAACATTACATATTGTAAATGAATTTATCTCATAGATTGATACGTGTAGTATGTATTGATAATTTGCTTCAATGTGTTCAAATGAGCTCTCCAAATTCATTTGATTGTTTTGAACTCTAAACTATTCGCTTAGTATTGGCCTGTTCCTTAAGGAAATCGCTAGCTAGCACTTTTTGAAAACTATTCTTTTTAGCATGAAAGTTCTACGGATTGGTTTGCTTCAAACTAGCCAATCCAAGATGGCCACTTCTTTTAACAAAATGTAAAAATAGTAACAAATGATAAATATTCAAATTAATTATCACCACAATTACTTTCAGGAAGTCTATGCATTAAATAAAAAATAAGTCAGTATTCTTAAAAAGGTACCTGTTCCAAAAGGGGCAGCCATTTTGAAAAGAAGAAGTGTTCTGAATGATACGACAAGCAAGAAAAAAAAACTTGCTATGTATGACTAAGTATCTATTTATGCTAGTTTGTAGCAGGCCGCTCTGTAGGTAATTGCTTTGTAGCGATACAAACCGCTAGCCTTGGGGAATGGGCCCTATGAGTTGACACTGTAATCCTTATATTGCTCAGACTGGCACTGTTCTTGTTGATTGATATCGATATTACAAAGTTTATTTATTCTTTGGGTTTTATAAATTGGATTAACATTTTTCCTTATTTAAAACAACATGAATAATTCATTAGAGAAAATTTGCATTTCAAGTTTAATTTATTGAGACTACAACCACTATATTCTTAATTCGGATTTATGCGATCCCTTCAGTTTATTTGATTGCTTTTGTACACGTGATATAAATTTGCCTCCACGATTAAAAACAGAAATCTATAAAATTCAGATTATTTTCTATTCTGTAAATGCAAAAGAAGTCATGGAATCAACCATGCTTATGTCTGTCGATGAACAATTCAATAAATGAAATTTGATTTTATCTTATATAGTTTTGACCTTTCTGCCATGCACCACTGTGACAGGAGCTTGACATTCTGTATGGAGTTTTGAAAAAAAATCCCTCCTCATCATAAAACCCAGAAGGGGGGATTTTTCAAAATTCGATACAGAATGTTAAGCTCCTTAGAAAGTACTCATTTTTCTGAGTCATGGTATTACATGTACAAAAAGATTGATTGAAATATGATATAAGTATCATGAAGAATATACCGTCATTTAAAAGGAAAAATAATGGTCGGTACAATTACCTAAAACAATGAGTTTATGTAAAATCTATCCTTCATTCAGTAACTTTAGTTTGAGATTACTGATCGTAATGGTAAATTGTCAATCTTTTAAATGAGCTGTCAATAAAACTAAAACATTTTGTCTTTGAAAACAAAATGGAAATCTATCCGGAGCTGATTGATTGTCAGTTACAGAGTGGTTGTCTAATCGTTTGAAAAATGTAGCTATCTTACTTATGATTGACATTATCAGTTGAAACCTCGCATGTAGTTGTTAAATAGTATAAAATATATAGAATAGTCGCTGGCTAAACAGGGTCGACATTTATAAATACACTGCCCTCAAAAAGTTCTTTCCCATTTACAGTTTACATTGTACTACATGGAGTTTCAAAATTTGTATAAGCAGTTTCTTGTTAAATGAATCAAAACGAGGGTCCTGTCACTTTGAATACCGGCAATATAAATCAAATAAGGCTAAATTCCGGAAAATTATGCGACAGAGCACTGAACGCTTTCTGTCAAAACTTGACAAAGACTTAGAGTACAACTCCATGCATGATACTGTGAACTTTTGGAGAAATGTTAATTCTAGGAAAAATAGCAGAAGTGTCAACTTTGGGGGTGGAATGAAATTCAATGACACTGTCTACAACAGTCGTGATGATATAGTTAACCAGTGGGCATTATACTTTAAAGATTTGTACACTCCAACTTATTCTCCGTCTTTTGATGCTGAGTGGGAGATTATGGTGAGACGCAGAGTCGATCAAACTTTTCGAAATTTATCTCTATGTAACGAAGTTATAGTATACCCAGAATCTGTTGTTAAACATATACAAACTTTAGTGAAGGGGAAATCGTGTGGTCCTGATAATATATCACACGGGCATCTTATATACAGTAGTCACGTTATTGCCGACCCTCTTGCTAAACTATTTACTGTTATGCTTAGAACTGGAACAATTCCTGATAAAATGAAGGAAGGAGAAATAATAACATTGTACAAGGGTGGTCGTAAAAGACGTGACGATCCGAATAGCTACAGAGCTATAACCTTATCTTCCACAATTCTCAAATTATATGAGATGATATTGCTAGATCGATGCAAAGATACTATTATCAAATCTCTTAACAAATTACAAGGGGGATTCCAAGACGGTCTTGGATGTATAATGACTAGTTTCGCTTTACGTGAAAGTTTATATTACGCCCGTGAGTTGTCTTCGCCAGTATACTTGTGTTTTTTAGACGCGCGCCAAGCTTTTGACAGAGTCTGGCATGATGGCCTATTTTTCAAACTATTGACTCTCAGTTCTGATATAGACTTACTTTCTCCAGCTATAGACGCTAATACTATAATATCACTCCGTGATATGTATCGTAATGTTACAAGTCGGGTCAGGTATCAGGGATTACTGTCAGACCTTTTTCCTATACACCAAGGTACTCGCCAAGGTGGTAAAACCTCTCCATTATGTTATCTTGTATATATTAATGATCTTATAAACGAACTACAGAAAAGTGGACATGGTTTATGTTTGTATGATAATAACATGTCAGCTCCTACAGTCGCTGACGATATGGTACTGTTATCCTTTTCTAAAAAAGGACTTCAAAATATGATTGAAATTTGTTCAAAATATGCTGATAAATGGCGTTTTCTTTATAATGCTAGCAAATGTGCCATAGTTACTTTTAATACTATGGATCCAAATCCTCAACAAAGATTTTATCTTGGGTCCGAACCTATCCCTATCTGTGACAAATATATTCATCTCGGTATTGAATGCAATTCGTATCTGTCAACTAGTTGTATTATTCATGATGCATGTGTGAAGCTTAGAGGAACGTACATGTCTTTATGTGCAAAAGGAATTGGACCAAATAGACTTAGTCCTTCTACTTTGATGACTATATTTCGTTCAACTGTGCTTCCAAAATCTTTATATGGCAGTGAGCTTTGGAGTAATAACTCGACAAATGATCTAGATCGTCTGTCAAAAGCTCATAAATTTTGTATCAAACACATGCAAGGTTTTCATAGATCTATTTGTACCGACTTCTGTATGTTAACTATTAACTCTGTCCCAATTGATACAATACTTGAAATTGTGAAACTCAAATTCTTTGGTCAGATCTGTAGAATTAATCCGTATTACATTGTAAAAGAAATGTTTAATAATAGACTTTTAAGGTACATCAGCATTGATGATCAATGTCTAGGGTTTATACCCGATATATACAAACTTTTACAAAGATATTATAACCTTGTGGTTTATCTGGAACAATATATTGAAAATGGAACATTTCCTTCAAAGGGACAATGGAAACAAATTTTAAAACGTTGTGTTATAGCGCGCAAAAAGAATGATTCCTTACATCGACTCATAAACTGTGACAAATGGGGTGTAACTGTGAATGTTATTGATGTAAATGATTACTCCCCTTTGTGGCGAATCGCTCAGTTAAATCCCAAACTTTTATCTGTTTGTAAAATTCTTTTGAATAATATACGTATGCTTATTTCTAGACAGTTTGTACAACATTGTAAGTCTTGTAGTTATACTACAGATAATATTGTAATACATAAAATATGTCACTGCGTGATGAAAACATCAAAACAATATGAACTATGGTACTGTCTATTATCATGCACTGGATTTGATAGATATTTGCAATTCATACATAATAATGAAATGGAACAATGTGTTTTTCTCTTTAAAATGTGTACTGAAATAGATAAAAACTGTTTTGTAAATTTGTCGCTCAGTAAAAGCTTAGCTTCTGTATTACAATAATATGTTTTTAGTATTGATCATAATGTTGTTTTAAACATGTAATAAGAACCCATCACTAAGCCCCTGTCTTCTTATTTTGAAGGCAATATTAGTGAGTGGCTCAATGTGTGTTTTTCTTGTAATATTGTTCGTATCGTAATGCCTTATGTTTCGTTTTCGTCATAAGGTTTTCTCTATGAGCAATATTCACCCATATTTATAAATCGCATGTGCATGCATTTTTATTGTATTTATTTGTAACTGTGCTTATATATTTGTGTGTTTATATCTATGCTGTATATATGTTATGCTCTTCAAAAATGGAGGAAATGAATAAAATGTAAATGAAACTCAAGAATGAAATGTACCAATTGAAATTTAGTATCTGTAATGCTGTAGCAGTGAAATAAATGAACTCTTATTGAATGATTTTTCAAATTTGAACTTTGTAGAAATTGATTAAATTGTATTTAATTTTGGAGGGCAGTGTAATATATAGATTTTCTTCCAGACAAATGCATAAGCAAAGCATTGAAAACACTAAATGAACAATTTATCGAAGGTGAGGAACAGAGTCGAGAACAAACAAAATGTAGAAGAATAAAGGAGTGGATTTTTAAAATTGTAACAATCAACTCTTAAAATCGATAAAAAATGTATGCTCTGGTAAAGTAGTTGTACATACTCAGTATCCTATAGTCACGTATGCAAATGCCTGTTTTAAGTCAAACAAAATGGTCTGCGTGAGCCGTGGGCACTCCAGATGGACTGTATCTTACTTTTATACAGCACATACACCACGTGTATTAGTATGAGCGTTCTAGTCTGAGAAATTTGAAAGTGTAGAATATGTTTGGTAAGAACTAAAAAGACCCAGATGTCGCAATGTGACAACGTGAATTGAATATGTTGCATAAAGCCCATCGACACTGAAGACGTAAAGTCCTTAACACTGAAAACGTTTTAGTCCTTTACACTGAAGACGTAAAGCCCTTTGACTCTGAAGACGTAGAGTCATTTGACAATGAAGACGCAAAGCCCCTTGACACTGAAGACGTAAAGCCCTTTGACACTGTAGACGTAAAGCCCCTTGACATTAAAGACGTAAAGCCCCTTGACACTGTAAAATGGGTATAGAGGATATTCGTTACCTTTTGTGCAAGATCGATTTTTATTTCACCGAGTGAGCTCAGAAAACATATTTTCACGAGTGGCATAGCCACGAGTGAAAATGATATTTTCTGAGTTCACGAGTTGAAATAAAAAAGATCTTACTCCAAAGTTGACGAATATTCCGTTTCTTTCATGCTTAGTTTTGTGTTTTATTTGATGTATTTTACACAAATTTTAACATGACGTCATTTTTACTCCAAGATGACGTCATTTATCTTTAAATATGACGTCATGAACGATGAAAATATAAGGTTATATTTTCACTACGATGAAAATATAAAATTAATATTTTCATCGCTTATTTTCATCGAATAACGCGACGTTTCATCGTAAAGCATGAAAGAAAAAACGTTTCTAGTCTGATCCCGAAGTTCGGGGTTTTTGTCCTCTAAGCAAGAGTTAATTCCCATGTTAAAGCTGACAAATAAATATACAAGTTTAGAATTTCAGGATTTCGAAAGGTTGGACTTTAAAGAGCAAACATTAAGTGACAGAATCAGTTTGACAGAGTTAATATGTACCAAGTATCTTTTATCCAATATCTCCTGTTTAAACTCACAAAACTCAATAATACTCGTGTTCTCTAAATTTTATTTTTTTTCTATTAAACTACCAATAAAACTAGACATTTCAGAATTTTGACAACATAATGGAAATTTATCTAGTGTTGATTTGCTGTCAGTAACAAAAACTTGTTTTTAAATTGATCCGTTAAACGTTCTTGAAATTGTCTTCAAATCATGAACACAACACAGGTCTTTGTAAGTAAAACGAAATAAGTGAAATAATGTTTGAATGTAAAATAGTTAATATCAATTGCTTTTATACACAAAGCCAATTTATGATAGTATTGTTTGTTTTCATTTTAGTGAAAATAGTCATCTGATTGCTTCCTGTAGTCGGGGCTGTGGTACAGTGGACTAAGCAGTTTTAATCGAATGCCCCGAAGTGGCTGCAGTTTTAAGCCTCACAAATACTGGTTCTAGTTATATATGAAAACAAGGTCATTTTTTCTTCATTTATAATGCATATGGAAGAGTAATCGGTCTTGTACGCGTATTTGAGTACTGGTCATAGACATGGGTCCAGACAAGCTTGCTTTGGTGAGGTAACTGTCATAAAATGACCATAATGTGTGTTGAAACGGTGTTAAAACCAATATAAATGGCTAAATTCATCATTCAATGGTGTTACATCTGAAATGTTTTCTTATGTACCGGAAAGTTATACATATATATAAGTTATTGGTCGAGCAGACGAGAAATATTACTGTTGAACATAACCAGACACCGATGGCACCAGTAACAAATATTCAGATGAGTATGGTTATATAAGAAACATTTATACTATATTTTGTATTAGAACTCTTATGCTAGACTATAGTATAGTTTTAATGAGTAAAGGTGTAACACAAAAAGTAATTTGGAATATAAATTTCAAATAAATATTGATATTCTTCTGTGGGATCGATTTATTTACTTGTCCGAAGACATAAATGTCATAGGAATTCCACACCCCTGGTTAGGGAATTTTTACTTATTTCTGTTTTAACAAAATTAATTTGAAAATAATCTTTAAAATAAAATAAGAATTGTGGGATGTAATTATTATAACCGAACACTGTTTCGGCGAACAGAGGAATTATGGAACTACGTGTGTCTGACACAATATTGTTCATGATATAATATTATGGGCAATGTATGTATTTATCGAGCTGAGGACGTCGTTGAAATAAACGAAATCACAAATAAATTTCCTTGTTTTCACACTACCAGCGGATTACCTTCGGTCATTACACTGTATAAGTCGATCAAACAATCCTCCAAACCAAAAGTTTCTTTGCATGCAGAATAACAAATTTAACACCAAATCGTCTGGTCACAAATCGGGCACATTGACCACCAGACTACAGGTCATAACCTGTCAAGGATGTAAAGTCTCGACAGTTTTTTTATAATTTGATTTATTACGTGTCGTCTGAATTAATGTAATACAATATCTGTATAAATTTAACGCGTGTCTGTAAACAGTTCATCCCCAAACGTCCTTGATCAAAATCCTGGAATAAGGATAAACTGCTTCACATTTATCATTGCAAGAAAAAAACTAAGAGTCAACTGAGCCAATGCTAATATCATCATTAATGAATTAATCAACACACTATTTTATGAGTGAGCTTGAATTATAGGAAGAATAGTTAATATTATGTAATCAGCATTTATCAAAATACTATTTATCCAATAACATTTGGAAGGGCACTGTTTGCTTGGGCAAAGTATTGTTTCAGCAAAATTTCAAAATCACGCTTATGTCTGGTAAAATTCTATAAATATCTAAAATACTGAGTATAATATTATATTACGGTTTCATGTTTGGCTTATATCATGTATTGTAATAAATCAGTTTTTCTTTTGTGTGCATTATTGTATTACTTTCTAAAATGATATAATTGACACGACAGTTACATTCATACGATTTGTACTAAAGCGAAGTTCGTTCCGATATTTGGACAATCAAAATGAATGGTCTTAGTAGCGGATAAGTCGTAAAATAGCGATTTTTTCTTCTCAAAATTCAGCTTTTGGGCCTTATCAATCGTCAAAATTCGCATGATTTAAAAAAACCAATGTGGTTTTTCTAGCTGAAATTTGGTGTATGTTTAATCATCGCTATTTCTTTTGTGGACTTTGCTGCTACATCAGTTGTCTTGTAGGTATAGCAAGTTATTACGACACATATGTGCACCGAATATTTGTGATTTGAAAAAAAACAATCTTACAAGTGTTCGCATCTATTATCTACATGAAACATTCACTACGAGAGGGAGAAGTCAAACAGATTCTTGTCTTGAACAAGTGGATTTTGGTAGTTAATAAATCCTTATTTAAACAATATAAAATTGTATTTGCTTTGTCGACACTTTTCATAAATAAACAGAACGTATAACATAAGTGTGCATATAAAAAATGAGGGGGGGTCTTTCATGCCAGCAGCTGTTATACTAGCAGTCTCTTAAATCGTTTT